>CM067885.1:10967314-12374453 GCA_034621355.1 Mycalesis mineus
CGGGTGCAACCGCAGACGTCCTCTAGTACTACATAAACCATTTCAGTTTTTAGTAGAGTATTCATATCTATGTATATTTATTAAGACATTGTAGTTTATAAACAGCACAGATCGGGTAAATGATGGATTTTCATTTGCAATGTCGGTATGAGCCTCGTCATTATAATCAAAGAAGATCTCAGACACTTCTAGAGGTAAAAACTCGGAATTTGGTTGCCATATTTATTTTGTCATTAAGACAGGTCAGGAGAGTTCCATGCATACGGGATCGTGACCTCTATTTCTAATTTTATAAATCAAAATATAGTTTGCATCCTAAATTAAAAAAAAACCGTTCAACATCACCCAAGACTTCAGTTTTATTTTTTAAAGGCATGGGATTAAATAACCTCGTATATAATGGGCAATTTTATCCCCTTCTGTAACATTCTACTATTGTATGGAATCCTCACTTGAATATTTATTTTTATTCTGTATTTAAGTATATTTGTTGATTATCGCGGCAATAGAAATACAACATTTGTGAAAATATAAATTGTCAAAAAAATACCTTTACTGTTCTAGGGCATATATTATTAGGCCGATTAGGTAATCCCATGAAAATATTACAGCTCACTAAAAAACAAATAAATCATTTTCAAATGGAGATGGGGTCAGGGATAAAGACAGTGATAAACAACTCAACGCTTACTATGGAACGAGTACGTATGGACTACCTACCTTCTTGTACAATACTTACCTACTTTCATTTTGTGTTTTTTAATTTTAATAATAATTTAGAAACTCTATGAGTAAATATGATAGACATCTTACCTTTATTATTTACGTTATAATATATAATTACCAGTTTTTCATTCAGTCATGCAGTCAGTCACAATAATTATTATCAACATCTGATAATGTATAAAATAAAATAAATAAATATTATAGGACAATTACACACTTCGCTATATAGCCCCAAAGTAAGCGTAAGTAAATTGTGTTATGGGTACCTACTATGATAACTAATGAATATTTTTATTTATATATATATATATTAAATTAGTTTCGAGACGATAGAAAAAAACATTTAATCATATCTCTTATATAGCCTAGATAAATAGTATTTATAAGTAACAAAGCCAAACGTTAAACGCAGGGCTAACACCCACAATCTAGCTCGGTTCCAATCTCTAGAAAGCAAATTCTCAAAAACATGCCAGAGAAAGCATGCCCTGTACTTTTCAAACAATCTTCAGTTGCCGAGTTGAACTTATAGATGACAAGATAAATACGTTCCACGTGTAAGATGAAAATATAAAACAGTTACGAGACTCCTAAGAAGTAAAAAGTTTCTCTTTACGTATTACTATATGCACTTTAATAAACATTTTGAAGGTTATCTTTGATTAACCTTCAAAGGTTTATCCTTACAAACTTGAAAATTTTTAATTATTTAAGTACTCAAATAGCTATAACTTAATTAAATACTGCATAAATCTGAACTCCTTAAACTTGCTTGCTGTATGAGCACACACAAAGTATAAGATTTATATTGCACCAAATTATAAGTCAGGGGAAACCATGGAGTAATTTTTGGAAATACTTGAGCGCGACAAATTAACTTAAGTGAGAATACCTTCATGTTGTTAAATACCTCCACCAAGTATAAGTAGGGGTGCAAGTTCAGAGCAATCCTTTAAACTATTAAAAAATGACGATCATTAGAACTAATCAACAAAAACGTTAGATTAAGGAAAGAGTGGTTGGTTGAAATGTTTATTTCAAAACCAAAAGAATGTTTTAAATAGTCAGTATCCACTGGATTTTACGGTCCTTTTAATTTTTAACTATTCTACCATAATATGAGTTAATATTTTTCTTTTAGGAGCACATAAATATCCCACTACTTACTTCTAGCAGCATTCAAACATCTATCATAAATCTAAAGAGATAAAAAGCGAAGATTATATTTAAAAAAACGAGAGAAAGCGCGGGCCGCGGCTCGCGGGGAGCGCGGTCCAAAGTAGGCTACTTTCATTTTCATTAATTTCTTTTCGGATGCAACGCATTGGCTATTGGACACACCGCTTATCTTGTTTTATATTATTTTTATTTCCTATTCACGTGACTGGAGTGTAAGCATACATCCATCGGTCTGAAAGTTGGCAATGAATTGAGGTGATCATCAATAGAACTACTACGTTTGTTATGTTACAACTAACACTAACATAATAATAGTTGTTCTTTATCTTGTGTCGTATTACGACAAATATTTATGAATTTACTTCATATTAATATTTAACTGGTAATATTTTTTATCGTTACGTTAGTGTCATTACAATATTGTTATCAACTATTTTACAATGATCAATCTAAGAATTTAATTCTAATTTTATATACATAAATTGACGTAGTAGTCCATTTACAATGTAAGGGAACAAGGTGATTGTGCTTCATTTACTGAAGTGCAGTGTAATTACAATATGCTCATGTATTATATTCATGTCTGGATCACTTTCATGTTGTTAATAAGAGAACAAATCATAAAGAAAAACATATATTAAATCCAGGCTTAATTTGGCAAAAAAAATTGTTAGTAAGTATTTAGATAATCATCTGAATTTATTCTCTATTATTATTTCAATGACACATACTTAATTATAGGTATACTTGTATTTAAATCCTTATACGAGTGCTGAAACGGTAGTGTTTGGATCCAGCAATAAAAAAGGCGATAATAATGTATAAATATGTTCCGATACTCATTTCAGTCAATGGTCATTTTGCGAAAAGCTTCGACCAACACCTTAAGAAGCTTTCACTTAATTGTTGGATCAAGGGTCGGATACAGAAGGCAGTAGTCCTTGAAACGGCGCGTACTGTGAGGAGGCTCCTCACTCTGGAGCCCTGACCATCGGATGCTTGGACCCGCAAAGGCCCCGCAAATGGAGGAGGAGGAGGAGAAGATTTTTTTTAATAAATTTTAATAGTGTTTTATTTTTTATATTTTTGTATTATATACCTATAACATTGTTAAAAATTTCAAAAAAATATGTAAATAAAAATAAATGATAGATTACAAACATTACTACAATAGATAACAAAATATTCATGACACCATTTAAAAAAATGTGAACCGGATTTTAGGCAAATGGGCAGCAAAGTAAGCAATAACGAAGGCTGCGCGGGCCGCGGACGGCTCGCCGCTCGACGCTCGACGCAACGAAAGTTACTTTCTAGGTCGTTCTTCGCCGCACGCTAATCACGCATTTTTATAACACAGGAGTTTTCTAATAGCATGCTCGACGTAGATATATTTACAATGCGTATTAAGAGCTATAAATATTTTAAACTAGCTTTTTCCCGCAGTTTCACACGCGTTGATCCCATTTTGATAAGTATATCGGGGCCAATAGTAAAGTATAACATAGTATTATCTATCTTTGTGGCAAAATTCCAAATCCGTCGAGCCATTCTACGTGGTCGACTAAGTAACAAAACCACCTAAACGTTCGCATTTGTACTTAATATAGGATTTAGATTGGATAATCAACGGCTTAGTTTTTCTTAATTGTCGCAAAATTTAATTGCTTTAGTCATAAATTAAATTTTAACTTACTACAAATCAAATCAATTTAATACAACTTGAACTTGGTTGAGAAACAATCTTAAGATCTGGCAAGAGTCTCGCGACTGCGAGTAAAAACACAGTTAATATTAAAAAGCAATATGCAAAGTGCCTAATCTCAAGTAATAGTGTCCTTGTATTAAAATCAATCAATACAATTTGTTGAATTCTTTCAATATGACAACATAACATATATATATATTTATATTTACATATTTATATCCAAGAGCTAAAAAGTAAAAAATAACTGTGTCATTTAGTTGCTTTAATTTACTTAAGCATATCTATGAATTCGGTGCCAAAATTAACTACCCTTACCCTTAATACTTAATATGCGTGCTAAAATAGCAAAACCTGTCCTGTAGGTACTGTAATGTTTTACGTGGTACGTCCTTAATACCTAAGCAAGTATTTTTGTTAACATTTGATTGATATTACCTATACTAATTGTACCACAGTACACTCTACTTTAGTCTATTTTGTGTACTATACTTCTGTTTATACTTCTCACTTCACTCTATCCTAACTAGTCAATCTAAGAGTTTATTTAGGTACGTATACTAATTCTCTCCTCTACCTAAACGCTAATTTCCGACATAGTTTCTTAATAAGCTTAACAAAGGCATCAAGATGAAATTTTACTTTATTTTCAAATCTTGAGCTGACTTGTAGGGGTAAATAAATGAAGGTACAATTATGCTTTCTACAGATATTGCGCGTGACGGCGAACCAATGTCGCGCACAGGTATAATAGAGTGGAAAAGGTGAAATTTAGCAGAGCGAGAAATCGACGGGATGCAATGTTTATTGTAACGAGTCCACGATGAAGCGTGCGCGCAAGAGAAACTGAAAGTAATGGCGCCGTATTCAACCCACTTTCACTGTTAAGCCGCCGCCGCTGCCGCGCCCGCTGTCCGCCCCATGCCTCTACCAGCCTTCCTGTTCACTTAGGGATCAACATGAACTCAAAACCAAAATGAGAAAAAAAATTAAACTAGGTCATCGATACGAGAACCCTTTATAAGAGAGAGGCCAGAATCGTGCATACCTATAACTCCAAGAAACATTAAGACCAATTTTTTTTAGATCACTGCTTTGCAACGTACCTATGTGTTCTATAATTTGGTCTTGTTGTAAATGCGAAGGTACTACTGGTTAATATCACTGTTATTAGCTTAGTGCGCACTTTTACTCAATTAGCATTCGCCGTGTTTAAAGGGGACAATGCATTGCTTTGCAGACGATATGAACTTTGCTCGGTGTTGTTTTTTTAAATCCTCATATTTCTTATAACGCCATCTCGTAGAGTTTTGAGGTACGACTAAAATCTTTAAATGAAACCTCAACCATATTTTGCCAATTGGTTAGAGTACTTCGAAATCTTACAAAATGGTCTCACAAGTAAGTAATTACTTATATTTATCATTGAAGTTTTTATTTTTATAAATTAGTCAAACAATTTCTAAGGAAAAACATACAAAAAAGTCTAAAAGAAGCTAATGCAAAATTTCCCTTAATACTGAAAGACCCATGATTAAAGATAATTGTCCAAAATAGGAAAGCTTTTCGCATAATGACCGCCAAACTTCGTTCAGTGGATGGCACCACGTGACGATGATTTGGATTTTCCGTCTATAAACATTGTTTGTTATTATTATTATACGCACAAAGGTCCATAAAAATAGAATAAAGCAAAAAGTCCAAGGACTGGACATTGATTATGTTGAGTCAGTAGTGAGTTAGGACTTTTAATGCTATATTGATTTAACATAGCGTAACCGCTACCACATGTTAGATAACAGTTACCCAGTATATACTTCAACAGAGCTGTGTTATTGTTTATTATTCTAACCCAGTTTGAACAGACTCGCTTAATATGGAGTGATTGCTAATTTAACTTCCGCAATTCAATACGTTATTTAGTCACTAGGGTGAACCTGCACGTAGCAGATAAATACGTTACATACGACTACTTTTATAGACACAGCACTTTATAAAATAATGCTGCATTATGCTTCATGATCATCATCATCTTAATTTAAGTCTGTAAATGCCAGTGTATGAGGGCTCTATATTCTTTCAGGAGAAAATATAAAGTCATGAAAATCTTACAGTTTTAATACAAGTTTTTTTTTTTATCGACTACAAGTTGGCCCTTGACTGCTATCACACCTGATGTTAAGTGACAATGCAGTCTAAGATGGAAGCAGGCTAACTTGTTAGGAGTGGGACGAAAATCCACACCCCTTTCGGTTTCTACACGACATCGTACCGGAACGCTAAATCGCTTGGCGATACGTCTTTGTCGGTAGGGTGGTAACTAGCCACGGCGAAAGCCTCCCACCAGCCAGACCAAGACAAATTAAGAAAAATCTCAATATGCCCCGCCGGGAATCGAACCCACGACCTCCGTCTTATAAATCCACCGCGCATACCACTGTGCCACGGAGGTCGTCAAGTGTTTTTAGTTTCACCTCTCCCGGTGTTTGCCTGTAATAACACGTTGCAATTAAAATTTGACCCACTTCCCGGGTTCCGAAGCCGGGCTTTCCGAATTTCCGAGCTGAAATTTTGCATGCATATGTACATCACATGACAACGCAATACAATGATGGCACGAAGCTGATATGATGCTAGAGTTGGGAGTAGCTATAGGAATTTAAAAAAAAACGATATAACCCCATTGAAATTGAGCCCGTTTGATTTGATTGTTAAGTAGTTAATCTCGTCATAAGTACTGTTGAAAAATAAATGTATATATATAAACTTGCAAACTATTGGGTGGGATGGATTATACATTTTACACGAAAAAGAAAAATTACTTTCGATATAACCTCATTCTCATAGGGGTAAGGGGGCGTCCATAAATTACGTGAGGTGTTTTTTTTAATTTTCTGCCCCTCCCTCCCCCCCTGGTGAGATGTCGTGAGATTTTATTCAACCCCCTCCCCCATCCCCGAATCTCACGTGGGATTTTTCAAAATGTGAGTTTCTTACGTAAACGCGTTGGATTGTTATTGTAAAAAAAAAAAAACCAATTTGCATCGCCCTTTTATTTACGACTAGTTAAGACTAGTAATCAATATTGCTGAGAGTTTAATTATAAGTGTTCTTTAGTAATCTTAAGCATGTACAATCTGGATTAAATAGACCAAAATAGTATAATTTTCTTTTGTTTCAATCAGAAAAAAAATTGCGTGATATTTGCCGAGACCCCCCCTCTCTCCAACGTAAGATTAGATGAGATTTGACTCGACCCCCTCCCCCCCTTAAACACCTCACGTAATTTATGGACGCCCCCTAAGCAGAGTCTACATCCTTCAATTTGCCACGGTCCTTGTATACTTCCCTAGCTTCTTCCACTCTCAATAATCCTTTCATACAAGTTCATCTGTTAAGGGTACTCTTGACCTGGCCATATTTTAAAATGTACTGAATTTGGCCTAGAACTTCCCCTTCCAATATTTCTATGAACTCTCACCTCATAAATCTCTTTTGTTAATCTTCTTTCATCCATTCTCTCTAAATGCCCAAACCATGTAAGCGTCCCTTTCTCTTCATCTTCATTTTCATTTTTATTTACACCTAATCTTTTCTCTTTCTTACAAAAGAGTTTTATTTAACTTAAGCACTATCTATCATTGTAATTTATTTATTTCATGTACAAATATATATTTATGTATATTTATATTTATGTATGTATAATATATATTTTACTGTATATGTAATCTATTAATGTACCTTTTCAATTGTACATTAACTTTTCTTTGTTTTTATTAAACGACTTAAAAAAAAAAGGAGTTTCTCAATTCGACCGTATATATATTTTTGTTTTTTTGCAATTCCCCGTCACTCAAATCCATCCGTTTATCTAGGTTACCTGGAAGAGATCACTTCTAGTAATAAGGTCGCCTTTTGCGCTTAAGTTTATATTGTACCATCGTTTCTTTTATTATTTGCAATAAAGATGTTTAAATAAAATAAAAATAAATAAAGTTATGCGTAAACTGCATATCATTCACAGTCTTAATACATTACGTTATAGTTACTAGTATATGTCCATTATAAATGACATAGCTAAGAATGGTATACGTGAGAAAATTTATCGATAGAAAACGACTTTCAATGTCATTAGAAATACATTTCTCTTTCCTTGGCTACGCGTGTGAGTAAAAGCAACATAGTACGTGCTAGGTACATACGTCTACACAGCGAAATAATGTAACTAACTAAGAATCCTCCACAATACTACAAAGGTGAATGTAAGTTTGTTTGTTATGCACACGTAAATTAAGTAACTGACCATAATATTTTTGGTGAGAAAAAACTGACGCACCTTGGCAATTTGTTACGCCATCTATGCATAGGAATACGCACTACAAAAATGTATTTTAATGTGGTGCCATCTGTTGGGCAAAATTTACTTGATGTTATTTTTATTCAACTCATAAATTCTATAATTTGCCAACACAATGTTTTAAGCTAGTCTTGACTTTACTGGAATTACGTCTAAAGGTTGGCGGTGATACAGTCTATGGTGGTACTTGTCCTGGAAATGCATAATTATTTACCCTCGATTTGTAGAGAGGATCATACATAATGTTGTAGGTGGTAGGAATAACTAAAGCTAGAAGAGCATTCCATATTTACACGGAGAGGAATGTAAAACAACATTCAAGTATTTATGTACCCCTATGCAACTTGCAACTGTTTCTCGTTCTTGCTTACATTATTATCTTAAGTGACCTGATCCCTTTTAAACATTATACCAACTACTATACTTACTAACCAGATTCCCCGTGCCTCGGAGAGCACGTTAGACCGCCAGTCCCAGTCATTATCATCATCATCTGATAATAATCGTTACATGAGTAAACATTATCTCTTATCAACCCACAACCTCTTTTGGAGCGCTGGATCTAAGCTCAATATATTCTCTCCTATAAGGTGTCTTGACACTATACACAATAGGCTAAAATGCATGAAATCATGGCATAAGGAATCAGAAGTTAGGCTGGTACCTATCCAAAAAACTTCTTCACAGAAACAGAGTTGAGGGAAAAAAGATCTTGCACGCCACATAAGCATAAAATATAACTTTTCCTAGGAATCAAATTTTCTTTTAATTGGGAGGTATAAAGGGTTTCATCACCATCATCATCATTATCAGCCTATTAACGGCTCACTACAGGGCCAGGCCTCCCTCCTTATAGGAGAGGGTATGTGGAGCGTACACCCACCACGCTGCTGCAATGCGGGTTGGTGGGCTTAGGGTGATAATGTTTCATTTATTAACGATCACTCTCAGATGTTGATGATAGTGACCGGGACCGACAGCTTAAAGGGATTATTCTCTTATAATTGTTATACTTATATTGTTTATTATAAGAACATCGGTAAACAACCTCATTTTTATTTGTTGTAGGTAAAAGGTTACTCACTTAGCGTACCTAAATGAATTCTATTTTATGAACTTTATCTTGCTTACAAATGGAAAGAGCCATGCTAAGAGATCTAACGTTTGCAATTTAAATTATCGCCATTCTAATGGCAATAACAAATATTTTGTAGACGAATTAAAAAACCGTAAAACAGAAAATCGGCCGATGATCTTAAAGTTGGTTAAGTTTTATTGTGACTCAGCGATAAGAGTAAGACCTGAATTCCTAGGCAGAAAATATAACGTGCGTAAACAAAACATTTTGCTTTTAAAAGTAGATTAGAAAGAAAACTGCAATTTCTGATTTATCATAAAAATGCAAATTGGGCATGCATCTAATCTCGAATATAATTTTGTGTATTGATTTTAAAATTAAAATTACAAGTGAATGTTTATTAAGTTTGTTCCTTCTGTTTTACGTCATATCAGTATCCATTACAGTGAATTGTAGTTTTATAAATAAACATTTATTTATTTATGTATTTATTTATAAGCCATTCGTCTGATAGAGACAAAACTTTGGTGAAAATACATACTCAAAGATTTTTAATACGAGTATGAACATAACATTGTAACGAATTCCAGTATTCCGGAGATAGCTACTACATTAAAAATTATGTAATTAAATGTGGTAATTAAAATAATAAGGACAAATACAAGTAGGGCTTTTTCCTTAAAGGTGAAATATATGAAAAAATACATACCAACTCGTAACGCACCCTTAAACCCTTGATATACCATTACCCTTTGTCACATTTTATGCACCTGTCTATGCCCGAAGACCTTTAATGAAAACCGGTAAAAAACATCCACATATTCCATTTCTATTTTTAATTAAGTTTAATCTATTACGTACATACAGGTGTTACAAATAGTGATGGGCAATGAACGGGCAAAGTGAGTAATGTGCATACATCGAGCGAGCGGCGAACGGCAAGCGGCGAGGCGCGACGGTGTCAGCCGGTGTCGCTGAACCCCCAGCGAGTCAAGGGCCTCGGTCGACGACCGCGCCGGCCTGTGTTTCGCCCGCATTGTACACAGGCCCACAAGTCGCAGCCCACTTGCAATTAGCCCAACTGCATACACCACCACTGTTGCGAACAGCGTTAGCATAAATGATAACGATGAAAAAAGTTACCGACTGTCAGATATTTGAAAATAAATATTATTTATATTTTAGATTATTTCTTACCTACTCGTATTTATTACATCCAAAACTAAACGCCATATAATATATAACGCTGCGCTGTAACCATTAACCCAACAAAAAGGGGGCGTTTATATCATGTTTTCATCAAAGTGAGAGAAGGTTTGTAAAGATGAGCTGCGATGCTAGAATCTGTGGCCAGGAACGGCTATTAGAATGTAAGGACTGAAACATACAGCCCAGAAATCCCATCGCGGGAAAACAACAACGTTCGAGATCTGACTCACAGCACTTTGACAGACGTTTCACCATTCAAAGATGCGTCAGAGAAACTGTCGAAAGCCCTTGAACCATGGTTGACTTTAGTGGCTAGACGGCTGGTTAGTCGGCTACTTATCAATCAACTAGTCCGCAAGTACCTAGGGAAATTAAATATATATAATAGAATTATTATATCCTTGTGCTTATCCTAAATGAGGTCGACACAGCCTATTGTCATCCTGCTTCTATCCTTTACTTTTCACTCTCTTCACTTCACTCTACTTATTCGACTATTTTAGTACTTCTTGTTTAATTTTGTTTTTTAAAACTCTTTATATTATTATTGTTATCGTCATTACCTATTTAACGGCTCACTACGTAGCTATGCCTCCCTCCTTCTAGGAGAGGAGACATGTAACAGTTCCACCACGGTGCTAAATGCAGTTTGGTGGTCTATAATTTTATTGTTATATTCTGCTTTAATAAAACCTTTAAATATAATAATTTACTTTTAAGTTTTTTATTGCTTGTTATCAATAAAAACACTCGAAAAAACGAAAAGTTAAGCAGTCATTACTTTGATAAATAGATACAAGTTTACAGAAATTCAAATGGTAGATAGTTTACGATAGTAGTAGGCCTATTTGTAATTGCTTCTCGACTTTTCGATTACGACATACCTCTCTGCTAGTAGTGGCACCTACCTGTTTAACGCAGCGGTATGCGTGTCAACGCCCTCGATATAGGTACTTGTGTAATATGCACATGAATTGCAACAATTTCATTGAAAAAACAATAATCGCCCGCGTATGTGGGTTTCGTACCTACGAGCGGCAGGTTGTCATGGCCGGCCATCGAACCCGCTACGATACGTATGTACGTATGTACCTACGCAACGCGCAACGCGTCAACAAACAACGCGTATCGTTTACGAGTATTGAGACAACAATAAGAGTTTCAATTATTGAAAGTTCCTTAACCTATATGAACATAGCCATTTACATACAATTTAATATTAACATTATTTAATTGATAAATATTTACAGTGAATTAATATACCATGGGTTTGGAACAAGCAGGTAAATATTTAAGTCATTATTTAATCTCTATATTTATCCATTTAAGAATAAAAACGGGTCAAGTGCGAGTTACACTTGCGTGTAGAGGGTTCTGTGTGGTGCTTTGTATGATTTACCTTGTTTGGTATGATTCAGCAGTTTCGAAGATATGAAGGAATGGTGAAGATTTTTTAAAAATTTAGATTTTTTTTAAATATATATTTGAGATCCTCATAACACGACCATTCATTTGGCATGTCACACGATTGAAGTCTGATTTTTTTTTAAATTTTGGCACCCAAAGTCAGCCCCATATTCAGACTTTATATTCTTATAAGTAGGATTCCTATAAAATATGAATACGTCCTACAAAAGATGAGATACGTCTGCGTCACAAGAGTTGATCTGCGTACCAAATTGTAACTTAATCGGTCCAGTAGATTCGGAGAAAATTGACATTAACGGACGAATACATGAGTGATCCTATAAGGGCTCTGTTTTTTTCTTTTGAGGTAAAAAAAGACCTTACACTTAGTTTTATACGCAAGAAATAAATATTCAGACTTTGTCCTTAGTGATTGACTGACTGAATCACTGCACAAAATGTACAGCCCTTCACCTGGACGTTAAAATATTAAAACTCAATATTAGAATGCACATACAAGAATAGGAGGGTAAAGGTACCTACTACTATATAAAGGTTTAATATTCAACATAAACAAGGTACCTATTTTCGGGAAAATTATTAAATGATGGGCCATTATTCGTTTTTTTTCTCTGGTATAAAGTTAAGCATACAATTTAATTACGATCTAGCCTATTTATTATTTTACCTTGGTACGAGTGATTCGCAACAAGGAAGATTTACCAAGCAGCCAGTATATGTATACATAGAGCAAGCCCGCCAGAATTCACACATTTCTTCAATCACGAAAGCTATAGGATTAAATCATGTTAGCCCATATTTTGAGTATTTTCATACCTGTTAGATTGGACTAAAGGCCGTTTTGCAGGAATCTAAACACATGACAATAAGTACTTACTTTTAATATTTCTTTATCGCTGATAGTTACGTATGTTGAACAAAATATTGTTAAAAATTTGATAACAAATATTGTCAAACACTTTGCGCGGGCGATTCATTTTACCAAACACTTATTATTAAGCTCTCATAATAAAATAATGTAGGTACAATATAACTCTTGTTAGGTTTTCAGTCTTGAATTAATTGTGCTCAGCCTCAGGGAAATGTTTCAACACTTTTGTAAGCCGCCTTATTAATCTGAGGGGCGAATACTCCCCTAGAAACATCATGACGACCTCCGTGGCGCAACGTTATGCGCGGTGGATTTATAAGACGGAGGTCCTGGATTCTATTCCTGGCGGGGCAGACTAAGATTTTTTTAATTTGTCTTAGTCTGGCTGGTGGGAGATTTCCACCGTGGCTAGTTACCACCATACCGACGATGTCGTGTAAAAACCGAAAGGGGTGTGGATTTCATCATACAACTAACAAGTTCTCTTAGATTGCATCATCACTTAATTAACATCAGGTGTGACAGCAGTCAAGGGCCAACTTGTAGTCGATAAAAAAACCGTGTCTAGGTAGTAGCCGACTGCAGAAAGCATCACTGCGACACTACTGAATCTACGTATTTCTACGAAATACACGTGTTTGTAGCTACGGAAAGTATTTGATAAGAAAAACCAGTAGTGTCGCCTGTTGCTGCCGTTTGAAGTCGAAAGATGCAAGTTTAAAAAGTCCAGCCAATCTAGAAATAAAAGGATATAATATTTTTTTCACCGCAACGCAGAATACAATTATCTATAACAAATGTCTCAATACTTTTTTCC
Organism: Mycalesis mineus; assembly: GCA_034621355.1. Classification (NCBI taxonomy): domain Eukaryota; kingdom Metazoa; phylum Arthropoda; class Insecta; order Lepidoptera; family Nymphalidae; genus Mycalesis; species Mycalesis mineus. The sequence goes on from CM067885.1 coordinate 10,980,685, forward strand.
AATGAGCCTCTTTTTATAACAATGATTTCAAATGTTGAAATGGTGTAATATTCTTAGTATGAATAAGTACGCTACGTATCATGGAAGCTCCTTATTATCAGGGCTATCAGCTACAGGGCCAAGCCTTCCTCTTTTCAGAGGCTATAGACCTTGAAACTTATCATGCTATGCGGGTTAAAAAGAATGTTTGATTTTGAAAATTCTTGTTTTAAGGTCTCTACAAACCCTACAACTTAGTTTAAATGTGTTGTTTGGACGTTACTTCGACTTACGCTAAAATGTGTCATAATTCAAACCACGTAGGCCCTTGGACGAAACGGGCAAGGCATATGTTTTGTGTGACAAAATAGGTGTAAGGTTTGTCGAGAACTTAAAACAAGTAGAATAATATGCGCTATAATACGTATTAAAGTTAGGTAAGGGCGTGTTTTGTTGAGCTTTGTTTTCCATGAGATCTGATAACTTTTTTATAGTAGCTTTGCATTCCTTACATGAAAATGTTTTATATCATCATTATCATGTCATGTATGTGCATGTATCATCATAAATTAACAGCCCATGGACATAGGCTTTGTTTAGGAACTTCCAAACACAATGATCCTGAGCCGCCTGTGGCCAGCTGCTCAACCCACACTGCACTTTTCGGTGCGGGGTCGCCATTCTAGCTCCATAGGCCCCAATGTCCATCAGCTGTTCAAACCAATGTTTTTGGAGAGATATTATTGTAACTAATATAAATAGCAAATATCTTCACAAATGAACATATTTTCAAGTAGCGCTACATTTATTCCGATAACGGTTATTTGCTCTCATTAAGAGCATCATTTTGATATGACCTTTAAGTGATCGAAACATTAACAAAGTGGAGAAAGGCCAACGAAGGTACACGTCGGCGATTCGTCACGAGTTTTATCGCCGAGCGGGCTCGTAAAATGTCTGGATGGTATTCGTGTAAATAGCGTCGCATTCGGTGCTCCTCACAGAAAACTCGAACGTTAATTTCGGCTAACGACCATTCGGCGGTCGAACGTTGCTCACCTCACCTGCGTATACTCATAGCTTCTCAACCTTCTTTTGCTCAGTTTCCTCGTTGAAATATTTATTTTTCCAGAACCTTGAAACTTTATTCTTTGTTTTTGGTATCGGAATCAAAAATTAAAATTGTGCAATAGTTTATTAATGTGATTAGTTCACATCAAATTTATTAAAGTGTTTCGCTATCGAAATATGTGAGTACTGTTGGCGTAAAGGCGACATTGAAATCATTAAAATGGAAAATGCTTTAAATGCACCATATTATCAAGCTTCTTAATTTTTAGCTAAATTAACGAAAAACGAGTAAATAAGGCAGACTTTCTAATTCTTCATGATCCTGACTTTGACCTAAATTCGCAATAAAAACATATTTGAATTTGAATTTTCCTACTATCTTCACACTCGCTATTTTGCTCTGACTATGTTTCAACGCTTTGTTTTTCTCAGAATCTGCCCTCTGAAACTCTTTCAGACGCCCACGTGTGAGCGCTGTCATCCACATTGAGAGCCTGTGGTGTAACTGTACGTCGATGGGATGTGGCCGGGCTTTGTGCGCCGCCGCCTGCTCTCCGCTCGCGTTTCCGCAACTGCGGCCGTGAACGTGGTCGATCACCCGCTCCTCGTCCTCACGCACTAAAGTTTCGAGCTTTACTGCGCGGGGGCGGCCAACTGTCCGCGGGATTTGTGTAATGTGCCACAAGAGACTTAAACAGGTCGATTGTCTTATTTTGCCCTAACAGCTAAATTTTCCGAGACGTGGAATGAAATCTGAAAGGGCCCAGGTTCAACTCACTCAGGTGAATTTATCACAATAAGACCGAATAATTTGAAACTCATTCAAATTTCTTAATCATAAGCTTGTCACATTGTGATGACATGGTTGGGTAGGGTGGGATGTGGTAACTGAAATGGGTTTTTAACTACGTAATCCATCAGATACATTTGAGAGTTTTTTTATTCATTTTAGAATTAAGGTTACGTAATTAAATTCTTGAAAAGAGATTATGAAAAACATTATATGATGTCCATTTAAGTGTCCTGTAATTGATTGATTGATTGTTAAAAGAAATATTATTATTAAAATTCTTAAAATTATAATTATTACAACGCTCACGAGAAATAATCCTATTGCGTGAAGTAGATAGACAGGGCTATTGCCCTGTATGTAGGAGAGCAAATACTTGAGACATTTTACTACAGTAAAAATTATTCCAGCTATATTCCAGCGGTCAACTGTTAGTGTTAACACTTATTTGACGGCCGAGTGGCGCAGTGGGTAGTGACCCTGCTTCTGCGACCTAACCTGTGGGTACGATTCCTACATGTGTACAAAAATGTTTGTGTGATGAGCATGGATGTTTTCCAGTATCTGGGTGTTTATATATATTATAAGTATTTATGTATAATATATATAAAAATATTCATCAGTTATCTTAGCACCCGTAACACACCACTTACGAGTACGCTTACTTTAGGGCTATATAGCGATGTGTGTAATTGTCCTATAAAATTTATTTATTTATTTATTACCATGGTTATCGAGGATAACTAAAGAATAATGAGATTAAATAGTGATTGTAGATTATTATAAGTATAGATTACGTCTCACTAAAACCTCATAGCTTCGCCATGTCCACTCGTCCGTCCGTCAGCGCTTTAATGACTATTAAGTACTCTATAATACACGATTTTTATTTTCATCGTCTGCTAAGGGGCGGGTCCTGACTCCCTAAATGGTTTTTGAGATATTAAAAATGTTTGAATATTGAGAAGTACTTTTAAAGGATTCATGTAACTATATACATACACTAGTAGCTGCCTCGTCAGTTTGCTTTTTTCTTGAACTTGTTTGGCGACGCTGTCGCGTGTCTATATAATTAGTATGACGACCTTATAATTGTGAATTTTTATGATCTAAAACGCCTTTCTTACAGCCGAACCGGTGGTAGACTCACAACAAACGGATGAATTTGACGTTTCAGAAGTGCTTGTAAACTAAGCCTACTGAAAATAAATGAATTTTGAGTTTTATATTGATTTATTATGTAGGTACATAAATTGATGGAAATAGATAATAATATATACCATAGTAAGTCTATGATAGCGAAACACTAAAAATAGAGAAGTAATTCTTGGAGTGACCTTGGACTGTAAACTGCAGTGGGTGGCTAATATAGAAACGCAGGTTTGAAAACATAGTTCAGCTGCATTTGGAAACCTAAATCTAGGAATTTCACTAGTCACTATCACAACATATTACAAAACAAAATACCGCCGTGTCTGTCGGTCTGTTCACGATAAACTCGAAAATCACTGAAAGGATTTCTAGCGATTTTCACCTATAGCTTCATTGCTTGTTCAGGTTGTCAACTGTGATCAAATAACTCTTGATATAAACTGTCACATTTAGGCCCTAAAAATAACTCTGAAACTATCGATATAAGTAATATGTACGCATGTTTGCCTCGTTGGTCCAGTGGTTAGTCTATGTGGCTTCGATCACGTGGTCCCGTATCGGGTCACGGAATGATTCTGAGGTTGAAGAGAAGAATGAATCTTCTATGACTTTTCAGGACATTTCAAGGCTGGTTTTGGAAAGTTGGTGATGATACACCCCCGTGCTTCGGAGAGCACGTTAAACTCAGTCAGTTCCGGCCACTATCATGAACACTGAGACTATCATGAACACCTGTTAATGATCATTAACAAATAATACATTATCACCCTAAGCCTGCTAAACCGCATTGGAGCAGCGTGGTGGGTCTATGCTCTATATCCCCCTTTTTATATGGAGGGAGCTCTGGTCCTTTAGTGGGCTGTTAATAGGCTGATAACGAACGATATCTTGCTATTCCTATTTTGTTTCGATTCTTATAATAAATAAATAATTAAAAAAAAAATATTATAGGACAATTACACACATCGCTACATAGACCCAAAGTAAGCGTACTCGTAAGTAGCTTGTGTTATGGGTGCTATGATTACTGATGAATATTTTTATATATATTATACATAAATACTTATATTATATAGATAAACACCCAGACACTGGAAAATATCCATGCTCATCACACAAACACTTTCCAGATGTGGGAATCGAACCCACAGCCTAGGACGCAGGAGCAGGGTCACTACCCACTGCGCCACGGCGGCCGTCATTCTTGGAAGGTACCTACACTACATTGTTTTCGCGGATGTCTGCTGGTAAAGAACAATTCAATGAAACTTTCTGTGTTTATTAAAATGATTTTAAATTTAGAGTTATATGAAATAGCGGTAAAAAGTAAATGTGAAAGGGAACAAAGGGAACAAGCCGGCTGCCTCTCAGGATCAGACTATCTACAAATAAATGGCACAAAATAGAATTGGCAGGAGTCACACCAACAAACATTAAGTTTTCTTTAAAATAATTTCAAAGTAAACTCTGCTGTTTTGGATAATGGAATAATTACGTACTAAGTAATATCCTACAAAATTATACCATTTATTTATTGTGACGAATCTCTTAGCTTTCCATGGATTACTTTATTGGATGCAGTAGACAGGCGACACGAATTTATGCAAAATAAGGGTGCCCTTTGTGACCGGTCAACACACACCTTCTCCGATCTACTTAAAAAAAATACTTACCACACAGCCATAAAAACAAATAAACGAAGTGACTGACAAGTATAATATGTTTACACTGTACAAAGGCGGTCTTATCACTGAATCTCTCCCAAGCAACCCATGAAGAGAGGAATCATTAAAATTAAACGGATACAAAATTTTAAGAAAGTTCTAACAGCCTTAACGTGAAACCGACACGTGCAACAGCTACTCACATTTTTTCAGTACACGTGATAAGGAATTTTCAAGGAAACACGAGGGGAAAGAAGCAAAGTTAGCACTCTATGGTTCTTTCCCCTCGTGTTTCCTTGAAAATTTCTTAATAATTTATGTAAGTAGGTACAGGAAAACAAAAAACGTTATTAACATTTCCGTTTAAAATGTTTTCAGGTAAAATAATAGATCTTATTTTCAGACTCGTAGGTACTTAATAATTTAAATTTAAAAATAATTATTTGATAGAGCTATAGTTTAGCTTTATTTAAATTGTTGGACGGCGATTATTGTGTAGGGGTGTAAAAAAATTTTTAACAAAAAATAGAACCGACTCAAAACGCACTAAAAAGTAAAAAATAACTGTGTCATTTAGCTGCTTTAATTTACTTAAGCATATCTATGAAGTCGGTGCCAGCCAAGTTTAAGGAACATTTATTTTACGTAGTAAAGAAGTTTGTGGGTTCTAGGTAACGTCCTTGAAAGAAAAATTACACAGTTATTTTTTACTTTTTAGTGCGTTTTGAGTCGGTTCTATTTTTTGTTAAAAATTTTTATTTCGTACTTTTTAGTGATTTATCGCCACATCACATACTCGTACTATACTGTCATAGTATATTATACGGCACTAGTAGCCAACAAGCTACCGATACCGAGTCAAAAATCGAAATCGCTGTAAGCGTGCCTCCAAAATTTGAAGAGTTCCTTCAATTTCCTCAGGATATCATTATCAGATCCTAACATGAGGACAATGGGACCACCTTGGATGTATGCCCTTTCTAATAAAAAAAGAATTATCAAAATCGGACAACACTGTAAAAAGTTATGCGTGGTCATACATAAAAAAAAAAAAAAAAAAAAAAACAAATATACGTGTCGAATTGAGAACCTCCTCCGTTTTTTTTCGTCGGTTAAAAATAGCTTACAATCTATTTTTAGATCTACAAACATACACAAAATCATTCAAATTTTTTTTGTCAAAACAATTTTTGTGTATTTAAGAACATACCTACCACCTTAGATTAATGATACGCCTGCAGCGCTAGACGGAACCAAACCAATGTTTTATATGTAAAAATCGCAGATAGTAGAGAAACCTAAATTGAAAATTCAAAATTGAAATTATTGCGTACTAATTCTGTTAAAACACGATTTCCAGTAAACGTAATTTTGAGCTGAACTATATATTTATGAAATATATCCTTCGGGATCAAGGAGCTTTCCACTGTATTACCAACGTAACCATACGTTCCGCTTTGGTCGAGACAATTCCGCTTTCAGCCTCGCAAACAGAGCAATATATATATGTATATAGAAACAAATATTATTGTTTAGGTACCTATGTTATTTACTTTGGTATACTTGTATCGTAAGCAAACCAAAAGAAAAAGTGAAAGTAAATTCTGAAAACTAAAAAAAAAGGTTCGCTTTCGTATTTCCATGTGACTAGATTCGAGAGATGTATTAGAAAACAAAAATGCTTCACCACTCGTTCGCTGTGTTTGACTCAGGCCTGTGTGCACTAAGATTACGTTTTTTATCATAACCAACGGTTAACATAAAGCTAACTATAAATTTACTGTTCACGACAACCCGTACGCCGGTTAAGGACGTACACCAGGCGGTTATCTTAACCAAGCTTACGTTCTTAACCGGCGTACGGGTTGTCGTGAACAGTAAATTTATAGTAAAGTTATGATAACCGAAATCTTGGTGTACACAGGCCTTAGTCTTTAAACACCAAAAATATAGATTAAATATTTGGTTTCGTTACATTATTAATCTATGACCAAAAACATCTTTTTACATAATTCTGCAGGAAATGTCGTGCATAATAAATAACGTTGCAATTTTTTTATCAAAAAGTGTCAACGTTAGATATTATTTTTTGATTACATTATAATCTTAACAAAATACTATATTATTATTCCGAATAAGATTAGCAAAGGGCAAAGACGGATAATGATGACACGCATAAACTTGGAAATCAACAAGTGGTAGATTTACCTACCTACTAACTAAAGGAAATATCGATATCAGATAGGTACGTATAGAAAAGCCTGGAAGATTACCAAGCGGGGAGGAACGTGGCGTTGAAGTGGCGACCTTGCAAGGGCGAGGTCACCCCGCGCCCTGCTACCTGCTCGGACGTCACTATGCCCGCCGTACCCGGTCCCCTGCCTACCCATCGATATAACTACGCCACCGTTTCCAATTATTATGATGATTCATATCTATATTTTAAGACCTTGTGGTATCATAAGGAGAGTTACACACTGGTTTAATTGTGATCCACCGACGATTCGGAATGAGGTCCGAAGATTTTTGTATTGACGGTGGCTGTTATCAGCCGCCATCTTGATTTCTATCGGAAATCTTGTCGCATATTGAGACCTTCAAAAACTAATAGAGGTTACCCACATGGTCATTGGTCCATATGTCATTTCAGACTTTTCATAAAATTTCAAAATGGCGGTCGGGTCGAACCAGTTTCCACTACGTTTATCCTCGGTAGCCCGATCATTGCCACTTAAGCTTTGCTATTCGGTGCGCTATGTGGGTAACTTTGGCTCTTCTGAGGATCGATCACCCAGATACACCTTTCTACTCAGAATATGATTCGTACTATAGCCGGCTGAGTGAATCTGAAGAAGTGAAGCCATTTTCCTTTTCATTATAATCGGCTTATTCTATTCGTTTCGGAAAATCGACAATTTCCCCTTTAAACAAATTAGGTATTATTAATTTTCATGTAACTTTAGTGTCTTTGAAGAGCTCAACAAATCGTTATTTTAAATATTATATAATTATATCTTTTCCGTGATTCGATAAAGCATCAAATGAAAAAAGATAAAGTTATTTTGTTTATAAAAGAATTAGAGCAATTTTGCACCGCTGTAAATCTGCTCAATACCTCAAAACTAAAGTCTCTATACTATTGAGGTATTTAATTGGAAAATCTAATTCAATTTCCATGTAGATATGTAACATTCCTTATAAGAAAGTGGAAAGTATATGATATATATAACATTTACATTCAATATCATAATATGAAATGGTAGCGGGTAGAACGGGGGCTGTGCTCGGGTCGGGCCGATGACGGAGCGGCCTTGGCCGTGATCGCGCGCTCGATATAGCGCCGACCTGCCGCCTGCCGCTTACCACCACGGTCACCCTACCCCCCCACCCCTCCCCACACTTCCTCACACCATCATACATTTCTGATGCTCTCTGGTTATTTCTGTAATGATAAAACTACCTACGTCACCGATTTCAATTGCAATTGTGACGCAATTGATAATATAAACAGTTTACCTTCCTGTTCGATAGATTATTTAACGTGTTGAGTAAAACCCATGTTGCAATAATTATCATGCATTTGCATTATTTTACACAATTATCTTGTAAATGTTATGAAAGAAATACCTATTGTAACAATTTCAAAGATAGCGAACAACTCTAGGGCCAGGCTAGATTTCCTAATTCCAATTATCTAGATGTGCTCTATCGTACTAATTTATTTACATTTAATGGTTTAACTTTTTTGATCATTAAAATAACTATAAAGAAATATTCTCATTTATTATACTAGATATGTATTCATTGACGTTATTCTACGATATATTATTTTTATATAACTCATTAAAGCAGCAATCTAGAACGTACATAAATGAACTTCTTGCGTTGGGTAACTTATTTATTCTAAAAACACATTAGTAGGAGGTTATGGCAGTTAACATCCTTCAGATTATATTATTATACGTATCATTATAGTGATTATTTTGCTCGAATCGGGAATGTTATCCAGATTTGAGCAAAATCAGTGCCCGCAGATATAAATACATTTAAAAGCACTTAGTAAGCAGACAACGTAATGTAAAAACGTATCAGAAAAAAATACCAAGGTCAAGAAGCGAATGATATCATTTATAGCGTGCATGTCCCTGAACTCTAGCTGTTAGGCGCGAGTGACGCACGACCGCTCAAATATCACCGACCCTGAACTTATATAAAAATATAGCTTTGCTAATGTCAAGTGGCAAAGCGCTGGTCGATAATACCTGCAGGTTAGCGCTCATCTGTCCTTCTGAAGCCACAACATAGGGCTATAGCCACAACATAGGACTATAGACTCAAAATTCTCATTTGAGACCACTTGCTCCTTTCAGAATTTTTTTTAGTAGCAGGTATAACAGTATCAGTTATCATTTCATTACCATTAACATGAGCTATGTGTGTAATTGTCCTATAATATTTAATTAAATAGTAATAGGCTATTTTCCCATTGCAAATGTTCGAAGCGAGAGACTTGATCGTGTGATTGGGATAATAATTCGACTTCAAAAAAAGGAGGTTCTCGATTCGACTATATTTTTTGTTTTCAAATTTTTATCATAACTATGTCCTAATTTTCTTTTTTTAAATCCACATACTTAATAATCCTACGACCGACGCGCAAAGCTGTTACTTTGATCAAAGAAATCATTGATAGAAAGCTTTAATTTTAATGTTCTATTAGTAGCCATTGATGTGGAACAACAAATACTGAAAACTGCTTCTGGTTAAAAGGAGACTTCGACCGTGGCTAGTTACCACTCTACCGGCAAAGACGTACCGCCAAGCGATTTAGCATTCCGATACGATGTTGTGTAGAAACCGAAAGGGGTGTGGATTTTATTCTACTCCTAACATCATTACTTACCTGCCATCAAATTGCAGTCAAGGACTAACTTGTAATGAATAAAAAAAATTATAATTTTAAGTAATATATTTATTAGTTAATTTGAAATACATATCAACATTTTAACTTAGACAGTACATATTATGTACAATATTACTTATTTAGCTTTAGCCCGTTTATTTTTTGCCGGCCTTGGTTTATTCCGCTGAGCCTTCTTGCCGCGGCCTTTAGTTTTCTCCTTCGCCTTCTGAGCGCGCAAATCTTTCTTCATACGAGGATCGACCACCTTGTACTGTCCCTTGACGCCGGTGGGGCGTTTCATTCGTTTGGCTGTAGTGTGTTTCTTCGCCACGACATATGTGATCTTCTTTTTGTCTTCAGTTTGCGCCTTCTTGTACAGCTGCCGTACTTGCTGTGCCTTCTCTCGTTCGGACATGTCCGCGTTCTCCATCACTGCTTCTACCTTCTTCTTCGCGCGTTCCATCTTCTTGATCATGCGCTTCTTCTTTCTTGCCTTAGCTTCGACTACCTTCTTGATCGGTCTCGCGTTTATGTCTTGTAATCTATTTTTGTATTCTTCTGTGTATTTCTGCAATATATACAAAAGGCAAAGTATAATATCATTTACTAGTAGGTAAATAGTGTTGCAACCATCAACACCAAATCTAAAAATTTTTAACCCTTTTTTAAGAAAAATGGGTAAAGCCTCCTTAAAATATAGATAATTATATGCCATCGCGGAGTTTTTGTTAAAGGGAAACAATTTTCCGTACATTGTTTCGTTATATCCGTCTCCGTCTTTCCCATCGCTATATTTCAGACAATTTACATAAACCCTTACAAATTAAAAAATCCTCAGGAGCCTTTATCTACTGGCAAATGCGCCTGACAGTCCGTTCAGTAGTCTCTAAGTTTAACAGAGAGACGCAGCGGTGGACTTTGTTTTATAACATATAAGGATTAGTATAACACTAAAAATAAAAACACCTACGTAAATAAGCTTTTAGCTAGAAAAATTTTGCTATTGTCTATCCGATCTTCCACACGAAGAATGAAAGCGTGACAAGTATCGGATATCAGAAACCTTTATTCAATAGAATCTACGCATCACCATTGTATTATTAACAATTGCCATAATATATAATCTAAATAAACTGAATAACAGCGTGGGTGGACTGGTGTTATAGAATACATGTACCTACAGCGCACCCGTGTCAGGGAGGGGTGGTGGGGGCGGGAGGGGAGGTCTAACGTCAATTTTCATCTTTGCACTATCCACCCCAGTGACCTATGACCGGCGGTGTTATTATTACACGATAGCTACCTGTAGTTTTAATCGGGTTACACAAGGGTAATATTGTTTGTCATATTGAATAATGGATTTTCTGAAGGTGAATATCTATGCATTGTACCTACAATTTGTATCGGGTCAATTGTAACGGTTTAATTACGCGTCAAACCTATCTAACTACTTAAAACATTTTTGTCCAGATAGTAATTTAGGGTTTAAAATATTACTAGATTTGCCCCGCGATTTCGCCCGCATAATTTCTGCCCGTATAATCCCATTAAATATATCGGGCATTTTGGGGTCATTTTAAATTAATATTAATTATATTTATTATTAACTTTCATACAAGCTTCCAATCTACTTTTTACCCCCTTAGTGGTTGAGTTTTGTAACATCTGTTCCTAACGGTCAATCTACATCCTATAAGGAATATACCTGATTTTTAAGGTAGATTTGCCGCGATATTTGATATTCATAAATGTTTCACGTTACACACTCGAATGAAATTACGACAATCGAGTACCACAAAATTACCATTTTAAATTTTATAACAATTACTTACCTCTGGTACAATTATTTCTTTCTTCATGTGTTTCTTTTCATCCTCAACAAACCAGTCGGGTAAGTTCTTGTCGTTGAAAGCGTATCGATTCCAGCCGTCGTCGATGAGGTCGCGCTTGAACTTCTTAGATGTCGCTATCATTGTGCCCAAGGCTAGCGTTTGAGCGTCCATTTTTATTGACTTCTTCAATCGTTTTAGTTCTAAAAATTTTAGTTATATTTAGAAAAAAATTAACATAAAATTTTTCTGTACCATTAAAACACGAAAAAAATGCTATTTTAAACATCTTCATTTTACAATTTTGTAGAATGCAATAATCTGTCCTAATATCGTCATATATACGTCATCATATACATATGCTAGTATACGTTTATAAACATATAAAACAACAAAATTGAACAAGGCCTACTACCAGGTTTATCTAACAGAGAAGCCTAATTCAAGGATTTATATAAATTAAAATATTAAAAAAAAAACAGCTATAATTGGCACACACCACATAAATTGGCAATAAAGAATGTTGAACCCTTGAGAGCAAAGGAGTAGACAAACTATTATCTATCTCTATTTAACTATGTATTTGCAAGTCTCACTCTGATAATTATAATGAGTTTCGTCGGTTGGCAATAATGTTGGCAACATTGTTAATTGCAACATAGGTATGTCAGAGACATAGATGGTAGTTTGTCTAATCCTTTCGACGACCTCCGTGGCGCAGTGGTATGCGCGGTGTATTTATAAGACGGAGGTCCTGGGTTCGATTCCCGGCGGGGCAGATTGAGATTTTTCTTTATTTGTCTTGGTCTGGCTGGTGGAGGCTTTTGCCGAGGCTAGTTACCACCCTACCGACAAAAACGTATCGCCAAGCGATTTAGCGTTCCGGTACGATGTCGTGTAGAAACCGAAAGGGGTGTGGATTTTCGTCCCACTCCTAACAAGTTAGCCCGCTTCCATCTTAGACTGCATGATCACTTAATATCAGGTGTGATAGCAGTTAAGTGCCAACTTGTAGTCGATAAAAAAAAATCCTTCACTCTCAAAGGTTCAACGTCTTTTATTGCCGATTTATATTGTTTTGGACTATATCAAAGAGATATCTTGAATTAAATATAGCTAATACCTTTAAAATTAACATAACAAATATTTAAAACAAATTAGTAAACAAAAGGTTAATTTAAATGTTAATCCAAAATAATTATGAATGAATAAAAAAAAGTTTAAATTTTATATATCAGATTTTTAGTTCTTTTCAGTTAATTCAGATGTTTTAGTGAATGCATCAAATTCTCACCAGGATCCTGCGCAACAACTTCAAAGCCATCCTTCTTGCTGGTCTTTGCTCCTGCTGTGCTTGCGGCGGGTGTCACATTGTCCTCCACATCATAGTCACTGTCAGTGTCATCATCTGAACTCTCTGTATCATCATGTTTTCTCTTCACAGCAGATTTCGTTGTATCTGGAGAATCCTCTGAGGGCAGATCTTTGACTTTCTTGCCTAAAATAAAGTTGTTATTTATATCAGGGTGATTTTGCTTTAACTTCAGATATTTTTTTTTCAGTTCTGTATCACTAGTAGATCATAAATCCATAATAACTGTACATTTAAAGAAAAACGTTTTTTTCAATTTCTGACTAAAAATAACAAAATAATGGACACATTATTAGCAAACAAACTGTTCTGTAGGTAAGGATTTATTTATTTGGTATATAAAGAAGATTCCATTCAATCATTCATGCAAAATATAAAGATTTCTGCACTAGACAAAATATATCCCTGAGAGGTAAGTCATTATTCTTATTACATTTTTTTTATCGACTACAAGTTGGCCCTTGACTGCTATCACACCTGATGTTAAATGATGATGCAATCTAAGATGTAAGCGGCCTAACTTGTTAGGAGTGAACGAAAATCCACATCCTTTTCGGTTTCTACACGACATCGTACCGGAACGCTAAATTGCTTGGCGATACGTCTTTATCGGTAGGGTGGTAACTAGCCACGGCGAAAGCCTCCCACCAGCCAGACCAAGACAAATTAAGAAAAATCTCAATCTGCCCCGCCGGGAATCGAACCCAGGACCTCCGTCTTATAAATCCACCGCTCATACCACTGCGCCACGGAGGTCGTCAAAACTTACTATTCGTCATTACTTTTATCGAACTTTATAATAGAGTAATAAAAAATTTTTAGTAATCCCTATTGGCGGACCACAGTCGAGCACAAGATGAAAGCTTAAGTTAGCCCACACTATGAATTCGCACTTGACTCGTAAGTGTAGACACACCTTTAGGGTCACAAAAATGATAACAAAAATATTATAATGAATTGCTTAAAATACCTTTTTCTCTATACGATTCAGCTAATTTATCCAAATCAACACCTTCATCATCTTCCTCATCAATATCTTTGAAACTATCCTTTTGAAACCAGAGCTCAGCCTTCATTGACCGTTTGGAGACAGGATCAGTATTGTCAAGGTCGGTTAGTAGGGGATTATTCTTAGGAATAGATTGAGTTTTGTTGATCTTGCTATTTCGTAATGTATTCAACTTGGTTATCTTGTCAATTTTTTTAGTTTCGTTATCTGAATCAGAAAAGGCTGAAAACAAAAAAAAACAAAATTATTCAGTGTTGCTTTCATTCAATAACATTTTAATTGTATTAACATAACAACCCGCCAACCCGCATAGGAGCTGCGTGGTGGGTCTACTGTACATAGAGCAGTATTGGTGCCAACACTAATGTATGGTAGTAAAAGTTGGGTATGGCAGAGGAAGCATGAAAGTAAAATAAATGCAGTAGAAATGAGAGCATAGAACAGTACGAGTGGGGTAAAAGTGAGTGACAGAATTAATAATAGTGTGATAATACAGCAATATGTAATAAAAGAAGATGCAGTGACTAAAATTGAGATATATGGTGACTAAAATTGAGATATGTAGTGACTAAAATCGAGATATGTAGTGACTAAAATTGAGATATGTAGTGACTAAAATTGAGATATGTAGTGACTAAAATCGAGATATGTAGTGACAAAAATTGAGATATGTAGTGACTAAAATTGAGATATGTAGTGACTAAAATTGAGAAAGGTATGCTGAGATGGTTTGGTTATGTAGAATGAAAGGATACTTACGAAAGGGATTTATAAGGCCAGAGTGAATGGAAATGTTGGGATGGAAAGACCAAGGCAAACATTCCAAGATTCAATCTAGAATATTCTGATTAAAGGTCAGGTTAAAAGTACCTCTAGAAGTAGTATCTGCCTATACCTATTGGAATTAGGTGTGATGGTATTTAATATGTATGTATGTATTTCCATTTCTTTATTGTATGGTTTGTGAAGAAAAAAAAGGCCTGTGTGCACCAAGATTTCGGTTATCATAACCAACGGTTAACATAGCTAAACGTAAAATTTACTGTTCACGACAACCCGTACGCCGGTTAAGGACGTAAGCTCGGTTAAGATGATTATGGTGGTGCTGCACACAGTGTGTAATACAATAAGGTCAATATTATTTGGAATTTACTTTACCCAAGGATTCTTTTTCATTTTCATTTTCGGAATCCGATTCCATTTCTAATTCGCTGTCCGAGTCTTTATAGAAAAGCCCTGAGGAGTCCAGCTTAGATGCCTCCACATCATATTTGACATACTTGGCTTTCATTTTGAGTTCATCATCAGAATCTTCTTTGGCATCCACCACAATGTCAGGTTGTTGATTAATAAGCATTTGCAGTTGCTAAAAAATTTTTTTAAACTTAAGTTATCTATACTAATATTATAAAGCTGAAGAATTTTTGTTTGAACGCGCTAATCTCAGGAATGGTTCGAATTGAAAAATTATTTTTGTGTTGAATAGACTATTTATCAAAGAAAGGCTTTAGGCTACATCACATCATCATTTAGGCATCACGCTGCAACTATTAGGAGCGAAGAAATAATGGAAAATGTAAAAAAAACGGGGAAAATTATTCATCTTTGAGGGCTTCCGTTCCGTGCGCTGCGAAAACGGTTCAAGATACCAAAAATATATGTATGAAAGAGTTATTCCTCTTGAAATGATCTAAAAAATGTCCACGACAGTATATATCTATCTTTTATATTTTGGAAGATGTAGAACTTTTTGTGTTTTAAAAAATCATTTATTTCATATGCTTACGTTTACGTCATTATTTATACCACTAAACTTAAATCCTTATCAAAATAAATTATTTAATAATCACAAGAATCTTATAGAGATAAGATTTACCTTTTACAGTATGTTAATTAGTTACATAGTTTAGGAGATAATACAAAATTTCTAAAAAGCGCGACACGCGATAAGTACGTACGAGTACCTACTGAATAGGCATCAGCATATTGGTAAGTATGCTGTTACATCTTAAAAACGATAATACGGTAATGGAGTTGAGAATTCGATCTTTGTTCAATTTATTTGCCATAGAAGACCATATCTATACTATTAATATAAAGCGGAAGAGTTTGTTTGTTTGTTTAAACAGGCTAATCTCTAGATCTGCGTGTCGGATTGTAAAATTATTTTTGTTTGTTTTGAAAGCTAGACTGAAGAGCCTAATAGACTATTTATTTGACGGCCGAGTGGGTTCAATTCCCACAGCCTAAGAAAATGTTTGTGTGATGAGCATGGATGTTTTCCAGTGTCTGGGTGTTTACCTATATATTATAAGTATTTATGTATAATATATATAAAAATATTCATCAGTTATCATAGTACCCATAACATAAGCTACCTGCGAGTATGCTTACTTTGGGGCTGTATACCATGTGTGTAATTTCCTATAATAATATTCATTTATTTTAATATTAAGCTATACATACCAGCTTGCCATAAATATATATTGTTAATGTATATTGTTAATGTACTGTAATGTCCTACAATGTTTAACAAAAATGTAGATCACAGGAAACTATAAAAAAATTTACTTGAGAGGGGGAGCGGGGAATGAGCACACTTTATATCAAAGTGTGTCTTTAAAATTGGAAGGGTACCTAAGAGGTTTTCACGCGGACGAAGTCGCGGGCGACTGCTAGTATTTAATTAAATAATAATAGGCTATTTTCCCATTACAAACAATGTTTGAAAAAAGAGACTTGATCTTGTGATTCATTGACTTCAAAAAAAGGAGATTCTCAATTCGACTGTACGTTTTTTGTTTTCAAATTTTCCAATAATTTTTCCATAAGTCCAATCATTTCATATCCCATGAAAAGATAGGAGTACAATTTATATTTATTATTCAAAATAAATAGCAAAAGTATATGACGTCCCTGTCATTCAAAACTGGGTATTTTTAAAATTTTCAATATCTCATAGACATAGGTTTTAATAGAAATGAATGCTTCACAATGCCAGTAATACTTAAAATGAAATATATCTTTGAAACTGTATTTCATATTTGATGGTTTTTGATATTTATTCTAGCTTTCGATTTAGTGCTTACCCCCATCAGACACTTTGTGCATACTAAACAAGTATATTAAAAGGACAATGGTTAAAACACTTTCACAGTATAATATATCATTTTCATTACCTCACGATTTTTAATATCAGCTAGGCTGAACATATCGTGACTTTCCATGATAGGGCCGTCATCACCTTTCAGCACCATTTTAAGATTCATTTTCTCAGCTAATTTTTGTCGCTGTTTGTTAAGTTGTTTTCTCTTTCGCTTTGACTGCTTTCTTTCTTCTTCCTAAGAAATAAAAATAATCAATGTTAACAAACTACACTCAAGATGTACATACATAATATTATACTATATATAAACAATATTAAAAATATATAAAAAAAATTTGCTCCTCTGCTATGGGGGGTGTTTGAAGGCTCAAGCTAATAAGAATAAAGGCATCTAATACAGGCAGTAGTTCTTGAATGGAAAATTGTAAGGAGGTTGCTCACGTTGGAGCCTTGACGATTAGTTTTTTGGGCCAACAAGTCCCACAGCAGGCAAACTAGATTTTTTTATAGATATTTAAAAGCGTTGTTGAAAAAAAAAAGTAAATAAATAAATTATAGAAGAATAAGATAACAGAATAACAGAATTTGGAATAAATAAGCAAGAACTATCAGTAATTACAACAGATGAATACTAGTGGAAGGGATAGAAGAACCTTACAATAATTGATATGCTCAGCTTAGTTCAGCT
Organism: Mycalesis mineus; assembly: GCA_034621355.1. Taxonomy (NCBI): domain Eukaryota; kingdom Metazoa; phylum Arthropoda; class Insecta; order Lepidoptera; family Nymphalidae; genus Mycalesis; species Mycalesis mineus. Next base: position 10,998,248 of record CM067885.1, read on the forward strand.
CAGTATGAATTGATAAAAAGCATACAACTAAGGCACCTATGTAGTACACATTATTGTATGTTACCTGCAGTTCTGCTATTTCAGCATCCACCTCATCTTTTTCCTCGCCTGAACCTTCTTCCTCAGTTTTGGATGTCTCTTTCTTTTCTGCTGCCACTGCTTCCTGAAAATATAACAAAAAAATATTTTAACCCTACTTATGTTATATAGGCTCAAACACTATGTTATAATCTGAAACTACTATTTGTGTTCCTTGGCTGCATAATCAATTCAAAGCAATCTACTTTGATGACCCCTTTTTGCCGACTTCCGTGGCACAGTGGTATGTGCAGTGGATTTATAAGATGGAGGTCCCAGGTTTTTGAGGATTGAGATTTTCCTTCATTTGTCTTGGTCTGGCTTGTGGGAGGCTTTCGCTGTGGCTAGTTACCACCCTACCGACAAAGATGTATCACCAAACGATTTAGCGTTCCGGTACAATGTCGTGCAGAAACTGAAAGAGTTGTGGATTTTTGTCCCACTCCTAACAAGTTAGCCCGCTTCCATCTTAGACTGCATCATCACTTAACATCAGGTGTGATAGCAGTAAAGGGCCAACTTGTAGTAGATAAAAAAAATAAAAAAAATAAAAAAAAATGTATAAAAAATAAAGAAATTATCTTTTGGTCTAACATTAACTTATTGTATTTCCTATATTTTGTGATTGTAGCTAATTTTTTATTATCATTACCTCCTTTTGTGTTTGCGATGCTTTCCAATCCTTAATATGTTTAAGCCAGCTTAATAGAGCTTTTACATCTTTTCTTCCGAGAACTTTAATATCTTTACAGCATTCCTTAATTTCACTGGTGGTTCTAGAGTGATTTAAAATTTCCTTGTCATCTATTAATATCTGTAAATTTAATGATAATAATTAATATAAAAATATAATATACAATAATTTAAAATAATTTCAGTAATATAAATAAGTTACCTCAGAACATCCTTGTAGTGAGTCTATTGGGTCATCTTTTTCTAAAATGTCGGTAACTGACATGCTGTGAAAAGTTGTATAATCATTTTCCTGATACCCCTCCGCTTTGGGTTTCTTCTGTTTCTCAGGATGCAAGATACTATTTTGTGTCTTCTTTACTATGTCTAAGTCTTCAAATACATGTTTTGGATCTAACAGCTTTGAATCTATACTGTCTGGAGCAATGTATCCTTGACAGACAACAAATATTTCTGATGACTCATTACGAGAAGCCTGAGGCTTGGTAGCATGGACCTTTTTGAAAAATTGTTTCAGTACCCACAAAAGGGCGTGATAATCTTTAGATCTGAATACTTTGGTCACAAACCATCCTCCTTCTCTTAAAAAGTTGGATGCCAACTTCATAGCACTTAGAGTCAGGCATGACTGCTGGTAGGCATCATGTATCCAATTGAGACCTACATTTGGAGCACCGTCATGCAACACAACATCGGCTTTCCATGTTTTAATTTCCTTTTTAATAGCAGCTTTGCATTTTTCTGTAGTGATATCTTCTGTCAGACTAATACAGCCAGGGACTTGTTTTATGGGAAATAAATCTACACCGATAACTATACTGGAGACAGGCATGTTCTGATGCGCCACCTGCATCCAGCCACCAGGTGCAGCACACAGGTCGATACATACTCGGGACTTTTGAAGAAACCCAAATTTCCGATTCAACTGGATAAGCTTAAATGCAGCTCGAGAACGAAAACCTAAAGCAGAAAATTACATTGTTAATTGTTATAAAACACTTGCATTCAACTTAATTTTGAGCATAATAAGTGATCATACATAAATATATCGTAGCAAAATGAATTATATAAAAACTAACCTGTTTCTTTCGCTAGTTGATAATATTTATCTTTTCGCTGTTTTCCTACTTTAGTTTTCTTCCCCATTTTGGAACTGTTAGTAAAAACTTACATGTAATACAATATATGCGTTTATTAAAACAGTTATAACCACATTTTAAGTAATTTCGCTAGTTTATTTATTTTATTTTTGAATTGGCATTTGAGTTTGACAAATCAACATGTGTTGACTATTTGAGGTTAGGGTTCTATAATATCTACGGACGATTTTTTTAACCCATTGCTTTAAAATTATGACTTAAAGATATATAAACCTTAACAAAATAAATATTATTAGCTGAAAAACTTGTAAGATGAGATGATTGTATATTTTAATAGGGCTTACATATATAATTGATACTTTACTAAATGGGCTTCTTGTTTTGGAGCTATCTTCTCAGGTTAAGTCTATGATATCTTTATAGTACTGAGAGTATGAGTGGTAGTCTGTACCAGGGGGGGGACAGTACCATACATTTCGAGAATGTTATTGATAGAGCTGCCACCTAGATTTTGGTACCAAAAACTTTTTAGTGTGCCCAGTACCAAAAAATAGCTACAATTTCGTAGTACCGAATATTTTTAGGAACTAACAAAAAAATACTAAAACTGTGATATTCTTGTAAATCACTATAGTTAATATTTATTGTAATTTAAAAACAAACGAAATACTCGTTATAAGTGTGCGACACTCGTATATTGACTATTTGTTATATTTTATGTTAGTTTTTAAATCTAAGCTGGCAACTCATGGAAGTAAACGCCAAGCGGTATGTTTATTGTTTTGTTTTGTTGACTTCACTTCACTTGATTTTCGTTCTACGTCGAGTTGAGTTATATTCCTCCGTATTGTCGAAATATCTTGTGATCACCTATTACTTCTTGTGGTTTGTTTTAGCGTTGAGCCCTGCTCCGCCAAAATCGCTAGAAGTAGCGAAGACGACGCTTCTTGTGTTGTGTTGTGATTCGCACTCGACTGCCGTGCTCACAAATTCGCGAAAGGACGCTATTTTTTTTATAAAATGTGTGGTTTAGCTTGGAAAATGCCACTACTTTGCATCTTCGGGTGCAAACCTACCGGTAAGCTTAAAAGCTCTGTGCTTAATTGTTAAGAAACTCGCATACAAATTTATTTATATACATATTTCTGTGATACTGCTCTTCTAGGGCTCGCCCAAATAGAAAGCGTTCAAGCAATCTAAGTTAAGTGTTTTACGCCACATTTGTAACTTTATACCAATGCGCAAGTAGCAGGTCAGATCTACCTACTATTTGTATAGAGCTATGAGGTTACATATGTGCACCAAAGAACACATTACAGAAGATAGAACATAAAACTCGAAAGAGGTCTACACTTTCAATTTGTTTTGTGATAAGATAATGATACAGAAATGTCTAAATGGGTTCTTATATTGATATAAAAATGTGTGTAATTTTAACACACCATTTGACAGTTATAAGAGATTCAAAAGAGTATAGATTTTTCTGTTTTGCAGTTAGCTGTATTTTCTTGTGTTTTGTCATAATATATGAATTACACGAAAATGTTTTGTAATTATCACAAACCAAAAATATTTTCAGGAGTTTCTATGCACAGATTTCCCAGCTATGAAAAGTTTCCAGAGCGCTTTAAAGAATGGGTTATGCTGTGTGGTTCCTCCACACAACATAACTGGAATTATCATCTGATTATCAATATTATCAGCAGAGACGTCTCTGTGACAGGCATTTTTCTGATAAAGATTTCAATCGAAACAAGAGGCTCAATGCTTTAGCAGTTCCCCTAACTAATTTGTCAGGTAAGATAATGTTGTTTCATATTCTGTTAGTTGAAAAATCAATATTGGATTTGTTCTTAATTGCTTTATCCACCATGTACTGCTACTTACTTTTTTTACTTTATCCAAGAATACTATCTTGTATGGGGACAAGGAATTCTTTCTGGAATAAAAATTATCATGCATGTTGTGGAATGAATCCTTTTAGTCCTGGATCTGCGTAACGTTTTTACATTTTATTTACTATCAAGCTAAGACACATCTTTTTTATTTACATAAATTCTCATCCTGGATTCTTTGTTTGATGCAAGCTATCCAAATGCCAAATTTTATCTGAGATTTAAGCCATGCAAATGAGTACTGAAGGAAATCAGATATAAATATCTAAATCTGTTTTAATGTGTCAATGATAACATCAATGTTTCTGGATATGTAAAAGTCAATTGTATATTATGTTATTTTATTTCTTTTTAAAAGTAAAGTTTCTTTAACACCATCATTATTTACAGAATCACAATTAGTACATTCAGAAGCAGTGGAACCTGAGACATCAAATGTTATAATAAATCTCCCAACAAGCTCAATAAATACAGGTATGTTAATTAACATTTATTATTATTTATTAACAGAATGAACACATAAATGAACTTGTCCTAGTTGTATTGTAGCGTATTGACAGCTGAGAGCAGCACGATGGGAAATGACCCTGCTTTTATATGTGAATGAACCTGCTGTGGGTTCGATTCCCACATTTAGAAAATGTTTCTGTGTGTAGCTCATACTAATATTAATATATTATCAAATATTTCCAAAATGTTAAATAGTTAGTATAATTAATTAGAATATCTATTATACATAGTTTATTTCTTGAAAACATAGGTGTACACATACCTCGAAGTGTGTTGTTTGCAAGTTCAAGCATCATTCAAAATGAAATTTTCATGTGGTTTTCACAAGCAGCTTAGCTTGAAGCAGGCTTTAGGCCTTGTTTCATTGTGTCTGAAAGTGAGGTTATTATAGAAAAACCGAATTGTAGCTGGACCTAGTCTCGGGCATCTGCTGGCTTCCAATATGATCTGACTGCTGAGAGCACGACACGCGTGTGAAAGGTTTTAGGTCTTGGTGGTAGCTTACCCATTGTAGCTGGACCTAGTCTCGGGCATTTGCTGGTTTCCAATATAATCGGACTACTGAGAGCACGACATTCGTGTGAAAGATTTTTAGGTCTTAGTGGTAGCTTGCCCACAACAGCTGTGTCTCGAAAAAAGATACTACGTAGACTCGATGTAACACAGGCGGTTGTTTTTTCTTGCGCTACGCGCATGCTGGCGCCACCTACCTACGATGTATCGTCAATGTCGATAATTTTTATCGGACCTATCTGGAAATGCCTTTCAAATAGAAAATTATTTTCAAAAATCGGTTTAGATACGATGGAGTTATGACTTAACGTATTAACTCAAATTAAAAAAAAATTGGGGTCGAATTGATAACGTTCTTTTTTTGAAGTCGGTTAACATAGCAGCTGCATAATTACCTGAATTCCTGGGAACTTCGATATGTATGGCTTTGAAAAAAAAACAAAATAAGTGAAACAATAAACGACTTAAGTAATTGTTTTATTTCTTTTCATTACTTTTCGCCCTTGCCGGTGTAGCTTAGGGCAATAAACCACCTGGATGCGGTACCACTAATAAAGAAAGGCCCAAAACAATGATCTTTCATCTGTAATGGGAAGATATTTCAAACAACAGATAGGCATGTTCAAATTTGCGGCAAACTGCATTTATTTTCGATACATTTCATTCATCATAGGGCAGCAGTCAAAGTGTCATAAAGTCACTTTCACGTAAAAACCACATGAAAATCCTTTTTAACCGACGAAAAAAAACGGAGGAGGTTCTCAATTCGACACGTATATTTTCTATATGTATGACCACGCATAACTTTTTACAGAATTTTCCGATTTCGATAATTCTTTTTTTATTAGAAAGGGCATACTTCCAAGTTGGTCCCATTGATATCCTGGGGAAATTTAAGGAACTCTGCAAATTTTAGAGGCACGTTTACAGTGATTTCGGTTTTTGTCTCGGTACCGGTAGCTTTTTGGCTACCGGTGCCGTATAATATACTATGACAGTATAGTACGAGTGCGTTACGTGTCGATAAATCACTAAAAAGTAAGAAATAATAATTTTTAACAAAAAATAGAAACGACTTAAAACGAACTAAAAAGTAAAAAATAACAGTGTCATTTAGTTGCTTTAATTTACTTAAGCATATCTAGGAGTCGGTGCCAGCCAAGGTTTCTACTTTAAGGACGTTACCTAGAACCCACAAACTGCTTTACTATGTTAAATAAATGTTCCTTAAACTTGCTGGCACCGACTTCATAGATATGCTTAAGTAAATTAAAGCAACTGAATGACAGTCATTTTTTATCTTTTAGTGCGTTTTAAGTCGGTTCTATTTTTTGTTATACTAGTCTTGGATATATTGGAAATAGTTAGACGCCGTGGGGAACTTTGTTTTATAATATGTAGTGTTGATGAACATCTCGCTATCACAAGTTTCTTAAAACGATATATAAAATACAGTTAACACATGAAAATTTTTTCAATTCCAGGCGTTACATTGGATACTGCAAACTCAATACTGGGACAAGTTCTAAAGGAACACAGTTATGCTGCTGATAGTAATAAAAATAGGATTGCTTCTAAAAAACGTAAGTTTATATGATTGCATATTTTTGTTGTAATATCTAACTTGAAAAACAAATTATAGAAGAAGCATTGCTTATGCATTGATCATCAGCCATCACGCATCCACTGTTGGACATAGGCCTCCTTCAAGCAGCGCCAACTCAGTCTATTACAGGCTTTCTGCATCCAGTCGGTGCCAGCCACCCTCCGGATATCGTCGCTCCATCTAGTTGGGGGACGCCCTACACTCCGCTTGCCGAAACGCGGTCTCCGCTCCAGGACCTTTCGACTCCAACGACCATCAGTCGTTCGACAGACATGACCAGCCCCCTGCCACTTCAATGTACTAGCCCTGAGAGCTATGTCGGTTACTTTAGTTCTTTGTCGAATCACTTCGTTCCGGATTTTATCCCTTAAAGAAATTCCAAGCATAGCTCTCTCCATAGCTCGCTGAGAAACTTGAAGTTTGTGGACTAGTCTCGCTGTCAGTGTCCACGTCTCAGCACCGTAGGTCATGACAGGTAGGACGCATAGATTGAAGACTTTAGTCTTCAAACATTATGGGATAGGCGACTAGAAGACTCGACGAAGTTTGCCGAAAACTGCGCAGCCTAACTGCGTTCTCCAATCGATCTCTTTCTCGAAGCTGTTTTTACCTAATTGCAAAATTTGCCCAAGCTATGTATATTCCGAAACAACTTCGAGTGTAGAACCATCGACTGTTATTGGCCCCGGAGTCACCAGATCATTTAACATTACTTTTGTTTTGTCTAAATTCATCCGGAGGCTAACGTGTTGGGAGGCAGAGTGAAGGCTGTCTAGCATGCATTGAAGTTCCTGCAATGAACTCGCCAAGACGACGATGTCATCGGCAAAACGAAGGTGCGACATGTGCTCACCGTTTACGTCTATGCCATGTTCTTTCCAATCTAGCGTTTTAAAGAAATCACTTATGTTTATTTGTTGCAATCTTGAAATATGTCAGGCATTAGTATGTATATCTAGTATCATTATCACATAATCTCCCTAAGCTTGCCAAACCACATTAAGCTACTTAGGCCTTCTCTTATAAGGAGAATATAATAGCTACAGATTATGTGTTCAATTAAAACAGCCACTTTATCCTAAAAAACTAAAGTGTTCCTGCCGGATAGTGTATATTTGAAGTCATGCTGATGAACTCATCAACATTATCAGCCTTTTAATTCCTGGCTTAGAATTTACTGAAAACTTCTTAGAAGAAAGCTCAGGACCTCGTGATAGAATACACATAGGCTAACCACTATACCAATGAGGCAGTCATGACGTCGCAGGCATTAAAATAAATATATATATTTTTTTTTGCAGGTCCTGAAATAACTGCAAAATTTAGCTGTTCTAAGGTTAGCGGGATGAGAATTGAAATTGAGCGTCTTCGAAAAGAAATATGTTCTTTGAAGAAGAATGGCAAATTTGTGTCTAGGATAAAACGGGCACAGAAATTATCAGAAAATATTACATTTCAGCAGATCATGCAGAACATTTCAAAACCGTCACAGTTGTTTATGAGTATGCAAATGCAAGTATCAAAAAAATCAAAGGGCAGGCGGTTTTCTACTCCTGAAAAAATTCTTTCACTATCAATATTTAAAAAAAGTCCAAAATGCTATGCATTTTTACACAAAATTTTTACATTGCCTTCAGTAAAGTCGATGAAACGCTTGTTGAGCAGAATAAAATTATCGCCAGGTATTAATCCAATAATATTTGAAAAAATTAAAAAGACAATGTCTGAAAAAGACATGACAGATAAACTGTGCAGCTTGTCATTTGACGAAATGTCTCTAACGCCCAATATAAATTATAACAATCAAAAAGATATGTTTGAGGGTTTTTCATTTAACAATGAAAACCAGTTCGCTGACCATGCTCTAGTATTTATGGTAAAGGGAGTAAAACAAAATTTTAAGCAACCAATTGCTTACTATTTTACTAGTTGCTTAAAAGCTACTGATTTAAAAATTTGTTTAATAAATGTTATTCGCCACGCTCAAGAAGCTGGGCTTATAATCATTAATACTGTTTGTGATCAAAGCACTGTCAATGTAAGAACTATAAATGAACTAGTAGAAGAGACAAAATCAATTAATTTGCGCAAAGGAAAAGAGTGTAGGTATGACTATTTTTGCATAAATGGCAGAAAAATCATTCCTCTGTTTGATACTCCTCATTTAATAAAAGGAATTCGAAATAATCTCCTCACTAAAGATTTAGTGTACACCACTAAAAATAAAGAAAAAATAGTAAAATGGGAATATTACCAAAGGGTTTATGGAGCTGACAAAACCTATGGGGAGCTCAAATTATTACATAAAATTACGGACGAGCACATAGACCCTGAAAAAATTAATAAGATGCGAGTAAAGACGGCTACACAAATCTTCAGTCACAGCGTAGCAGTTGTAACTGAGCATCTGACTGCGAGGGGAGATCTTCCAGAGGAATGTCGGCAGCTCATTGATATAACATTGCTGTTAAATAATTTGTTTGATTCATTAAATGTGAACAGTTTGAATGTACCAAATGGTCAAATTTACAAGGGTCCTGTTAAAAAAAACTCTCCTCATCACGCCTTATGGACCGAAGGTAAAAAAATTTTAAAAAGCGTAAAATTTTTACAAAGAAAGAAAACTGGCAACAAGATTCGATTAATAACGTCAACTGTACCATCAATTGTAAACTTAATTAAAACTATAGAGGGAATGGAAGCAATTTGGCAGACACTAACAAAAAAATATCGTTTGGACGCATTATTAACAAGAAATTTCAACCAAGACCCTGTTGAAAATTTCTTCGGGAATATCAGAAGTTATGGAGCACGGAACAATGCTCCAAACACAATGGCATTTGAAGGGGCTTTTAAAGCTCTCCTCCTTAACAATTATAGCGTATTGCACTCAAGGAGGGCAAATTGTGAGGAGGATAGCAGTGAATGCCTACAGAATTACGAATTTTTTTTAAAGGATAAATTAAGCGCCACTGCCACAGATAATACTTCTGATATTCCTGAAGAAATACATTTTAGTGAAGATTTTTATGCTCAAAACCAAGATCATGATGATGCCGGTCAAAGTAATTATGTTTGTGGATGGGTCTTGCGTAAATGTTTAAAAAATATTTGCAAATCTTGTAAAGAATGCCGTCAAACTTTACTTAATACAGGCACACTCAAAAATAAATATATTGCAGCTAAAGAATATTGCAAAAAAAATTGGCTGTGTTATCCTAGTAAATAAACTGAAAATTGCTTTCATGAAATTCAAAAAATAACATTATCTTTTTTAAAAAACAAAGTTACAACAGAAAATGTTAAAAGAAATATAATAATACTATGTGACATGTTTTTAGAATACCCATTTAAATGTGTAACGCATAAAGAAAAATTAAAAACGTATTTTGTAAATAATACAATTACAATATTGTTGTACAGTTGGTGTAGAAATGTTAATAGAATTTTGTTCGGTAAAATTAAATATGAAGGCGAGGAATTGATAAAAAGAAACGCGTTTATATATTATAATAAGCATAAGCATTACAAAAATAAAAAATGATGTGTTTGCAATTATTGTTTTATTTTGCTTCTCCCCTCTTCCTTTCCTAATTTTTATGCAAGAATTCAAAAGAACTATAGAACCTATACGTATGTATGTATAGAAAGTTTTTGGTACCAAAATACAGTTGGCGCTTCAAAGTAATCCGCAGAAAATGCTGAAGTGGGGTCTCTTTTCCCATATTATTATTATACTCTTTGGTCTGTACCATCATACCATGTCTATAATTTATGATACACAGACTAATAAATAGTGACGTGTTCAACATAAAATCAAATAAAATAAAATAGAAGGCATAGAAGCGTTATCGGATAATATTTCGTGGATATTTCTGTATTGATAGCATTTCAGTGGCTATTTCTGCATTTAAAAGTGAGATTGTTAATTGTGAATTACGAAAATGACTCCGAACATCCAAACGTTCATCAATAGTTTCCAAAATCGACTGTAAGTTTTCTTTTCCTAATTTTTCATGTACACTTTTTAGCAAATAATACATTATTGTTCAGGAAGTACTTGACTCAACGACATCATCAAAGATATGTTAATATGAGCTCGTAAGCAATAGCGATTGTTGAAATAGCTATCCGGTTTCTCTTCATTCTATAAGCTTCTAGAAATAATGTTCTTGTCATATAATTACGAACAAACACTTGCCTGTTCATCATTGAATTTTAGCCAATAAAATTCGAGTGTCGACCAATCAGAAGGCTTGCGTTGAAAAACGGCCTTGTTTATCATTGCAATTTCTGCAGTAATTATCACAACAGTGTGATAGGACGATGATAATAGGTATATTAAAAGACCTTAAGTAAAATAAAAGCGAATGTCGTCGGATATATCATGCTTAAAATTTGTTAATTACTGTAGAAATAATACTAAATATATAATAATAATAACACAGCACCAGTTCTTTGATCTGAAAATAATCATCTACATATTTGTTCAATTATGCTTAGTCATTCTATACTATACTGTTCTCAAGCTAGGTAAATAAATGTATAATTTTCATTTATATAGCTTGAGAATACTGAAATATAATTTGTTGTTAAAAGATACACATTTGTATGAAATGGTAACTACTTTGTAGATAATTTTTATTGTTTAATCTTATAATCTTATTCAATATAATTATAGTATTTTAGTGTAATTTTTATGAATCGTAAGTAACATTAGCCCAAAAGAAAGAAATATGAATTATGTAGCTTAAACATGAAAAACAAACAAACAAACAAAGAAACTATTCTTAAAGAATTTAAGGAGGTTTTAGAAGATTATGATGCAATTTAATACACTAAAATGTAACAAGTGATTCATACCTTGTTTATGCTGCAATATTTCATCATAACAGAGTTTTAGAGAATCTGGTATTAAACAACAGAAATGGTCACATCATTTCTACCATATAAAAGATACTGCTTATTTCTTATAGCTTTCATGTCCATGCCACTATTTAAATTAATAGCAACACATGAAATTAAAGCATCATATGCATCATTGTACCTGATATGTTGAACTGAAACCATCTTTCTTTATAAAACAAAATCAGGTATCTTTAAAACCTCTGAATAGCTGAATTGAACAAAATGGAATTTAGGTAATAGATAAATAAAATAAAATAAAATCTTAAAATAAAATACCTTCTCTTCATCAAAAAATCTTTATGGTGAAGAGAAGGTATAGATTTTAGATTATAATTTCTAATACACTAATAGGTTACATTTTATCTAAATAATAATACAAATGGATGAGAATTTATGTTGTGAAATCTGGGACAAAGCCAGTGCCTTAACTAGGGCAGTGCCAGCGGAGCCCAGGCACAGGGCGCAGAAATTACCAGACCACATACAAACAATACCATATTTAGAGTCAGTTACAAGTCTGTAGGGTGCAGTTACGCACACTGACACAGGGCCAGTGACTTAACTAGGGCAGTGCCAGCAGTGCCCAGGCACAGGGCGCAGAAATTACCAGACCATATACAAACAATACCATATTTAGAGTCAGTTACAAGTCTGTAGGGTGCAGTTATGCACACTGACACAGGGCCAGTGACTTAACTAGGGCAGTGCCAGCAGTGCCCAGGCACAGGGCGCAGAAATTACCAGACCATATACAAACAATACTAGGGTGCAGTTACACACATACGCTGGCACAATTGTTGGTTACGGCTCTGGACACAGCTAGCGAAATGTAAAGATTAGTGCTTAGAAATATCTTATATCTTTTTATTTTTCTTAGGGAATCGCCAGTACGTCAACATCTAAAAAATGTATACGGAACTCTAATGATGACCTGTGGGGCTGCATCGGCTGGAGTGTATGTGGATATGTACACAAGATTCCAGGCCGGCATCCTGTCAGCAATTGTCGGTGCAGCTCTCATGTTGATGTTGATCGCAACACCTGATAATGGCAAGAATACTAAACTGAGACTTGGCTACCTTTTAGGATTTGGTTTAACAACAGGTAACATGTTTATTTAATTTTTTTATTGATAATATTTTATTACATGTACAAAAATCACACACAAAAGATAAGCTATCTTAAAGTGGGTAGAGATAAAAAATATCTTTGATCTCATACAATAGAAAACAATTAGGTATTTTGAGATCAGTGTTCTGTGCTGCATATTAACAGCTTTATAGAACTAGACATTAGACTGCACAATCTGATTGCCTGCTATGTGTCTGCACAGGGCTAAATGAAAAGTTATATAAATACAAAGAATGCAGCAAAATGCCTGGAAATATTTTAAACAAGCAAATGCACACGACTACATCTGAGAGAAATATTAGTTTGTGATAATGCAAAAAAGTAGCCTATGTCCTTTCTCAAGCTCTAAACTATCTCTGTGCCAAGTTTCATTTAAATGTTATAGTAGTTGAGACTTCATTGAGTAACAAACAGGCAGTTATTCTTGAATTTATAGTATTAGTATAGATTACGATGACCTCCGTGGCGCAGTGGTATTTGTGGTGGATTTTTAATGTCGGAAAGGTCCTATTTGTCGCTGAATAGAAAATAATTATATATATTTTTCTTTATTTATCTTGATCTTGTTTATATACACTGATTGAAGGTTTTCTTTTTTTGTAGTTTATTTATTTATTTTTAAATATTATATCTATAATAAATTTAAGTAAATTTTTTAAGATAATAAATTTTCTCATTGCACCACCCCACGTACAAAACTTCAAATAGCTTTTCAATAGGTTGCGTGTGAAAGAGATTACTTCTAACAATAAGCCCGCTTCCATCTTTGATTTCATCTTCAGTTTCTGTTACATTAGGTGTTATAGCAGTCAAGGGTTCTTCTTCTTCTTCTATAAGAAAGATTAATATTATATGTTTCAAAATTCAAAGTATATCAAACTAAATATAAAGTGCTTCAACTCAGTTTACATACTAATAAAAACTCAACTATCAGATCATTTTAACTGTCTTATCTTGAAATTATATAAGCACCTTTGTATATTCTATTTGTAAATTACTTTTGACTTTATTTTTCAGGAATGGGATTGGGGCCCTTATTGGAATATGTCAGCATTATTGATCCAGCTATAATTGTCACAGCTCTGTTGGGCACTACTCTGGTGTTTGTTTGTTTCTCAATTGCCGCCATGTTGGGTGAACGAGGCAGCTGGCTGTTCTTGGGAGGACCTCTCATGACATTGATCACTTCCATGTCAATTATGACATTGGCTAACCTGTTTATGCAATCATTTATTCTTAGTCAGGTGAGTCACTTACTACATATACTTAAGTGTTTATGTAGCATGACAAAACATATTTTATTTGAATATATTCAATGCAAAGACGAATGAGTTGTACATATCTGTTGCATATTGTTCTCAGCTGTTTATTGTTTTACATGCCGTCAATAACACACAAATTATAAATGATAAGTTTGTGTGTGTTTGTTACACTTTTAGGCCGGGCGCCCATTGTGATTTGTTGTCGCCGTGACTTCAAGTCACTTAATCATTAAGTGCAATGAAGATATTAGAGAGTGCGCTCACTATGGTGACGTGACAATACGGTGATAAATAGTTTTGTCTGCTAGCGACGTGACTGTCACTCGACTTTTGCATCGCTATACGAGTAGGCTCACTAGGCGACTTTTCGACATCGGGCTGCTGAAAGGTCGGATTAGACGTTTTCGGGAGCCCCATTAATTAGTTAAATATTTTTTTGTTTAGTTATATAATACTGACAGAATATATCACAGCAACTTACTTGAAAACGATCTCGTTTGTTTAGTTATATAGTACTGAGAGAATATATCACAGCAACTTACTTGAAATCGATCTCGAACTCGAATAAGCTCACCTTTTCGCCCAGTAGCAGTTACCGTGGGCGCCTTAATGGTACAGGAGGGTGACGGCAACAAAATGTTACCGTAACAAAAAATCACAATGGGCGCCCGGCCTTAACCTAATTTGGCTAAAATTTAGAATGGAGATAGGTTATATGAACTAAATGTCTATTTATCCCGATATGCCCATGCAAACAAGAATTACCACTTGCACTTACACAATTTGCTCTTGCACTTTGTCTCAGTGAATCTTGTCAGTTGGTGACTTCAGGTCCTAGCGTGGCCAAGGAACATTTTATCCATGGGATGAGAAGAAAACGCTTATCTTCACGTTTATTTTTATCCACCCTCTGAGCATAAGCACACTGGTGGAAATAATATCCCTGGTGGATAAAAGGAGGAAAAGACTTGTCATTATTTATGAATATCAGGGAAACAATAGGGATAAGATCTCTATGTGTAATGTCTATCAAGGATTAACTTATCCATGCTATGAGGAGTGGAAAGACAATTTATATCCTTAGTACAGATGACTTTCTTAACAGAATATTGTAGAAAAGATAAAAATATATTGAAGACTTCAACATCAATAACTTGAAGTTATTGATGTTCAGCATAAAGAAGTTCTACTTACTGTATTGCAACAAAGTAATATTGACAAAATAAATCAATATTCTGTTTTGTTCCAGGTCCACATTTACCTTGGTTTGATGGTGATGTGCGGTTTCGTATTGTTTGACACACAACTTATCATTGAGAAGCGCAGGATGGGCAACAAGGACTTTGTGCAACATGCCTTGGAGTTGTTCATTGATTTTGTTGGAATGTTCCGCAGACTTCTCATTATCTTAACACAAAAAGTAAGTTTATGCATATATATTTTATTTCTTCATCTCCAGCCTTTGTCCTGTGACAGGGAGTTAGGCCTAGTACCCACTATGCTACTCAAAAATGGATGAGCTTGTCTCAAGTGATAATTCAGACTATATTGATAACCATTATCAAATAATCAATGAATGATCAAGACCTTAACTGATGGCTGTTTTTACAGTACTATACTCTGGACCATAAAGATTTGCAATGACATTGACTCCACTAATGTAAATACATAGGTAAGAGGGAGATAGATAGTAGTCTACACCTTTTCTCTCTTAACAACTTTTGGGGTATCAACGACCTTTATTGCCAATCTATATGATTCAGAATATAAGACTTTGTAAGAAAAAAAGAAAGCCCAATATACCATGCGCAAATGAGACATTGTCCTTTAGACTTTTTTTGATTTAATTTCGTAGATATAATATCAAAGATTTATTCTTTTCCAGGAGGAGAACAACCGTCGCCGTAGACGTGATTAGAATCAACGTAATACTTTTAATTAGTCAGTTCAATATCAATGACCCAGGAAAATTTTTAGGGTGTGGAATTAATGTATAAGAAACCAAAAATATATTGTTTGGATTGTTTTATAAAATTACTATATATTTCTTTTTATAAAAGTATTCAAATGTAAACAATTAAACTGTAAGAAATATACATATTGAAAAAATAACACTTATAAATAATTATATGTATATTTCAAATCTTACTGTCACAATTAAAGATGAAATGGTAATGATTTTTACAATAATTTAGTACAGTAGACAGTATACAAAACAGTTTTAAAAACTTTTGTATACTGTTTTGTTTACATAATTGATTGCTTCTATAAAAATAATAACACTAATATATTTCATATTTAACTTACACTTTATAATGGGCTAGGAACAAGTTATAACTTGAACTCTTGTACCCTACATATTCTTCTAATTAAAAGTATTGTACACACTATAACATCATAGTACAAACATTTGGATTAACTTGGATTTTACAGCATTCTGTCATAGTTAAAATTACTGTAAATGTAAATAAGTATCAGAAATGGGATAGAATGCAACAACATACTCTAAAACTTAAAACACAACACTAATACATGCATTTTTTTACTTCTTTACTATTAATATGTATTTTTTGTTATTTCGGAGTGATGTGGTCAAAATACATTGTATTTTAAAAGACTTCTAAAAAGTAATATTTAGTAACTATAGTGAATTCATATAAAATTATTTTGTAAATTCTTTAGTTATAAAACCAGGTTATTATAAAGTAAATACATCAAGGGGAAATTGTTTATGTTTGAGGTGATTGTTTAATTTATAGATTAACTTTTAAATTACTTTGAACTTTGTTTACAGTTCGCAACATGAAAGTATGCCTCTTTGAAGTTAGCTTTTGGATTAGCTGCACAGCTGCGCATACGCAATGCCGTCTATTTTGACTTTCAACTAACTTCAGATTGGTACACTTAACTGCCGCGAGCTGTTTGTATTAATTATTGATATATTTAGGTACTATGGCTAATATACAGACTGACGACGAGTACTAAAATTTAAAATCGCTTTTTCTTTATTCAGTGCATATATACGTAACAATATTTTGAAAACTAATATTCTATTTATTCGCAACCAATTCAAACCAAGCTGAGGTTATGATTTGGTAGTGTTATGGCAGATGCAAACTTTTTTTTTAAATATATTTTCAAAAACGTGCAGAAATCTGTCACCGTTTTGGTTTTTGGATGTATTGAATTCAGCTGTAAAAATGTCAAAATATTTTGTTTTTCGTGTCCACGAACTAAAATGTATAAGTAATGTTGTTAAATAAATTGGATTACCGTGAGAGTTTTGTTATTTCTACCTATAACCTCGTATAACATAATGATCGTTATATTTTTGTGCCAACAACATATTTGACCTTCAGTCTGAAATATATAGATTGGCAATAAAGGGCGTCGATCCCTCAAAAATAAAGGAGTAGACAAACTACTATCTATCTCTCTTTCCTATGCCAAAAATACAGTGGACTTTCGTCGTACACGATCCATGCTCTACTACGCTGACATATCATGTGTAATCTTTGAAGCACGACGGCCAGACCTTAGACCGGCCGCATATTGTAAAAATTATTCTGTTAGAAAATTTATGACGTCCGTCGATACCACGTCGCACACCTGTCCGAAACTTCTTTACTTCGCGGCTGGCCGGCAGCATAGTTGGGTTTACAAAAAGCAAGAAAAATAAACAAAATGGACGACGAAACGTAACTTTCATTAGCGTTATTGTTTAGTTCAAAAAAAAAAATTGTTGTCTGTAAATTCGTTTTACTGACGATAGTTGAACGTGACAATGTCTTAAGAAAATACTGATGGAATGGTAGCATTTAATTGGTTATTAAAATTTTTAATTTAAGTATATTTTTATAAATATTAATTTAAATTAATAAAATAATTGATTTTGATTTTATAAATTTATATTTTAAATTTATAATAAATATATTAATTTTTAATTTAAAATTAATATATTTAATAAAAACGGATGTCGAACGCTGCCGAACGCAAAGGCCGATTGTGCTGCTTTGTCGCTCGTTCCGCGCTCTCGCTTGCACTTCAAGCCTTACATGGAACGCCTCAAAGCGAGGTAACGACGCATGACGTCATGTTTTTCGTGCGTGCAGCCGGCTCTGTCGAATTATAAGACGTCACGTCAAAAATTCTGACATCTGATGGTTTGCGTCCGACGCTTATCAGTAGCGGACGTCAGACACCCACACCTCAGAATTCTGACAGTAGGTATGCGGGGTCCACAACAATATGAACAGAGTGCGTCTGGCGAGCGTCAGAAATTTTCTAACATAATAATTATCTTTTCTCTCTTTGTCTAAACTGTTGGTTTATTTGTACAAAAATTAATATATATATATATACTCATCTATATATACTCATCATTTTCCAATATAAACATGAAGCTCATATTTTTTTCGAGATTATATTTGAGAAATTATATCAGACACTACTTCATGGCAATCCTTCGTCAGAGACTTAATATTCGTTAAGTTTTGCGAGGGTTGTGACGAAACCAACTTGGTCAGAAACTAATATAATAATTATTGATCATATTTTCTAGATACGTCATATCTGCTTATGACCTGTTTTTTTAATAAATAGGTTTAAAAAAGTATTAGATCCTGACTCGTATTTAACAATTTATTTAGAAAAGTATAACAAATGAGTACATCTTGTATTTCGCTTAGTAGGTAATAAACAACTTACAAGAAATATACATCGAAATATATTGTGGAAATATTAAACAAACAAAATAACAATAAGGCACTCCCCATTAGAATAAAGCTAAACTTAATAACTTTAAATATAAAATATCAACTTTTAAAAGTATATCAATCTATTTGAAAGTTCGCATAATCGAAATATATTTTTGTCTACCTTCGCTAAATTAAAAAAATCCTTTGTTACGAATGAGTTGACAAAAATGACAAGTGCTTTTTTTGGGTCTTCACTTAGACCTGTGTGCACCAAGATTTCGGTCATCATAACCTAAACGTAAAATTTACTGTTCACGACAACCCGTACGCCGGTTAAGGACGTAAATCGGGCGGTTATCTTAACCAAGCTTACGTCCTTAACCGGCGTAGGGGTTGTCGTGAACAATAAATTTATAGTTAGCTTATATTAACCGTTGGTTATAATAACCGAAATCTTGGTGCACACAGGCCTTAAATATCCCGAATTATTTAACAATAAATGTTTAAAAGTTGTTATCTGATCCCATCTTCATTACTTGGGTGAATTTTATTATTATCATATAGAAAAAGCTTTTTAGCTTTATTGATTTCGTCGTTAATTAAATCACTCAAGAAACTTTGAACGTTAGATTCACTTTGCGACGTATTTTGTTTATAAATTGCATTTTCCATGGGAGTTTCGTCGGTTTTTGTTTTATCTCTATTCACTAGGTAGAGGTTTCTAATTTTTTTGCTACAGCACCGTAAACTTGCAGAAGTTGTATGGGGATTTTTTATAATATATTCGTAGGTAGAGACACCAAGGATCGATAAATAAACATGGAAACATAGCAAATGTAACAAAGCACATGCTATAGCAAAACCAGTACCGCACAGAACAAACAGGAATGTGACAAACGATATCGAACGAGCGCAATATCGACTGTCACCACAACTTACATTCGTTACTTGTGTACAATTAACAAACTGTTGCGTCATCAGACTTAGCTGATTTGGATTTTTAAAAAATAGCACAATGTCTGTCACACACAGAACTGATGTGAATAACGCTATAAATAAAGCTGAAATAACACATAGGATAAATGCGGCGTAGTTGCGCTGACCGACACAATTGTTCAACCACTTGCAGTGATGATCGAAGCCGTCCACGCATTTGTTGCATATACCGCAATGTTTCGTCTTCCTAGAACTGGTATTTATATTACACAAATGACACCTCCCATTTTCTATTACGTGGGCGTGGATCGTACGATCAAACTCCGGAACAGTGTTAGTTTCTTGTTTTCGCAAATCCGCTTCTCCCGGATCTAACAGCAATGCAACGAGATGCGAAATTATATGAAACGCATACAAAATAACATACACGATAATTGACACCAGTTTCAACTCATAAAATTGTATCTGAATCAACACTACTAAGTTAAATATCGCTGTTATCAAAAAAACAACCCATGCGATAACTTGCAAATAGTTTAAAGGAAGTTGCAATCCATTTAATCGTCTTCGAGACCTCTGAACTTGAATTGTTGTGCAACATTTGTGCATTTATTTGAATATTTCACAATAACTTCGTCGTAACCTTAACCACTGACGACGTCAAACAAATATGTAGGGTAGATACAGAATTGCGCGCGCATCGATATACATACCTATACTTATTACCTAACTCTGCTAAGGACAGTAGCGCGCAAATTTAAAATACAATTTTTTTTTTTATTATTTATGATCCACTAATTATTATGTGACAATTATAAATTATATATTAATCCTATATACATGTTGTCTCATAATTAGTGGATCAAACTAAAATGGGAGATATGTCACGTAATTATCTAAAAGTTATTTAACTAGTTTCCAAAAAAGACTGTAGGTAGTAAAATAATAATTAAAAGTATTTCTGTACTTCTCTAATCATACTAATGCAGCCATATAGCATTATATTTGCTTAGTTTTAAAAACAGATTAAATTTTTATTTTATTTTTGCCTACTTATCACATCATTACCGTTATGAAGTCATAACAGTAACGATGTAGATAAATACATCTCTGTCTTGTACGTACTGCGATAGATAATATAATTTTACGGCATATTGATAGCCCGCACAATGAAAAAATATAGAAATATGTGTTATGGACAGACATAGACTATAGATAAAAGTTAACTGACGATATTATCTTAGTTCTGACTGCACTCCCAGAAGGGTAAATCTTTTCTTAAGATACAAAGGAAGAAGGATATTGGATTGAACTACAGTCAGCACAGAAGTGAAAGGACATGCATTTTTTTTGTTTCGTGTGGTACTTTACAATAAAATAACACTCTTTTTTGGTCAAATATATATTAAAAAAATATTTAATTATTTGTTCTATTTTATACAGGTGTGGTATGTACGGTGAACATTTCAAATATCTAATTAAGTAATTAAGAGAGACATTGTACTTCTTTTTGATGAGAAAACGATTTCGCCATTTCACGCCTGGTGTGAACAAGTATTCTATGCCCCTTGCAATCCAAATCCTCTTCAAAACATTTATTTTTACAGCACTTCTTGCAAAGTCGATATTCACATTTACCACCCTGCAAAAGAGGTTGACAAAATATTTACATGAAAAATTTAAGGAGTGTTTTATATTTTTGTATATAAAATTTACTCGGTAATATTTTTAGGCCATATTATATTTTATTGGTGAAAGAGCTTTGTATACTAAGTCTAGGAACTTAATTAAATGGAAGAATATTTTAAATTATATGTTTATGCTAAATTTTGATTGTAAGAAATTATTATTTACCAAAGGATTAGGGCAAGATTCGCCGACGCATATTTCACCTGTCCTGCCAGCTTGCTCAGCCTCTGGTTTTGGTGGTCTCCTTTCTTTTCTTCGCATTTTCTTCATTTTTTTTCTCGATATACCATTGCCATCAAGATCTTCAAGACTCCTTTTAGTGTCATTGTTGTCCTTAACAATAATAATATGCCTAATTAAATTTCTATTTGATTGACATCTACACTGAATATATTTTAAGGTCCTGTCCTGAGTAAAACACAAATACTGAAGAGGCTATAGATAGAACCGATGGCTTTACATAAAAGATTTGGTACTATAATAAGCTTACTATTATTGATCTATTCTCTATACTGAGGTATTTACCTACTTGATTTTTACACAAATTTTCCATTTTCTGTGTGTGTTCCTCTGGTGATATCCGAACATACGGTTGACACAGCCATGGTGGTAATATTAAGTTACATCCAATTCTTGTTATCCCCTCATTACTCTCAAACATCACTTCCCCCTGGTGGTAAGGTAGATATTTTGACCTTATTTTAATGCAGACTTGTTGAAAGTCATCCAAACACTGGGCTGTTGCTAACAATTGCCTTTCATCACTATTACATTCAAATGTAAATCTGAAACAAAGTCAATTTAAACATTTTTTTTAAATTTCATACATTAAGGTTACCAGCAGGTTACAATTAGCATAAATATTACATAGTAAGATCTTAAAAACTAAATGTTTAATTGTAAACCTACTTACTGATAAACACAACATGCTAACTGTTAAAAATACTACAGTAGTACAAAAGAGAAACAAAGCAAACTTAAACAAATAATAAACTGGCAAAATAATTATAACTAAAACAAAACTAATTATATTTATAGTGAACTAATATAAAACAATCTAATATACATTTAAATTTTTTGTTTAAAAATTCCAACCAAATTACTCTTCTGGATTCTGGATAAACTATCCAGAAGAGTAATTTGTAGAATAGTCTTTAACTTTTTTTTAATTGTTAGAACTTAAAGATGTGGGTTTATTTTAGTCACTATAATTAATTATATTATGTTTAAACTTCTTTAAAATTAATTATTCAAAGAGTTTTATACAGGTTATCCCAGAAACCATTGCACAAACTCTAAATATGACTTATTTTGCATAAAATAAAGACTGGTAACAATCCCTATTCAAAATTATGCATGCAACAACTCAATATAGATTTTCTCTTAACATATGTGGCAAAATAAAATATTTTTTATGTTAGTACTCACATTTTGTGGAATATCTTAAACAAATGACCTCTTATAAAGGATGATGGGCAAGGATATTTCTGCACAAGATCTAGGTACTCCAATGCTATCTCCCAAGTGACTGCATTAATTCCTTCAAAAATAGCTGGGTTTGTAAGATTGCCCTCTGCACTCATTACTCCATCAACTTTAGTGTAATCTAAACACCTATGAACATCTTCCAAGCATTGGATATTACCATTTGCAAACATTGGTACAGATACAGCTTCTCTAAAAAATGAACATTATGTTAATTGGTGATGATTATTTTTATTACTACACTATACTAAAGACAAACTCGATTGAGAATGCTTGTCAACAAACAAATTTATATTAAAGGTAGAAAATGCAACACATTTTATGCCTAATAAATTTAAAATATTTTTTTGTGTTTTTATAAAAAGTTATTTAAAAGATATTGAATATATTAATTAGTTTTAAGCTTACTAATCTTATTTATTGTCATGAATTCGTTGTAAACTAAAAAAATAGGTTTAAAATGACTATTGCGTTCTACCTTCATTTTTAATTTGTTTGTTGACAAGCATTCTCAATCGAGTTTGGCTTTAATATAGTCTTTCTTCTATAGAGGAAGAGATCTCCCCTACAGTACATTTACAGTAGGCTGGTGTCAAAAAATCTCATTAATAGGGCTTTTCATTATCAAATAAAGTAAACAAATAGTTTCTGCCCGCACTTCCTTCACTCACTCTCTGATTTGGCTCTCTTTCATCAGCATAATCAAGAATCTATTGCTATACTAAACACTATATTTCAGTTTCTTTTATAAAATAATGTATGCTTAAAATGTAAATTTTTCCCCATACTTCTTTTTAATAATGCATAAAAGTGGTATAAGAATAAATGTTTGAAAATTTAAAAAAAAAGTATAAAAAAATAAATGACAGAAAATGACAATGTTTGAGATATAATCTGTAGCTTATTACAAAATACCTTTAACAAAACATTGTTAGTAAAATAAAGCTGGATAAATCATGATGAGCCCAGATCAGAGGCATATTTAGCAATTTATGCGCCCTGTGCAAAGTGTGTAACTGTACCTCCAAACTTGTAACTGACTTTAAATAAGGTATTGTTTGTATATGGTCTGGTAATTTCTGCACCCCTCCACGATTTGCACCCTGTGCCTGGGCACTGTCAGCATTGCCCTAGTTACGGCACTGGCCCAGATATATTTGTCTACTTGTCCTAACCAATGAGCAGATTTACGACCACTTTAAAAGCACATATGAGGGACCAAGACAGGGGAGGCTATATTCAGATCCTCATACACTAAGGCCTAGCAATCCTCTAGCAAACTTTCAAAGTATTCCACCCACCATAGAGGAAATAAACAATACTATCAGGAAGAAAACATCTAAATCTGCACCAGGCCCTGATGGCATCCCCTATATTGTGTACAAAAAATGTGCTTCAGTCCGTAAACATCTCTTAAACATATTTAATAAGATCTGGCTAGGACAACAAATACCAGCGACATTTGGCGAAGCGATTTTTGTCCTCATCCCAAAAAAAGTCGAAGTAACTCATCCAAAGGACACTAGACCGATAGCTCTAACTAATACTATTTCCAAATTATTTTTCAGTATATTGCAAACAAAAATGACAAAGCACATGATAAACAATAGGTATTTCAGGCCTAATCACCAGAAAGGGTTTTTGCCCGGAATTTCTGGTTGCCTGGAACACAATTCACTTCTAGGCGAAAGTCTCAAGGATGCTAGAAAATATGAAAGGCAAATTACGATCTGCTGGATAGACCTAGAAAATGCGTTTGGTTCTGTCCAGCATGATCTATTGACTTTCGCCTTGAGGTGGTACAATTTTCCTGATCTAGTTATTGATTTAATCACTTCTTACTATTCAAAATTGAAATTCACCATAGCAGTAAACAATGAGTACTCAAAACCCCTACATTACAATGTGGGGCTGTTTCAAGGTTGCTGCTTATCCCCAATAGCTTTTAATGTAGTCATCAATATTCTAATAGATAAATTAATTGTTCAAGAAAAGAAATGGGGCTATCGGTTTAAAATTAACAATAAATATACAGAGTCCATCTTAGCTTTTGCAGATGACCTTGCTTTACTGACACGAAACCCAAAACATTGTCAGGAGCTATTGAATGTAGTGGATGAGTTCTGCTCATGGACTGGTGGGCTGAGGGTAAAGCCAAGCAAATGTCACTGTCTATGTCTGGGGAGACGAAATACTAAATTTACATCTTATGATCCGGGTCTCTCTATTAGTGGCCAAAGTGTAACCACCATTGCTGAAGCATTGCCTTTTAAGTTCCTCGGTAGAAAGATTGATTACAAAGGACGCACACCATCCCTTGAGGTAGTCGTCGATAACTTCATAAATGACCTTAATATGGTAGACCAACAGCCCATTAACAATATAAAAAAAGCGTGGGTCTATGACAACTATCTCACTTCACGTCTGACTTGGCCATTCCTCGTTTATGATATTGGCAGAACCCATCTGGCAAAACTAGATGCAAATGTCATAAAAACATTGAAGTCTTGGTTTGGTCTAGCACTCTCGGCTGACCCCTCAACTCTATTCAGAGATTACAATAATTTTGGGTTAAAACTAAAAAGGCCATCGGAACTCTATAAACACCTCAGGGTTACCAGAACGCACATTCTAGTTAAGTCCCAGGACGAACTAGTTGCATCACTTCCTAAAGTCGAGGGTGCCGGAAAACTTGACTCTAGGCTTCAATTTTACAAACAATTTATGGCAGGCAGGGCTCAGGTAAATAGAACCGGGTTGGGTGCAAGACGTAAAAAGGAAGACCAAGACATAATAAAATCTTTTCTTAAACAAGATGAGGACGACAACTACAAAGTGCATGCCATGAACCTAGAAATGCAAAACGAGTGGTTAAACTTAGGCGAGTTCTGCATCCCTTTGGCTCTGAAGTGGCGCGCCTTGCTGTACGATTGGTCTCCTGCCTTATTGAAATTTTATCTTAATGCCTTTCAACTGACTCTCCCAGATCAGAGTAACCTAGTAAGATGGGGAAAAGCCTCGGAAAAATCTTGCTATACCTGTGGTGAGGCAGTGGGCACTGCAAGGCACTTATTGGTAGGGTGCAATGTGCTCCTGGACAGGGGTCTCTACTCACGCCGCCACGACAGAGTACTAGAAATCATACGTGAAGCTATAAGCCTTTCAGTAGCTAGGGCTCAAAAAGGGTTGACGACGAATAAAAGACAAACTAACTTCGTTAAAGCAGGCTCAAGTACAAATTCCACCAGCAAGCCTTATTCAATTCTGGGCTCTGCTCCTGATTGGACTATATTAATGGACACGTATGAAAAGCACTATAAAATCCCGGAAGACTTAGCTATTACGACATCTAGACCGGACATATTTCTTTTTTCCAAACAAATCAAACGTATAGTACTTGTTGAGCTTACAGTGCCGTGGGAAACAAACATCCCTAAAGACCATGTATTCAAAGTGAATAAATACTATGACCTTACTAATGAACTAACCAAAAATGGCTATGTGGTTAGTTTATACGCGGTAGAAGTGGGTGCGAGGGGTATACCAGGAGTCTCTCTACAACCTGCTAAAAGACCTTGGCCTTACTAGAAGTGCAGTAAGCTCCATATTGGAACGAGTGTCCAAAGCTGCACTAGTAGGGTCCTTCCGAATATGGTTGGGCAGGGAGAATAACCTGAACAGAGGAGGTGAGTGTTGACGGCTGTCACTAAGGGTACCCTTAAACCTACACCCGTGTCACAAGTCTCTGGCTCTGTTCGGAGTTATTCTCTCAGCCACGCGATGGACCCGGCACCCGCACGGTGAATCCATGGAATGCTAAGATATTCGTCTCAAAATTTATAATACTAGAAACAAACCTAATAGCTTTAATGTGCTGCCAACGTGCTATACCTGTCAAAGGTCCTTTCTGTTCCCTTGTTCTTCCATGGACTGTTAACAGTTTGCACCCTGACTCTTGTAACATTAATGCATATTGCACAGATTTTTCTATAGAATCAAAGATTCTAACCTTGCATGTTATGGGCACTGTCACTGCTTGAGACATTGCAGTAACTGAAATATTTAGTTAAAAAGCAAATTAGTGTACAATATAAAAAAGAAATTGACTGAAATTTAATTTAATTAAAATAAAAACTGAATTTCTTTAATGCAAATATCTTTATTATTATTAATATTTTAATTAATAGTAATAATAAAAATAGTATTAAATATTTCAAATGAAGATTTAATTAAGGTGCCAGGTCATGCCTGCCTCTTGACTAATTAATATAATTACAACAGAAGTTTGGTGTTTACATATTTAGTGATATTTGTCAAATTTTTAATATTTCGCTATCAAATAAAGGATAGATTGCTACTTAGCCTAAAATTAATTGTAAAAAAACAGGGCTTACCCATTTCCCTTAAAAGTTTCCAATCATCTTGAAGAAAGGATCCATACCTGCCACGCTTGGCAATTGATTGTGGACATCCAAGGTTTATATCAATAGCGTCACAGTCTTTTTCTACATACTTTGCAGCAGCTGCCATTGTTTCTGGATTATTACCACAGAACTTAAAATATAAATAATTATTACAAACAATTACATTTCTATATACATTTTAGCATAATCCATATAGCATTCAAGAAACATACCTGGACAAACAATGGACGATCTTCACTACAAGTTGTAAAGTTTTCCTTTCTATATTTGGGGTCCTTTGTGAAAA
This sequence comes from Mycalesis mineus, assembly GCA_034621355.1. NCBI lineage: Eukaryota > Metazoa > Arthropoda > Insecta > Lepidoptera > Nymphalidae > Mycalesis > Mycalesis mineus. The sequence goes on from CM067885.1 coordinate 11,025,461, forward strand.
CTGTACTGTGTAACATTGGAGTATAGCACAATGTAGCTCCATGCCTCCTGCATAATAACCTCCAGGCTAGCTCACTGGCATCAACCATTGGTGCCACTACGTATTTAGGACGCCCAATCAACTCAAACCACTCCGAATTCATTTTAAAACTATATTTATATTAGCCTTATGTTAATATTATCACTGTTCAACTGAAAAATCACGTGTGATTTTATGATAAATGAATACAAAGGTTAAAATATGTTTTATCAATAGAAAAGAACATGTAAAATTTGTAGAAAAGAAATTTAAAACCTTAATTGTTTTTTGATTATTTGATTCGTATTTTCATTGTAAATTCAGTTACCACTAAATAATTAATTATCTTTAAAATTAAAAACGCTAAATAATGTTAAAAACCCATTTCTTTTTGTTGTCATGTCATTTCATTTTCACATGTGACATGTGTCATAGCGGTGTCAATTATTGACATTCTCCATGTCAATAATAAACTATTTCTCTGTGTACGGTTTTGAAACTTTTGAGTTAAGAAAAAAGGTTCTACTAATCTGTGTTTCTAACTAAACGTTTTTAGCCGTCTATGCTGTATTGCTAAATTCTATGGAAAAAGTCGAGTGAAAAAAGTAAATAGAAAAATACTGTGGGTCTTTTTAAATTTAAAACTGTTTAAAGATTCCCAAAAAATTCTCATTTCTCATCAAAATGTCTGTATTGTGAACTTTAAATGGTTTAATTATGTACTCTCCATTTCATTGAAATCATATATAATCAAATCAAAACATTTGAAATTTTGAATCAAGCGTCACATCACTTATTAAACATTAGGTATATTCCGTGTATTTTAAAGGAAATAATATTCAAAAACGATTCATAAATAAACTTAAAAATGGTGCATGATATAATGGTAAGTTTTACATCAGTTTCGTATAATTACAGTAATAATATTTTAACCTCAAATCAGATTGAAATTAATGAATGCATAATTTGTTTTTAGAGTCAGTTCTACACATGCCTTAATTCTTCGATACGCGAAAGAATCACAGAATTGACAACTATTATAGATCAATCAGGATCTCACAAGGATTTGCAAGCACTATTCCCGCAGCTGGTAAATAATATCTTTGCACCATCTCATCAAAATGGATGGGGACTAAGACAAATCACTTATGAAGGGCATAGCAATGAATTTGAAATGTTGTTGAGATTTCTAGAACCCCACGGTCCAATGTTTCGGTTGTGCTATAAACTGCTTTCTGATCCTCAGCTGAAATATAATTTGCCACTAAATATTTTACCGGTAAGTGATCTATTATTTATATCTATTAACATTTCTTGTTGTATACTTTGTAAGTTAGTGAAAATGGTAGATATTTGAACTGTCTAAACAGTTAGATGATAAAAATCATATTTATTCACATAATCTTGCTTTTTGGTGCACTTTTTAAAACACTAGATAGCAAATTTTCTAAAATATTCAATTTTAAAAATGTCAATGTAAGCCAAAAATTAAAGTTTAGTGATTGGGCTACTGTAGGTATTTATAAAAGTAGGGATAATTTGTACACATTGTATGATGAAAGACAATAAAATAACACTCGAACTTATTCCGAATTTGTTAAAAATTATTCAAAAGCTCCACACTTAGCTGTTATCTTTAACAAATGTGTGGATTTAGGTACTTTTCTGAACCTAATGAAGCATGGCAAACTAATTCCACTTTTCAAATCAGGCGACCAAGCAGATCTCAATAACTACCGACCAGTTTCAATATTGCCAACACTGAGTAAGGTTTTCGAAAAAGTAGTTTTAAATCAACCATTTAGTCATTTTACCTTAAACAACTTGCTCTTCAGCTGCATTTGCAGTGAGATAAATAAGACAGTTTACCGATGTAGAAACTGCTAGACTAGTCTATTTTGCGTACTTCCACAGTGTGATGTCTTATGGCATTTTATTGTGGGGCCAGGCTGCTGACATAAATTCTGAATTTATACTTCAAATCAATGATTTTAAAAGAGCAACTGTTGAGTTTTTTGCCGGCTCTTCTCAACAAGACCTGCCTTCCGTGCCAGTGGTAGAGTCACTACAAATAGTCTAATTTGATGTTTCAAAAGTGCTTATAATTGGCCTACTTGAAATAAATGATTTTGAATTTGAATTTGAATAATCTACTTCTGGCATAATAATACATTTCAACTGGTATGTATCCCTTAAAATATATTATTATGTCGAATCACCACAAAATTAGTTTAAAATCATTACTTCTGGTATATTTATTCAAGATATAGGTGGATAGGTATTTTTGTAGAAATTTCAACAGAAAACATTTATCCATACAATATATTTTTATTTTGGCATGATTTTTTTCTGATGTTTTAATAGCAATTTTTCTATTCAGAGTGAAGATGAAGTAAATAAATGAAAGTTCATAAAAATCTGTCAAAAAATAGGTTCTTGAGTTATAAATGCAGTAACTAACCAATGTTTTTTCTTGTGTGTGTGGATTTCATTGTACTCCTAACAAGTTAACCAGCTTCCATCTAAGATTGCATCATTACTTACGATCTGGTGTGATTGCAGTCAAGGGCTAACTTGTAATAAATATGAGTAAAATAAAAATAAATAATTTTATAATAATTTTTATTCATTATATTTTCAGTTACAATTGCAGATGACTCTTGAGAGAGGTAGATGCCCACAGTTCTATGCAGATCTGTTAACAATGGATTCCCAGGCTATGAATGTTGTAGCATTAGCATTGAGTATCCTTTTCTATTAAAAAATAACTTTGATTTAAATTATTCAGTAGGCGTAATAGTTACAAAAAAATGAATAATAGTATTATATTATATTTTGTCTTCCTGCTATTTTAAAGTTGGATCTTTCAAACTAAAACTATGTAGATTTTTGTCCAGTTTTTACTTGGTATAGGAAGGTTAACCACTAGAACTCCCGCTGGTCAGGCTGCCTCGTTGGTCTAGTGCTTTGCCTATATGGCTTCAATCACGAGGTCCTGGGTTCGATTCCTAGGTCTGGACATGGAATAATTCTGAGCTTTTTCATTCTTCTATGAAATGTTCAGTACATTTCAAGCACATGTTCCATGTGAAAGAAGTCAAGGTAGTTAGTAGTCTATAAATTGAATATTTTAATAATTTTCTCACTAACACCATTTTATCTTTAACTAGCGAATGGCAGTAACTTCATGCTTGTGGAATTAAAATAAATAACGATAATAAAAATAAAGCTAAGTTACTTCTTATAACATAATATAGTATATTCCAAAGATGAATACCTATTTTTCTACATTTTTCACTGATTCTTCTCCCCTATTAGTTGCAGTGTGATGTTTTATATAGCCTAAAGCCTTCCTTAAATAAATGGGCTATTAAACACAAAAATAATTTTTCACTTAGAACCAGTAGTTCCTGAGATTAGCAAGTTCAAACAAACAAACAAACCCTTCAGGATTATAATATAAGTAAAGTTTTATTTTAAAATTATACATGATTTACAACAGTGCATGTAATGTATTTTCATATTATTTTCTTTAATTAATGGTATGTAATTGACGACCTCCGCGGCGCAGTGGTATGTGTGGTGGATTTATAAGACGGAGGTCCTGGGTTCAATTCTTTGATATTTTTATTATACAGATTGATATTTTTCTTCATTTGTCTCGGTCTGGCTGGTGGGAGGTTTTCGCTGTGGCTAGTTACCACCCATTGGTGTGGATACACAGTGGTGTGGATACACAGTGGTGTGGATTTCATCCTACTCCTCACAAGTTAGCCCACTTCCATGTTAGATTGCATCATCACTTAACATCAGGTGTGATAGCTGTCAAGGGCCAACTTGTAGTCGATAAAAAAAAAAGTATTGTAGTAATTAATATTAATAAGAAAATATGACAAAGAAATCCTTAATAATTATGCACAGATCCATTTGACTATTATATTTTCAACTTTGCATTGTATCTGGTGAACAACAATCAAAACAAGGATTGGGACAATTGGAACAGTGTGTACTTTGCCTTGTCGTGTGACTATCTTGTGCATTTCCTTCCCTGTGATCCCAATGTCCGGGTCACACCAAACATATCCTACTACACAGGCAAAGTTCCAATGGTTGCTCCACTACAAACTGCAAACAGGTCTGTATATGTTATTCATTAAAATTATTTCTTTGTATTTTCTAAGAAAAAGTTTTTTTAAGGAAATAGCAATTAAACAAAGAAATTATTTAAATTAAGTAAACTTATACTAATTTACTTTTTACAAACCACAAATGTTTTCATTTACTTTGCCTTTGGAATTGGAGATGCTAAAAAGATAGAAAAATAACTCTTACCCTCTAGCAATTTGCATAGCATTAAAGCAATTAAACTACTAAGAACAATATTTTAAACATTTAAAATATGTTTTATATTATTTTATCTGTTAGGTATAGGTGTGATCATAATAATTACTTTTTATCTAAAACTAAATACATAAATAATAAAAAAGTTGAGAGGTGTCAAGGGACACCCGGATGGAACGAAGTTCCTTTCGATTAATTAGTGAAGGAATTGTAATAAAATTTTATTTTTTTAAAGTAATAATAATATTAGACAGCATACAGCGCGGGCGCCCCCCGCCGCTAACGCGCACACACATCAAAGGCGGCGGCAAGATCCTTTGATCAAAAAGTGTCGTGACAACTTTTCGTAAGATTTTTTTCCGTCTAGCCCCCTTTCACAACGCGCGATAAGGAACTTCGTTCCAAAAATAAAGAATACTGAAATATCACTCTTTCAACACTAATAGTTTGTATTTAATATTAACTTTTTTGTTTCAGACCTTTATGCTCACCTTCATTACTAGTTATATCAGACCTATCAGGTATAAGTAACCAACATCCTTCTTCTCAAACACAATCCAGGAATGAGATCTGGAGGTCTGAGACCGTTCTGCAAATATTTATTGACATTTGGATGAGTGTGGAACCTTTCAACAATACTAATCTTGCGGTAAGGATGAATAATATAGAGGAAAGTTATTTGCAAAAATTGTCAATCTAGCCAATTTTTAATGAATCATAGCAATTCGAATAAAACTTTAATTTATATTGCGCAATACTCCACTATTGGAATGTTTAAAATTTTTGTCCTATTTATAATTATGATTGCCGTACTATTTTAAACTTGACTAGGAATTTTAAGAGTCATAAAAACTTTATGTACAAGACAATCTTAGTAAGGATTTGAATTGTACAAGTGGACGCCATCAGTTTTACCTGCATAGTGTCAAGAAAAAAAATTGTACTAGTAGTTTCAGAGATTAGTCAAAATAAAAGACAGACATAACCATATAGGCTTTCATACATATGTTCATTTAGTGTAAAGCTTTTCGTTTGAAATTACAAACAAACACTTTAATTTTATAAATTATTTGAAAAAATAGATTTTTCATACTTTTCAACGGACATGTGATTCAGAATACAAAAAAATCGATGGAAGATTATGAAATATGCACCGTGACCTTTGACACGTAAGGAAGCTGTGGCAAATTAGTGTGTATTTAAATGTGAGCAAATTTTGGCAATATCCTTTGAAGCCCTACCTATGTTACAGGAGGCAAAATGATAATGATAATGAATAAAAAGCACTTCAAATAAAACTTTTATTTTAAAAAATCACTTTAATTTTATTTATTTGTATAGATTTATTTTTCAGATGTATCAAAGGAATTATTCAAATGTAACATCTAGTCCGGAACGAGTACGAATAGTGAGGGTCTTGATCAAACACATCCAATCATACTCTGCCAAGTATAACAGTGACCCTACCGCGTCATCTGCCCTCAGGAAGTATGCCCGGCAAATCATGTGCTCACGAGCCTATCACTATGTCAAACATTTAGTCACCACTTGGCCATTGGACGCTTCGTTCAGGCTTGTAATGGAGTTGTGGCTCAGTCTCATACAACCCTGGAGGTATACTGACGACCCTACAAACCAGTACAGGTATAAAATTTTTCTTCCAAGTAGAGCTATTTAATTACGAACATTCTTTTAATAGATCGAAAATCCAGTAACAGTTCTGTACATTTTCTGAAATATTTTTTTTCAATTACTGACAGAAAAATAACAAAATTATGGACACATTATAAAATCAACCGGCCGTTGGTTCAATATAGCTGGCTTCACGTTTGTTGCGTATTGCGTGACAGGGTGACCGTCAAATTTTGTTTTAATAGTAAAAAACACTAGTTAACGATAATTATTTTTGAGTTGAAAAACAAAGAAAATCACGTTTATTTACAAAATATAAACAATTGTACCCATCTATCAATAATAGTAACTAGATAACGGGTCACATACCAAAATAGAGCCGTCCAAATATTATCGTATAATATTACAATCAATCGTCAAAAAAAAAACAAGCAAAGCGTTATCGCTTTCACTAGGTTTCACACTAAGTAACATTAGTAACTTATGTTACTTAGTGTAAAATCAACTTTAGAGCGCAAATAATAAGGTACTTTTTCCCGTCATAACATTGCTTCTGTTCCGTTCAAATAAATGTGTGTGCCTTTATTGGCGAGCCCTTGGCCAAGGTTACCAACACAAGCACAAACATTTGTAGGGATGTTTTAAAATTGATAATTTTATTAAAAAATTTATATAATTTACCGAAATTAAGACACTCTAGTCGTTAAATTGCTTTTTCGTGCATTATTTAGGCAATTTTTAATTTAAACACGGCAGCATTGTGAGACAAAATGAGAACTCACTTCTAAAGTGACCTGTCATTTACCGAGACGTTTTTCTTGTCCGGACACGAAATCTAGTTACTATTATTGATCGAAGTGTGTACCAATAAATTGTCTTCTCATATATTCTAAGAACTAAAAAATAAAAGCAAAAATTTATAAACTCGACTAGTCAAAGTAGTTAAACTACAAATCTATTTTTGTCAGGAATTCCTTTCATAATGATAAATAGTTTCGCATTGGCTCACATACCTATTACAGATACACATCGAAATTACCGTTAATTTTGCGTTACAGTATAAAAATCTTTTATAAAATAATGAAGAGATTTGAAGTGGGAAGTAGGTTTAATTAAGTGTAGTATTGACAAAGTGGAGTCGAGAAACAGATATATCTTTATACTGAAATTTATTTGATGCGACTATATATTTAATATTATATTGTCCCCTCTTCTCTAAGGAGGGAGGCCTGGCCCTGTAGTGGGCAGTCATTAGGCGGATAATGATATATTTAATAATGTATGTATTCACAGATATCAAACTGAACAAAGAAACCAGGAGGAAGCTAATGCCCACACTCTAGATGAAAGTTTCACACAGTTTATTGCTGAGAATTTTCCAACATACACTTGTATATTTCAATTAGTTATACCTCGGTTTATGAGGTTAGATATTTCGGTATACAAAAATGCAGTAATGCTGTTCAGACTGGGAAAAGTAAGTATTTTGTTGTCATACTGGTTGGACGCTGGCGAATTTTTCTTAAATCTTCTTCTATCTTCTCTATTCATCATCATCATTATCAGCCTATTAACGGCCCACTACAGGGCCAGGCCTACCACCTTATAGGAGAGGGTATATGGAGCGTATACCCACCACGCTGCTCCAATGCGGGTTGGCAGGCTTAGGGTGATAATGTGTCATTTATTAACGATCACTATCAGATGTTGATGACAGTGACCGGGACTTAACGTGCTCTCCGAAGCACGGGGGTGTCACCAACTTCCCGACTCCGGGCTTGGAGTGTACTGAGAATTTCATAGAAGAATGAAAAACTCAGAATTATTCTGTGACCCGACCCAGGATTCGAACCCAGGACCTCGTGATCGAAGCCAGATAGGATAACCACTAGACCAACGAGGCAGGCGCTTCTTTATTACTAAGAGGTTAAATCATAAATACATTCTTAATAACACACTGTAAAAGAAACCCATATATCATTTTTTTAGCTTAGTATATCAATATTAATTTGTGCTGGAAATGTTTGTATCCACACATGGTAGTCAGTTAGTGATGTTATACTATGATATATGTCTATATTAATGTTACAAATGCGAAAGTATCTTTGTCTGTTACTCAATAAACTACTGAGTCGATTTAAATGAAATTTGGTACAGAGTTAGTTTAGAGCCTAAAAAAGAACACAGGCTACTTTTTTTTCAAACTATTACAAAACATATTTCTCGCGGATGGAGTCACGAGCGTCCGCTAGTAGAATATGTAGATTGTATTAAGTTAATATGTTGCATGTTTATTGCATGAATTTATATTCCAGTTGTATTATAATTGATATTTATGAATATTAATATTCCAGGTGTTTGCGCAACCACATTTAGTGCCGATGTTGATGAATCTTGAGAGAGCAATTATTGATAATGTGTCTGGTAGTCCCGACAACAGCCACAACACCTCTAACTTAGACCAGAGGTAACTTAATTATTAAAAAAAATATTTTTAAACACTGGATATTTTACTTATAAAATGAACAGAAATACCTAAAATATTTTATTTTATAGAAGGAACAGAATGATCAAAATCTGTATAGTAAAAAAAATTATCCTTATTGATTAGTGTAATCACAATATTGTCAGCTTTAGATAAGCCTTCAAAAATAATGAATAACGTATTTGTATAATAAATAAGTTATGTGATTATTCAATTATACTAAAGCCAAACTCGATGGAGTATGCTTGTCAACAAACAAATTAAAAAAGAAGGTAGAAACTTATCTAGTCGGGTGCATCCCAGTAGTACCCCCTAATTTTATTTCTATAGAACTGTTGATACACCATATTAGTACTTAATGTAATTCTGTAATTTTGTGTGTGCAAAATTAAAGAAATGTCAATATCAACATCTTGTTTGTACGTTACATATAAAATATCTATAGTTTTTATAAGTATAATATGGAATCTCTTTTGATTGCAATAATAAATCTCCACTTAAATTTGAGAGTATCTATAAACATACTATATCGAATACAGTTAAAATGGTATTGAGGTTTTTAATATAATTTTTTAACTGAATAGTTTGCGTAGTTCCAAAGTGGTAAATAAGTAAAATAAGAGAATATTTATTTCAAAGTTGTTAAAACCAAGTAGTAGTTGTACTACTTGGTTTTAACAACTTAGCTTTTGTCGCAACGGTCATTTTTTTGTTAAAAACAAAAAGAAATATCAATCAAAATTATATAAAGTTTATAACTTTTATGGTTCTATAACTACAGTTCTATAGAGAACTATTGGGATATAATTTGACAGCCCGGAAAATATCCCAACAGTTCTATAGAACTACGGTATGGGGTACTACTGGGATGCACCCATCTAGTCTAGTCACTAGTCATTTTACTCCTAATTTTTTTTTATTGATAATGACGAATTAATGACAATAAATTAGATTAGTAAGCTTAAAACTAATAAATATATTCAATATCTTTTGAATAACATTTTAACAACAAAAAATAAAACAATTTTAAATTTAGGCATAAAATGTGCTTCATTTTAATTCGGTTTGTTGATAAGCATTCTCCATCGAGTTGGGCTTACAAAAAATATATACGTATACTACATATATATTTTTCTAATGTCCTGTGTACCCCGTAGTTTTGGGGTTATCAGCTATCAGTCAACCAGTGGAGTCAACTTTTTACTTGACTGCTAAAACGTTGTGTTGTTTTAGCTACACATATAACGGCGTCGCTCTCAACAAATGGGTGTCAATCGCCAAACAAGCAATCTCAGAACTGAACATGACAGCCACGTTTGACTACGATCCTGTCTGGAGTGAAAACAAGAGAGAGTTCATGCTGGAATTTGTGAAGCGGATCCTCGCTTCTAAGCACATAGCTGAAAAAAATATTGAAAATTACAATGCAAAATTAAACCAACAATCTCAAGGTCAGTATTTATTATTACTAACTAGAGCACGCCCGCGGCTTCACACGCGTTATTCTCGCCCCCGTAAGAATTTTGGCAAAAAATGTGACCTATCTGTTATTCCTGATATGTAAGTTATATTATTGTGAATTTTCATCAAAATCCATTTAGTAGTTTTTGTGTGAGATGAGTAACAAACATCAATCCATACATATAAACTGTTGCCTTTGTAATATTTGTAAGGATTTAATCATCTTACAGTATTGTATCTGCCAAGATAGGTAAGCTTGTATGTTTACCACTTTCTCAAAAACATTGATCAGATTTGGAAGAGATTTTTTATTTAAATGCTTTTTTATGGAAGTTAAGTTAAATCTTTAAATCGGTTCGTTTTACCTTAACTAATTATATTATTTCATAATTCAACTTTATTGTGTACAGGATTTTGGAATGCAATTAAACAGTGGTTGATGATAGGCTACAGTTCAGAAGACGCAATGATGTTGGAGGAATATAAAAAAGTCCCCAACTACTTGACCACTTGTGTTAATTATTTTATAACTATTTTTGGGGTAAGTTGTTAATATTTTTGTTAAACAATATTAAGCAATATATTGTTATTATATATATTTCTATGTAACTCCTAAATGTTACAAAAATGAACACATCTAGACAGTCTAAATATAATGGCCCAAATTTAAGATATTTAACTGTTTCAAATTTAAATAAAATAACAGGAGGTATAAAAATTCTAAATGAAATTAACTGAAAAAAATATAACCTAAAGTCATTGAACCCTGAAAGCAAGGGAGTAGACAAACTACCATCTATCTCTCTCTTACCTATGTATTTTCAATCCTTTACGTGAGTCTCTCTCCTATATAATAAGTTTCGATGGCTGACAACATTTTTAATATTGCCAACCGGCGAAAGTTATGTTGTAGTGACCATGTCAGATTGCAAATACGTAGATAAGAGAAAGACAGATAGTAGTTTGTCTACTCCTTTGCTCAGGAGGATTCAACGCCCTTTATTGCCAATTTATATGGTTCGGACTATATCTACGTTTTTAGGGCTAACGCTAAAACTCGCGCGGGCGACCGGCGCGGGCCACAAATCCGCGAGCGGGCACCCGTCGCCTGCGCCCGTCTCAGTTAGCGCTGCTAGTATAATTTTGATGTGGAGCGTGTACAGTTGTGTCAAGTAGATTACCATGGATTATTTACTAATTTATTATTTGGCAAAAAGACATAAATGGAAAAAACGTCAACTGCATAACCCGTTCTTGACAAGTAGGTTACTTAGCGGAGAATTCGATAATTCATTCGCCATACCCCATAATACTGGCCGAAATTGCACCTCAATTATTACGCGCTTTGTATCGATGTTCATGATTGTATCTAGCCCCTGACGCGTGTGACCGTGGCATCTAGCGGCGCTCGTCTGATTTGTAGAAACAAACCCGCGCCGTGTGCCCGCCGCCCGCGCCCGCGCTCCGTCGCATGCGCCTGCGCTGTCCATACTATTTTTCATTATACACCCGCGAGCGTGCACCTGCGCGAGTTTTAGCGTTAGCCCTTAGAGTAGTTGACTAAGTGATGTATCTTAATTTATATGCAGCTTTTTTCAATTATTATTATTATCCTATTGATGCATGTAAGGATGAAATTTGATGACAAAAATAGTTACATAAATATTTATTTCAGTTGAATGAAAATATGCTGCTACCGTATGAAGCTGAGTTATTGGATGAATCTATTGAACATTCCTCTTTTGCTAATTCTAATAATTTTACACTCTCTATAGCACAAAAGGTAAGGACCATCATTTATTAATGTGTTAATATTAAGTTAAGAAGTAATAAATTAGGATTAAGTATTATTGTTTGGGGATATCCCCTCTCCTACAAGGAGGGAGGCCTGGCCGTTAATAGGCTGATAATGATAATTATTGTTTGAAAAAATTTGTATATTTGTGTACAGCAATAAAGGTTTATTTTATTTTATTATCAAATGACCTTGTATAGTGAAGGATTGGCTCCGATATTATTTTAAGTCAAAAAATCAAAGCTAGCGCAAGTAAATCAGCTCACATAACATTCACGCTGAAGAAAGAAAATTGCCCACCTGTTACGTTAGATGGCTCTATATTGCCCCACCAAAGAAAATTTTAAATGTTTATGTACAGCAATAGGGGCTTATTTTATTATCAAATGTGTTGAGGCAAGGATTGTTTCTAATATTATTTTTAGGCAAATCTTCAATCAATGTTTATGACCAATCAATAATTATAATATTGTTCAAATTATTTAATAATTTATTTCAAATACACTTATAAATATTTCATATAACTAAGTTTGAGTATTACTCAAACAATATTACCTAAAATTGTATTTTGCATGCCATGGAAGTGGCAATAAACAAAATATCTTTTTTTTCAAAATTCTTACATTTAAACATGTATTATTACGTATGACATCAGAGTAATAATAAGTTTTAAATAAAATAAATGAATTCTATAAACCTTTTTTCAAGTTAAGCTTGTTGGTTAGTAGTGCCAATTTCGACTGAGAAGTGCTGTAAAGAAACTTGACAACATATAGTTCTATTAAACCAATTCTTATAATTTATAATTTACAATCAAAGATAAATTGTAATGAAAATATAAATTTTTTTCAGCTGCGTAACAAACCAACTGGTATTCAGTATATGGGTGATCCAGAACTCATGCCTATCATGTCATACGAGAATACAATTTTAGTGAGAATACTGTATCAAATATCAACAAGGTTAAATGAGTTGGTGAGTATTAAATGTACACAGTATTTACGAAATTATGGAAAATCGAACGTCAAATCCTGAAATAGAAATTCTTTTACATCTTGACCAAACAGTTGAATATGGTGGATTCCATAAAGGCAGGAAGGTGAGCCGAAGAGGCGATATTTGGAAATGCTTTAGAAGAACATAAGGGAGGATACCTTTTATATAGTTAATTACCTCCAACAAATATAAGCCCTTAATGTAGGGGTGCACGTTAAAATATTATAAAATGTAGATCATCAGAAATACTCAACAAATATGTCACATTAAGATAATATTAGTCTGATGTTGTTGCGGGAGTCGCAAGTTAAGGGAACTCGCTGACGTTATTAAGGTGAAATTGTCAGATTTTAGAATTCACACTTTACAGCTAGTGTTTTCGATGTTTTTGAATTAGAAATTTTTTAATATAAAGGCTCATACTTGGTGGAGGTATTCAACAACTTGAAAGGTACTCAGTACAGTACAGTCAGCCCTTAAGTTCAAATTTCGAGCTTGAGCATTTCCAATAATCCCACCTTGAGCTCCCCTACTAATACAAAAGTTGTACAATATTAAATCTCTGCATTCTGAACGGAAAAATTAGGTTATTGAAAGGTCAGTAATGATGTTGATGATTGTATATCTTAATTTCAGTATGGAGAAGAATTTTCAAGACTGTGGAACCGAAACGATTTTTGGGGATACGTGGCGCGAGAAGTATTACAGAAGCCAACAACCATTCATCTATATGTGAAGGACTCCAGCTACCAACAGAGCATAGTCGACCAAGAGCTGCCCGCGCGCCTGTCGCTGCGCAGCCTCGGCTCGCACGTCTTCGTTGTGTGGATCAGCCTTGGATATATTTTCTTTAGGATGTTCTCCTACAGTGGAATATTCTACCTCTTTTTTATAATAACTGTATGGGCTTTAATAGTTTTGTCGAAAGTGTGTTTGAAAATATTGAGAATTATTCACGACTGATATAATATCAAGTGTAACAATAAATATGACCAATTTCAATTATGATTTAGTTTTATTTTACTTATTTTTAGGGTTTCGTACCTCGAAAAGAAAAAACGGAACCCTTAAAAGATCACTTTATTGTCCGTCCGTTTGTCTGTTTGTCTATCAAGGCCTTTTTTCTCAGAAACGCGTATTAAGCTGAAATTACTCAGATCAATATCAAATACTCAGGTCTACCGTCCCTTATAGTTGTGAAAAAATCAAAACATACAGCCATTTATGCCGCAAATTTCTCTGAATTTTTGACACTCGCAGGAAATCAAACCTATATAACCGTGCTAAGCAAGGCCTTATAAATTATAAACACAGATAAAAAAAATTGCAAATATCGTAATTTTTAGTTACATAAAATAATAAAAATACTTTTAATAATTTTAAACTGTTATGAAAATAAAACTAATCAACGTGTTATACAAAGTATTTAATTCTTATAATAAAAATTCAACACTGCACTATATTAAATACAATTCGAAAGACAAAAGATTTTTACACTTTAGCAATAGAAATGGCATGTTCACAGAAGTGACACATTTTTAAGATAAATGTAGACTTCCTTACGTTCAATAACACCTGGAAGGTGTTATCCCTATCTATACGCAAAGTCCCTCGCCGCGTCTGTCTATTTACGAACTTAAAAACTTGAAGATTAACATACGATTTCCAGCAATAGATACTCATTCCAGAGGAAGGTTTTAGTGTAAATTTTCTAAGAATCTTTTTATACTGGCTAAAATGTGACGATAATTATTATTGAAAATGTCGAAAAAAACAGCTAGAATTTTTCATTGAAAACGCAGCCTAAACTCTTTGAGATTTGAAAAAACAATCTTAAGGATAGCTTGCTATACCCATTCTTTCTTTTTTAAAAGGGTCACAAATTTTTTTTAGTATTTATCATTAGCGTCATCCACGCAGGCGACGTATAAAAATAAATAATTGTTTGTACATTTACAAAATTTCGTGTTTCTTTTTACCACTACGTAGTGTTTCCACACTACACATTCTAGTTCCAAGGTATCTGCGACACCTTGTCATATAGTTAAATGTGTACAGGCAATTTCTATTGCTTTTTGTTTTTTAATGTTTCGATACTATAAATACAGATAACAGAGTACATAGTTAACAATATTTGTTAAGCGTGAGCTTGGGCACGATGTTCATGGAGGCGAGCTCCTGGAACAGCAGCTTGCAGGCGTAGGGCATCTCGACGGCGGACACGGCGGCGGACGAGCGGCACGCGTGGCACCACGCGCGGCTCGCCAGCCGCCCGCACGCGCCGCAGATGTCCGCGCTGAACGCGTCCGACGCCAGCATCAGCCGCTCCATCAGCAGCATACTGCGCGCATCGAACCACATACATCATGAGCCCCAGGCAGAGCCGTACCACAGGACCATATACAAGTCTGTAGGGCGCAGTTACGTACGCTGGCACAGGGTGCATAAATTATCTCGGAAGCGGCTTTTCGTTCCCGTGGTCCAATTTTTACGCGACGAGTAGGAACACCGTGGGGTTTTAGTCGGTAAGAGTCTGACAAAACCTTCTCGCTTCCCCGTAGCGAGAAGGTATCCATGAGGATTGCCCCACGAAAAAAAAAGGGTGCATTAATTGCAGGTTACTGATTCTACATATTCAGATCTTCTAATATGGAAGATTGCTCTTTTCTTAAAAATTTCGCTGTGTGGTATACGTTCGCAACAGACGCGAGAGACAAATATCTTAGCATTCCATGGATCACAGAGCCCGAGACTTGTGACTCGGGTGTAGGTTTAAGGGTTCCCTTTGTGACGCGCGTCAACACTCACCTCCTCTGAGTGTTACGGTCTACGTGCAATAATTTTACATTTAGGGCGAATCAGTAGCCGGGTGTTTCAAGGCCAAAAAGAAGAAGCGTTGATGGAATAACTTGATAATAACGGAGTGCAATCTAGTCTTCCTGTTAATATTGCTTAAAGCTCAAGTCCATTGCGATTCTAGTGTCAGTTATATAATGGGCGCAAGCTTCCTCGTAACTATTAAATATTTTAAAACTTTGAAGGCCAAGTATCTATGGAACTGCTTTTGAATTAATTCAAGCCTATGTAATGTAATGGGGCGACCAGACAATATACGCGTTTTCAAGTACACTTCAGACGTACGCGACGTAAAGTGTTTTATGCATTTAATAACATTAAAGTTGCGTGTGACTCGCTTGACGAAGCCGATGCTTGTATTCTTTGTCCGCTACAATACTGACATGGTCTTTAATTGAAAGTTTGCTATTAATATTTACGCCTAAATCTTTGATTATATAGTAAGAACTATATTTACCTGGCACCATAACCAATAAGACAGTCGCGTTCCATTTCTCCGAGTCGCAGGCCGCCGTCGCGTGACCTGCCCTCTGTGGGTTGTCGGGTCAGCACGGCGCGCGGGCCGCGAGCGCGCGCGTGCATCTTGTCCTGCACCATGTGCTTGAGCTTCTGGTAGTACACGGGCCCCGAGTAGATGTAGGCCTCCAGCGGCTCGCCCGTCAGCCCCGAGTAGAAGATGTCCTTCCCGTGGTAGTTGTAGCCGTGCTTCTCTAACTCTCTGCACACGTCCCTAACTTTGGAGCCGCCGAATGCTGTACCTGTCAAATTAATGTTTTTTTTAGTAGAAATATATTAGCAGACGCCCGCGAGGAAGATATGTGCTGCAACCTTCTGAAAACACAACAAAAAAGATTTACGTGTAAGTTTTTAAGTGGGTATAGCCAGCTATCCTTAAAGGATAGATAAATGCCTTCGCGGATTTATTTGTAATCCTAATAAAGAGGAACAATCTATCCACACATTGTTTTGTTACATCTCATGTAGTTCAGGAAGTTATCGCGAACAGACACAGACGCGGCGAGGGATTTTATTTTATAATATGTAGTGATATTTGACACAGCTTTTTATATATGGCCTATATTCCCCTTTACTGTCCAACTAATGTCAATATAGTATTCGAGAGCGAATATCGAACTTTAGAAATTTCGCGTACGAGTCCGATTATCGAGTCTAACGATTGCCGATTTACACCGCTTGGCGTGAGCTAGCTAGACTAAGAATCTGATATAGGGGTGAAACTTAAGTTGAGATACCTACCTTGAGTTTGTTACTACCTAATCTAAAATATAAATAAGTTTAGGTAATAAAGGATACAAAATGAAGAGAACACAAAATTTTGGAGAATCAGATAGGTTTGCATATTTTATTGTTATAAGGGCTTATATACCTATAAAAACAATGAGGTTCGTAGGTGTGGCAATGCCATGGGTGTTCAAACTTTTGGGACTGTTTTAATGAATATAACAATTAAACTGAAAGTGCTTCCTAAAAATGCTGAAAATCTTGTTTTTATACATCACAATTTACCTTTGGTGGATTTCCTATAATAAATTAATCTTGTTTTTTATACATCACAATTTACCTTTGTGGATTTCCTATAATACATTAATTATTACGAATTAAAAATAAGTTCCTTCTTAAACTGTCAGTATTATCATCACTAAATTACTTAAAATAATTGATTTATCATAAAAAAGTTAGTTATTTAAAATAATAAAAAGTTGGATTACAACTGTTTTTTTTAGGTTTTATTTGTAAAATCTATTAAGTTTATTATCTGGTATCCGGCCGGATAGTAAAAAAGGGTCGGATAAGCCTGATACCGGATAGTAACCGAATATTCAATGCATCTCTAAAAAATACAGTTATTCGAAATATGCACAGACAAAATTATACCTATTATGACTATCGCTAGTTATTCGAAAATAATTTTTGAGCTAATTACCGTAATGAAATTTGCCTTCCATAAGTCCCGCTTTGCCCGCTAGAAGCTCAATAGTTTTTCCAACTGTCATTCTCGATGGAAACCCGTGCGGGTTCATGATCATGTCCGGACAAATGCCGCGATCGTTGAACGGCATGTCTTCCTGTTGCACAATCAAACCAGTAACACCCTTCTGACCGTGTCGAGAACTAAACTTGTCACCGATCTCGGGAACTCTGGTCTGTCGTAACAGGATTTTGATCAGAAAAGCGTCTTCCGAATTCGAGGAGACCATTACTTTTTCGATATAAGACTCCACGGGACCTTTGTAGGTTATTGGCACATCTTTGTAATCTATTTGCTGTGGTTGACCTTGACTGATCGGGTTAAGAGTTGCTGGCGGCATCTGTTTGTTGATTAGCACCTGTCGATTCTCAACCATTTCTCCCGGGGCGGCTATACCGTCAGTGTCTAAGACCTCGTGCGCTTTGATCACCTTCCCCGTGTTGGCGTCTCTAGACGGGCCCAGGATCCTGTCTGAGGTCTGATTGCTGTACCGTTTCATAGTCGTTTTGGCACTTTTGTACACTAAACATCTTCCGTAGCCCCGGTCGATGGATGCTCTGTTTAAAATCAACGCATCCTCAATGTCGTACCCGCTGTAGCTCATCACCGCGACTGTCGCGTTCTGTCCCGCCGGCAACTTGTCGAAGTTTGTTAACTCTATTGTTTTGGTTTTAACCATCGGACATTGAGGGTAAACTAAGTTATACATCAATGTGTCTATTCTATTCTTTTGGTTGTAACCGATGGTGCCTGGAAAAAATTAAATATTTATTGGTAGTACTAGACGACGCCCGCGGTTTCGCCTGCGTATTTTCCGTTCCCGTAAAAAATTCTGGATAAAAAGTTGCGTATGTGTAATCCTGCTGTATACGCTGTATCGTTGAAAAGTTTTATCAAAATCAATTCAGTAGTTTTAGCGCGAAAAGCAACAAATATACTTTCATACATCCTCACGAAATTTCGCGTTCATAATATTAGTAAGATATCTATATTAGAGCATTAATTAATACGTGAATCTCTAAGTTCTTTTTTATTAAATAGTGTTAACCACATTTTAGGATACTATAATTTTAGAAAAACATTAGAATCTCTAAGTTCTTTTATATTAAATAGTGTTAACCATACTTTAGGATACTATAATTTTAGAAAAACATTAGAATCTCTAAGTTCTTTTATATTAAATAGTGTTAACCATACTTTAGGATACTATAATTTTAGAAAAACATTAGAATCTCTAGGTTCTTTTTTATTAAATAGTGTTAACCACATTTTAGGATTCTATAATTTTAGAAAAATATTAGAATATCTAGGTTCTTTTTTATTAAATAGTGTTAACCACACTTTAGGATACTATAATTTTAGAAAAACATTAGAATCTCTAGGTACTTGATTTTTTTAATTTCATCACAATAAGACCCAAAAACCTTGAAAAATAAAACACAAAATACATACCCATGGCCTGTTTACCCATAGCGCACTGATACGTATTTCTCGGACTTTGGTTGTGGTGGGGATACGGTACTAAACCTGCACAAACACCCAAAATTGTGAAAGGTTCTATTTCGAGATGCGTCGTCACATACGGGTCTATCTCAGCCTCAACCGTCGCTATGTGACTGTCGTTTTCCTCGTTTACATCCAAATACTCAATCAAACCATCCGTTAGAAAATCTTGAAACTTCCTAATGCCTCTATTCAGCTCGTTGATGTGAGATTGCTGCACCAGTGGGAGGCCTTTCTCTACAATGATGTACGGTCGGCACAGTCTGCCGCCGTCGCTGCAGATGTAAACGGTCCTCTGGTTGTGGTTCGGGTAGATGGACACAAAGGCGGATATGAGGCCGCGACGACGAAACATTCGGAAGATTTGAATTAGTTTCTTGTACTGTCTGGTTACGCCTAGTATGTTACCTGAAATGATAAAATTAATATATAAAATCCAAACTATATTTAACAAGCGGAGTCTTTGTGTTTGATGCAAGTACATTAGTTAACATTTTTGGTAATATGTCATAACACTACATGTATATTGTTACAAAAGACTTTATTGTTTAATACATAAGGTTCACAATAGCTTGTGACGTGTTTTGTTTTAAATTCTCGGAATCGTTCGTTCTAATAAGATTTGGAAAAGTCTACACTCCGATTATGTGAAGAAGATTCTTTTTTTTTTATAGAATACAAGTTGGCCCTTGACTGCTATCACACCTGATGTTAAGTGATGATGCAGTCTAAGATGGAAGCGGGCTAACTTGTTAGGAGTGGGACGAAAATCCACACCCCTTTCGGTTTCTACACGACATCGTACCGGAACGCTAAATCGCTTGGCGGTACGTCTTTGTCGGTAGGATGGTAACTAGCCACGGCGAAAGCCTCCCACCAGCCAGACCAAGGCAAATTAAGAAAAATCTCAATCTGCCCCGCCGGGAATCGAACCCAGGACCTCCGTCTTATAAATCCACCGCGCATACCACTGCGCCACGGAGTCGTCACAACTCGATCTCGATCACGATTCTGGTGGGAGACAATGGGTATAAATAGCCGGCTTTTGTCGGCCGTAGGCATTTGTACTTGGAAAGCAAATGAAGACACATCGAAGCGATACAGGTGATCTCCCAACGACCTCGGCTATCATTTTGTATACGTGGATCTTTGTACTGAACTTAATAAAAAGTCTCATTGACTTAATATAAACAAGAGTCAATAGGTGGTTAATTCCAAAAGCTAAAATTAGAAATTTTTAATGAGCTATAACTTTTCAACTCTATAATTTACTAACTTACCGTTAAGGAACACCATGTATACAGCTGGATGGTTTATTTCTTCGCCGCCCAAAATTCTGACATCCTCCACTCCGGCATTACAAGCCAACCTAGCTATAGGCCTTTCCGAACTTTCCGTAGTTATATGTGTCATGAGAGCCAAGTTCTTAACGAGACCACACGCCTCCCCCTCAGGGGTGTCGGAAGGACAGAGCATTCCCCACTGCGACGGCTGCAAGGATCGAGGCCCAGATACTTTTCTAGTCTTTTCGAACTGCGAATTTACTCTCGTCATCATACCCAAAGCAGATATATAACTGAGACGGCTCAGCACTTGGGTGACGCCATGCCTTTCCATTTTAAATCTTTTGATTGTCCAGTTCCCCTAAAAAATGTATAATAAAATATTAAATAATTTTGGCTAATATTAGCGAAATAAAAATCATTGAATGTCTTTATTTAGGCGAATATCTCGACCCGCATGCCATGGATTCACCATGCGGGTCCAGGGTCTATCGAGTGGAAGAAAGAAAAACGTCGAACAAAGTCCGAGACTTGTGGCTACGGATGAAGGCTTAAAAATTCTTTAACGATGCATCAACACTCGCCTTCTCTGTTCCTGTTTGTTCACCTTGCAGAGAAAAATTTGGTAAGTTCCTTTTAAATCAGCCTGGATACCCATTCTAATCTAAAATTTAACGCAATTCTAGGCAGTACAAGCAGGCTGTAGAGATTTTGTTGGTGGAATGTGATCTTTGTAAAACTTTATTAGAATTGACTTTCATTCGTAATAGACACAGTGTAGAAATTCAATGTAAAGTAAAATTAAGTAGTAACAGTGACAGATGTGCCGTGCTTGAAACTTTAAATAGGCATACATTTTTGAAGTCAAATCAATATGATTAAAATATTCAGTATTACAAATGATGGAGTTTTATCTATTTTTAATATTTTAGACAATCACAGGGTTACATTGTTTTTTAAATAATGCAGATGCTTACGCTGGAGATGGCGGTAAATAATCCATTGGCGATCAAGTCCGGTCTCATATGTTTCACAACATCAAACGGCGCCGCTTTCACTTTTGGTATTATTTTATCAGCTATCGATTTCAATTCCCAATTGAATCTTTTGAATAGATCTTCAAACATTAAAGCCAACAAGGAGCCGGCCAACTCCAACCTCTTGTTACCGTAGTAGTCAGGGTCGTCCATAGAAGCCTTATTGTTTTCGGCCTCGATGACTCTCTTTACCATGATAGCTAAGTAGATGGCCTTGACGTAAAAGTTGTAGTTCTCCACAGTGACGTGAGCGAGGATAGTAGTCGCCAAGAGATCTCGCGCCTCGTCGACTGGCGTTCGAAACTTCGCATTAGCTGTCTGAAACCTTCAAAATATTTTTATTATTCGCGTCTATTTTAAGCGCAAAGGTGGTAATAATCAAAGATATTGTAATGAACTTTGTTTGGCAAATTGTTCGTCAGACATAGGTATACAAAAAACATGCCTATTTTATGGCTTTGCCATATTATTGGCAAAATTTTAAAATAATAATTAAAATGGTTATTAGAAAAAAGCTTATAAGATGAATACATTTACATTATTTTTTCTTGACAATATTGTTAAATATTTTTTTTTCATGTTTCCTTTTTCTTAAATTGATTAATTTTAACAGTTTGGACATTGGCCTGCTTCATTTTAATTTAATGAAGATCTAGTAATTTTAATTTTAATTGTAAATTGCATGGTTGTATGTTTGATACTACCTAAATAGTTATTAAGATCCACTACTACATTTTGGAAAATAAAGAATGATTTGAATGAATGAGTGAATCAATAAATGAATTACTCTTTATTGTACACCAAATAATAAAAATCTTACAAATAAAAAACAACTTTAAAAAAAAACAATGTACAATTTACGGTCTTATCGCTAATGAGCGATCTTTTCCAGACGACCAATATTGAAGAGGAAAATCCATTGGAGAGGTTCGGGTGTATGTACAGTCAAGTATAGGAAGTATTGTATCAAATTATGTAATATAGACTTACTTACATAAAATACTAAATAAATACATACATACACACATACATAGATATATATATACATAGGTACACATACTTACATACATACATACAAAAGTTCCCATATAGTAAATAAATAAATAAATGAAAATAATAGAAACTAGACGATATTGAAGGGAGAGAGTAAACAAATAATGACAATGTAATATAAAATAAGTGAGTACGAAAGTTAATTGAGGAATCATAACGATTTTATAGGAGATAGAAATGCCCATTCACCAGCCGTTTAAAAGTAACTAGTGATTGAGCACGCCGAATCTCTAGAAGTAAAGAGTTCCACAGCCACACAACTTTAACAGAGAAAGATTTAGAGTAGAAGGGAGAGTTGTGAGAAGGAATTTTTAGGAGTAGGTTATCTTCAGATCTAAGAGAGCGACAATGAGTGGAATGGAGGAAGTGAAATCGCTCTTTTAGATATATTGGAGTAGTAGGATTGAAAATTACATTGTATAAAAGGGATAGCATGTGAGTATTCCGACGAAGGCGAATAGAGGGCCACTTGAGTCTATCGCAAAACTCGGAAATATTTATAAATATTTGCCAAGACCAAATATGAACCGTATACAAATGATTTGAATGCGCTCAAGCTTATCTAGCAATTCCTCGATCAAATTAAGGTAACAAGTATCAGCGTAATCAAGAATTAGTAAGAGTGGAGATTGGGCAAGGGCAATTTTGGTAGATAGAGGAAGAAAATTGCGTAATCTACGCAGGGACCCTACAGATGCAAACACCTTCCTACTTACGTTACTTACCTGTGGAGCCCAAGTAAAATATTTATAAAAAGTGACTCCTAGATTTTTAAGATGATTTGATTTGGCTTATCACAAGTAGTAGAGTTTATCATCATTGTCAGTATATTTGTAAAGGCCCACTACAGAATACATACCTTTCTCATGTAAGAGGATTTAGAGCAAAGGTGTATCAAGCTTTTCTAAAGCAATTTGGCTATCTTAAAGCGATAACTCAGCAACAATCATGATCACATTCTCGTAATAATTCTAGAGCAGAGTCTTATGTGCTTTCTGAGGCAACTACCACAAACTCCCTTTTATCAACAATACCTCTTACTTTTCAGTAACATCTTACCGTTTAACTTTCAGCTTAGCCCCAATGTAAGTGAGAGCTTGGTTTTGAGTGAAAATTTTTAAATTATGACAGTCCATAATGCAGGGGGCCATTTTCTTAACAACTGCATCCTCCGTGCCAACAAGCGACATTATTTCTTGGTCACTGCATATACCCATTGCCTTAAATGCTACTGCTATTGGTATATCCTGGAAAGATTTTCAGATATTAACCCTACAAGGCTCAATTTTTTTTTAGTGCGTGACAAAAATATATATGTTGTAATAAGTGATCAGAAGCTAGGGAAAATTTATAAAAATATTAATAAAACTATATTTTACGAAAAAATCAACTTTTTATTTTAGTTCCACATATGGTACACTGAGCCTTAAATGTACCTTTTGGTATTAAACTTGACAAAGAGGAAAATACACAAACCCATCACATCTGACATCATGAGGAAGTACTATTGATGTATTTGGCTTCTGCCTTTTATTTATTATCAATCTTTCTATCAGATAAACTTGGTATACCTCTCTTTTTGCTTATCGCTGGCCCAAACATTTCCCTACTTCAAATTTGAAGTCCTTCTGCATCATCATGGTTGGCGTATGCTGCTGCTCCCAGACTCTTCTGTACAATAACCAGCTATTAATAAGAGTTACATCAAGAAGATGATAAAATAACCTCAAGCACCATTTTTTGGTCCTAATTATTATTTTATATTTCCCTGGAAACGGATCTAGGGCATATGGGTGGTGTGGATCCTCCATCACCCATATGATGGTTATTTGTTTTGATAATTTGGAGACAGTTCACTTGTATGTATTTCTTTTGTTTCTTGCAGTATCTTCTTGCCTTTTCTATTGGCTCTTAACACACAAGATGATATTAGAACAAGGTTTATAGTCGTACTGACTGAAACTTTGACAATAACTGTATTACCTCAGATTGCTACCAATTGTTCTGAATATCCTCTTAGAACCTTTTCATATTTTAGGTCTTTTAGGAAACATATTTTGAGGTCTTTTACTGAACGACCATTGTTCACCGTTCCCATCGACTGGTCTGGTTGGTTAGGTGTCTGTAAGTTTATGTTTCCAGTAAATGTAAAAAAAGGTGGATAAAAAGATTTATATTTCTATGAACTTCGTTTCGATTCGATTCGATTTCGATTTCTACGAAATAAATTTTCTCTTTTTGACCTTGGGTGACCAGTCACAGAGCCAAGGATTCTAGATCTATGATAGATTGTGTTACTCAAAGTCCATAATCGTATAGGTGTACGAGATTGTGTAATGGTACCTATAGTTGTCCCTGAAGTCATTCCTGATGTACTAGGCTAAGGGTCTGATATTTCTGGCTGAAAATATTCGAGGAGGAGATGTACACTGATGTCTATGCGCAGATAAGGAACCCTTCACTTCGCTAAGTAACTCGGATAAAAAGTTTTGGATGGACTGAATTTTTTCGATGTTATCATCACTTTCAAGATCAGAAAAATCTTCTGCGTCTTTAATTCCAGAAGTAATATTCAAGAAACCCTCAATATCTTGATCACACAATCTTCTTACCAGCATAATCTGCAATCAAATGAAAGTAAGTTATCATAAATATGAAGAAATAAAAACGGACACTAAAGCCCAACGTACCGTATGTGGAACATACATAAAAATATGATTTACTAATACATTTATTATTGTAATATCAAAAACTACTTACCTCGGCAAAATATACACTTCGTTATAACAAACAAAATTTTTTTGGAGTCCAAACTGTTCAATAAGTATTATTTTTTTATTTTTGAATTCATACAAATGACTAAAGCATCACTTTCAACCGAATTTCACGCTGAATGCACTATAAAAAAAGCACGAACGACTTCTTCAGGTAAAGATTCCAATTACTTTGTTGCTAAATGTTTGTAGCTTCTATCAAGATGTCAAAAATGTGGCTACCAATAATCTAATAGCTATAGGAACTATTTAATTCGGTGTTCCACATATGGAACTAGGTGCCTTGTAGGGTTAATATATACAAAAGCTATTGACTGGCAAGGCAGGAATCCATTACATAAGGATTAAAGCTACATAAAAATATGCCAGTAATTTTTTAGCCGATAATTATGTGTCTAAATAAAATTGTAATTATATGAAAAGGAATTTTCGTAAAATACCTTAAATGACAACTTTATTCAATAGCAAATTTGAATGATTTTTTTGTGGAATAAGAAGTACAGTGCTTTATTTAACTGGGCTACAAATCAGTAATTAAATTTTACACAAACTGTCTAAGAAAACATTAAGGCCATTTTTGTTAAATTAGCCCCTTTATTTATAAATGTTTATAGCTGACCCGGCAAACATTGTTTTACATTAAAAATTTAAAAAAAAATTCAGATGAAAATTAGATAGTAGCCGATTCTCAGACCTGCTGAATATGCATACAAAATCTGGTAAAAATCGGTTAAGCCGTTTCGGAGGAGTACGGTAACTAACATTCTGACTGGGAAATTTTATATATTAGATATCTGCAGGGAATTCCCCTATAGATTAAATTTAAAACTATTTCTATTATAAAGTTAATATAAAATATAAAATATTAAAACTCAAAGAAATGAGATAAAAAGTAGTAATAAATGCATACATCTGATAATGCATTGTGTCTAAGAACATATTTCCCACTTTTCACAATGACATTTGTTCTGGTCTTCTTTTCATGTGTGGAACTTGTAACTTGACACTGGATAGCTCCTTTGAACTCATCTACAATCATTCTGTTTCTCGACAGTTGCTCCTGAATTAAAATTACTTTTTCCTGACCTATAACAATCAGACAAGACTCATATCTAAAACAGACAGTTATTTTATTAAATAAAATTCAAATTAGTTCTTTAATTATTGAGACGAATATCATGGATTCACCGTGTGGGTGCCGGGTTCGTAGTTCAGCTGAGAGAAAAACTCCAAACAGAGCCCATGACTTGTTACACAGGCGTAGGATTAAAAGAGATCTCTTAGTGACGGCCTTCAACACTGACCTCCTCTGTTCAAGTTATTCTCCCTGCCCAGCCAAATTCGGAAGGACCCTACTAGAGCAGCTTTGGATACGCGTTCCAATATGGCGCTTACTGCACTTCTAGTAAGGCCAAGGTCTTTTAGCAGGTTGGAGACTTTGCTGGTATACCTCTCGCACCCACTTCTACAGAGTATAAACTAAGCACATAGCCATTTAATAGTTTAATTAATTTACTTAGTTAATCTAAATTGTTTAAATGTAAAGTATTTTAAATATAGTGTAATTATCTACATTAATAAAATCATTTAAGTTTACACCTGGAATAAATTAATTATAAAAAATATAATACCTCTAATAATAAAATAACCACCAGGATCATGGGGGCACTCATTTAGTTGCGCCAGCTCAAAGTCTGATTTGTTTGTTAAAACACAATTTGAAGATCTTAACATTAGAGGCATCCTGCAAAATTGTACACATTTGAGGACATAAGTAAAACATATTATATTACATACAAAGACACCTGTGATAGTGTTGCTGCCTTCCAAAAAACCAAAAATGTATCTCTTTTTTAAGAAAAATGAATATAGCAAGGTATCCTCAAAAGATAAGATATGTCACTGCAGACTTTTTTGTAAAAGAGAAATATGTAGTTATAATTTAATAAAGAGAAACTGAATGGATTTTTAATGAAACTTAACAATAATACAGCTTATACATCACAATAATACAGGTTACATTGCATCTTCTAGTGAAAACATAAAACTGTATCGTCAGACCATTTTAAAGGCCCAATCTTAAAACAACTGGGCCAATCTTACAATATAGAAGAGGTAATTTGAAGAAGCTCCACCAACCACACTACTCCACTGAGTAGGCGGTTAGTGACCAAAGTGTTCTATTAGTCAGCTATAATATTTATTTAATCCTTTGATATCCTATTGATGAATAATTAAAAGTGATACTATATAGATATGACGGCGCCACCATCAATGTCTGTAAGCAACGGGTGCAGCGAGTGAATCGTCACAGTGCCCCACTACTCAAAAAGGGTATAAAACGAACAAGTCCGGCATTCTAGGGGACATTTGGCAATTGATAGTCGCTCCGTGCACTCTTTGCACCACGGCCGTGTCTGTTCTATAGTTATTATTTTATATTTTGTGTAATGTCTAAAAGTTAATATTGTACTGTGAACTAACCAATAAGAAAATCATAATAAAGGTGATTTAGAGAGTGATTTTGTTTCTTTAAAATAAATATGTCAGCCCCTGACACGATAGATACAAATAAAAAATTAAAGAGAATTAAGTTTAGATTACCTCCCAATTAACTGCTTATTTTTAATAACTCTTTGATTGCCTCTAATATATTCAATGTCCACAGTGATGGGTGCAGAGTAAGTCATGTCCCTGAGTCTGCACTCATGTGGAGTTGAAGGCTTTGTTACATTGAAGCCCTCTTCTAAATCAGGTGTCCCCACATATGCATTTAAGTATTTGATGTAGAACAGAGGATCAGAGTCACTAAACACTTTCTCATTGGCCTGAACTATTTTCTTTATTTCAACATTAATAAAATAATTGAAAGAATCAATGTGTTGTTTCACCAATCCTTTTATTTGGAGAAATGATGGAACAAGTTTCCATTTGTCCTGTAAATAATGATTTTAGTATTTAAAGACAATATAGATAATATTGCTTATATATAATAAAATTAGTGTCAATTAGACACACACACTCACACACACACACACTTACATTTACCCCTTGTTTGTATATTTTAATTTTTTCTTAGTTCTCTATTGGAGCACATATTAGGCACTTTTATTTCTCTATTTGAGGAGGGCGTTAATAACTGCAACACAGTCTCAACTAACACAGTTATTAACATATCTTTACACATGTAACCCATGTGACTTAAGCCAAATAAAGAAAATTTTAGTGTCTATATATTATATCATTATGATCATGAACTGTGTTATCCTTTATGCCCAAGATAAACATGGAAGAGATATATTGGGTGGATACCTTGTCCACACAATTAGAAATACTGCTCTCTCTGATATTATGTGGGCGACAGTAATCCTTGTTTTATCTACTCAATATAAATATCTCTTCCGCAGGCAACTTAAGCCTACAGACATTAATTTTTTCCACATTGGGCAAAAACAAGAAATAGAAGGAGACTGAATTGAAGTTTGATAGCAATGATTAAGGATCGCGTGGAATTATGTTTTCATATTATGCCTTGAAATTAAACAGCGAGCCCACGTTTGATGAAAGTATGGAGATTGTGTTTTCGCTTACGCCGGCAAAAGCTTATGTTTTTATAATTGTCTTAACATGATGCACTCTCTACCATTAGAAATTAGTGGATAAATAAATTTATACCAAGATAATTACACACTATAGCAGAATTATATAATAAATACATGCTAATTCATGAAAACAAATAACTAACCTCTAAGGATTTAATTGGTTCTCTTGAACCTTTAGCAGACTCCCATTCACAATGTTTTTTATTTATTTCGCCCATTTTTTGAGTTTATT
This sequence comes from Mycalesis mineus, assembly GCA_034621355.1. NCBI lineage: Eukaryota > Metazoa > Arthropoda > Insecta > Lepidoptera > Nymphalidae > Mycalesis > Mycalesis mineus. The sequence continues at coordinate 11,054,519 of CM067885.1, forward strand.
CAATAATACGGCGTGTACTTTTCACGTCACCAGAATCATTTAAACATTTTTGATTTTATAATTACACCACTTTGTTATTGAAATTTTTGTTTTGACTTCAAAATTCAAATGCATTGATATTATTTAAATTTTTATGAAATTGACATTTGACATTTCATTTAGAGAAACTGAGAGAAACAGATTAACAGTATACAGGGTATAAATCTATACATTCTACAATTTTTATGCTTTAGCTTCTACTCTGCGCTGCTGACTGCTCTTGCTCTACTCTATTATTTGTTTATGGTTGCGACAATTTATTTTGTAAATTCGGCATTGAGGTTTCAGATTCATTAAATTAATTTAAAAACAAATAAGATACATGATTATTATGAATATCAATAATTAACACATACATTTTATTATATATGATTTTCCTAGAACAACGTGTTTTAAAGCGCTTACATAATGTCCTGATATAGCATTTAAAAATTATAAAAATGGTGTTTGAGTCTATTCCCCGTACAGTTCGAATAATTTTGTTGGGAGAGCCTGGTGTTGGTAAAACTTCTTTAATACTTTCACTAGTCACTGAAGAGTTTGCTGAAAATGTGCCTCCGAAAGCGGAAGAAATCACAATCCCTGCGGATGTTACACCGGAACAAGTACCGACCAATATTATCGATATATGCCGTAAGTTTTGTGATATTTTGAATCACTTTTCATATGGCTTAGCCCCTGTAACCACTTACGAAGGAGCATTATAATAGAAGGCTTTTTACATACTTGGTAAAATAATAACATCTTATACTCTAATAAGATTTATAAAGTAGATGTAATGATTTTTTTTCAGTAGCCGAACAAACTTTGGAACAAGTTGCTGAAGAAATTGAAAAGGCTCACGTAATATGTATAGTGTTTTCTGTAGACAGACAGGAAACTTTGAACAAAATTGCTTCATACTGGCTTCCATTTGTGAGGGACAACTGCCCAGAAGATTATAGGAAACCAGTGATTCTTGTGGGCAATAAAATAGATTTAATTGACTACTCCATTGTTGATGTAAGTCTGATGTTCTTCATTTTTATTATTTTTATCAATTACAAGTTGGCCCTTAACTGCTATCACACCTGATGTTAAGTGATTGATGCAATTTAAGATGGAAGGCAACTTGTTAGGAGTAGGATGAAAATCTACACCCCTTTTGGTTTCAGCATGACATCACACTGGAACGCTTGGCGGTACGTCTTTGTTAGTCTGACTGTCCAGGATGGCAACTAGCTACAGCGATAGTCAGCCAGACTTCCTTGTCGGGAATGGGGCCCAGGACCCCTCTCTTATAAATCCACCCTGCATACCACTGCGCCACTAAAGCCATCAAAATAATGAAAGTGTCTGATTATTCTGATGTGGTTTTTAAAACATTTTATTTTTTTTATAAATTTCCAACTCATAATTTTTTGATTGTGTTGTCATTTTAATTGTTGTTATAAAAGTGTGTATTATTTTAGAATATTTGGGATATTGCTGAGGAATATCCAGAAGTAGACAGATGTATAGAATGTTCTGCAAAAACTCTTACAAATGTGTCAGAAATGTTTTACAATGCACAAAAAGCAGTATTACATCCCATCCACCCTATATACTCTATTGAAGAACAAGAGGTATCAAAAACTGGAGTTATTTTGTATTTGTTGCTTAATTTGATAAAATATTGTTCTGTTATTATAATCATTGTTTTTCTTCTAGCTAACTGAAAGATGTAAAAAAGCTCTCACAAGAATATTTAAAATATGTGACATTGATGGTGATGGCTTACTAGATGATTATGAAATAACTGTGTTTCAAAAGAAATGTTTTGACACTCCATTACAATTGCAGGTATGATGGAACTAGGCAAAATAGTTTTGTATTCTTAATTATTTGTTTTATCCAATTATATAACTTAATTAACAAAACAATATTGCCTCCATGAAAAGTTTTTGAAAAATTTTACCTGAGACAAAATTGTGTAGTGAATATTACCAAATTATATAATCACAAAATGAACTGATTTTAATAAAATAATGCCACCTTATAAAAATCTTAGTCTTAGAAACTGCCTTTGTCACAAATTCTGTACTTCCCTTCCTTACCTCCTACACTTGAATTGCTTGTTTTTTATTAAAGATGGGACACTATACTAAAGCCAAACTCGATTGAGAATGCTTGTCAACAAACAAATTAAAAATGAAGGTAGAAATCACTAGTCATTTTACTCCTATTTTTTTTAATTAACTAATTAATGACTAATTCATGGCAATAAATTAGATTAGTAAGCTTAAAACTAATTAATATATTCAATATCTTTTAAATATGATTTTATAAAATAACAAAACATAATTTTAAATTTATTAGGCATAAAATGTGTTGCACTTCTAGCTTCATTTTAAATTTGTTTGTTGACAAGCATTCTCATTTGAGTTTGGCTTTAGTATAGTTGAAAATATTTTTTGTATTTTTAATCCTTTGGTTTATCCAATTATGTAGTGCAAAAATTAGTACTTAATTAAAAATAACTATATTGCCTTCTTGAAAAATTGCTCCTGACACAAATTGTGTAGTGAATATTACCGAATTATATAATAACAAAATAAACACTTGATTTTAATAAAATAATGCCACATTATAATAATTTTAGTTTTAGAAACTGCCTGTGTCACAAATTGTGTGATTATCCAATCCAACCCATAAATTTCTTGGTTTTCTTTATTGCTATTAAAAGCAAAAGAGCACAGGGGTCACCTGATGTTAAGTGATTACCACCACCCATGTACATTTACAGCACCAGAGGCACATAAATACTTTTTAACAAAATTATTTTTATAGGTTTTAGATGAAGTAAAATCTGTTATTGCCCAAAACATAGCTGGAGGCATAGAGAATGAATGTATAACAATGAAGGGATTCATTTTCTTGCATTGTCTTTTCATACAAAGAGGAAGGAATGAGACCACATGGACAGTGTTGAGGAAATTTGGATATGATGAAACGCTGGAACTGACACACAGTTATTTATATGCTAAGTATGTTGTTTGAGTATTTAGATTTTACACTTAAAATTTAAAGAGAATAGTAAATAAATTTAAGATTTTTTCTGTGGATTTAATACTCTGTATTATTATATTAGACAAATATTTGATCATCTGTTCTATCATATTTGTCATTAATTTCCATTGACATATTAATACTATGGACTTCGGGTCAGCGATAAAAAGTGTCCGAACCAAAAGTAAGCCAAAACGCGAAATGATTTCCAATCGCAATTCAGTCTCATATTAGCTGACTGACAGAATACACGTCAATAATGCCGTAATGTGTTATAAAAAACTTGTAAGAATTACCCGAGTAAGGTGAGAAAAGAAGACGGTGTACCATATTTTCAGTAAGTAAATATTTACTGATGATTTTAAAGTATTATTTTGCTTAGAAATAGGCTATTTTATTAAAATTTTAATAAACTATAGAAACGAATTGCATAACCAACCAAAATGAACAAAAGTATCTATCTGTCCTTTTCCCATACGCTACCCGCGTATAGGATAGAAGGAGTGCAATATGTTTATCTAATTAACCACATTTAGTTCGGATCTGCCGTGAGCAATAGAATGTTTTAGAACAACGACTGCATAGAGTTATTTTGTTGTTTAACATTTGAATTATTTAATTACTTAATTTTTGAATGAAAATAATTTGATTATTTTTAATTCAAATTTTTTTATTTTTTAATATCAACTTTTATTTTTTATGTCATGAATATTAATCAAATAACTTTAACCATAATGGTATATTAATTTGATAACTATAAGAATTATCTACATGAAATTAGGAACAGTTATTTAAAAAAGTGATCTAACGTCATTGAAGTAAAAAAATATATTTTCAGTTTAATTAAAAAGAGGAAAATATCGAGAACTTAAAATTTCAAAGTAAAGAACTATGTCGAGTGGCATATCATTTTGTACATTAGTGGATTTGGTTTGTAATTAATTATTATTATAACTAATAATTATTTTATACAAGATAATTACAACAATTATTATTTGGTACAAGATTTATCCCAGCATATAGAGGTCAGGGATATGTAAATATAAATTAAAATTTGCTGTAAATATAATATATAAATATAAGATGCCAAAAAAATTTGAAAGCTACCGACTCCACACCATTTATGTTATCCTATTTTCACGAGAAGCTGTCATGTCAAAAAAAAGGCTGCCATGGCAACCGTCAATCGAAGCTGATTACTTATTGCATGCAATAAGACCGTTGCAAATTAGACTGTATAACAATACGATAAGACATATATTACAATGTTATTTTGTGTATAAAAACATAAATACATCCTAGTGTGAATAAAATATCTTGGGACACTTTTGACGTAAATTTTGCATTAGACCCGAAGTCCATAGTATTAATATGTCAATGTTAATTTCTCAAACATTAAAAAATAGGTTTTTTTTATTTCCACTTCAAATCCAATTAGAGTTAGAGTTTAAGAGTTATTTATAAGATTTTGATTGCAGGAGTTAGATTTGTTGTTTTTCAATCTAGCCTGTATCTTAAGTACCCCTTAAGATACTAGCTTATCTAGTTTAATGGTCAGGAAAGCACTGTACAAATAACTGAGGATTTATTAATTTATTATTTCTTTCTTAGCTTGTAGATTCACCTAACCAACTGTTTTAGGGCAAATTACATTAAAATTTATAAAGAGAATTTTTCTTCTTATAAAGATTTTAAGATAAACTTAGTTAATTTTCAAATGTTTTTCTTAAATCTATCTAGTAACCAATTAGTCCAGGTTATTGCTTTACACAATATTTCTAAATATCATAATTATATTCCTTTCCAGTATTAAGGTACCTGTTGGTTGTACTTCTGAGCTATCGTACAAAGGACAACAATTTCTGACACAATTATTTGAAAAGTATGACAAGGACAGAGATGGAATGTTGAATCCAACTGAACTGAAAAATGTTTTCTCCTGTTGCCCTCGCATCCCTTGGCACAATTTACGATACACTGTCCCAACTAATGATAAGGTAATGTTTGTTATTGTTATAGTACTGGCCAACATTTATACTACAAGCAGACTCAAGAATGTATCCAGGGGGATTGTCATTAGGGCCAGGACTCCCCCTTGGGCTGAGCATATGTAGACTACTGATTCAAAATAAAGTTTTAATATTTTAATTTTTCAAAATTAAATTTTATTATAATTTATGAGGCTGCTTAAATTTCTTGGACTTTGCCAACAATTATCGTCATATTTAATCCAATTTACATAACACCTTGACAAATTATATACTAAAACCTTTGTGAAAACCACAGAAACGTTAGTTTAGAAGTTTTTGCGTCTATCACGAACAGACCGACCCAGCGGAGGACTTTGTTTTATAATATTACTAGCTGACACGGCAAACGTTGTTTTGCATTAAAAATTATATATAGTAGCCGATTCTCAGACCTGCTGAATACTCATACAAAATTTGGTGAAAATCGGTAAAGCCGTTTCGGAGGAGTACGGTAACTAACATAAACCTAGGCGAGTTCTGCATCCCTCTGGCTCTGAAGTGGCGCGCCTTGCTGTACGATTGGTCTCCTGCCTTATTGAAATTTTATCTTAACGCCTTTCAACTGACTCTCCCAGATCAGAGTAACCTAGTAAGATGGGGAAAAGCCTCGGAAAAATCTTGCTATACCTGTGGTGAGGCAGTGGGCACTGCAAGGCACTTATTGGTAGGATGCAAGGTGCTCCTGGACAGGGGTCTCTACTCACGCCGCCACGACAGAGTACTAGAAATCATACGTGAAGCTATAAGCCTTTCAGTAGCTAGGGCTCAAAAAGGGTTGACGACGAATAAAAGACAAACTAACTTCGTTAAAATCAGGCTCAAGTACAAATTCCACCAGCAAGCCTTATTCAATTCTGGGCTCTGCTCCTGATTGGACTATATTAATGGACACGTATGAAAAGCACTATAAAATCCCGGAAGACTTAGCTATTACGACATCTAGACCGGACATATTTCTTTTTTCCAAACAAATCAAACGTATAGTACTTGTTGAGCTTACAGTGCCGTGGGAAAAAAACATCCCTAAAGACCATGTATTCAAAGTGAATAAATACTATGACCTTACTAATGAACTAACCAAAAATGGCTATGTGGTTAGTTTATACGCGGTAGAAGTGGGTGCGAGGGGTTGTAATACCAGCGAAGTCTCTCTACAACCTGCTAAAAGACCTTGGCCTTACTAGAAGTGCAGTAAGCTCCATATTGGAACGAGTGTCCAAAGCTGCACTAGTAGGGTGAATATGGTTGGGCAGGGAGAACAACTTGAACAGAGGAGGTGAGTGTTGACGCGCGTCACAAAGGGAACCCTTAAACCTACACCCGTGTCACAAGTCTCGGGCTCTGTTCGGAGTTTTTCTCTCAGCCACGCGATGGACCCGGCACCCGCACGGTGAATCCATGGAATGCTAAGATATTCGTCTCGTCTCTGACAGGGAAATTTTATATATTAGATGTAAAAATGATAATAATGAGGACTGGTTTCATGACTATATTATGAAGTGAAATTTTATATACAAGAAATTTTTTTAAGTTGCAGTTGTCCACTAATAAGTAATGAAATCTCTTACAGGGCTATGTAACTCCGCAAGGTTGGATGTGTCGCTGGACCCTCATGACGTTGCTGGACTTGCAAAGCACAAGCGCTTATTTAGCATATTTAGGTTATAATTTTGTTGAAAATGACACACAAAAATCAGCTATACACAGTGAGTATCATTTGTGATCTAGATTCTGGACTCGATGAACGCTCAACTAAAATAACATGAACACATACTGCACTACTGCACACAATTAACCAGTTTGGTTTCATAACACACACACACACACGTACATACGTACGTACAGATGTGTGAATATTTTCAGTCAATACTGTTATTTTAACAATATTTTATGAAATAAATACTTTTGTTTTTGTATAAAGCAACCAAATAATTAAAAATCTTGATATATATGGCTCAAATGTTAGTCGAAGTTTGAGATGAACAATAAAATGACACTTATTTATATTCCTGCCAAAATCACATTTTCGTATGTTTTCAGTTACCAGGGACAAAAAGGTAGACATTGCGAAGAAGCAGTCCAGCAGGAATGTATACCAGTGTCACATTATTGGACCGAGGTCATGCGGAAAGACTTCTATATGCCGGAGTTTTTTAGGCATCGCGCATAAGGTATGGTTAAATTAAATATTACAAAAATTAAAAACTATTAAAAAATAAAAATGTCAGTGTTTCTTGTGGGCTGGAAACCATCGAAGGATCTAAAGTTGGGAAGGGTAAAAAACGGTTTTTCTCGACTTCCGGCAAAACTGAAATGAACTGAATGTAGGTAATAAAATCTAAAACTTTTGTTCTTACACTTTTTTCACATAACCTCAAAATTTATGTACAAAACTCAAGAAACCTACTTTTTTGTTTTTTTTATTTTTATCTTTTCTGAATAAATTTTTATTTTCTCGAAATTTGGCAAAACCCTAGCTTTTTACGTCCCAAATACGCTATAATTTATTTGATTTGAAATGTTTATTTTTTCACCTAATTATGAATGAATATCGAAAAAATAGCCTAATTTTCAAACAAAAATTCGCTTTCTGTTCGGTGGAATCTCTACTTTCCGATGGTGAAAAAAAACACATATGTTACCATAGAAAGCCTTCTCCGAAAAGGCTAAAACTAGGCTAACGGAAAGTGAAATAGACTATTTAAGCTATACACATCAACTTGCCATAAATATATATTGTTAATGTTAATGTACTGTAATATCGTACAATGTTTAACAAAAATGTAGATCTTTAGTACACGGGACGGGACGGAGGATATTGCTTGACGGGAAACTATAAAAAAATTGAATTGAGAGGGGTAGCGGGGAAAGAGCACACTTTATATGAATGTCTGTCTTTAAAATTAAAAGGATATCTAAGAGGTTTTCACGCGGACGAAGTCGCAGGCGACTGCTAGTTTAGTATAAAATTATAACGAAGTAAATTACTAAGTTTTGTATAAGTCACATTTGTAGACGCCTCCAAAATCAAAAAAGCTGAATGAAAAAAAACAGCTAAAAGTTGATAATCGAATGTTGCACATTTTTTAAAAGAAGAACTACACGGGTACCGTATGAAAAAACTTTCACTTTAATATCTTACACCATGAAGGTTTTATGTTAATTCGAAGTACCTATTACAATAAAACGGCAATTTCATTCTTTAACCCCTATTATAATCTGAATCTCAGAAACGGTTCCTACGATTTTCATGAAATTTTGTATGCAGGGGTTTCGAGGGTTTTTAATCGATCTATACTAAAGCCAAACTCGATGTAGAATGGTTATCAACAAACAAATTGAAAATCACTAGTCTTTTTACGCTCTATTTTTAATTTTATTAATAAAATCAACAAATATTATTTGACCGTAGCTTCTAGCATCGCTCGACTGATTTTATAAACAAACACGCTCGCGTGTGCCCATTTTAAGTGGTTGGGCGCCCGCGCTTTTCGAATGTATAATTACCCCGCCGCCCGCCGCGCTGAATAATATTAATAAAGAAAACTTGAGATAAATCCGCCACCCGCGCCCACGCTTCGTCGCGCTGTCCATACTATTTTTCATTATACAACCGCGAGCGTGCAACCGCGCCAGTTTTAGCGTTAGCCCTTATACTTTTAAATGAACACTTCTTGTATATATAATCTGAATCTCAATCAAAATTTTGTATGCAGGGGTTTCGAGGGCGATTAATCGATCTAGGTAATATTAAAAAAAATCCAAGCAAAACCTCGCGAACAAGTTACCTAGGTACTTTAAATAAAGAAAACATGAGATAATTTTCTTTGATTAATTGTCAGGCGTGTATTGCTACCGCACCTCCTTCGCTTCCCACTGTATCGCACAGACTCAATAGCTTTGTTTGTTTTGATTTCAGAAAATAAAGCCACATTCCCACGAGCGCGGCGACGGCGGCAGCCCGGAGAGCAACTGCTGCATCAACACGGTGCTGGTGTACGGGCAGGAGAAGTACCTGGTGCTGAGGGAGATCCCCATCACGCGCGTGTCGGACCCGCTGCAGCCGCACGAGGTCAACTGCGACGTGGCGTGCCTCGTGTATGACGTCACCGCCAGCCGCTCCTTCGAGTACATCGCCAGAATATACATTGTGAGTATGAAAATAAAGCCACATGCCCACGAGCGCGGCGACGGCGGCAGCACGGAGAGCAACTGCTGCATCAACACGGTGCTGGTGTACGGGCAGGAGAAGTACCTGGTGCTGAGGGAGATCCCCATCACGCGCGTGTCGGACCCGCTGCAGCCGCACGAGGTCAACTGCGACGTGGCGTGCCTCGTGTATGACGTCACCGCCAGCCGCTCCTTCGAGTACATCGCCAGAATATACATTGTGAGTATGAAAATAAAGCCACATGCCCACGAGCGCGGCGACGGCGGCAGCACGGAGAGCAACTGCTGCATCAACACGGTGCTGGTGTACGGGCAGGAGAAGTACCTGGTGCTGAGGGAGATCCCCATCACGCGCGTGTCGGACCCGCTGCAGCCGCACGAGGTCAACTGCGACGTGGCGTGCCTCGTGTATGACGTCACCGCCAGCCGCTCCTTCGAGTACATCGCCAGAATATACGCACATTCCACGAGCGCGGCGACGGCGGCAACACGGAGAGCAACTGCGATCAACACGGTGCTTGTGAGTAGGAGAAATAAAGCCACATGCCCACGAGCGCGGCGACGTCATCGTAATCGACGTTGCTGGTGTACGGGCAGCAGAGTGATCCCCATATCCGCTTGTGGGGCTCCGGAGTATGAAAATGAGATGCGCGACGGCGGCAGTGCGCAACCCCTATATCACTACAAATCTATGTAATGATAAACGATTATATTTCATTTTACCTCCGTGTATGTAGTAGGTACATATACCGGGAAACAAATAAACAATATGTAATTTTTGATATCTACCTCTGAAAAATTTCATGAAAATCTCCCTTCGATTTTGCGCGTCATTAAGTAACAAACATCCAAATTAGCCTTTGATAATTTAACTCGATAATATTAGTAGTATATTTATTTAATTGTGTCGTTTATTTTGTTGTAGAAATATTTTGCCGAAAGTCACATTCCCGTACTAATCGTCGGCACAAAGGGCGACCACATGATCACCAGACAAGAGTACATTTTGCAGCCCGAGGTGTTTTGCAACAAGTACCAGCTGCTAGCGCCGCAGAGCTTCAATATCAAAGAAAACAAACACGATGTGTTCATCAAGTTAGCCACCATGGCTGCATTTCCGTAAGTATTGGCTTGACAAGATACATTTTGGTCCTTGACGAAGGTACTTATCATTAACTAGCGGATGTCCGCGAATATGTCTGCCTAAAACCCTTAAACCACGACATTCATTATTAAACTGTTCTTAAAGTGTATTATAATCTGTTGCCTAGTTTAAAACAGTCTACCTCCATTATTCACCTATACATACAAACTTTCGCCTTTATAATATTTTAACTTTCAAATGAGGGTATTCTCTTTTTTTACGATTCTTGAGGGCTTAAGATTCTTGCATCAACTAATAGTTAAAGGAACAAGCACATTTTTCACATGACATAGACTATAAAACTATTATTATAACAGAGCAACACTATGTAGGGCATGCAAGCGCCACGTTCTGCAATGTACCTTATATACCTATAATTTCACGGGCAATTAGGTATACCCTTTAGGTCGATACACCGTATTATTGTTTTCCCAGATGAGATTTACTAGTACTGTTGACTCAACAATAATTATTGTAAAATAGATTCTCTTTTATTTGTTATTCCTTATACTAGAACAAAATTGAGTTCAAAGGAATTAGAATTTTTATAAACTGTTATTTTAATTATGTCTTGGTCAGTCAATTTCAAGCAGCATGGATTTTGTTCAGCAAACACAGGTCAGTATGTGTCACTGTTATTTCTTTTATATCGATCTATAGCAGCATTGTTATAGGAATACTAGTAGCTCGTACTCATACATTTACATGTTGTGTATGCATTCGTTTAACCGTGACGTCACACTACAAATATGTGTTTTTAGGATCTGTAATATTAAGAACTAGCAGTCGCCCACGACTTAGTCCGCGTAAAAACCTCTTAGGTACCCTTTTAATTTTATAGACAGGCTTTCATATAAAGTGTGCTCTTTCCCCGCTTCCCCTCTCAATTTAATTTTTTATAGTTTCCCGTGAAGCCATATCCTCCGTCCCGTCCCGTGTACTAAAGATCTACATTTTCGTTAAACATTGTACGATATTGTAGTACATTAACATTAACAATATATATTTATGGCATGCTGATGTGTATAGCTTGTATTAAATAGTCTATTTCACTTTTGAGTCTAGCTTTCATAATAAACAAAATAATTTACAATCCAACATGCAGATCTAGTTAAGAATTATATAATTTTATATCACTATTGTAAATGTAATTTTGCTAATAAAATATGCGCTATTTTATATGGTTCACTCTCTAATATAAAATAGTTCTGTAATGATCTGCATTAATTTTGGAGGGGCAGACGGAGGGATCCATGAGCTATTATTGTTATCCAATTTTTCGGAACACGCTATTTAACAAAGCGCGCGTTTGAAACTATTCCAATTGTCAACACTCACACATATGCAAGATAGCATAAGATATACTAAACTTCCAAGTCTCTGCTATTCCGGTCGTCTTACCTCGATCTCCCCAAGAATCGATTGAAAGATGCGGGCCTCGAGTTGAAAGTCCAGACAAAAATTTAAGCGTTTTCTCTTTATACAAAAATGACGTGGCGTTGCTTTAACTCCGTTTAATTTGACGTAACGACTGGTTAAGTTTTTCTCGTTGACTCGGTAAGAACTTGCACTAGCCCCTCTCTGATTGTGGCTCTAATCGACCTATTATGGCTTCTACATAATGGCTAGGGTGTTACTATTTCCCGTGCTACCATTCTCTTACTCAACAAGTATCCATTCCGCAGACACCTGAAGCACTTCGCGAGCTTCGCGGGCGACAACTCGTCGTGGTGGAAGGCAGGCATCGGCGTCGCGGCCGCCACCATCGCTGGCCTCATGCTCATCAAGCTGTTGAGCTTCAAGTCACGATAGATCTCGTAGCCCCCAACTCAGTGAACGTTATATATTGGGCATTTGACTCATCTAAAAATTTATGAAAATTAACGTAGCATCAAAAATTGCGGAGCCGGCGGGATTCCTCACCACGTCTCTGGCTATCGCACCCTAGCGCGAAACCACGGACGTAGAGCCAGTTCTAAAATTATACGTGTAACACCTGTAATGCCATTTAGTATGTATATTCATCATTTAAAGATATTTTCAAATTTTTTTATTCTTTAATTTTTATTGGAATAATACTTTTATCTTTACTTTTTTTTCATCTCAAAATGTTGGGTGTTTTTAATAATTTTTTGAATCTTAATTAACATGCATATAGTTATGAAATACATAATGAAATGGATCAAATAATGTCACATGATTTGAGTAATACAATACTCAAATCATTTTCGTTTTGTTAAGATGTCAGAAGACCCTACTTCAAGAATTGTGAGTACCTATAAATTTGTCTTTTTGGGATTTTCATTATATTTGTAACATCAATTATTATGTTTATCGTACCCTATACTCTAATGTAATAAAAAATCGAGTCAAATACTCTATTCATCCTATTACTATTATAAAGGCGAAAGTTTGTATGGATGTATGGATGTATGGATGTATGGATGTTTGTTACTCTTTCACGTAAAAACTACTGAATGGATTTGAATGAAACTTTACCACAATATAGCTTACACATCAGAATAACACATAGGCTACATTTTATACCGAAATTCCCACGGGAACGAGAACTACGCGGGTGAAACCGCGGGCGTCCTCTAGTACTCTATATAATTATTTTTATGGACATTAAGTGCCGATTGGACTAGGCCATAAATGAATGTCTTTGTACTTAAATTGCTTCAGAGGAGAAAGCTCTAAAGGGCTAGAACTTGGATAAGGCTTAGAAAAAATATATTCTCGTATAGAATTTGAGTTCAGTAGTGTGAATACGCGTGGTAATTTGATTAAGTCCAAATTTTCGGAAATAGATTGCGTTTGTGCTTTCATTTTCCAAAAAAATTATGTAACAAATGCGAACACTCGCACGCTCGAGCTCTGTTGTAAGAACACATGGACGTTTCAGAAATTGCAAGTGTTGTTCTAAATTTATCTGTTAACAAGAGTACATAATATATTAAATACCCTAATATAACAAATATTATACATAAAGTATCTGCATTTTTATTATTATTTAGATAATAAATATTAGTTTCTCATTGACATCTTCTAAGGAGATGCATCCTGAAGAAAACTTCAGTTAAAAGTATTTTTTTAAATATATATTTATACAGATTTCTACCTATTTGCTCATTCAGCACTCTGGCATCTTCTCTCTGATAAAGTATACAATTATATATTATTTAATATACTTCCATAATTAAATTTAATTTTCAAAATTAGCAAGTATTGGGACTCTGGAAGTTATCGTGTCTTGAATATTTGTTTTATATTTTTAATTGGATACAAATTATTTTCAAGAGTAAATCAGTGGCGTAGTTAGGTATTCTAATAGGCAAAAATTGGAAACTTTAAATTGTTTAAAGGAAATAAAATAATTAAAGGATACGAATATTTATTAAAAAGTGGAATGTGAAAGATGCTAGATTGCTCATGTAGAGAGAATGAATGAAAAGAGACTTGCGAAAAGGTTATAAGGCAAGAGTGAAGGGGAAGTCACAATCTAGGATATTCTAATTAAAGGTTACGTCAAAATTACCTTAAACCGACGTATTTGTATGGAAGGTTTAATAAAATTGGAAGAAGTGATGCTATATATAAATATATGCTAGGATCGAAGCAAAGAAAGAACGTGGTCGCTGCTTATTCCTACGAGAATAAGATCTGATAGTATGTATTTATGTATACATGTTAATTTATCGTTACTTTATCGTGCGCATTATGTATAAAGTATATATATTATAGCAGTATACATATACTTATCAATTTTCGAAAGTTTTAAGAAAAAATTAAGGTTATTTCTTAACGGACGTGATCCGATGACCCACTGAAGGCACGGCACTGTAGTATGTTAGAAGCTACGCCACTGGAATAAACAGCGTTAGTTCTTATTACTGTATAGTAATTATTAATGTGACGTAATTTATGGATAGCCCTAGCACAGATTATATATTTTTGGTAAAAGTTCGTGACGACATCTTTGAACATTTACGCTGTTTTCATTACTGATTCCATTGATGCTGGTCTCAATATTTTTTGTCAATTTCAGTATAAGAACATTTTTAGCTCTATTCTAATATGGTATCGGTTTTAGACAGATGAAAATATAGTTTTCTTTCTACGTATTTAAAACATGCTTCCCAAACCAAAGAGTTTCTAAAAGTTGTGGTTATTTAAGAGAATAATAATTATAGAGTATTATTTCAGTTGTAAATAAAATTTTAGCTCTATCAAGTGTTTTTTATTTTTATTGTTTCCAGACTTCAGTAAAATCAATATTTCGATATTTATCGATTCATTGCTTTAAAGTTACAAGAATATTATGTCAAATAATAGACCTCAAGGCGCAGCTGAGCTACTTTCGTCCACGTGGAATTAAAAAATTTAATACAAAATAAAACAAACTTCAAAGCGCAATAAAAAGCAAAAAATAATTGCGGCATTTAGTTAGTTTCGGTCAATTCGGCGCCCATGCAGCACGCTTACTACTTTTAAGAGGTTACTTAAAATCCACAAAGTGCTTTGCCACTTTGTTAAATTAAATAAACTTTTCTTACATTTAGATGGCACCGACTTTATAGATGTGGTTGTAAGTTAAATTTACTAAATGACGCAATTATTTTTTACTTTTTAGTGAGTTTTGAAGTCCGTTTTATTTTTTTTTATAAAAATATTATAGATCTAGATGATTTGAATTTTCGCCCCAAGAACATTCCATCAGGGTGCAAGGCAGTAACCTTTTCACTTGGATGGCACCGACTTTATAGATATTGGTTAAGTAAATTAAAGTAGGAAACTAAATTTTGAAGTCTGTTTTATTTTTTTATTAAGATATCTTATTATATTTTTTCAGTACGTTTTATATCAACTTTCATAAACATATTTTGAAGAATAAGGAACTTTCCATATAAACTTTTAAAATAAACTTTCAACCCCTTCTACTTTTGGCGAAAAAAGTGTCCTTAGTAATCTCACATAATATGAACTAGAATCGTGCCAAGTTTAAAATTCATTCATTCTGATAAAAAAAAATACATTTTCGGGTTCGGTATCAATAATATGCCTTATAAAATTAAAAAAATATTCAATGGACAGAATTGGTCCTGTTACATAATGTTTTTGAAGTGAAACTTCTTTATCGGGGTTGGAAAAAAATTTAGTGTAACATTTTTTCGTTACGCGTCACATTTTTCCGTTACACGCCATCTTTGACTTATCGAAGTGTCGTGATAAATATATATATATATATGTTATATTGAAGTGATCAGCTAAATCAAAGGGTTTATTTAATTCTAATTCCAGTGAATTTCTAAAAAAAGTAAGTAATTACATCTCTTTTTTCTAATACTTAGGTGTAATTATGGTATTTATTTTTCCACGTTATTTAAAATGAACCTCAGTTTTTGATTGTATTTTACAATACACTAACACGTGGGTGTAATTATGGTATCAATTTTTTCTGATACTTGAATGTTGATAAGATAGTTAGTTAGTTTCACTTCTTACGAGTGTACGCTAGTACACGCACACATTTTTTTTATTATGTGTGAGTGTTTACGCATTAAAAAAACACAAAATTTCAGTCATACCAATTTATTTAGTCAACACATTTCAAAGGCGCCTTACAACTATACATACATTATATTTCATATAGATAATTCTACCTCGACAGATAGTATATTGACTTCTGTACTTATGAACTAACAAATCCGTATTATTCTGATTAGAAATTAAAATAATTATTACAAATCAAGACCAAATGATTCAGTTCACTGTTCAAATCGTAATGTTTTTTAAGACTGGAAATACACAAGGCGTGTCTGGAAAGCACGTGTGCTACATGCTACTTTTCTATTACAAATCAAATATTGGTTGCGCAAATTCGTGCGCTCACTAATTATTTTTATTCATTACAAGTTGGTTTACTGCGATTACATCCGATGGTCAGTGATGATGCAATCTAAGATGAAAACGAGCTAACTTATTTGGAGTAGGACGAAATCTACATCCCTCGGTTTCTACACGACATCGTACAGGACCCCAAACAAATATGAACGGGATATGCGCGATAGTCAGTTTGAAGGGAAACTGACTCCCACACTTAGCGAGCGTTATTAAATTGACGCACGACCAATAACATGCGTATTAAAATACTTTACAATAATATTTAAAATGTATTGTATGAGAAACAAAATACATTCCAGTCGTAACGTTTGACTAAACTAGACTTAATTTTATCCTATATTTAAATACTTAGTAAGGTCTCTGTCTGTCTCTGCCTCTGAAAACAAAAAAAAAAGAAAACTTAAAATGAGTCATGCAAATCTTTCACACCTTTCTTTTCAAAAAATTAGAATGTATATTATCTAAATAATAATAATTATTTTTCGAATTCGATTCGACTTCGACCAACATCTTAGGAGCCTTTCGCTTAATTGTTAGATATAGAAGGCGGTATTTCTTGAGACGGCGCGTATTGTGAGGAGGTTCCTCAGTCTGGAGCCCTGACCACCGGTTGTTTGGGCCCAGCTGCAGGCGGATTACATTTTTTATAAATTTTTATAAGCATTAGAGGTTCAGTGCGCAATAAATATGAAAATCTATCCTCGAAGTTTTTTGCTTAAAGCTTAAATTTTTGCATTCCACAATCATTAATTTTTATTATATAAGTAGCTGTATATGTATGTATATTTATATAATATAGTATGTATATATATTTATATGTTTAAACTATTTGTGTATTTTTATTGTGCAGGCCCAATGTATATGTAGGTATATTTTATTTTTTTAATATATATACATTATTGCACTATCCCTTTTCCATAACTTAAGAGTACTTCAATGAGGGTTGTCTGGAGGAGATCGCTTTTAGCGATAAGACCGCCTTTGTAATTTTTGTTTTTGTTTTGCTTTTGTCTCTGTATCTTTTAAAATGTGCAATAAAAAATTTATCTATCTATCATTAATCAAAGCTCACCCTCCATCTCCTCTCATGGCGCCACCGCTCCGGTCGCCGCCGCCGCCCGAGCCCCGCCGGTCGCCGCCGCGGTCACCACCGCGATCTCCGCCCCGATCCGGCCGACCACCGCCGCCGCCACCGCCGCCACCGCGGCCGCCTCCACGCCCACCGCCCCGGCCGCCCCTGCCCGGAGGCCCGCCGCCACCGCGACCTCCGTGCGGTGGACCGCCACCGTCTCCACCACCGCCGGGCTTCTCTTCGTTGCATCTATTGCAAGCTTTTCGCCACGAGAAATTAGTATTTCCGCAGCTTGGATTGGTGCAAGTCCAATCGCCGGCGCGGTTGAAGGTCGGCCCGTTGCCGCCGCCGCCGCCGCCCCCGCCGCCGCCTCCGCCGCCGCCACCGCCGCCGCGACCGCCGCCTCCGCGACCGCCACGGAAACCACCGCCGCCGCCGCCGCCTTTACCACCACCCCAAGTATTCTGTCTTTGAGCGAGCGACACTTTGATCGTAGCTCCATTGAAGTCTTTGCCGTCGAACCATTGGATAGCAGACGAGGCGGCGTTCGAGTCCTCGTACGTGACGGTGGCTTCTCCTTTCGGTTGGCCGGTAGCTTTATCTTTGTACATCCACACTTTAGGTCTTTGTGTTTTTTTATCGGTCTGAAAAGAAAAAAAAATAATTTTTAAAACTTAATTGAATTGAAATGAAAAATTCGTAAATTAACAAAAAGAAAACGTAGTTAGTGACAAATTAAGTTTTATTAAAAATTACCTTAATAATGCCTATAGCACCGAAATATTGGCACAATTCATCTTCAGTGGTAGACGGATTCATCCCTTGCACAAACACAGTGTCTTCCTGGGTAACCATGTCACCTCCATCCCGGTCGCCGCCACCGAATCCACCGCCGCCTATAAATACCAACAATTAATAATGTCGCTCAGTCATGCTACAGATTTCGTTGAAAATTTACCCATTAAAGATTACCCAAGACTTTGCAATATGTATTCAGTTCAAATTATACAGATAATTGTAACCACTATTCATTAAAACCCTTTCTTGCTTTATTCTTCGTATCGTAATACAATTTTATATTCCATTCGATGTGGAGATTACCAATTACTCTTATTTCCTTCTAACAGTCATTGTGAAACACTTTATTCAATATAGTAAGCTCGCAATGAAAACATGAGTTTTCTTTTATATTTAAATTTACCCAAAAAAAGTATTTCAAACATGTTCATAAAAATCACGTAAAAACTCTTTAAAGCACAGGGCTGCCAAAATACAGTTTACAATCTGGAAACTCGATGACGAATACTCTATTTAATACACCGTTGGCAAAACATAATAAATGAAATATACACTTGGCCGGACTGCTGACAATTACCATCACAAAATTACCAAATACCACTTAAATTGTATACTCCTACGTATTATTTCATGTACAACAATCTAACGCGGGCCAGCGCTGGGTCACCTGACGTTTAGTCTAACAGCCACCATTTTAATATAATTTTTGATGATTGATATATTTTTTATTAAATAGTAGCTATAATTGCAGACTCCTAAATGTTTTTAACAGCAACCCTAAGCGGATTACTTAGTATTGACAGTAACAAAAATGTGATAAAAACTCAACAAGGGAAGGTCATATTCTACCTACTAAAAATAATATTATCACCTTTACAATCAATAAATGTTGAAATTTTAACAATTCCCTCTTCTTCCTCATATATTTTTTTCAATTTTCCACAGACCATGTTGCAAGTTGTTGTGAATTAAATCTCCTTGCAAAATTTGTATATGCTTCTGAAGTCGGTTTTGCAGCAGGCATTAAATGAGTTCCTTTCTTCGCACA
This sequence comes from Mycalesis mineus, assembly GCA_034621355.1. Classification (NCBI taxonomy): domain Eukaryota; kingdom Metazoa; phylum Arthropoda; class Insecta; order Lepidoptera; family Nymphalidae; genus Mycalesis; species Mycalesis mineus. The sequence continues at coordinate 11,073,751 of CM067885.1, forward strand.
ATAACCCCATTGGTTGTAACGATGTTTGACTTATACATTAAGTTAATCAGATGTGTCAGGTGTTAATCAGGTCCACACACCTGACACATCTGATTAACTTAATCTATTAGTTTCATTTCAAAGTTGCAAATTGGATCCTGTTGCTTGTAGTCAGTTCTCAACCATTGACGCTTCATTATTACATGGTTTTCATCGTACTAACACAAGGAATATACAATAGACATTCACAAATCGGTAAAGACGCACCCGATGAACATAATTTAATTTTAAAATTAAATCCCCTGACAAATTCTAGTAGATACGCTTGCGACTCTTCAATGGCTAACAACGCATTATTTAAGATTGCTAGAGTACATTTGTATCATTTTATACTAAAAATGGCTATGTGGTTAGTTTATACGCGGTAGAAGTGGGTGCGAGAGGTATACCAGCGAAGTCTCTCTATAACCTGCTAAAAGTCCTTGGCCTTACTAGAAGCGCAGTAAGCTCCATATTAGAACGAGTATCCAAAGCTGTTCTAGTAGGGTCCTTTCGAATTTGGCTGTTCAGGGAGAATAACTTGAACAGAGGAGGTGAGTGTTGACGCGCGTCACTAAGGGATCTCTTTTACAACCATGTCACAAGTCTCGGGCTCCGTTCGGAGTTTTTCTCTCAGCCACGCGATGGACCCGGTAACCGCACGGTGAATCCATGGAATGCTAAGATATTCGTCTCATATAAAAAGCTCTAGGTGAATGAAGTCCATAAACAGAGGTCATTTTAATTGTTGTAGTAATTAATCTAGATAAATTAGCTTGATACTCGAAAGCTTAAAACACTGGTACTCATCCTCACAGTACGCGTCTCTCGATATTTTTAAAACAGTTCGGACGGAAATATCAACTCTTATCATAATTAAAAAACTCGAAAATATTTTTCTTTCACTAAAAAGCAAAACACACGTATTAACCTAAATTTTTTAACATCATATCTAATGTTATGTAACATGTTGAAGTGCCAAATTCCCTTTTTACACTGTTTATTTGAATTATAAAACTTATTTAGTATCAGCGGCTTGCACTCAATAGATAGCAAGACAGGTCACTAATAATAAGGCCGTACCAAATAAGTCAGCTTATACATTTTGTACATTATAGTGCCTACCCTAGTTTGAAACCTTGTGCACGCCACTAGTAGTATCCTATGTACCTCTTACTCATAAACCACCAGTACCAACACACTAAATAATCTAAATTTGTCAACAGCCATGAAGTGATGCCACTAAAACCTTTAACGCATTCAGTAAGTTGTTTGGCAGCCCTTAAATAATTACAAATTAAAAATATGACAACAGCATCACTCGCTCGTAACGAGGAGCTTTACCTTTATTAAAACCACCCCCCCTGCCGCCGCCACTAAAACAATAAGAACACCGTTTAGTTCACACTGGCGGGCCGGGGGACATTGTATGGTGAAAGCACGCAGATCGTAACTAACATCACATAAGACCATTTCCGTGACGAATCCTTTTCTTTTGTGTAATTTACCTTGATACCTTGAAAATCTTAGAACAGTTGGCGTCAAGTACACTTTAGACACATCGTAATGTTACATGCACACAAGTATTCCTGAAAAAATGTTTCAGTTTGTAACTGTTCAAAGGACAGAAAGAATTCATTAGAAGCATAGAATTCAAGGAATTTGACCCAACAGGCTGCTTCAAGCAGTTTTATCAAATTGGCACAATCTGAGCAGCGACTACACAGCGGAGGCACAAGAGTTGTCTCACAAGGGGTCACTTCAACAGGAGTGTGATCATTTGCAATACACATACTCAAATTATTTGATCAAACCGATTGATAAAGTTGAAACACCAAAATTAATATCTAATATTTCTTGATGCCATTTGAAACCTCATGATATTTGAGAAAAATTTCACAAATCTTCATGCAATTTTGATAAAAGTGTATAAAGCAACCTGTTTGATCAATTACTTGAATGTCTATGACCTGCATCAGACAATGAACAGGAAAAAGGTAAACTATTAATTGGCTTACGCATGTTACAAATCTTTACATTTATTTAACATTGTTTCAGGAAAGTTACACAATTGAATGCAATATAGATATACTTTTTGTTGACATTATTGTATTATAATTGGAATAAACTTTTATTATACAGTAGGAACTTTGACTATAACCGATTTTAATGAAATTATATAATGAAGTATTTATTTTTAAACCAAACAATTTTTATACAGTGATATGAAAATAACCCCTATTTTATACAAGTGTCTGCACCCCATACTTTCTTATATAGACATTTATAATATGATACAGCTGGTAAATAAATTGGTCTTTGTTAGCTTTCCTCTTAACATGGAACAATATACTACATGACAAAACCACAAAGTATATAAATGGATATCTTCATACCATCAATATATTTAACATAATAAGTATTTTAGTTGTTTTTAAACTTGATAACCATTTAACATTTAATGGAGACCTAAGACACAGTTATTGTAAAAGTATGCCTAATTAAAGGTATACTACAGTTTTATTAAACCCCAATTTTTTATTATCATTATTATCATAACTAAGAAGGGATACCATGATAACATAAGAGACCCTTTCAACAAATTTCTAACTACAGTAGAACTTTCATAATAACTTCAAAAAACCACCTAAAATTTACTCTATTACTTGCTAGAATCAGTTCTTAAAACCACCTCACAACATAATATGTAGTATCATCACCCATAAAACTTCTTTATTATTTCAATCAGCATAATGACAAACTGTACCTGAACAATAAGCCACTCTTATAGCTGATGGAAATTCAATAGCTCAAGGACAACAGGAGCTCAACTTTGCTGTACAATTCAAAGAATTGGTGATCCTATTTATTGTATACATTTTTGACATCAATGTCAAAAGTATGCTGCACAGTTCTCTGTCCAGTTTTATATCTATTCATTTCAAGTTCCATGATGTTTTTTAATTTGTTCAATAAAGAATCAATACCAAATATGAATTACATTAACTAATTCACAATGTAATCCATACTATTTCTTTATTTTATTATCTTTATATAAAAATTTCACTCGGTCTTCTACCAGGCACATGAAGAATTAAAAAGTTTAAGTGTTGAAATAATGAAAAACCATAACAATTGTAATAATCTGCCTAACTGGAGAAACGTTTAATTTTCTTTTTCTTTAAGAGTTGTGTCCTATCCATACATGTGCTAAAATCCTATAAGGAATGTCTCTTTCTGACATAGATTTCCAATAGTAGGCATGCATCAATCCTTAATTCAATTAGTTGTAAGTGTAACACAATATTTTGTTACATTTTCCTTTAACACACATTACTATGTGTAAAATGGTACCAACTTCAATTAATTTATTATAACTGACTCTTCTGAACCTGTGTCCTTTCTCAGGCTCTAGACTATCTCTGCACCAAATCTCATTTAAATCAGTTCAGTAGTTCAGGCGTGATTGAATACCGAATAGAGTTACTTTCACATTTATAATATTAATATAGATTGAGTTTAACTTTTTATATCATTAATTTTTTGGCTGAATAAACAACAATTTATTTATTATGATAACAAATACCAAGACAAGGCACTTTTTAAGGACAAAAATGGAAGTAATTAAAAAAGATGCTTACCCATATCCACCATCTCTATTCCCCCCATCTCTATTGTAGCCTGATCGGTCACCTCCTCTATATCCTCCATCACGACCCCCGCCTGATCCGCCGTAGCCACCGCTGCCACCTCTGTCACCGCCAAAGTTAGAACCTCCACTGCGATCATTTCCATAACCGTAGCCACCGCCACCGCCGCCGCCGCCGCCTCCACCTCTGTCATTATTGCCATAGCTGCTTCCACGGTCGCTACTTCCATAATTGCTGCTCCCACGATCATTGCTGCTCGCATTATAGTTGTTTCCATTGTTACGGTCATAACCTCCTCCTCCACCTCCGCCTCCTCCCGTACTACCATAGCTTGAGCCATAGTTTTGTCCGTAACTGCTGTCTTGTTGAGATCCGCCATAGCTTCCCCCGCCAGCACCTTATTATTTAACAAAAATAGAGGTATTACTTAGATTATATTGATTGGTACCAATATGGTGGTGTGTGTGGGGTCCATTGTAGCAGAGAAAAACTCTGAACAAGCCTTGTTACACGGGTGTAGTTTTAAGGGGCTCCTTTTAGTCGAGTCAGAACTCCCCCTTACTCGTGTTATTCTCTCCAATAGAAAATACCTAGTATGCAGTAAATTAATACATTTGCATAAATGTTTCAGATTTACCCGTACGAGATTTAAAAACTAAATTCTATTGTACAAAAAGTTTAAACTTTAAAATTATTTTCTTTTACTTACTTCCTGAACTTTGTTGACTCCAAGCAGCTCCGGTGTTCTGTCCTGAATAGCCACTTTGATTATAACCTCCTTGTTGTTGCGTAGAGCCGTAGCTGCTATCGCTCGCACCTAAAGCAGGCGGAGGCATGGAGTATTGAGCAGGATATCCTCCACCGCCGCTATAGTCTCCAGACGCATAAGCTAAAATATTACATTTTTATGAAGCACTCATTCTTTATACATGTGTATTGTGTTAAGATGATTAACAAACACAATACTTACGGTCACTCATTTTAACGTACGTAAATTAATACGAAGTTTTAAATATCATGTACTTCTTGCAATTGATTAATTTTTGTAAAATAAAACTGTGCCGCGAAATCAAATGGAATGGCCGACAGGCGACACATCAAAAAGGAAACACGCCATATTGACAGCAGGTAATGGCGTCCTGGAAGAACGAGTGAATGAAAACTATAGACTAAAGAGCAACGGAATGCTTTGTCTATCTTTTACTCCTAAAGCCCTATACACATCACGTTACAATTTCGTAAATTAAACACGACACGGTCACGGAAATTATACTTCCGACAAAATAAAAGCTTTATTTTGGGTTATTCATTGATGAACTGTACATTTCTTTCGGCTGCTTATTTTAAAACCTAATAGAAAACTTGTTCGGTCTTCGAGTATTGATTAAACATTATCGTTATCTACTTTTATGCATGTTTTAAAATTTTCGCCAACAATTAGTTAGCGAATATCAAGCAATTTCTCTTCTTTTTCAAGGTCAAATATTGATAAAGAATTCTAGTCTATCATCATCATCATCATTATTTTCAGCCGATGGAGTCCCACTGCTGGATATGGGCTTTTTTTAGGGGCTTAAAATAGGTCTTGCAGGGTCAGGTCCTCTGGTATACCTATACAAAAGCTAATGTTGATCAACTAGCAAATTATTAATTAACAATGAAAGTAGAACGTATACTCTTTGGTAGAACGCATGTAATTTAATACAATTGAAACCGGATGCCGCTTGTAGTGTTCAAATAGATCGAGATGTTTATGTTACTTACTGTATATGTTACTTACTGTATATGTTACTTACTGTATATGTTACTTAGGAATCAACCATTTGACTCATGAAGGCTAATAAATAGAAACTTGATAATTCCTAAAGGCTTATTTGCTAACAGAGAAGAGAGGAAGCCAACTGTTATATGCGATATAACCTATAAGTGCATACCTACAAAAATTCTCGATTTTTTTTGGGGTTTTAGTCAGTACAAGTCTGACATAATCGTCTTGCCTTATGGCGAGAAGGTATCAATGAGGATTTCCCCACGTAAAAAACAAAAGATGTTAATATAATGTAATCTTTATTCCAAAATGAAAATGGCAATTTATGTACCTATGTCTTTTATTGAAAATGGCATTTTCATTATGGACAGAGGCTTTCGATAAGCAATTCCGTTTCTCGATGAATTTAGGTTTGGTACATTATACGGAAGCCAGAATCGTGAAGAGGAAACTTAACTGTCGACATTAAAGGCCAATCAATCCAGATGTGAGACCTTGTGAGATTTTTAAATGTTTCGACAGGGCCACTTCAATTTAGCTGCCACCCATAAAATGGAAGATTTGCGTGTTTTTGCAACTATATTTAAATGCATTTCGTTCAGTAAAGCTTTGGAAAGGTTTTATATGGCAAACAAATTGTGCCAATTAATTATATCAAACATGAGATGGGCCTGGTATCAAACATCCATAAATAAATGCACTGGCCTCATTTTGGATGGAATTTTTTTGTAAGAGGATTTTTTTAAGTAGCATAAATAAATAAAAAAAATAAGATAATTTCAAGCTGTTTTATTTATATTACTACAAATACCTTAAGTAAGTTGTTAAAAGTAGTTACAATCACTTGTAGTTCAAAAATAATGTTGTGTAATAGTAGTTTGTTGATAGGTCAACATAGATGGTTAAAAATGCTCAGAAATAATAGTGTAGGTTCAGAGACCTGGTATATCATTGAACCTTAGCTTATTTGAGTTATTTGGCACTAGATATAATGTAAAAGCTACTGAATCAAATCAAAATCAAAATTAAAAGTTCGGGCGCCTTGTACAGAAAAATGCACTATTACATGCTAATGAATGCATACAAATAAGTACAACAGTACTTGTTTCAATCTTTTTCTGTGGAATTATACTGTCATACATTTTTTGAAAATTGTAACAGGAATCTTGTATTTCACAGGCATCAGTCATTGTCATAAAACCATCTTTTAGTATAATTCGCAGGCTTTATACTAGTTTCTGTGGTTGGGTGGCCTGTTTTGTACACTCTGTACCCACGAGCACTTAAAAGTCAAAACTGTTAAAGAGGAAATTTACAGTGTCACCCAAAAATATAAAGGACGACCCAAGAGTCATCCAAATGTACTCGCCTCTGATTTGCTCCATCTGACATACCAGAGCAGACTTTAAGGAAAAATATTATTTAATAACTACCACTATTTCACAGAAAGAAACAAGGAGGGGATTTTCTTACTGGAGAATACACGACATGCGACAGTTCTCCACTGATTGATGCCTTAGCACAGTTCTTAATACAATTGTTTACAATTAGAAATTGCTGAATAACACTTTATGGAAAGTTGATATGTCCGGTTCTACATTGGAGTTTGTGCTGAACAGGGCTGGCTTGCTGCTGGTACTGAAATAATAATGTTCATTAATTATAATCACTACTTTTATAAAAAAAAACAAATAAAAAAAACCTAGCCATGTTGACAGCTAAAAATTATTTGTGATGCCCTCAAATTAGGTCAGGCCATAGTACTATGAATACACTATACTAAAGTCAAATTTAATGTGGGCTGTTTATCAACAAACAAATTAAAAATGAAAATAGAAACTTCGTATCTTTAAATTGATTGATTGATTTAAAATTGTATTGTTTTTTTTTATAAAATCTTTTTCAAAAGACATTAACTATATTTATTTCTTTTAAGCTTAATAATCTAATTGATTGACATTAATTTGTTAATTAACAAGTTAATTTAAATCATAAGTTGTAAAATGACTATTTGTTTCTGCTTTCATTTTTAATTTGTTTGTTGATAAGCATTCCACGTCGTGTATGGCTTTATATTTTTTTAATTAAATGTTTGGCTTTATTTTTTTTTTGTTTAATTAAATATTAGAATATTACAAACTCCCATCATATATCCTTGTGATTTGGTCATTCGATACCCATGAGCATGTTTTCAATCTATGGTCTTGAGTTTGGTTACATGGTTAAAGAGAACTTTCATGCAAAAACGGCCATTTTTCTTTCAAGTCCATAAAGTAAGTCAATATATAATTTAAACATTACTTTACCTGGAAGGAGCCGACGTAGTGCGAGGTGTGACAAGTAAGCAGTTCATAGGTTGTTTGTCCAACTGTCTGTTGTGGTACAGCTCTACAGCCTTCTGGGCATCTTCAAGACTCTTATAAATGACCTCTGCTGTCCCCGGCCTCACCAGACGAGACTCTATCATACCGCCGACATCACCAAACAGTTCCTAATAATTAATTAATTGAACCATAATTATTATGAAGCAAAGCATTTAAACATTCAAGACAACTGAGAATAGTGTAATAAGAGAGCAGTGTGGTAAAAGAAAATGTAGTGACTAAAATCGAAAAAAGTATGCTAAGATGGTTCAGACATGTAAAAAGAATGAAATGAAATGAAAATATACTTTATTGCACACACCAAGACAGGAAAGATACGAAACAGGGTTCAATTTACACAAGAATTTACAGTAGCACAATAGGCGGCCTTATCGCCAACAGGCGATCTCTTCCAGGCAACCTAGTTAAGAAGCTACAATAAACTAAAGAGAGGGTGAGGGTGTACAGAACAAGGAACTTAAAAAGAAAATAAAAACTTAATTCATAAATAAATCGAGAAAATATAAAAACTAAAACACACTTTATACATAACTTAAATATATAATTACTTAAATATATAATTATTTATAAATAATAAACACCATGAATAAACACTAGAATGAATGAAAAGAGACTTACGAAAGGGATTTAACAGGCGAGGGTGAATGGGAATGTTGGAAGGACAAGACCAAGGCAAACATTCTGGAACAAATCTTCTGGTTAAAGGCCAAAGTACCCTAAACCGACGTACTTGTAAGGTGATGAAGTTGGAAGAAGATTGTGAATGAGGCCTGATTGTGAATGAGGTCTGATTGTGAATGAGGCCTGATTGTGAATGAGGTCTGATTGTGAATGAGGCCTGATTGTGAATGAGGTCTGATTGTGTGTATGCATGTGCGTAAGAAATAAAAAAATCTGCATAAATACCTCAATATCTCCCGCTGTGACTGAGCTACGTAAATTGCTGACAATAATTCTAAACTCAGTGGGGGGCTTCTCTATTTTTTCTATTTTGTTTTCACTGCGCAAAGCTGCCATTGGTCTCTTCTTCAATATTGAGGGTGGTCTTGGAGGACTCTTTTCTTTCTCAATAGTAGCACTTCTGTAATAATAATTATGATTGTAATTTTTTTAAATGCTTACCCAGAAAATCTTTTTAGAACTTGAACATCTCTAATAAAAATAATTATAAATTGTCAAGTGCTTATATACATTTTTATTGAACTGTAAATGATGAATTATTATTATCTCTTAAACATTTAAATATTGTTAAATTGTATGGTTATTCCAACTATTAGGCTGTGGGTTCGATTCCCTCATCTGGAAGAAAATTTTGTGTGATGAGCATGGATGTTTTCCAGTATCTGGGTGTTTATCTATTTTTTTTTAATGTCTACAAGTTGGCCCTTGACTGCTATCACACCTGATGTTAAGTGATGATGTTATCTAAGATGGAAACGGGCTAACTTGTTAGGAGTAGGATGAAAATCCACACCCCTATCGGTTTGTACACGACATCTTACCGGAACGCTAAATCGCTTGGCGGTACGTCTTTGTCGGTAGGGTGGTAACTAGCCACGGCAAAACCTCTCACCAGCCAATCTGTATCTATATTATATTATAAGTATTTATGTATAATATATATAAAAGTGTTCATTAGTTATCATGGTGCCCATAACACAAGCTACCTACGCTTATTTTGGGGCTATATAGCGATGTGTGTAATTGTCCTATAATATTTATTTATTTAACTTTATTGTGGAATTACAAATAGATTATGAAATTATTTTTTAAACAACTATCATCAATTAAAACCTTATTAAATTATTTATATACAATGGAAAGTGAGCATTACCTAAATGCATTATTGTTGTGTGCAACAATTTTGAGTTGCAAACTTGCTTTGCGGTTGGAAATTGTTCTTGAAATGTCGAAACCATCTTCCATTGGGTCGTCAATGATTTCAATATCATTCTCCACAGTTCTAGTTATTGGTTTTATCATAGGTTTTCCTAAAATAAATTAATTTTACAAATTATGTAAAGACTGGTTTATGTACAGCTTGTGGCTATAATATGCATTTTTTGTCTCAACTCACTACAGCACAATAATAGGAAAGATGAAAAAAATCATTACTATATAATAAAATATTAAAATAAAGGTAATTGATTGTATTGAGATGTATGGTAAAAATAAAATTAAAATCTGACAACGATATACAAAGTTATAAGCTCTTGTTGTAGGGATTTACGGTCCCTTTCCCTCAAAATACAAAAATGCATTTGTTACAAGTTATGACGTCACAGGAGTATACGGCTACCTTGTCTAGTTTTAATATTTGAAGTTTTATAACTATTCTGTTGTTAGAGCAAATTAATTTTAATTGTTATTAAACCCAGTTTTAAAAAAGAATATAGAAAATTAGTTAGAGTCCGACCGAAGAAGAAACCGAAGAAAGACCGACTAGAAACCGAAACCGAAACCGAATATTCGGCCCTGGCTTCAGTTTCAGCCGAAACAGAAACCGAAACCGGAACTCATGTGGTCAAGTATAAAATTCCTTAAAATCCTGAAATTTGATGCATTTTAAACTTATGCTGCATTAACTGACTAACTTTTACATTAATGACTAAGTTTTGTTGCAACTGTGCTATACGAACGGCGCACGACAATCACCAAACAGGGCCGCCAGCGTCCGCCATAGTGTTGCCGCGAGAAACGAAGTTAGGCACTCGCCTAACTTCGTTTACCGTACGTACGTAACACTCGTGCACGACTACTTCCGAAATCAGTTCGGTTTCGGCCAATTTAGGCCGAAACCGACGCTGCCGCCGAAACTTGATTTTTGGCCGAAACCGAACTTTCGGTCGGACACTAAAATTAGTATTTTGATATCAGTCGTCTTCCCTATTATAGCATTCATACAAGTACAACAATACTTTAGGTATGAGAATAGATATGAATACTCCTTTGATGTGAATTAAATATTATTTTGAAATATATATGGATAATTTTCTTCTTACATAAAAATATATAAAATTACCTATATTTCTAGATTCTATAGATCTACCCACAATGAACTTTTTGTTATTGAAGTTTTGCCTTCTGACTGGTTTCAAGCCTAGTGGCTGAGATACAACATGTCTTGACGGATCTGTGAACACTGAAAAGGACATTTTAAATATTGTCAATTTCTTCAAGGTAAGAGTTTAATTACATAACTAATTTTTATAGCTTATTAGTGATGCTCTTTTAAAACATGCATTGAAAACAATATTGTACTTAACCTTCAAGGTGTGAGTAATAACTTTGGGAGCAAGTTGAATAGACCGCCTTTGAAACATTTTGTTTGTAACTTCTAATACTTTATATATAGACATAGTCAGGCATTTATAGATAGTCAGAATTATTCTGACTTATGAATTATGATGACAATGGGACCACCTTGGAAGTCTGCCCTGTCTAATAAAAAAAGAATAATCAAAATCGGACAACTCTGTAAAAAGTTATGCGTGGTCATACATTAAAAAAATATATATTGTGGCGAATTGAGAATCTCCTCCGTTTCTTTTTGTTGCTTAAAAATAATTGTTATAAAATAAATAAGATATTACCTGGTTCTTTTCTGGGTGGTAGATATGGATGACTGTAGTGGGTAAATTTTCTATGATATTGGGGATTCCCATCTGCCAATCTTGGTAGTCTCTGCTTTAAAATAAAATTTATTTATTAAATGATGAAGAGCTATGTTCAAGAGAGAGAAAGTTCAAGTTACTGAACAGTGAATATTCTCTTCATATAGAATATATGTACTATTAATATACCATGTAAGTTATTAATGTTACATTATTATTATAATTTATTACATTTGAGACAAGAGCATTCCATGGATTCACTGTGCGGGTGCAGGGTCCATCGCGGGGCTGAGAGAAAAACTCCGAACAGAGCCTGAGACTTGTGATACGGGTGTTTAAAAGAGAGTGACACGCGTCAACACTCACCTCCTCTGTTCAAGTTATTCTCCCTGCCCAGCCAAATTCGGAAGGACTCTACTAGAGCAACTTTGAACACTCGTTCCAATATGGAGCTTACTGCACTTCTAGTAAGGCCAAGGTATTTTAGTAGGTTATAGAGAGATTGTATACCCCTCGCACCCACTTCTACCGCGTATAAACTAACCACGTAGTCATTTTGAGTTAGTTCATTACCAGGGTCATAAAATTTATTCACTTTGAATACATATAGATACCTTTTTTGATCTTAACTCTTCTAATCTTAACCGTGCATCCTTTTGTTTAGCAAGCTCCACCAATTTTTCTCTTGCATCCACTATATGGGTACGTTTTTTAGATATTATCTTATTTCTTGCATCTGAAACATTTTGTTTGTTGACAGGAAACTGAGGTTTCATCTTTGACTTTGGCCTGTAATACAATAAACAGTTTAGAGTTCAATCATAAAAGTAACTAAAAATATTAACTCAACATCTGTGGTCCCAGTAAGATTTTTACTGTGTTGATATCGAAACAGTAAAGGCAAATTTATATGGAATTGGAGTAGCGCTATCTAGTTATAGCGAGAGTAAACACTTTTTTTTCTATATAATTTGATGTTACGATTACAAGTGAGTACATTTTACGGAGTCGCTCTGTAAATAATTCGCACTTGTCACACTGACCCAATTAGACGATCCTTTGCAGCACGGGACCAACCCACATCTAGTTTGATTCAAGAAAATGAGAAAATGTTAAAAGAGGGTGCAAAATGTAGATATAGAATTTTTCAATCTAAAACCTTTCTAGGCTTAGGATATTGTGGCCTATTTAAAAATGCTGAATTCATAGAAGTTTTAATACAAGTAAGAATTCAAATTTTAGGTAAGGTAAGGTAAGGTTATAAATTATAAATTATCTCTATATAACACATATAATTTTCCAAACAATAACCCTGTTCTGCTCTGCTTTAAATTTTTCATTAATTTAAATAAAAAATTACTTTTTGTTGTATATTTACACATTATGTCCTATGGGAATCCAATTTAATGTATTTACAATTACAATGCTTTCGTAAATGGGATTGTAGATATTTTAGGGTGAATTTGTATAAAAGTGAGATATAGAGAACTGATAAACATTAAAACAAATTTAACTATAAATATATTCAGAGATCACACTGTTAAGCCAGCCTTCAATAAAAATAAATCATAACCCATGCTAGGTTCAAAAAACGTTTAAATAATTAAATTAATTGCAAACTGTGTTAAATACTAATTGTATTACAAGAATAAAATACCTGGAAGTAACCCTCTTATTTTTTTGAATTATATCATCTAAACTCATGTCAACATACGAAGCCATGTTTGTTTGATACCGAATTATCGACTATATTTAAGTTATTTACGAAAATTAACTAAAGTTGCTTGCGCTAATATAAACAATAAAAAGTTACAATACCAAGCCTTCACAGAGTTTCATTAAAACGATCATTATTATAATACATTTTAACAGAAACAAATTGACATAAAATAGTAGATAAATTCAGTTTTTAGAAAATTTCATTTAGCCCATAGACCAAGATTTATTTTTTATCTATTTAATTGTCTGGAATCAAGTTTTTTATGGCCGATAAACCAAGTAATTCATAATTCATTCAATTCGAACCTTATTCGATTTTACCTATATTTTACTAATACCATACGATACCAAACCATACCATTATCTTAAATATATTTTTATATGTGTTTAACTGTTTATACCTAATCAAAGGTGTTTTTTTGATTCCAGGCCGTGCCGACAAATAGAAAAAATGTATTTTCCATCCAATAACAATTTATTTCGTTTTATTTAGCAGTCTGTGGTAGTTTACCATCCTACTCTATCATCTATAGTTCATTCATTATCGTTGTCCAATGTTCTATATACTGATGTAAAATGTACATACATTCTAATATTCTATAGATTTTAATCAATGATTATGTTGTGTTAATTATAGTTGAAATCATATTTGTTTTATTTTATCATTACACATATTATTAAATATGGATCACGACAGGGAAGAAGGGGAAATGAGTGACGATACAGAAATGGTTGTTGACGACGAAAGAGAAATTGAAAACGATACCAAACAATGTACCGTGGTATGTACAATGATTACAAAACGTAGACAAATATTAAAATAATTTGATTTTAATTTATTAATTTTGGTATTCTAGCTCTACACAGCAGATAAAAATGGTCCACTTGTAAAAAAGTTAAATAAAGTAGACGCTTCAAAGCTTGAGGAGAGAGCAAGACGATTTGGCCTAGACCTCAGTGGAAACAGGGTGGTTACACAAACACAAATTGATGAACTTTATGATAACTTTGGAATTGAGAGTGGAAATGAACGGCACTTTAGATTTGACACACTTCATTTAAATGGTGTCCATGGTCTATCAACAAAAGATATTTTTGAGTATTTAGAAGATTATAAGCCTGTGTCCTTAGAATGGATTGATGAAAATTCATGTAAGTATTTTGGTTTAGTAATGTTCAGCAAAAAAAATATAACCTGGAGTAAAAAATTCAGACTTAGTGATATGAAAAAGCATTTGGGTGTTAGGAACATTTTTAACATTTCTAGGAAGATTGAGGTTATTGTGATTAGCAATACAGCCATGTTTCACATTGGTTAATGTAAAACTGGAAATAGGATATGCTCCAGATTACTATGGGGGAGAAGATAAATGGTAAAAAAAAACCTGGTCGTAGATGCTATCCTGGCTCAATAACTTACGCCAATGGTTTAATATGAGTTCTAGATGACTGTTTGGAGCAGCAGCCAATAAAGTTAAAATAGCTGTTATGTCAGCTAACTTCCAGTAAGAGATGTCACTAGAAAAAGTAAAAGAACATTAGTTGATACAAAAATGTTAAAAGGCAAAGGCTAGGCTAATTCACTACCTCACACACAATGCATTGTAAAACTTTTGTTATAAGTATGATAAGAAGAAATACTTTAACATGATTACCAACTATTGCACTCCACAATTTTGTCTACTATAAAGACAAAAGTCTTATGTTTTGCTCTGCCTCTTTTTAAAGGTTTCATATATCCTACATACATACATAATGTCATGCCTGATTCCCATAGGGGAAGGCAGAAATGCAAAAATAACTCTTCTAATGATGGCATTTTCTATATTCCTGAAATATTTATTAAAACAAAATAATAAAATAGAGTCACCCTGGGTATAATTGATCATGTATGGGTAATTGACCAATTTTGACTATATAAGGAACAAAAATTAATGCAATAAGAATATAATTGCGGGACTAAAGTAATTAGTAACTCAGATCGTGTGGCGATATGGAAGAGTAAGGAGGCCGGATGTAGATCAAATAACATCTGTATCTTGGTTGCAATTTGGTGACCTCTTTGGGGAAACTGAGGGTTTTGTCTGTGCAATTATGGACGAGGTTATCAAGACGAGAAACTACCGGAAACATATTATGAAAGATGGCACTCTAGACATATGTCGAGCGTGTCATCAACCTGGGGAATCCCTCAGACATATAGTTTCCAGGTGTTCTCATCTTGCTAATGGCGAATACTTGCACAGACATAATCAAGTAGCCAAGATAATCCACCAACAACTTGCTCTTCAGTATGGCCTTGTCGATTTTGAGGTGCCTTACTGTAGGTACGACCCAGCGTCAGTACTTGAAAATAGCAGTGCGTTGCTCTACTGGAATCGAACAATTATACTGATAGGTATATTGTAGCCAATAGACCTGATATAGTGATAATTGATCGATTAACGCACCGTGCAATGATTGTTGATATTACTGTTCCACTTTTTTTTTTTTTTTTTTCTTTCTTTTTTTTTCTATCAGAGATCAGTCGCTGGACCATAATCCGATTAAATGTCTGCTAATATGTCGTTTTGGGTCCTGTACATCCACTGATGTAAAGCCCATTCAGGATTGAGTATATAACTATACTATGTTGGCCAGTTGTGTCCTTTTCAGGCGGAATGTGCAGTCTCTGACATCTAATAGTTTGACTGCCAGGCTGTTTTTGTGATGCTCAAGCCTCTCCTTGTAGGCCTCTAGTGACATATTGACCTCATCCTTAACAGGTAGCATATCTAGGTATTCATGAACTTCTGATGTTTTTGTAAACCATGGTGCATTGCTTATTACTTTTAATATATTGTTTTGGAAGCGTTGGAGGATTTCAATATTCGAGTGACTTGCAGAGCCCCAGAGTTGAATACCGTAGGTCCACACGGGTTTTATGATGCATTTATATATCATCAGTTTGTTTTCTAGGCTAAGTGTGGATTTTCTACCAATCAACCAGTATAGCTCTCGGAACTTCCTGTTGGCTTGGTCACGTTTCGCCTTTATGTGGTCTCTCCAGGTCAGTCTTCTGTCCAGATGAACACCTAAATATTTTACAGTTGTTTGGTGGGGCAATATAGAGCCATCTAACGTAACAGGTGGGCAATTTTCTTTCTTCAGCGTGAATGTTATGTGAGCTGATTTACTTGCGCTAGCTTTGATTCTCCATTTCTTAAGCCAATAGCCTGTTTTATTTAGGTGATCTTGAAGTTTCAGAGAAGCTTCTTTGGCGTCTATGTTACATGAGAGCAAAGCAGTGTCATCAGCATATGTCGCTGTTATCACATTTTGAGTTAAAGGCATGTCAGCTGTATAAATAGTATAAAGAACAGGGCCCAGTACAGATCCCTGTGGGACTCCAGCTTCTATTTTATAGAGAGAGGATAGATGATCATCACATTTGACTTGAAATATCTGTTCACTTAGATAGGATTTTATGAGCAAATACGCGGTGTTTGGCGTACAGAGTTTAACTTTATAAATTAGGCCCTTATGCCAAACTCGATCAAACGCCTGTTGAATGTCCAGGAAAGCAGCAGAACAATATTCCTTTTGTTCTAGTGTCTGACGAATTGTGTGTGCAACTCGGTGAATCTGTTCTGTTGTCCCGTGCTGTGCCCGAAAGCCAAACTGGTGGTCTGGTAATATTTGTTGTTCTTCTAAGATAGGCGTTAGGCGTTTAAGAAGTAGTTTCTCAAACAGCTTAGATAGTATTGGCAGAGGGCTTATGGGTCTGTACGAAGATACTTCTGTATTGGGCTTTCCAGGTTTGGCTATCATATTTATTATGGAAACTTTCCAAAGTGATGGGAAATGCTGGACTCTCAATATTGCATTGAATACTATTGTTAACAATACGATTCCTTTTCTTGGCAGCTGTTTTAATACCTCGGCTGTGATGAGATCGTACCCAGGTGCCTTCTTAAGTTTCAAATGGTTTATTGCACTGCGAATTTCTTTTGGGCTAATTGATCTCAATTGAGTTGATAGTTGTTGGTCGCTTTTAATAACCTTGTCGATCTCATCTTCTGGGTGTGAGGGGTCAGGCTCGTTTGGTTTAAATACCTCCTGCAGGTGTTGTGCAAATAACTCTGCTTTCTCTTTGGAGTTTTTAGGCTTTCTTAAGAGGTGGCACATAATCTTTTGATCTTTTTAAGTTCCTAGTCATTTTGTATAACAAGTAATCTTCTGATTTATAAGGCGAAAGTTTCTTAAGCTGATCTTGTAGAGTCACATTTTCATTTTCGTCTAGTAATATTTTTATTTCTTTTTTTGCTTTATTAAGTAACCGCTTATCATGACTGTTTCTACTTGTGTGCCATCGTCGCCTGAGGCTCCTCTTTTCAGTTATTTTTTTTCGGATTGCTACAGGATATTCTCGACTCTGGGGAGTGGATTCCAGATATGGAGTAGACAGCCACGCCGCCTCTTGTATCAAGTTAGTAGTATACAAAACTGAATCTTCGACATCACTTTTTGTTTTTAGAGGGATTCTTAAATTAACATTATCTTCTATATAGTGTCGGAAGGCTTCCCAATCTGTTTTCTTATTGTAGAGGGCTTCGCGTGGTTCTTTTAAGATGACTGTGGTGCTTAAGGTACATATAACTGGTGTGTGATCAGAAGATCCATCTAAACATGTTTCGGTTTTTGTGTATAGCCCGGACATTCCTTTAGTAATAAAGAAGTCAATTAAATCTGGAGTTTTGGTTCGGTCATTTGGCCAGTGGGTTGGTTCTCCACTTGACAGAACATTAAGGTGGTTTACGTCAACTGCCTTTTTTAGCTCTCGCCCTCTAGTAGTGGTCAGTCTCGAGCCCCATGTGGTATTTTTGGCGTTCCAGTCTCATAATCAGACATTTCATACAAAAAAGGGGTTGGGAGGGATAGTAGTAGTGCTTTCCCACGTCACTACACTCAGCTGTTTGGACTCTTCACGTCCTGGCTCCTGCTAGCCAACCGATATTCGGCGAACTACTCTTTTAGAGGAGATTTAGTTCCTCTGGGCCAGTAGTGGCCCATGAACAGGCTATTTACCGCCGCCCGTTATTCGGCGTTGTCAGCTCGTTTGGCACCACCCAGGGGACACGTGTAGGGCGGGCCTTGAGGAAAATGTGGTCAATCCTACGGACGCGAGCGACATCGTCCCCCTACTGTTCCACATGACGATAATCTGGTGAAAGCTGAAAAGGAAAAAGTATCAAAATACTTGGACCTTGCTCATGAGATTACCGCCATGTGGAATGTTGATTCAACAATGATTGTTCCTATTTCAGTCAACGGTCTTATAGCGAAAAGCTTTGACGAACATCTTAAAAAGCTTTCGACAACAACTAATGTTGGATAAAGATCCAACAACTAATGTTGGATCAAGGGTCGGATACAGAAGGCAGTAATTCTTGAAACGGCGCGTATTGTGAGGAGGTTCCTCACTCTGGAGCCCTGACCACCGGTTGCTTGGACCCCCGGGCCCCGCAGCAGGCAGAATGATTTTTTTATAAATTTTTACTATTTTTTTTTATAATTGTTTTATAAGCATTGTTGAAAATTTAAAAAGAAATGTAAATAAATAAATGATAGATATATATAATTGCGGCAATTTTATAGAATAATATTTATAACTTCAAAATAATGATTTTTTGAATAATAATTATTATTTCAGGTAATGTTGTCTGTCAAGACGATATATCAGTTGCATTAGCATTGCTGGTGCATTCTAGAGAAATTCAAAACAAGGATGTACTGAACGAGCTACATGCCAAGTCTATGCACCACTGGAGAGAAGGTATGCCACATCCAAGCAAAGATCTAATATTGATGCGTTTTGCTACAAATAGTGATAAGAAAATGTGTGTAAAAATGCCAGAACCAAAAGTGAGAAGTGATGACAATGTGAATAATGTGGGCAAAAACCCATGGGGTGATTTATGTAGATCATGGGGTGTGTATGATCATCAAGAGGTATTTCAAAGAAAATTGCCCAAAATAGAAGTTGCCGATGAGTATCCTGAGAGACAAATTCAACCTGTGCAGATAAAAAACAAAAGATTAGCAATGCGGCTTGGTAAACGAAGTCTGAAACCTGAAACTGATGATGAGAGCAGTTCAGATTCAGAGTGGAAAACAAAATCGAAAGCACCAAGAATGAGAATGCATGCAGACGATGAAGAATCAAAGCAAAGAAAACAAAACCTGACTAAACTAATTAAAGCCGAAGATGATGATGGTTATGCTCCTTTATCTATAGAGGTCGTTAACTCCAGAACAGCATTCAGTCCAAGAGAAACAAAAAAGATATCAGAGAAGTTTAAATATAAGGAGACGCAAACTGGTAATTTACACAGAAACATACAATCAAGATTAGGTGTTAAAGTAACACCAGAGAAACAAATGAGTTCAAGTGAGGAATCCTCCGATGATTCAGATCATTACGTTGTGAGCAGGGTACAAAAAGTTACAAGCAACTCGAGAAATTCCTCTGATGTGTGGTCAAGATTAGACCGTATGCCACAGAGTACAGCACAAAAAGATCTTAGACAAGTGTTGGCAACCCGCAAACAGAAACCTGATGACTTGAGGGGGAGAATCGGTAAATCAAAGCAATGTAATTTACGTATTGAAATAGACAATAACTATAATGATGAATAAATCAATTTTACAAGTTTGTTTTAGTTTTATTTAAATAATCCATTAAGTTTTTTAACCAGTTTGAATGCTCTTTATATACAGGGTGTCCCAAAACACAACGATAACCTGGTACCTGGCGAGAGGCCAAGTTATAACAGTTCTGGAAAAAATAAGAAAAAAAATCCATGTTGTTTAGTTTTGTAATTATTGTCATTTTAAAAAAAAGTTGGAAATCGACACTTTTGTTCGCATTTTTATGTACTGTAATCACAAATATCAAAATTTTGCAGTAATTTTTTTCATTACGTAATCTAAGATACTGCTGCTACTAATTGCAATCACAAATTTATGGAATAAACATTGTTAACTTAGTAAAATAAATTAAGTTTCATTAAGTCATGGTTTACAAAAATATGGTCACTTAACTTTGACACCTCATTTTATGAAAATAAAGTACTACACTATGCTTGGCAAGTAATTTTAAAAGATGGCCCATTTTTTCAAGATTTCAAAATGGTGCAACACTTGCCACTTTTCTTGTCATTAAAAATATTATTTCTCATTTTTTGCCAAATGGACCGTGTGGAATGTTACACTTATAGGGAAGCTTGAGTTAGTCCATGTCTATTTACTATAACCATAAATAGTAGTGATCTGAAGTTAAATTATTATTATTCTTCTAAAAGACATTTATACGAGTCTAAATGACTAATCTTATCATGGATAATAATAAAATGAAAAAATAAATAATATTTTTTTTATATCTTTTTTAAATCTATTGCAAATATGTAGGTGCAACACCTCAAAAAAGGCTTTTTTACGAATCGCGTAAATTTTCGTAAATTTATTTCTGATGCTGCAAAAATCAATCCAAAACCAAACTTTTTACACGTTGCACATGATAAGGATGTATTTTGTGTTGTTTTAAAATTCGATGTGCGTTATGTTTCGGTACTTCCGTTTCTTTTTTACTGAAGTGCTGAAATATGAAGATCATTTAGAATTTCATTCAAAAGTACATCATCGTAAACACTTCTAGGTTTTCCACCAGACGTTCGAGCACTGGGCAGTAGTCCTTCCGAGTATGACGCGTGCACATATTGAAAGACAGATATTAATGGATGACGCTCCACATTCAGGTACCTCTCGCGATACAACCTGGCTGCGGTAAAGCCATTGCAATAGCTTTTACTACTGAGTACAGATATGATATGTCATTCACACACAGTTTGCATAGCAGAAACAAACGACGGGAGATGTGCATCATGTGAACACCGATATTTCATTACAAAAAGTTTTCGAAATGAGGCCCATTTGGCAAAAAATTATAAATAATATTTTTAATGGCAAGAAAAGTGGCAAGTGTTGCACCATTTTGAAATCTTGAAAAAATGGGCCATCTTTTGAAATTACTTGCCAAGCATAGTGTAGTACTTTATTTTCATAAAATGAGGTGTCAAAGTTAAGTGACCATATTTTTGTAAACCATGACTTAATGAAACTTAATTTATTTTACTAAGTTAACAATGTTTATTCCATAAATTTGTGATTGCAATTAGTAGCACCACTATCTTAGATTACGTAATGAAAAAAATTACTGCAAAATTTTGATATTTGTGATTACAGTACATAAAAATGCGAACAAAAGTGTCGATTTCCAACTTTTTTTTAAAATGACAATAATTACAAAACTAAGTGACATGGATTTTTTTTCTTATTTTTTCCAGAACTGTTATAACTTGGCCTCTCGCCAGGTACCAGGTTATCGTTGTGTTTTGGGACACCCTGTATATAGAATAATAAGAATGCCTCCTTGCTGCAGTTCGGAGGGATATACACTGGACTTTCAGCAAGACATTTCTAGCTGAAATATCAAATCACGAATATATCTGGGCTTTACATACATAAATAACTAGAGGACACCTAGGTCTAGGTCATTAGTCCCTGCTATTATCTTACACCTAATAGTGAGCCTTAGTTTCGAATTGTCAATATAAATACAGCTTTGGAATTGCGAGGTGGGTGTTAACTAGGGTTGCCATCTTTAAAATTTGGAAAACAGGACAAGACGCGTGAAAACCCCGGATTTTAGAGTCCGAAAGCCGGACGTGTCAACAAGATCTTTTAAACATATTCAATGTAATAAAAATAGTTGAAAATGTCATACATCACATTTTTTTATTTGGAACGGTGAATATACTTGGTTTACCGGTAGATTGTGGTGTGGTGCGAGCGTAGTGCGTGTCTCGCGAGCGGCCCAAATTTATTTTTGTTTTAAAATCCGGTCTACAAATGAAACCTTCCCCGGATGCCCTCTAAACTAGGACAAATCCGGGGAAACCCGGGCGGATGGAAACTCTAGTGATAACTGCAAATTCCTTTTCTTATGGAGATAATTATAATGTAAATATATAAGGTGAGTTTGAATTATTAGCCAGCGGCGAAAGTGGAGCAAGTCTTATGCATATAGATTACAATATAAAAAAAAATTTGTTCCCAAAATCGATAAATAAAAAATTATAAAGCATTACAAAATATCTATTCACTTACGACAGTACGCATAACGCCATCCAATACATCCATAAATTACCCTAAAGCCAGCCAGCCATTACCTTAACATTAATTAATTAACAGTTATGTACCTACTTACACACTAGAATTGATCAAAATAACAAACGTAACAACTGATCGACGACCAAGGTCAATGCACTTACCATTAATAGATTAAAACTTAGTTTAAAATGCCGGCATCGGCACCGGCGGTGAGCGTACAAACACGCGCGGTGCGATTGTCGGCTTTTTAAAAGACCGACAACAGCACCGATCTTTCTGAACGCTACCGCGACAAGGGATGCCGACAAACACGCACATTTAAACACTTGCCGCCCGCGTTTTTATAGTAGGTAATTTAACAGGAAAGTTTATTGAACTTGGCACAGACATCAGCTGATTCAGTTTTAAGTGCTTTTTTAAAAGTTTATTTCGTTCTTCATTTATTTATTTTTACCAGTTCTAAAGTGTGCAGGTGGGGACATATCTACCTACTTAGTCCTTCGAAGATTCCGTGTTCGATTTCTGACAGCCGATTGTTATTATTTTTTATTAGTTCAGGTCTGGTCTAGTGGGAGATTTTGACGGTTTGGCTTTTCTTTCCGTATTTTATTTGGAGTAATCGAATGTTTAAGACATACGTTCGTTCGGTATCTTGTGATTAATTTATGAATGCCATGGATGGTGCTATGCAAAATGTGCTAAGTGAGTAAACATTTTGTAGGTACTTTTTAAATTTTTTGTTATTGGTTCTAGAAATATTTTTATTCCACTGTTGTAATCAGTATCCATTACACTTACTCCAGTTTCGCCGCTGGCTAATAATTTAAACTCACCTTATATAGTTCGAACTAGCGGACATCCGCGACTTCACTTAAGTTTCTCCAAATATTAGCTATGAAAATCCCATCAAAATCAAATTTCAATCATCAATCAAAATTACAGTCAATTTACACAAAACCTAACCTAAGAAATTATATACTTAAACCTTTCTCAACAATCATATTATCTTTTGGTAAAACTGCATAAAAATCTGTACAGTATCTTCGAGTTTATAGCGAACAGACAGACGTTGCGAAGGACTTTGTTTTATACGTATATATAAGGTAATTGATGAAACAAAACAAATTGTCAATAAATCATAAATGATGTATATTCAATAAAAGTATTTTTGTGCATTTACAGGTATAGTTTAGTGCACAAACAAATTTAAGTGTTAAATAAAAATAAACATTTTACAATCAGGGTGCAGTTTGCCTTAATAAAATTTATATTATAATTGAATTCACAACAAATGTAAATAGAAGTAAACAAAATATTAAAAAAACTTTACATAGAACGAGTATTGTATTGATATCTATTGGATTTTCAACAATTGTAAATAAAGACTATTTTTATTAATTTTAAGCGCTATTTTGAGTGCTTATACAATACATAAGTTATTTCGAAACTGTAGCTTAATATTAGTAATTCGATCTTTACAATAAAATAGCAGATGATTTCTTTACCATAATTTTAAAATAAAAAGTATGTAGTCCATATAGTGTGCAATTTAATTAATCTATATAATTCCTTTAATAATAATAATAATTTTAATGAAAGGCTACAAAGGACTTGATTCAAGGCCGTTAAATAAATTAAAAAATAATTATTATTCATGTCAGATTTTATGGCAGTTTAACAGAAAAAAAATCTTATTATAATATGCCACAACAGTCATATTACATTAGCAAATTATATTATATCCAATCACTTTCGAGACGAATAGAGATTATAGAGCTTAGCAGTCTGTGGTCCATAAATCAAATGTGTTAGTAATTAGTATACTTATGTCTATGGGTTATTATTATTTTTTAAGTGCAATTTTGGTGGTTAAGTAAATTATATAATGTGCAAAATATGCAGACGTAATAATTAGAAAATAAACAAAATCCGCAAATTGTAAGTTATGTAAAAATATAGCAACGATTAATATCTTGGCGATTAAATCAATATTGTCAGAATCGATTTAACTAAAAATTCGAGTACAAATAAAGAAATATTTACGGTTTTAGTATTGTAATTTTAAAATAAGTCTTATCAATACTTTTATAATCTTTATAGTAAGTGTTCAATTTATTTCATAAATAAAAAATAACTCAATGCAGATTGAGATTCTAATATATTAACACAAATGCCATAAAATTAAAAAGTAATACTGTTAGCTTATTTTAAAAAGTACATTCAAATGGCTTTCTAATTTAAAGTAATAAATAATTGCACCAAAATGCTAACTATTAAACATTTAATTTTCGAGCTTATCAAATGTTATAAGTACATATATTTTACAAAAATTAAATATTTTTTGTGCTTAGTAAAGTTAAGGAACGTACATGCGTACGTAGAAAACGAGAAAATATTTTAAAACAGAATTAAATCACTATTTATATAGTTTCCTTCTATTTTTATTATTTATTTATTTATTTACTTTTGATTGATAAGTACCAAACATGCAGTGCTTTTTTATTAAGTTCGAGTTCGTCAAAAATTAGTTTTCTTTATATATTATATCTATACCAGCAGAGGCCTGCGACTTCGCCCGCGTGGTAAATAGTGTTGCAACCTTTCCAAAACACCTAACATGAAAAAATGTACGTAAGTATTTAAAAAAAAATGGGTATAGTAAGTTATCCTAAAAAAATAGATATATAGGCCATTGCAGACATTTTTGTAGTCCTAATAACGATAAATAATTCTTCCATACATTGTTTCGTTCTATCTCAAATAGATAAAGCAGCGTTTTCGATGAAAGCTCCCAGGCGGTTTAAATTTCTCCGACTTATTCAACAATTATCGTCATATTTCATTCAATTTACATGAAACCTTAACAAATTATATATTAAAATCTTCCTCAATCACTACAGCATTCTTGTAGTTTATCGCGAGTAGACAGACAGACACGCGGCGGGGAACTTTATATGTAAGGATTATGTACATAAGTAGAAATAAACGGCGCCGATTGATTTAATATCTTACTATCCTTTATATACTCATACAATTTTAGTGGAATGTTTCAGTCTTCTTAAGTACTTCACGCGCCCTACTAACGACATGACATTTGTTCACATGAGTAGATAGAAGGAACAGAGGCAAAGCTTCTTATAGTAATGTGCAAAATTGTTAACTATTTCACAAATTAAACAAACAAAGTGTCGCACTGACATGACCCTAACATTGTCAACTAACTGTGCCAGCGTAAACCGGTTTGTTCCAGTTTCGCCGCGTACGCAACAAGCGGCTGGTGGTCACTCACACATGCCCCGCGTGCTTGTAGTAGTGCAACCGATACGCGCGGTAGTGTGAAGCTTTGTCTCTGTTCCTTTTATCTACTCATGTGCTTTGTTTAAGGGTGCATTAAAATTAACTACGAAGCATATTAACTAAGTTCTATATACAATGTGTTAGGTAAATCATCAAGCCGTCAACAAGGAGGGAGAGAGTATCATCATCATCATTATCAGCCTATGAATGGCCCACTACAGGGCCAAGCCTCCGTCCTTATATTAGGGGATATATATACATAGGGAGAATACATGCCTAGAAAAAGAAACTTCCTAGGAGGAATCTGGAGGGAGATATGTGGACAAAAATTTACTTAAATCTTCAAGGTGTCGTCAACCCTTTTTGTTTAAGTTAGTATGGATATTTTTTAATTTAAATTAAAATAATTATTTAAACAAGATAGAAATATATCGGTATGTTTTGGAATGTTATACCATTTAATTAATACATTGTATAGATATATAATATGCTTAGTTTGCTTCTAAGATATGAAATAGAGCCATGTTTTTGTTCAGCTTTATTAAATGAGCTTATAACATACTTTACTTTCGAAAGACAAGGTTGTTTGGCGTTAGTTGTATAGTTCATTCGCGTTAAGAATGCAGTGAGCGCCGGTTAGCCTCGCTCCCTAAAAAATCAAATCTTTACAAATAACAAGGTCAAGTTCACAGTGACCATTTGTAAAGTATAGCTTCGAACGCTACACGCGATTTGATTGGTTAGAGGGCGGGGTTAGGTCAGTGAACAATGATGACTCACTGCATTCTTATGAACGAACGAACTATATCATTCAGGTATGCATAAGATAAAGCATGGGCGGATTCGGGAGGGGGGTTTTGTTATCCGGACCCCATACAATGAAAATAAAAATCGTTAACTATTGTATATATTATTGAGATATTTTTGAGCACTAAAGTAATTTCTTCTCATTGCACCCATCCCGCTTACGATACACATGTCCTTTCTATAGGTTGCCTGTAAGAGATAGCTTCTAGCAATAAGGCCGCCTTTGCATATTTATTGTAATCTTTTTTTTTCTAAGGTATATGTTATCAATACACAGCACACAGCGATTAGTTTTAACGCACCCTTAACACTCAGTGTATATATATATATATCTATCAATAATTAATTAACTTATAAGATCTATGTTAGTGAAGTAGATAAAAGAGTAAGTGGTAAGTGTTTAAAATCATTTCGATTTTTTGTCTTTTTCCGTTTTTTCTTTGACTTTTTCAGTTTTCTCCTCGTCTTTTTTCTTTGATATCAACGTATGCTTGGCTTTTTTCAATTGTTTTTTAACTTTATCCTTTACTTTGTTTTTCTTCACCGGCGCCACTGCGTCGGCTGACTTCATTGATGAACTGTTCGACTCGCTATTTCTTTGAGCTGAAACAAAGAATTTTTTGTATAAAACTATCCAGCGACTTTGTTCGCGTGCAGTTAAAATAAATAAGATTACGAAAATAACAATAGCTTTAGTTACTCTATTCTGCGTTTTTTCCACATTTTTCACTGATTCTTCGCTCCATTAGTTGCAGCGTGATGTTAAATAGCCTAAAGCTGACGACCTCCGTGGCGCAGTGGTATGCGCGGTGGATTTATATGACAGAGGTCCTGGGTTCGATTCCCGGCGGGACAGATTGAGATTTTTCTTAATTTGTCTCGGTCTGACTGGTAGGAGGCTTCCGCCGTGGCTACCACCCTACCGACAAAGACGTACCGCCAAGCGATTTAGTGTTTCGGTACGATGTTGTGTAGAAACCGAAAGGGGTATGAAATTTCATCCTACTCCTAACAAGTTACCCCGCTTCCATCTTAGATTGCATCATCACTTAACATCAAGTGTGATAGCAGTCAAGGGCCAACTTGTAGTTGAAAAAAAAAAGCTTTCCTCAATAGAAGAATCCAACGCCAAGAACAATCAGAACCAGTAATTCCTGAGATTAGCGCGTTCAAACATACAAACTTTTAACTTTATTATATTAGTAAAGATATGTTCACGTTTCACGATCACACTTGATGGTAAGTGTAGGTGTGTAAGGTGGGACACGCTAGCTTAGAAAATTTATATTCACTCTTGTTTGAAAAATATGTAAGTTGTAGGAATAAGGAAAAACAGACCTCCGAAGGGCATTCCAGACATAAGCTATGCGTGTAATTAAAGATGACGCAAAATACCTCTACGTCTACAAATGACAGAAATTACACCGCCTACCCACATCTTGTCAATCAACTTTTGAGATTTAAGAAAAGTAAAAAAACTAGAGTAAACCAGTCATTTTTCATTTATATGATAGTATTAGAAACATTCTGAAGTGGTTTAATGAATTTAGCAATGTCTAACACAGCATTTTGACCAGTGGTCTATGACTACCGTCTCTTGTCTATGGTTTCTAAGCGAAGTACACAATACCTCTCTTGCTAGCGATGGAGGCGGCGATGGCACGGTCCTCCTGTCGCTCGCGGCGCCGCTCGGCGTCCAGCTGCTGCACCAGCTCGTCGCGCAGCCGCACGATCTGCACCAGCCGCGACACCAGCTGCTCCTCGCGCACCTGCGCGTACATACACACACGCATTATTATCCCTCTATTGGGCCAGACCCACACGCACACACACACAAACACATTATTATCAGCCAAGTATAGGGCCCAGCCCAAACACAAACAAAAACACGCGCGCGCTCGCACACACACACACACACACACTTAGACACGCGCGCACTCACACAAACACATTTTTATCAGCCAAATACAGGGTCAAGCCCAGACGCCAATGTAGAATATCCAATTATGATCCACTGGTACATCTGGTAAGACGAAAAGGACCAATTCAGGCACACACATATACACAAACACGCGCGTGCTCGCGCGCGCAAACACACACACAAACACATTATTATCAGTCTACTACACACGTCATGTGTTTAATGACACTCGTCGAAGAAATCGATTGACGTGCGAGTCATAAAAATCGGCCCTGGCGTTTGGTCTGTACAGTGCTTCAAAAGTACGTACAAACATACCTAAGTAGATAAAAACATTACTCTTTCTTACAAACTCCTTTGCGTCGAGCGGTAGGGTAATAAAGACTGCCTCATTGGTCTAGAGTAGGGCTTCTTAAACTTTTGTCATTCACGACCCCATTTATGATTGCGAGTTTCTTGACGACCCCATACTTAAACTTCTGTTGTCGTGAATGATAAAAGAAAAATAAATTAATATTTTTTGATGTTTTTTTCCACCAATTCACATTACAGTCAGTGTTATTGAATCATTGTTTAGCTGCAGGTTGCACGTGTGTACGCGCGCGCATTGATTGTGTGTGATATTTAGAGGTGGCAGTCAGAGTGGGAAGTCAGCGGCGCGCGGTTTATTTAACATGTATAACACCGACAACCTCACTAACAATTGATAGCCACAGTATAACAATAGCGATCATCAATCGTTTATTGCTGTCGGTAAATATAGCTCAACACCTTCAACAAATGCGTGTGTCCAGACGCTGCAAGTCCACTGCATTCCGTGAACTCTAGTGATGGTATAAAATGGTATATAAGTATAAATATTTGACATTAAAATCTCTCTCGACCCCAGAATTTTGACCCCATTTGGGGTCGCGACCCATACTTTAAGAAGCCCTGGTCTACATGTTAGTCTATTTAGTTTCGATCTCAAGTGCCAGGGTTCGAAATCTGGGACTGGTTGTGGTATTATTCAGAACCTTCGTAACTCTATGATTTTTAGTAAATTTGTGCGATGGAGGTTGTTCCGGAAGCAGTCGGTCCCGGTCACTATCATCAACATCTGATAGTGATCGTTAATGTATGACACATTATCACCATAAGCCCGCTAATCCGCATTGGAGCAGCGTGGTGGGTGTACGCTCCATATCCCCTCTCCTACACGGAGAGAGGCCTGGCCCTGTAGTAGGCTGTTAATAGGCTGATAATGATGACGAAGCATAAACGGGAAATACCCATTAATTCCATTAATAAAAAGGGGTGCATCCCAGTAGTACCCCCTAATTTTAGTTCTATAGAACTGTTGACACACCATATTAGAGTTTAGTGTCCCATTAGTTCTATATAGAACTATGACAAAATTAAAGAAATGTCGATATCAACATCTTGTTTGTACGTTACATATAAATTACCTAATTTTTATAAGTATAATATGAAATCTCTTTTGGTTGCAATAATAAATGTCCACTTAAATTTGAGAGTATCTACACAAACTGAAATGCATTATGGTGAAGTATCTAAACATACTATATCGAATAAAGCTTTGCTTAAATTGCACAAAACGCAGCAACAATTTTTTTTTTAATTTTTTTAATTATGCTGAAAGCTTTAATTGCTGAAGATTACTTTGGGAATGACGAAAGATTAAAATAAACTTTCAAAAAGCTTTTGGCAACATGCTAAATATAATAAAAATGATATTGAGATTTCTAATATCATTTTTTTCTAAGCTGAATAGTTTGCGCGAAAGATACTTCCAAAGTGGTAAAATGTCCCCCCTCTGTAACTTCTAAAATAAGAGAATTTTTTTTAGACACAAGTACTTGGTTTTAAAAACTTACCTTTTGTCGCAAGGGACATTTTTTTGTTAAAAACAAAATGAAATATCAATTAAAATAATATAAAGTTTATAACTTATATGCTATAAACAAAGTCAAGAGCAAAAACTGTGCTACAG
The DNA here is from genome assembly GCA_034621355.1 of Mycalesis mineus. Classification (NCBI taxonomy): domain Eukaryota; kingdom Metazoa; phylum Arthropoda; class Insecta; order Lepidoptera; family Nymphalidae; genus Mycalesis; species Mycalesis mineus. The sequence goes on from CM067885.1 coordinate 11,104,132, forward strand.
TTCTATATAGAACTATTGGGATATAATTTGACAGCCCGGAAAGTATCCCAACAGTTCTATAGAACTACGGTATGGGGCACTACTGGGATGCACCCAAGATGTGTAATTTGACGACCTCCGTGGCGCAGTGGTATGCGCGGTGGATTTATAAGACGGAGGTCCTGGGTTCGATTCCCGGCGGGGCAGACAGAGATTTTTCTTAATTTGTCTTGGTCTGGCTGGTGGGAGGCTTTCGCCGTGGCTAGTTACCACCCTACCGACAAAGACGTACCTCCAAGCGATTTAGCGTTCCGTCACTAAGAAGTTAGCCCGCTTCCATCTTAGACTGCATCATCACTTAACATCAGGTGTGACAGCAGTCAAGGGCCAATTTTTGTAGTCGATAAAAAAAAATGAAATAAAAACAAAATAAGTTTTTACCTTGTCCGCATCAATTCTGTTGACGGCGGGCCGTGACTGCAAGACCCTGATTTCATGCTCTATATCAGCCTGCTCTTGTTCGAGTCTTTGTTGCCTTCGGCTATAGAAAAGGAAAATGTTACAATAATGTTATTCATCGCTTCATCGAAGGTCACAGCGCGTCTATGTTATGTAGCGATTTGTATGTAACGTATTAAGTTACATGCAAATAGGCCCTCTATAAAACCAGTTCGTATTATATTGTGTTATGGCTAGTATCAACGATGTTTTACTAAGGATGCCTTATATCCTATTGATATTATAAACGCGATAGTTTGTATGTATGGATGGATGTTTGTTACTACTAAATGGATTTTGTTGAAACTTCACATTAATATAGGTTACATATCAGAATAACACATACGCCATATTTTATCCCGAAATACCCACGGAGAAAACGTGAAACTGGCTAAATGGATTTTGATGAAACTTCACATTAATATAGGTTACATATTAGAATAACACATAGGCCACATTTTTATCCCGAAACGGAAAATCTCGGTTTCGGTTTCGGCCGGAAAACCAGTTTCGGTCGGACTCTAAAAATAATCTAATATATAAAATTTCCCTGTCGCAATGTTAGTTACCGTACTCCTCCGAAACGGCTTTACCGATTTTTACCAAAATTTGTATGCGTATTCAGCAGGTCTGAGAATCGGCTACTATCTAATTTTCATCAATTTTCTTTTCAAATTTTTAATGCAAAACATCGTTTGCCAGGTCAGCTAGTAGTATTTATAAATTGACTGTCTGTGAATGGGTTGCTAAGCAACGGTTTTTAAGTTTCACATTCCTACATCCTCACTACATCCAAAGCCAAACCAAAAGAATAACAATACATACTTACATTCTATTCGCAATTAAACAAGGCGTATTTAAGAACAGGAGCAAAAAAATAAATATATGCATTGTGTACGCTCAGTTTACATATGCCATTTTTAGATCGCGTCTTATTCATATAAATACTAGCTTTTGCACGCGACTTCGTCCGCGTGGAATTAGTTATTACGGCAGCCTAATTTTTCTAAGCTTTGAATGTCATATTTATTAAATATCTAATCAACTGCCTAAGAAATAGGTCTTAAGTTTTCAAAATGACGATACTTTTATACAACATTTCATCCCCCCTTTAACCCCTTACAACCCTTCTTTCGCAATTAAAAGTAGCCTATGTCCTTTTTCAGGCTCTAGACTTAATGTGTACCAAATTTCATTTAAATCGGTTCAGTAGTTGTAGAGTGAAAGCAAGACAGACAGACAGACAGAGTTACTTTCGCATTTATAATATTAGTTAGGATTTTGTACTAGAGGACGCCTGCGGTTTCATGTTCCCGTAAAATTTTGTACTAGAGGACGTTGTTTGTACTAGAAGGTAAACTATATTATTGTGAAGTTTCATCCATCCATTAATTTTTGCGTGAAAGAGTAACAAACATCCATCTGGGGGTATCCATAAATTACGTCACACGAATTTTATGATTTTTTGCCCGCTTCTGTCCTTGTCTATACTAAAGCCAAACTCGATTGAGAATGCTTATCAACAAACAAATTTAAAATGAAGGTAAAAATTGCAACATCTTTAATGCCTAACAAATTTAAAATTATATTTCGTTTCTAAAAAAAATCTTATTTAAAAGATATTGAATATATTAATTAGTTTTAAGCTTACTAATCTAATTTATTGCCATGAATTCATCATTAACTAGTTAATTTAAAAAATAGGTGTAAAATGACTACTGATACTACCTTCATTTTTAATTTGTTTGTTGACAAGCATTCTCAATCGAGTTTGGCTTTAGTATAGCTGGTCATATTTATGGAACTCTCCCTTCCTAATGTGACGTCACATAATTTTGTAACTTTACATATATAGTTTGGCCACTTTATTATAAAATAATTAATTTAAACAACTCGACCGCTTTTACAAGAACCTGTATGTAAAAGCGGTCGAGCAATTATCTGTTTTTATCTATCCTAAGGAAAAATTCTGTCAGTCTTCAAGAATGCTTTATTTATTTGCTTTCCGTCATTTCGATGGCTCTTTTTTGGAACTTATTCGGTTAAAATAGTAGTTTATTAATAGTGAAAAGTGATAATTAGTATAAACATTAAAGTAAACCAAATGATCGGTTTTGGCTAAAATATTAAAATCAAAACAGTTTTTGAATAAAATTACCAACGGAATTAAAATCAAAATGTATAGACCAGTAACCAGGTATATTTACCTATTTCATTCGATTATATTTATAAGTACCTATTCTAAATCATGTGAGCGTTGTTTTGAACAATTTTTATCGACATTAATCTTATCGGCACAGTAGCATAACATTTGTACAACTAAAATAAAAATATATTTAACATCATACGCTTATTATAAAGGCGATTGTTTTGTGCGTGTATGTTTGTTACTTCTTCACGACTAAACGGCTGGAGCGATTTTAATAAAATTTGGTACGAAGTTAGTTAACACCCTGGATTAAGAAATAGGCTACATTTTATCCCGAAATTCAAACGAGAACTACGCGGGTGAATCCGCGGGCGTCCACTAGTTCTATATACTTACTGATTTTTCCAATACAATATAGGTATAGCTATTGTGTAAGTTCAAACAAATAAACTCTTCAGAATTATAATCTAATATATAAAATTTCCCTGTCACGATGTTAGTTATCGTACTCCTCCAGGAATCGGTTACTATCTAATTTTCACCTAATTTTTTTTTTAAATTTTCAATGCAAAACAACGTTTGCCGAATCAGCTAGTCTAATATATAAAATTCTAGTGACATGGTACTTGTAATGAAACTCCTCCGAAATGGCCCGACCGATTTTCGTGAAATTCTGTGTGCATATCAGTTAGGTCTGCAAATCATACATCTATTTTCCACCCCCCTAAATGTTAAGTGCGATCCACCCCTAAACTTTTTTCTAGACAAAATTTTTCGTTTTTATTTTTTCCATTATACATCATACAAACATACATACATCCCAAAATTTTCACCCATGTACGTTGAACCCCTATTTTGACTGGGTCCGAGCGTATTTTGTATGTATGTCCATTTCTTCGACACGCGCTACAGCCTAAACGGCTGAACGGATTTTGACAGGTGAGGTGTCGTTGACTTTGGCAAAATTGTGGAAGTGACATAGGTTATATGAATTTTCAAAATGGCGGCTGTAAAATGTGTGTATTTCTTTCTTTTATCTTAGCAATATGGGTACCAAATGAAAGGTCGTAAAAAGACCATTTCAAAAATATAAATATCATATCATGTTTATATTACGGTTTTAACAAAAAATGTCAAAAAGTATACCAAGTGCACCGTCTCATTTCTATACCACAAATTAAAACTAAAAAGTCTCAAATAAAATTATTATTATAAAAACAAAAAACTCGACTGCTTAGAAGTTAAGAACTGAAAAAAGAAAAACAAGGATCTTTGTATTTGATATAATATACACAGCTAAACAACGTTCGCCGGGTCAGCTAGTATTCGTATAGCTATGTTACACGCAGCAATGAGTGTACATATAAGGTAAAGTATGCGACTGAATGGTCAATGCAAGTGACTCACATGTACATGAGCTCGGTCTGTTTCCTAAACAGGTCATTTTTCTCGTTGACTAGTTCACACAGTTGTATAACCAGGTCTTCAATTTCCTCTTGTGGCGCGGTCGGACCGTCGTCGCCTGTACAAACAAATTCAAATTTAATTACGTATATTTAATTTTTTTAACAATGCTTATAAAAACAAATTCAACACTTAATTACGTATATTTAATTTTTTTCCATCATTTAATTATTTACAATTTTTTTTCAATTTTTAACAATGCCTTTAAAAACAAATTCAACACTTAATTACGTATATTTAATTTTTTTCTATCATTTAATTATTTACAATTTTTTTTTCAATTTTTAACAATGCTTATAAAAACAAATTCAACACTTTATTACGTATATTTAATTTTTTTCTATCATTTAATTATTTACAATTTTTTTTTCAATTTTTAACAATGCTTATAAAAACAAATTCAACACTTAATTACGTATATTTAATTTTTTTCTATCATTTTATTATTTACATTTTTTTTTTCAATTTTTAACAATGCTTATAAAAACAAATTCAACATTTAATTACTTATATTTAATTTTTTTCTATCATTTAATTATTTACAATTTTTTTTTCAATTTTTAACAATGCTTATAAAAAAAATCTCCGCCTACTGCGGGGCTCGGAGACCAAACTTTATTATTATTAACTTTATTATTTCATTTATTATTAACCTGTGTACGCTCGCGACTTTGTCCGCGTTTATGCCCAGAACCAGCATGTTCCTTGTTGAACTATAAGTATATCTGACTCTTGTATCACACAAACTAAAATGAGAACCACATTAAAATTACCACGTGATTGGCCGAGTGGCACAGTGGGTAGTGACCCTGCTTCTGCGTCCTAGGCTGTGGGTTCGATTCCCACATTTGGAAAATGTTTGTGTGAAGAGCATGGATGTTTTCCAGTGTCTGGGTGTTTATCTACATATTATAAGTATTTATGTATAATGTATATAAAAATATTCATCAGTTATCACAGCACCCATAACACAAGCTACTTACGAGTACGCTTACTTTGCGTATATAGCGATATGTGTAATTGTCCTATAATATTTATTTATTTATTTATAATATTTATTATCGAAACACCATTCGCCCGCGACGCGAAAAAATGAACGTATAGGTTTAAGAAAAATGGGTATAATATAGTATGTATAAATAAAAATCCTCAAAAGATAGATATATGTCATCGCGAACTTTCACGCAGTCCTAATAAAGAGAAAGAATTTTCCTGTACATTATTTCGTTGCATCTCAAAGGATTAAGGCAGCGTTTTCAATTAAAGGTCCTGGCGACGCGTCTCTTCGGACAAATATTTGAGCTAATATATACAAAAGTATAACAAATTATATACTACAATTTTCCATCTATTGGTGAAAATCCGTTCAGTAGTTTTCGAGTTTATCGCGAACAGACAGACATACTAACGTGGTGGCGGACTTAGTTTTATAATATGTAGCGATTATTTCATTGAATATAAGTATAAGTTATTGTGCTATGCGATAGTCGTGCTTCAAGTTTATTAAATTAACATAAGCATTCACAACACCTTTAGAACATATTAGGGTCAACGTGGGTATAATTGACCACGTATGGGTAATTGACCAGTTTTAAATTTACGCGCTAATATTAAGTTTTCTATATAGGTAAAAAAATTGCTGCAATAAGAATATATTGTTTAAATAGTACGCAAAAATATTTACATCGTCAATCACTAGAACATCGACCGGTTAAACATTGAAACCTCCGGTCAAATTTAGAAACAATAAATTGACAAAAAATGTGTAGTAAATTTTCTACAAGATACAAATTAAAAGTTATTAGTTCACTGCATTAAACATTTCAATAGTAATTATTCTGATAGGCTTTCCTTTTTTAAGAGACTCAGTCTTGAGGATAGAAGAGTAATAATTATCGATGTCGTTTTTATTTAAATTATTTAACAATGATGTGGATTGTCCTGAACTGATTCAGAGTTTCGGACTTAGAACACCACGCATGAATAATCCCCGGTATCCTTGCAAATTGCTGTATCATAGGCCATATAGAACGAAACTAGGAAAGTATTCTCCTTTACCAAGAATGTCTGACATTTATAATAATCTTGTGGCTAAGTGTAAGGATATCGATCTATTCCATAACAAATTTTATGACTTTAGAAGAAAAGTTATTGACATTTTTAGTATTAGTAACTGACATTTTATTTATTATTATTATTATTTTTTTATTATCTTTGTTTAACAATTGACACATTTTTTTTAGACATAAATTCTGTGTAGTTAGACTAATATATTTATGACATTGTAATTATGACATCTTAATTTAAAATTTATTATGCATGCTGTGAAGACCTGTTGTAAGCTGAGCATTAACTAAAGCTCGATATATATATGCAATGGACTAGAAATAATGTATGAGCAGTTGGTTTTTCTTAATAAATAAATAAATAGGATCATACATAAAAATAATAAAGTTTGTATCTGATTTCATATTATAAAATCCGCTTTAAGTGGTCAATTTTACCCACCGTGACCCTACATACAACTCTTAGCAGATAGAACAGTGTGTAAGAGCGGAATAGGTGCAGTGTTCAGATTTACCCTCACACTTGTCGCGGATCATCTTCTCGATGAGCACGCCCTGCCGCTCCAGCCCCAGCTGCTGCGTCTCCAGCATGTCGAGTTGCACCTGCAGCTGCTCGGGCGACATCTGCATCTTCACCTCGCGCCGCTCGGGCAGCGGCAGCCCTGGAGCTGGGCCCTTCACGCGGCGGACTCCTAAACCAGTTATAACAGACTCTGCACTCGAAATTGTATTTGAAATACATTGGTCCAGTTGGATCAAAATTAGAGAAAGAGGTGAACCACCGAATCCAACCCGGTTCAAAATTTTTCGGTGCCTGAAAACGAGTGATGTCTTACGGATCTGCGATATGGTCGCTAACAATGGGCCTTATAAGAAGGCTCAGAGTCGGTCAGCGAGCGATGGAGTGAGCGATGCTCGGAGTATCTCTGCGTGATTAAACCAGAAATGAGGAGATCTACTGAACAACCAAAGTTACCGACATAGCTCAACGAGTCGCTCACCTGAATTGGCAATGGGATGTGGGGTTTAAATTTAGTTTTAATCGTTATCATTAAAAGTCGATGGACTTCCACTTCTGGTCATAGTCTTGTAAGGATTTCCAAACACAATGGTACAATTGCTGCGTCACCAGAATGTCGAGTTGCACCTACAGCTGTTTGGACAACATCTGCGTCTTCAAGCCAATTAGGCACTGGGTTCTCCACGTACTTCTGTTACTGTTGTAATAGATAAAAAAAATTGGAAGGGAGGAAGGGATTCAGTTTTATACTGAATTCCAAACACCACAATCTTGTTTTTATTCAGCGACTTTCTGCAACCTGGTCATTTTTTTTATCGACTACAAGTTAGCCCTTGACTGCTATCACACCTGATGTTAAGTGATGATGCAATCTAAGACGGAAGCGGGCTAATTTGTTAGGAGTAGGATGAAATCCACACCACTTTCGGTTTCTACACGACATCGTACCTGAACGCTAATTCGCTTGGCGGTACGTCTTTGTCGGTAGGGTGGTAACTAGCCACGGCGAAAGCCTCCCACCAGCCAGACCAAGACAAATTAAGAAAAATCTCAATCTGTCCCGCCGGGAATCGAACCCAGGACCTCCGTCTTATAAATCCACGACGCATACCACTGCACCACGGAGGTCGTCAATCGTACTTTAGAACCCTAATGTCCACCAGCTTTTTAAACTAAGTGAACCGCCCATTGCCACTTCAACATTGTGACTCTTTGAGCTACGACGTACTTCGGTTCTACGAATTTCTGATTCGATTTGACCAAACCACTGTTTTATTCCTGACAACGACAATGTTCTATGTTAGCCAACACTTACCATCCGATGTGTTGCGAACATCCGATAGATCAACGCCTTTTTCCATTGATTCTCCACATCCTGACAGCGTCGACAGACTGTCCGGAGGAGTAGGCGCAGGTCGCTTCTTCTTCAGTTTAGGGGTTGACTTCCCGAATGATTTCTAAGAATGCAATATAACAAATAGAGAACGGAAACGAAACACACTGGGTATTATTTCGTTGAAGTTAAATTTAAAAAATAAATACATATTTTAAAGTCACATATTGAATATTTTACTATTTGTGATTTAGAGTTAAAAAAAATATTCAAGCAGAGGTGAAGTATAAGATTGTTTCGATTGTGTAGTTTCTATACTACTAGTGGATGCCAGCGACTTTAATCCCGTTGAATTAAAATAAATAAGATTACGAAAATTAAAATAGCCTAAATTACTTAGATTATGAGTTAGAGCAATCATAAATAGGTAAACCGCGACGATTTCCTACAGACAATATTTACAAATTAGCAAAATCACTAACAGTACAGCTGTATATAGCTAGATGTGTTATTCGTTGCCACAGAACGCAAGCTGTTACAAGTACCAACGAGACTCCTCGGCGCAGACCTACTTTACATATTCCCCAAACACATAGCGTATTTGCTCAGCGCCAGTTTTATTATATGGGAATGTTTCTATATAAAAACATCAATAATAGTATAAACATTATTAATTTGAATAGTTACTGTCTTAAAAGAAGATTGAATAAGCAAAGTAATTTGAATTATGAAGCAACTGAAAAATTATTAAACAGGTAAAAAATATATACATATACGAATAGCAAAAATAGGTACACACACGATATATATACACACATCTCACACACACACACACACGCGATCCATTTTAAGTATTTGTAATATGTCAAGCAATCTGGTAGGGACTGATCCCCAAGTCACGGGATACCTAGTTTGGGGGTCCAGGGTAATTTTTAAGTAATGTAAATGGTTTTGAGTAAATAAATATATTATTATTATTATTACTCCTTGTAACTATTATTATATTAGCCCTAAAATATGACATTTTCTCCGTTTTTTTAACTGTTTCTTCGCTCCTATTGGTTGTAGCGTGATGTTATATAGCTTAAAGTCTTCCTTGATAAGTGGACTATCCAATACAAAAATAATTTTTCAATTCAAACCAGTAGTTCCTGTGATTAACGCGTTCAAACAAACAAACTTTTCAGCTTTATAATATTAGTATAGTTTGATATCTGTAGTGACAGTGAACATTATTTCTTTACTAGCTGTGCCCGCGACTTTGTCCAAGTCATTTTCTGTTATTATTTTAGACAATTTAGTTTTTAAGTTATTAATCAACAACACATTTATTTGGATATAGATTAATATTATTACGTTGATACAACTCTTAACAAATGTATTAATTTCGACCAAATTTGATTACCATAAAAACCGTTCTAGTGAGTTAATCTTAAAAGATAGACAAATACTGTCGTGGACATTTTTTTAGATCATTTCAAGAGGAATAATTCTTTTTACATATATTTTTGGTATCTTGAACCGTTTTCGCGCACGCAACGGAAGCTCTGAAGGATGAATAATTTTCCCCGTTTTTTTCACATTTTCCATTAGCGTGATGTTATATAGCCTAAAGCCTTCCTCGATAAATTGTCCATTCAAAACAAAAAGAATTTTTCAATTCGAACCAGTAGTTCCTGAGATTAGCGCGTTCAAACAAACAAATAAACTCTTCAGTTTTATAATATTATAGAATAGATTACGCTTATATCGACGTCGTCCTAATCGAATTAAACAAAATTCATTAATTAGCTGCTTGTAAAAAATTATCTAAATATAAGGTGTATTAGTTTGAAGAGAAACACTTTAGTCCGAAGTGAGAAATTGCAATATTTGTATCATACTGTATAATTGTTTTTCATCAATGGTTCATAATACTTTCTATTGGTGGCTTAGTTACTGCTGAACATACCAATGCGTCGCCGATATAACAATAACTCGATGCTGGATGACTTTCACTTTTGTTCCATTCAAATGTTATTTAAAGACAGAAATGTTGCCAGATTAATAATAATTTCGCATCCTTACAACTTGGATGGATGTTTGTTACTCTTTCACGCAAAAACTACTGAACGGATTTTGGTGAAACTTCACAGTAATATAGCTTACATATCAGAATAACACATCATCATCATTACCAGCCTGTAGACGTCCACTGTTGAACATAGGCCTTTTTAGGGACTTCCAAACACAACGATCCCGAGCCGCCTGTTGCCAGCGGCTCCCTGTGACACGTTTGATGTCATCAGTCCACCTTGTTGGGGGTTGACCAACGCTGCGTTTTCCGGTGCGGGGTCGCCAATCTACCACCTTGGGCCCCCAACGTCCGTCAGCTGTTCGAACTACGTGCCCCGCCCATTGCCACTTCAGTTCTGCGACACGCTGAGCTGTGGCGGTTACTTTGGTTCTTCTGCGAATCTCCTCATTTCTGGTTCGATCACGCAGAGATACTGCGAGCATTGCTCTTTCCATCGCCCGCTGAGCGAGCTGAATAACTCATAGGCCATATTTATTCCGAAATTCCCAAGGGAATGAAAACTGCGCGGGAGAAATCGCGGGCGTCGTCTAGTTTTTTTATATTTTTAATAGTTTGTTAAAGTCATCACATTTTGCGTCAATAATTAAGTAATTTGTTTGCATATTTATGCCTGCCTAACGTTGATTCACGGTTCAGGTTTTATTTACATAAATGTGCTACTATCCTGTTTGTTATTTTGTTACTTTATTCTTGGAATGGTCAATTGCTTGTGATCATCTTACATCTTGAATTACCTTCTGGGGTTGCTCGGTATATAGTTATATATGTCTTATATCTAATATATAAAATTTCCCTGTCACAATGTTAGTTTCCGTACTCCTCCGAAACGGCTTTACCGATTTTTACCAAATTTTGTAAGCGTATTCAGCAGGTCTGAGAATCGGCTACTATCTAATTTTCATCTAATTTTTTTTTTAATTTTTAATGCAAAACGTTTGCCGGGTCAGCTAGTAGTATTATAGTAGTATTGTATAGTTTTTTAGTCAGTAAGTTTATGTTATAATCTACTTTTACTATTTAATGAATTATTTTTTTCGGCCTGATTTGCTACGGAAGTTGTATGTACTTAATAAATAAATATAATAGTGCCAATAGTAGTTGTGCATAAAAATACCATGTTAGTTTTTTTCTTGAGATAGAAGGAACATATCCCTTCGGTTTTCTGCTTGTCAGCAGGGTATGTCCAACTTGCACCGACTAAAACGACTTCCTCTGAACTCAAGGTTGGCACAGAACCGCATTACATATTATCAAGTTAGTAATATGACCTAGATTGATTTTGAGTAAATTTATAACTTTTAGATAATAAAATAAATCAAAAACCCAAAATTAAGAAAATTTACCTGATCAGAGTGTATGGTAGAGGTGTGCGAGCTGAATGACGATATACTAGCCACGTCGTCCATCGAGGTGGAGGGCACGTCCAAGTACTCAGCGATGACAGCAGGCGGAGGAGGCGCCTTCGGTTTCCTGCGCGGCGTACTCGCGGGGAGGTTCGGTGTGCTCGTCGTTATAGACGATTTGTGCATATTTGAACTGCAACAACTGATATATCTGCAGGTATTCTTATTAACACTAACATAACATGCTAAGCGATTTAGCGTTCCGGTACGATTTCATGTAGAAACTGAAACGGGTTTGGATTTCATCCTACTCCTAACAAGTTGGCCCGCTTTCGTCTTAGAATGCATCATAACTTAACAGGTGTCATAGTAGTCAAGCGCTAACTTATAGAAGATAACAATAAATAAAAAAATATGGCAATCGAGTGGTCCAGTGGGTAGTGATTCTTCTTCGGGCCGTGGGTTCGATTCCCATATCTGGAAATGTTCGTGTGATAAGCATGTTTCCAGTGCCTGAGTGTTTCTCTGTACACAAAAAGTACTTATGTATATATATATCCTACTAATATTATCAACATACATATATCCTACTAATATTATCAACATGAAAGTATGGATGGATGTTTTTACTCTTTCACGCAAAATACTGAATGGATTTTGATCAAACTTTGCAATAATATAGTTCATATATCAGATTAACACATAAGCTACTTTTTATCCTGAAATTTTTAGTCGAATGGGAATTAAGGTAAACGCTGGTAAAGTCGACAGTGTCCCAATAGCCGTCATAATATGAAAAATGACCTGTTATTTATTTCTTATAATAACTAAGTAATTTTTTTTTATGCTAACATATTTGTGGTATTATACACGATAATTTGTATGCAAAGTTTTAATCAGCACTTTATTGGTGTTTGAGAAAAAACAAACGAAAGTTTGCGTTTTTCAATATTTGTATTTTTTTACAAGTTTAGGCACTGAATCGCAGCTCTACCTGCTTGTATACGATGTAACTTTTGTAACATTTGTTGTCAACTTTTGATATATCCAATTATTTTGTACAAGAGTCAATTTAATTTTCTACTGAAATAATTAAAAAAACCGTGTTATATTTCTAGTTTAAGCTTTTTTGCGTGGGAATAAGGGTGAAAGTTGCATTAGTGTTAAGTCTTTAACTTAGTTTTAAATTTAAGATGATAATATATCCGCTTGATAGTTCCAATACCTTAATTTTTATAAAATTGAATTAAAATTGAAGTTAAATATGATTTTAGGTTAACGTGTTACATATAAATATAAGCTTTACTAGCTCGTTATGCTGCTTTGTTTAAATATATCGTTAGATGTGTATTTTTTTCATCGCTATTAAAGTGGGCAAACGAGCTCACCTGCGGGTCATCTGATGTTGACTGATTACCACTGCCTATGTACATTTGCAACACCAAAGGTACTGCTAATGCATTGCCAGCCTTTGAGGAATTGATTTGTTTGCCCCTTAAATACCCCTATGTTATAATTGGCAGAAAATGCCGCAGCAGAAAGTTAGTTCCAGTGTCTGCATATGCGCAGCAGAAACGATCTAGAAAATCTAGAGGTTGTAGATAGCCAGCCATCCAGATGGTGTAGGTAAAACTGGTTTCTACACCACAAGTACTAACTTGCTGTTGAGTTTGGAATTGTCAACAAAGCGAACTGCCCGCCTTTGAATGCGATCAAGTGGAAGAAGTTGGTATTAAGGTGCTCCGGCCCATAGATGTGAGCAGTACTCCATGTGCGGACGTACTTGGGCTTTATACGGCAAGAGCCTATGTTGAAAGTTACGCTTGGCTCGGTTGAGCACCCCAAGTTTTTTAGAAGCTAACTTAGCTTTCCCTTCCAAATGATCGCGAAATTTGACTTCATTCGAGATGTTGACACCAAGGATTCCAATGGATTTACTAGGCGAAATGTGAGTACTCTGAAAGGGCAGTGACGAACATAACCCTGTCTTTTTAGCGAAAAAAGCACAGACTTGCGTCTTTGGGTTTAATTGTACAAAGTTAAGTGAGTCAGGGACTTGATTCTGGGAAGTCTCAATTTCAGACACAAGTCTGGACCTACACTCCTCCAGCTGCTTAGGAGAAAGCTGTACGCGGCTATTGTAAAGGGCGTCGCCCGTGCTATCATTCGTATAGCACCGCATGTTGTTGCTGGAAAGCATGTCATTTATGTGCAGTATGAATAACGTGGGCGACAGCACTGAACCTTGTGGAATACCAGTGTTAATTGATTTGGGAAGGGAGCACAAACCGTCGACTACGACTTTAATGCTCCGTTCAATCGCATAGCTTCTCCGGGGGTCCATAAGAAGGTAGTTTGGGCAGAAGTGCCTTATGCCATACTCGATCAAACGCCTTCGTAATATCTAAGCTCGCCGCGAGAGCTTCTCCTTTACTCTCTAAGGCTTGTGCCTAACGGTGAGTGAGGTAAACTAGGAGGTCGCCAGTTGATCAGCCATGGTGAAAGCCATATTGATGATCGCTGAGGAGTTGACGTTCTTCTAGGTACCCAAGAAGTTGCGCGTTGATAATTTGTTCCATCACTTTGAAGAGCAAGGAGTTTATAGAAATAGGCCTATACTTGGATGGAATTGACTTATCGCCTTTTTTGGGCACAGAGTGTAGCAAGGCAGTCTTCCACGTAGTCGGAACAGCACTGGAGGAGTAGGAAAGTCGAAACAGACGTGTCAGGACTGGAGTCTGCTCTGGTGCACAAGTTCTCAACACAACCGTTGGGATACCATCCGGCCCACTTGCCTTGTTGATGTCTAGGGACAAACGCGCTTTGTGCAAAGAGCTATTGCTCCGCAGGATGGTAGGCGGTGTATTTCCCCGATCACCAAGCGTACCAAGAGAGTACCAAGAATTTCTGCTTTCTCTTTAGCAGAATAGGCCAGTGTATCGTCTGATTTGCAGAGTGATGAAAAAGAAGAGCGGCAGAAGTTGCCTTGAATGGCTTTGGAAAGAGACCAAAAAGCACGAGATACAGATGGCATTTTAAGCAACCTCTGACCAATTCGTTGACGAACTTGCACTTTGCTCTGGCAATAGTACTTTTGTAGTATTTGGAGGCAGCGTTAAAAGTTTTCTTCAATTGTCCTGCATTTGGATCTATTTGTTACATGCAGTGTTCCACTATTGGTCACACATGTTAACATTTAGGTTCGAGCCGGTCGCTAATTTTTAGTTTAATAACTTTGTTTCGGAGGGCAGTTTCTTATCGTGCGTTCTGGACGGATGGGAACTAGACCAAATAATGATGCCTATAACAAATGCTTCACAAACAGATTAGCATCGAACTAGATGAAACATAACGACACACACAGTCAATCTTATTATGTTTGATTTTGTCACTTCCCATAACTAGTACGTCACGTTGCAAAATCTCTGTAGGATTTGGTTATAGTTCAATCGATTGGCAAGACACAGTACTCGGAAATTTACCATTAACAAGTACCACCAGATCGACTGCATACTATTCCCATTATGACTACAGATTTTCAAAGCTAGAGTGCTAATATCAAAACAATCATATCATATGTATTGAACTAAAAAAATAATTAATAAAATGAACTTTATGTCTAAGTCAATAAAGTTGAAATTCTTTTTAAAAATTGACGAGTTCTGGGACATTTTGACGATAATTAGGACAAACCTGGCGGATACTGGTACAAATCGCTCATTTTGAATTTTTTTAAATATTTAGTTACATTATATTAACTAATTAATACCAAAATTATATTTCTAAAAAAATTAATTAAATTTGCTCTCTTGTTATGTAATTAGTTTTTCTCTACTATGACTAGTAGTAATCTGGCAAGGCTGCAAAGGTAGCGAAGTTCAGAAACTGACGACTATTGGGACGTTTACCTTACGAGGTGAAACCGCGAGCGAAGTCTAGTATAAAATATCCATCAGTTATCTCAGTCCCCATAACACAAGCCAAGCTTACTTTGGGGTTGGATAGCAATGTATGTATTGTCCTATAAAATGTATTTATTTATAAATTGCAAAGTCGTGTGTGATTCCTATTATTAAAATGTTATTATAACATGTTCTGTTCATACTGTAGATGGCATTACAGGCCATCAAAAACATAATACCAAAGTACAATTTCGGCATCGACGTCATCGGGATCGTGGCCTAGCGGTAAGGCGCTCTAAGTGCCCGGATTGCCAGAGAGACGCGGGTTCGAATCTCGTCGGTTCCGCAATTTTTGATATTATGTTTATTATTAAAATATAATACCTAATATTTAATATCTAAAAATACTAACTGTTGTGGTGACCTTAATAGAGGACAGAGCAGCTGCTCTAATTAGTAGGCTAAACAATTAAAACTACAAAATATTCCTACATCATATAATTGACTGCCTCGTTGGTCTACTGGTTAGCCTATGTGGCTTCGATCACGAGGTCCTGGGTTCGATTCTTGGGTCGGGTCACAGAATATTTCTAAGCTTTTTCATTCTTCTATGAAATGTTCATTACATTCCAAGCCCGAAATCTGGAAGTTGGCGGTGTTACACCCCCGTGCCTGTGAGAGCACGTTAAGCCGTCGGTCCCGGTCACTATCATCAACATCTGATAGTGATCGTTAATAAATGAAACATTATCACCCTAAGCCCGTCAACCCGCATTGGAGCAGCGTGGTGGGTGTACGCTCCATATCCCCTCTCCTATAAGGAGGAGGCCTGGTCCTGCAGTGGGCCGCTAATAGGCTGATAATGATGATGATGATGATATAATTGCAGGCATTTTTGCATAATATGTATACAAACACCTTGAACCTATTAGCAAGGAGCCCAAATTAGGTCTCGTTCAGTTTCATAACATACAATGGGAACTACAAGTCAAAATACTTATACTATTTATGGTATGTTACTGTGATTGTATGACACATCATTTTTTATATGTTTTAAATTAAAAATTGTTTTTACTGAAGATATCAAGCCTAACATTCAATGTATGGACCGAGATCAGCAAAGTTAGTTAAGCAACAGATACCACATAAAGGCACACTTTTTTCACTAGATTGATCTTAAGCAATAAGGCCTCCTTTGCATGTAATATTATAATCAAGTATCTCAATGTCTTTATTATTACTATTTTGTGTGCAATAAAGTGTTTCTTCTTCATCTTTATCCCGTATAGCAGAATAACTGTTAAAATATCAAAATTTAATAAGAGATAAATCTCATTGAAACTGCCAGTTAACATTGAAGTAACTGGTTGACCGAGCTTTGCTCAGTATTTTTTTTTAAATAAGATTTACATACAAATTATATAACAATGCCATCTATTCTAATGGAGTTTTAGTGTTCTGGGTGTCGTAAAACAACATTTTCTAAAAATGAAACCTAGCTTGATTACTAAGTATACCTGAAAACTCATACATACAAAATTTCATGAAAATTGTTGCAGCCATTTCCGAGATTTGGATTATATACACACGACTTGCTTGTTTAAAGGTATTAGATTAGACAGATTAGAAAAACTATTACCTCTTATCACTTGTTTCATCATCGGAAGAAGGTTCCTCTCCATCAGACCAAAAAGGATTATATGCTTTGACAAGCTTTTTCCTAAAAAATAACAGATTTATTTTAATAACACTACTACCAATATTTGGAGTTACAAAATATGAACAAAACTTACATTGGAGTAGATTGAGTGGGTACTTTGGGTGGTGGTTGAATGGGTGGAACATCATCATCCTCCTCTTCACTACTACCAAATGGATTTGTGCTCACTCTTCTTGGCATTTCAGTCTTATCAGGCTATATTGAAAGGACAAATATGAGTTACTAGCAGACACCCGCAAGCCAAATTGTGTTGAAAACTTCTAACAACACCAAAAATATATATGCGAATATATTTTTTTAAGATAAATTGCATATATAGAAAGCTATCCTTGTAAGACATAACATATGCCATTGCTGACTTTTTTGTAGACCTTTAAAGAGGAACGTCACTTTGTCAATAAATGACAAAGATGTTCAAAGGCAATTGGATGGGCTTTCGACTTCACACAGGAAATGAAATAAATAACTTTATGTAACAACATGCTTAATATTGTAAAATTGATAATATTATAAAAAGAGCAACTGTCGAGTTTCTTGCCGGCTCTTCACAACAGGGCCTGACTTCCGTGCCGGTGGTAAAGTCACTACAAATAGTCCAATTTGACGTTTCAAAAATGCTTGTAATAAGCCTACTTGAAATAAACGATTTTGAATTTTTTGAATTTTGGAACAATTCTTCCATACATTATTACAAGGCAGTGTTTTTAATGAAAGCTCCTAGGCAACGCGATATAATTTGTTATAGTCATATTTGAGCTAATTTATCAAATATTTAGCTCAAATATGACTATAACAAATTATATATACCTACTTTAGGAATAACTCTATCTATGGATGAAAGCCAAATGGAAATTATTTCTATAGTTTTGAAGTTTATTGCAAACAGACAGATAGGCACAGCGGGAGACTTTGTTTTATTTATAAGTTATTTTTAATGATTATAAGTCATATCATAGACCTAAAATATGGAATATACTATTCAAATAAAATATCTCTGACAAACTCAAGTCTACAATCTAAATACCTATGCATTTTGCTGTACTATTTACAAATTGCTGCCTAGTTTGTTCATTTTACTAGATATTTGTTAACCAACTTCAGAATAGCGAACTTATTAGTAGATTGTTACATACCTCTTCCTCATCATCATCAGAAAATGGATTTAAATCGTCAGGATATACTTCAACAGGTTTTACAGGTGATTTTATTGATTCCTTGATTACAGAATTCCCTATATCTCCTGGATTACTCTCTAATTTCTTATCAATTAAACTCTGCTTTTTTCTCCTTGGCGGAACACTTATACTAATTTCTTGTTCATTGTTAGTTAATTCATTTGACGGTAGAGTTGGTAAAGGTACATTTGTTGGAATACAATTACTTTGAGCTAATCTATTGTCATCCGTTATATTACTTTCAGTTTCTAAATTATTAGATATGGTATTTTGTTCCGGACTAGTTAATGTGTCATTTGTTACACAGTCGTCTTTGATATGTACAGTATTATTTTCTTTTCGGTTATATGTCGTAACATCAGAGTCTAAAGTGTCATCAGATAGTTGAGTTTGTAAAAAATTAAATTTATCTTTGCTGCTTGTATATGTTCTTTCAGGTATATTTTTGTAAATATTGCCACTGTCTAGTTGTAAATCACTATCTTCCTTTGGTGCTAAATCAGTTTCTTGCTCTATTGTTTTGATGTCTAAGCTTATCATAGCAGTTTTAATGACATCATCATTTGATGGTAATACTTCATTGTCATTACACTTATCATTATAATTACTTTTTAAACTAATATTTCCTATTTTATCATGAATACTGTTGTCTTTTTCTATGTTTTTTTCAAACATATTTATTTTTTCTGCAATATGATACAATGTATTAGCTGATGTTGCTTAATGTAATGATTCTTGTATTGATGGCTATTAGAAATATATATACCTTGATAAAATTACAAAATAATCATTTATGTAATACACATTTTTTAAAAGTTGCAATTTTTTACACCAAGTTAATTGTTAATTGGATCACAACATCACAATCATCACACAACAATTAGAAGAAAAATGAAATAAAAAGTATTAAGACCAAAGAAACATGCAAAATAAAATAGTAGTGATAAAAAAAGTAAATCTATTGTCTCACCTAATATTGACTGAGGTCTTGGTAAAGTTTTTGTACTAACTGGTTGTTCATATTTGAGACCTTGACTTGAATTCACATCACCGCTGAATGCCAGCATTCCTATTTGGTCATTGTTGTTAAGTAATTTGGGTGAGTTTTTATCATTTTTACATGTATCACAGGAAAACTCGGTAGTATCAATGATATGATAATTTTTTGGGTTCAAATGTCCTGAGCATTTTGAACATCTGAAACAGCTCCTGTGATACAGCTTCTGCGACACCATCAGTCTTTGGGCCAAGTACACAGGCAACCCGCATGCAGCACATTTATCTAGAGCCACTTTTCCAAATTTGATTGGAGTCTAAAAGGGTGAATATAAAGTATAGAATTTGGAATATGAGCAGTATAGGATAACATCACAAAGAGAGCAGTGCGAGGTGAAGCTCGTAACATACAATCTGAAATAGAGTGCAAGCAATACAACTACAATTATACTAACTGTTGCTTGATTTGTTGATGACGATGATACTTTAGGCTCACTTTCTGATGATTTTGTGTTCACTGGAAGGAACAATCAATTTATCATATTTCAAATGTGCCCATTATTTTTAAGAATAAATATTTTAATAGTTCCTATGAAAGATTTGTATATAATGCAACATTTTATTTTTATATTTAGAATACACAAATTTTGTAAAAATATTAATTTTATTCTAAGAGCTTCCTTAAATTGTTAGTGTGCATTAAAAACTTTACAGTCAGATACATACCAGTGTGTCCTAGTCGTTGGTAGAACTGTGATAAATATGTTAAAATCGACAATCGGTCTGGTATCTCATTCTCAACCATATCCTCAGGGTCTAAAAGTGCTGGAATACCTAAGTGTTTCTCAGCAATACTGTACGCTAATTTATTGTTCTCATATATATCTTCTGGTTTTAATTTTGAAATATCTCTACAATACAAATGTGTATATAAAAATTTGTTTCTGATAAAATAATATACTTTTTATTTACAAACTTATCAATACTAGACTTACATTAAATCTGGTCTAAAATGATGAACTAAAGCACAAAAAGCCATCCCATTTCTCCATGATGTTGTCATATTATCTATTTGCACATCTGGACAATCCTTCACTAAACGTTTGCACCATAATTCCAAAGCTTTCGTTCCCTTAACTTCTGACATTATGTTTATGAAAGTTCACTATTTATTTTATTAACTTATTCATATCATTTTGGTTACAGTTCGTCAGGTTTAGAAACCATCGCCGAGCGATTACATATTCCATATTGTTAGTACATGTTACGCACGAGACAAATGTTACACTTTGCGAATTATTTAATTAAATGTAGTAAATATATGTTCTTTTTAAGAACTCCATAAATAATGTATCAAGATTTTTATTTTGAAAAATTGAAAAGTTTTAATGATGTGTCATGTTATTTGTCAAAATCTCAATAGACTGTAGAGATGAAGCGTATATACTAGAACAGATCCAGAGACTAGGTATTTGACAATACTAGGTTGCACCTATTCCAACATTTAAAATACTCTATGGTACTTGATACCACAGACTATGAAATACGCGGCGACGTCCGAGTCCGACACTAGAAGCAATGACTAGAGATGAAGCGTATATACTAGAACAGATCCAGAGACT
The DNA here is from genome assembly GCA_034621355.1 of Mycalesis mineus. Classification (NCBI taxonomy): domain Eukaryota; kingdom Metazoa; phylum Arthropoda; class Insecta; order Lepidoptera; family Nymphalidae; genus Mycalesis; species Mycalesis mineus. Next base: position 11,124,976 of record CM067885.1, read on the forward strand.
AGGTATTTGACAATACTAGGTTGCACCTATTCCAACATTTATAAAAAAATTTTAACAAAAAATAAAAACGCCTTCAAAACGCACTAAAAAGTAAAAAATAACTACGTCATTTACTTACTTTAATTTACTTTATCACTTCTATGAAGTCGGTGCCATCCAAGTTTAGGTAAAGTCTTTAAAAGTAGAAATCTCGGGTGGCACCGACTTCATAGATGTGATAAAGTAAATTAAAGTAAGTAAATGACGTAGTTATTTTTTACTTTTTAGTGCGTTTTGAAGGCGTTTTTATTTTTTGTTAAAATTTTTTTATTTCATACTTTTTAGTGATTTATCAACAACTAACATACTAAAGAACCTACTCGAACGTACCAATATTCACTAGCTACTTATAACATTCCAACATCCCTGCAAATGTGCCTATAAAGTTTGAAGAGTTTCCTCGAGTTTTCGTAGATCTCATCATCGGATCATGACTTAGTTAACATTAAACCAACTGGAATCTATAACCATTCAAACTTCTCATTGTGACATATTAATCGAGCCCAATCACAAAGTAGCTACTGTAAACCGTTAAAGAGCTCCCTCAGCTGTCCTTCTTCTTCATCGCCAGACCGACAATAACAGTCACAGTCCATCTAAATGTAAAGTTCTCATCGAGACAAAAGAATCGAGCCCAAACACAAGGTAGCTACTGCAAACCCTTAAAGAGCTCCCTTAACTGTCCTTCGTCTTCATTAACAGACCTTCAATGACCGTCACAGTCCATCTAAATGTAAAGTTCTCATCGAGACAAAATAATCAAGCCCTAACACAAGGTAGCTACTGTAAACCGTTACGGAGCTCCCTTAACTGTACTTCGTCTTCATCACCAGACCCTCAATGACAGTCACAGCTCATCTAAATGTAAAGTTCTCACTAAGACAAATTAATCGAGCCCAAACACAAGGTAGCTACTATAAACCGTTACAGAGCTCCCTTAACTGTAATTCGTCTTCATCACCAGACCCTCAATGACAGTCACAGACCATCTAGATGTAAAGTTCTCATCAAGACAAATTAATCGAACCCAAACACAAGGTAACTGCAGTATATCGTCAAGCAGTTCTCTTATATGTAGATCGGCTCCATCATCAGATCGACTCCAGACCTTCATCAAATTGTAGTGCTTTTAAATAGTTATCGGAAAAATTAAGAAACATACTTGTTGTCCCTACAATTTTTGAAAGTTCCCCTCGGATTCTCCAGGATCCCATCATCAGATCCTGGTTTCCTTGTCATGGTACCACCACCGGACTATCTCCTTTCCAACAAAAAAAAAATTATGAAAATCGGTTCATAAACGAACAAGTTATGTGCGAACACACATAAAAAAAAAAAAAAAAAAAAAAAAAAAAAAAAAATATATACGGTCGAATTGAGAAACGCCTTTTTTTTGAAGTCGTTTAAAAATACTCTATGGTACTTGATACCACAGACTATGAAATACGCGGCGACGTCCGAGTCCGACACTAGAAGCAATGACTAATTTTCTATAGGTAATCAAAGGACAGAAGTCGCCCGCCAAGAGTAGTGAGTGCACGTCGCATTTATTTCTGTAGACATATGGTTCAAATTCAAATGACTGATTCCATATGGTTCAGGCAAACACAATTGCGCGTTGTGTTGGTTTCAATTGCGTTGAAATATGGTTCAAATTCAAATGACAATTTTTAAGCCGTCCGCGCTGCCGTGTTGTACAAAAATATATTCTGTGCTTTTCAAACCCCGACGCAAAAACGACAGGGTTTAAGTTAAATGCAATGGCCACAAGTGTCCCTTGTGAGAGATTATTTTCCTCTTGTGGCTTATTATTAAATGACAAGAGAACGAGGCTGGGGACTCGAAAAGTCCAACAACTGATGTTTTTAACTCAAAATTCTATTGGATGACATACGTTCGTGTGCTTCTTTATTGTTAATTATAAAAAATATTCTATCTAGATAAATGTATGTGATAAGGAAAATAAAAAAAAAATTAAAAAATTAAAAAAAAAACCATAAATTGGATTACTCTGAAAAAACCTTTAAAAAAGGCAAGAATCGGATTACTTACTTTAAAAAATGAATTGAAATCTTTTAAATACGCCAACAATATAAATAAATGTTTACGTTGATAGTCCTAAGCCTGTATAAGTATGAAGGAAAGTTTACAGTTCAGTACTACTAGTATACCATAGTACGTACGTAACTCTATGGTACGTACGTACTATGATACTCATATTACTAGGTGGAACAGGTATTTGGATGAAGTATTTGTACGGAACTGGACTAGGTACACCTAGTATAGAATTTACCTAGTACGACTCATCTCTAGCAATGACTAATTTTCTATAGGTAATCAAAGGACAGAAGTCGCCCGCCAAGAGTAGTGAGTGCACGTCGCATTTATTTCTGTAGACATATGGTTCAAATTCAAATGACTGATTCCATATGGTTCAGGCAAACACAATTGCGCGTTGTGTTGGTTTCAATTGCGTTGAAATATGGTTCAAATTCAAATGACAATTTTTAAGCCGTCCGCGCTGCCGTGTTGTACAAAAATATATTCTGTGCTTTTCAAACCCCGACGCAAAAACGACAGGGTTTAAGTTAAATGCAATGGCCACAAGTGTCCCTTGTGAGAGATTATTTTCCTCTTGTGGCTTATTATTAAATGACAAGAGAACGAGGCTGGGGACTCGAAAAGTCCAACAACTGATGTTTTTAACTCAAAATTCTATTGGATGACATACGTTCGTGTGCTTCTTTATTGTTAATTATAAAAAATATTCTATCTAGATAAATGTATGTGATAAGGAAAATAAAAAAAAAATTAAAAAATTAAAAAAAAAACCATAAATTGGATTACTCTGAAAAAACCTTTAAAAAAGGCAAGAATCGGATTACTTACTTTAAAAAATGAATTGAAATCTTTTAAATACGCCAACAATATAAATAAATGTTTACGTTGATAGTCCTAAGCCTGTATAAGTATGAAGGAAAGTTTACAGTTCAGTACTACTAGTATACCATAGTACGTACGTAACTCTATGGTACGTACGTACTATGATACTCATATTACTAGGTGGAACAGGTATTTGGATGAAGTATTTGTACGGAACTGGACTAGGTACACCTAGTATAGAATTTACCTAGTACGACTCATCTCTAATAGACTGCAAATGAAATGCAATAGACTAAAGAATTGGAGACATTTTCATGCGCGAGTGGCTGATGTCAGTTTGACATAAATAGAGATGTGAAGTTTAATCGAACTATAAACATTATCGATTGTAGCTATCGATTGAAATCGGAATAAATATTGTAATTTGTATAGTTCGTACCATACATCAAGTACCCTCTGAAATTGCTACTCGTCAAACTGCGCAGCTATCATGGCGCGCTGCTAACTGTTTTCAACTACTAAATTGTATAAGTAGAAGATAATTCATGTTCCTTAGTCTCGCTAAATCTTAAGAACCTTTTATCTGATTTAGTTTTATTTTTTTTCAAATACATTTAGCATCTCTATACTTTTAAGAATAAATCATCATAATCACCTCTATTTTAATGCTATTTAAATGCTGTAGGGCCAGGCCTTTCTCTTTAAAAAGGATTTGACACCTAGACCTACCACGCTGCTGCAATGATGCACATTGCAACAGCGAGTTTAAATTAAAAATATTTTGACCCTGTAACGCTAGCTCTCCGATGGTAATAATCCGAAACCAACGGCATACAAAACTAATATTTCATGCTTCAAGCAGTTTCTCTACTTAAAAATAAGATGAAAAATTAAACGTTGAGATCGTGACGTTGATTCCAAAGTGCTACGAATCTTCCGTCTTTCAAAGCGCTTAGAAATATTAGAAATTACATTCATACAGAAGTGAACACTGTTTTTGGAATTGTTTCAAATGTTCACGCACAAAATGTTGCAATCATGGAAAATAATTAAATTAAAATATGATAAATAGCTTTCAGTAAAACAACAATTTAATAAAATATGAATCTTTTTATTTTGTTGGTACTTGAACGACAGTCAATAATAAGTGGAGTTAACAAATTTTACATCACTCTACGGCAAATGCCAAGTGCGTCCGGTCTATATCCTCGAGGGCATTGGTTAGGTACATTCGTGATTCTAAGCGGAATTTTTCCAGCTTTAAGATCACTATTATCGGCGTCTAATGCAACTGCGTTGACTTGCACAGTTTTATCATCAATAATATTTTCATCTATTTTCGAATATCTGAAACAAATAATAAAGCTTAAATGTCGCTTTTGCTATTTAACAATTCAATTAGATACAATAATAGTTATAAAATGTGAATAATAACCAGTAGCGCACTTAGGTGATTATGATCAACCTTTACTTTCTCAGATACCCTCTATTAATTAAGTCTCCAACAAATAATTAACATTTATTTCCTCGTCCTTCCGAGAATACTGCAAATCGTATCTTCATATTTAAAATATTCTTTCATAAAAGTGTTCCTGATTCTAATTAGACCTACATAAGCTCTATCATACATAATATGTTTAGTTACATGTATGTGCCTTCTAATAGTTTAAGATGACTTTAAGGGTTTGAATTTATTGTGGCTGGTGGGAGGTTTTCGCCGTGGCTAGTTACCACCCTACCGACAAAGACGTTACCGCCAAGCGATTTAGCGTTCCGGTACGATGTCGTGTAGAAACCGAAAGGGGTGTGGATTTTCGTCCCACTCCTAACAAGTTAGCCCGCATCATCTTAGACGACATCATCACTTAACATCAGGTGTGATAGCAGTCAAGGGCCAACTTGTAGTCGATAAAAAAAAAAAATATTATTAAAGACATTAATTTTAATTGACATTTTTAATCTGAGTATTTTTGTTTCTATTTCACTTTTTATTCCATTTTTCATACATCAGTATTTTAAGAGAATTATTGCATACCTACACAGGTATGAAATTATTATATTTGTAAATTGTATTCCTTTTTTATGGAGTTTATTGCTATATAAATGAAATTATTTTACTATATTTATTAAGTTAATTGAAGATACCTACATAGTAGGTATACTGGTAGGTACTTTAGTTTGAAATCATCAGTGAAATATTAAGGAAATCAAAGTTGTTTTCGGCAAATTCCGTAGGCGTCAGGTTTGTAACCCTCAGGACATTGGTTCGGTACGCTGATAATGTTTCTGGTCGGATCATCTTCAACATTGAAAGCTGGTAAAGTGTCGTCGTATTCTTCCACTTGCCTAGAATTTCGTACATGCGCACTTTTAGCCCAAGCATCCTCCAGTAATTTTCGAAAGTCTTCCGAATCCCTGAAAAAGGATATAATATAATGGATGCTTTCATTAAGACATACAAAACAAGAATAATTAATATCCGTTAATGAATATTTCTGTAATCTTATCGCTCGATTGTCTGATCTAATAATTGTTGTGTTAACAATTTTGTACACAAATGAATCATCAAGGAATCCTTTATATCTATCGTAAGATAACTTATTGTGGACTGCTATGGTTTTAGCAGGCATGAAATGAGACTGTTGTAGCCCAGGACTTTCCAAACTGTGCGTCGCGACAGCCTGGGGCGTCGTGACCTTGTCCCAGGGGCGTGGCATGTCGACACAACAAAATCGAGCCACCACCATCGACACTTCCAACAGAAGAAGAGGAACAAACGATTGAATTGTGATTCCAGCCAAAAAATTCAATATGACAAGGACAAACTGTTTGAATTTTGGAGTTCTGTTTGTCATGAATATCGTGCTATCGGGACTGCTGCATTCAGGTTTTTATTACCATTTGCGACCTAGTGTTTTTCTGATAACCTGTTACTAGGCTGATTCTAAAATTGATAAGTATTTTTGGGGGCTGGGTTGAGGGGTGTCGAAAAAAAATAGCAAAGTCCCAAGTGATCACAGTACAGTAGTAAAGTTTAGGAAGTCCTGTTAAAGCCCATAAGGTAGGTCTCTGGATGGAGCTACCGGAGAAGTGACCATTGAGGGTATTAAAAACTGTAATATTTGAAACACTTACGCTAAAGCTCCTCCTCTCCACACGTCACGGCATTGTCCATTTATCCATTGCTGACCTGGGGGACAGTTTGGTGGAACCGTTATCATGTTTTGGGCTTCCAAATCTGAAGGGCTGAAAATAATATTTATTCACTTTATTAGGATTACTTTATTTCTATAGAATTTATATATTATAGGATAGTAACTTAAGTATTACCAACCCAGAGTTACTGATGTAGTTTCAATAATATCTCTTAATATACGAGAGCAAATTGTAAGGGAGACTTGCACACCCTGTTATGGCAGTGCTAAAAGTATTGCAATAGGATAGATACATCCTTTGTCAGATTCAGTTTAAGTTAAATTAAAATTATTTTTAATTTTAGATTTTTACATGGAAAACGTTAGAGTAGGCCAAAAATTGTTTTGCCTGAGCAGTTTAGTAACGTCACTAAACTGCTCAGGCAACACAATTTTTGGCCTACTCAGACGTTTGAAAATCCTCAGCTCTTTTCAAGTTGTTTAAGGGATATTAAGTGATTATGAATAGCTCCAGCAGCATCAGCATACTGCTTATCTTCAGGTACATACAGTAAAAGTTTTAAATATTTGTATCTGCGTTTTGAACTAGTGGTAGACTCACAATAGTCTGACCATATAAAAAATACCTTAAAAATTGCTTGTAAAAAGAATTTTGCATTTGGATTTGGGCTTATTGATGGATGAATAATTAATAAATAAATAAGATATGGATTAATGATGATCCAGGTCTTATTTGGTATAGTACCCTACTACCCTACTTTGTATAAAAGTTAATACGGTCCCGAAATCGCATCCCAAAAAAATGCTTTTAATAAAAGAAAAGAAGGCTAACAACTAACAAGTAACACGAGTTTAAAATTTTATCGTTGTTTCGAGAGGCTCTCTCCAATTTATCAATTTGTCATTCTTAACGATTAGCAGGAAATTAATCGATTCGTATCAAAATAAAGTGTGTTTTATTAAGTAGGTATTTGTATAGATAACTATCTATTCGTACTTAATTAATTTATTCGCGTAACTCATTTAAATTGGAATGTTTAGATCTTATCAGTAATGCAGTTTGATATTATCAAATATAACATTTTTATAAGTATGTTTTTTGGGAATGTAGTTATCCATTACCTTAGGCCTTGTTGGTCTAGTCCAGTGGTTAGCCTATGAGGTTCGAAACATGGGTGGGGTCACGGAATAATTCTGAGTTTTTCATTCTTTTATGAAATTTTCAGTACATTCCAAGCCCGGAGTCGGGAAATTGGCGGTATTGCACTCGCGTATCTCGGAGAGTACGTTAAGCCGCCGGTCCCGATCACTATCATCAACATCTGATAGTGATTGTTAATGTATGAAACATTATCATCCTAAGCCCGCCAACCCGCATCGGAGCAGCTTGGTGTCTCGACGCTCTATATCTCCTCTCCTACATGGAAGGAGGCCTGGCTCTATAGTGGGCTGGGTGTGTTAATAGGCTGATCATGAAAGGAGATGTACAGGTGAATTACAGAAGGTAACCGAAAGTTAGAAAAGTTACGAAAATAAATAATATTTGGGAGGTGCATCATATTCATATGGTTTAGACATTAAACGAGTGCAAGATTTTCACCGAGTGATAGCGTAAAAACGTAACCACTCGTAACGTCAAATTATGTAGAAAAAAAATCGTTTACCCTCACCATAACTAGATGGCGCTGATTCAATTCCATATTTTGCGTTACGTTTTTACACAGCGACTCAAAGAAACTTACACTAGGCACTCAAACCCATTGAATACACAGATGAACAGAAAGGGACTGATAGAAGAGACAAGCGAAAACAAAGCATAATATCAAGTTTAGTAATCAATGTATGGTTAGTAGAGTTAGATATAAACGTTTTATCAGTGATTGACACTTAAGCAAGTGACGAAAAAGTACCTTTGAATGAGCAATTCTTGTGTAATATATTGATATATATATACCTAAGTATATAATCTGAATCTCGGAAAATCCAATGACATTGATGAAATTTCGTATGGCCCTGCATACAAAGTTTTGAGGGCAACTAATCGATCTAGGCAGGTTTCATGTTTAGAAAATGTTGTTTTATTAGTGTTTTCAGGCATTGAAATACAGTAACACCATAGCACAGTGTTGCTAGGTACTTAATAATAGATGGCGTTATTATGTAATTTTTGTCTAAATATAATTTCCATAAAAAAACAATCAATGCTTGGTCAACCAGAATAGATATTTAGGTATGTTTGATGTGTCATTCATCAATAAACAATGACTTGCATCGTTAAAACAACCCATTTTGGGTCAATAGTTGTTATAGCAGTAGCACAAAGGTAGGGTTGCCATCTCTAAAATTTGGAAAACAGGACAAGACGCGTGAAAACCCCGGATTTTAGAGTCCGAAAGCCGGACATGTCAACAAGATCATTTAAACATATTCAATGTAATAAAAAGTAGTTGAAAATGTCATAAATCACCTTTTTTTATTTGGAACGGTGAATATACTTGGTTCATCGGTTGATCATGGTGTGGTGCGAGCATAGTGCGTGTCTTGCGGGCGGCCCAAATTTTTTTATTTATTTATTTTTTTTTAAAACCCGGTCTACAAATGAAACCTTCCCCGGACGCTCTGCGGATGCCCTCTAAACTAGGACAAATCCAGGGAAACCCAGACGGATGGCAACCCTACACAACGGCAGCAGGATTATTCCTCGGAGCCAAGTTATTAACAAAAGTTCAATGTTCATTTTCATATATACATATTACTGCATTTGAAAGTGCCAACCAGAGAATGAATAAAATGATGTCAATTATTTAAAGGCCCAGAAATGTATTGAGCCTAAATGAGTTGAATACATATATACAGTAGGGAACAAATACAAAACAATGATAGGACACTTACTCAATCTCAAAATCATTCATTTCAAATAGGCATAGTTTACTAACTAGGTACTTTTATTCCGCTGATACCTAATGTGTCTATGTGTCGGAAACGTAAAACCTACGAGTGTTATGTTATTGTTAGTACCTATGTAGATATTATTGTTGTTTGTTTGTTTCATAAATCGTATAATCTAATATATAAAATTTTCCTGTCACAATGTTAGTTACCGTACTCCTCCGAAAAGCCTTTACCAATTTTTACCAAATTTTGTATGCGTATTCAGCAGGTCTGAGAATCGGCTACTATCTAATTTTTTTTTAATTTTTAATGCAAAACAACGTTTGCCGGTTCAGCTAGTATACTCTATATATTACAAGTAATATTTTTACTTATTATATCTATGCACGTTATATTGTAATAATCGAAATAATAGTTACGCGAGATTACTGTAATAATATAATTAAAAAAGACGTGTGGCACTCGGAGACTGCCGCGGTGAAGCTATTGCATAGCATTTTTTATCAACGTTTACCTACCGACGTCATCGGGACCGTGGCCGAGCGGTAAGGCGCAGAGAAACGCGGGTTCGAATCCCGTCCCGAAAAACAATTGCGGAACCGACGGGATTCGATCCCGCGTTTCTCTGACAATTCGTGCACTTAGAGCGCCTTACCGCTAGGCCGCGCTCCTAATGACGTCGGTGCCGAAATATTGCTTTTTATATTATGTTTTTGATATCCAGCGGGTGTTAGGTTTTTTCGTTACGGAATTTCTGAATTCGGTCTCCACGCTCAAGGCCCGCGATAGAAGCTATACAATAGCTTAAAAATAAAAAACAGATAAAAGCTTAAAATAAAACAAATTCACTCACGATTTTATTGGTGCATCATTTGTGTTGTCCAAACCAATTATATTTTGCCGTACAAATTCATGAGGGCGGGCTAAGCACACGCTCAAAATGCTTAATACAAACAATGATCGAAGCATCTTGCAACGCCAACGCCTGGTGGTAAAGAACTGCGTTGTCTAAAGGAGAAGTTATATACTTATTGCACAAGAACAGAATTACAACTAATCTAAAAATATAAGTACAGGAGAAAGATAAATCAAAGGACTGTTAACGTATCGCAATATGTTATCTATTATGTCGTATTCATTGTGTCGATGAAAGAATGTTTACAGTAGACATAAAAATATATTGTGTATAGCATAAATAGAAATGTCAACCAAGTAGGTAAATGTATAAATAAAAATGTATGCACTACTTCGTCGCGATACTGTATGCTTAAGCTATGTGAAGATTAAGTAGGAGACGGGCGCCAACGACTAATGAAAACTGTCCTTTGGCTTGTTTTCTCCCATACACCGAATGCGGTCTCTCTATCGGTCAGTGAAAAAGGTCCCCGCATTCGTGCTGTGAGGGAGAAAGCAAGCCAAAGGACGGAATTGTCATTACATAGACATAAAAATATTAAAAATGAGCCATTCAACTGACATTTACATACAAGGCAAAGACAACATCCTTCTTCCTTCCATTTGCCACGGTTCTTACATACTTCCTAGGCTTCTTCCACTCTCATTAATCTTTTCATACAAGTTCGTCGGGTTAGAGTAATCTTGACCTGACCTGTTTTTACAATGTCCTGAATTTGGTCCAGGAATATTCGCCTAGGCATTTGCCTTTCAATATTTCCATTCACCTCCGTGGCGCAGTGGTATGCGCGGTGGATTTATAAGACGGAGGTCCTGGGTTCGATTCCCGGCGGGGCAGATTGAGATTTTTCTCAATTTGTCTTGGTCTGGCTAGTGGGAGGCTTTCGCCGTGGCTAGTTACCACCCTACCGACAAAGACGTATCGCCAAGCGATTTAGCGTTCCGGTACGATGTCGTGTAGAAACCGAAAGGAGTGTGGATTTTCGTCCCATTCCTAACAAGTTAGCCCGCTTCCATCTTAGACTGCATCATCACTTAACATCAGGTAGTGATAGCAGTCAAGGGCCAACTTGTAGTCGATAAAAAAAAACCCTTGTCTCATAAATCTCTTTTGTTAATATTTTCTCTCCATGCCCAAACCATCTAAGCATCCCTTTCTCAATTTTAGTCACTACATATTATTTTACAGCACACTGATCTTTTATCAAACTATTGTTAACTCTGTCAGTCAGTTTTAATCAGCGCATACTCTCAATGCTCTCATCTCCACTGCATTTATTTTACGTACTTTATGGTGCTGCAGGCGGGGACAAACGATACTTTGGTACCTGCGGGCAAAGATAGATCCACCAAAACTACGTACCTATGTACCTACTTGCAGCACCATAAAGTATTTAGAATTTAATATAGATATAGTGATCCATACTTTTCTCTATTCAGTTCATTACTTCTAAAAAATCGGATTTTTTGTGTTTATTATAATAATTTTATTTCTAATTTGAATAGATATTAAATAATCTATTTGTATACTTAATAAGTCTAAGATTCAAATAAATATATAAAATAAGACATATGTGTCTCGGGACGCCCGGCATGAGTGATAATTTAAATACGATTTGCGCTGTGGGCTAGACTGAAAGAGGAGGAGTCTACCGCTGCTGTATGCGTGAGTAAAAGGTAAACCAGATAGATTGGCGCCATACAGCGTTACGTAACGCTAACGAGACTGTTTACACTCCCATGAGAAGTTATCATTTAGATCCGTGGCAGCAGCAACAGTATCTTGAGGATGGTGGGAGATTGCATGAATAGTCCTCTGGTGTGGAAACTCACGCAGAGGACTAAATCTCTTTTAGTTCTTAAGTACTAACATAGTTTATAAGTTTTTCATTGTTACTAACCCTAAATGGACTGTGTGGTCTGAAAAAATAAAAAAAAATAAATAAATAAATTTAAAAAATTATTATTATTTAGTGAACTGTGTTATTGTCACTAAAATATCACTAAGCCACTCTTGGAATTCCTGCACTAAATACTAAAAAATAATTCTAAGCTAAGTATCTGTTTTATGATTTAAGTACTTACGTATCTAAGAACATGTAGGTAGTCGTAGATAAAAAACAATCACAGTATTTAGGTCATCGTTAGGTATTCGAGGACACCATAAAATGGAAACGTGAATAAAAAATAAATTAATCATTTACATTGTTGAATTACTTTAAATCTTACACTATGCAGCTAATAATTGCTTAATGAGCTACTCGGCACATATACGAAGGCAAGAAATAAAGCCGCATATGTACTAGGTCGATTTTACTCATTAATTTGACCGATAAGCAAATTTTCTCTCATACTCCAGGTCATACTATACAAGACCTGCATCCGCCCCGGCATGACCTCCGCTAGTAAAGTGTTCCGCCACCATCCCAAGCAAGCTCTAAAGTGCTTTCAAGTTATTCAAAATAAGTTTATGCAACTTGCGAATTTTTTGCTGACATGGTATAGGTATAGCTAGATTTTAGGCTTGTTAAAACATAACCTTATATTTGTGGTATTAATCATAAAAATTTAGAAGATATGATAAATTACTCAAGATGGCCACTTTCTTAAGGTACACAATACGCAGTAACCCCGTAAAAATGTACTGCTTATTATTAATTTAGACAAGGAAACTAACCCAAACATGAAAGTTTTATTGTGACGCTTTTTTCTGGGGCAAATAATGTATGGGGCGTTCCTTTATTAGGTACTCTGCTGCAGTCTCTTATGGGAAGACTCCCAGAAGCATCTGTTTAGGATACTTCCTCTAAGACAGTCACTGAAGTTTTTGTACTAGGTATCACGACAACTGCGTCACTATAGCTACCCGAAAGTTTAAAACTCTTGGCTACAAGAAGTTACGGATAGTGATCGTTTTATATTACTTTTATTTTACTATTTTAATTTTATTTTTGGAACGAAGTTCCTTATCGCGCGTTGTGAAAGGGGGCTAGACGGAAAAAATTCGTACGAAAAGTTGTCACGACACTTTTTGATCAAAGGATCTTGCCGCCGTATTTGATGTGTATGCGCGTGAGCGGCGGGGGGCGCCCGCGCTGTATGCTGTCTCGCGCTCTCGTGGCGCCCTCTGGTGTTTCGGTGTACAACAACAAATATTATTATTACTTAAAAAAAAAAAATTATTATAATTCCTTCACTAATTAATCGAAAGGAACTTCGGGTGTCCCTTGACACCTCTCAACTTTTTATATTATTAAATTAACGACCTCCGTGACGCTGCGGTATGCACAGTGGATTTATAAGACGGAGCTCCCAGGTTCGATTGAATTTTTTTTAATTGGTCCAGGTCTGGCCAGTGGCAGGCTTCGCACATAGGTAGGTTCCACCCTGCCGGCAAGATATACCATACCATACATATAGAAAGAATTCCAGAAACCGAAAAAAAATCCATAGTTTACCTAACAAACTAGTCTGCTTCCATCTTGGTCTGCATTATCACTTATCAATTTACCACTAGGTGAGTTTGCTTTTAAGGACTAGCTTGTAGTCAGTAATGGATGAGGAGCAATGGTCATAATGGAACCATCAAAAAGAATTTTGATACCGAAACCGTAATGGAACTATTGCTGCTGCTGCTGCTCCTCCCGCTCCTGCTGCTGATAATGCTACTTCAAGTGTTCTTAAAGAAATTCGCACTTTCTTGTTTCAAAGTCTACTAATGTGTGTGCAATACTTAAATACCTATCTACCTAAAGCTAGGGTAGAATTCACATATTGTGATGTCGCAGAAGGAAGAGGCAGAGCGATTGAGAGAGGATGACGTGGACTCTCCTATTCACCACCACCGGAAAGTCGGACGTAGGCGGTTTGCTCACGACCGCCAATTACCTCCTTGACGAGGACCTCCAGGCGATAAGTATGGGGAATCTGTCGCCCACCGGAGATAAGTCCTCAAGTAGATAGACACTTTCTGTGTTCCCATAGTGATTTTAATTAGTTAGGGTTCCTTGCCCTAGAAGAGTGCTTGCTTTTGTGGGTGCCGCTGACTGGGTTACGGTAGTAGTACGTAACGTTCCCGTAATTCAGCCCCAGGCGACGAGTTGGAACACCGTGGGGTCTTAGTCGGTACGAGTCCGACATAATCTTCTTGCCTCCCCATGACGGGAAGGTATCCATGAGGATTTCCTCACGTTAAAAAAAAAGGGTAGAATTCACATCCATAGTAATCGTAGCCTAAATCAAGAAAATTTCATAAATGAGAAATATATGAGTTTACCAATAACTACTTATAATTGATTTATATTAGACATTAGACAGTGATTCATCGATATTTATCATGTAAGTACATACCTAAGTAAGTATAAGGAATGAATAAATGTGAGAACATCGATAATTTTAAATAATTAGATAATCCTTGATTGATAAAAGGTCCATGCTTTGTCCACCATCTTATCTGTTTTGACAGCTAAGTAACTAAAATTGATGCGAATGAGAATGTTGATTACATTTTTCAAAAAAAAAACAATCAAAGCAAACAAAATTTCAAATTCATTTATTTTAGGCGTAAACGCCACTTAGCGACAGGCTTTTACTTTTTTTTGTTGACTGGCAATTACAGAATCTACAATAAAATCAACAGCAAATTGCGTACGACACTTTGATAGAAGCTGTGAACAGTCGGTCTGGTGGAATTTATTTAATTACTCCCGAAAAAACCGGAAAAATTTTCTTAATTTTATTACTTTTGGGAGGATCAGATCACGAAATGACGTAGCTCTAGCGTTGGCTTCATTTGGAACAGTTGTAACTCTACTAGACGACGGACGAATTGCACATTCTGCTTTGAAATTACCATTAAACATTCATATCAACAAAACTCAAATATCGTCAAAATTAGCGCAAACCAAGATCCTACAGGTATGCAAAGGAGAATGCCAGACAATGTATAAAACTTTAACCCACTAATAAAAACATATTGTACAACAATGTATTATGCATCATTTTATTGCATTTATTTTACTATTTAATACAAATTACATTAAAAAGCTCTAGAACTCGGAGTATTCGACACGAGCCTAACGTTGGTTATCGTCCATTTCCGTATTGTTGTTGCGTATAGTTGTCACACTGACATGACAGTCGCAAAGCTTCATTAAATACATTTTTAAACAGGCATAACAACTCTGGATATTAGCGTTTTAGAGCCCACTTTTGATGAAAATACAATAAAAACGATTAATATGGCTAGAACCCAGTGCAATAATAAAGATTTAAAAATGCGTAAAGAATTTAAACTAAAAGGAAATAGATTAATTACTTTTTTTTTAACATAATTTTATTCCGATGTCCAACAGTAAAAATGGCTTATTGAAAAACATTTATATAATAATAGGATATTTTTAGTTTATTTACAATTTGTGGTCTTTCTGGGTTAGGATCTGGCATTCTCCTTTAATGTTTGGGATGAAATTACAATAATCTATAAGCGATCACTGGAGGCACTGGAGACACTGGACAGAACGTAGAAAGATCTTCGTGACAACCAAAATATTTTTGGTGAGGGACTCTGCTATCAGGTGATTTTCATCTCTTCTCTTCTAGGTCTTTCCCGACCAACTCGTGATGATGAACTGAATGCATGCCTAAAATCATCAAATTTGTGGCAGTAGGTAAAGACACTCCAATTAACAACTAACATTCGAGTATTTTTGCAACCAGATGAAACTGCAAATGTGTTGCGAAGCAGTTGTTAGACATTGGAAATAACAAAGTCGCAGTAGAAACTTCTCTCATATCACAGACTCAAAAGAGGAGCTTTTTCTGCGTGTTTTCAATCAATTAGGTTCTATTTTTTACGTTTCCTATAGTCCATATGAAATGAAAAAAGTGTGTGCAAAAATTATTTCGATGTCACTTAGTTCCCGAGGGCGCGAGTGGCAACCGGCCAGCGCTCAGTGCGGTGACGTCACAGGTCAACACGTTGTGCGCTCCAATACGATTTACTACGAAATAACGCAAATACTATTTGAAACGTCGAATTCTAATACAAGAAAACATGTGTTGTACCCAAAATGTATTGGCAATGCCAAACCGTTAAGAGCTCCTTAACGGTTTGGTATATATTTAACTGTCCTTCGTCTTCATCACCAGAGCCTAAATGACAATAACAACACATCTAAGTGTAAAGTTTTCAATGAGACAAATTAATTAAGTCCAATCACAAGGTAGCTACTGTAAGCCGTTAAGGATTATAGATGAGTTCCCTCATCTGTAGTTCGAATTGATAAATAAAAAAGTAAAAAAGACAATTGAAAAAAAGTAAAAGCTTAAACACTACAATATCCTAAACTATATATAATATATTAAACAATTAAAAAAAAACAGTAAAAAACTTAGGCGTCATAATATTCCTCCGAATCGGTGTCGAGCGGTAAAGTGCCCAGAAGGCTGGCAGCATTGCCACGTTGAATGGCAATGCTGATCCTCTGTCCTAAAAAGAGACCAGCCTTCTGGTCACGAGAGGCGTCGGCTTTGTGATTTCTCTATAAAAAAAGCGAGTACTCGGACCCCACGATCCCAGCGTTTCAACTCCAAACGGATCAAATACATAATCACCGAGGAGGTTACTGTACTTGCGCCGTTTGAGAGTCTCCGCTGATGCAGCAGCAGCGCCCGCACAGCCCATCGTGCTAGGAAGATGTAAAGGCGCAAGGGTGTCCACGCAAGTTGCGTCCCACACCAAAGGCCTTCCCATCTTCCATGGCATCAATGACATGCCGTCTGGTCTCTTGCCTTCGTCGCGCGCCAAGCCGTTTGGTTCTAAAACAGCTGGCACGCCGGCGGTGACAAGGGCTCGACGTATGATGTCATTGAGGTTAGCGTGGCGGGATATGCGACCAGCGCTCCTACTGCAAGAAATAAATAAATAAATAAATATAGGACAATTACACACATCGCTATATAGCCCCAAAGTAAGCGTACTCGTTGGTAGCTTGTGTTATTGGTACTATGATAACTGATGATAAGTTACTGCAAAAGTAAGATACAAATAGCTGAAACTAGTGGGGTCATATAATCTGGTCCTTAAATTTAGTTACAGGTATTTGTGTTGTCCAATTCTACTTTTACTTCATAGCACATGACACTATACAGTGATCTCAAGCTTAGTGAAATTACTTTGGCTTGGCAAAGCAAATGACGAAGAGAAAGACAGACAAATTATTAAATAAAAATATTTTCGACTTCAGTTGAAATAAAGACCTTCAATGTTTTCAAAAATTGTAAAATTTTTTCAATGGATAGCATCGGATCTTTGGATTTGATATGATTCGTTTGGTTGGGTTGGTTTTATTATGAGTAGGTATAAAACATAGATAAATAAGACAAATAAAGAAAATATAAAACGATCCTTCATGATATTACAAAAAATTTTAACAAAAAATAAAACCGACTCAAAACGCACTAAAAAATATAAAATAAGGTTTCTACTTTAAGGACGTTACCTAGAACCCACGAACTGCTTTACTTTGTAAAATAAATGTTCCTTAAACTTGGCTGGCACCGACTCCTAGCAGTGGCGTAGCTAGGCAAGCAAGGGCCCTGGGGCAAATTGAAAAATGGGGCCCCACTGCTATGTAAACTGATTAGGTTTTATCCAATAAAAATATGAAATATACAAATACTTTAAAAATGCTATGTTACTTAAGCTCTTGTTACTGTTTAATATTTTTATGTAGGCAGGTAATAAAAATATTAAACAGTAACAACATAAACTACAACTAAAGTTAGTGTAGGTTTGGCTAATAAAACAAAAAGGGAGGATTCGAAGGTTTATTAAATATAGAGGTTGGGGCTACCAACTGACTATATTTAAATTTTATATTTAAATTTTATAAATGACTTCGTTTAAATCCAGGCTTTCTTCATACTTTTGTAATAAAGTTGCTTCATTAACATGTAATAAAAATGTTGGTATTAGAAAATCGAATATATGACAGACTGCACTCATACTAATATAAAAAATTTTTAACAAAAAATAAAAACGCCTTCAAAACGCACTAAAAAGTAAAAAATAACTACGTCATTTACTTACTTTAATTTACTTAATCACATCTATGAAGTCATCCAAGTTTAGGTAAAGTCTTTAAAGTAGAAAGCCCGGGTGGCACCGACTTCATAGATGTTATTAAGTAAATTAAACTAAGTAAATGACGTAGTTATTTTTTACTTTTTAGTGCGTTTTGAAGGCGTTTTTATTTTTTGTTATTTTTTTTTATTTCATACTTTTTAGTGATTTATCAACAACGAAAATACTAAAGAACCTACTCGAACTAAACCATAAGTACCAATATTCACTAGCTAGTTATAACATTCCAACATCCCTACATCCCTACAAATGTGCCTATAAAGTTTGAAGAGTTTCCTCGAGTTTTCGTAGATCTCATCATCAGATCATGACTTAGTTAACATTAAACCAACTGGAATCTATAACCTTACAAACTTCTCATTGAGACATATTAATCGAGCCCAACAGCACAAGGTAGCTACTGTAAACCGTTAAAAAGCTCCCTCAGCTGTCTTTCGTCTTCATCGCAAGACCCTTGAGGACAGTCACAGCCCATCTAAATGTAAAGTTCTCATTGAGACAAATTAATCGAGCCCAAACACAAGGTAGTTACTGTAAACCGTTAAAGAGCTCCCTCAGCTATCCTTCGTCTTCATCTGCAGACCTTCAATGACAGTCACAGTCCATCTAAATGTAAATTTCTCGTTGAGACAAATTAATCAAGCCCAAACACAAGGTAGCTACTGTAAGCCGTTACGGAACTCCCTTAACTGTACTTCGTCTTCATCACCAGACCCTCAATGACAGTCACAGTCCATCTAAATGTAAATTTCTCATCGAGACAAATTAATCAAGCCCAAACACAAGGTAGCTACTGTAAGCCGTTACGGAGCTCCTTTAACTGTACTTTGTCTTCATCACCAGACCCTCAATGACAGTCACAGCCCATCTAAATGTAAAGTTCTTATCAAGACAAATTAATCGATCCCAAACACAAGGTAAATGCAGTAAATCGTCAAGGAGTTCTCATATATGTAGATCGGCTCCATCATCAGATCGACTCCAGACCTTTAAAACCTTCCGACTCTGCTAAAACTTTAATCGCCTCGCCCAAATTTATCGCCCCGGAAAAAAATTATCAACTGTGTTGTTATGATTAAAGTGCGGTTGCAACCTGTCATATCTATTTTAAAAATGGAAAAAATTTCCAAAATTTCTAGTGAGGATTAGAGGGCCCCCTGAGCTTGAGGGCCCTGGGGCGCTGCCCCGCCTAGCCCCTACGTAGCTACGCCACTGACTCCTAGATATGCTTAAGTAAATTAAAAAAACTAAATGACACACTTATTTTTTAGTTTTTAGTGCGTTTTGAGTGGTTTCTATTTTTTGATTTAAAGTTTTATTTCTTACTTTTTAGTGATTTATCGCCACGTAACGTACTCGTACTATACTGTCATAGTATATTATACGGCACTAGTAGCCAAAGTTACCGATACCGAGACAAAAACCGAAATCGCTGTAAGCATGCCTCCAACATTTGAAGAGTTCCTTCAATTTCCCCGGGATATCATCATCAGATCCTAACATGATGACAATGGGACCACCTTGGATGTATGCCCTTTCTAATAAAAAAAGAATTATCAAAATCGGACTACTCTGTAAAAAGAGCAGCATTTTTAGGATGCCCTGATTTTTTTTTCCGATTGAGTAGTTGCCGTAGGCTCCATAAGGGACCACAGCGGCGTCACCGGAGGGGTTGGGCGAGCGCAGAAGCATCCCCGGAGGGTGCCTGAAGGCGAAAGAAAAGGGGGCGTAACGACTCTCTAAGGGCGTCCCCTGTGAGACTCGGGCCTCGGCTTAGAGGAACGTTTGGAATGGGTGTGTAGTTTGGCGTGATTATTAAATCAAACCAAAGCGCCCCCTTGATGGACGAGCATGAGTGGCACGTCCAGGTGACGTTAGGAAGCGGGGAACTCGTCTTCGCGAAGACGCTGTGTAGATTGTGTATGTGTGTCCTGGGAGGCGTTGTCCGTAGTTATGTCGTCGTCAGGATCGTAAAGGACATTTTTTGGGCGTCTGCGTTTGCAGTCGGCGTCTAACTCGGGTGCGTAAGAGCACGATTCAACCACTAGAGGGTTGGGATGTGTGGCGGCTTTCGAAAAGTAATTTTTCGAAAGCTTTTTCATGTAGTGTGAAATTGTAGGTAGATCCAGGTCTCTATGGAGGTTATTATTGCGAACAAACCACGGGCAGCCCGTGGCAAGGCGCATGAATCTATTTTGAATTCTTTGCAAGCGCTGTAATGCGCTCTTTGGACGGTGGGCGAACACTACGCTAGCGTAGGTCATGATGGGGCGGATGCAGGTCTTGTATAGTGTGACCTTGAGTCTAAGGGATAATTTGCTTTTAGGGCAAATTAGGTAATAGAAACGACCTAACACATATGCGGCTCTATTTCTGACCTTCTGAATATGTGCTGAGAAGCTCATACGGTTATCAAAGGTTACCCCAAGATATTTGGCCTTGGGTTGCCATGGGATGGGTTCTCCGTAAAGGGAGATCTCTGGGAGGGAAGGCGGTCTGGTTGGGTGAGCTTTAGCCGAAAATAGTACTGCTGCACTTTTTGCGAGGTTCACCTCGATGCGCCAGAGACGGAACCAATCGCCTAAGCGTTTGGCCGCCTCTTTGAGTTTTCTTGTTATGACCGTAGGTTTTATGTGTGTTGTGAACAGTGCGGTATCGTCCGCAAACTGTGCAACATGGACGTTTGGGAGGTCAGTGGGTCGTCACTCGTGTAGATTGCATACAGAATGGGAGCTAGCACTGAGCCTTGGGGACTCTCGCTCGGATAGGCCTGCGGGAGGAGAGAGTGTCGTCTAGGCGGTACCTGAAGGTACGGTCGGTAAGGTAGCTGTGGAGTAATCGAACCAGGTTTTTTGGCATGCCGAAACGATGGAGTTTGACTAGCAAGCCTCCGTGCCAGACCCTGTCGAATGCTTTAGCCACGTCGAAGAAGAGAGCCCCAGTAGGAATGGGTTTCCAGTGTGTAGTGAAGCCAGCTAGAATATGTTCCGTTAAGCGGTGAGCTTGTTGGACACAAGAATGTTTGGCTCGAAAGCCGAATTGGTGGTTATTTAGGAGGTTTTTCTCCGAAACTACGGTCTTGATTCTATTTTGGATAACTATCTCAAACACCTTGGCAATAGTGAGTAGACTAATGGGGCGGTAACTTGTAGGCTTTGGGATGCCGATAACAGTGGCTTCCTTCCACTCTACGGGGAAGGAGCAGTGTGCGAGAAACATGTTGAAGATAACAACTAACAAGTTAATTAGTTGAATGGGGAAAAGCTTAAGCGCTTTGTTACTAATATGATCTGGGCCTGGGGCCTTCTTTTTTTGTAAGCCTTTGATAATCCTAGAGACTTCGTCGTAGGTCGTAGGAGGGATATCGTCTCCGTTGGGAGGGAGCGAGAGGATGGAAACAAGTTCGGCGTCGACTTGTTCCACGTGAGTTGGATCTACGGAAGTAGTGCTTGGAGTGCACTGTGTTTCGAGACTGTCTGCTAAGCACTCGGCCTTATCGATATCCTCGGACGCGGGCGGGAAGTCGGGGCGAATTAAAGGTGGAGTGGCCGAGACGAGGTCGGATGCCCTGACCAGGGGCGCTGGCTTTTATAAAACCGTAGGTGCTTATGCTATTTTCATGACTCGAAAAAATGTGAGAAGAGAAATTTATTTATTTATTTATAAAGTCTGCTAGTGATTTTTCATAATTACACTTCAATAACATATACTACTTAAAATAACATGCTTAACGTATGCAAAATGGTATTAAAGCAGACATAGCTTGCTCTTTTGTACACGCTTTTTTAACGACTTCAAAAAAAGACATTTCTTAATTCGACCGTACATATTTTTTTATTTTTGTTCGCGACTAACTTCGTTGAGTTGGATAGGAGATAGTCTGGTTGTGGTACCATGACAAGGAAACCAGAATCTAATGAGGAGATATTGAAGTAAACGAGGGAAACTTTTGTAGGTTCAAGTACATGTTAGTTCGGACATCAAGTACGTGTGTTTATTTTTCCATTAAGTTTTTTAAATCACCATTATAAAAATATAGTTTATCAGAAAGCTGTAAAGGAGAATGCCAGACCCTAACCCAGAAAGAACACAAATTGTAAATAAACTAAAAATATCCTATTATTATATAAATGTTTTACAATAAGCCATTTTTACTGTTAGACATCGGAATAAAATTTTGTTATAAAAAGTAATTAAACTATTTCCTTTTAATTTACACTCTACGCATTTTTAAATCTTTATTGTTGCACTAGGTTCTAGCCTTTTAAATCGTTTTTATTGTATTTTCATCAAAAGTGGGCTCTAAAAGAGTAGTACACAGAATCCTTAAGCCTGTTTAAATTTAAAAATCTATTTAATGAAGCTTTGCGGATGTCGTGTCATTGTGACAACTATACGGAATAACAATCGGTAATGGACGATCACCAATGTTAGGCTCGTGGCGAATAATTCGAGTTCTAGAGCTTTTAAATGTAATTTATATTAAATAGTAAAAAAACGCAACAAAATGATGCATAATACATTGTTGTACAATATGTTTTTATTAGTGGGTTAAAGTTCTATATATTGTCTGGCATTCTCCTTTATTATTAACAGACTGTATCAAAATATTAAATTGAAACTTTATAAATAGCCTGTATATCAGGAAAACTGTTTTATTAGTAAGCAACATTATGTATAATTGGAATAGGAAAATAATAATGAAACTTCATCCATACCGAATATTTTTTTATTGATTACGGTTTCTTTTCGTTTGTTTTAAGTTTTTTTTATACAAAAGTTTAAGTCTTTTATTTGCCGATTGATGCAGTACGAAGTTTGCTGACTCAGGTAGTATAAAATAAAAAGTAAAACAATCCAAATAAATAATACTGCTGCAAAGTGTACAATTAAGATTAGTGCTGCATTTATACGAATGTTCCATAGTTGAGAAATTGAGATAAAATTTAAGACGTCACAAGATGGAATTTCAAGGTGATGGAAGGTAAAATTACTTAAATTAGTCATGGCAATTTCCGTAAATGTCCAGTTCAAAAGGTGGCTCACACTTGCAGAAATCACCTAAGGCAATGGTACTCAGACTAGGTAATGGTAGCTTACACAGTGGTATGACCAACTGCCGTCTCATGGCTTCCAATTCAGGAGGGCTGAAAATGATATTTATTCACTTTATTAGGTTTTATTTATTACTCATAATAAATGGGATGGTAAGTATGGAATTACAATAGTTACATCAGTATGTCCATGTACAACAAGTATCAACTTAAAAATGTGTGTTCAATAATATCTCTTAATATAACGAGAGCAAAGTGTAAGGAAGATTGGCACACCGTGTTATGGTGGTGCTAAAGTTATTTCGAAATAATTAAACTAGAGTCACAACAAACAGACAATATATAAGATTTTTTCATAATTGTTTGTGAATTAATTAATAAATAAGATATGGATAAATGATGATATAGGTGTCATTTGGTATAGTACTCCACTACCCTACTATCAGGACAGTAAATTATACAAGTAAAATACATATACACTTTATACTCAATCTCAAAATCATTTACTTCAAATAGACTTAGTTTACTACCACTTTTGAAACGTCATTTTAAACTTTTATTCCTAATCCTAAGTAATAGCGATTACGTAAGGTCGGAAACTTAAACTTGAACCTACGAGTGTTCCAATATTCTCTACGTATTTCAACTAATATATTGCTAATCATGCTTATTTTAACATTTGACTATTATACTACTGCAGTTACGTCATATTGTAATGATCGAAATAATAGGTATGCGAGTAGTAGGGCTGTAAGATATTAGTAATATAATTTATATAAATAGAAAGTAGACAATTCGTAATAAAAAGTAATAAAAGCTTGAAATAAAATGGATTCACTCACAGTCCAATTACCAGTTGCCGTGCAAAATAATAAGGGCGGGCTAAGCACACGCTCAAAATGCTTAATACAAACAATAATCGAAGCATCTTGCAACGCCAACGCCTGGTGGTAAACAACTGCTTTGTCTAAAAGAGAAGTAATTATACTTATTGCACAAGAACAGAAGTACAACTAATTAAGAAATATAAGTACAGGAGAAAATAAATCAAAGAAGTATAGACAAGTTCCTTGATCGTTGCTATACTGTATGCTTAAGCTATGTCAAGACTAAGTAGGAGGCGGGCACCAATTGTATACCGTGCATACGGTCCGATGGCATGCTTAACAGAAATCTCCCAACCACCGCATGCGGACTCTATCTAATAAAAACGATCCCCGCACTCGTGCTGCATGATTTACGCAAAATCTCCCGCACCCCGCATGTGGACTTATCGCACATATACCGAGATTAACAAAAAGCGGAAAAGTGCGATTCGGAGTCGCCCATGAAGGGTTCCGTAACAGCTAGTATCATAGCACAAGTTCTTGTAGTTCGTTGTAACTTTGATCGATGTTTTAATAATAGTTTATTTTTTGTTCACGTTTATTGTTCACATTTACGGTTTATGATTATGAAATAAGATGTATTTTTTTATATGAGTTGATTGGATGAAAAGTAAATTGCGGTAAATTAATGATTTATGATGTATTATAATAAACTAGTATACTTACTAGTTAACTTAAAAAAACAAGTATACTCGGTTTTTTCGCTTGCTCTATCTTGCTCTAATTTTTCAGTTCTAAGCAACACTCAAAATGTGTTGTTTCTTTTTTGTGAAAATTTTAATGTGGTTCAGGGAATATAACTATTTTCTAAGTTTCAACTGTCCCTAGAGCTGTTATAGTTTCGGAAAAAATCCGTCCGTATGGCGCAGCCAGACAGACATGACGAATCCATAAGGGTTCCGTTTTTTGCCATTTGGCTACGGTACCATAAAAATTAGCCATTCAATTGACAATTGCATTTAGAATGCAAGAATTGAAGCGGAAGCCGGGAAGGATACGGTGGTAAATCAGTATAATAAATTGTTTTCTGTATCAAAAGCATGAACTGTTATTCCGATTTTCATCGATATTTATTACTAAGGTCTGAGAATCGTTAATCGATATATACTATTCTATGCAAATTCCGTCAATCTCTAATACGTCAAAATTCCTTAAAACTGAAACAGGACTTTCCATACAAACTTTCAACTGTTTTAATTTTTCGCGACAATTTTAATTCCATTAAAATATGAGCTAAAATTGTGTCATGTTTCATTTGAATTCATTTAGAAGTTTTGTCCTAAATCGCAGCCGAAAAAAATACGGACAGACAGACAAACAGACAAAAATAAAAATATATATATATTCTTAGCCTCAAAAATATCTTCAATGTACAGAATTAGACCTGACACAGATTTATTATCTACACTAATATTATAAAGAGGAAAACTTTGTTTGTTTGGTTGTAATGAATAGGCTCAAAAACTACTGGACCGTTTTTAAAAATTCTTTCACCATTCGAAAGCTACATTATTCACGAGTAACATAGGCTAAGTTTTATTTTGGAAAAAAATAGGGTTCCGTAAAATATTTGGGTTTTTCGGACACAAGGTGTAAAAAATCAACCAGAAAAGTTACTTATTTTGCGTACGCTGCCTAAACTATAAAAGATAGAACCATAAAATGTTGTAAATAATTGGAGATCTTATAAATATCTACAAAAAAGTCCGCGACACACTATACCTATCTATGTCGAGTGAAGCACAACAATTTTTTTATTTAAAAATCTTAATTTTTTTGGACTACATTTAAACGCATTTATTTTACTCATGCTATTATTATTTATCAAAATAAATTATTTCATCACTAAGTACAGTTTATGTAGATAATATTTGGTATTTAAAAGATTAAAATTGGACGTTTGGTTTTGAAGTTATAGCGAAATTAAAATATTACTATTTCTGCGTTGCGAAGTGAGCGTCACCAAGGCGGGGGTGCGCGTGCGGGAGGGCAGTTTAGATCTATGTTATATATACGATGATGAATTAAGAATTCGATCTTTGTTCAAATATCTGTTTAGTACACGGAAGAGTTTGTTCGTTTGTTTAAACGGGCTAATCTCTATCTGCGTGTCGGATTGTAAAATTATTTTTGTTTATTCTGAAGGCTAGACTCAAGAGTGAAATATACTATTTAATATCAATTTATACCCATCAGCTTGCCATAAATATATATTTTTAATGTTAATGTACTGAAATGTCATACAATGTTTAACAAAAATGTAGACCTTTAGTACACGGGACGGGACGGAGAATATTGCTTCACGGGAAACTATAAAAAAATTAAATTGAGAGGGGGAGCGGGGAATGAGCACACTCTATGTGACTTTCACACATTTTGTATGAAAGTCTGTCTTTAAAATTAGAAGGGTACCTAAGAGGTTTTCACGCGGACGAAGTCGCGGGCGACTGCTTGTAAGTAATATGCGAAATTAAGTCTTTCTGTTTGTTACTTAATCACGCCTAAACTACTCTACCGATTTTAATGAAATTTGATAAACACAGAGATAGTATATAATATAGATAGAGCCTGAGAAATGACATAGGCTACTGTTTGTCAAACTATCACAAAACAATTTCTCACTTAATAACCTTAGTAATTAATACTTGCGAATGGAACTAAAGAGTCGCAGCTTCAAATCCAAAGAATTACAAACTCGCAAGTGGCTTTTGCCGTATAGTTCAATAAACAAGAAATAGACCTTTTAGTTTGTAGGACTTCTTGAAATATAAGTCGGTCATAGATATTTTGTTTTTATACTTGAGTTGACATAACGAGTAGGTAGGTAGATTGTATCTAATTCGTTGATAATAGAAGAATTACTGTGGAAAAATAAATAATTCATGCAATTACTTGTAGTACTATCGGGCGGAAAACTCATAATTAATTTTAGATCGCTTTTTGTTTTGTGATAGAGTTGTAGAGTGAAAGAAAATTACTGCAAAAGTAAGATACAAATAGCTGAAATTTAGTGGGGTCATATAATCTGTCGTGTACAAATATATATTTATATTGTGTATATATATGTATATAAATTTAATTGCAGGTATTTGTGTTGTCGTTAATTTTGTATTGTACCATTGTTTCTATATTTTTCAATTCTACTTCATAGCACATGACACTGTACAGTGATCTCAAGCTTAGTGAAATTACTTTGGCGTTGCAAAGAAAATGACGGAGAGAAAGACAGGCAAATTATTAAATAAAAATATTTTCGACTTCAGTTGAAATAAGACATAGACCTTCAATAAAAATTGTAAAAATTCAATTGACAGCATCGGATCTTTGGATTTGACATGCTTCGTTTGGTTGGGTTGGTTTAATTATAAGTAGGTATAAAACATAGACAAATAAAGAAAATATAAAACAATCCTTCTTGATATTATAAAAGCGAACGTTTGTATGTATGGAGGGATGGATGTTTGTTACTCTTTCACGCAAAAACTACTGAATGGATTTTGATGAAACTTCACAATAATATACATTACATATCAGAATAACACATATGCCCCAATTTATCCCGAAATTTCCAGCGGAACGAGAATTGCAACCGCGGGCGTAGATATATAAAATTTTTTTTTAAAAGATTCATTTCTATATTTCTTTTTTATACAGTCTCGACGAATGTACTTTTCTTTAACATTATAACTTCATGTTTTATTTTCAAAATAATTTCTCGCTTATATATAATTCAAAAACAGAGTACAAATAATTAATTTGTTAAGGTATAATACTTTGTATTATTTAGGCCTGTGTGCACCAAGATTTCGGTTATCATAACCAACGGTTAACATAACTTTACTATAAATTTACTATTTGTAATAAACCCGTACGCCGGTTAAGGACATAAACCGGGCGGTTATCTTAACCGAGCTTACGTCCTTAACCGGTGTACGGGTTGTCGTGAACAGTAAAATTTTACGTTTAGCTTATGTTAACCGTTGGTTATGACAACCGAAAT
Source organism: Mycalesis mineus (assembly GCA_034621355.1). Classification (NCBI taxonomy): domain Eukaryota; kingdom Metazoa; phylum Arthropoda; class Insecta; order Lepidoptera; family Nymphalidae; genus Mycalesis; species Mycalesis mineus. Next base: position 11,152,947 of record CM067885.1, read on the forward strand.
CTTGGTGCACACAGGCCTCAATATACTTGAATGCTTGACTAGAGCAGCGTTTCTAGTATGCCCTGATCAGGGGCGCTGGCTTTTATAAAACCGTAGATGCTCATGCTAATTTGAAGACTCGAAAAAATGTGAGAAGAGAAATTTATTTATTTATTTATTTATTAAGTCTGCTAGTGGTTTTTCATAATTACACTTTAATAGCATATACTACTTAAAATAACGTGCTTAACGTATGCAAAATGGTATTAAAGCAGACATAGCTTGCTCTTTTGTACACGCTTTATTAACAACTTCAAAAAAGGTATTTCTCAATTCGACCGTATATATTTTTTTGTGTCTATTACCGGCTAATTTGTCGATTTTGATGATTCCTTTTTGTTGGTAAAGACATAGTCCGGTAGTGGTACCATGACAGGGAAACCAGCATCTAATTATGGGATCTTGGAGAAATCGAGAAAAACTTTTGAAAAATTGTAGGGACAACTAGTACGTGTGTTAATTTTTTCATTATGTATTTCAAATCACTACACATGAGTAAGCCGAACTACTGATGAGTGAGCTCCTTAAGGGCGCGTTTATTTGAAACGAATTTGTTCGCGCCGACACAACGCGCTTTCGCGCGGGGACCGCCGCGCGGCGACCGTCTGTAGTAAGTGTCTGAAGAACACGCTGCTATTGCGAAATACACTTTATTGATTCAGTAACTACGGTTTAAATTCAATGAGCAAAAAATAATCACTTTTTACATCGCTATTGCTCTCCAACTTTGATTAATTTCACTCACTCAAGTTTTGTCTTTAATTTAATAATTAAATTAAAATAATTTTGCATTTAATTTCGCACGTGCCTAATATGCGGAATTTAAGTAAAAAGTTATAATTGCATATTAAGAAAATTTTCGCGTCGTCTAACTGCAGCCTAACGGTTTATTGTAATACCTACCTTGTGATTGGGCTTGATTTATTTGTCTCGTTCAGAACTTTACACTTAGATGGACTGTGATTGTCATTAAGGGTCTAGTGATAAAGACGAAGGACAGTTGAGGGACTTCCTTAACGGTTAAATTAGCTACCTTGTGATTGGGCTTGACTAATTTGTATCGTTGAGAACATTTAGATGAGCTGTGATTATCATTAAGGGTCTAGTGTTAACTATATCTACGAAGTCGGTGCCATCCGAGCTATCTACATTAAAGATGTTATCTACACTTGGATACTAATACTTGGTTACTACGGTGATGGTACCATGATAAGGAAATCAGGATCTGATAATGGGATCTTGGAGTCATCCAGGGGAACTTGTACGTTTTTTAATTTTCCCGTTAAGTATTTTAAAGCACTACAATTTAATAAAGATCTGGAGTCGATATGATGGTGGAGCCGAAATACTGAAGAAGGAACTCTTCAACGATTTACTGCAGTTACCTTGTAATTGGACTTGATTAATTTGTGTTGATGAGAACTTTTCACCTAGATTACTTGTGATTTTATTTGGGGTCTGGTGATAAAGACGAAGGACAGTTAAGGCGTACCTCGTCTTAACTGTTTACAGTTAAGAAGTACCTTACTACACGACAGACAGCTAAACCGGTTTGATAAATTATTTTTTGTTTAATAGGGTATAGTTTCCAGTTGATATAATGTTTCATGTCATGATCTAAAGATGAGATCTCGGGTAACTGCAGAGAAATCTTCAAACAGGCACATTTGCAGAGATTTCGGTATGTTATAAGTGGCTGGCGAACATTCGTACTCATATTTTAGTACGAGTAGGTTTTACGTTTGTTCGCTGTACATAAATTTATTTCGCCTTTCAGTAGTTAGAGCTCAAAAAGGGTTGACGACGAACAAAAGACAAACTAACTTCGTTAAAGCAGGCTCAAGTACAAATTCCACCAGCAATCATTAGTCAATTCTGGGCTCTGCTCCTGATTGGACTATATTAATGGACACGTATGAAAAGCACTATAAAATCCCGGAAGACTTAGCTATTACGACATCTAGACCGGACATATTTCTTTTTTCCAAACAAATCAAACGTATAGTACTCGTTGAGCTTACAGTGCCGTGGGAAACAAACATCCCTAAAGACCATGTATTCAAAGTGAATAAATATTATGACCTTACTAATGAACTAACCAAAAATGGCTATGTGGTTAGTTTATACGCGGTAGAAGTGGGTGCGAGGGGTATACCAGCGAAGTCTCTCTACAACCTGCTAAAAGACCTTGGCCTTACTAGAAGTGCAGTAAGCTCTATATTGGAACGAGTGTCCAAAGCTGCTCTAGTAGGGTCCTTCCGAATTTGTCTGGGCAGGGAGTACAACTTGAACAGAGGAGGTGAGTGTTGACGCGCGTCACTAAGGGTACCCTTAAACCTACACCCGTGTCACAAGTCTCGGGCTCTGTTTGGAGTTTTTCTGTTCGCACGGTGAATCCATGGAATGCTAAGATAAAATAATAGATAGATAATTCTCTAAAAAGTATAAAAAAATTTTACCCCTAGACAGACATATTATAAATAGTATTACAGGAAAACTGTTTGTAAGTAAACAACATCATGTATAATTAATAGAAAGTAATAATAAAACTTCATTCATATCGAGTATTTTTTTATTCATTATAGTTTTCTTTTGTTTGTTTTAAATTCTTTAATACAAAAGTTTAGGTATTTTATTTATCGATTGATGCAGTACGAAGTCTGCTAGTATAAATAAAAAGTAAATCAATCCAAACGAACAATACTGCTAAAGAGTGTACAATTTAGATTAGTGCTGCGTTTATACGAATGTTCAATAGTTGAGAAATTAAGATGAAATTTAAGACGTCACAAGATGAAATTTCAACGCGATGTTAGGTAGAATTACTTAAATGGGTCACGGCAAATTCCGTTAATGTCCATTTGAAGGGGTGGCTCACATTGGCATATCAGAGGTGGGTTACAGTTTGGTGGGACCCACTGCCGTCTCATGGCTTCCAATTCAGGAGGGCTGAAAATGATATTTATTCATTTTATTAGGTTTTATTTATTACTCATAATAAATGGGATGGTAAGTATAGAATTATGATAGTAACATCAGTATGTTCGAGTACCACAAGTATCAACTTAGATTTAAAAATGTATGTTCAATAGTACATCTTAATATAACGAGAGCAAAGTGTAAGGAAGACTGGCACTATGTTAAGGTGTGCCAAAAAAATTATAAGTTTCTATTTTAATCAATATGGTAGACACTACATCCTAAATTAAAATTAAGTTCCATGAAATTTAATTTAATTTTAGTTTTTTTTATAGAACCGGATTAACAAAGTTCGGGCCCTTAGGATAAACAATATTTAGACTTCGGTGATCAACAGCTCTTTAAAAGCTCTTTTCAAGGGATATTAGTAACAGCATCGGCAGCAGCATCTCCAGACTGCTTATATTTATATACATACAGTAGAAATAATTTACATATTTGTATCTTTTATGTAGTTTGTTAAATAAAATAAATTTTAGAGTGCCACATAGATATCCACGTTCTGCCATTACACCACTAGTTCCACCGCGCACCAGAACAGTATTCGGCGCCAACTCCACCATCCCTCGGCTTTGTAAATTGTACAATAATTGCAGTGGGTTCTTGGACATCAATGTAAATCCGCCAAACACTTTTCGAAAACTGGTCATAAGCAACTTAGTTGGCCAAATATGAGGGGCTATTTTATTTTGTTTTGCTTCGTTTTATTTTATAGGTAATATATATTTTTTTTAAATAGATTTTTAGAATATAATTTTTAGATACATTTATACATATTCAAGCTTTTCTTATTGTTATTAGTGTACATTAGATATATAATTAAGTGGTAAATTTTATGTATTTGTTTTGTACAATGGATAAAAGCGTGTGCTAAAGTGCAAGCAATGTCTGCTTTAAAACGATTTTGCATACGTTAGGCATGTTATTTTAAGCTATATATGTTATGTAAGTGTAATTATGTAAAAATCACTAGTAGACTTAAATAAATAAATAAATAAATAAATTAGTTAATTTGTCAAGATATGCTTATGAAAATGTAATTATTAAAATCGTACCCCTAAAGGGTTATATAGCGGTTGAAAGTTTTTAATGAATGTTCTTAATTTAAATATTTAAATGACAATATCTTTAAAAATGTAATTTTTAAAAATGTCACAGGGAGCCGCTGGGCACACGCAGCTCAGGATCGCTGTGTTTGGAAGTCCCTAAATAAGGCCTGTGTCCAGAAGTGGAGGTCCACCGGCTAATAATAATGACTATGATGATGATGATCTTTAAAAATTGCTATATAAAACTACTGGATAGATTACTTAAAACACGGTAATTTCATGTAAATCGGTTCAGTAATTTGGCGTGATTGAATAACAAACAGACCGGCTTTCGCATTTATAATTTTAGTATAGAAAAAGGGGGAAAATATTCCTCATTAATTTATAAATAAAATATGGAAAAATCTCTGTCTACTCTGAGTTGCATGAATATCTGGGCATGAAAACTATAAAAGAAGAAGTTAAACTCAGATCAATAAGCTATAAAAATTGCTCTCATAAACATTTTTCGCGTGAGAAGGCTAAAACGCGCCTTTATATGGGCAACATAAATAAATGACATTACACACATTGGAAATACACCAAAGAATAAAGAAAGTTTCATGGCCTTCAATGGAAGACCAGCTACAAATGTCATTAGTCCATCAACCAATTTGCTTATAGCTGTTGTGGCTAATTGCTAAATAGAAAAATTATAAGAAAAAAAAACATATGGATAAATGATGATACAGGTCTCATGGTAGGTATAGTAGTCTACCACCCTACTATCATAACAGTAAATTATATAAGTAAAATACATATACACTTTATACTCAATCTCAAAATCATTTACTTCAAATAGACTTAGTTTACTATCACTTTTGAAACGTCATTTTAAACTTTTATTCCTAAGTAATAGCGATTACGTAAGGTCGGAAACTTAAACTTAAACCTACGAGTGTTCCAATATTCTCTACATATTTTAACTAATATTTTACTAATCATGCTTATTTTAACATTTGATTATTATACTACTGCAGTTACGTCATATTGAAATGATCGAAATAATAGGTATGCGAGTAGTAGGGCTATAAGATATTAGTAATATAATTTAGATAAATAGAAAGTAGACAATTCGTAATAAAAAATAATAAAAGCTTGAAATAAAATGGATTCACTCACAGTCCAATTACCAGTTGCCGTACAAAATAATAAGGGCGGGCTAAGCACACGCTCAAAATGCTCAATACAAACAATGATCGAAGCATCTTGCAACGCCAACGCCTGGTGGTTAACAACTGCTTTGTCTAAAAGAGAAGTTATTATACTTATAGCACAAGAACAGAAGTACGACTAATTAAGAAATATAAGTACAGGAGAAAATAAATCAAAGAAGTATGGACAAGTTCCTTGATCATTGCTATACTGTATGCTTAGCTATGTCAAGACTAAGTAGGAGACGGGCACCAATTGCATACCGTGCATACGGTTCGATGGCATGCTTAACAGAAATTTCCCAACCACCGCATGCGGACTCTATCGGCCAATGAAAACGATCCCCGCACTCGTGCTGCATGCTTTACGCAAAATCTCCCGCACCCCGCATGCGGACTTATCGCACATATACCCAGATTAACAAAAAGCGGAAAAGTGTTATTCGGATTCGCCCATGAAGGGTTCCGTAGCAGCTAGTAAAATAATATAAGTTCTTGTAGTTCGTTGTAACTTTGATCGATGTTTTAATAATAGTTCATTTTATGTTCACGTTTATTGTTCACATTTACGGTTTATGATTATGAAATAAGATGTATTTTTTATTTTTTTTATATGAGTTGATTGGATGAAAAGTAAATTGCGGTAAATTTATGATTTATGATGTATTAAAATAAACTAGTATACTTACTAGTTAATTTTTTAGTTAATTGACATTTCATTTAGACTGCAAGAATTGAAGCGGAAGCCGGGGAAGATACGGTGGTAAATCAGTGAATTAAATTGTTTTCTGTATCAAAAGCATGAACTTTTACTGTCGATATTTATTACTAAGGCCTGGGAATCGTTAATCGATATTTACTATTCTATGCAAATATCGTCAATATCTAATACGTCAAAATTCCTTAAAAGTGACACAGGACTTTCCATACAAACTTTCAACCCCTTCTGTTTTAATTTTCGCGACAATTTTATACCATACCATACCGTACCATGTTTCATTTGAATTAATTTAGTAGTTTCGTCCTAAATCGCAGCCGAAAAAAATACGGACAGACAAACAGACAAAAATAAAAATAAATATTTTTTTGGCCTCAAAAATATCTTCAATGTACAGAATTAGACCTAACACAGATTTATTATAAGTAAAAAAGTTGAGAGGTGTCAAGGGACACCCAGATGGAACGAAGTTCCTTTCGATTAAGTGAAGGAATTGTAATAAAATTTTATTTTTTTTTAAGTAATAATAATATTTGTTGTTGTACACCGAAACACCAGAGGGCGCCACGAGAGCGCGAGACAGCATACAGCGCGGGCGCCCCGCCGCTCACGCGCACACACATCAAAGGCGGCGGCAAGATCCTTTGATCAAAAAGTGTCGTGACAACTTGTCGTAAGAATTTTTTCCGTCTAGCCCCCTTTCACAACGCGCGATAAGGAACTTCGTTCCAATATGCGAAATTAACTCTTTCTGTTTGTTACTCAATTACGCCTAAACTACTGTACCGATTTTAATGAAATTTGATAAATACAGAGATAGTCTAGAGCCTGAGAAATGACATAGGCTACTGTTTGTCCAACTATCACAAAACAATTTCTCGCATAATAACCGTAAACCTTAGTAATTAATACTTGCGTATGGAACTAAAGAGTCGCAGCTTCAAATCCAAAGAATTACTAACTCGCACGTGGCTTTTGCCGTATAGTTCAATAAACAAGAAATAGACGATTTTGATAACTTGGTTCACAACTGGAAGAGTCACCTTTTAGTTTGTAGGAGATTTTGATATATGAGTCAGTCATAGATATTTTACTTTTATACTCGAGTAGACATAACGAGTAAGTACATTGTATCTAATTCGTCGATAATACTTATAAGAATTACTGTGAATAAATAAATAATTCATGCAATCACTTGTAGTATTATCGGGCTGAAAACTCATCATCAATTTTAGATCGCTTTTTGTTTTGTGATAGAGTTGTAGAGTGAAAGAAAGTTACTGCAGAAGTAAGATACAAATAGATAAATCTGGTCCTTAAAAAACAATGGCAAGATTATACCTGAGTGATTTTGGAGGCGCCTACAAATGTGACTTATACAAAACTTAGTAATTTAATTTGTTATTATTTTATACTAAACTAGCAGTCACCCGCGACTTCGTCCGCGTGACAACCTCTTAGATACCCTTTCAATTTTAAAGACAGACTTTCATATAAAGTGTGCTCTTTCCCCGATTATTACGATATTACAGTACATTAACATTAACAATATATATTTATGGCAAGCTGATGTGTATAGCTTAAATATTCTATTTCACTTTCCGTTAGCCTAGTTTTTGCCTTTTCTGAGAAGGTTTATTGTGGTAACATATGTATTACCATCAGAAAGTAGAGGCTTCAACGAACTTTTTGAAAAAGTTGATATTTTGACGGCCGAATTTTTGAAAATTAGGCTATTTTCGATATTCATTCAAAATTAGGTGAAAAATAAATATTTCAAATCAAATAATTATAGCGTATTTAGGACATAAAAAGCTAGGGTTTCACCAAATTTCGTGAAAATAAAAATTTATTTGGAAAAGATAAAAATAAAAAAAGGGGTTTTTTGAATTTTTTTACATAAATTTTGAGGTTATGTGAAAAAGTGTAAGAACAAAAGTTTTAGATCTTTTTATTACCTACAAGTTTGCTTTTGAACTCAGATCCTTCGATGGTTTCATCCAACTGCTATTTTCTTTTACTTTTTAGTATTTTTAAGGCTGGCCTACACTAGCACATGACACTACATAGTGATCTCAAGCTTAGTGAAATTACTTGGGCGTGATACGTGGCAAAGTAAATGACGGACAGAAAGACAGACAAATTATTAAATAAAAATATTTTCGACTTCAGCTGAAAAAAACACATCGATCTTCAATAAAAATAGTAAATTCTTTTTCAATGCACAGCATCGGATCTTATAATATGGTATGATTTGTTTGGTTGGGTTGGTTTTATTATTAGTAAGTATATAATATAGATCGATAAATAAAGTATATATGAAAACAATCCTTACTTAATATTATAAAGGCGAAAGTTTGTATGTGGGTGGATATTTGTTACTCTTTCACGCAAAAACTACTGAATGGATTGTGATGAAACTTCACAATAAAATAGCTTACGTATCAGAATATTACATATAGAAATAGGTACGTGGGTGAATATGCGCGGGTATGCGGGTGAAACTGCGGGCAAATAAAAATTCGTTTTATAAGTTTCATTTCTATGTATATTTCTTTTTTATACAGTCTTGACGAATGTACTTTCCTTTAACATTTTAACTTCATGTTTTAATTTCAAAATAATTTGTCGCTTACATAATATAATTCAAAAACAGAGCACAAATAATTCATTTGTTAAGGTACATTACTTTGTATTGTTTATTTTAAATCGGTATGTAATTGAATAAATAATTTAGACGAATTCAGAAGAAACCTCTTCTTTTTTAATTCGGTTAAAAACAAATCCGGTAAGTACCTAGAGCAGCATTTTTAATTAGGTATGCCCTGACCAGGGGCGCTGGCTTTTATAAAACCATAGGTGTTCATGGTATTTTGATGACTCGAAAAAATGTGAGAAGAGAAATGCAGACTGATCGATCCATTCCATTTCCGGGTTGCTTCTGCAAAGTTCTTTTGAATGCTTAAACTACGCTTGAAATCCGTACAAAAAACGGAACATTTTAGCTAGGCTAGCTAATATAACATTTAAAAGATGCATAAACACACAATAAATAAATAATAAATAAATAAATATCATAGGACAATTACACACATTGCTATATAGCCCCAAAGTAAGCGTACTCGTAAGATAATAATTAGAAAAGCTTTATTTTTCAAAAAACATTAATATTAATTATTGATATCACTCTTATCAATATGGGTATCATGTTCTATAAAAATGTGGAGTTGTCTCTGTCTCTTCAGTAGTTTGTAGGTGATGCGTAGTCAAACAAATAAATAAACAAAACAGCTACTTATCTTGGTTCAGTGTCAGTCAATCCCCCGAAGTCTAGATCCCCGCTCAATTTACCAATTGAATCTTCTTGACCAAATTGGATAAACTGTCGATGAAATAGGTATTGTACGCAGTCTACAAATACAACTTTATGCCGAAGACATAAGGACGCTTCTTTTATCCCAATGTTTACAGAGGTAACTGGGACAAATATGACTTCCGTTCCCCCGTTGCAGTGCAACCATTGGCTAAGTCTGTATTTTTTACCGAATGCGTCAAAAGCTAAAGGTTTTAGGGGCACATAATCATAGTAGGTTATGTGCTAAATCTGAAAACAATACTAGGGAATTGCCGGCTAGTCGGTAAAGCTGACTATTTGGACATTAGTCCAGCAGCAAATAGTCGGCAAAGCAGACTAGTTGACTACTTATTTGTATGTATTTTATATATATAATCGGTCATAAAATTATATAGGGAAGACCAAGTTACGTATTACGTATAAGTTACCTACTTACATAGTAGGTAACATAGGATGAACGTAATAAATTAACTTGTAATTACATCAGTCGCGCTCGCGGTCACATGACGAGCAGTAGTGTCCGGCACGCAGTAAGCGATATAATGTATTTAGATGTATGGCCCAAGTGTAAGTGATGGCGGGTCAAATAATAGTTGACGAATTTTTATGTTTCGTGCAAAATAAAATTGACGTATTAGATGAGCTCAGCGTTATTCAAATCTGTGCGACAAATTTTACCGATGTTGAAGTGGAAAATGGGAAGAGTACGCTTTACAATGCATGCAGCGACGGGCTAAGGAATATTCAGAGAAAAGGCGATGACAAGAAGAAAAAAGCAATTAAGGATGTAATCAAACTATTGAAGGAAGTTGACCCGAATAGTTTGCCGACGTTCGTTGCCCGGGATCTCAGTCGTCTTCCTCCAGTGTCTTTCGACCATGTTGACGTCACCCGACTTTTAAGTGATATGTCTAGTATGAAAGCCGAACTTATGGCGCTAAAAATGCATTTCTCGACGGAACTGTCTGAGATCCGCACCGCCTGTCAAACGTATAAAGTGAGTAATACTAATACTCCCCGGGTTACGGCAACACCGAATAAACCAAAACCACCGTCACCATCTAAAACGCTGCCGCTTGTACCACCGCCCGCACGGAACGAGTGCATTGTTGAATCACTACGCACACCGACGTACCGTGACATCGTGTCCAAAACCGATCGCGTGCGCCAAGCGAGAAGTGTCCGTATGCAGAGAGTGACTTCGGGTCAGGTTGGCGTAGCGCCCGTCGGAGCAGTGGCGAGTGAACAGCTGACTTTTGTTGAATTACCGTCGGAAGAAAACGCACCTTTTACAGTTGTTACTAATAAGAGACGCAAATTAAAAAATATGCGTGGTACGTCCGATACGAATTGTAAAATACAAGTGGCCGACTCTCACTGCGCCATTTACGTTTCGCGAGCGAAGAAGTTTGTAACCGTGGACGACATGCTGGAGCATATCGCCGACAAGGGCGAGGAGTGCGTGAGCGTTGAGCTGCTCAAGCAAAACCGGGAGACTTCTTTTAACTCGTTTAAAATTACTGTGTTGGCCAGTAAACTTGAGACCTTTTTGGACGGAACGTTTTGGCCTAAGAATTTAGTATTTAGACGATACCGAGAACGTTACAATACCAGCATACCATATAGCACGAATAAAACAAATAAACAAAATAATGGATAATAATAAGCTATCAATAAAAGATCAAGTTAAAATGGTTTCTTTTAACTGTCGCTCGGTTAAGCGTTCAATGCAACATGTTCGCTCTTTGTGTCAAATGGCTGACATTGTAGCTCTTCAGGAAACGTGGCTCCTGCCCCACGAACTTGATTTAATTCACCAAATTGATACTGATTTTAGTTGCCATGCAAAGTCTTCGGTTGACACTTCGGTTGGTGTACTGCGGGGAAGGCCGTACGGAGGCTTGGCTCTGCTGTGGCGAAAATCTGTCTTTCCTAATGTTTCTATTGTGGAGTGCCCTACCGACAGATTAGCGGCCATTAGGTTGGAATTAGGCGACTGCAGTCAGTTACTCGTAGTAAACGTTTATATGCCAACGGACCAGGAGGAAAATTTAATTGAGTATACTGCGAATCTGGCCAGCATACTGGCTATAATAGAGGACAATGATACGGAGGCGGCTTTTGCTTTAGGTGACTTTAATGCACACTGCAAGTCGAGGTTTGGTGACGAACTTATGCTGTTCTGTGCGGAACACTCCCTAGAGTGCGTGGATTATGACGTACTGGGCAGGAGTTCTTCTACGTATACGTATGTGAGTGACGTGTGTGGAGTGACGCGGTGGCTCGACCATTGTATCGCTACGAACGCCGCGAGGCAAATGGTCGTAGATGTAAGTGTAAAATATGACGTGGGGTGGTCGGATCACTGTCCACTTATAATAACATGCAATCTGGACTTAGTTGTAAGTAAAATTATAAGCAAAAATAGTGGTAGTTTAGTAAATAAGGTAAAGTGGGGTAATCGAAATTCCCACCAGATTACTGTCTTTAACAAATATTGCTGTGATAATTTGAAAAATGTTTATTACTCTAGTCAATGTTCCAAATGTGATGATTTTACTTGCAAGGACCACTTGTTTTTACTAGATAGTTATTATGACCAGATTATAGATATTTTAAGAAAAGCTGCTATTCTCAGTTTCGATTCGCACTGTCATGAGAATAGGAAACGTAAACAGGTTGCGGGTTGGAACTACCACGTTAGTCAAAGTCATAAGATTGCCAGACTTTATTTTTCTTGCTGGCTATTGGGAGGCAAACCATCATATGGTCCTCTATATAATAATATGGTAAATAGTCGTAGGCAATTTAAAAATAAACTGAAATGGTGCCAAAATAATCAGGACCAAATTAAAATGAATATTATAGCCATGCATAGAGCCAACAAAGAATTTCCGAAATTTTGGCAAGCCACGAAACGACTTCAGAGTAAACCTTGCTTACCGCATAGCGTTGAAAATGTAGTTGAGTGTAACGAAATAGCTAATCTATTCGCTAATCACTTTAAGGTGAAACCATTAGATGCTAACGGTGTTGAGCATGTGCGCGACACTAGCTCGCCGGGCCAGGATGACGAGATCTTGCAGTTTTCACCGGAAGATGTTTTTACGACGATACGAAAAATGACGCGAGGAAAGTCACCAGGTCATGATGGGCTAAGTGTCGAGCATATGCTTCATGCAGGGGAGTGCTTGAGTAGTTCATTGAGTAAGCTGTTTAATTTATGTATTAGGTTTAGCTACTTACCCAAGAATCTTATGAAGACCGTGGTGGTTCCAATCCCCAAGAATAGAACGGGTGATTTATCAAAATTGAATAACTATAGGCCTATATCTTTGGGAACTATAACCGGTAAAATATTTGAAAGACTGTTACATCCGTCTCTTATGAAAAATGTTGCTATAAATGATGCGCAGTTTGGTTTTCGTGCCGGTGTCTCAACAGATTCAGCTATTTTCAGCTTGAAGAATACCGTTAGGTACTACACTAGCAGGAAAACTAGCGTTTACGCTTGTTTTCTGGACCTGAGTCGAGCTTTTGATCTGGTGAATTACGATTTGCTATGGTCAAAGCTACGTAAGCATAATGTACAGGAAAACATCATTGAATTGTTGAGATATTGGTACGGGAACCAAAGCAATAGTGTAAAGTGGGGTGACACATTTTCCAGTGATTATAGGTTGGAATGTGGTGTTCGCCAGGGTGGATTGACATCGCCGGATCTTTTCAATATCTACGTTAATGACTTGATTGAGGAGCTAAGAGGCACCAAGATAGGTTGTCATGTTGGCGGGATTTGTGTTAACAATCTGAGTTACGCCGATGATATGGTGCTTCTTAGTCCCTCTATTAGGGGTTTACGGAAACTGCTCGGTATATGTGAAAAATATGTTGCTAGTCATGGCCTTAAATATAATGTTTCCAAAACCGAAGCAATGGTGTTTAGGTATGGAAAGGGTCCGGACAATGTCCCTCCACTATATATTGATGATGTAGCAGTGCGAAGAGTGTCGACATTCAGGTACCTCGGGCATTTGCTTACGGAGACCGGTAGTGACGATAGCGACATTGAGCGTGAGAGGCGGGCGCTTGCTGTACGGAGCAACATGATCGCTAGAAGATTTTTCCGCTGCAGCGAGCAAGTCAAAAAGACGCTATTTACTTCGTACTGTCAAAATCTATATACTTGTCAGCTGTGGTTTAACTACACGAGACGCACTTATAGCGCCATTAGGGTGCAGTATAACGATGCGTACCGCATCCTAATGAAGCTACCACGATTTTGCAGTGCGTCGAACATGTTCGCCAGCGCTAGAATTCCGGATTTCTTTGCGGTGATACGTGCAAGAATCGCCTCTTTTTGGGAGCGCTTACGTAAGAGTTCCAACGCAATCCTCAGAGCAATGCATGCGCACCTGGATGTCGATATCTTCCGGCACTGGTTAAAGCAGCATCGCAGTGCGAATCGGAAGTAAATGTAATTTAAGTTTTGCTTTTAAATGTTTTAATTACCTAGTTTTAAATTTTAAAATTTTAATAGATTTAATGATTTTATGTTACAATGAATTTATTATTATTATTATTATCTTATTAATTATTATTGCTATTTTAATTGTATCTTTTGTAATAGTTTTTAAATTCAAATTTTTTGTATATGGGTTATTACAATGCCTGAAATAAAGATTATTATTATTATTATTATGTTGACTTTTTGACTACAACGTGTATTAAAAATAGCGTAAACACTCAACGAATCATCAGGGAAATTGCCCAATATGTACCCTTAAAATCAACATCCGTTTGGCCGATGAGTTGGCCTCAACTAAATTAAAACTACTCAAAAATTTTGATAGATGACAGATCATAAGATTCGTGTTTATAACGCGACTGATACAGAAATCGAGACGGCACATTGTGATTGTGCAAGCAAAACCATTTACTTGTAAACTTCTTGAAATAGTTTCTACTTACGGCAACATCGGCAACAAAATTAAAGAAATGTCGATATCAACATCATGTTTGTACGTTACATATAAAATATCTATAGTTTTTATAAGTATAATATGGAATCTCTTTTGATTGCAATAATAAATGTCCACTTAAATTTGAGAGTATCCATAAACATACTATATCGAATACAGCTTTGCTTAAATTGCGCAAAACGTCTTTAAAATGGTATTGAGATTTTTAATTTAATTTTTATTCTAAACTGAATAGTTTGCGCGAAAGATACCTACTTCCAAAGTGGTAAAATGTGTGTCCCCCTGTAACTTCTAAAATAAGATAATATTTTTTTAGACACAACCACTACTTGGTTTTAACAACTTAGCTTTTGTCGCAAGGAACATTTTTTTGATAAAAACAAAATGAAATATCAATCAAAATAATATAAAGTTTATAACTTATATGGTATAAGTTAAGTCAAGAGCAAAAACTATACTATAGTACTATATAGAACTGTTGGGACATAATTTGACAGCACGGAAAATATCCCAACAGTTCTATAGAACTATGGTATGGGGTACTACTGGGATGCACCTGACGGAATCACGCCGTGATAAAATTCGTTTACTTAAACGGCATTCAAAGTTATGGACTATAGAACAACTAGTTCACATATTTTAAAGCTAGGCGATACCTGAGACTTAATTTTGAGCTTTTATTTTCACAAACGCGCGGGAACTCAAAGGTCTGTATGGACTATGAAGTAACTTTTTAGTTCAAATATTTCAAAGCTAGACGATGCTTGCAGTCTTAAATTAGAGTTTCTATTCCTAAATACCGCGGGTATTCGTTAGTTTCTAGTTGTTGGGGAGGGAAATAACAATTAAGGCTCGATTGAAAGCCCTCCGGGTGGTCTGTAACACTAGTGTTACATGTTAATTTAAGATGAAACTCCAAATTTTAGCCAATCAAATGTGGAAAGCAATTCCGGCGTCAGTGTTTCCTGTCACTTATAATATGAACATCTTTAAGGCAAGAGTGAATAGGAATCTTCTAGGTAAGCGCGTTCCACCTTAGACCTCATCATTGCTTTCCATCAGGCGTGATTGTAGTGAAGCGCAAACCTATCTACCATAAAAAAAAATCAATCAGCGCATTAATCACTTACGATATGAAGGAACAACATAATTGTTAACAGCGCCGCTATGACACTACTTTGTTCAGCGTGTTCAGAGTGAGACTTTATGATTGGTACGAACTATATGTATACCCTAAGTGGGTATGTATTTACTTAGTTCATACCAATCTTTTCGCTCATAATTAAAGTGATGAAGTACATACTACATAAAAAATTTTAGTGAATAACTCTTTTATTTCGAAAACATTGTTACGTGTTAACAGTGTTATGCTATTCTATTTTTAATGTTAGTAGAACTAGCACCGTGGTAACTCTATTGATTTTACGAAAGTAATTTGTTTGCGCGCGTCATGCAAAGGTAGACCTCCCTACAATAATACTCGTAGAGTGACCGAGCAACGGCCACGTTCTAGAAACATACTACGCAGAACGATTGCTACAAACACACGTTTCATTTTGAGATGAAGATTTGTGAACGTTGAACATTTTAGACCATAATGAAGTCGACAATTCTTTTAAGTTTATTAGTGCTACTTGCTGCTGTGTGTTATAGTGACCAGAAAAAATTGTCTCGCAGTCGGAGTTCAAGTTCTGGACGTAGTTCTGGCAGAATCCCACAACCTGCACCTACATCGTTTAGCAATTCTCAAGCTCAACAACAGTCGGCACACAGTCAATCCGTCTTTTCACTGTGGCAGGAGAAGTCGGCTCCAAAATCATACTCAAGACCATCACAATCGAGTAACCAAGGTCATTCTTATCCGTCCAGTCATACTGGACTCTCGGGTAATAATCAACCCAAGCAACCATCGACTTATCAAGAGAGCATCCAAAGAAGCAATGTGCCGGTACAGCAATCCGCTCCGCAACAGAATAGTCATTCATATCCAGTGTCAAGTGGTATGTCTGGAGGTTCGAGTTCAGGAGCTGGCTACCCGCAAGGGCAAGGGTTATCCGGTCATAATGCTGGCCAAACATCATATCAAGGTATAAACTCAGCTCCTAATTATAACAGACCGCAAAGTTATCCGAATGCGAACACTGGTAACAATTACAACAACTTACAAGGGGCACCACCTCCTTATTCGAGTGGAGGAAACGGCTACTACAACCATCACCCTCAAGGACCACCGCCTCCATACACAAGCGGACATAATTATGGCGGATATGGCGGATACGGCGGACATGGAGGGCCAGGTCCATATAGTCCACAGGCTCCGGGATACTTTGGAAGCTATGTCAATAGCGGAAAAGGTTTTGGAGGTGTCAGTCGCACGGGGAGTGCGTTAACCGGAGTGGGTATTGCTGGCGCGGGTATTGGGACAGTTTTAACTGGTTTAGCCTTATGGAATTTAGCTAGATCGACTGGTCATCATCATCACACGGTTATTTACGATAACCGAGGTCAACCAATCGCAGTTGCTCCGGATAACAATACTGCACCCGCGGTCGATCCCATTTTAGGTGATTTGGTTAATTGTACTCTTACAATAGACAACGGAAATAACACAGAAGTCCTCGCCATACCTTGCTCAATTGCAACATCATTTACCCCTGAAGCTGACGTAAAAGACGTTGGTGTTAATAATCAAACTGAAGACAAAACTAAATGCACGATTACAGTTGTTACAAAAGCTGGAAGAGAATTCATGACCACCATTCCATGCTCAGTATTATTAAATACAGCTGCTGAAAATAACGTCACAGAGCCGCCGATGCTTGATAATCCCCCAATTTTTGAGAATGGTACTTCCGCCGTTAACAATACAATGAACTATTTTGATCAACCAAGCGCTTTACCACTCTCTACTGCTGAAGAGAATCAAAAGAATCAAGAAACTGATTTGAATTGCACTAAGGAAACTGGAGATGTTCGAGATCCTATTAATCCTTGCTTTAGTGTGAAGCACGATTTAACTGTTATTCCACTGAATATAACAGAACATGAGCAAACGGTAAATTAATAATTACCCTGTTTTAGTTACTAGCTCCATGCGTTTTAAATAACGATTATTTTGCAACTGCAACACCAAAGTTAAATACCTTTTATGTTTAATATTATGCTAATTATTTATGTATTATTGACTGTCGAATTTATCACCGTTTGATGTAAATTACTTTTAGTATCACATACGTAATATCCTTATAATCTCAATAAAATATCACCTTTAAATAATTGTTTTATGTAAGGTACTACTGCATTACAATGTTTATAATTTGCATGCTAAAAGTAGTACTGTTTCATTTTCATATGCAGTTAATTAAATAAACTTTACAAGGTAACTCAATTATTATATTTTACTAAGCTGTTTTTAACCTTTAGTTTTCAGGTTTTTAAATATATTTAACGGCCTGGAATTTCTTTAGTTTAAAACGCAGTTTAGTTGTGAGCTTTTCAAGAATCTGTCAGAAACCATTGGTTTTGGTAGGTAATTAAAAGATTCCAACTCTTCAGCCTCACTTGGCTAATTATTGCAAAGGAATTTTTCACTGCTTCGTTTATCTACATATAGTACAAATTAAAATACTAATCTATGTCTGTGTGCATATTTTCCTATTCTACCTGATTCATTTAGTTTTGTTCCTTACTATAATGGCCTCTAAAATTAAAGTAAATCGAAATGACAGTAAATTTAAACGAAGCTCTCAAACATAGACTAAAAATATCATCAATATCTGTCCAGCCGCTCTGATGTCTCATACATAGGTCACGGTAAGTGGATGTGCATACCTACAACAATCAACTTGTTTAAGATTCTCGAATAATACATTAATACTTAAATTTAATTTGAGTTATGTTAGCAAATAGGCGTTTTAAGATTATAAAATCAAAATAATTTTGTGCTGTATGCGCGAACTTTCATATATAAATTGGCATTCTCCTATACAAATCTATTTTTCTGGGAGATCAAATCGATATACCTGGTCTTGTTCGAAAGGCACTAAGTTTTTTTCTTCGAAAGCCATTTGAAATTTTTGAAACCCAGCAGATTTTACATCATATTATATGAGATAATTATGTGTATTGTATATCTCATTTATGTGATCGATTATTTATCCTATAAATAATCGACAGTCTGTATAATAGTGTCCTTTTTTACAGGACGTCAATGATTTCGCTCGTCTAAAAAAATATTAGAGCTCGTTTAGAATCTGTATTTATCACAGATAATAGTGCACTACAACTACAAAGACCATTGACATAATACTAATAGACGTAGCCATAAAGTAATGCTGGATGTAGAAGTGAGACGGGTATATACGAATTTCATGCGAATATTGAGACAAAATATATCATCTTTTGTCTCATTCACCGTGGCGGTTTTCCTCGTTTGGCCTATTTTAAAAGCTGGCCAAATAAGGTGCTGTCAAAGTGTATTTTGTGTCAACTTTTTTTAATGCTCATTGTCTTAATTAGTTTTATGTCTTTAATAGTTTTATAAACAGTCTACTTTTGAGAAAAGGACTCCTTTAGTTAAGTGCAGTGTGATCATTATTAGTTATAATGGGAGGATGCAGTATTTTAGGCTGTAAAAGCCGAACTGAAATAAAGGCAGTTGAAGTCACTTTTCACTCGTAAGTATGCAATAACTTATTGTTCTATTATATAAAACAGATATAAATATGCCTTAACAAATGTATCAACAAAGAATTTACGTTAAATATCGTAGATTTTAACTAAATATGGTGTTTATTTTGAAACATAATCTCTTGACAAGAACTTTTAGTGTTGCCATGCCCTTGTTTAATTTTTCCACTAAATCAATTTTTATTTAATCGAATGTGTACTTTTCTTACTTGTAAATAAAAAACTGTTGAATTATCACTTCATCTCTTTAGATATCAGCTTAAAATACACATATATCTATAACCAATAAAAACTATAATCATTTCTCCAAACTCTTAGGTACTTGTAAAATTTCATAATAATACTATTCTCTCTCTGTTTTTTGCAGGCTTCTTCGGTTCTATTAAATCAATATGTGAATCCATCCACCTCATCAACTTACCCAGATAATATAAACTTTCCACAAACAAGTGAACACCTGCGACGAAAAGAAAAGATAGGTCAAAAAGTCCAGAAATTCCACACAAAAGGCCTCCAATCATTTGTTGGACTGAGTATACCATTCTATAATCTCATTCCAAAGGAAGTACTGGACTTGCCTTTTCAAAAGTTCAAAAATGTGTAAAAAGCCATTTACTATGTAAAAGTTATAAAATTAATGACCTTATTAACGATAAAGATTCTTGGAACCAAGCTTTTCTTTCTTCACACAAGACGGGATAACCTTTATGAAGTATAAATTATAACATTGATTTTTAGAATTATCTTTGATCTGAGTGGTCACTATGTACTGACATACTTAAAGTTTCAAAAGTTCGAACTTGATAAACAGCCTACTTGAAATTTATGATTTTGAACTTGATTTATATCCATAATAAACCCTGATTTTTCCGATACTAAGAGAACTATAATTATATAAACGTTAGATCCGTAAACTACTCCTAGCACAAGCTTTTTATTTTGTGGAAGGGGACGATACACAGTGTTCTTTCTTCAAAATCGGAAACTCAGACTTACGTTTTATTGGAACGAAGTTCCTTATCGCGCGTTGTTAAAGGGGGCTAGACGGAAAAAATTGGTACGAAAAGTTGTCACGACACTTTTTGATTAAAGGATCTTGCCGCCGCCTTTGATGTGTGTGCGCGTGAGCGGCGGGGGCGCCCGCGCTGTATGCTGTCTCGCGCTCTCGTGGCGCCCTCTGGTGTTTCGGTGTACAAAAACAAACGCGTGTGTGGTACGCGTTTAAGTTTATATAACATTATATTTGTTAATAATAACAAAAATATTATTATTACTTAAAAAAATAAAATTTTATTACAATTCCTTCACTAATTAATCGGAACGAACTTCGTTCCATCCGGGTGTCCCTTGACACCTCTCAACTTTTTTATGTTTATTTTAACAAAACACCATTATCATTATAGTATAGGACTGTTAAACATTTAATTTTAGAAGTAATTATTACATACCTGTTATGACACTGTTAATTTAAATTGGTTTCTTTTTTAAGTTAGGTTAATTTCTTTTATTTAAAAGGTTTCTAGGTATGTTATCCTTTCTGTCTTTTTCTAACTTTAATTTGTGAATAAATGGCTAATTATTATTTTTTTCCTCTCATTTATTTTTATTTAGTGTTATGTTTACTTTTTAAAATTTTTAACAATATTATGTGCTATAAAATGTATATTAAAAATATACACTATTAATAATTTATAAAAAAAAAATATTAAATAATAAAAAATTTCTATTTCATAAACGAAATATACTCCTCATATTTAATCACGTAATTAATATGTAATATGTAATGAGGATTAGAACGTAGCAATTAGGAATGCGCGCACGGGTTTACCTAAATTCGCGGAACATTTTTTGCAAAATTACTATGAAATAATATCCAGCTCATCTATTCATGTTTTCAAAGTGATATTTGCTTTTTAAATACTTTATCTTTATGAAATTGTAGAATATGTCAGTTTCCCAAATGTAGGGAATTTTCTTAATAATAGCAACACTTCAGTTAAGTACTGCTGTTTCATGTGCGGCCACGCGGTGGCTACATCTATAGGTATTTTATCTAAGACAAAGACAAAACATTAAATACAAACTTATCTGATCCGGCGGCCAAAACTGGAACTAACGTCGCAGCTGTCACTCTTTTGGTTTCTGTCTACTCTGTTATGTCACTTTTGCTGTCATTGACGACCGATGACAGCTTTTGAGTTTGACTTTTGAAATTCTAAAAGTATTGCGTTTGTTGTGGTTATTGATTGGTTTTTTTAATTTTAGTATTTTGAGATCATTGAGAGTATTTTGATTATAAGTAAACTGTGTGAATGTTTCCTTATTCATTTTTTACACCGTCAATTCGAATATTTATATGTTAAACAAGATAAAAAGTCGAAAATAAACTTAAAATTTAGTAATTCGCGAGGATTGCTGGTTATGAAATTATTGGGTTTGTTTAAAACTGTGTAACGAAACGTGTTTCAAAGATGTGATCAATTTTCAAATTTTTCTAATTGTGTCCATGACCTTTACATTTTAAGTTTGTAGTGCCCTTCCAAAATATTCTAATTTCAAAAATGTCTGATCCTACCATACAAACATTTTGTTGCCACCATACTGGAAATAATGAAGATCTAGCAATTAAAATTATGGATGAATTCAATACTGAATCTTATAACACTGTATGTTTAGTGTCTTCAACAATTGGGATTCTTGGTTCATTGTACCAGGTGAGATTTTAATATATTTTACATTCACTTATGGTTCTATACTCGATTTGTCATAACTACTTTCTGTACTTGTACTGCAATAGGTAGACATAATATTCTTTTAAATCTAAATTAATTTATTATTTATACTAATATAAATGGGAAAGTAACTTTGTCGGTTTGATACTCAATCACACCTAAACTACTGAACAGATTTAAATGAAATTTGGTACAGAGATAGTTTAGAGCTTGAGAAAGGACAATGGCTACGTTTTTGCTCTATCACAAAACAGAAGTTCTTGTAGATGGAGTTGCATACATCTGCTATTATGTTATATAGAGATAATATTTATTGTGTTTCAGATCTTCCCTCGAAGTATAACTAGAAATGCGTCTCGATTGCAAAGCTTGTCTCCTACAAGAGGGCGACACATAATCATCTGGTTGGCTATTGCAGATTTATTTGCTTCTCTTGGTAAACATTTGTTTCTTGAACTATAGGCTAAAACTAATCATCTAGCATTAGGACAGAGTTCCTTGGTTCCATTCCTGTCTGGCCACCCTATCAGCAAACACATACTGTCAAGCAATTTAGAGTTCCAGTACAATGTCATGTAGATAACAAAGGAGTGTAGATTTCATCCTACTCCTAACAAGTTAGCCTGTATCCATCTTAGATTGCATTATCACTTATCATCAGGTGCAATTGCAGTCAAGGGCTAACTGGTAATGAAAAAAAATAAGGTAATTAGCTGTGAAAAGGAAACATGGCAATGGGAACTTTGAACTATTTATTTTTATTAATGCTTGAGACTTCACTGTATTAAATGTAATACAATCATTTCATTACAACAATTAAGGTACAAGGTATTTTACACCTAAATGACCTAGTGTATATGCATATTAGTACAACAGTGAATGGAGAAAATCAAACTGTTCTCACAGCCTCTGTTATAAATAATTGTTTTTTTTTAATGACTACAAGTTGGCCCTTGATTGCTATCACACCTGATGTTAAGTGATGATGCAGTCTTAAGATGGATGCGGCCTAACTTGTTAGGAGTAGGATGAAATCAACTCTTTTTGGTTTCTACACTGCATCACACTGGAACACTAATTCACTTGTATCACATCTTTGTAGGTAGGTTGGTAACTAGCGGCGGCCGAAGCCTTCCACCAGCCAAATGTATCTGATAGTTGATGGTTTTGAAATGTTTATTTAATATTTCAGGTGTTTTGATCAGATCATCTTTATGGTTGCAGTACAAAAGTATTATGCCAATGCCTAATGATGATGTCAGTGTACTGTTTTGCAGTATAATATCAGTAAGTTCAACATTAATTATTATTTCATACAGTAGAAGATTGAAATTAATATTCTAATATGTATTTTTATTGTTTTTCAAGGCATGGACACAGTATTTCTATACAGCAACATGGTTTTGGACATTATTTTATGCTATAGATACCTGGCATTCTATAAAAGGTATAGATTCTCGTCCTGTTCTTTACCATTCCTTGGCATGGGGATTACCGGCAGCTACCACTAGTATTGGATTATCTATACTTTACATACCTAATGCTACGTAAGTGACTATATCATTATTTATTGAGTATGCTCCTAAAAACTATTTGAATGCTGCTGCTAATATACTGCTAAAGACCATAATAAAATGGTTTAATATGTTTTATTTTCAGTTGTCATAATATATCATCTATTTCTTCTGCTTTTCTAAGAATTCTTCCAAATTACTGTGTGACATATCTGCCCATAGCTATGGTAATGATAGTGAATCCTGTTATTTATGTGTTGGCAAGTAAGAAAATTGAAATGGCCGTCGCTCTCCCATTGGCTCAGGTATCCTGCTCTTTTTAATGTACTTCTTCAGCCTATGTCTTGTAATAAAACTTCAAAGTTAAAATTTTTAACAAAAAATAGAACCAACTCAAAACGCACTAAAAAGTAAAAAATAACTGTGTCATTTAGTTGCTTTAATTTACTTAACCCCTGTGGGCCTGACATTCAAACCTTCTTTGAGGCCCGCGGCTACCCGGGTAGCGACGGAGCTATAATGACAGCTGTATAAGCATATCTATGAAGTCGGTGCCAGCCAAGTTTAAGGAACATTTATAAAAAGTTTGCGGGTTCTAGGTAACGTCCTTGAAAGTAGAAACCTTGGCTGGCACCGACTCCTAGATATGCTTAAGTAAATTAAAGCAACTAAATGACACAGTTATTTTTTACTTTTTAGTGCATTTTGAGTCGGTTCTATTTTTTGTTAAAAATTTTTATTTCTTACTTTTTAGTGATTTATCGCCACATCACATACTCGTACTATACTGTCATAGTATATTATACGGCACTGGTAGCCAAAAAGCTACCGATACCGAGTCAAAAACCGAAATCGCTGTAAGCATGCCTCCAAAATTTGAAGAGTTCCTTAAATTTCCCCAGGATATCATCATCAGATCCTAACATGAGGACAATGGGACCACCTTGGATGTATGCCCTTTCTAATAAAAAAAGAATTATCAAAATCGGACAACACTGTAAAAAGTTATGCATGGTCATACATAAAAAAAAAAAAACAAATATATGTGTCGAATTGAGAACCTCCTTCGTTTTTTTTCGTCGGTTAAAAATGTATATGTTATGTATGATTTAGTTATGCTTAAAAGAACCACCTTGTAACAGTTCTTATGCAACATAATTTACTAAAGATCATAACTTATTAATGGCAAATAATTAGTGGCTAAAAATGATTTAGTTTGTTACTTAATTTCAAATAACAAACAATCATTAGGCGACTAGTTTCTAAATTGTTGGTTTCTATTAATTTATTTCTTTGATGATATATTAGTTACCATATGATTGATACCTGTATTTTTGTAATAAACAAATAACCTTATACTAAAGCCAAAATCAATTTAAAATGAAGGTAGAAAATGCAATACATTTTATGTTATGTTTTGTTTTTTTATAAAATCCTATTTATTAATTAGTTTTAAGCTTACTAATCTAATTTATTGTCCTGAATTTGTCATTAACAAGTTAATTTTTTATTTTATTTTTTTATTTATTTATTTATCATAACACATACAATCTTTATATATACAGCTTGGTGCTCGTAAGCTCTTGTCGGCTTTTCTGAGCACTGCACATTCCTCTCTTAATCTAACTTATGTCTAATTTACATACAAATATTAGCTTAAAAACGAAGAAAACAATTTAGTGAGTAAATATTATTATAAACAAAAAAGTTATACTGGCAATAAAAAATAAGAAAAAACTAAATCTATAAAAAGTAATATGTGGGTAAAGTAATAAAAAACATCGCGCGAAGACATACTAGCCGTTGCGCCCGAGAAAACGTTTTTATAACACTTGTATACAGGTTGTTCCATTATTAAAAAATATTTGAGTTGCTAGTAATAAAGTCTTTTAATTTATTTTTGATGTTATATATATTTACTGTGCTTCTTACGTCGTTGGGTATCAGATTCATTAGTCTAGGGACGAGATATTTTGTTGTACGCTTTCCGTAATAGTTATTTGCCATGGGTTTAAAAAAATTAGGTGTAAAATGACTAGTAATTTTCTACTTTCATTTTTAAATTGCTTGTTAATAAGCATTCTACATCGATTTTGGCTTTAGTATAGATAAATATTTACATTATAAGCTAAATAATTAAGTTTCATGTTAACATTACAGTTTACAAGTAAAGAAAGAAGAGTTGTGGACACATTGAGATTGAAGTTCTTTCTAATAAATGCTGTTTTTTATGTATGCTGGATACCCAATCTTATTAATGGAATCTTGGTGTGGACCATGTGGTTCAATATGCCTGTTAAAATTATAATCTCAATATGGTACATAATGGTAAGTAGTTTGGACAAAGACTTGTATAGCTTGATCAAAAATTTAAAAACTTCACTGTGTTGCTTTTTGAATATGGAGGGTAGAGGAAAGGAGAGTCATCTTATATGGGAGAAAAGTTGAAAAAGTGTCCAGTTGTATGCGTTAAATAACAGTTCAAAAATCCTCCACAATGGCGCTGGTGGATGCACAGGGTATGGTATGAATGTAGCAATCGTAGATGAATTGAAATATGCAGAGTTAAAAAATTTAATGTCATTATCGACTAAAGTAGTTAATTATTGAGAATTTCAACAACTTACGTTGTACAAAATATTGTGGTAAATATAACCTTACAGAATTATAACCAAACGTGCGTTTAGAGTGATTTTAGTTCGTAAACTGTAAATAGTACGGTTATTGATATATAAACATTTAATTTTATGAAAAAGTGAGTGAATAACAGAACAGTTATGGGTAAAATTTGTGTTGTGAAAAGTTGTCCAAGTGGACGTAAATCTCAAAACAAAAAAAATATACTCTTAACAATTTTTGGCGCTTCTTTTGAGAGTTACTTTGATGCAACTGTGGCGCCATCATAATTTAATACATTTTGACGGACACTTTTTCATATACACAGATGATCCTCCTTTCCTCTACCCTCTATATTTTTGAACTAACATAATAATGTACAGACTGCTAAAATATACTTGTGGCGCCCCCTAACCAGAACAATTCTTTATGAATTAAAGAAATATACATTTTACCAAATACTAAAATATTTTATAGTATATAGGCTTTGTAATCTTCATAGCAAATTGGATGATAATAGCAAAATCATAATAATTATAAACATATTTCATTGAATATAAGTCTTGTTTTGCAATTTTTTTCACAAGTACTGGTAATTATTTTCTTGAATTGTAATTTATTATTTCAATTGCAAACTCAATTTAAATTTTGATTTACTGAAATAAATTCTAGAAAGGTAGTGTTTAAATTCAATATTTTTAGTCATTAAAATTAAAAAAGTAATTTTTCATGATTTCAGGCTTTATTAAATCCAATGCAGGCGTTGCTAAATGCTCTAGTATATAGGAAATGGAATCCTGGTGAAAGACGACCGAAAACAACAGTACCTAATTTACAAAAAAGCTTTTCGTTTCATGATGAGCAATCTCCGCTGCTTGGCTCAGAGCCACCACGCTTGCCAATGTCGCCGATACCTCCGGCCATCAACAATTATGCTACTATGTAAAATTATTATTTAGGTTTTATACTTTTATACCATACAATCAAGTCAAATTATATACTGACACTTTGTGATATATACTTGAATACATTTTTGCATTTTTGGTATTATATTTTTTTATTTGTATCCTACCTGTTATAGAAGTATTATTTTAGTATTTGGTACAAATACTGTGTTCTTTATAAAACTTGAAATTGATTATGATAATAAATTAAATAATTTTTTGTAATACAGTGTAAAGAATCTTGTGATAAGCACATAAATTTTTTTTAGAGATATTCAAAATATTTTAAACTTCGTGCTTATATTTTTTAGGGATAAAATAAAATCACAAGTATTTAATTTAATTTTTTAATATATCTCTTAGAGTGGTACATTTTAACATTATTTACAAAATATATACTTTTAAACAGTTTAAACAGTTCTATCACATACTTATTAACCATAAATCACTCAGTCGTTTTCAGGTGGAGCCATAGTTAAATCAGTAACATCTTTGACAATCATATGAGCTATTTGCCATGCCATTTCTTCTTCAACTTTTGATGTGTTTGTGGTCACAAATTTGCTCACCATTTTTTTCAAGACCGATTTCTCTTTTTTATCTGGATCTGGTTCAAATTTGGATTCAAATCTTCCTAAGCTATTGATCCTGCCAAGAATTAGTCCATCATGCTTTTTTCTTTGCCATAATGCATCTGCATTATACAGTTGGTTAGAATCAATTGTCATATCAGGTACTGAGTGGTTACGCTTTTTTCTAAAGTGCGGATCACTTGTTGCCAATAGAGTATTTTGTGTACTTATGCTAAATTCACTACTGCAATCAGAGTGCGATTTGCAGGTAGGTGACCATGTCTGATCGACTGATTTAATCATTTCAGACAGGTAAGTATAATACAATTCTGACCCTAAGAAAGTTTTGACATATTGGCTAAGGGTTTTATATACAATGATGTATGGCATGTCAAAACAGGTGGCTATTGGTTCGCTACATATATCACTCTCAACCTTTAATCGAACTTCGGTGGGAAAACCTATAGGGTTTGTAGCTTGAAGGGAAAAGTATTTATCGTAGAGCACAATAGCATCACCTTGAGCTTGTTCAAGGTGAGGAGTATTACCCTTAATCAGATTGTCTCTGAAATGCATTATGGCTATTAAAAATTCCAGCAAGTTGCTGCAAGACTCCTGTTCTAAATATTCAGTAAAATAAAATAATATGGTATCATTGTAGAGTAAATCTTTAAGGCTAATGCATCCACTAGTCAATATATCTATCTGTGATTTAATATAGAAAGGGCTGTTTTGAAATCCTTTAAAATAGCTTTTATCTATTTGGTCAAATAAAGCATCTTGAACAGGCTTAAAACATTCTTCAGATATTTGACCTTCAGGTTGACATATATTTGATATAACTGTTTTTCTGATATCGTCTGATAAATCTATCTGATATGGTGCTTCTAAAGCCACATATTTCTTAAACAAGTCTATCGCTTTTTCAGTAAAATTAGTAATTTTTTTATCTTTACAATAATCACAATTATCTAAATGTTGAACCAAATTTCCACAAGAATTTGATGAACAATCACTATTAGCTTTTCTTAAACTACTGGTACTTGCCCTCCAACCAAATTTTTTAATCATAAAGTTCTCACAGTTATTTTCAATTTCTATGTTGTTTGAGTCGTTATCCAAACTTCTTGTGTGACTTATTTTTGAGCGCGAAGGTTCTTTATCACTCACATTAGAGTTTAATACTTGAAATTTAAAATTCTCCAATTCCATCCAACACTTTACAAGATACTGTTTACTAATATTTTCCATATACATTGTGAAATATTTAACTGCAGTTTTCCCTATAAGTATGTCATGTAAATCGATAGATAAATTAGATGTTTTGTTAAAAATGTCTGATTTGTCTGAAAATAACATTAAAATTTAGATATTGTGAATTCTTTAATAATAGGTACAATATATGATAGATTATTTACCGTCGACGTCATTGCTTGCTTCATTATCCAATAGTTTAATTTGTTTGTTTTCCACATATTCAGGAGGGCGTACTGGGCAGCCAGTTTTACCTTTAGCTAGAAAAGATTATAAAAACATTGTAAAATTGAAAAAAGCAATGTATTTGAAGACCGAAACGAAACAATAATAAAAAAGTAATTCAATAACAAACCTGCGCTTTTCCAGAATTTTATCATTTCTTATACAACAACCTAAGAGAAATATCTGGGAAAAGATTTAATAACTGTAAATAGGAAATTTGAATAATTTTTTTCATTAAAGGAGAAATCTAATAAACTGGTATCAATTATTATTTTGTAAATAAAGTGCAAAAACATTCTTTTCTTTGCTTGAAGAGTGACGTTAAACTGACAAGCTGACAGTTTGTGCCACAGACAATTTTTTTTTGTAAAGGCCTGGGTACTAGTACATCTATGATATAAAAAAACTATAGTACACATGAAATTAATTTAGAGTTCATTAAAATAATAGGTACCTGAATAAATGAATAAAAACACCATATATGATTTTATATAATGGAGTGGTAACCATAATGAAGGGAGCCCCAGCCATGGTCACGAATTTTGAGTATGTTCAGCTATTGCTGACCTGTTCACGTCTCCACGTTCTTCATACATCGTATGTGTTCATGCACTCTTATTCGAATGTTTGAAGAGTCTCACCCATGTTGCTGCTATCACAGTCAGATGGTAAAGACACCATGCATGAACGAGTTCCTGACTAAGGTCACCTTATGGGTTCAAAACTAGTCTGGCATACTCCGATAATAATATCATGAGTTTTATCCATTTCTATTTTAATTATAATGTACTTAAGATAATTTATTCAAAGCTTGATCTACAAATATAATTATTGTTTATTTTGAAGCAAATAATTTAAGAACTACGAGTACATGAAGTTGCTGAACCGAAATATGTTAAGACGGCCGGACTATAGCATCGTTACTATTTACTTGTAATATTATACTCCGTCTTTGTCCGACTATGGATATTTGGGTATAGGTCCTGGTAATTTCCTGCGCCACTCCAAGGTTTTCACCATGTGCCTAGACATCGCAAGCACCAAATATATATACACTATAGTTAGAACTTCAGATACCTACCTACTTCAATTTAATTCCTATTAGGTATCTACTAGCTACCTAGTAGGAATCAAATTAAAGTAGGTGTGGCGTGCAATCTGAAGTTCCTACCGTAGATGTATCTACCTACTAGGTAAATACATGTCACCAAATTAAGTTGGTAAGTACCTACCTAGGTAAGTCGGTTTTATCTACTTAAGTACCTACATATTTATAAGATAAATTTCTATTTGGTGTGTAATATACGTCGACGTTGCTTACCTGCATAGTAATCCATCGGATTAGGTGCTTATGATATAGGAGCTATATAAAAACGATTAGCTATATGTAATTATTATACTTGTATAGGGTTAATGTGCCAGTTTGCGATCTACTGTACAACTTTCTTTGAATATATATTACAGGGAATGTATGTAATCCGGCATTGTATACAATTCCTAGGAAATGTATGTAATTCCCCAAAATCGCACGGAAATGTGTAAAATAATTTACTTTAGACACATTTCCTAGGAAATCTATAGGTACATTTCCTAAATAGCAATCGAAAATGCTATGAAAATAAATGATTAGGGGTGTACTTTCAAGTGCCATTCCAACTCACCCTGTAAAAACGATTTGTATAAAAATTCCTAGACTTCATACATTTGCGGTAACACATAGATAATTATAATTTACTATTAAAAGGTGGTGGTCGAAAACTAACCAAACGGTGGTCGAGAACTATATTTAGTGGACGATAAACAGCAAAACTGTAAATTTGTGCATTTTAATTGTTTATAAAATCTATACACCTGCCACCTGTCTGACAAACAACATCAAAAATATTAAAATAATTACAAATATGTAAATAATCAATAAAAATATCAAAGTAATAGCTTAAAATGCACGCAAAATTAAACAAATAATCATGAAAACATAAAAATGAGACGTGGTGGCGGCCGATCGAAAAGCGCACAAACAACACCAAGAACATTGTCGTCGTCGTCGCCGCCGTCGGACGAATATGGTACCCCGCCATCATCCGCGAGGGATGTGACGCCCTCTCCACCTCGGAGGACACATCGGGGCGTCACCACACGGCACAAAACGACGACGGACGGACCACCAGCGAGCTTGGGGCAACAGGGGCCGATGGCCCCCGCGAATGCTCCCGCTGCCGGTGGTATAGTGCGCCGCATGAGATGGTCTCATAAAATGAATGAGAGTGTCATGCGTGCGTACTACGGGGCGACAGAGGGGGGAACTAACCTCACTGCGTACCGTTCAAGAATGCTGTCTCTGTTTCAGGCGCTCGAACCAACAATGACCGTGACTGCACAGCGATTGGCGGATCAAGTACGGGCCATCCAGGGACGTCATCTGCTGGATGAGGCTCTACTTGAACGGCTGCGTTCAACTCTACCACAGGTTAATACCACTTGTAACTTACCTCCGCATGCAATACCAACAGCATTGCAAATTAACATCCAAGAGGAGTTACAGAGTGGTATCGATCTGACAGTAAGTAACCAGGATGATGAGCAACTGAGGAGAACTTTGGAGGATGCGATTCTGATGTACAGGTATATGCCTCTTAATTTAAGACCACGTTTGCCTCGGTTACCTATACATAGACGAAATATGGCATTAGTGGGAGTTCTAGACGAGATATTAAGTAATTACCTTTTAACATCTAAGGACCTAAGTGATACGCATTCGATCCTATACTGTGGAGCCGTTGCGGCGTGTCGAATCGCGGGAGTTAGATTCCCTGAACCACGCACGGCCCCGCAGAGGACGGGTCAATCTCCAGCTTGGCAGACCAGAATCGAAAGGCGTATCACACTGGCTAGAACTCTCATTGCTAAGCTAATCTGCTTTAAGGAGGGCAATAACCGCCCTAGGGTCATGCGATTCGTGAACCAGGCTTTTGCTGGGACTGATACACGTCCGTCCCAGTACTTGGACTGTGTCACGGAACGCATCGACTTCTTGAAGCAGAAAGTCTATGCATGGGCAAAACGTATCAGGCGTTATAAAGAGCGCAATGACCGATACTATCAGAATCGGATCTTTCAAAGTGACCAACGGAAAGTATATAGGAACTGGGAGCAATCTAGTGTTTGTGTGAATGGAGAGTTTCCAACTTCTGATGGTATGTCAGATTTCTGGCGTAGCATCTGGTCGGCCCCCATTGATCACACAACCGGCGTTTGGATGAGTATTGTCAAGGAGAAATGCGCGACGGTAGAACAAATGGTTCCAATAACCATAACTGCGGAAGACGTAGGTTGTGCAATTCGGCCGGCTTCCAACTGGAAATGTCCAGGTCCGGATGGATTGCACAACTTCTGGTTGAAATGGTTCCGTAGTGCGCATTCAATCTTGGCAATGCAATTCCAAAGCGCCGTTGACATTGGATCGCTACCGACATTCTTAACAACTGGTGTCTCGTTCCTATTATACAAATCCGGAAGTACTACGGATCCCAAAAACTACCGACCGATTACATGCTTACCTACCATCTATAAGCTCCTTACATCCATTTTGACTAGAAAAATAACAATGCATATTAATGCAAATAATATTTTGGCCCCAACTCAGAATGGATGCAAGGCCCGGTCTCGTGGTACGAAGGAACTGCTCCTCATTGACACTGCTATTTGCCAGCAGGTTCGGCGAAACAGAAAAAATCTCACAGCTGCTTGGATTGACTATAAGAAGGCCTATGATTCAGTGCCTCATTCATGGCTCATGGAGGTCATGCGGTTGTACAAGGTCGATGCAACCCTATGCTCTTTTCTCGAGTCGTGCATGAGTCAGTGGATGACAGTCCTTAATCATCCAGGCATCTCTGAGAGTTCTGAATTGACAGAACCGATAGGGATTAGGCGGGGTATTTTCCAGGGCGATAGTTTGAGCCCTTTATGGTTTTGCCTAGCTCTTAATCCTCTCAGTACTTTGCTGATGGATTCAGGGCTAGGCTTTCGCCTTCGCAGGGGTGGTGAGCTCATATCTCACTTGCTTTATATGGATGACCTTAAACTGTATGCATCAAAGCGTTCAGACCTTGTGTCATTGTTGAATATCACTCAAACCTTTAGCAGTGACATAAGGATGGAATTTGGTGTAGACAAGTGTGCGGTAATCAATATCGAGCGAGGTAGAGTTGTGAGCTCTGAGAATATAGTACTTTCAGAAACTATTATTCTCAAATCACTTTGCCAAGGGGAGACCTTTAAATACCTTGGAATGTCAGAAGCACTCGGTATTGAGGTAGGGAATATGAAACAACTAGTGCAGGAACGCTTCTTTGGCCGCCTGAAAAATGTCCTAAAAAGTCTTTTATCAGGTGGTAATAAGGTGCGTGCCTACAATAGCTGGGTCATGCCCTTACTCATATACTCTTTTGGCATTCTAAAGTGGACTCAAACTGAACTGGACTCCCTGGACTGTAAAGTCCGCAAACTGCTGACGTCATATCGGATGCACCATCCACGTTCATCTGTAATGAGATTGTACCTCCCACGCAAGTGTGGAGGACGTGGTTTCTTGAACGCCAAGAACCTCCATAATCGTGAGGTGTGCAATCTCAGAGATTATTTTCTCAAGATAAATGTGGGTATGCATAAGGATGTCGTTGCAGTGGACAAGGGTTTTACCCCACTATCCCTTGGCAAAAAGAACTGGCGTAAGCCTAAAGTAATTAGTAACTCAGATCGTGTGGCGATATGGAAGAGTAAGGAGTTGCATGGACGTTTCTATAAGGCCCTCACGGGGCCGGATGTAGATCAAATAACATCAGTATCTTGGTTGCAATTCGGTGACCTCTTTGGGGAAACCGAGGGTTTTGTCTGTGCAATTATGGACGAGGTTATCAAGACGAGAAACTACCGGAAACATATTATGAAAGATGGCACTCTAGACATATGTCGAGCGTGTCATCAACCTGGGGAATCCCTCAGACATATAGTTTCCGGGTGTTCTCATCTTGCTAATGGCGAATACTTGCACAGACATAATCAAGTAGCCAAGATAATCCACCAACAACTTGCTCTTCAGTATGGCCTTGTCGATTTTGAGGTGCCTTACTGTAGGTACGACCCAGCGTCAGTTCTTGAAAATAGCAGTGCTTTGCTCTACTGGGATCGAACAATTATCACTGATAGGTATATTGTAGCCAATAGGCCTGATATAGTGATAATTGATCGATTAACGCGCCGTGCAATGATTGCTGATATTACTGTTCCACATGACGATAATCTGGTGAAAGCTGAAAAGGAAAAAGTATCAAAATACTTGGACCTTGCTCATGAGATTACCGCCATGTGGAATGTTGATTCAACAATGATTGTTCCTATAGTCGTTTCAGTCAACGGTCTTATAGCGAAAAGCTTTGACGAACATCTTAAAAAGCTTTCGCTTAATTGTTGGATCAAGGGTCGGATACAGAAGGCAGCAGAGATGTGATTTATTTGAAATACTTCTATTTAAAATGCAAATACAAAATGCAAAATACCTATTTTGTATTTTGCATTTAAATACTTTTTAACAAAAACATTTTGTATTTTATTTGAAATACCTTTTGAGATGTATTTTGCATTTTTAAAATTCATTTCAAAATGCAAAATACTTTGTGATTAAGTTTAGCCAACATTACCAGTCAAACGAAATGAAATGAACATATGACGCTTGTATTGGCGAATTAGGCCGATAGTGGATTTTATGGCGGCCGCGATTCACGCTAAAACACTAATAGTATTAAAATTTAACTTGGCACGTTTGTAGTTCATATTTTGACGTATTGCATTGGATAGTTTTTGTCGCTAAAATTAAAGTAAAAGGGGTTAAAAGTTTCTATTGAAAGTCTTTAATTTTTGAAGTTATGTTAATGAAAATTTGTATACGAACTACTGAATTTGTATACGAAATATGTTATTCAAGGATTTTTTAAAATTTCATCCCTGTAGGGTTTTATAGGGGTTGAAACTTTGTATGTAAAATTCCGTTTAAATGTTCTTAATTTAAATATTCAAATCAATTATCTTTATAGAATTGCTGATTATACTACACTAACAATCAATTTTTTGTCAATCTGTTTGTTCCGGCTAATCTCTGAAATAGCTGGACCTATTTAGACGAGTCTTTCGATACTTATTTACTTATGTTATAAGTAACTTAGGGTAATCTTATTTTAGTAATGTTATAAGTAAAACCATGCTAAAATAAATAAAAATATCATACGATTTGGCCAAAAGGTATTTTATTTTGAAAAAGCATTTTGAAAATACCTATTTTGCATTTGAAATACAAAATGCAAAAGTATTTGGTATTTTGCATTTGAAATAGTAAATCTGGAAAGTATTTTGTATTTTGTATTTAAATGCTTTTATGGAACCATTTTGTACATCTCTGGAAGGCAGTAATTCTTGAAACGGCGCGCATTGTGAGGAGGTTCCTCACTCTGGAGCCCTGACCACCGGTTGCTTGGACCCCCGGGCCCCGCAGCAGGCGGAATAATTTTTTTATAAATTTTTAATAGTGTTTTATTTTTTTTATAATTTTAGAAGCATTGTTAAAATTTTTTAAAATAATTGTAAATAAATAAATGAGTGTTATAAAGCTGTAGAGATTGTTTGAACGCGCTTATCTCAGGAAGTAGTGGTTCTAATTGAAAAATTCTTTTAGTGTTTGACATTTTATTTATCGAGGAAAACTTTAGGCTATATAAAATAACGCTGCAACCATTTGGAGCGATGAATCGGTGGAAAATGAGGATGATGGCTTTAATTAAATTTTTTCTATTGTCATATCAATTTTAAATCGTTCCAAGCCCGCCAATCCGTATTTAAACAGTGTGGTGAGTCTAAGCTCCATATCCCTTCTCCTATAAGGAGGTAGGTTGATAATGAAATTATATGG
Organism: Mycalesis mineus; assembly: GCA_034621355.1. Taxonomy (NCBI): domain Eukaryota; kingdom Metazoa; phylum Arthropoda; class Insecta; order Lepidoptera; family Nymphalidae; genus Mycalesis; species Mycalesis mineus. The sequence continues at coordinate 11,188,769 of CM067885.1, forward strand.
GTCGTAATTCTGCTACTTACTTTTTTTTGCAATTTTTCATTTTTAATTTAAAATCAAATTAAAACTATAAAAGCTATGTACGATGTCCTTGAAAAAATAATAAAATAGCTCATTGTTTATAACTACCTAGTTACCTACTTACGAGAAGGTATTATGTATTTTAACGGAGTTTTACAAGCTCGCTTGAATTTACGCAACCTCTCAGTGCACTAGCGGAGGCTATCGACCTTCTCACGGTTACTTGAATTAACTGTTATGTTGATGGAAATAACTTGGACCACAAAGCACGCAGGGCGGCGCAATACAGCTTTGCCAGTTGCGCAAGATCGTGGGACCCGATCGGAACTGAGTTCCAATCAACCGAGTACCAACAGGTTTTCGATATGTTTGTTATTATATACTTTCTTTGTTCTATCCTATCGAGCTATGCGAATATGGCGGAGTATGATCAGCGCCAAACAGGAGATTTGAATATCCAGGTCGATTTGAAGGACGTGCAACTATTTGCGATTCTTAAAGGCGACAAAGAAGAATATGTGGTAAGATTGATTTTCTTTCTTTTTGTAGAAATACTTTGCTATATAATATCTATACTAATATTATAAAGCTGAAAAGTTTGATAGTTTGAACGCGCTAGTCTCAAGAACTACCGGTTTAATTAAAAAAATATTTTTTTGTCAGATAGTCTATTTATTGAGGAGGCAAGGAGAGATTGGTTGCAGCGTAATGTTAAAGCTAACATCACGTTGCAACCAACAGAAGCGAAAAATCAGTAAAGATGTGGAAAAAACGGGGAAAATTATTCATCTCCGAGGGCTAATATAAGTTTTAAGGAGTAACTTGGGCTATTTTTATTTTCGTAATCTTATTTAAATTCCACGCGGAAGAGGTCACTGGTATCCGCTAGTTAGTTATAATAAGGTAGTTAAAAACAATTTACAAAACAAAGCATAGATATAGTTGAGCTGTCTTAAGCTACAGTCGCTGCTTTTATAGACCATTCAAGTCTTTAAATAATTTGAAGATTAGCACAAACAAGCAGGAAGAAAGACAAAAGTCGTTCTTCGAGGTACTACCTAATACCTATCTATATTTGTATCAAGATTTCCGGATAAAATGTAGTGTATGTGTTATTCTGATATGTAAGCTATATTATTGTGAAGTTTTATCAAAATCTGTCTCGTAGTTTTTGCGTGAGAAGAGTAACAAACATCCATGCATACATACAAACTTTCACCTTTATATATTAGTAACAATCAAACTTGTTACATGAATAACAATAAATTTTCGTTTACAGGATTACGATTACGCCTATGACTATTCGGAGCTAACAATAAAACCTCAAAACCGTACAACACCGCGACCACTTAACGGTACCAGCACTACAACAGAACAAACTGCTACGAGAGATAACACGAGCACAACAGTAGCCACAACGATGCAAGAACACACAATAACCCCAGCTACCAATGAATTATCGACTTCAAGAATGTCGGCTGCAACGATGGTTACAGATAAAGATTACACGACGACGGTAAGGAGTTATCCTGATGTAACCACAGAGAGCAATGTTGGGACGATCAAAGATGTAACTGCCGCGTCCACTCACGGCACCACGCGTAAGCATTGTAGAAAAGGATACGTTTTGAATCAAAAAGGACAATGTCAACTGAAAATTAACTCTCCTGAGAACGCGTAAGTATTTCATAGTTACCTAATCGAAATACTGCATCGAACTAAGTTCCTCGGAATGAATAATGGATCTTTCTGGGGATTTTTATTAGTAGTTTTCTGAAAATTCTACAAATTTTCGAGAACTTTGGTGGTGTTACACATCCGTGCCTAGAAAAGTAGTTAATAATTTGCAGGAGTTGCTTATGAAACAAAGACGGCCGAGTGGCGCAGTGGGTAGTGACCCTGCCTCTGCATACTAGGCTGTGGGTTCGATTCCCACGTCGGGAAAAATGTTTGTGTGATGAGCATGGATATTTTCCAGTGTCTGGGTGTTTATCTATATATTATAAGTATTTATGTATAATATATATAAAATATTCATCAGTTATCATAGTACCCATAACACAAGCTACCTACGCGTACGCTTACTTTGGGGCTATATAGCGATGTGTGTAATTGTCCTATATTTATTTATTTATTTAAAGTTTTTTCAGCAGCAAATAGTTTCAATTGAATTTCCATTCACCTTTATAATCCTATTAACAGTATACAAAGCCAGGCCTCCCTCCTTGTTGGAGCGGGGATATGGAACGTAGACCCACCACGCTGCTTCAATGTGTGTTGGTGGGCTTAGGATGATAATGTTTTTTTATTCATTAACTATCAGATGTTGATGACAACATCACCGAGTTACCGACTCAGGCCTCCGATTGTACTAAAAATTTCAAGGAAATATGAAAAACTCGGAATTATTCGGCGACTCGACCCAGGCCCACTTGATTAAAGGCAACTAGAACAACATAGTCATTCAATGAATGTTTATTTACAGATTATTGAGACTGGTGAAATTATCTCAGAAACTGAAGCTAAAACGAGAAAACAAAAATAGTGATAACAATTGAAAGTGTTGTATTGTTAATAAACGTGCCTATAAAAATAATGCTACTGTATAAAAATTAAGACTTAAGTAATAATTATAAAATAATTAAGAACAAAATTTTGTTTCTTTTCTTTATCTATGGAGGGTGGCAGTAAGGTGAAGCTGACGACGGCCACGTCACGTCTGGCGCTGCGTTCGATTCCCAGCTCGGATGAAATAATATATTATGTCTGTGTCTCAGTCTAGCGCGATGTAAATAAAGAGAGATAGAGACAAATTCGAAGTTTATAATGTCACCTCATAAAATAATAGTTACAGAATAGGACGGCTGGTCCGGTGGCACTGGCAGGCCTCCGTTACACAGTGGATTTATATTACGGAGGTTCTCGGTTCGATACCCGGATGGACCAATTAAGATTTTCTAATTTGTCGAGGTCTGGCTGGTGGGCGGCTTTGGGCGTGATTAGTTACCACCATTCCAAGATCGTAACGCCAAGTGATTTAGCGTTCCGGTACAATGTTGTGCACAAACCGAAAGGGTGTGGATTTCATCCTACTCGAGTTAGCCTTCCATCTTAAATTGCATCATTACTTACTTTCAGGTGCGATCAGAAGTAGTTGAACTTAACCTCTTTTATTTACCTCGATAGGTATTTTTTTTACCAACTAGTTAATTATTATAATTAGTTTTGAAGTCAAATGCGAAATTGTAATCGAATAGAAAAACCGGCTTTATAAGAATATAATGAATAGTTTTGCGTTATTACTATTATTATGTCGTATCTAGTTAGTAACACGTTAAAAACTGGTTAAAGAATAAAAAGAACTTCATTTATAGGTTAGGTAATTAATTAAAGTTAATTAAATTGGTTAAAAGAGAGATAATAGTTCGATATGCATATAAAACATTTTTAATAATAAATTTTTTAACAAAACATTCAGCATATCTAAGAAGTCGGTGCCAGCCAAGGTTTCTACTTTAAGGACGTTACCTAGAACCCACAAACTACTTTACTACGTTAAACAAATGTTCCTTAAACTTGACTAGCACCGACTTTATAGATATGCTTAAGTAAATTAAAACAACTAAATGACGCAGTTATTTTTTAATTTTTAGTGCGTTTTGAGTCGGTTCTATTTTTTATTTCTTACTTTTTAAAGATGTATCGACACGTAACCTACTAATATAGTATATTATACGGCACTAGTAGCCAAAAAGTTACCGTAACTTACACAAAAACCAAAATCGCTGCACATGTGTCTATAAAATTTGAAGATTTCCTTCAATTTTCCCAGGATATCATCATCAGATCCTAACATGAAGACAGTGACAAGACAGACTGTACGGAACATTTCATAGAAGAATGAAAAAGCTCAGAATTATTCCATGACCCGACCCAGGGATCGAACCCGGGACCTCGTGATCGAAGCCACATAGGCTAACCATTGTAGCATAAAAAAAAATCATTGTAGCATGTTTTGCCTGCTTGGTAATAAATATTTTAATACACACAACCAAACAGACTCTAGGAATGCAGATTATAACAGAAGAGTAGAAAAATACATTTACCTACTCAATCAATATTTTTAGTACTGGAGTCTATAAATAAAACCAAGTGTAATTTCAAATAATTTATTTATTTAATAGTATTGTGCATCTGGAGTTATTAGTGCTAATAAATACATAATAAGGGTAGAGACATGATAAAAATGCCCTATTTTTGAAATAATATTAGAAGTTCCTTTGCATAGCTAGACCAATTCTTTTATCCATTGAAATACAATAAAATGAATATATAATTTTAAATTAAATTGGTCAAAATCATAGAATTGAACTTAATCACTTAAAGTCCAAGTGTTAGGATTATCTTTTTATTATTAACAAGGTATGTCTAGAAAATAATCCTCATAATTGAAAAGATTTTTAAAGCAAATTTTGCATGGGTGACTGAAAACTTTATCTCAATTTTTCTGTCTTTTAAAAATTACATCTGTGAATAGAGATCAAGATCTTTTTAATACAGATGTTTAAATTATTATTTAATTAAATATATTATAGATGGATATATAATTTTATTAAAAACAGCTTTGTTTCGTATGTGTGCTTGCCATAAATATATCAAGAAGCTTTTATTTTTATGTGTTTAAGTTCATTACAGAAACATAAATTTTCATTATTGAATATTGCTGATAGTAATAGAGATTAAATTTATTTTCTACTGTGACCAAATAAAGCAAGTGATTTAATTTATTGAGTAATTTATATTACATATAAATATTATGTAGCAAGTGTACGATCAAGTTAAGAACTAGGCCATCTAGCACTAAACTCAATATTATAGCAATAGTTGTTATTTAGTTATTGGATGAAACTTGCTTAATCCATGAATTGTTGTCAAGAGCAGACCAGTGCTGATAAATAATAATAGGAAGCAATCCACTTTTTTTTAAATTTTTTATGTCCACACTTATTGTCACAAGTCTCGGACTCTTTTTTTTCTCTGTGGTCCTGGAACCTGCAAGGGGAATCCACAGAATGCTAAAATATTCATCTTTCTCGCTGTCAAGTTTATTGCTAGACTCCCTTGTTATAAATCTAAGGGATCTTTGGCATGCCCTTACCCCATGTTTCCTAGAAGTATATCCTATATGGGACGGGTACTAGTAATTTTTCATGATTTGTACTATTTGGCTTGAGCTTAGACAACTTAGAGAAACATGTTTTATGTATAATTTAGTGAATTCAAAATATACCTATAAAATTAAAAAAACAAAGCTAAGATACAAAAGTTGAAAACATATAGCATTTTATATGTAAATAAGATCAATCAACAACAATGAAATCCTGGTGAAAATGTTAACAACCATAATCTGTAAGCAGATTTTAATATACTATAGGAATAATGTTCAATTTACAGTACATATAAGCAATTTATTTATGTAGCATTGCGGGGTTCAACATTTTTATGATACAGATTAAATTTATAGAAAATTATATAGCAATCAGAATACTAAATTTGAATTACTCATTGTTAACATTTTTACCAAGATTAATAAATAAAATTTATAATCTGCAAAGACAGAACAACAGCGGTATGAAGGCACCCATTGTTATAAACACTGGGATTAGTACAGAGCTGTCATCTAGAGAATAAGGGTCAGGTTGCTTTGGTCCACTTGCTCGCCGAGACTTTGAGCTTTTCTCTTCCACCTCTTCTCTAGGCTCCTCGGTATCTGTTTCAGGCCACACTATAGGAGGTAACTTAGGAACTTCATCTATTGTACCTCTTATAACATATAAGGCATTGATTTTTGGATTATCTCTATATCCTTTAATGAATTCAACTTTAATCTTACCACCTCTAATGTCAGATTCTTCGTCATTATAGTAAAGTTTACCATTCTTAATAGAATAAGGTACATACTCATCATGAGCGATGCCACGGCCCACTTTGTCAAAAATATCTAAATCAGCTACAATGGTATGGTCTCCGTTGAGGACGACATCGAACACTTTCATGTTGGGTGCATTGAAGTACACCTCACTAAACTTGAGCACTAACACGTAGTCGCCATCCCTGTTAGCTGGAATGTCGTAGCCGAAGGTGCTGTGATGGTATCGTTCGGTCTGGTACAGTATTTCGTCCTTAGAATTCACTCTTCCGATCATTACCAGCTGCTTGCCGTAATCAGAAGCGGTGCCTACCCTTCCTTGTAAGGGATCTTTTTCGTAATGGATACCATATATATCGGTATGCGCTGGCCCACCTGCATTTATAGCGTATATTATCTCACCCAAGCCGGTAGCGCTCTCTAATAAGCACAAGCTTAAAAATGATATTGTTAATATCAAATACATTTCTTTTGCAGTCAAAAAATTATTACATAAATAATCACAATACACAGTCTGAGTGGTCACATAAAATGTTTAGCACATTTTATTACACAGTTTATGTTATAAACGTAACATTTGTTTATTTAAATAACCGGCAAGCTAATACAATTTCTATCAGTAATTCAGTAAAATAATGCCATCAATGCCATCTCAACAGACATGCTTCAGCCTTCAACTGTCATTTCGAATTGTCAATGGTCAAATTGTGAATACAGATTAAATTATGTACCTAGCAAATTTCCAGTATTGTGCCAGTAAATGCAGATATCGATCCTTAATCTATGACATTATTAACACCGATAGAATGTCTAATAATAATTCACAAGAAAGAAAATCTGCCTTGAACATATATTGAAACAGATACAAGATAATTCGATATCATTTGATGAGCACTATTATGTGGGTCTATCACAGTTTTAAGAATATTATAATATCGTTTGGTTACGTAAGTACTCTCAATATTTATGCTTAGTTTTAAAAGAAATGTCTTTTTTGTTTTTATAGTATAGTTATAGTAATCTCTAGATACAAATTATATCATTTTGGGCAAGATTCGCTGGTATTTTAGTTATACGGATCACAATCGGTACATTCTCTGTGACACACTTCCGTACTGTCTGTATACGCATGCGCTAATTCGAATTTATAATTTTGGCGCCATGAAATTTTCTTTGTGATATTATAGACCTTGTGGAATTTGTGGTTACCTATTATATAAACAAAGCAAATACGAATGACTGCATTAATATGTTTAAACATAAACAAGCAGGGAGACATTGTAAAACATTTAAATAAAAAAAAAGATTGAAAACATGTACACGTTTCAAGTTTTTTATTATATTTGAAAATTTAGCGCCTTCGCAGCATCTTTGCATCACCACAAGAAGACACAAGTTTTATACCAATTTACATAGGTACCTTAATAAATACTCAAGTATATATGATTTTAAGATTGTATCATAATTTTAAAATTTTATATCTTTCTATCTTCGGTGTCATAATTATATTTTTTGTCCAGACATTTATTTTAAATTGTTTCCACGAATGACAAAATTAAAAAATCCAAAATAAAATTATAACTTGAGCATCCTATGGTTTTTGAAAACTATCCAAGTTTTAGATAATTAGTTAGGTAGCTTCAAACAACATTTGATCCAATATTTATAGGACATCCTGGATACTTATAAGTGAAATACTCTCATAACAAGAAATCTAAAACTATACACTGGATTAAATTGAGGTAGCGTAGTAATAAGCCACCACGCTGGTGTAGTTCTAGATTCATCCAGTTCCTGCTGGTGACACTAGCCAGGTCTGGATCAATTTAGAAAATATTTATCGGCTCAGCCGTTCACCTCGGTTTTTTAAATTCAAAGATACTCTACAGTTGCTATTTATTACAAAAACATATACAATGATTAAAGGACATTGCCAAAATTTGCCCCAGGCTGTCCAAACTTATGCTCATATTTAACTGTTTTATTTAAATACACAATGAATTTTAAACAACTACCCATGATTCATAGCAATCACTTGAAAATATATCAAAAAAGTGAAAATTTCAATCGATTTCTTGTGTTCTGACTTCTGAATCACGTGACCGTCGTCGTAGTATGAAAAGTCAACTTTTCAACCTTCATAACTTTTTCCTGCGACTGCATAGCTACATACAACTTTTGCACTATTTTATGACATATATATCATTACTGGGCAGCCTGGGGTACATTTCCATACAATTATTGGCAATGTTTATTTGTTTCATGTTTAACTGGAGAACGCCCGCGGTTTCATCCGTTTAGTTCTCGAATAAAAACTAGATAAAAAGTAGCCTATCTGATATTCCGATGTATAATCTGTATTCGTGTAAAGTTTCATCAAAATTCATTAAGTAGTTTTTGCGTGAGAGAGTAACACACATACATACAATCTTTCGCGTTTATAACATTAGTAAGGAATACAATTTAAAATGTTCAAAATTACAAGTTTACCTATATTTTTTTCAAATTTCGCGCAGGGTTGCTTTATCTTATATATAAAAAATTCAATATGAACTAGCAGAACCGGTGGACTTGTCATATATTTACAAACAGAATTGAATTTTCTTTTCTTAAACCACCTCCGTGTTAGAGCAAACAAAGCAAAAAATAAAATATTCAGTTTCAATGCCATATCATGTTCGAGTTTTAGCTAAACGAATACCAATTCATTTATATTACCTACTACATAAAGATGTATAACAACTTGTTTTGACGGCCTCCATGGTCCAGAAGTATGCGCGGCATTTACACAATAAAGGTCATGTGTTCGATTCCCGGCTGGGACGATTGAGATTTTCTTAATGGCCAGGCTTGGCTGCTGGAAGGATTTGGATTTCGGCTAGTTACCACCATGCCGTACCGTATGCCGAACGAGCGTGGGGTATCGGTTTCCACTCCTGCCAAATTTGTCCGCTTCCATCTTAATTGCATGACTTCATAGTTATGCTCTGTGAATATAAAAAAAAAACTTCTTGTACTAATGTCTAATTAATAAGAGTACCTATACGGCACTTGTAGCCAAAAAGCTACCGACAAATTAAAAATAGCTAAATGACAGCGATTTTATTTAATAGTATAGTAGTTCTTTTTAATAAAATAAAGTAAAGTGTGTCTATAAAATTTGAAGAGTACCTTCGTATTTCCCAGGCATTAAAATCCTGATATCATGACTATGGGACCATATTGGTCCCTTTCTAATAAAAAAAGAATTATCAAAATTTTTTTTTTATCTAAATAAAAGCGGGCAAACGAGCATGCGGGTCAAGCGATTACCGCCGCCCATAAACATTTGCAACACCAGAAGCATTGCTAGTGGGATATTAAGCGATTACCGCCGCCCATAAACATTTGCAACACCAGAAGCATTGCTAGTGCGTTGCCGGCCTTTGAAGAAAGAGTTGATACGCCCCTTAAATACCCCCATATTAAAATTTCCAGGAAAAACCTGGGCGGGAAGTTGATTCCACAATTTATAGGTTCGTGGAAGTTCTGGAGAATCTTGATGTTGTAGATGACCAACCATCAAGATGGTGAGGATGGAATTGGTCTCTATGACGCAAGCTCCAAGCCAAGCAAGATGGTGGCATCAGTTCAAACAGCTCCTCAGAACACTCGCCATTGTAGAGACGATAGAACACACATAGAGAACTAACTTATATTCGGTGCCCTAAAGTCTACAACCGGTTCGTAAGTTCGGAATTGTCGACCAGTCGAATTGCCCGCTTTTGAATGCGATCAAGAGGAAGGAGTTGATACTGAGGTGCTCCAGCCCAAAGATGTGAACAGTGCTCCATATGTGGATGTACTTGGGCTTTGTAGAGTAGGAGCCGATGCTTAGACTGAAAGTAGCGCTTGGCACGGTTGAGCACCCCAAGTTTTTTAGAGGCTAACTTAGCTTTTCCTTCCAAATGATGATCTGACTACTCTGTAATAAGTTATACCTGATCATACATTAAAAAAAAATTAAACGCGTGGAATTGTGAACCTCCGTATTTTCGTCGGTTAAAAAACAAAAACAAGTACCTACACGAAGCTTTGGCAAAGAGCTGGTATTTAAATAAATCAGCAAAATGATTGCGACCATAAAACTTGAAGCTATATATTCTTCGCGAACATCTTGACGGTTTCACATAATGACATCAATTTCACACTTGATGTAAGTTGGCGTTACGCACATCAACCAAACGCGCTGCGCGTACAAAACGAGAGCTTTGAATTACACCCGTATCTACCTACCGTAGCTCAGATATCGTAGGTAGCTTCGCCTCGTCATATAAATGACCTAATCATAATTCACCTTCTCATTTCAGCAAGCTTTAATTTAACTTGCTTTTTGACTAAAAATGTTGTATTGTTTACGTTTATCTGCAATACTTATAACTCACTAATGAAATCGTGTATTGTAAATTTTTAGGAACACAAAATAACAGAAAAAAATACTTGATCCTATGTTTAAGGAAAAAATAAATATAGCGAGTTAGCCTTAAAAGATATATACCGTCGCTGACTATTTTGTTGTCCTAACAAAGAGGACACAGACAGTCCTTTCATACATTGCTTTGTTATATCTCTAATGGATTAGGCAGCGTTTTCAATGGGGCGGTTCCCTATAGTCATATTTGAGAATATTTAAACATATCTTAACAAATATACTAACCTTCCCCAGGAATCACTCTATCTTCTGGTGAAAACGGCAACGAGAACAACGCAGGTGAAACCGCGGGCGTTCTCTAGTTAACAATAATAAATTAATACCTAGTATCTACCTAATGAATGAAACGTAATAAAGTTTCTACCTCTGAGAATCATCTATGATTTCGGTAGCTACTTGCTTTAAGAGTTTATCTATGACCTATTTAAAATAATATGCATATTGTAATATTTATACTGTTAGCAGCATTGTATACTCTGTTTGAAAAGACTAGACTATAGAGAGGCCATATTTGATGTGTTGTGGTACCCCGTGGCAAGCATAAACTAAAGAGTAGTCATCGAACAAAAATGGCGCGGTAGGCGCGGTAGGCTATAAGAGGTGCCCATATGAAAAATTGTTATGATTCACCTTAGTGTCCGAGTTATGTGCAGTCATGCTGTTAAACTATCGTAAAAATGTGCGCGTAATATTTAATTAAGTGATTTCTGTAAGAATGTTTCGTTTTGATTATATCTGATGTCTTTGTAAATAAATTGTTATTAAGTTTGTCTTTTGGTGTTTTAAGTTTTATTCCCTTCTGGCTGTTTGATAACAATACCTTTTGTAATTTCAGTCTATGCATAGAAATTCAAACTGTTGTTCAGGATATTTTTAATAATGCAAGTCCAATCGGAATTTTGCAACTTGTAACTTACTCCTTCGGGAGTTGCCGCAGAATTTTTAGTGAGTAGGTAGTGATCGATTGAACGAGTTACAAATCTAGTACTTAACTAATAGTATTTTGTAATAATTTGAATTATTTGTGATATAGGTACTTAATTCGTTTGTTTAGTTACTATTAACTAAGATAGTAGGAAGTCTGTGGACGTTGGGGTACCAAGGTGTTGGACATTGGAGCCCTAAGATGTTGGAATTACGACCCATACCTATACCTATATGTATCTATCGGTGCCATCTAAGTTTAAGGAAAGTTTACTTAACGAAGTAACAAAGCACTTTGTGGGGTTTTAGATAATGTCCTTAACGTAGAAAGCTTGGGTGGCACCGACTTCATAGATACGCGATTTCGGCCTGTAAAAGGGGTTGTTTCATTTCTGGCCAGGTCTTTGTACAGTGTATCAAAAAACAGTAAAAAATCACGGAAATAAAAATAAATTATATTTTTAGTGATTTCAAATTAACAAAAATGTAACAGCAAAACCTAAAACTCAATACCCCCTCTCACAGACTAATCGCAAAATTACAACTTTGATGCTTTTGACCACAAACCTTAACCATAGATATCAATATACATCTGAATGTGTTCGTTCAAAAATTCTTGCGGTATGTACAGGTACTATGTACCTATAAGTACTACATATGTACTGCAAGAGGTAGTAATACCAGTAAAAATATTTCATTTTATTAACGGTTTTTATTAATTAAGATTTTTTAGTAGTTTTACTGATGTAATAAAGACGAAAAAACGTCGTATTCCGGAACGCATCTTTGTCATTAAGCCATCATCTAAAAAGTTATGTACTACATATACTTGAATAAACCTACCCTTTCGAAAAAAAAAAAAAAAAAACCAAAATATTCGAATACCTACATCGAATAGATAAGTAAACTGCTCCGTTATATCGTCGGTTAAAAAGAAGTCACAGTTTACGTTCATCTTTTTAACGTAACAACAATTTTTAATAATGTACAGCTGAATATATATCAAGCTCAGTATTCACTCCAGATATTTTTGGTATAAAAAACTGTTTATTAAAATACTCCATCACGGGCAGCCGGGGGGCGTGAAGAGCGATCGCTCACGTGGGAGTCTCCGTCCCAGTGGCAACGGCTAGATCATTTTGTGTAGTCCCCTTTGTGTCGAAGAAGTAAGCCGCGATTTATAAATGCGAATTTTGTATCCTTTTCGAATACTTCTGATCTGGGAATACACAAAAGCAATCTTGAAATTTGTCACGTGATAAAAGCTTACAATATTTATAAATTCGAAATCTTTAAACTGTTTATTCAGATAATCTATCAGTCTATATTAACGTTCCATTAGAAGCCAAACGGTCTCCGTATGTCATTACTGGCAACACGCACTGTTCGAAGACCTTCGTCTTCAGGCACTGAGGAATTTTGGACGAAAAGATGTCACGCAGTTTCCCGAACGCTGCCCAACCGAGTTGGATTCGGCGGTTCACCTCTTTCTCGAAATTGGACCTACCTAACTGGACCATATGCCCTAGGTATATATACTCGTCTACAATTTCGAGTGCAGAATTTTCAACAATAACTGGGTGGAGCGAAACATGAGCATTGCACATGATCTTTGTTCATTTTAAGGCCCACCTGTTGAGAAACTCTGCTGAGGTCATTGAGCATATTATTAAGGTCATCTAGAGATTCTGCCATTATCACTACATCGTCGGCAAACCGCAGTTGAGTGAGGTACTCGCCATTGATGTTGATGCCAAGTCCGTTCCAGTCCAAGAGCTTAAAGACGTCTTCCAATGCGGCGGTAAATAGCTTGTAATTAATAAAATAAAACTTTTCCGTATTTTAGAGGATATTGATATATGATGCTTTAATACGTGTTGGAGAGCTTAGGACGATAATACAGTATGACTCTCAACGATCATCATCAGATGTTAGAGGTAATGACCGGTAACGAAAGCTTTTCTAAACCCGAGGAAAAACCACTAAAATTCCGGGACGATTCGGACTATTTCTCGATTTTGGTATTGTTTCAGTTAATAATAGAGATTAGCTAAAACCAAAGTCTAATAAAAGCTAAAATCAAGAAGATCTTAGTCTTAATTCGCGTTTACAAGAAGACCTATAAAATGGTAGAGCTAAAAGGAAGCTTTTGTAGTAAATACGAGAACATGCGAGAGTTTACACAACTCGGGCATGTAGAAAGCTTAGATTAGACGTATCAGACGTAGGTAGTGAATCGTGCAAATATTAATCCGAAATAGTCGAAATCTCAGGCGTCCGTTAGTTACAAATAGATACAAGGACTAGATTCCAGGCCGTTAAATAAACAAAAAAAAAACAAATAGATACAAGCACATACAGATATGTGATCTATGTAACTCTATGAAGCGTGCATTTTCAAAAGCAAATAAACCGAGGTATCTTCTCGTACCAATATGCATAAAACACCTCTGTATGTGCTTTGACACAAAACGATAGCACAGAATACAGTACGTTAGTAAAAGTACACAATGTTAACTAAATAAATAAAAATGGCTTGGTATTGTGTTTGATAGCGAGTGTATTTGTTGTCAGTGGTAGTTTGAGCTACATTTTTAACCGACTTCAAAAAAAAGGAGGTTACCAATTCGACCCGTATGTATGTAATGTTTCCAGAAATGCCCAGTTTTCGTATATGTTAGTCTATATCATCGTCTGAACAAGTGCCAAATTTCAAAAGTGTATGTATGTATGTTTGTATATTTTTATGTTTGTTATCGAACATCTCCGGAACTACAAGTCCGATTTAAGTAATTCTTCTTTGTTGCACTAGATATTGTTCAACTTCGGGAATACTGCAAATTGCATTAAAATCGGTTCGCCTTTTTTGGCTACGAGTGCTGTTTTCTACTTTAAGGACGTTAAATGGAAGGAACAGACAAACTGCTTTGCTGCTTCGATAAATAAACGTTCCTGGCACTTGGCTGGCACCGACTTCGTGGATTTAAGTAAATTAAAGCAACTAAATCACGCAGTTATTTTTTACATTTTAGTGCGTTTTGAAGTCGGCTTAATTTCGCATTATTTTTTTTTACATTAAGAATAGGTATTTGTCGATACAAAGGACCATGAGGAATCTTTATTAATTAATGTTCATCACGATATAAAGTTCGTTACCGGCACTCAACTTTGCACTCAACAGTCTTTGTTACGATTTCTATACTAATTAATTATTACGTACCTTTCTACCTGCTTTTATTAGATGGGTACTTATAAAAGATGAACAAAAGTGTAAGTACAGGTAGTTATACTAAAGCCAAACTCGATTGAGAATGCTTGTCAACAAACAAATTTGAAATGAAGGTAGAAAATACAACACATTTTATGCCTAATAAATTTAAAATAATGTTTTGTTTTTTTTTATAAAATCTTATTTAAAAGATATTGAATATATTAACTAGTTTTAAGCATGCTAATCTAATTTATTGTCATGAATTCGTCATTAACATGTTAACTAAAAAAATTAGGTATAAAATGACTAGTGATTTCTACCTTCATTTTTAATTTGTTTGTTGACAAGCATTCTCAATCGAGTTTGGCTTTAGTATAGTTATATTTTTATATTATTGCTGTATGCTTTTTTAAGTTAGCCCTTGCCTGCAATCACATCTGATGGGAGGTGATGATGGAATCTAAGATGGAAGCGGACAAACTTTTTAAGTGTAGGATAATATCCACACCCTTTGTATACGATATTGTACTGGAACGCTAAATCTTTCGCAAGTACGTCTTTGTCGGTAGCCACGTCCGAGGCCTCTTACCAGCCAGACCCGGACTAATTAAGAAAATCTCAATCGGCCCTGCCGGGAATCGAACCCAAGTCCTGCGTCTTATAAATTCTCCGCGCATAGCACTGCGTCCCGTGGGCTGGCAAAATACAATTACCAAGGTAAATAAATATAAGATACCTCAAAATCAAATTAAACTCAAAAAATATTCAAAAAACCCGTAAAAGTTTAATTTCAATCTTCCTCCTGAATTTTTACATTATAAATTAGCACTCGGTTATTTCCAGCAAGTTACTAAAATTACTATATACCTACTTACAACTGTCATAATATAAATAAATATTTAATCAATATAATCAGATTAAACATTTTTATGACATTATAGTAGGTATATATATATGCTATATGATGAAATAAAATGGATCAATTATTGTACTTTTAGCAGCATTGAACCCTGCGCTTTAAAAGGCTAGAGTCTAGAGACGAAAATCATAAAAAAAAAGAACTCTGCAGCGTTTTTGGCCTAAATAAAGGACAGTTAATTGGATTGCGGACATTATCAATTCCAGTTCAAGCATAGACAGAAATGCTGCCTAATATCTAGCAGAAATCTTAAAACTAAATTCAAATAGTGTTTAATGTAAGATTGTTTCATTTTGATTTGATTAAGAAAGTTTTTATTTAAAATGTGTTTGACGGCGCCTGCGTCATCGTACACGACTAGAAAGAAGTCTGTGAACTGCACGTGCACCAGCTACGCTCTGTTGCGGCTGCGCATCGTTCGATACCCCCACTCACCCCACTACTTGAGTCATTCTACGCTGTATAAAAGGAGCGGGTCTGCAACTGGTTGGCAGTCTAGGCTCTGGCGTGGCGCGGTGCAGACCTTGTACTTTGCTTATCGCTTAACCTAGACAACTCTGATAATTAATTTGTGCAAACGAATTAATTATTATTCTCAGCTTGAGACGCAGTGTCTTGAGGTTACATTAATTAACACGAGACGTTACGTATCATTGCAATACCATAATTTGCCAGTAGTAATTCACTGTTAATTAAGTTGCTGTTTATTATTCTTTCAGTTACCTATTTCTAGTTATGTCTGACCCTCTTTCGACATGTTGATATTTTGATTAATGTTGTTTTTCTTGTCCGCTAGTGCCTTTTGAGCCCTTTCTGATGATGTTGCTAAAATACACTAATACATAATTGAATAGGTTTAATCCGTAGACGAATGAGCAGACGGATTTGCTAAGCTTAGAAGTGTAAATAATGAATCTGAATCTCCCGACCGGCATGAACTAGTT
The DNA here is from genome assembly GCA_034621355.1 of Mycalesis mineus. NCBI lineage: Eukaryota > Metazoa > Arthropoda > Insecta > Lepidoptera > Nymphalidae > Mycalesis > Mycalesis mineus. The sequence continues at coordinate 11,205,185 of CM067885.1, forward strand.
TCTGAAAAGTTTACATTTCATTCGGCGAAAATCTTTATGCGTAGGTATTATGTATATCGTCCTATACCAACCTACGTAACTTTACCTCGATTTAAAGGTAAGTACACAATTCAGTGTATTTTATATTTGGGTCAAGCTGAATAAAAGCACACACGTATTCGTAGGTATATAAACAGGAAAAATCGGTTGTTGTTTTTTAATTTTCTTGTAGCCTATTGATTGCAGTGAAGATTATTAATAATAAAAATTCTTTATTGGTTTGGAGTTTTTGAAATAGTGCTATAATAATATCATGTTTTTAGTCAAAACTCTTTTATTTAATGGGAATTTTTTTTATATTGTACTAGTAGACGCCCGTGATTTCGTCCGCGAGTAAAAGAAATATTGTAACGCTCTAAGAACACAAAAAAAAATTACGTGACCTTTCCTTAAAGTAAAAATGGGCAATAGGCTGGCTTTTATTTTATATTCCTAATAAATAGAAGAAATTCTTTCCTTACCTTACATTGTTTTTTATATCCCAAAGGGTGTAAACAGCGTTGTCAAAGGTCCCATGAGGCTCAATCCTTTTAACAAATATTTCATATTTAAGTAAATATACATAAAGATAACAACAAATTGTATACTGAAATCTTCAGGAATAACTCTATCTAGTGTAAACTGCATGAAAAATTGTTCAGTAGACAGGCATACAGACAAACTCGGCGGGGTACTTTATAACTAGGGGACGAGAACTTCGGAATAAAATGTGGTTAATCTAACAAGTAAAGTATTTTATTGTGAAGTTTTATCAAAATCAATTTAGTAGTTTTTGCTTGAAAGAGTAACAATCATCCACCTATCGATATAGTTCTCATGTTTGCTACACACATTTCGAGTTGTAATATTCTCTATGGTTTTAGAATTCTGACGTCCCACGCAGTCTATATTGAATTATAATGTTGGCGCCACTGGAACGTTAAATTGTTGTTGTTTAAATTTTGGTTGTATCTTTGTTGGGTGCTAGTTACATGAATATAAAACTCCAGTTTTAGAAGCTTTTTATTACGATTATTGTACGTAACTACCCTCATTTGCGTGACTATTTAGAAAATTAAAACAAATCAACACCCTATCGGATTTGTTTCTGTAAGTTTTCCGGCTTGAATGGTATCGTTTTAGTGATTGTGAAAAAACTGGGTCAGTTGAAAAAATAAAAATATAATCAGACAAATGGCGTTCGGGTCAACCGGTTAAGTGATCCGTAGCGCGGCGCTTTTTCTTCTGACCCCAAAAACGGGCAACACATTGCAAATGTGGAAACATTGTAATAGTGAATTTTCAGAATCGTGCACTGAGTATCCAATGGAACTTAGAAAAATACTTAATTCTTAGCTATGGTATTGTAAGTATGATGTAATGTAAGGGAATAATAATAACGAAGCCTTTGTTTTTTTTTACTTGTAAACCCTTGACTGCAATCACATCTGATGGTAAGTGATGATCCAATCTAAGATGAAAGCGGTCTAACTTTTTAGGATTGAGGTAAAATCCACATCCCTTACGGTTTCTAAAGCCAGACCTGTACCAATTTAACAAATTTTGATCGGCTTAGCCGAAAATCGAACCTGGGAGCTTACGAAGATACTCAGAACACTACTGCGCCACGGAGGCCGTCAAAAACTTTCATAATATACTCATAGTTTTTTTGGCTGAAAAATGAACTAAGTATAGATTTTTACATCATCGTCATAAAATACAGATAAAAACAAGAAAAACACAAGTAGCCACTCCGCAGGTACTTATACTAAAGCCAAACTCGATTGAGAAAACTTGTCAACAAACAAAATAAAAATGAAGGTAGAAAATGCAAAACATTTTATGCCTAATAAATTTAAAATTGTTTTGTCATTTTAAAAAATTTTATTTACTACTCCTCATGAATTTAGATATTATCATAAACAAAAATATTTTTTACAATCGGACTGATATTTTCAGAGATTTGCTGGAATAAACAGACAGACAGACAAAAAATATTTTTTGTCTTTTTTACTACTGGAACCCCAAACTTTGTATACTGAAGTATTTTATGCGATAATTTATCCTTATTATAGTATGTTCATTGTAGTATGGTCGCACCATGTCACCCGCAGGTGACAGGTCGACGTATATAAGGTTTCATATTATTTTCCGGTAAAATATGGATGATGTCGTGATTGATTGAAGGATACCGCCCACTTAGTGAAGTGTTACGTATGACGTATAAACACACATAGCTAATCATATTAAAAATAAATAAAGCGAACGTACAAAACGCTAAAATTTTGGTGAGTAATTAGAGTTGGGAAATTGATGGTGTTACACTCCCGTGTTTCGGACTATCATGAAATAAATGCATCATTATCCCCCTTAGCCCGTCAACCCGCGTTGGAGCAGCGTGGTGGGTCTACGCTCTATATCTCCCCTCCTATAAGGATAGACTCCAGGCCGTCTCTGTGTATATTCTTCGTATATTAAAAATGTGCATATGATACATTGATAAATGTTAGTAATGCTTTTTTTTAAATTACGAATACTTATTCGATACCTATTATTAGGTCCTAAGAATCGTTAATCGGTATCTACTTATTCACGATCTCTAAATACGTCAAACTGACACCTGCCACTCGCACCATCTTATAATAACACACTATAAGAAAGGAAACTCGAAAATTGAATCTCTAAAGTGATAAAGGTAAAAGTTAGTATGAACATTCTTCATAAATTTTTCACGCCGCGAAGTCACCGAAGTACACTATTGTATAAATAAACTATTATTATAAATTTAATGATCTATCGAACTAATTATTACATAAATTGGTAGGGATTATTAATTAATTGTGCGCTGATTCTACAGCAAATAGGTTAAATTTAGTTCGGAGTATGCATGTACCAATTGCGGAGGCAATCAAATTGTATATTGTTTTACAATGTCGGTAGACCGCAGTTTATTGTTTGAAGCAGTGAGTATGTAGTAGATAATAATTTGAATATTTGTTTTTAAGGGAAATTGTAACCTTTTTGTCAATGTAAGGCTATAAACGACTTGATTCCAGGCTTTTAAATAAATTAAAACAAAAATTTAGCAGTGATACATAATACAGTCGTGGTTGCAATAGTTATGTTGTATTCTATAAAACAAATAATAAGATTTTTTAAAAAAAATTACACAAATCAAAAAAAAACTTAGGGATGTTGACTTAATGATATGTAATAAATTATTAAAAAATGGATGTAACTTATTGAAAGCTCTCAAGATAGAATCATCAAGAACCCTTAGCAAAAAAAGTGCGTCTGGTAGCTTTCTTGACGATCGTAACGTTTTGGAAAACTGGAGATAGGAGGAGGATGTGTATAACCAGACATCCAGATGGTGGGGGTAAAATTATTTTCTACAGCGCAAGTCTTGTTGTGAAGAAACAAAAGGTGGTACTAGTTCGAACAACTCTTCAGAAAACTCGCCATAGAGACGATAGAATACACATAGAGATAGAGAACTAACATCTCTACGGTGTTCTAAGGTCTCCAAGTGGTTTGTGAGTTTGGAATTGTCAACAAATCGAACTGCCCGTTTGATCTTCCCGAGGTTTTCTTGCAGCTAACTTAGCTGGCTTCTAGGAGCTGTGTTACTGTGAACCCAACCTGCGGGGTAAGTCGAGGCAGGCCGTTTTGTCGGGGACCTCCTTCATATAGCCCTTCACCGCACTCGGAAATTCTACTATGAATACTTCAAAGGTAAATTACATTCACATGAAAGTTCCAATGAGGTTTTATATAAGTTGTGGGTACCCACGGTGATAACTTTATGGACTAGGTATATAGTGCAAATAGGAATAGGTACAGCTTAAAAATAAAAATAACTTTTTTACAAAATTCGATTTGCATTCGCTTAAGCTGTTTCCGGAGTAATGAAATATATTTACTTATGTATATAATAACATACACAGGTACCTACGTTAATTCACTGAAATTGCTCGTTCAATTATAATGGATATCAGCTTTACAGTTGCAATATTTATTCAAAGCTCTGAAATGACTCCAGCCAATGTTTTAATTCGCTTTTAATGTTTAATTAGTACAAACACGGCGTTACCGAATGTGTTTTAAATCTCAGTTATATACGAAAGGATAAACATAATTCACTGCGAGCGACACATTACAGAGTTTATAACGTCAAATAAAAAATATACGGCAAGCCGCGCCTTGCGAATTACAAATGAGATTTGCATTTGTGATTCGGTCAACGTTTAACATAACGGTGTTTTGTTTTTAGAATGGCACGTTTACTAAGGTCAGAATCACATGTACTCGTACCTGCCGAGCCGATTCATTGCGTCACGCGTGTCTACGGATTTATGAGTGGGGGGGTGGGTAGGGGGTTAACCCCCTTCCCGATAACTATTGTAATGGTCTACTAGGAATAGGAATTTTATGAATTGGACTTTTTATTTGATTTTTTTTGAGTTCGGGAGTTCGGAAATTCGTAGTTCACAATGTTTTTCTTTTATTCATTTTAAGTAAGCCCTTGACTGCAATCACACCAGGTGTGATATGGTAAGTGATTATGTAATCTAAGATGATAGCAGGGTAGGTTGTTAGGAGTAGGATGAAATCCACACCCCTTCTGTGTCTAAGCGATGTCATAGCGGAACGCGATATCGCTTGGCGGTTCGTCTTTGTCACGGCGGAAGCCTCTCACCAACTAGACCTGGACCAATTTAAGAAATCTTAACCGGCCCGGCCGGGGATCGAATCCAGGACCTCTGTCTTATAAATCCACTGTTTATACCATTGCGCCACGGCGGCCGACAAAACATGTTACTTTCTGATCAGGGATCGGTGTGATGAATTTTTTTTATGGCCGAATTCATACTTTGCCAACCAGGGGCCGGCTAACTTAGTCATTAAAAATTCAAAGCATTGTTGATGCCAATAAATAAATAGTCTGTATAAAAATTGTAGGTTCGCTCCTGGTTGCGTGTTTTTTATGTGATTTTTTTACTGTATCAGTTAGGGAGTAACGCACTTTTTGTGTTATGCACAAAATAGCGTAAAATACACAAGGTGTTGCGTGGCACGCTAGGCACACGCCTTACTATGCGTTGACTTCCGCTTGTCACTGTGAGCTGTAGGTTAAGAAGCCCCACCTGTAAGTTCACCAACAGATTGAAACATAGCAATTTTCTTCGGAGAAATATGCTTTTCTCAGTAGATTCTGTAATTAAGACAGATTGAAACTACAATTATCTATAGAAAAATAAGATTTCCTTTTTTGTCTTTAAAACAGATTAAACAGATAAGCATGAAAAGTGCTTGTAAACTTGTCTAGTTGAAACACATTTTATTTAATTGTTCTTTCCCTAGTGAGCTATTTTACAATATTTATTTTTATTGACTACAAGTTGGCCCTTGACTGCTTTCACACCTGATGTTAAGTGATGATGCAGTCTAAGATGGAAGCGGGCTAACTTGTTAGGAGTGGGACAAAAATCCACACTCCTTTCGGATTCTACACGACATCGTGACGGAACGCTAAATCGCTTGGCGGTACGTCTTTGTCGGTAACTAGCCACGGCGAAAGCCCACCCAGCCAGATCAAGACAAATTAAGAAAAATCTCAATCTGCCCCGCCGGGAATCGAACCTAGGACCTCCGTCTTAAAATCCATCGCGCATACCACTGCGCCACGGAGGTCGTCAACATTCTTACTAATTTTGTAAGTATGGATGGATGGATGTTCGTTACTCTTTCACGCAATAACTACTGAATGTATTTTGATGAAACTTCACAATAATCTAGACTATATATCGGAATAACACATAGATTACATTTTATTCCGAAATCCCCACGGGAACGATAGCTACGCGAACGCGGGTGAAATTGTCGGGTCCTCTAGTCCTACATATACTAAAACATTTGCAAACTATATTCCCGCGAATTTTATTAGAAATATTCAGTTGATACGAGTATGTAAAGCCAGTATCGCTTCGTTCACATACGAGTGACTTCCAGTTCAATGACTGTGTCGTATTCTACTTAGATACTATAGTAGTTCGGGCTATATTACATCGAATTGATATAAAATGTGCATAAGTATGAGCATTCAAGTGTGATAGAAGCTAGGAATAACTTAGGGTTAAAGCACCGCGCTTAGTTCACTAATAATGTCAAATTATAAGAGGCATTTTCCCGAGGGGCGCTGCTTCAGTTCCATATAAAATTTGCCCTTAACGCGAATGTGCATCCCAGTAGTACCCCATACCGTAGTTCTATAGAACTGTTGGGATATTTTCCGTGCTGTCAAATTATATCCCAATAGTTCTATATAGTACTGTAGTGTAGTTTTTGCTCTTGACTTTACTTATACCATATAAGTTATAAACTTTATATAATTTCAATTGATGTTTCATTTTGTTTTTAACAAAAAAATGTTAAAAACAAAATGAAATATCAATCCCTTTCGACAAAGGCTAAGTTGTTAAAACCAAGTAGTAGTCGTGTCTAAAAAAATATTCTCTTATTTTAGAAGTTACAGAGGGGACATTTTACCACTTTGGAAGTATCTTTCGCGCAAACTATTCAGTGTAGAAAAAAATTAGTTCTATACAGAACTAATGGGACACTAAGCACTAATATGTTGTATCAACAGTTCTATAGAACTAAAATTAGGGGGTACTACTGGGATGCACCCGCATTTTCTTCTATTCCGATCAGTTGGACTGTCACCTTAAAACCTACTTGTAACTAGGTATATTTAAAAAAAATATGCGTGGTCATACATAAAAAATATACGTGTCGAATTGAGAACCTACTCCGTTTTTTTTTCGTCGGGTAAAAAAATATATCCAAGTAAGTGCATGTATTTGCTAATTTCATTATTACGCTCATTACCGCAAATAATTAATAATTTATTTATTAGACTATTTTTCGCGAGAAGCCGACGAATCTCATTCAGAATACTCTTTACGTACGTACTCAGATGTTGATTCTACAATGTGATATTGCAAAGAAAGCAAAGAGGAACTTCTTAATTGCACATTGTAGTGTCAACATATCTTGAGTGACTTTGTCGCTTAGATCCGACACTTTGCAGCGGAAAATAGCAAATTAAATAAATTATTAACATGATGAAATTCCGCAAAGTAACGTCTGCTTCAATCCAAAGCTTATTACTCGTACTTTATTTAAATTGACGAGAAGAACCTTTAAGCTGGCTTTGATTCAGCTTGATCGATTTGGCTGATATTTTTTGTTTTGTTCCTAATTGTTAGGACAAGGCTTATATGAATGACGATGACTATCAATTCCAGATCGTTACGTTTTTAATACACCTACTATATACCGAGCAAGTAATTAAATAAATAGACGAAAATTGCTGCTTTTTCGGCCAGTATTCGTAGTTTTTCGGGTAGTAGGTATACATAATTACAACAAATCGGAACTTACGTAAAGCTATTACGAGACTCATCCCATCTAATGGTTCACCAAAACTTCAATGAAATCCATTTCGGTTCGTTTTAATATTAGCAATTTCAAACAAACATACTCGTCAAAGGCGGACTGATATATGAACGTAATGGTTATATTGAAGTGATATCTATTAATCATATTGTCGAACAAATATTTGTGGCTATGAAATTATCCGTGGATTCTAAATTATGTCATGATAATTGTGTAAAAGTCGTAGCACGCTAGCCAAATGGCGATAAATGAATAATTCAGCAGGTAAACACGCATTATTATTTTATTAACTTAAAAGTATTCAGTAACGCTTGTATGCCGGTATTCAAATATTTACCTATGGTAACCACGTGGGGTTTAATAGGATGCTTAAGTTGTTATTAATTCATATTTTAGCTCTCGTTGTCGGAGGATTAAGTTTATTTCGAGGTAAATTATTTTTATGTGGCACCTCCATATCATTTTCATATTGGCTTGGTCATGTCGGTCATAGACAATACACAATTGTCTATGTCCGAAGGCGAGATATAGTTGTCAGATATGTACTTTTATAGCAATGTGTATAAATAAGTTATGGTGTCATATTGAGATCACGAGTGTGCCTCAGATACCGCGCAGCATACTTTCGCTGAGTGCCGGAGCTGGACGGAGCCTCGTGAAGCACTCGTTGCTACGATCGGTCGTGACTTGGCTCTGTCGGTTATCATCAAAGCCATGACAGCCAATGAAAAGTCCTGGGAAGCAGTCATGACCTTCTGCGAAATTGTGTTGTCGCAGAAGGAAGAGGCAGAGCGATTGCGAGAGGTTGACGTGGACTCTCATCCTATTCGCCACCGGAGAGTTGGACGTAGGGGGTTTGCTCACGACCGCCATTTACCTCCTTGACGAGGACCTCCGGGCGATAGATATGGGGAATCTGTCGCCCACCGGAGATAAGTCGTCAAGTAGATAGACACGCCCTAGATGAGTGCTTGCTTTGGTGGGTGCCGCTGACTGGCTTACAGTAGTAGTACGTAATGTTCCCGTAATTCAGCCCCAGGCGACGAGTTGGAACACCGTGGGGTCTTAGTCGGTACGAGTCCGACATAATCTTCTCGCCTTCCCATGACGAGAAGGTATCCATTAGGATTTCCCCACGTTAAAAAAAATAAAAAAGTTGGTCATCGAAGGGATAGTATTTGGTGGTCAAAAAATTGGCTATCTCTGAAGAAGATATAAACTTCGTTACAAAAAATGTTAAAAGTTACATAATATAGTCGCACAGTGGACATACTAACATCACTTTAAATATTTTTCGTGTCGGGAAATGTCCAGCAATTCGCATGGTTCTAAGCGATTCCTTGCGAAAGTTACATTTAAGGCTACTAGAACCGTCACAAAGGAAGGTAAAAAAATACATAAAGTCGCACATTGTCCATACTTATATAACTTTAACACGCACATACAAAAGTTATCTGACCATCCCACAAGTCCAAGTAGGTTAATACTTAATAGATAATTATTATGAGCACACATTGTGTTCACGAACTTATAACGAAAAACTGGTGTGAGCCCACTTTGTGCTCACTGGGCTGTGAACGTGTTAAATATTTTTCGTCTCGGGAATTGTCCAGCGATTCGCATGGCTCTGAGCGATTCCTTGCGGAAGTTACATTTCAGGCGACTGGCGCGTCAGCTTACAGTTCACAGTCACAATGAGAGTGGCGCCGGCGTAACACGCCGCCCTACCGGCCGCTCCGTCACACGAACGCGTAAATAATCCTACGACGTCCTCCGCTTCCAAATCGGTATAACTGAATATTAACAGTTTATATTGTCCAACGGGTTACTAGTTTCGTCCCAGTTTATTTATTTTAATGTGCTATGTGGCTCTTGGGAACTACGATGTTTACTTGTTTGCGTGGTAAGTCAATGCATTTACAAAGTTTTTAAAAGTGCGTGTTTAATTGTAGATACATTTTGTTTAAGAAATAAATTGATGGATGCACTTAAATGCCAGTATGTATGTACTTTATTAAAAGGTTAAGTGTAGGGTACAAAAACTAAAACTGACAAATATAATTGACATACGCATTGTGAATAATTTTATTATTAAAATAATGATACAATGTACTTTTACCTTTGCTTGATGTTAAATTCGGGGTAAACTGCCTGTAATATGTAGGATCAATTTTATCAAAATTTTTCAAGTTGGTCTTGAAACTGTTGTTTGTCGCAGAGCTTTCTAGATGAAACGAGTGACAACTAAAATGTAAATGATGAGCTTAATCATTTTTACTGTGCTGAATGTATATTTTTCGTTTCAGTAGAGATATTTATATGCCGTACAAATAGCTATTAATTAATAGATAGTTTCAGCAGTACCTATTAGGCTATTACCACCGGATATTAACAATTAAAGCTGTATCGATTGCGCTAAAATAACTAACAAGCAGTCAGTATGTTTATCATAGCGGTCTTAATTGTTTTTTATATTTGAAAGATTTTCTCACGGCTTCCAAAACTTTTTGGTTGAAAAGTTACTCTCTTTATCAATTATTATTAAATTAACAGTTATATATGTACATGAACCAGCTTATGAATAAGGGCCCCGTGTGTTCGAAGCTAGTCAGGCATACTCCAACTAGTTCAGTGAGTTTCTAGTTTATTAATATAAGAAATATTCGCGATAATTTATATTCTAATGTTTATTATATTGTTAGGCACCCCTTTAAAATGATTTGAAGACTAGAGGCAGACAATATATAGCTAAACATAGAGTGTATAAACTTTGAAGGACATAAGGATTACGAAAAATAAGTTTTCACTGGAGAATTTGAATTTATTGATATTGTGTAATTTGTTAGGTAGAGCTTTTAAAAATAGACCTATGTATTAAGTGGGTTATTGACTCAACATTCTACATGAGTCAATTATAGTCATGTGGAATGTTGAGCCAACTATTATTGTTCCCATAGTCATTTCAGTCAATGGTCTTTTTGCGAAAAGCTTCGACTAACACCTTAAGAAGCTTTCGCTTAATTATTGGATCAAGGGTTGGATACAGAAGGCAGTAGTCCTTGTAACGGCACGTATTTTGAGGAGGTTAGGTTCCTCACTCTGGAGCCCTGACCACCGGTTGCTTGGGCCCGCAAAGGCCCCGCAAACGGAGGAGAAGATTTTTTTTATAAATTTTTAATAGTGTTTTTATATATACTTTTGTATAATATACTTATAAAACAGTTAAAAATTTTTAAAAAAATATGTAAATAAAGGTTACTGACTATTTATTACATTTAAAATATTGTCATAGACAGACAATTCTGTAGGTAGGGTGAATATTAATTACTGAAATAGGTAGGTATCTCTATCTACCCAATCAATATTTTAAGTTTTAGTCGAGGAGCGTAGGAGGATTATAAAAGCCTTTGACATGTAAAATTTGCATATTAAGTGAGACGTTTGCAATTAACTAAATCTTGAGAGCGAGGAGCACCTCTTTGATTTGAAGTATTTTCAATGACAGCTAAGTGTCTACCAGCAAGTATCCATTTGTACCGGGCAAATCCATCCATCTCCTTGTAAAACTCCTTTTACTTTGTTCGATTCAATCCTGCTTAGTATTATGTTAAGGTCATCTGGTTATTTGATCTTAAATCTAATGTTTGCTTCAGTTTTTGGAACGAAGTTCTTTTTCGCTCATTGTGGCTGGCTAGACGGAAAAAATTCTCACAAAAAGTTGTAACGACACTTTTTGCTATAGTAAGCTATTGTATCGCTTGGGAAGGAAAAGCCACCTGCGTTGCGCTGCTGCTCTGTGCTGCAAAGCAAAAGCAAATTAGATTTTAATATTACAATATCAGAACGTATGTATTTAGCAAGCCGTGCGTATTCTAACCTATATATATACGCTGTTGTGTTAACAAAGTCGAGTTTTTTTACATAGATTTGTAGTTTAATGGCAACATTTCGCTGGTCTTCTTTATAGGTTTTATTTTTAACGGTGTCCAGCAACGGGTTGCCACTATGGCAACTCTGCCGACTAGAGACATGACGTTGGGATAACATACTTATGTTAAGAAAATATAAAAAATAAAAAAGTGTTGAAACCTGCTACCTCTCCACAGTCACCATGATCCATATTATTTCAATACCTTTCGTACTAATCTATGAGCAGCCTTTGCTGATTCTATTCTATCTTTAAATTTTTGGAGTTGGAGCAAAAACCTATACCGGCTGTGTCATCTGAAAATCTCCCGAAAAGAGCGTCGCAACGTTTTTCTAGTTTTAAGCCTATTTTTACCTGCAATTTTAAAGTATTTTTCTATCCAACGCGGAAATGCAGCCAGTATTCTTGCCACTATCCCACGTGGGCATGATTTGTATAGTTATTAGGATAAGTTAGCTTAAGTTCTTTATTGTATTCTTTCTCAATAATAAAAAAATTTAAGTTTCAATTTGTACTCTAAATTTGTCGTCCGGGGAATGGGCGTCGATTACCAACTAGATCTGGGGCACTGTATGGGGCATAGACAAACTTTCAGGGTTTATAAAACGACGTAGGTGTTTGTTATCACAGCCTCTCGTTCTAGTATCGCAATATGACGTAACCTACCCTCTCTCTCTGAGTACTTTCCGTTATGGCCAGCAAGTGACACATTTAGTTGAGAAATACATTAAAGTTTTATAGCTCTCGTTTCACTGAACTTTACACTTCACTGTGAAAAGTTACCGCAAAGTTGAAAGCTTATGACCATTTTTACTTTTACATATAAAAACAATTGTTAATTTTATATCCCGAAAGTTCCTAATTATTACGCAGAAAATCCCACTCAGAGTTATGGATCGTTTTTGCCAAATAAAACAATAAACCTTTTTCAAGTTTCCTTCGAAGTTTAAAAACAACTTTAGAACAATAAAACTTTTAACAGCTTAGCTTCGAACTTTTTGTTCAAACATTTACGTACTAGTGCCGAATTAGGAGAATACATAATTCAAAACTCAATTCGTCTGTGAAAACACGGAAAATTGATTTCTGAAGTAGGAAAAATTATACTTTTTGTTATTTTTTGCTATTTTGGGTTATTTTGGCGTTTGGTTTTATTTTTCGGCTAAATTTTAATTTCTTGCAACGTATGCCTCACCGTAGTTAGTACTACATATCTATTAAATGTAGTTGATACTTGCTATTGTTTGATCTTCTGCTTCGTCGTTTTCTTCAATACTGAAGGTCGTGTCCACACTGCAGTTTCCTTGTTACGGTGTTCACAATCTCCTTCCACTCAGCTCTTCCTCTGCTCTTCTGACGGCTGTCGTAAGGGGGAGGCCCGTGAGCGACTTCACTTGGTCTGACCATAGGTGATCGGCCTCGTGGTCGTTTCCCCTCCACCTTGCCCACCACTATTAGCTTGTCTAGGTTATCGGGAGAGCGGCGGGTAATGTGACCTAAATAACCGAGAATTCTCTGGTAACATATAGTTGAGAACCTAGTGCCAATTCGCAGCTGATTCAGGATCGAGACATTTGTTCTTTTGGCCGTCCGTGGAATACGAAGCATCCTCCTCCAACACCACATCTCAAATGCATCTATCCTTTTCCTGTCTATCGCTCTTATCGTCCATGCTTCAGAGCCATAAAGGAAGATTGAGAAGACTAAAGTCCTCACTATTTCTATTATATTCTATTGTTTGATATGGTGGATGAATTTAAGTAACTAGTCTTTTGTGATGAAGTGACAAACATCTGACATGTTCAGATGTTTGTCACTTCAAAACAAACTGTCGAATTTGTAAATAATTCGACAATTATATTTCAAATCTTCGTAGTGTTTTGTAACGATATTTTTATATTGATATTTCTATAGTGAGAGTTTCATCTTCGCTTTTATAGCTCTATAATCTATAACTAAAGAATCGTGTTAGACAGTGAGAGTTAGAGTCCAATTCGAGAGTTACAGTCAGATATAAATTTGTAAATAATTCGACAATTATATTTCAAATCTTCGTAGTGTTTTGTAACGATATTTTTATATTGATATTTCTATAGTGAGAGTTTCATCTTCGCTTTTATAGCTCTATAATCTATAACTAAAGAATCGTGTTAGACAGTGAGAGTTAGAGTCCAATTCGAGAGTTACAGTCAGATATAAAAACATCGTTTTTAAATAGCGCTGCTTCGGAGTATATTCGAGACAATCTTTCCGATAGATGGAAATAAGTTTTAATAGTTATTTTTATTCTTCAACATTCTATCAATAGTCTTGTCAATTTGTAAGTTTGAGTATCTCAAATTTGAGTTGAACTTAAATCAATCAAAATCAATGAATGCTATTGAAATGACTTCATAAACTGACACTTAAGTACCATTGTTTGGTATAAGTTTTCAAATTAAACCTTTCGACTGAGAGTGGTACGAGTATATTGCGGATGGGAATACTTTGCGAAAGAAATATTTGCCTTATAAATATTCAGGAGAGAGCTCGTCAAGCCGAGACTAAGTTTCCAATAGAAACTGCTTTTATATTATACGAATATGAAGAGATTTGTTTTGTTTATCTTATATGTAACTAGATATGAGATATAGATATTCTATTTGTGGAAGAGAGTTTAATTTTAAATTACAATAACTTGGCTATGACTGCTTCACTCCTCGTGGCAAATAATCGAAGATAGACAAAGAAGTTGGATGAAGTCCACAACCTTTTAGTTTCACAAGACAACAAATCATACCGGATGTAACAATACTGATTTACTAATTTCGGCCTATGGCTTGTATTTCAAAATATTGTTACGACCTAGGGGTCGGGGATTGGAAGAACAACCACACAACAGGGAGAACTAGATGTTTATTAACCAATAAATAGATAGGTATACAAGATTCGATGCAGCACGCTGCGACGCCGTCGTTTCACGCTTCTAAGCCTGAAGGAACCCATCACGGCGGCGACGATGATCTGCCTCGGCACCTCACGGCCACACACCCCAACCACACTGGGGGACTACAGATCCATCGTCCTTACACGCACACTCTCAGGGAACATCTCCTTACATTCCTTCAACCGTCTTGACTCAACGACAACTCGCTTTGAACTCTCTGAATCTAGTCTTTGTTCTGCACACGAAATAAATTTGAATTGTTCCATTCTTTTAACTTATTCCTATTTTAACTTGCATTTACTTTTAATCCAAATGAGGTTTCCAACTATAAACTCTTTTACTTCGTAATTCCTCCGAGGGGTCATCCGTTACAATATATTAAAATAGGTTCTTAAAAATAATAGTGATTGTAATTATGATTGCGATTGAATGATACGACATATTGACAATAATACTGAAAATATTATTGCGAGTGCGAGCTGTCTTTGATATTGTAAAATCTTTGTAAGATTCCATGGCCGTAGTAAACATGAAACCACACGGACTAAATAATGTACGGATGGTAGCTTTTATTTGCTTTCCTCGCTTTGTTGTTACATTCATTTTTTTATCCTACATACCATAAAATGAATGAAGCTGTAGGCGAAGCTAATATAAACAGACAAATTGTTTATACGGATCTCTTGCGTAGCCACTTTAATACAAACTAGCGATAAAGTTATTTATGCATTCTATTTATCTGGCCGTACATACGATTTTTATTTATACGAGTTCTCAAAATAGCTGTTTCCGTAGGCCAATTTTTTATCGTAATATTTCAATATTTATTAGGTATATGCTCAATTAGGCGTAATTAAAACATCTACTATAACATTTAATTAAGCGAAGTGGAAACCATTCAATAACCTTTGGATCGTTAATTAATTTTATTTCTACTGAGCTGATTCGGTGAACTTTATACCTGCGAACAATTTTCGTGTTATGATATTTTAGATTTTTGAAAGTTCTTTCGGGATTAAACTATGTATATATAGTCAGACTTACGACACAAGGTTTCCATAGTTTGTATTTAATTAAGTTATATTACTAAAGTTTTCATAAGCTATGAAATATTAAATCTTATGACATTGCTCTACCAAAAACTTCAACTAAAGGAACAAACTTATTCGTGAAACTGCTGGATGCATATAAGGTGCATGTTAAGTCATACCAAGGGGGCAAATAAAAGTCAAACTTAAGCAGTTAGGTGTTTTTAATATAGTTTTGTACGATAGCAATTTTTGTCGGTTTTTTTTAAAAGAAATTAATTATTTTTCAGACGTTAGAAATTTTATACTGTTTTGAAAGGAACGTAATTTTTTTTTTTTAATTTATTGGTGTTTCTGACGTTTTTAAATGTATGATAAAAGGTTAACAGGAAATGGTAAAGGATTCATTCTCTTGTAAATGTGGAATATGCACTTCAAGCCACAATTTCTATTGTATCTTTGACTTTGAAGTTAGATTATTTCATAACTCCAAGGAAATGTCCATCCGTGCATAACATATTGTGCACCGGATTCCCAACTTGACAGGAATTCCCAATTTTCGAGAGATGGTAACACTGGTAATGCATTTCTAATATGACTTTGACATCCATGTATAACTTAATTATAATCCACAGGCCTATGTATAACTTTACAGGCTGCAATGGTATGTGCAGCACGCTGCAGTGGTATATTAAAAGATTTTACTTCAAAATTCAGAAGAAAACGTGAAGAAGAAGTGAAGAATCTTTCCCTGTGAAAATATTCTTGTTAGACAAACAGACCAACTGATAGTTAGATGGACAAAGTGATCCTATAAAGGTGTTTCCTTAGAAAATATTAAATTATAAATATATTTCCACATTGGTGCAGTCATTTTCTAGTCCTTACGAGAATATTAGAGGCCGCAGTTTTACCCGTGTAATTCCCGTTTCCTTAAAAATTCGGGACAAAAAGTAGCCTGTGTTATTCTGATGTACAAGCTCATTGACATATTAATACTATGGACTTCGGGTCAGCGCTAAAAAGTGTCCGAACCAAAAGAAAGCTAAAACGCGAAAAATATTTCTAATCGCATTCAGTCTCATATTAGCTTAGTGAGAGTTTTATTATCAGTTATATCAGTTATTTTGATGTTTAATATTTGAATTTTTTAATTCCTTTATTTTTGAATTGAAAATAATTACTAAACTTTTATTTTTTATGTCAGAAATATTAATCAAAGAAGTTTTATCATAATGATAAAATGGAACCCTTCCGTCCGTCCGTCGGTCCGTCCTTCATACTCGAAGATTTTGACAACTATAAGAATTATTTATTAAAACAGTGACCTAACATCATTGTAGTAAAAAAATATATTGGTTGGTACTAGATTTATTCCAGCATATAGTGGTTACTGATACATTTAAAGTTTTCTATGAATATAATATATAGGTTAAAGATGCCAAAAAAAAATTCAAATCTACCTACTCCACACCATTTATGTTGTCCTATTTTCACGAGAAGCTGTCATGTCAAAAAAGGCTGCCATGGCAACCGCCAGTCAAAGCTGATTACGTATTGCAAGCAATTAGATTGTTGTTGAAATTAGACTGAATAACAATTTTATAAGACATACATTACAATGTTTTAGTTTGTTTATAAAAATACAAATACATTCTTGTATATATAAGATAACTCGGGACACTTTTGTCGTGAATTTTCCACTACACCCGAAGTCCATAGTACTAACTATAAATATGTCAATGTACAAGCTGTATTAGAGAGATGAATATTTTAATAAAGTTTTATCAAAATCCAGTATTTTTTATGTGAAAAAGTAACAGACATCCATCCATCGATACTTACAAACTTGCGTGTTTATAATATTAAAATAGTTAATTAAAAAGTTAAAATCTAGTTATCTATTAAACACAAATTACAAAGAAGAAAATTAAATCAATCTCGGTTTTAAAAAATACCAGTAGCATAGAACTCATTGGCAATTAAGAGGGCGTTCGCAATAAAAGTAATCGACGCGGCAGTTAGTTCCTCCGAACCACCCTTATGGTGCATCCGAAGAACCAATCACTGCGTTTGACCTTAGCTAATTGACCTTTTTGCATGTGTTCTTGTTTCCTTCAAATACGCAGTGTAGAAGATTAAATTGTCCTGGTTAATGGCGTGGACCAAGGACAGGAACTTCCTTTTACCTTCGATATGCGTGTATGCTGAGTCGTTGCTTTGCGGAAGTACATTATGAAGAATAATTTACTTATTTTGCTATTGTCCGCAAAATACTGACCAATCTAAGCGATATAGTTAACCAGTGTTAACAAACAGCCAGAAGGGAATACAACTTAAAACACCAAAAGACAAACTTAATAACAATTTATTTATAAGTTAATCATTGTGATTAAAATGAGAAATTTTTCAGTGGGTACTATTTAAATGTTTTAAGCACCGATTCTAACAATCCGAGGACCATAGCAAAAATTATATGAATTATCTATAGGGGCATATTTTTTTTTAATGCCTACAAGTTGGCCCTTGACTGCTATCATACCTGATGTTAAGCGATGATCCAACAAGAAGCAAATGGGCCACTATATTGTCTGGAGTCAAACAGACCCAATGCTTCCAACACCAGATCCAATAACGTAAATCCTTGCGTACGTCTTTGTCGGGAGGTGGTAACCA
Source organism: Mycalesis mineus (assembly GCA_034621355.1). Classification (NCBI taxonomy): domain Eukaryota; kingdom Metazoa; phylum Arthropoda; class Insecta; order Lepidoptera; family Nymphalidae; genus Mycalesis; species Mycalesis mineus. Next base: position 11,223,222 of record CM067885.1, read on the forward strand.
GCCAGGCGAAGCTTACCAGTAGACCAAGGTGAGTTAAGAAAAATTTTGCCGGCCGGTTATATGTGTTACAGGCTCCACCTTATAAATCCACCACACCACCACAGCGCCAAAAGTTTATATAAAAGCTTTACTAGTAGCAAAATAAATTAATAAAGTTATGTAAAAGCATTATTTTTAAATATTAACTTATGTTATTTACACTAGGTGCGTTTAGTGGATCCCTTTGGGCGTTAACTGCGAGTATCACAGCTCGATTTAAAATTAATGTCAACCGTAACTTTATTTACTTTGCTATTAACTTCGCATCATATCTCTATACTAAAGCCAAACTCGATTGAGAATGCATGTCAATAAACAAATTAATAATGAAGGTAGAAATCACTAGTCATTTTACACCTATTTTTTTTAATTAACTAGTTAATCGTGAATTCACGACAATAAATTAGATTAAAACTAATTAAAATATTCAATATCTAATAAATAAGATTTTTAAAAATAACAAAACATAATTTTAAATTTATTAGGCATGAAATGTGTTGCATTTTCTACCTTCATTTTCAATTTGTTTGTTGCCAAGCATTCTCAATCGAGTTTGGATTTAGTATAGTTCCACACATTACGAATGTAATTAAAACACCAACGATTATAGATATGGAGATTCATTACATGTAAAGTTACTTAGATACATTATTTATAACACAAGAATGACTCTTATGTTGTATTTGTTACCTCATCGCACAAAGGCAATATTTATCATACGTCTTTTATATAGATGAAAGTTTGTGAGTGTGTCTGTTTGTTACTATTTCACGGAAAAAGTACTGAAAGGATTTTGATAAAATTTAACAATAATGTAGCTTACATTTCAAAATAATACATACATACATAACATAACACCTTATCCCCGTAGAGGTAGGCAAAGACCACATCCCTCCATTTGCCACGGTCCTTGCATATCTTCTTCCTTCGCTTCTTCCACTCTCATTAATCCTTTCATACAAGTTCGTCGGTTTAGGGTACTCTTGACATGGCCATTATTTAAAATGTCCTGAATTTGGTCCAGGAACATTCGCCTAGACCTTCCCCTTCCAACATTTCAATTCACCCTCGCCTCATAAATCTCTTTTGTTAATCTTCTCTCATCCATTCTCTCTACATGTCCAAACCATCTAAGCACCACTTTCACAATTTTAGTCACTACATCTTCTTTTACGCCACACTTTTCTCTTATCATACTATTTTTAACTGTGTCACACAGTTTTAAATAATACATAGGTCACATTTTATCCCGGAATTCCTACGGGAACGAGGAACACGCTGGTGAAACCGGGGGCGTCCTCTAGTGTTATCTTTAAGCGAGAAACTATGCTTGACTCTGACTGATCTCGTCACGAGAACTCTAAAACTATTCACTCAATTTACATGAAATTTAGCAGCATTAATTATAATTTTATGATGTAGAAGCTCCTCATATTTTTTTTATCGATTACAAGTTGACCCTTTACTGCTATCACACCTGATGTTAAGTGATGATGCAATCTAAGATGGAAGCGGGCTAACTTGTTAGGAGTAGGATGAAAATCCACGCCCCTTTCAGTTTCTACACAACATCGTACCGGAACGCTAAATCACTTGGCGGTACGTCTTTGTCAGTAGGAGGTCACTAAAATCGAATCCAGGACCTCCGTTTTATAAATCCACCGCACCACGGACGCTGTCATCACGAGAATGCGTAAAGTATATCTACACTCGATTACTTTTTTTAGCAGAATTAATTATTTTATAAGTTGGATGCTTACTATAAATGTCAAATCACTGTTAAAGTAACAGAATCTCCGCGGCTGTACAGCTATAGAGGCCTTGGTATACGATCAGAAAAATCCAAGAAATATTATTATGGAAAGTAATAAATTTTTCATACTTGATTCTCGTTCGTTTTATCATACGAGTGCCAGATTTCGTGGATATCTTCATCTTCCTAGATAGTCGTCTGGGAGACGTACTGAGCGGGCTGGTTCCTAATTCCTTATAGATACTGCGAAGATATGGAGTGCCCTTAAGCTTCTGTTGTTTCTACCACCTTAAATATGGCTATTTTGACGTGAAAACGTCTTATAATTCGATAGAGCCGGCTGCACGCACGAAAAAACATGACTCATGCGTTACCTCGCTTTGAGGCGTTCCATGTAAGGCTTGAAGTGCAAGCGAGAAGCACAATCGGCCTTTGCGTTCGGCAGCGTTCGGCTCCGTCTATTAAATATAATTATTAAATATATTAATTTTAAATTAACAATTAATATATTTATTATAAATTTATATTTTAAATTTATAATAAATATATAAATTTATAAAATCAAAATCAATTATTTTATTAATTTAAATTAATATTTATAAAAATAAATTAAATTAAAAATTTTAATAACCAATTAAATGCTACCAATTTTTTAATTCAAGAATGATTTGGCATCTTCGCTTCCACCATTGTTTATAATTGAATCTATTTGATAAAAAATAAACCATGGGAAGATGACTTTTTTGATGATACCTTCAGAACTTTCATTGTACCTATATAATCAAATCAGCGGTTGTGGACAGGACAAGCACCTCTATCGCTTCGGGTAGTGTATATAAATGACATTGATATTTTAATTACTTCATAAAGTTGTTAGGGAAAGCTGCGGCTGCTTTCGTCAAGTTAAATGGGAGGGTTTGGACACATGACTTGCAACTAAAACTTGAAAAGGGCGGTTTATAAAGTAATTGCTTAACTGACAGTTTTGTGTGCTAATGTTTTCTGCCAACACGATACATTTAGCAAAACGTGTAAAGTACTTTTGTGTTTAGCTGAAATTTTATTATTGACATGAAAATGCCTTTTTACGATACAGAACCTAGATAATGAATTTATATAAGCTGTAGCAAATTTTATGATTTGCTATAAAAATTTAACTTTGACGTTTATTTTCTTTGCTTTACAGATACTGTAAATTTTATAACTAACTGTATTTCTTACAATTCATAATCATCGTCATCTTTATCAATCAGCGTATTAACGGCCCACTACAGGGCCAGGCCTCTCTCTTTATAGGAGAGGAGATATGGAGTGTAGACCCACCACGCAGCTCCAATGCCGGTTGGCGGGCTTAGAATGATAATGTTTCTTTTATTAATGATCACTATCAAATGTCGATGATAGTGACCGGAACCGACGACTTAACGTGCTCTCCTTGGCACCAACTTCTCGACTCCGGGCTTGGAATGTAACCGAACCCAGGATCTAGTGATCGGAGCCACATTGGCTAACCACTAGATCAAAGAGGCAGTCTTCTTACAATTATAAAAATGCTCAGAAATTGCGATGTGCATGGAAGAATAGATAGGATAGAGGACTCCTAAATGAATCTAGTTGATTGGTACAGAAATAAATTACAGTTGCACATATGCTAGATTTTTAACCGACGAAAAAAAAACGGAGGAGGTTCTCAATTACACGTATATTTTTTTTTTAATGTATGACCACGCATAACTTTTTACAGTGTTGTCCGATTTTGATAATTCTTTTTTTATTAGAAAGGGCATATATCTAAGATGGTCCCATAATTCTTAAATATATTAATTTTGAATTGGGAAATTAAAATCTTTTAAAAATTTTAAAATCACACTACAACTATTTTATTTATTTAAGTTAATTTTATCTACTAGTAACCAAAAAATATACTGTGACAGTATAGTCGAGTACGTTACGTGGCGATAAATCACTAAAAAGTAAGAAATTAAAATTTTTAACAAAAAATAAACCACTTAAACTGGTACCATTCCTAGATATGCTTAAGTAAATTAAAGCAACAAATGACACGTTATTTTTTACTTTTCGTGAGTTTAGTCGGTTCATTTTCTGACAACCAATTTTTTTATTTCGATATTATCTCGGGATCGTGATCGACACTCGACACGTTTGTTTCCAGTCACGATTCTACTGCTGAACATATTTATCTCGATGAAACTTGGCATAGAGACAGATTATAGTCTGGCATATAGTTTACTTTTTATCTAACGCGGTAGAATTGCGAGGTTTCAATTAATAAGGGATAAAATGACAATAAAACTTTACGTAGGTGTTTGCAACTAACCAGCAGGTTGCACATACGAGTATAGATAGTGCCGTGGAGTCCTTTGGTTTAGATATTCGTGAAGTGTACTGAATATGAAAACGGTCTTTATAAGGATAGGACTGCGGAAATCATTGCTTTTTGTCAAAACTTTCAGAAGGATTAAGGTTAAAATATCTGTTCGAATGGTGTTACTCAATCAAACGAAAAACGGGTCAACGGATTTGGATATTTCACACTTACATATTCTAGCATTTTGGGTATTTTTATACCTTTTTTACCCGACTGCGTCAGAAGGAGGGTAATGTGTTTCGAGCGTATGTATGTATGTATGTATGTATGTATGCCCATTTCATAGGCACGCGCTACAGCCAAAACGGCTGAACGGATTTTGACATGTGAGGTGTCGTTGAATTCGGCTAAATTGTGGAAGTGACATAAGCTATATGAATTTTGAAAATGGCGGCTGTAAATGGGGGAAAAAGGGGGGAAGTGTGCATTTTTTTCTTTTATCCTAGCAATATGGGTATCAAATGAAAGATCGCAAAAAGACCATTTCAAAAATATAAATATCATATGATGTTTATATTACTGTTTTAACAAGCAATGTCAAAAAGTATACCGTCTCATTTCTATTCCACAAATTAAAATTAAAAAGTCTCAAATAAAATTATTATTATAAAAACAAAAAACTCAACTGCTTAGAAGTTATGAACTGAAAAGAGAAAAACAAGGATCACTATATCTATATAAAATTCTAAATACTTTATGGTGCTGCAGGCGGAGACAAACGTAGTTTTGGTAGGTCTTTCTTTCCCAGATAGTAAACTATTTTGTCCACAGCACCACCATAAAGTATTTAGAATTTTATATGGATATAGTGATCCTTGTTTTTCTCTTTTCAGTTCATAACTTTTAAGCAGTTGGGTGTTTTGTTTTTATAATAATAATTTTATTATTTATTTTTAAAACCAATCAATTATGCCAATTCACGCTAATAAATATTAAACGGATTTTCCAGGTATTGTCACACATAAGCTAGGAGCAATATTTTTAATTTTTACTCGTATCATAAAAATATTTAATTAATTTCTAAAGCAATTAGATTCTAAAAGTTCCGGAAATGCGAATTCGTATAGAGTTAGCACGAATAATAAGGTGTACTATAGGCAAGTGGGTGTTAATTTTACGATTATTTTACGATACAGAGCGCTCGTACGCTCGATATATATAAAGGCATTGAATTGGACCGTTTATTACTCAACCTTATGTTCTTGCAGAAGTGTGCTCGGCTCATAAATATAAATAAGTTTTGATAAAAGAGTTTACTTTGATAAATATTTAGTTATTAGCAGTACATTGTAATATATATTGTGATATATTTGGCGGCCGAGTGGCCCAGTAGGTAGTGACCCTGCTTCTACGTCCTAGGCTGTGGGTTCGATTCCTACATCTGGAAAATGTTTGTGTGATGAGCATGGATGTTTTCCAGTGTCTGGGTGTTTATCTATATATTATGAGTATTTATGTATAATATATTTAAAAATATTTACCAGTTATCATAGCTACCATAACACAAGCTACATACGAGTATGCTTACTTTGTGGCTGTGATGTGTGTAATCGTCCTATAATATTTATTTATTTATATTTATTTATCTATTTAGAAGCTTTCAAGAAATATTTTTTTTAATTCCTAAGAATAATAATTAATAAACAAAAAATTATATATAAAACACTTTGATGAAGAACATTTTAAAATTATTTTTACGGCTATAATCCTTCTGTAGGGACTTCCATACATAACTGTCCTGCGTCATCTATAACAAGCGGTTGTCTGAGACATGTTTTACACCAGAGTTCCTTTATCAGTGTGTCTTGTCCATTTCCCTTTAGCTATGCAACTTATTGTGCTAATAGAGGACACCCGCGAATTCACCCGCGCAGTTCCTGATCCGTGGGTACTGATGTGTAAAGTATATTATCTGTCTCTCTCTGTCTTCTCTCAGCGGAACTTGCGGCGTAGAAATCAGTTTCAGCCACACCATCTGGATGGCTGGTTAGCTACAACTACTAGATTTTCTAGATCATTTCTGCCGCGAACGCTCGTTTGCCCGCTTTAATAGCGATAAAAAAATATATATTGTAAATTTTCATCAAAATAAGTATGTTTGTTTCTTCTTCACTCACAAAGTTTCGCCTTTATAATAGTCGTATGATGACGTAAATTTGGATTTCATACGGATTCACATCATTTGTGATGCACTACGTAAAAGTTTTTTTTTATCGACTACAAGTTGGCCCCTGACTGCTATCACACCTGATGTTTAGTGATGATGCAGTCTAAGATAGAAGCGGGATAACTTGTTAGGAGTGGGACGAAAATCCACACTCCTTTCGGTTTCCACACGACATCGTACCGGAACGCTAAATCGCTTGGCGATACGTCTCTGTCGGTAGGGCGGTAACTAGCCACAGCGAAAGCCTCCCACCAGCCAGACCAAGACAAATTAAGAAAAATCTCAATCTGCCCCGCCGGGAATCGAACCCAGGACCTCCGTCTTATAAATCCACCGCGCATACCACTGCGCCACGAAGGTCACAAACATAGCTCTTTTGATCGCTGCTTACATCTGACGAGACCCACAGTTAGCGACGTCTTAGCCATATATGTACAAATACGATCTTAAGAGAACTTAACAGTGATATTGAAAAAAAGGTCCCAATGTTTTTTCGTACGCAAATAAAGGAAACGGTCTGTGTAATTAATTTTCTACATTCTTTCGCGAGAGAGCTTTCCGTCTATCCCTGCCACAATCCTAGCAAACCTCTGCACGGAATTTGAATTTAGAAGTTAGGAAGGTAATTACGTTTTACTTGCGAGCTTTAATAACTCCATCAACATATTTACAAATTCTCTTTCCCTGTGTCATTTGAAAAGAAAGCAATTTTGAAGCTTTTGCCAACAGATAACGTAGGTAATGTTGTTAATGGCTGTTTTACATGACTTTTTTGCATGGAGTTCGGTTTCTTTTCAAAAGTATAAATGAATCATGGTATGGTGGTTATCTGTAATCCATTATTGTACTTTATCGAGTTTGCCACAATATTTTTTAAAAATTACCAAAATGATATGTTCCAACAAGAACATGTTTCTAAAGTCTGTTCTCCATGGTGTTCAGGGCTGTGATATTTTGTCATTTTAGAAGCAAGTTTAATATCAGGTACATTTTACGTTACATACATATTGTTTGACGGGACCAAAATAAAAAGTACCCGTAGAAGTTTGTTGCCCATAGTTCACTACTATCTGTAGGTGCTTTTATCATAAAATATTAATCACATGAGGCGATTTCGTACCAATGCTAATAATAATAATCATAGTAAAAATATCACATGAGTGTTAGTTTTGTTTCTACCTCATACTACCACTTATTTTCTGTGTTATTATAGTCCGGTCATTACATATGAACATAATTTTTTTTTTAACAAAAAATAGAACCGACTCAAAACGCACTGAAAGTAAAAAATAACTGCGTCATTTAGTTGCTTTAAATTACTTACGCATATCTATGACGTTGGTGCCAGCCAAGTTTAAGGAACGTTTATTTAACGTAGTAAAGCAGTTTGTGGGTTCTAGGTAACGTTTTTAAAGTAGAAACCTTGGCTGGCACTAGTACACAAAAAGCTACCGTTACTTACGCAAAACCCGAAATCGCTGCAAGTGTGCCTATAAATTTTGAAGAGTTCCTTAATTTTTTCCAGGATATCATTATCAGATCCTAACATGATGACTATGGGACCATATTGGAAGTGAGCCCTTTTTAATAAAAAAAGAATTATCAAAATCGGACAACTCTGTAAAAAGTTATGCGTGGTCATACATAAAAAAAAAATATATACGTGTCGAATTGAGAACCTCCTCCGTTTTTTTTCGTCGGTTAAAAATAATGTCAGACAAGGGTGTAGATCTTAAAATTCTCTTCAGTAACAGTACTTATGATTTTTTAAACAGCTAAGCTGGTAGAGGTAAAAGGAAACTCAAATTTTAATCTTTGACCCCGAACAAATTTCGTAGCGTAGGGACTTTTGAAGTAATTTTTTAATGGTGAATCTACGCTTTACATGGTCTGTAGAGAGACGAATATCTTAGCATTCCATGGATTCACCGTGCGGGTGCCGGGTCCATCGCGTGGTTGAGAGAAAAACTCCGAACAGAGCCCGAGACTTGTGACACGGGTGTAAAAGAGATCTCTTAGTCACGCGCGTCATCACTCACCTCCTCTGTTCAAGTTATTCTCCCTGTCCAGCCAAATTCGGAAGGACTCTAGAGCAGCTTTGGACACTCGTTCCAATATAATAATAAATTTCTTTATTTCAGGCAATAATCCCATACAATACAAACAAAAATAAAAATCGTTACAAAAAGATGTGTTACAAAAAGATATTTTAAAAAAAAGTGAGAAAATAACAAAAAGAAATTAAATTATATAAATAATTAATTAATTAAATTAAAGTACAAGTGCTTATTGTTCCCGCTCTGGTGCAAGTTAGACCAATATTTTACGAAAGGATTCGTGAAGTCATCATTAATGTTTTCCAAAATGGTACTGTGTCTTAGTCTATCCCAGAAAGAGGCCATCCTTGCTCTCATGGCGAAGAAGTCAGGAACACCCGCCGATATATAATACAGAGCTTACTGCACTTCTGGTAAGGCCAAGGTCAAAGTTTGTGAAAGTGTGAGTGTGTACGTTTGTTACTTCTTCACGACTAAATGGCTGGAGCGATTTTAATATAATTTGATATGGAGTTAGCTGACAACCTATATTAAACACATAGATTTTAATATAATTAGATATGAAGTTAGCTGACAACCTATATTAACAAATAGATTTTAATATAATTTGATATGGAGTTAGCTGACAAACTATATTAACACATAGATTTTAATATAATTTGATATGGAGTTAGCTGACAACCTATATTAATACATAGATTTTAATATAATTAGATATGAAGTTAGCTGACAACCTATATTAACACATAGATTTTAATATAATTTGATATGGAGTTAGCTGACAACCTATATTAACACATAGATTTTAATATAATTTGATATGAAGTTAGCTGACAACCTATATTAACACATAGATTTTAATATAATTTGATATGGAGTTAGCTGACAACCTATAATAACACATAGATTTTAATATAATTTGATATGGAGTTAGCTGACAACCTATATTAACACATAGATTTTAATACAATTTGATATGGAGTTAGCTGACAACCTATATTAACACATAGATTTTAATATAATTTGATATGAAGTTAGCTGACAACCTATATTAACACATAGATTTTAATATAATTTGATACGGAGTTAGCTGACAACCTATAATAACACATAGATTTTAATATAATTTGATACGGAGTTAGCTGACAACCTATATTAACACATAGATTTTAATATAATTTGATACGGAGTTAGCTGACAACCTATATTAACACATAGATTTTAATACAATTTGATATGGAATTAGCTGACAACCTATGTTAACAAATAGATTTTAATATAATTTGATATGGAGTTAGCTGACAACCTATATTAACACATAGATTTTAATATAATTTGATATGAAGTTAGCTGACAACCTATATTAACACATAGGTTTTATCCCGAAATTTCCACGGGAACAAGAACAATGCGGGTGAAATCGGTGGCGTCCTCTAGTATAAAGTATCATTCACATGAGAGGATTAGGTATGAGTAGTAATAACAATAATAGTATCAATATCACATTACTATCAGATTTGTTACCACCTCACATTACCCACCTCGCTTGTGTTACACACTGTCAAAACACGTGAGGTATTAGGTTCCACAGAATGGACAGCCATTGAGTTGGGGAACCCGAAACTACACAAAGGAGGATTTATAAAAAGGGTTATTAAATGTATTCATAAAATATATTGGATATCACAAAAACATGGCTCTATATTTTAAGGTAACATTTTTTCTTTTCTTCTCGGAGAAAAGCTTCATTAGGTAGATACCTACCCGTTAAAAAAAATAAACAACTATTTTCCAACACGGTTGTAATAAATTTTTTGCACAGTTCCCCGTAAAAGCGATGTTCTGTAAATGTTCACTGTGCTAATAAATATTTAGTAAACATATCTCAATGTATTTATATAGGTAGGTAGTGGATATATTTTTACCTACCTACATTATATTTTTACCGTAACTCCATTTTAATCCGTTTTTTTCATTTAATAATATTTTGTTGTAGATGAGGAAAAGTTCCATACAATTTTTGGCTGAAATAGTAGTTGCGTTGAAATTTTAGTTGTAAATTTTTATTTAGTTTAAAGCTGAGCTGGCTGTTTTAACCGACTTCGGTATATGTATTTGTCGTAGCCATATCGTAGATTTGCTTATTTCATGAAATGCTCGAGAATTTCATGAAATGGCCGCGTTTCATGATGTGGCCAACTCAATTTGACCAGATCGTTAAATCGTCTACGTTTCACGATTTTGTCATCTACGTTTGGCCGAATCATATAAATAGGGCTAGGCCCAAAAATTATATGCAATTTATACATAATGTTTTAACGTCCCACCCCGCCCGCCTGGCGGGGCTCCTATTTATTTATTTTTTTTTATCGACTACAAGTTGACCCTCGACTGCTATCACACTTGATGTTAAGTGATGATGCAGTCTAAGATGGAAGCGGGCTAACTTGTTAGGAGTAGGACGAAAAGCCACACCCCTTTCGGTTTCTACACGACATCGTACCGGAACGCTAAATCGCTTGGCAATACGTCTTTGTCGGTAGGGTGGTAACTAGCCACGGCGAAAGCCTCCCACCAGCCAGACCAAGACAAATTAAGAAAAATCTCAATCTGCCCCGCCGGGAATCGAACCCAGGACCTCCGTCTTATAAAAAGCAAAGCACTGCGCCACTAAGATGGAATGAGCTAATTTGTTAGAAGGATAAAATCCACACCTCTTTCGATTTCTACACGACATCGTACCGGAACACTAAATCGCTTGTAATCATCGCCGAAGCCTCCCACCTGACCAATTTAGAAAATTTTAATCGGCCCAGCCGGGAATCGAATTCAGGACCTCCGTAGTATTAATACACCGTGCCAAGGAGGCCGTCAAACTGTACCTGCAGAATAGTATAAAGAATAGGTAATTATCAATATATTAGATTAAAAGACGATCATCCCAATAATAACAATCTTATTAATAACGAGTTTCATGTGTTTCGGTTGTCTATAAAATAGTGCATTGAAAATATTCATATCTAAAGCCATAAAATATAGCTAAGCCACGGCTATAAGATAGTTCATCATCGATGTTTGACTACCTAACATGCCATAGGATTACGAAGCAGTCTCTGAGATTTTCATTAAATCCGGCCCTCTGGCTTATTCTCTGGGGATTGCGGAAGTTTAGAGGCTAATCGCTTGTGTAAAAACTGTCAATCCGGGATAAGAAAATAAGTAGAGTCTGGAAAAGTGCCCGGAAAATTGCAAGCACGAGGACACATGGAGTTTAACATAATATTAGTGAAGGGCAGACGTTGAAGGACGAAACTCCCATTCATTACAACAGTGATGTTTGGGTCGTAAAGTAAATCCGGGCTTACATTGGTCACACTGGGCGACGCTGGGTAGTTTGCGTAAACCCTTGGCCTCGATGAGCGACAGAGCGATAATGAATTAATTGCATTAAAACAAAAATGCAAAAATAGATTTTTGACCATGTTATTAAAGGAGGTTATTTATTCTACTCGTTTGTATGTAATATTGATAGAATTGCACAGTGTTATATATGTTTTGGTGTATTTATAAATTTTATTTACATTTATAAATAATTTTAAACCTCTCTCGAGTCAGTTGATAAAAATTTTAATAAAATTCGTTAAAAAGTTTAGAAGATCGTACATAGAGAGAAGGTGAAAACGTCTTTGTTTTGTATATATTGGATTAGGTGAAGATGTTTTCTATTGTGGATAGAAAATGTTTCATGCATTATCTTGGTCCTTCTAGCAATATTTTATGTTGGAGATGTAAAAACATTGCTACAAGCACTCAGTTGAAATATCTACTTGCATTAAAACAACCATTTTCTTCTTTGAGACAGGTTTATTTATGGTAATGATGATAAAGTGTTACTTCTTGCTACCAGCATCGTGGGAAACGTTTGAAAAACAAGGTTAAAGGGTTAACTTTTAGCGACTGAAGACATTCTTTTTTACTTCGAAAGAAATACGTATTCGTCTACACAAGGTGGCTGGTCAACTAACGTCAATTTAGTTCTGGTATTGGACGGCTTCAGAATCAGCCCCATGTATGTTCCGCGATTTTTGTAGTTATGGAGTTATGATATTTTTAGATTTTTTGAGAAATTTCGATAAAGAGAAAGTCTTAAAATTAAAAAAAAATCTTTTTAAAGTTTATATTTGCAACAAAACTCTCATGAGTTGCACTTTTATGCATACAATAATTAGCTTTATAACTTTGATAAAAGTTATTAAAATTTTGGTTCGGGTCTAAATTTACGTTTCCTAAATTATGACTTAAATTTCCAATTTCAAATTAATCGAAAAAAATCATAATTCCAAAACTACAAAAATTCGTGGAACATACATGGGGGTGATTCGAATGCCTCCCAATATACCGGAACTATATTTTTTTGTGACGTCAATTGACCGGCCACCTGTATAATTACTAAGTATATACTTGGAAGTCAAGGGCACCTTTGTTACCTCCCAAAGTTATTATACTTACTAAAGTCTAGCCCTCGCAGTCTCGCTCTATAGGGTTGCGCTATTGAATTAATATTGCAAAGCAGACATGCGTGAGTTTGAACCATTATTCACAAAATTTTCGTTATACTATGATTACATAACACGATAGTTAAACTATAGTTAATTATTCACTGTTAGCAAAAAGGAGCTTAACAAGCTTTGGGCTATCTATCGATTGTTGTGATTAACAAAAGCCTTCAAACATTTAACGTGTGGAACAATTCGTAGCCCTTCACCTTTGTTATGTTATAGCCAAAGCAAATGTTTAAACAATAAAGTTTGTCCGCTAAGCACTTTCGGGTCTTCAGCCTTCACCCAACTCCGTGTTACATTAATGTTAAATGCTGTTACTTAATGTCGTTGATAGATTAATCCTTCCAACTCCGTATGAATTAAGTTTGGAACAAATTAGTAACGTATAATTTCGTTGATTCAATCACAATTTACTCCACACAAATTAGGCGGGCTCGTTCTATTGGGGGTAGTCGTGTTTAATTAAGACGCTTTTATTAACTTCACCTGTACGCATGTGTGTGTATGGGTATGTTTGTGTGTTTGAATATATAAATTTAAAGGAAAGTTTCAATAAAATTTCAGTCACAACTTTTCGCTAAATCTGTGCTTTCAATAAATGATAGCTACCGAGGTAGTCTATACTAATATAAAAAAGCTGTAGAGTATGTTTTTACGCGCTAATGTCAGGCACTACTGGTTCGACTTGCATATTTTTTTTTTTGTTGAATACTCTAATTATCGAGGAAGGTTTTAGGCTATATAACGTAAAGCTGCAATCAATTGGAGCAAAGAATGAGTGGTAAATGTGGACGAAAACGGGGGAATCTACGCATTTTTCATAAAAACGTTACATTTGCACACTTACTGTAATTTTTAAATAAAATGAAGCGAATATTTTTATTTTTAATGTAAACTAGTTAATCACATAAAAATATGAAGCACATAATTAAATTACCGTTAATATGTACTAGATTCTAGGTAATTAAGTTACAGAGCAAATACTGAAGTTTATCTACTTTTAGACAACTTCACTTCACAAAGAAAATCAGTGAGATAATAGGTTCAAGTAAGTTACTCTTACAAGGCATGTCTACGTTTCTAGCTTGTTTGAAAGCGGAGTCTGTACTTATGTACGAAATTTCTCAAGAACTTTTATCCAATAAAGCAAGAATTCTTTAGGTTTTAGAAAGCGATGCTGTGTAACTGAGCTCGTGTCGTCAGCAAAACTGTCACTACATTATATCTGTTGAAATATTTGCGTGTTGAGTCGGAATTTATTATTTTGCGTTACAGTTCCACATTCGACACGACCATAAATAACATAGACGTGATAGATAAAACACACTACATTACGACCGTATACCTACTTATTACACCTCTACATAATCTCTGGGGCATGATATGCCACTAGGTATCACAAAATAGTCAAAGGGTAGATATAGACCTTTATTTTTTGCATGGAAAATTATGGGCATTGTTATTTGAAAGGCGAACATTTTTATTTTCTATGGAAAATAACCTTGTTATTTTGTAGGATTTCAAGTAATACGCTTGTATAAAAATTCTCTGAACTAAATTATATTAAAAACTTTTAATAGAAATATCGATACCTACGTAATATCAATTTGATTATACACTTTTTGCTGTTCAAAACAATATTTTTTAACGATATTAAAGCAGGTAAACGAGCATGCGTGTCATTTGATGTTAAGTGATTACACTTAGCATCATTTTTAGCAGTTTATTAACGGTTCACTGAACCAGACCTTCTTCTTTGTAGCGTTATAGAGCATAGACCCACCATGCTGCTCTAATGCGGGTTTGATTCTTTAACAGTCTTAGATGTTTATTATGATCACCGAGTAAAGGCTTAACATGCTTTCCGAGATACGAGAGTAGCACACCAATAAATTTCTAAGTTAGAAGAAGAAAAATACTTTTATTCGTGATAGTATTTAAGGAATACTCAAAATTTAGGAGATTATATACCTACTAGGAATATACATCAGGGTGCACGGCAGTGTCCCCGCTAAGTCGAGCGCGAAGCAAGCACAGCTTGTATACCTTAGGTACTGAAACCATTTGGCCGCATTTTCAGGCCATATCTTGAGACCTTTGGATGATCTTTTTGAAGGGTATAAAGTAACGCATAACGAATGTTCAACGGCCAAGTCACACTACATTAACTATAATAATAAAGAAATCACAGTATGGAACATTAGACTTGGCACGACTTTGTCCAGATTTCATTACTTTTTAGAGATAAACAAGCAGCTCCATCGAGACTTAGCTAGTTTTTTACAGAATGTTTTTGGTGGGATATATATTACCTACTGGGAATAGTATTTGTTGAATGTGACACCAATCCATTAACAATGTGACATTCTGCTCTACCCATTACAAGATGTCTGTATTTTTTGAGGATTCCATTAAATTCCATTAAAGTCCAGTGTCGCTCACGGCGTTCTTCCAACGCCGTGAGCGACACTGTACCTACTGCCAATGCATAATAGTTCGACATATCAGCTGGTCAGTTTTAACTGTAAGAGTGTGCGGCGCTCGGTGGAGAGTGTGAGGCATTTGTGCCAGTCGTCAGATATAATCGCGTTACAGGAGACTTGGTTGCTGCCTCACGATATACAGTATCTTAATGAAATAGATCGTCGATTTAGCGGTACCGGGACGTCGGCGGTGGACGCGTCGGCTGGTCTATTGTGCGGCCGACCCCATGGAGGTGTTGCGTTGCTGTGGAACAACAGTGCATTCCGTAATGTGTCAGTAGTGCAGTGTAATAACCCTCGGTTATGCGCTATTAAGATAGTGTTGGGCCAGAAGGCCGTGTTAGTGTTCAGTGTGTATATGCCCACGGACAAAACGGTGAACTTAGCTGAGTTTACGGATTGTCTCAGTTCGGTAAGTGCTATAATAGACAGTGAAAATATCGAGACGGTATTTATACTAGGGGACTTTAACGCTCACCCGAATACGCAATTTTATAATGAACTTTTAAGTTTTTGCTGTGAGACAGAGTGGACGTGTGTGGATGTTCAGCTGCTTGGCCCCATGTCAGGAGCATACACTTTTGTTAGTGAGGCTAACGGGTCCAGGCGTTGGCTAGACCATTGTGTTACCACCAAGTCTGCTCTGTTGTGCGTGAGAAATGTCTTTATAATACATGACGTTTTATGGTCTGACCATTATCCTTTAGTAATGGATTGTTGTTTCGACAGTGTAAAGGAAAAAGTGAACAATGTGTCTAAGCTCGTTGCAAACGCTATTCTGTGGGGAGATAGGAAGCCGGAACAGGTTAACCTATATAGTAAATTGTGTCACGAGAAACTATGTCTTTTAAAGCTTCCCTATGAAAGCTTTTGTTGTAGCTATATGAATACCTGTTGCAATGAGCATAGTCATAAGGTTCTTATTGATAAGTTATACAATGACTTTACGGATATATTAATGACGGCCGCAGCTGAATCAAAGGGTGAGAGCAGAGGGAGGGGGAAGAGGACTGTTATCGGTTGGAATAGGTATGTTCGCGACGCTCATAGGGAGGCCAGGACTGCGTTTTTGATGTGGTCTTTGTACAGTAAGCCTAAGAGCGGTTATATCTATGAACGCATGCGTGATAGCCGGAATTATTTTAAGTCGCGTCTTAAGTGGTGTCAAAATCGTAGTGACCAAATAAAAATGGATATTTTGGCCTCACATCACTCTAAAAATGACTTTAAAAGTTTCTGGAAGGCCACTAACAGGTTAAACGATAAGCCTGGGCTGCCTGTGAGCGTTGAGGGCATATGTGATCACAGTTGTATAGCTGATATGTTTAAGGATCACTTTACAGTAAAATCTCCGTTGGGACCTTCGCAGTCAGTTAGTGATGGGTACGCAGGTGGGCAGGAGATTGCAGTCCGGTTTACCGATAATGACATCCGTAGAGCCATAAGCTCTATGTCGGGAGGTAAATCTCCTGGCCACGACGGGCTCAGCATTGAGCATTTAAAATACGCTGGCCCCCTCCTACCCAGAGTGCTAGCAATGTTCTATAACTTGTGTGTAGGGCATTCATATTTACCTCAAGCACTGATGAAGACTGTGGTGGTACCGATAGTGAAAAACAAGACTGGGGACGTTAGTACCAGGTCCAACTACAGGCCGATTTCCCTTGCCACTGTTACTGCCAAAATACTTGACAGCTTGTTAAATACCCAGCTTGACAGACACATAACACTGCATGATAATCAGTTTGGTTTCAAACCTGGTTTATCAACTGAGTCGGCGATATTATGCCTAAAACAGACTGTCAGGTACTACTCAGCGAGGCAGACTCCTGTTTATGCCTGTTTTCTCGATCTTTCCAAGGCGTTTGACCTGGTGAGTTATGATATCTTGTGGCAGAAAATGAGAGAATCTGGTATACCCCGGCATATCATTAACATTTTCAAGTTTTGGTACAGTAATCAGGTCAATGTCGTGAAATGGTCGGAAAGCTACTCTAGTCCGTATAGGTTGGAGTGCGGGGTGAGGCAGGGAGGCTTAACCTCCCCTAAGCTCTTCAACTTATATGTCAACGCACTGATAGAGGTCCTTAGCAGCACCCGTACTGGATGTCATATTGACGGCATGTGTCTCAACAACATTAGTTACGCGGATGACATGGTGCTGTTGAGTGCCTCTGTCTGTGGCTTAAGGAAACTGTTAGGTATCTGTGAGCAATATGCTCACCGTCATGGCCTAGCATATAATGTAAACAAAAGTGAATGCATGGTTTTTCAGGCCATGGGGAAGTCGCTGCCCTCTACGGTTCCCCCTATTAAGCTTTATGGGATTCCTTTGCAAAGGGTGGAACGTTTTAAATATCTGGGACACATACTGACCCCTAATCTGAAAGACGATGCCGACATGGAACGCGAGCGTAGGGCTTTGTCGGTGAGGGCAAATATGATCGTCCGCAGGTTTGCTCGGTGTACAATGTCGGTTAAAGTATCGCTTTTTAAAGCTTACTGCACTTCATTTTACACGAGTAGCCTGTGGGTCGATTACACTCAAAAACAATATAGCGCTCTACGCGTGCAATACAATAATGCATTTAGGATGCTGATGGGACTGCCCCGATTCTGCAGTGCTTCAGGTATGTTCGCCGCGGCTCGTGTGGATTGCTTCTATGCAACCATGCGTAAGCGGTGCACATCTCTGTTGCGAAGAGTCCGGGCCAGTTCCAACGGTGTCCTAAGTGCTTTTGCGGCCAGGCTCGACTGTCAGTATTTGAACCACTGCTCATTGGTTCATGTACTGACAAGTCGGACCGGTAATAGATTTAAGTAGTTATAAATGTATCACTAACACCTAGTTTTTAAGTTTAATAATGTATTTACTAACACCGCTATGACCGTTAATACGGTTGAAATAAAAGATTTTTATTTATTTTTTTTAAAGGGTACATTTCTAAATCCAAGATGCATGTTTGTCATTTTCCCGCTTGGCTGCAGGCTCTGGTGACTGATTTAATAAAACTGTAATGTCTCGTTGTTTGGTTACGTGTACAAAAAGAAATCTGAAAAGCAATTTGAATGATCATGGACGTTGATTACGTAAGTAAATGGATGTAAATGAAAACAAATTGATTTAATTGTACAAAGCTATTAAAATTTTGGAGGGAAACCTTCTGTCGCGTTCACGCGATTCTGAAATTTGTTTGAAGTACCATTACATGACGTAACTGGCATTTTTGTGCAACGCAACTCGGCTCTTTTTAATCTACTGGCTATTTTTAAAATGCTTGTGAAACTTCGATATTTACCGGAGGATTTCATATGATTTTCATTGGTCTTTTTATTTTACAGTCCACTTTATAGCTGCTATTTCAATCTACATTGACTAAAATTATGAAGTAGAGTTTTTTTAATCATTACAAGTTAGCACTTGACTGCAATCATACTAAAATAAAAAAAAATAGAATCATGGTAAAAAATAAAAAAAAATAGAACCGACTCAAAACGCACTAAAAAGTAAAAAATAACTGCGTCATTTCAACCGAAATCGCTGCAAGTGTGCCTACAAAATTAGAAGAGTTCCTTCAATTTTTCCAGGATATCATCATCAGATCCTAACATGATGACAATGGGACCACCTTGGAAGTGTGCCCTATCTATTAAAAAAAGAATTATCAAAGTCGGACAACTCTGTAAAAAGTTATGCGTGGTCGTACATAAAAAAAAAAAGAAAAAATATATGTGTCAAATTGAGAACCTCCCCCGTTTTTTTTCGTCGGTTAATGATGCATCATCAAAGATCATACAATCTAAGATAGAAACAAACTAACTTGTTAGGAGTATTATGAAATTTCCACACCTTCGGTTTGTACAATCGTACTGGAACACGAAATCTCTTGGTGGTACGTCTTTGTTTGTTGGGTGGTAATTAGTCACGGCCGTAGCATCCCACCAGCCAAACCTGGACCTATTTAGAAAGTCTTAATCCGCCTAACCGGGAAGCGAACCCATGACCTCCGTCTTATAAATCCACTGCGCATACCACTGCGGTCTAGTTTAAACATTTTAAATAATAGTATTTTATGTTAAATTAAATTTTCTTTCTTTTCAGAAAATGTCTTTTCATGCGCCACGAAGAAGATGCCATTGTATTAGAAAAATATTTGTAAGGATTTGAAGGGGCAAGATGTCAGGCACGGAGACGAGCGCCAACTCCACGGCGGTGGCGTACTGCATGCCCGCTGGACCAAACTTCCAACGAATGTACGTGAAAGTTCACGGCTACATCGCACTGATCATCTGCCTCCTCGGCTCTGTTGCCAACTCAGTCAACATCGCAGTGCTCAGCCGAAAGGAAATGATGTCTTCCACAAACTCCATACTGACAGCTCTCGCCGTCGCCGATCTACTAGTGATGATCGATTATATACCCCTCGCGCTGCATATCTACACGAATATCGCAGAGGAACTCAATCGCAATTCTTATGCGTGGGCAGTTTTCGTGTACTTCCATTCCATATTCAGCCAAACTTTCCATACAATATCAATATGGCTAACGATAACGCTCGCGGTATGGAGATTTGTTGCAATCAAATTTCCACAGAAAAATAAGACGCTATGTAACAGAACGAATACAAATATTGCTATTGGGGTTGCATATTTTGTATGCCCGATTTTATGTTTCCCGATCTACTTCGCCATGGATATACAGGAGCTACCCAAAACACAGAGCGATGGCGACAATAGTACTGTGAATGGTACTGAGTTTACGAATATATCTGTCGTAAGAGAGCCGATGTATGCTATATCTATGACCCACAATGAAAGCTTACTGACAGCTATATTTTGGATATACAGTGTGTTTCTAAAACTAATACCTTGTGTAGTATTATCAATTTTAAGTGTGTGCCTAATTTTAAAAATGAAATCAAGTGACAGGAGAAGACAGAAGTTGTTAAAGAAATCTGCCATTGCAACGAAGGAGGTATGTAAATTTGTTTGCTTAAACCAAATAACGATTGTGTCAGCTTTATAACGCGGTGGATTTATAAGACGAAAGTCTTTTGTTTGATTCTTGGCAGGGCTGATTAAGATTTTCTGAATTGGTCCGGGTCTGGTCTATTTCCCTATCTATGTCCTATAAAAACCAAAAAAGTGTGGATATTATCCTACTCTTACCAAGTTAGCCCCTTAATCTTAGATTCTATCATCACTTACCACCAGGAGTGATTGCAGTCAAGGGGTAGCCTGTAATGCATAAAAAAATGACAGTAAAATTATCTACAACACGGAATAGGTACTAGAATTTTGAATACTTAGTCATTATTATGACCTCATAATTCATAATAATAATTTTAAATTAAGATAAATCTTATCTGATTTATGAATAAGGGTCCTGAATGAGGATTTAACTATTTGGTTCGGTCATGAATTTAGGTTAAATATATTTCCAAAGATTAGATAAAAATCGGAAACTTTGACCAGCGTAGATCTTAGATGAGAATGAACTTTTAAACAATGAGCTTTTCATCATACGTGACTATATTAAGAAGACAATATTTGAGTCATGGCTAACTGTAATTATTTTGTTTTACATATTGTAATTACGATAAATATGCGTTTCAATAATAATAATTACGTTTTCATGATGCGTCATTTTGTGAATTGAAAATATAAAAAAAAACCCTCGTCAAAATTGTATTTCGCCATTTTTACCTGGCGGCCATCTTGGTTTTGAAATATTCTATATTGTATAGTGCTCTACTAGCCAAGCCTTTCCATTTGATACCCATATTGGAAAGTTGTGAAGAAAATATATCATGTAATCCGCCATTTTGTAGCGGCAGCCATTTTGGGCAGATTTTCATCAAAAATAGCAAAAGACCATCACCAGGAAAGTGGCATTCAAAAGAAAAACGATTCCGTCTTGAAATCGTTTCATCTGTTTGAGCGCTACAACTACACACACACACACACAGAGAGAGACAGACATCGACGTCAAACTTATAACACCCTCTTTTTGCGTCGGGGGTTAAAAATACAAAGAAAGCCTGTTAGTATATAATTTCTAAAATCTAAAATTAAACATTGAATAATTATTCATTGAAAATCGAAACACGAAACGTAAATTTATGAATAAACCAATGTGGAATACGAATAAGAATTTATTGAAAATGACTTTGCATGAAGCGCTAGAAATGTTGCAGAGAATGTCTGAGCTATCATAATTTTCTTACATTACACTAAATCGCTTGAGCGAGCACCCACAGGAATTTCTATCTCACAGTCATCATAAATACGAATAAAATGTTAGGTATCTCATGGACGGTTTTAAGTTTCCTACTTTCGAAACTTTTTAAATAGATTATGTGTTTCACTCAACTAATAAAACTAACCACAACTTACTTTCAAGTAGTGAAACTTCGTTACCTTTTGTCTTTGTACTTCATAAAAGTGTTGAACAGCTATATTTCTTTTTGAATGAGGTAGTTTTGCACGAAGCCATCACACATTTGTGTTGCCAACATCAATCTAAAAGGCTGTTACAACATACTATTCACTATTACATGACGACCTCCGTGGCGCAGTGGTATGCGCGGTGGATTTATAAGACAGAGGGCCTGGGTTCGATTCCCGGCAGGGCAGATTGAGATTTTTCTTAATTTGTCTTGGTCTAGCTGGTGGGAGGCTTTCGCCGTGGCTAGTTATCAGTCTACCAATACCTCTGCGCCTTTATTTTAGAAAAGGAGTACGCCAAGGATGCATACTGTCTCCTGTTCTATTTAATATATATGGAGAGTTTATCATGCGGAAAGTGCTCTCAGACTGGGAGGGCGGAATCAGTATTGGTGTAAAGCTTACAAATCTGAGTTACGCTGATGATACAACTCTGATAGCAAGCAGTGAGGATGAGATGGCAACTCTTTTAAAGAAATTAGAGGTGGTAAGCAACGCGCTGGGTCTTGCTGTAAATAAGGCAAAAACAAAGGCGATGATTGTAGATCGAACGGGGAAACTAGACATCAACGGAACTACAGGTCTGGAAATAGTTGAAGACTTCATCTACCTAGGCTCTAACATAAGTAATAAAGGCAGCTGTGAGTTTGAAGTCCGACGCCGCATCGGGATGGCAAAAAGCGCCATGTCACAGCTATCCAAAATATGGAAAGACAAGAACATTTCACAGTGGACGGTGCATCCAAAATGCATCTAGTTCGCACACTTGTCTTCTCCATCTTCCTCTATGGATCAGAGACATGGACTCTAAAATCTGCCGATCGGAAAAGAATTGATGCTTTTGAAATGTGGTGCTGGCGACGGATGCTGAATATTTCTTGGACCGAACACAGGACTAATGTCTCGGTACTTAACAAATTAAAAGTCAAGATGCGGCTTTCTAACATCTGTTTGCGGAGAACTCTCGAGTACTTCGGTCACATTGCCAGGAAAAACGCGGACAGTATTGAAAAGCTTGTGGTCACTGGCAAGATCGAGGGAAAGAGACCCCGCGGACGCAGCCCGAGACGATGGACGGACCAAGTAAAGGAAGCAGTAGACGCGCCCATCTCAAATGCCATTCGCGCGGCTGCAAATAGAAAGGCATGGCGCAACACCGTTCAGAAGGCCTTGTCGTTAGGGTGCTACGATCCTCAAAGTTGAGGAAACGACTCAAGAAGAAGTTATCAGTCTACAGTCTGTACAAAGACGTACCTCCAAGTAATTTAGCGTTCCGGTACGATGTCCTGTAGAAACCTAAAGGGGTGTGGATTTCATCCTACTTCTAACAAATTAGCCCGCTTCTATCTTATATTGCATCATCACTTAACATCAGGTGTGATAGCAGTCAAGGGCTAACTTGTAGTCAATAAAAAAGAAAAAAAATTAAGCACTTTAAAATTATGCATCATTAAAGAAAATAAGATTTACCAATTTAAATATTCCCCAGTGTCTGACAGATTAATGATACATCTAGGTGCGCTAGATGGATTGTCTAGTCTGTGAGAAGATATGCTGAGCTCTCCTAACGACTTTTATGTCAGAAATCCTGTCTAACGTAATAGAAAAACGCCGATGATTGGCTTATCGCTTTGATTACGTCAGCTTTCTGAAAAAAATCCGTATCACAGTCAGGCAGGATAACTTCTTATGGGAGAGTAAACCATTTCGTATACGGCAGCGGTAGGCAGGTTCCTCTGTTTCCAATATAACCCACAACATTCCGAAACGCACACGTTTTTTCCGTCAGCCTTGAAACACCAGAAAACTTTTAATTTCTTTTGAACTACATAATGAGATACGAGTTTTCGCTAGAAAAGATACTGCGGCTACCTCTATTATAATAATAGAGGTCAGTCAGATACCCCAATAAATCTACCGGTACCTTTGGTTTAGCCTAAACCATTGATAAATTGGGGCTTTTATTCTTTCGCTGCCAGCAAAACTATCTATTGACCCTTAAATAAACGACTCAGGAACTTCACTACAAATTATCACAAATACATTTGGCTTTAGTCTACCGTACTATCGCGGTATGCCTTAACGAATGGCAACATTATTTTCCGCAACATTTCGTACAAAAATGTATTATTCTAATACAAATATAAGTACGGGTAGAGATAAGCCTAGTGTTGTGAAAGTATTTTTGTTTCAATTTCAAATAATTTAGTAGTAGATATTTTTTTTTATTGACTACAACTTGGCCTTTGACTACTATCACACCTGATGTTAAGTGATGATGCAATCTAAGATGGAAGCGGGCTAACTTGTTAGGAGTGGAATGAAATCTACACTCCTTTCGGTTTCTACACGACATCGTACCGGAACGTTAAATCGCTTGGCGGTACGTCTTTTCGGTCCATATTATATTAAGTAACTCGTAGGTCCTTCGGGTCTTTGAGATAAAGTTAATATTCAGTTCTGTAGGTCATGGAGTCGGATCGCACACCGTCGGGTGTCATTAATGTTGATACATAATATGGCCTCTGAGCTGTAAATAAAACTTGAGTCAAATTAAAAGGATTGACGCATCAAGTCTCTTATTTGTATTAAATAATACTTTTTTGCAATAAAATTATTCCAGTGTAAAATTTTTGAATGGGTAGTCAAAATTACAATTAATTTATTTGAATCAAGATATAAGTGTAACGTATAAACATAATTATATCAATTTAGACATTTACATAAAAACTGAAATCGCTGCAAGTGTGCCTATAAATTTTGAACAGTTCCTTCAATTTTTCGAGGATGTCATCATCAAAACCTAACATGATGACTATGGGGCCATATTGGAAGGGTGCCCTTTCTAATAAAAAAAGAATTATCAAAATTGGACAGCTTTGCATCCATAAAAAAAATATACGTGTCGGATTGAAAACCTCCTCCGTTTTTCTTTGTCGGTTAAAAATGAATAAGAGGGCAAATCAAGGAAATCGATCGAACTGAAAAGCTCACTCGTAAGCCAATTTGACTTACAATTATTTTTATTGTACTATATTATAATTACTTGACATGATGATGTATAAATTGGAATGCAAATAAATGAATTCTAAAATAGTCGAAATAAATATAAAGAACTCCGTATCTAGTAGTAGACCGCTGGGAATTGCTCGTAATGCTGCCATGCTTATTGATGTTGTCTAGCAGCATTGCTATATTCCACGACACAGGCTTAACGAAACTCTGTCCACTTGAGACGCCTTCGTGTGGGATGTGAGCTACTTTATTATATTAGTTTTAATCCACACCTATACTAAAGCCAAATTCGATTGAGAATGCTTGTTAACAAACAAATTTAAAATTAAGGTAGAAAATGCAACACATTTTATGCCTAATAAATTTAAAATTATGTTTTGTTTTTTATAAAACCTTATTTAAAAGAAATTTAATATATTAAGTAGTTTCAAGCTTACTAATCTAATTTATTGTCATAAATTCGTCATTAACAAGTTAACCAAAAAATTAGGTGTAAAATGACAAGTGATTTCTACCTTCATTTTTCATTTGTTTGTTGACAAGCATTCTCAATCGAGTTTGGCTTTAGTATATGTTAATGTATACGAGGCAGCACTTTGCATGCGGGCAACCCTTGCATACTCTGCGACGAGTTGCACAGTTTATGGGCAATAATTTCCTACTTACCATCAAGTCGGTCGGTTAATCAATCTTCCTGTTCTGTCAATTGTTACTGTGAAATATTTTAGGTACAACACTAGATATGTCTGTATCCGTAATTCTTTTTTCATTTTAATAATGCCATATTACTCGTACTTACATAGTCATATCATTTACCGAAATACCGTAACGACATTCAAAAAAATTAATATAAATGCTTTCATATTACCTTATATGATGTAAGCCGAACACTTTTTGTATTAGTATATAAATAACTTTGAATAGGCTTTTCGTAACGTATAGGTAATATATATAATACTAGCTTTTGCCCGCGACTTCGTCCGCGTGGAATTAGTTATTACGGCAGCCTAATTTTTCGAAGCTTTGAATGTCATATTTATTAATATCTAATCAACTGCCTAAGAAATAGGTCTTAAGCTTTCAAAATGACGATACTTTCATACAACATTTCATCCCCCCTTTAACCCCTTACAACCTTTTTTTCGCAATTAAAAGTAGCCTATGTCCTTTTTCAGGCTCTAGACTTACTGTGTACCAAATTTCATTTAAATCGGTTCGGTAGTTGTAGAGTGAAAGCAAGACAGACAGACAGACAGAGTTACTTTCGCATTTGTAATATTAGTTAGGATGAGTAACGTACGGCGTAGATTTTTTCTGTTTTCGGTCAAAAGTTCTTTAGGTTAGTAAGGAGCACTAATATAAGATTTTTATTACAGCTGTAAAGCCACCCGTATTTTTATTATACATCTATGTGATTGGATTGAATATCTGGAAGGACTGCTTAGCTACTTGAAAACTTCAACTTTAACGTATTGCGTACAAGAAATAAAATATTTTCCTTTCTTCTTTCCATTTTTTTTACAAATGGATGTTTTATACTATTATAATAAAAGCTACTGTTGTTTCATTTATAGCAATATTTATAAATTTAAACTTAGGAAATTATAAGAACATGACCCGGCAAACGTTGTTATGCATTAAAAATTAAAAAAAATATAGATGAAAATTAGATAGTAGCTGATTCTCAGACCTGCTGAATACGCATACAAAATTTGGCAAAAATCGGTAAAGCCGTTTCAGAGGAGTACGGTAACTAACATTGTGACAGGGAAATTTTATATATTGGATATTATATCGCAAAAACAAATAATGCGGTGCGGGTGAATTTTATATCGTTGTTTGAAATTGCAATATCTTCTAAGATGTTCATTGAAATTAAGTGACGTCAAAGACTATTTTGTTCGCAGTTAAATACTCTTAATCAACAACACATTTATTTAGATAAAGATTAATATTATTACGTTGATACAAATCTTAATGCATTAATTTCGACCAACTTTGATACCATAAAAACGGTTCTAGTGAGTTACTCTTAAAAGATAGACATATACCGTGGACATTTTTTTAGATCATTTTAAGAGGAATAATTCTTTCATATATTTTTGGTATCTTGAACCGTTTTCGCAGCGCACGCAACGGAAGCCCTCAAGGATGAATAATTTTCCCCGTTTTTTTCATATTTTCCATTATTTCTTCGCTCCTAATAGTTGCAGCGTAATGTTGTATAGCCTAAAGCCTTCCTCGATAAATGGTCTATTCAACACAAAAATAATTTTTCAATTCGAACCAGTAGTTCCTGAGATTAGCGCGTTTAAACAAACAAACAAACTCTTCAGCTTTATAATATTAGTATAGATTAACAGACGCCCGCGAATTTGTCAGCTTAAATATACAGCAATGTATTGCAACTTTCAAAGAATACTAAAAAAGTTATTGTACGTTATCTTTTCTTTTTTGGAGGAAAGAATGCGTAACGTACGCGTAAAAGACAGTGCTTATCATAGAGCACATTATTATGGAGCTCTGTATGACTGTAATGGAAATATGCATGTAGCTCAGTAACTGAATACTATACAAACAATAACTTTTGAAATGATGACTTCTTATGAGAGGCTAAAATGCTTAGTTATTTAAAACGGCGCGAGTCCGTCTAGTTTTCCTATTTCTCATACATAAGCCATCCCGAGACGTACAGGTTTTTTTTATACAAAAAATAGAACCGACTCAAAACGCACTAAAAAGTAAAAAATAACTGTGTCATTCAGTTGCTTTAATTTACTTAAGCATATCTATGTAGTCGGTGCCAGCAAGTTTAAGGAATATTTATTTAACGTAGTAAAGCAGTTTGTGGGTTCTAGGTAATGTGCTTAAAGTAGAAACCTTGGCTGGCATCGACTCCTAGATATCTTGTAGCCAAAAAGCTACCGATACTTACACTAAACCCGAAATCGCTGCAAGTATGCCTTCAAAATTTGAAGAGTTCCTTTAATTTTCCCAGGATATCGTCAACAGATCCTAACATGATGAACATGATGACAATGGGCCCACCTTGTGCCCTTTCTAATAAAAAAATTATCAAAATCGGACAACTCTAAAAAAAGTTATGCGTGGTCATACATAAAAATATATATACGTGTCGAATTGAGAACCGCTTTTTTTTCGTCGGTTAATAATAGACTCGATTACGCCACATTTTTATAAAAAACTAAGAACCCAGAGCTCTAACTGTACTTTACAAGTATATCTAGTGAAATTACGAATATTGTTTGTCATTGTGATATTTTTCAATTTCTTAAGTTTTAATTTAAGTTTGACTTTGAGATTTGAGGGTAGATACTAATAATTATTACAAAGGCGAAAGTTTGTATGTATGTATGGATGGATGTTCGTTACTTTGCCGAGCAAAAACTACTAAATGGATTTTTCATAAATCTTCACATCAATATAGCTTACATATCTGTATAACACATAGCCCACATTTTATCCTGAAAGGAATACTACGCGGGCGAAACCGCGGGCGTTCTATATCAAAAAATATTTTATACGATATTTTTGTACACAGGGAGAAAAGACACGTCTCAATGACGAAGGCGGTAAGAAGGCAGGTGGCGGTCGCACGGACCGAACTACGCGTATGCTCGTAGCGCTGCTCGGCCTGTTCCTTGCTACGGAGCTGCCGCAGGCTCTGTTCGGCCTGCTCACAGCCATCGCGCCGCATCTCTTTCAGATTTGTTATTATGCTTTTGGTGAGTATTATTAGTATAAGGGTAATTGCTCATTTATGCAGGGAGAAATGATACGGTAAAATTTTTTGTTATGCTTTTGTTAAGTAGCTTATTTGAGTATTAGGTGTAAAACTCATTATATCCATTGGGACAGCACCTGTTCGTCGTGGAGTTGAATTCTTTATTTGTGGGACTTGTATTAAGAGTCCAAGATCGTAAAGAAGTATTTGACGGCCGAGTGGCGCAGTGGGTAGTGACCCTGCTGCTGACTTCTGCGTCCTAGGCTGTGGGTTCGATTCCCACATCTGAAAAGTGTTTGTGTGATGAGCACGGATGTTTTCCTGTGTCTGGGTGTTTATCTATATATTATATGTATTTATGTATAATATATATAAAAATATTCATCAGTTATGATAGTACCCATAACACAAGCTACCTAAGCTTACTTTGGGGCTATAAAGCGATGTGTGTGTCCTATAATATTTATTTATTTATTTATTTAAGATCCTAGGGCTAGACTTTACTTATGTTTTAGGAATAAAATGTACGAAATAAAGTAGTATGAGGATACACCTCAAGGGTACCTTCACTACTTAGTGTGGCCCAATAGCCATTTTGTAGGTAGATACTAATACCAGGTGTTAATGAAGTTGAAAATAGTACTAACTTATCTCGGAAGCCATATAACTTTTCTCTATAAGGTCATTTGCTCACCACGTCCGTTGTGTTAGGTCGTTTCCTCATAAGTTGTCCCGAGGCAAAGCGGCGCCGGGTGGGTCTAATGACCTTACAGCTTAACACTTTATTAGCCGAATTATTGCATTAATATTATTGATTTGGTTAGTTCTAACTTCTAATCCAGGACGAGATCCGTTAAAGTTATTGATCTATTTAGGTCCTTACATCGGATTTCTTAGTAACACCCCGGAGATAGGTAGTTAATTCAGTTCTTTTTTTTTATCGACTAAAAGTTAGCCCTTGACTGCTATCACACCTGATGTTAAGTGATGATGCAACCTAAGATGGAAGCGGGCTAATTTGTTAGGAGTAGGATGAAATCCACACCCCTTGAGGTTTCAACACGACATCATACCGGAACGCTAAATCGCTTGGCGGTACGTCTTTGTCAGTTGGGCGGTAACTAGCCACGGCGAAAGCCTCCCAACAGCCAGACCTAGACAAATTAAGAAAAATCTCAATCTGTCCCGCCGGGAATCAAACCCGGGAACTCCGCCTTATAAATCTATCGCGCATACCACTGTTAACCAGTTAATGGAGAAAAAAACCTGGATTTCTATTTGGTTTCTTTCTTTCCACTACAGGTTAGCTCTTGACTGCAATCACACATGATAGTAAGTGATCATGCAATCTAAGATGGAAGCGGGCTAACTTGCTTTAAGCTGGTTATCAAAGGAAGAAAAAATTCCATGTTCGTAACTGGTTACGAAACTTCGGTTACGAAAGTGGACTATACCGAGTATGCTTGAAAGGGAATATATAATCATACTGGCACCGTACGTAAATCCCTTAAGAAGTTATCACTTTAAAATTCATGTCATGAGCTTGCTTGTTCCGGTAACTAAGGACCTCGTATGAGTTCGAAACTAGTCGGGTATATTCCGACAACCGTGACGTGAGTTTCAGCCGTTTATATTTTATTAATATAATTATTTTTCTCCAAGTAGAATTTCACGTATGCAGTTGCGGGTGTTCTTTAGTAACAGTCCTTACGAACTAGTACACCCGGTACACTTAACATCTAAAAGGACATAGGTAAAAAATGTATAGAAGTCTGCCCCAGAGATGCCCAGAGATGATATATATGTCATTAAATAGTACAGATCTTCTATTGAAATAGTAATAAATTTACTTGTAGCTAAGCAGTCGCTGACTCTATAAAGTTATGAAGGTTGATAAAAGTTGACTTTTCATACTACGACGACGGTCACGTGATTCAAAACATAAAAAATCGATTGAAATTCTTATATTTTTGATATATTTTCAAGTGATTGTCATGAAACATGGGTAGTTGTTTACAATTCATTGTGTATTTAAATAAAATAGTTAAATAGGAGCTTACCTTTGGACAGCCTGGGGCAAATTTTGGCAATGTCTTTTACATACAGAATTGAATTTTCTTTTCTTAAACTACCTCATTATTCGAGTAAACAAAACGAAAACGAAATTATCCAGGTCAAATAAGATTTCCGAGTTTTAACTGTACAACGAACATCAATTCAACGAAAAACAGGTCCTGCGTTCATATCCCGGCTGGTTCGAATGAGATTTTCTAATTTCGGCATCGTAGCGCTCAAACGGATGGACCAATTTAATTGTGTTGGTCTTCATTTGAAGGTCAGTTTCCTGGCTGTGGTTCTTAGTTATGTTAGTCCAAAATGACCGGTACTACAAAATGGCGGATTAATATTTTTCAAAACTCCCTCCATTTCGGTATCAAATGAAAGAGCTTGACTTGTAAAATACTATTATACACTACATTAGAATAGTAAGATTCAAATCAAAGATGACCGCCACGAAAGGACATTGCCAGAATTTGCCCCAGGCTGTCCAAACTTATGCTCATATTTAACTGTTTCACTTTAATACACAATGAATTTTAAACAACTACCCATGTTTCATAGCAATCACTTGAAAATATATAAAAAAAATAAAAATTTCAATCGATTTTTTGTGTTCTGAATCACGTGACCGTCATCGTAGTATGAAAAGTCAACTTTTTCAACCTTCATAACTTTGTTTTTCAGTAAATAGAAAATCTGCACTATTTAATGACATATATATAATTACTGGGCAGCCTGGGGTACACTTCCATACAATTTTTGGCAATATCCTTTGTCAGGTGATTTTGAATTTTGAATTTGTATTCCTGTAATAATACTCATGTGTTTCAAATATAAATTCCGAAAACACTACAAGGCTTATATGAATAATCAACGTTAAGTCATACTACAAACACAGTTCTATTTTAGTTAGTTACTTAATCCGTAAGCCATTAACACAACGCTGTATAAGGGTTCTTAGAGAGAGACGTGACGTATTTACCCAAGGCTCACTTTCCAATTAAATCCATTGAGTGTTGCATTAGCGGTAGTGCCGAGCTACACGGGCGGGGCTTGTACTACGGCGGTCAGCTCGTAAATCGATAAAAAAAAATTAACAAAAAATAAAAACACCTTTCTACTTTAAAGGCGTTACCTAAACTTGGATGTCACCGACTTCATAGATGTGATTAAGTAAATTAAAGTGAGTAAATGACGTAGTTATTTTTTACTTTTTAGTGTATTTTGAAGGTGTTTTTATTTATTGTTAAAATTTTTTTTTATTTCATACTTTTTAGTGATTTATCGACAATGAACATACGAAAAATCTTACTCGAACTAAACCATATGTACCAATATTCACTAGCCACTTATAACAATCCGACATCTCTGCAAATGTGCCTATAAAGTTTGAAGAGTTTTCTTGAGTTTTCGTAGACCTCATCATCGGATCATGACTTAGTAAACATTAAATCAAGTGGAAACTATAACCTTTTAAATTTCTTATTGAGACAATCACAATCACAAGGTAGCTACTGTAAACCGTTAAAGAGCTCCCTCAGCTGTCCTTCGTCTTCATCACCAGACACTCAATGACAGTCACAGCCCACCTAAATGTAAAGTTCTCATTGAGACAAGTTAATCGAGCCCAAACACAAGGTAGCTACTGTAAACCGTTAAAGAACTCTCTCAAGGAGTTCTCTTTTATGTAGATCGGCTCCATCATCAGATCGACTCCAGACCTTCATCAAATTGTAGTGCTTATAAATACTTACCGGAAAAATTAACAAACGTACTTGTTGTCCCTACAAATTTTGTAAGTTACCCTCGGTTTCTCCAAGATCTCATCATCAGATCCTGGCTTCCTTGTCATGGAATGGATGATCATCACCATCACTAGACTATCTCCTTTCCATCAAAAAAATTGGTTGTCTGTAAAGTCGGTTTACTGATGATAGTTGAACGTGACAACGTCTTAAGAAAATACTGATGGAATGGTAGCATTTAATTGGTTATTAAAATTTTTAATTTAAGTATATTTTTATAAATATTAATTTAAATTAATAAAATAATTGATTTTGATTTTATAAATTTATATTTTAAATTTATAATAAATATATTAATTTTTAATTTAAAATTAATATATTTAATAATTATATTTAATAGACGGATGTCGAACGCTGCCGAACGCAAAGGCCGATTGTGCTTCTTTGTCGCTCGTTCCGCGCTCTCGCTTGCACTTCAAGCCTTACATGGAACGCCTCAAAGCGAGGTAACGCCGCATGAGTCATGTTTTTCGTGCGTGCAGCCGGCTCTATCGAATTATTTGTCACGTCAAAAAGAATTATCAAAATCGGTTCATAAACGATGTAAAATTATTTTAGAAACAGTGACATAAAAGGGTGAGAATTTCATCCTACTCTTAACATGTTAGCCCGCTTCCATCTTAGATAGCATCTTCACTCACTTAACATCAGGTGTGATAGCAGTCAAGGGCCAACATGTGGTAGATAAAAAAAAAGAAACTGGCGCAGAGCTAAATTGAAGCGACGCGTTATCATTTTTGCCATTCATAAATTCGTCTCTAATTTCCCATCGCTGAATTGCAAAAAGTTGTATTACAAAAAACAACAAAACTAACTGGAAAATAAATGAAAATTTAAGGATTTTTACGCGAGCAAAGTTAATGGCATTTGCTAGTATGTAATACATAGAGACGGTCCCTTTATTACGATCACATTACGACGGTATAGATTGGCATTCGTCACGCGTCATTGGGCGCGACACGTATCACAAATATTTGATAATCTATTACCGAAATTACCTAGTGTTAAAGTTTATTTGGTGTACGTATTTGTATTGAATTTCTTGAGGGGTAAATCGAGGCCAGACGATCAGATCCTTTATACAGACTATACTCCAGTCCTCTCGTTATTAGAGACATAATTATCATTTAATTGTGTCTCGTCTCTCGTCTCATACAGACCATGCTTCGCTTAATATCTTCTTGTTGCTAACTTGAACCTAACACATACTCTATGATGAGATTTATCAAGTGGAAAATTAACTTCAGCTTTCAAGTCTACCGAGCTATCTAGCTTATATATAAATAGATACGAGTACATCAAAATTAAATGTTCTCTGCAATGAAAATGTAGTCTTGTCTCCTTTTCACTGAATTACTTTTTACTTCTTTCTGGATACGATGTTATGTATTTATTATATTACAGTGTTATATATTTATTAGTCTTCTGGGATTTTGTAGTGCTTTTCATACGTGTCCATTAATATTTCATACTTGTATACTATATTAATGAACACGTATGAAAAGCACTATAAAATCCCAGAAGACTTAGCTATTTCGACAACTAGACCGGACCTTTCCCTTTTTTCTAAAAAACTCAAACATATAGTGCTTATTGAGCTTACAGTGTCATACTATGAACTTACAAATGAATTAACCAAAAATGGCTATGTGGTTAGGTTATACGCCTTAGAAGCGGGTGCGAGAGGTATACCAGCGAAATCACTCTATAACCTGCTAAAAGACCTTGGCCTTAATAGAATTGCAGTAAGCTCCGTATTAGAACGAGTATGTAAAGTTGCTTTAGTAGGGTAGTAAGTTGGCCGACTTTGGCTGGGCAGGGAGACAGAGGAGATGAGTAAGGGATCCTTTTTAAACCTACACTCGTATCACAAGTCTCGGGCTCTGTTCGGAGTTTGTCTCTCAGCCAATGAAAGAATCAATGGAATGCAAAGATATTCGTCATCTATCTACAAAGTATAGTTCGAAGAACATCGCAAAGAGCAGCTTTGGCCGACACCCAAATTGGTAGACTGACGACATTAAGCGTGATAGAGCCATGTCTAGCAGTGGACGTCTATTGGCGGATATATGGTGGACGTCTACATGGTGTGATGATGAAAGTAATAGTTTACTTCCTTTATATGTAATATTTCTAAAATATTTGCTTACTGAAAGACAGCGAACGAATTGACACAAGAAGCAAGATGTGTCAACAAACTCGACACATTTGTCTCAGTTTATTATTTTCTTTGCGTTCTTTTTCGTTGTAACCCTTTTGTAGTAGAGTCACAGAAAGCTTATTAGTAAAGTTCTTTTTAAGTCTACTAACAATTGTAGTCTTTTATAACTGACTTTAAAAAAGAGGTTATCAATATGACGCGTTTCTTTTTATGTTTGTTACCGTAATCTCTAAGCCGATTTAAAAAAGCCGATGATAGAATTTAATCGGCCGATTATACGATCAATCATAAATTTTGAAATAAAAAAAAATATGAAGTGTATGAAACATATTGCATCGATTTGGAAGCCGACAAATAAGTTTGATGGGTTTCACGAATGTCTTCAAACTATAGGAAAACTATCGGCTAAGAGCGCCCACAGAAATTCAATTGTAAGTTGGCCGACTAAATCGCAGACTATAGGTATTTCATGAGTAGGTGATTAGTGTGAAACTGTTTTAGAAACAGTGACTTATCACATATGTCACTTTTTCAGCTTGCACGTCTTCGACAACTAAATCGTACAACTTATTAATTGAATCTTTACCTATCTTTATCTATACAAGATTTAATTATAAAGTTGTCCAATTGACGGCTAACTGCACGGTAATTTTTTGGAGCGACGAGATAGCGTTAACTGTAACGATCATGCCACTAAAAACATCATTTTGCAGGGAACATGAACATTTCTTACAAAACACATCATGCGTAGTGCCTGATAAGCACATACATACGTATATTAACTTATTTTACCGGCAACCATGTCTTTATAACTCAGCAATAATGTTGATACCAAAATGCGGCAATATTTCCCCTGACGAACTTTCTAAGAAAGAGAAACGATTTTTTAACCGACGAAAAAAAACCGGAGGCGGTTCTCAATTCGACACTTATATATATATTTTTTTATGTATGACCACTCTTAACTTTTTACAGAGTTGTCCGATTTTGTTAATTATTTTTTTTTGAAAGGGCACACTTCCAATATGATCCCATAGTCATCATATTAGAAACTGATGATGATATCCTGGTAAATTGAAGAAACTCTTCAAATTGTATAGGCACACTTGCAGCGATTTCGATTTTTGTGTAAGTATCGGTAGCTTTTTGGCTACTAGTGCCGTATAATATACTATGAGAGTACAGTACGAGTGTACGTGTCGATAAATCACAAAATAGTAAGAAATAAATTTTTTTACAAAAAATAGAACTGACTCAAAACGTGAAAAATAACTGCGTCATTTAGGTGCTTTAATTTACTTAAGCATGTCTAGGAGTCGGTGCCAGCCAAGGTTTCTACTTTAAAGACATTACCTAGAACCTACAAACTGCTTTACTACGTTTAATAAATGTTCCTTAAACTTGCTGGCACCGACTTCATAGATATGCTTAAGTAAATTAAAGCAACTAAATGACACAGTTATTTTTTACTTTTTAGTGCGTTTTGAGTCGGTTCTATTTTTTGTTAAAAATTTTTTAGCATTCCATAGTCTACCGGCGGGTCCATCGTGTGCTGGTTATTCTCCCTGCTGAACCAAATTTAGTAGGATCCTGCTGGAGCATCTTTGGGCACAGAATGTAGCGTACTGCAGTTCTAAACTGGCCATGGTATTTGAACAGTGCTTTTTTACAATGGTTAGCTTTTTTTTATCGTCTTCAAGTTAGCCCTTGTCTGCTATCACACCTGATGTTAAGTGATGATGCAATCTAAGATGGAAGCGGGCTAATTTGTTAGGAGTAGGATGAAATCCACACCGCTTTCAGTTTCTACAAGACATCGTACCGGAACGCTAAATCGCTTGGCGGTACGTCTTTGTTGGTCGGGTGGTAACTAGCCACGGCGAAAGCCTCCCACCAGCCAGACCAAGACAAATTAAGAAAAATCACAAACCGCCCCGCCGGGAATCGAACCCAGGACCTCCGTCTTATAAATACACCGCGCATACCACCGCGCCTCGGAGGTCGTCAAAAGCTACCCGTATTATTTTGTTACAAAAATTAGGTCTATAAGTAACAAACACTTATTGATCTAATTTCTTTTCTGCTAAAACGCCAACAAAGAAACACTAAGTTAAGGAGACGTTTCAAGTTTTATTATTATTGTAATTTAAGTAGTACAGTTCCCTGAGGTCATGATTGAATTCGATAAATTTAACGATCTCTTGGCAGTATACACGTCGTAGGGGGCACTTAATAATATGACCCGCGGCAAATGTACTACGCGAACAAGATACTTTGCCACGTTTTCTAACCAAGTGGGATTTGGTGTAACAAAAATAAAGAACGAATTAATTCTACCTCGCAGATAAATGTTGCGTATTATTTCAAATCCATTACAGGGGAAGGTGTATTTAATTAATTAATACAAGTAGCGTGATTAAAATGGATAAAACCACGGCCTTAGCCAAAAATAACACGTGGGATATGAATTACATCACTAATTTAAATTACTTGGTATTTTGGCCTCTGCGTAGACATTGTGATGATTCTCTCGTCTCAAATAGTACATTTGGCTGGAGGACTTCCACGTTTTAACCACGCAGTTCTCGATCCCGTGGGAACTTTGGGATAAAATTTGGCCTATGTTTTAATCTTGGGATAAAATTTGGCCTATGTTTTAATTTAGGGTGTCAACTAACTTCTGACCCAATTTTATTAAAATCGCTATAGCTGTTTAGTCGTGAAGATGTTACAAATATACACACTCACCAATGCTCTTAAAAATTATATGTATTTGATAAAAATAACATTTAAATAAACTACTTTACCTAACAGATTGATATATAGCCTACAACTAGTTCTTCCGCACAACGAATCCACGAATAGTCTAAACTATAGATTGAATATAGCAAGCCATTTGTTTTAAGCGAACTTGTGGTTGGAACCACGGCGTTCGGAATTTCATGTGGGTGCAAGTCATACTTTTCATCGGCCAATTTAAATATCGATGTGTAATGTTCTGAGTCCCAAGTATTTATAGAAAACTCTTGTATCATTTTACAAGATTTTATTTAACTTGACTTTTAGTTGGTGTAGGTCAAATTTTGGACGCTACGAACTTTCCTGACGGTTTAATGGACTTAAGTTTAGGATAATTGCGTACCTTCGGGGACAATGCAACAATATGGTGCTGGACATAGTCGGAACTCGGAAGGTGGCTAAAGGTACCTACCGCCTAAACTAAAGATAAACAAAACTAATTTTAGTTTTGGTTCACACCGGGTTGCATGATATGAACAAGATCTTGACTAAAGGCCTCGTATGGGTTAAAAGTAGTGGGGCATACTTCAACAATATTTACGTGAGCTGTGGTCGTTTTCTTTTTTAATATTGTGAATAATATTCAGGATAATTTAAATTCTAAAGAATAATTAATGTTGTAACGAATAGGGGAACTATTTGAAAACTAGTTAATCATGCTGAGTTAAGCAATTTTGAATTATAGGAGTAGTTAGAAAGAAAAAAATCTATCCATTTAAATGATACTTTTTTACATTTTAATTAACGCCATTTTATATTTTGGTTTTAATTTAGCCCTCAGTTGTTTTTTGCCCCGGACGGACAAGCCCGCCGGAAATTATCAATATCTGTTGATCGAAGCTGACATTTGATAATACCGTTACCTAACGTCGCCAACGCATTTGTGAGCAGGAGATTTTGGCTTCACGCAGCGTTATATTACTTACCGGGATTTGGTTTCTAAGGGCGAGTTCTCACTATGTCATGGTGGTGAGGTTTAAATTGGCGTGGTGAGGTATTCACATATACGGGCGGCTGACTAACTGTTTGGAAGAGCTAGAAACTCTCGTTCAACGGTCAATTGAAGTCACGACATAGTAGGATCCGCGCCTTAGACTTAACTCAGATTGGCGTAGAGGCGAATCGAAGCATCGCATCTTGACTTTTACCAATAGCAAACTCATCTGTATTTTCAAATCGTTGAGGTGCAAAGTACACAAAAATGAAATCAGGCGTCAAGTTTTAAGGTAACAAAAGGTACTTTAACAATTTGAAAATAGGGCGACGCTTCTATTCCAGTCAAGAGTCTGAGTCTACCCTTGAGGTACAAAATAAATCATGACCCTATATTAAACGAAGTATCATTAGTTAAAATTTTAATAAAGTAGATAAAATTCATTGTACTCACAAAGTTCCTGTTTATTGTTTCAAGACAGCGACCGTTCATAATACCTCATAATTAATTTAGCTTAGAGCAAAAGTTCCTGTTTATTGCGCAATAAAAAGGACTATTAGCAAGACTTGCCCAGGCGGGGGACGAATCCGAGTAGAAAATGGTAGCGGAATCCGTGCGTTGTAAGTAAAGACTAAATTTTTACAGTAAAAGAATAAATAATACATTAGCAAAATTTTTGGTATAAAACATGGCAATTTTTGATGCTCAACTGCTGTAAGGCTACCTCTTCTATGCCGGGTGCTGCGACGAAGAACGCTGAACAGGCCAAATACGGAAATATAAAAGGTATTTTCGTGTTTGTGCTTTTTGGTGTAGAGATTTTGGGGCCATGGGGACCAGAGGCTCGTGCTCTTTGACGATATTTCAAAAAGAGTTATCTAGTCTATGGGTGACCAAAGAGCTGGCAGCTACCTTGGCCAACGGAGTAGTTTGGCCATCCAAAGGGGAAATGCTGCCAGTATCCTGGGCACTATGCCTCATTGGAGTGTGTGTGTGAGTGTGCCGCAGTGGAGTCTAGGAGGTTTTATATTTAATTTAATTTAGATTTAATTTTCTTCTTATTATTTTAGCGTTTTTTGTATTGATTTTGTTTCACTTTTAATAAAAATTTACCATGGTAATGTTATGTAAATTTACGTCATATAATGAAATTTACGCTCAACGCTAAATTTTTATGTTTAAAGCGGACGCGACGTATTTTTTTAATATTATTAATACGTAGATTGACTTTCTTTTATTATTTTTTACTTTTTAAAGAGAAGTTAGATTTTTGTCTTTAATTTTTTAATTTAATTTCTACTATCGTCCCGGATTGGTTGTAATTTTGATTGAAAATGGAATAAATTCTGGATTAAACATAGGCTAGTTAACAAAGGATAATATTTTTATCCCGATATTTCCACGGGAACAGATACACGCGGTTAATACAAGCGTCCTCTAGATTCTTTGTTGCTGAGAAAATCATTCGATAAAAAACATTGAAGAAAACTTTGTAGTTGAAATCAATAACAACCTATGGCCTTAGTCAAAATTAGTTTTGTTTTGAATTCCAGTGATTTCAGCTTTCATTACATCTCGCAGTACATATGGTCTGAAGTCCACGGTCTAACTACAATCTAAACCAAACCACTTTTAAATGTGTTAACATTCTGAATGATGGAATACTTCATAAGATTAATAGCAGATCTTTGACACCCGATAATGTAACTATTTCGAAGTCCCATACAAAGCTACACACTTTACTCACATATATATATAAACACAATTTACATCATGTTTTAGATATTTCTAAAGGTTTTATACTTTTAGAAAGTATAAAAGTATTAGATTGGCACGTGATCGTCTTTCGATTAGAACCCTATTATCATTATGTACATAAATAACTCAAGTACTTTTAGAGTTTCGGAAGATTAAATTCATGTAACCATAAATAAATCTTGACTATCCCTAAACTCACCGTTTCTTACTGCTTTACACGAACTATCCACTAAAAAGGTGCCTGTTCGTGTAATTATTTCGGTACATATATATTACACGAACTTGGTATAATATAATATTCCTTTATACTTTTCAATACACGAACTGATCTTCATGTATGTGCATCTTCATGTATATATATTTATATATATTTTATTTATTTTTAGTGTTATTATGTATAATAGTATGTACGATTCTGATCGTCATAATAACTTATAGCTATAGTTAGTTAGTAAGTAAATACAAAATATCGATCATAGGTAAATAGTTACTTAATAAAAAGATGTGGAAACAAAACGCAATTTCCGCAAGACTTGCGTGGCATAATAGTTTTTACCTATTAACTTCAGACGGAATC
This sequence comes from Mycalesis mineus, assembly GCA_034621355.1. Taxonomy (NCBI): domain Eukaryota; kingdom Metazoa; phylum Arthropoda; class Insecta; order Lepidoptera; family Nymphalidae; genus Mycalesis; species Mycalesis mineus. The sequence continues at coordinate 11,263,974 of CM067885.1, forward strand.
AGGAAATTCGGTCGGAATTTTGTTTATTTTTTATATTCTTTTTATGTGTGCAGAAGCCATTGCTTTGTATAATGAACACGGCTTTGATCTCGGGACATAAAAGAAATAATAGATAGTGATGTTTTTATTTTGCAGCGTTTATTGCTTTAGGAGTAAACAGGCTTCTATACAGTGAGATTATTATGAGGTTTTCTATTTAGTTTTCCAATTTGCACTAAGATTTTTCTTTGTCAATTTTACTTACAAAGATATTTTTCTATTTATAACTCCTTTAGTGGAATTAATAATGAAGATTTAAACAGACCGTTTTATTTTCCTCTAAGTACATGTATTCTTAATTGATACTGATACCTGAATGTAAAGAGTATAATATTTTTAATCCAATCAACATCGTATTCCCAACTCTTGAGAAAAGGATAATATTCAAATTATTTTGAAAGTAAATCACTGGGCTTTGTTTAGTCTATGGCATCAATTTCCTAGATTTTTTCATAGTTTTATTATCAAACAAATTGGTGACATCCCTAATAAATTAAATTAATGTTAATTTTTAAAAACGAGGTTTCGATTGAATCGTATGCTTTTTTATAGTCTACATATAATAATAAATAATTGGTTATACTCTTGAAAATATTTAAATGTCAAACAAAAATTGTTCTTAATTGTTATTATTAGAGATTACGAAATATTTAACATTAAAGATTACGATTGATCTATGCGTACCAGGAGTTCGTTAAACTGATAGTAAAGTTAACTAATATAGACCACCACATGTACTTTCTTAAATTCCGTTCAAATGGTGAGAGTTTTTAAAAACATTTTATATCAGAAAATCATTCGTCTTCACAATTCTGTCATGAGTGACTGAAAGAATGAGGTGAATGCAAGAAAAAATAAATTATATAATAATTTTATTTTGGTCAGCAGTCGACGTTTTGAATAGCGTACGTGGCTTGCTATGAGATACGACGTGAGATGTGTTAACGTAAATATTATTTTGTATTTTCCGTTTCAAAGGCGGCCAGTGAAGCTCTTCGGCCGCGATGACTGCGTCGATTTATGTACGTAGTTAATGGAAGAGATATTTCAACCTCCCTCGAATTTTTCTACTCCTAAGCTTTCCTGCTTATCCGAATGATCTAAATAAGAAACGAACTCGTAAATTTAACTCGATGTTTGTAAAAAATGTAGTTTATGCTAAGATTTCATCTATAATGTATTAGAATATTTTATCTAAGATTATGATTTTTTTACTTTTCATGAATAGGGTCGATGAACGTATGAACTCCAATATGAAATTTCATTAAATAAATTATTTATATTAATTTCCTTTATTGGTATTAGGTAAATGCGTATATTTTTATTTCAAGAAAATAAATAGTGATTAAGAAAAATGAAATAAAGTCATAAATATTTTTTTTTGTACTTAAGCTGGCCAGAGACGTTGAATATTCAATAGAGTTTGTGCTTTATTTCTTTTTGAATAGAGCCTCTGGTAATCTTGATTGATGTTCTGAGTATTCAATTACTGTATTACTAGCGGAAGCTCGTAATATCGTCTATGTGTAATTATATAATATTGCGATGAATATCTTAGTATTTTCCATAGATTCAACGTGCGGGTGCTAGATCTATCGCTTGGTTGGGAGAAAATCTCTGAACAGAGCTCGACATTTGTGACACGGGTATAGGTTTAAAAGGAATCCCTTAGTGACGCGCTTCAACACTCACGTCCTCTGTTCATGTTATTCTCCCTGCCCAGCCAAAGGAAAGATTTTACTAGAGCAGCTTTGGATACACTTTCTAATATGGAGCTTGCTGCATTTCTAGTAAGGCCAAAGTCTTTTAACATATTATAGAGTAATTTTATTGGTATACCTTTTGAATCCACTTCTGCGTATAAACTAACCACATAGCCATTTTTAGTTAATTCATTAGTAAGGTCATTATATTTATTCACTTCGAATACATGGTCTTTATTTACCGTAACTTTTAGAACGTATTTGTATGCATCCCGAATTAATATTATATTATTAGAAACATCAACAGAAGGGGTTAAAAGGCACGAGCAGGAACACAGCATTTATCAAAATATCAACACATTTTAATTACAAACTTTCTAAAATCAAATCAAAATGAAACAATACTGACGGTAATCATATAATTTACTTAACGAGCATTTACATTTTATTACACTTTAATTTTTAACAAAATTAACTGGCAGCATAACTACACACAAAATAATAATTACTTCACCATTAGGGCTTTGCTTATGTAACTGCCCGTAACCGTTACTTTTTGCTACAGTCTACCACAACGACACAAAACCGGCACCTCTATAGTCTATGGATCGCAATGCTGCAACCAATATGCATATTGGTTCATACTGATCTTGAACATGAAAATTCATATATTATTAAAATATAAACGGCTAAAACTCACGTCACTGTTATCAGAGTATGCCCCACTAGTTTGTTGTGAGTTTTAGCCGTTTATGTTTAATAATATGGAAAATGTTCGCGATAGTTTAAATTCTAATAAAAGGACATACGTACAAAATGTATGGAAGTCTGCCCCCGAGATGCCTAGAGATGATATGTATGTCATTAAATAGTACAGATCTTCTATTTAAATAGTAATAAAAATACTTGTAGCTAAGCAGTCGCTGATAAAAGTTATGAAGGTTGATAAAAGTTGAATTTCCATACTACGACGGTCACGTGATTCAGAACACAAAAAATCGATTGAAATTCGTATATTTTTGATATATTTTCAATATGAAATGATTGCTATGAGACATGGGTAGTTGTTTAAAATTCATTGTGTGACAGTCTGGGGAAAATTTTGACAATATAATTTCACACCTGCAAGTTCTATATAAAGGTACAAAATATACCTATTATTCCGTTTCATACATTTAATGTCGCTTTCGATGCACTACGAGTCACACAATAACTTAAATATACGCAAAAATTATTCAATAAAATATAACTAGCACATCACAGTAACTTTATAAGTGGCGAAATAAATACGACCTCTTTTTGATTTTAGTACGATCTCGATAGGTTCATGCTTAAGAATATAAACCCTCCAATTTCACTCGTTGCGAGTCATCTAAAGCTTTTTGGGTCAGGAGGCGTTGTTCCTGAGGGTCTCATTAGGTGTGTAAAGAGACAAGGGAAAAATGCGAAACCAATGCATGAAAACCTTTTTTCTTGTTTAAAATTTTAATACCTATATGTTCATTATATCTTAGATTTTTCTATATAGCTGTTAGATTATAGAAATACTTAACAGAATACTTTTGACCTTTAATAGTTGCAAAGTTTGGTACATACAAGAATTTTATGAATACCTATATGTTAATTATATCTTAGATTTTTCTATATAGCTGTTAGATTATAGAAATACTTAACAGAATACTTTTGACCTTTAATAGTTGCAAAGTTTGGTACATACAAGAATTTTATGAATACCTATATGTTCATTATATCTTAGATTTTTCTATATAGCTGTTAGATTATAGAAATACTTACCAGAATACTTTTGACCTTTAATAGTTGCTAAGTTTTGTACATACAAGAATTTTATGAACTGCTACAGTGTTCTTAAGTAGTAGGTAGTATTTATTATCCTACTAAAAATATTTTAATGCAAACACGTGCAAAGCGGTTGCAGCTTGCATTGTAAAAAAATATAAGTAATATCTCATGGAGGAAAGCTCTTAAATCTACATATCATTAACAGCCTATCTGCGGTCACTACTGGGTCAGGCCTCCCTCCTTGTAGGAGAGGATATGGAGCGTAGACTCACCACGCTGCCCAATGCGTGTTGGCGGGTTTAGGGTGATAATGTTACATCTATTAACGATCACTATCAGATGTTGATGATAGTGACCGACTGCCAACGTGCTCGTCGAGGCACGGGGGTGTATCACCACAAACTTCTCGACTTCAGAAATAAACTGAAAATTTCATAGAAGAATGAAAAACTCACGAACCCGACCCAGAATTCGAACTCAGGATCTCGTAATCGAAGGCACAAAGGTCCTAGTATTATTTTAAGTTTTATACAAACCCTACAGCTATGTTAAACTGTCAAAAAGTGTGACTTGGCCGATTCGTTACTCAATTATAATACGTTCGATTATATTCGTTACTAATTTTTATTCCTTTTCTTGTCATCTAGATATTCTTACCTAATTATTTTAAAATAGATAATTAAGAACCACTAATTTTTGGTTCGGGTATGCTGAAGTGGAAAGTCGAAGCGTTAATCTAACTATGTAGTTACATTTCAAGTTATAATATTAACTGTAGGCGCCAAGTTGCTAATAAGCTCGGACGCATTAGTTTATTAAATTGTGTTTTACTGAACAGCGAAAAAATTTAATTAGTACTCCGTTATAAATGGGTAGGCACTAAGTAAACGCGTTCGACTATATGAATCGCGATATCCTAGTATATGTAACACGAATAAAAGGATTATTACTGCTCACGTACGCGTATTGCGTTGTGTATTCCAGCGTAGTAATTGGTTCTTTGTCACGCGCGGTGCGTGGTGCACCAAAGTTTTCATTGTTAATTACGTGCTGCTTTATGTGAATACGCGAGTTACAACGAATTACGACAATAATATCTTTAAAATTACTTTTTTGATGGTACGTTAGGCATGATTTTAAATTTATTTCGTGGTTATTTGACATATGCAAGTATAGCCGTGCTTTTACATACATATTACTTTACATATCTGTCGCATATTAAGATATGCATTTCTTTTTATCGACTACAAGTTGGCCCTTGACTGCTATCACACCTGATGTTAAGTGATGATACTGTCTAAGATGGAAGCGGGCTAACTTGTTAGGAGTAGGATGAAATCCACACCCCTATCGGTTTCTACACGTCATCGTATCGGAACGCTAAATCGCTTGGCGGTACGTCTTTGTCGGTAGGGTGGTAACTAGCCACGGCGAAAGCCTCCCACCAGCCAGACCTAGACAAATTAAGAAAGATCTCAATCTGCCCCGCCGGGAATCGAACCCAGGACCTCCGTCTTATAAATCCACCGCGCACTGCGCCACGGAGGTCGTCAAAAAATGTATATAACTGCAGCAATAATTATTTGTTTGATTTCATGTCTCTTTAAGATCATGTTCTCCTCTTCCCTTCTAGCTAAGCGAAGCTTGTAGGAGTAGGTACAACAATCTAGCAATCAGGGAAAAGACCTTTAGAATTTTCGTATTTGAATTCAGTCCCTTAACCCTGCAGCGATTGAGGCTTTAGACTTTCATTTGTTTGACAGGGGTTCAAAGCTAAGGTTTGTCGAGACCGGTCCATTAACCGTAAATCATTCAAGCTTTAATTTTCCATTTGTTTGGCAGGTGAGGTGATGGATCTCATGGCCCTGGTCGGCTCGGCGGTGAACTTCGTGTTGTATTGCAGCATGAGTCGGCAGTTCCGGTCCACGTTCACCCGCCTGGCCGGCAAGGTGCTGCCGGTGCCGATGAACCGCCGCGACAGTGAGCTGGCCACTACCACTACCACTACTGTCAAAGCGTAGCGGTCACAGCGCACGGCCACGGCGGCTGCGCATCTATAAACAAAGTATTTTACTACAATATTGCTCGCATACGATCAATAATATTGACAATGTTATTGATTGATTTATTATATGTAGGGTAAGGGTGTCTAAAGTCGTATCACAGCGGAATATGATAGTATTTATTTTTGGTGTACATATTGTCAATAATATTGAGGATATTATTGAGTGAACGAGCCTACTAAGTGTATTGTTTTAGATAAACTATCGAGTGTATACGAAATGTCACACTTTAGTTAGTCAAGCACTAAATGTTAAAGTTACTGAATGTGGGTGTAAATATCTAAATACAATTTTTAGTAAAAAAAACCTATATTTTGTGTAAGTATACAATGTGATTATGTAAGATTAAATGTATGTAAGTATATATAAGACAGTTTTAGTGGCACATGTTTTTAAAATATAAAACTATAACTATAGAAATACACATCATTCTAGAGATTCTATCTAGATATATTGCAAAAGTTGATTTCGAACTTAAACTTTTTGTTCCAATATCATCCATGTGTAGTAAAGTTACAGTGGTGGAAGTTATATTCGCTAGGAGTTAGCTCAATAGGTAGCTATTGTTCGAAGGAAATTGTTCTTGCAAAGCTTTTCCAATACATAAGTAGTAGAGTTTTGCGCCACGCTTATTTAAGTGGCCAAGAAGCATCGCTATATTCCAGTGACTGTGTAAAACAGTCACTCGGTGACTTACATTTGCCCCTCAGTGTGGCTAGTGTGAGATTTTATCGCGTCGATACCGAAATCAGTAAACGCAAATTTTATATGTAATTAGAGTAGCGCCATCTAGTTATCGCAAGAATAAACGCTTTTTTTTCTATATAATTTCATACGAGTGAGTACGTTTTTACGCAGTCACTAGGTGAAAATTCGCACTTGCCCCACTGCTGTAATTATAAACACATGAGGAATTGACATCTACACCTCCGATTGATGGACACATGGCATTTTGTAGGATGTGTTATTTTATCGACTACAAGTTGGCCCTTGACTGCTATAACATCTGATGTTAAGTGATGATGCAATCTAAGATGGAAGCGGGCTAACTTGTTAGAAGTAGGATGAAATCCACACCCCTTTCGATTTCTACACGACATCGTACCGGAACGCTAAAACGTTTGTCGGTACGTCTTTATCGGTAGGGTGGTAACTAGCCACGGCGGAAGCCTCCCACCAGCCAGACCAAGACAAATGAAGAAGGACCCAGGACCGCCGGTTTATAAATCCACCGCGCATACCACTGCGCCACGGAGGTATTCATGTGTTGCTTGCATGCCTTGCTCTGTAACTCATAAGCCATAGATTCTCAATTTAAGTAAAGGCGATTTTTAGGTTTTTACGAGACACCGCATCATTCTATTGTAGCACGCGGTCATGAATCGTGGATGGTATCTAATCGTACCTAATAACTTAAAACAAAACGTTGGTATTTTTTTATTTTTCTAACAAAACACTTTCATAATTTTTAATTTTTAATAATATTTTATTTATATAAAATAGTTTTTGCAGAAAAAATTACAACATTCTGCATTCGCCTTAAACAATAAAATCCTAAAAATAATAAATATATTTTCCAGCTTATTTATTTTGTAAAATATATCACAATATTTATTGGGTAAACATTAATGTATCAATTTGATGGATCTTTAAGCAGGGTTGTTCGCTTAACCGGTGAAAATTGCTAACTTATTGGAAATTTCGTTAGCCTGCAAAGTTTCGCGGAGAATAATAATTTTGATATTAATAAAAACACGGGTTTAGTTTTCAACGAAAACAATACGGTGAAATAAACTAAAACCAAATTTCCGCGGGGTATTTTCCTCTGAACAGTAGACTACCTAGAAAACTTTTACATATTTTACAGATGAAATCAGCACCCCTTTCGCTTTCTAGACGATATCGTATCTAGGAAAGTAACTAGCCACGGCCTAAACCTCCTATCAGTTAGACCTAGAAAATTTCGATTGGTCCAGCCGAGCATCGAACCCAGGAATTCCGTCTTATAAATGTACCACACACCGCTGCGCTCCGGAGGCCGTCAAATATGTATGATTTAGATGTAAATAATTTCTGTTTTTAAATAAATTTATCGATGTGTATATATCTCAGTGTGTATTAAAGTAGTTATTAAAATTTAAATTCAATTGTGAATGTATAGGTATTATAACACATGTACCTAGAAGTTTTGTAAATGTTAAATCAGTGGTACTTATTCGGAATGTCAATTTACTTATCGAAAGTCTTACAGGCAAAATAATATTAATCTCTGAATTTCCTTCAACTGTGTGTCTTCAAGCCTCTGGTACTGAGAAGGAGGCGGATCAACATTAATTTGAAGCTTAACGTTAGTGAAAGTAGATATAAAATTAGCATATAGAATGTGTGACTGTGCGCATTCCACATTAAGATAAACTTTACGATGATTTTCAATTAGGTACTACAACAACAAGGATAAAATGGTGCTTCATTTTAAGGATTATCCTACTGTTATATACTCGTATAATACGAACACGAAGTAGTTAGTACAACGTACCTTTGACTATTTAACTGCAAATGTATTGTACCTACGAATATTTTAACTAGGTATATGATTATGTACATTACTAGCAGACGCCCGCAACTTTGCTCGCTCAAAAATAGTGTGTTGCCATCTTTCAAGAATACCAATGAACAAAATTAAAAAATGAGTCTTGTTTTAAGGAAAGATTGAGTATAGCAAGCTATCCTTTAAAGGTGGATATATACCGCCGTGGCAGTCCTAATAAAGATATAACTCAAAAGGATTAAGCAGCGTTTTCAATGAAAGCTCCCAGGCGGTGCGACTCTTAAGACAATTGTCATTATATTTAAGCCAAGTTATACAAATTCTAAACAAAATGTATACTTAAACCTTCCTCAGTAATCACTCTATATATTAGTGAAAACCGCAAGAAAATTCGTTTAGTCGTTTTTGAGTTCATCGCGATCAAACAGACAGACAGTCAAACACGGCGGAGGATTTTGTTTTATAATATGTAGCGATTATTATGTGTATAAAGCTTTCTATAACATAAGCAGTTAGGCAGCTCAAGTTTAGCTTTTATTTTTATATCGATCGACTCTGTTAGATCAGTTGATTATTATGTTGCTATTAATCATGTTTTATTGCCCATATATTGGGATAACAACGATTAGTTCGAAGTACTTTTAATTACCGAAAACCATTATATGAGCGGGCTTAATTGTTTTGAATTGTATCTAATAGGTAGTATGGCCTTGTGTTTTTGTGTAAATTAATATATTCGAAGTTATAAGAATAATTAAAATACTGAGTTCATCTACAATGTATATTATCTATTATTCAACCAAACAATTTCTTCAGCTTTTTAATATTAGGATTCAGTACGTCGATTTACAACGGTTGCAAAGCAGATGTAACAGAAATCGGTATTCTTCAATGAGGTTTTGCTTTGTTGGGTTGACAGTCGAAGTGAAGGTGGGATGATCGACGACGATGTTTGATTCTGTGAAGAATTGATGTTCTAATTATAATTATGTTGGATTGATGTATATATGTATAATAAGCGGTATTGTGTGGATTTAGTTAGTTTATTTTATGCTTTATTGTTGTGAGACAGACATTGTAGGGAAATAAGTAGGTATTGTAATTAAGTAACGTAATATTGTAAAATGTCCCTTGGGATTGTTATTTTTAGTTTCTAAACACGCATATTCAACGTGTTTATGCTTTGTAATATGTTTGTATTGTATATTAATTATAGTAAAAAATTACAGTTTACAATTGAATTAATAAAAATTTTAAGACCTTATATATATATGGTGTGACTTTTGAAAATTAAATTAGAAATTAACGGAGAATGCCAATTTTCGCCTATATTTGTGACTTATTATGCACATTAACCATTTTTATGTTAAGATTCTCGTTTTGAATACTACTTTTGAACAAAATTAATTTAAATTAGGTGCGAATAGGGTTTAACAGTTATTTTACTCAAAAATACTGTATTGTTTCGTAGGCAGGAACGCTATGATTTGGTCAAAGCGTTGCTTATTGAGGATAACTTCTTTATTTTTATTATTAGAAAAAGCAACGTTAATAGCAATTTAAACATTCGTAGGCGATTTTTTAAGTGTAACCTAGGGATTAGCAAAAGATTATCTCAAATACATATTATATAAAAAAGTCAAAATATAATATTATGTAATTTCGTCATTCTATAACCTCGAGCACATTTTCAATCTATTGCTGTGAGTTTAGTTGATGTGCAATGATTTAGGCGGACTTTCACACAAAAAACGGCATTCTCCTTTATTGATCACTTCGAATAAACCAAACGAAATGTATAGATGTAACAGTTGTCGAGTAGGTATTATATTAAATGATTGTATATATTAACCACTTGAATGAGACTTAATAGTGAAATGTTGTAGTTTGTAAATGTCATACGTAGAACGTTTAAATTTTGTATAGATTATGAACGTGTAATAATAAACGAATTTTAAACTAACAAATAAGTGTTTTTAATTGTAATTTAGAAACAGTTCCTTTTAACCTCCTTTTATCCTTTTATTATTATCTTTTATTTATAGATTCGTTATTAGTCGACGTTTGTCCACAGCTGGACGAAAGTAGCCACTAGTAAGGATTCGTAAGCTATATCTTATCTTAGTTCTTTTATTTTTTTATCTTTTTGGGAGAGTTGAGCTCCAGGTGAAATTCGTGTACAATGAAAGGAAATGAAATGGAAATAAAATTTTATAACTCATAATTATACCAACTCGTATTGCTGTTATTATGTATTTAAATTAGTTATATGAATAGTACCTAGGTTTTTGATACCTTACAAATTTCTATAGTAGGTGAGTATTTTAATTTTGCTAGTCGGACCAATATATGATCTCGAGAAGAACCTTAAATAATCCATAAAAGTGTTTGAAAAATCTCTATATAACAGAATCTGTAGGTGTAATGAAATCTTGAAGAGATTTCACAAATGTCGCTAACATGGTATTAACGATTTACCATACCATGTTAGCGACATTTGTGAAATCGTACTGTTTGCTGATGACACATCTTTAATTTTTAAGACTGATAGAAATAAAACAAACTTTGACGATGTAAACTGTGCCATATCGCATGTGTCGCATTGGCAAAGAAAACTAAATGTGTTGAGTTTTCATTACCAAATGTAAAAAAAATAGATAAGTCTTTATTGATAAATGGTGAAACACTAAAGATGGAAAGTTCCACAGTCTTTTTAGGAGTAACCTTGAACTGTAAACTTCAGTGGAGCGCTCATGTAGAATCACTAACAGGTAAACTTAGCTCAGCTGCATTTGCAGTGAGACAGTTTACCGATGTAGAAACAGCTAGACTAGTCTATTTTTCGTACTTCCACAGTGTGATGTCTTATGGCATTTTATTGTGGGGCAAGGCTGCTGACATAAATTCTGTATTTATACTTCAAAAACGAGCAATTAGGTCGATATATAAACTAAAAACCCGTGAGTCACTTCGTGATAAATTTAAAGAAATAGGAATCCTTACAGTAGCCTGTCAATATATATATATATATATATATATATATATATATATATAATAACCTAGTCTTTGTCAAACAAAATATAAATATGTATAAACAGAAAAAGGACTTAAACGATCGTCTTCTTAGGAATCGACATAAATTAGTTTTATCAGCGTATCGCCTCCGAAAAGTTCATAAGTCATTCGTTGGACTAAGTGTACTCTTCTACAACAAGATGCCCAATTCAGTTTTAGATCTGCCATTGCATAAGTTTAAGCAATGTATTAAAACTCACTTACTGAGTCAAGGTTATTATACTATAGATGAATTTTTAAATGACAAAGAGGTTGAGAGGCAATTGGATCAAAATTCAAAAATTCAAAATTCAAAATTATTTATTTCAAGTAGGCCAATTATAAGCACTTTTGAAACGTCAAATTAGACTATTTGTAGTGACTCTACCACCGGCTCGGAAGGCAGGTCCTGTTGAGAAGAGCCGGCAAGAAACTCAACAGTTGCTCTTTTAAAATTATTAGTTTTTACAATATTAACTGTATTGTTACATAAAATTATTTATTCTAATACTTGTGTGAAGTTGAAAGCTGATCCAATTGCCTCTCAACCTCTTTTCACGACGTTTCAAAAGTGCTTATAATTGGCCTACTTGAAATAAATGATTTTGAATTTGAATTTGATGACTCATTTAGAGACAAGTAGTACTGCTACTATGTTTAGAGGCTGCAGAAAAACCAAGTTACAGTGGGCAGATATAAAATTTCGCACAATCGTCATCGTTAATTATAGAGATGCAGCATTTAATGAAGAAAATAAAAAGAAAAACTTTTGCCATCCAGTACCATTATTTGTCTTGCAGACAGTTAAACAGAACAACAAATTCCTTATCACTCTACGTAATTAGGTAAGTTAGAAAGTTGATATTTAACTTTTATTGTACAAAAGTTTAAGAGTTTGAAATTTTGATGTCGCTAGGTGTGGTGGTACATGGGAAGTTCAATGGAGTTTATATCTTAAGATAATATTAATACTAAATGAAAAAACAAAAAAAAAACATAGATGAAGTTCATTGAGGTTACACTTTTTATTTTCAATTACCTACTTATACTTATGGTTGTTTACAAAGCATGTAATCAATCGATTTTATGAAATGTTCAGTACATTCCAAGCCCGGAGTCTGGAAGTTGGCGGTGTTACACCCCCGTGCTTCGGAGAGCGCGCCGCCGGTCCCGGTCACTATCATCAACATCTGATAGTGATCGTTAATAAATGAAACATTATCACCCTAAGCCCACCAACCTGCATTGGAGCAGCGTGGTGGGTGTACGCTCCATATTCCTTCTCCTGTAAGGAGGGAGGCCTGGCCCTGTAGTCGGCCGTAAATAGGCTGATAATGATGATAATGATGATGATGATGATGATTATCTATCTTGATGCCAACTTTAAGTCATTTAAATAGAAAAATATAATATTTATTATTATTTAGTTATATAATATTTATTGTAGATAACCCTACTTATTTATGTGTTGTTTTTTAAGTCAATATGTATATAAATAATATTTTGACAATAATCCAGTTGTCAGTATTTTTGTGTAGGTAGATACTTAGTATGTTGTTTAGATCTCCTTTCTTTGAATTAAGTAGTAAAGTTATTGTTGTTTCTTATTGTTCACAGACATTTTTATTTCTACAAAAAATTGGGAGCTCCCTTATCAAAGGAAATGTATTTATAAATACTAGAGAAACATTGTCCAAATGTCACATTGTTTGGTTTGTTTACATTTAGTTAAGAGAGCGCCTTGAGAACTTTACCGACGACCTCCGTGGCGCAGTGGTATGCGCGGTGGATTTATAAGACGGAGGTCCTGGATTCGATTCCCAGCGGGACAAATTGAGATTGTTCTTAATTTGTCTAGGTCTGGTTGGTGGGAGACTTTCGCCGTGGCTAGTTTCTACTCTACCGACAAAGACGTACCGCCAAGCGATTTAGCGTTCCGGTACGATGTCGTGTAGAAACCAAAAGGGGTGTGGATTCTCGTCCCACATCTAACAAGTTAGCCCGCTTCCATCTTAGATTGCATCATCACTTATCATCAGGTGTGATAGCAGTCAAGAGCCAACTTGTAGTCGATAAAAAAAACCAAACCAAAACCATCATTACACTTTTAGTATTAACTAGTTGCTCATGAATAGTTTAGGTTTTTTTTAACGAGGGGAAATCCCTATCACCACGGAAAACATCATATAATTTCAGGCTCTACGCGATTTTTTTCATTACAAGTTAGCCCTTGACTGCAACCACACCTGATGGTAGGTGATGGTGGAATCTAAGATGAAATAAGAGATAGAGTTTAAAGATTTAATGGAATGATAGCACCAAACCACTGGCGATAAACTTCTTCGTCAACATCACTCACAAGCTCTCGAAACTAAGCAGGTTAAAAGCTCCTCCCGTCTACAGTAACAACGAACGTTCGCCGACAAAACATAAACGTAGTCTGTCATCTCCAGTCCGCTAGTTACCAACTAGGTTTCTACTTGTCAAGTGCAAGCAGAACATAATACACCCAGTCCACCAGGTTGCGAAGCCGGTGACCTGGGCCCATCGTTCAAAGTGTCGCTCATCCTCTCGAACTTGTCTGAAGAAATTCATAAAACTCAAGCACACTATACTAAAGCCAAACTTGATTGAGAATGCTTGTCAACAAACAAATTAAACATGAAGGTAGAAATCACTAGTCATTTTACACCTATTTTATTTTATTAACTAGCCAATGACGAATTCATGACAATAAATTAAATTAGTAAGCTTAAAACTAATTAATATGTTCAATATCTTTTAAATAGGATTTTTTAAATTAACAAAACATAATTTTAAATTTATTAGGCATAAAATGTGTTGCGTTTTCTACTTTCATTTTTAATTTGTTTGTTGACAAGCATTCTCGATCGAGTTTGGCTTTAGTTACCTACTTGTGGTATGTGGTACCCTATTATTTTGCTATAATTTAATAATTTACTCTTTTATTTATTTATTAACAGACTTCAATAAAAGGAGGTTATCACTTCGACCCGTATGTATGTAATATTTTCAGAACAGCCCAGTTTTCGCATATGTTAGTCTATATCAGCGTCTGAACAAATGCGCCAAATTTCATAAGTCTATGTATGTATGTATTTATGTTTGTGGAGGCATATCTCCGGAACTACAAATCCGATTTAAGTAATTATTTTTTTGTTGTATTAGTTATTGTTTAACTTGGGTACACTGTAAGTTTTATCAAAATCGGTTTAGTACTTTTTGAGATAGAGATTTTTTTGTTTTTTTATGTTCGTATATCTCCGGAATTATAAGTCCGATTTAAGTGATTCTTTTTTTGTTGTACTAGGTATTGTTTAACTAGTCGGTCTAGTAGTCGGTGCCACCTATAAGCTTTCTACTTTAAAGATGATACCTAATTCAACACAAAGTTCTTTGCTGCTTTGCCGAATAAACTTTCCTTAAACTAGGATGGCACCGAGTTTATAGATATGGTTAGGTAAATTAAAGTAACTAAATGACGCATTTATTTTTTACTTTTCAGTGGGTTTAGAAGCCGGTTTCATTTTTTATTAATTTTTTTTAAATAGTATAAAGTGAATAGTGATAGCAATTATGCGTTTAAAATGTTTAACAACTTCTAGCGCTATCTTTATAATAGTGGATTACCAAGACACTTTGAGTCCCCTACTAAAGATAAAAGCTCCACAAATTCAAATTATTTTCACATAATACTTCACATAGCTTTATTCTTATACACTGAAAAGCATATTTAGCATACTAAGCGCTTCACTTCTACTTCCATGCTTGTTAAAGAATTTAAGTAACTTTGGGAACATTTATGCACAAAGAACACTGAAACGACGGCGCTCGTGTAGATTATTATCTTCATTGGTAATTAACAAACGACTTGCATTATTACTTACTACTTTTAACTTGAAACATTTTGCATCAACTTTAATGAATGAGGTTTGTAATCAATACTTGCCATACTTATTTAATTTTCTTTATACAACTAAATATTTTAGAGTTTTTTTTTTATCGACTACAAGTTGGCCACAACTGCTATCACACCTGATGTTAAATGATGATGCAATCTAAGATGGAAGTGGGCTAACTTGTTAGAAGTAGGATGAAATCCGCACCCCTTGTGGTTTCTACACGACATCGTACCGGAACGCTAAATCGCTTGGCGGTACGTCTTTGACGATAGGGTATTAACTAGCCACGGCGAAAGCCTTTCAACAGCCAGACCAAATTAAGAAAAATCTTAATCTGCCCCGCCGGGAATCGAATACAGGACCTCTGTCTTATAAATCCACCGCGCATACTACTGCGCCACGGAGGCCGTCAAGATAGATAGATAGGATAGTTAATACAAATCAAAATAAAATTTAAAATAAAAGAAGATATTTACAAAAAAATAGCCTTTTATTTGTTCACTCAAAGGCAAGGGGCTCACACTGGTGCTATTTCCCCTTTGGAACAGCAAGGCTAATTATTTGGGGCAAATAAGCACCAGCACGTTGGTCACCAGACACATGGATCAGTTGTTTGGATAAGATATTTAAAAAATTATTGGTGTCCAATGACCAGGGAGCATATTCACAAACGCAAGCGCCGCAAATATAAAGTCTTTAAATAACACTGAGTATTTACGACGATTGACGGATTGGGCATCTTCAGCAGAGCTGCGCCAGCCGCTTGTGAGCTGCGCGATAAATGTGATGTTGCTAACGTGACTACATAGGTTGCTTCGATTTCAATACTGACGACCTCCGTGGCGCAGTGGTATGCGCGATGTATTTATAAAACAGAAGTCCATAAAATAAGTCTATAAAAAAGAAGAAGTTTTGAATATATTAATTAGTTTTTAGCTTACTAATCTAATTTATGTTATGAATTCGTCATTAACTAGTTAATTAAAAAAATTAGGTGAAAAATGACTAGTGATTCCTGCCTTCATTTTTAATTTGTTTGTTGACAAGCATTCTCAATCGAGTTTGGCTTTAGTATAGATACGCAACTTTTCTCATTTTGACGGTCTGCAAAAGTTCACGCTTCTGATTCACGCGGCGCAGAATTTCGACATTCGTCACTTTATCAATCCAACTGATGGCGCTGAACGCTTCTATACGTTTCCTGAAAGAGGACATCAGGAAACGTCATCATGCTTGCCTAAAACACAAATTTTTGCAAAACGTACTGGTACACATAGTAGTTTCGACTACCTCCGTAGCGCAGTGGTGTGCACGGTGGAGTTATAAGACGGAGGTCCTGGATTCAATTCCCGGCGGGGCAGATTGAGATTTTTCTTAATTAGTCTTGGTCTGGCTGGTGGGAGGCTTTCGCCGTGGCTAGTTACCACCCTACCGAGAAAGACGTACCGCCAAGCGATTTAGCGTTCCGGTACGATGTCATGTAGAAATCGAAAGGGGTGTGGATTTCATCCTACTCCTAACAAATTAGCCCGCTTCCATCTTAGATTGCATCATCACTTAACATCAGGTGTGATAGCAGTCAAGGGCTAACTTGTAGTCGATAAAAAAAATATATAGTTGATGGAAACTTCATGACGCTATACCCCATGCCTCTGAAAGCTCCTAAAGCTTAATGTTTAGATGTGATTGTTATAAGTTTTTACATTATCACCCTACACACGCATTGAAGCACCGTGATGGGTCTAAGGTCCATGTCCCCTCTCCTATAACGAGGAGAGACTTGAGTCCTATAGTGGACAGTCCTTAACATAGTGATAATGACGAAGATTGAATTTTCAGTTTATTTATACACTAGAGGACGTCCGCGGCTTCTCCCGCATAGTTCCGTATTTATTTAGTGAAAAATTTTTAACAAAAAATAGAACCGACTCAAAACACACTAAAAAGTAAAAAATAACTGTGTCATTTAGTTGCTTTAATTTACTTAAGCATATCTATGAAGTCGGTGCCAGCCAAGTTTAAGGAACATTTATTTTACGTAGTAAAGCAGTTTGTGGGTTCTAGGTAACGTCCTCAAAGTAAACCTCAACCTTGGCTGGCACCGACTCCTAGATATACTTAAGTAAATTAAAGCAACTTAATGACACAGTTATTTTTACGTTAAAAATTTTTATTTCTTACTTTTAACTGATTTATCGCCACGTAACATACTCGTACTATACACTCATAGTATATTATACGACACTAGTAGCCAAAAAGCTACCGATTCAGACAAAAACCGAAATCGCTGTAAGCGTGCCTCCAAAATTTGAAGAGTTCCTTCAATTTTCTCAGGATATCATCATCAGATCCTAACATGATAACAATGGGACCACCTTGGAAGTGTGCCCTTTCTAATAAAAAAAGAATTGTCAAAATCGGACAACTCTGTAAAAAGCTATGCGTGGTCATACATAAAAAAAAATATACGTGTCGAATTGAGAACCTCCTCCTTTTTTTTCGTCGGTAAAAAAACTGTTAATTTGAAATTACAAACAGACACTTAAATTTTATTTATCTGTGTAGAATAGGTGTTAAAATTCAATGTCAATCGTAGGTTTATCACAGATAATATTATATAGAATTCAAATGAACATAAAGTTCAGCGTAAAGGTTACAAATAATACAGGACCTTTTTAGGTGAGCTCAAAGCACGTAGAAACATAACGAGATACATTGTAAAACAACAAAGAGCACCGAGAGCAAGGCCCAGTTAACGAGTCAATTCAGTTTCACTGTTTCAATACGAGACACGCCAACTTGTGAGGGAAAAAAATCGATAGGCAAGTATTCTGAAATTGTGAGCTATTGGGAATCGGTACTAAATGGAAGAAGTACGATATAATCATCACTATTAACCTATTTTTAATCGACGAAAAACAACGGAGGAGGTTCTCAATTCGACACACATATTTTTTTTTATGTATATTACGCATAACTTTTTACAGAGTTATCCGATTTTGATAATTCTTTTTTGTTAGAAAGGGCACACTTCCAAGATGGTTCCATTGTCATCATGTCAGGATTTGATGATGATACCCTGGGAAAATTGAAGGAACTCTTCAAATTTTATAGGCACACTTGCAGCGATTTCGGTTTTTGTGTAAGTATCGGTAGCTTTTTGGCTACAAGTGCCGTATAATATACTATGACAGTATAGTACGAGTACGTTACGTGGCGATAAATCACTAAAAAGTAAGAAATAATAATTTTTAACAAAAAATAGAACCGACTTAAAACGCACTAAAAAGTAAAAAATAACTGTGTCATTTAGTTGCTTTAATTTACTTAAGCATATCTAGGAGTCGGTGCCAGCCAAGGTTTCTACTTTAAGGACATTGCCTTGAACCCACAAACTGCTTTACTACGTTAAATAAATGTTCTTTGAACTTGCTGGCACCGACTTCGTCTGTTGCCGACAGGTGTCGGCGACAGACGGACGGACGACACGGACGACGTGTAGAAACGACAGTGCCTACTGGTTAGTATAAATTACTATGAAATAAAATTGTTACTATATAAACTAAAATTAAAAGCTATAAGGGTTTAAGCATTAGGTGCGATTGGTATAGGGCTAATTTGTAATGATACAATAACATTGACGTGGGTAATTTTATTTGACAAAAATTAAACTTCTACAGACAGGGTTCGAACTCTACACAATCCGGAATCTAGCGACCCATTAAACGGATTATATACTGTTGGCAGCATTGCGAACCATAGACTATAGAGGTGCCGGTTTTCTGTATTGTTGTGGCAGACTGCGGTTACGGGCTATATAAAAGAAGCCCTAATGGTGAAGTGATAATTATTTTGGTGTGTTCTCTTGTGTGCAGATATGCTGCCAGTTAATTTTGTTAAAAGTTAGTGTAATAAAATGTAAAAAAGTGCTCGTTAAGTAAATTATCTGAGTACCGTAAGATTGTTACATTTTGATTTGGTTTAAGAAAGTTTGTAATTAAAATGTGATGATATTTTGATTAATGTTGTATTCCTGCTTGTACCTTTTGACCCCTTCCGATGATGTTCCTAAAAATACACATTTCTAAAATACGGAAAAAATTAAAACACGAATTCAATTTAAATGTCAGAAGTCAGAATAAAGTTTAAGTATACACCATTTCTGTGAAAAGATGTTGGTTCCGCCTCACTATTTACCCTTCTTCGAAGTCTTTACAGAGATAGTTGGATTTAGCTCCCCACAAGCACAGATTCTGTTTATTTATTGAGAGAACGTGTAAATGAAAGAACTAGATAGCGGTATGATATCAAACAACTTTTTTTGTATGTATTTACTTTGAAACAGTGTAAAATATTACTTACTATATATGATTTTATCCAAAATGTTTGGAATTGAACATCGTAAAGTTGACATATCCTGAGACTACTTTGGTTTTGAAGTGTATTTAGAGCATTTTCTGTGATTTACATTTAGCGATTTTGCGCAAAGAATAGCAGAAATTGTCCCTACTCAAATATAGAAATTCATATGGTAGTTTCATATAGGTGCATAACTTTCATTATAGAGCATTGAGGAGTATGTGTGGGTTTAAACTGTGTGACAGAGTTAAAAATAGTATGATAAGTGAAAAGTGTGGTGCAAAAGAAGATGTAGTGACTAAAATTGAGAAAGGGATGCTTAGATGGTTTGGACATGTAGAAAGAAAGGATGAAAGAAGATTAACAAAAGAGATTTACAAGGCGAGGGTGAATGGAAATGTTGGAAGGGGAAGGCCTAGGCGAATGTTTCTGGACCAAATTCAGGACATTTTAAATAATGGCCAGGTCAAGAGTACCCTAAACCGACGAACTTGTATGAAAGGATTAATGAGAGTGAAAGAAGCTAAGGAAGTATGCAAGGACCGTGGCAAATGGAGGGATGTGGTCTCTGCCTACCCCTATGGGAACAAGGAGTGATGTTATGTATGTATGTATCTACATAACTTTCAGCGCCCATTTCAACTACATATTTAAATTTTTATATGTACTCGTATATTATGTTGCAATTAGTCCCTGTAAGGTCCAATCAGTTATAAAAATTTGTTTAAACAAAATTATTCCTAGACTGACGATATTAAACGTGAGGTCCGAAAAAAGACCGGTGTCCAGGAGGGGACGTCCATCGTCGCTGATGTGATTGTGTGTGTGATGTGATCGTGATAATGACACTTATTTTTACTTCGCTTTGCATATATCTACTGTGTATAAAATTCTATTAGTAAGATAAATGATCCCATTCAAACACGCTTTGAGCTATTATTTATTTTCTTTACATATTTTGTATCGGCAGATGCCAATACAGCCGTGCGACGGTGAGACAGCTTGCATTAAGCTAGCAGTCTCGGTGCAATTTATCGGTTCAATTTTATTAAACGAACATAGATCACTGTAGAAAACACTTTAGACTTAAGTGTGTTTTAAAATAGAGCTACTCTAACACGAGAAATTAACTGCTGTAATACTTATAGTTGTAAGTATTTGACGTGCATAAAGGCACGTTTCATAGAATTCCTCTTAATAATATTACTTGTTCAAATAAGTGCTTTTTGGGCAATTTTTTCAGCATTCTCTGAAAACTATCAGCCAGGCGTTGAATTCAGGATATTAAAAAAAAAGTTTATAGGGTTTGGAGAATTATAGCTTTTCAGAGAAATTATATTATGTTTTTAAATTCAAAAATCTCTTTTGCAATTTTTGCGAGCGGAATGTTTGTTTAAAAAATTAGGTACCTCCTTTTTTTCGAATTGTTTCAATTTTCTTTATTTTTCCATGACGAATAAAACAAACGGTATATTTTCTGTATAAATATTTGTTAGATATTTTTTATGTTTGTTGAATGTCAATGAAACAAACACCGTATGTTGTTTCACGCGAAATTTAATGTATTGTAAAAATTGTACGAAAGTTATTTAGTTATATAAATATTACATTGGTGTAAGCGCGATAATATAACAGCTATATATGGTATTACTCGAATTTATTACATTAGTTTGGATGTAAAAATATAGATACAAACGATCTTAACATAAAATATTCTAACCTTCAACTCTTTATTGGTCGTTCTTGGAAAAAATCTGAGAAATGCAGAAATCGTGATCCATGTAATCGGGACAGATCGATGAGGGGCAAAAGGGACGAGGTTAATATAAAAATTCTTACCTTTTATAAGTATATGTCGTAGCCACATTGTAGATTTGCTCATTTCATGAAATGCTCGAGAATTTCATGAAATGGCCGCGTGTCATGATGTGGCCAACTCAATTTCACCCGTCTACGTTTCACGATTTTGTCATCGACGTTTGGCCGAATCATATAAATAGGGGCTAGGCCGAAAATATATATGCAATTTATAAATGCCATAATAATAATTAGACATAATATTTTAACGCCCCACGTCGCCCCTTCTTTCTTTCGCCTCAGGTCTTCTATTTATGGGTGGTTTACAAAAAAATCCGAGTCGGGGTGTAACTAGTTTACGAAGTATCGAAGTAGTAATGAAGTAAAGAAGTAGACGCGCCAACTTAACGGCCACATCGAGAAACGATTGTGTATCATTGATCTACCTAAACTATATCATAATGTGGCCAATATGATATGGTTTATATGGCCAATAGACAGGCAAATATTTCATGAAACGCGACCATTTCACGATCTACTAAAACATTTCATGAAATGAGCATATCTACGATGTGGCTACGACATGGCTGGTGGGAGGTTTTCGCCGTGGCTAGTTACCACCCTACCGACAAAGACGTACCGCCAAGCGACTTAGCGTTCCGGTACGATGTCGTGTAGAAACCGATAGGAATGTGGATTTCATCGTACTCCTAACAAGTTAGCCCGCTTCCATCTTAGATTGCATCATCACTTAACATCAGGTGTGATAGCAGTCAAGTGCTAACTTGTAGTCGATAAAAAAAAACATAATTATATATCTTCACTATTAGGGGATGATTAAGTGAGTAAAGATGTTCGAAGTGTTAGATTTAAATACGAACTTTACTCAAGGTGTTGCCAAGTTGAAGTGGCAGTGAGCGGGGTATGTAATGAATTGAGATGGTTTGTTACGATCCCGAGACGCTCTGAAAAGTGCAGTGCTGCTAACAACTACATCTAACATATAGCTATACACACATGTAAGTGGTAAGTATTTAGCCTTTTTTTTAACGCTGGGAAATGCGTTTACGCATCCCTTCCGGAAGCAAAACCGGAGATCGAATCTGCTTCCAGGAGGGTATGTCGGACTCCCCGGGTATCGAAATACCCACTAAAACCCAGCGGACACGTCTGCGTCAGTGGATGGTACGCCACAGGATCGAAGTATACATTCTACTGTGATGTACCGACGTTACCGGCATCTGTTATTATTCATGGTATTATTCACTGTCAGATTAGGTGCGCATAGCGACGCCATTTTTCTGCCCTGCCTTCGTCTTCGCACAAGAGGAGCGTCTGGATCCGCTTCCCTCGCCCTCTCATCGGCCTCCTTTAGTGCGATCACTGATTCGCAGAATGAAACAGCGGCCGCCCAACACGCT
The DNA here is from genome assembly GCA_034621355.1 of Mycalesis mineus. NCBI lineage: Eukaryota > Metazoa > Arthropoda > Insecta > Lepidoptera > Nymphalidae > Mycalesis > Mycalesis mineus. The sequence continues at coordinate 11,286,681 of CM067885.1, forward strand.
TCGCTGCTGATCATAGCGTTCACTACACTCGGCAGTGAGATGTTTCCGTCCAGAATGGTTGCAAGTGAATGTCTTTGCGGCTCCCAGGCAGTGCACTCAACGAGCGTGTGGTGTGCAGTATCTTTACTCCACAACTTTATGCATATGTATTTTAAAGTGTCTCGTATCCCCATCTCCTAGAGGAAGGTCTGACTTTGTAGGGGGCCGGTAATTGGCTTATAATGATGAAGTTTAAGTTTTTGACAACCTCCGTGGCGCAGGTGTACGCGCGGTGGATTTATAAGACGGAGGTCCTGGCGAATTAGCGTTCCGGTACGATGTCGTGTAGAAACCGAAAGGGGTGTGGATTTCCATCCTACTCCTAACAAGTTAGCCCGCTTCCAACTAAGATTGCATCATCACTTAACATCAGGTGTGATAGCAGTCAAGGGCCAACTTGTAATCGATAAAAAAAAGTTTCTAGTAGCATAGTAGTTACAGAAATAAGTATGGTGGTACCTATTATTTGACTGGACAACAATGCTCTAAAGAACTCAAATAGTCTTAAACAAACTACTCAACAATAACTTAGTTATAACAACAATAAATTGAAACTTTGCTAAGTGCTTGAGTAAGTAGTTAAGTTAAATCTAAACAAGACAGGGTTGAATCACCAAATAATACTAAGCAAATTTGACCTACATTCGCAGTGAAGGGTTAAATAATTTTAATTTTAGTAAACAAGTTATCACATTTTTATTACTAGGTACTCGTTATTCCTTACTGTGTACTCTATATAATTTTTGACTCAGGCTCAGGCTCAGGCTTTTCATTTAGGCTCAGCCAAACTAGACTAAAAAACTATAATTTACGTTCAAGAAGGGGATGTACCAATATGTTTTTATTATGTACGCGTATTTACATCGTCTGGTAAGACTGATTGTAAACTTGTACGTAATTAGTAGACAGGATTGACACTGTATTTTATTTACTTTCTTCGTGTAATCAGCTGAAGTACATTTCAATCGCTTAATTTCTTCAACATACTGGTTTGACTATAATATAAATCTTAACTAATATTATAAAGGCGAAAGTTTGTAAGTATAGTTGGATGTTTGTCACTCTTTCACGCAAAAGCTACTAAATGGATTTTGATGAAATTTGCCAATAATATAGCTTATATAATAGAATAACAAAAAGCCACATTTTATCCTGAAGTTTCCATGGGGACGAGAACTAAGCGAGCGAAACCGCAGGCGTCCTGTAGTTTATTATAAAGGAACTAATTTTTGATTGGGAGGAAATGACTAAAAATATGTTTTTTAATGTGTTTATGCGTATAATTCTCCTTGAACCACCATAGTAATCGTAGCTGATGCTCACACCAGGCTGCTTAAAGGAATACAGTCAATTAGTAAAATAAAATAAAAATAAAAATAGTTTATTTCAGCAACAAAAGTACAACATAACAAACAGTAAGCTGGAGCCTTTTTTAAGAGTACTAATTTACAATTATTGAAGTCATGAAGTTTTTATTCAAGGACCATTATCACGTCTTAACACTGAGCGCTTTTCAATGTAATATTTTAATAGCATTCTACTTTTTTATAAAGGTCAACGCTTGGCTGCAAATATACTTGATGGTACGCGAAGATTGCAGACTACACTCGAACGCTCTTACCTAGAAGGAGCCTATCCACTTTTGACTTGAATATACCCAGTGGGAGAGAAACTGAAGCTGGGTGACAATGAGTTATTGTGTCATAAAATAATAATGAGCAAGGGGCCTACTAAAATGACCTAATAACATCTAGCAGTTCATGTGGAACAGATGATAGAGGCGTGTGCCGAAACAGAAAAGCCTGTTATTTCATTTTTCCGATAAGATGAAAATGGTTCGCGAGGTAAGTTTATTTTCTTACAATATACTATACAAACATGACATATTGAGCACAGTGAAGAGGGTGTGTTTAATAATTTATGACGGGTATTATTGAGAAGATTTGTACTATGTCACCATATCGCATTCTTTTTCATAGATGTCTTTCATTTTGTGTACCTTTTGTATTGAGCCCTCAAAGATAAATCCTTTGAGAGATTAAAGATATAAATTGTATTCAATAGTTCCATGTTTACAAAGAAAAAGGTTTTCTGGAAATCTTATTACAAAGGCTTGGAAATGGAACAATCAAAGGTACATACTTTTATGTTAGAGTTAATTCGATAATTTAGGTAAAATTGCGGTAATAAAATTGAGATATGTGTTTTTAATTTTAATAAAATCAGGAATGTTTGTAAGCACTATACACAATTATTAAGTAGTAGATGGAAAAAAATTAAAAATGAAAGGTAAGAAAAAATTTAAGGCTATGGCAATTTAATAAATTAATTAAAAGTGTTTGTCAGAATCCTATTTGAATAATAATTGTTTGGACCATGACTGTCGCCTATCCCCCAATTTTCAAATCTATTCGTGGCTTATAATAAAACAATAGTCCAAACGACGTCATTTGAATACATGAAGCTGTTGATTTCGCCTAATAGCCAGAGTACCTCCTGATTGTATGAATATTTCATGAATAGGTATTGTAATGGTAACATTGCGTGAAAAACCTACAGCTTTATTATTTAAATCTCTTCTCAATTAAGCAAGTGAATAATATTATGACCTAATAGTAATGTATAAAACTATTAGTACTTACACAAAATATATTGTACGTAATAAGAGAGACCCATCAGACTAAAGAGCTTTTAATGTCCGATAGTCGGTTTCGTTTGATTTGCTGGCGCGTCATTATCATTATCATTATGAGTCAATGTCCCTCACTCTTTTAGCCCCGGATCTTAATTTTTTTGAGGTGGGGCAAATACTTAAATTTAAACCATTTTTCGTTTGCATTGCCGCACGGAGTATGGGCTCCGGCTTGCCCCTGTCAGGGGCTGCCAATAAAAATACAGGTTGGCTTATTGACGGACTAACTTTCGACAAATTTTTAACCGACGAAAAAAAACGGAGGAGGTTCTCTATTCAATACGTATTTTTTTTTATGTATGACTACGCATAACTTTTTACAGAGTTGTCCGAGTTTGATAATTCTTTTTTTATTAGAAAGGGCAAACTTCCAAGGTGGTTTCACTGTCATCATTGATGATATCCTGGGGAAATTTAAGGAACTCTTCAAATTTTGGAGGCACGCTTACAGCGACTTCGGTTTTTGTCTCGGTATCGGTAGCCTTTAGGCTACAAGTGCCGTATAATATACTATGACAGTATAGTACGCGTATGTCACGTGGCGATAAATCACTAAAAAGTAAGAAATAAAAATTTAAAACAAAAAAATGCTTTACTACGTAAACTAGCTGGCTATATAAACTATAATAAACTTGGCTGGCACCGACTTCATAGATATGCTTAAGTAAATTAAAACAACTAAAAGACAGTTATTTTCTCAAACGTAACGACAAGCATTGGGTACTGCGCTTGGTTACATTCATGCTTTAATGAAGTCTAAGTTTTAACGCGCTTGTCTAGTAATGCCTAGCCACACTTGCATTGAAAGTGATTAATTATGCCTTGAAGGTGATTAATTATTATTATAGATGGCAGGAAACAATCACCGGAAGGGCATACCGCACTTTAGCTGCTTGAATTAGAAATGTGGAAGCAAAACTTTTGATGTACATCGCTTGCATGTTAGTCAACTATATAGGAAAACTACGATTCGTGGCGTTTTCCTGCTTTGTTATAAAAAGTAGAATAAGGAAGGAATAACTTTTAAAAAATATTTGGAATATCTTGGCCTAGCTCGAGTAAATATGGTTTAAGAAAGATTTACCTGCCTGCGTCGCGGAAATTCTTTCTATTTGGTTTATTTAAAATAAAGTGTTCCATCTCCTCTCTAAGTTGAGTTAAGCTTTGCCGGAAACAGTCATAACTTTAAAGCTGTTATACTTACTCATCATTGTCATCATTATCAGCCATTTAACACCCACAAGAGGCCCAGGCCGCCTTCCTTGTAGGACAGGAAATATAGAGCGGACACCCACCACGCTGGTCCAATACGGGTTGATGGACATGGTGTGAGTGTAATCCTTTTTTAATACATTTACGATCACTATCAGATGTTGATGATGGGACCGACGGCTTAGCGTGTTCTCCGAGGCACGGGGGTAACACCACCAACTTCCCGATTCCGGGCTTGGAATGTACTGAAAATTTTAAAGAAGAATGCAAAACCCAGGATTATTCCACGACCCGACCCAGGACTCGTATCTAGGACCTCGTGATTGAAGCCCCATAGGCTAACCACTAGACCATCGAGACAGTACTACTCATTACAATAGTAATGTAATAATTAAATATAACAATACAGAATACGAAATGTTAAACGAACGATAAAATATAATTATAGACCTTAGGTATTTTTCGGCACATGAATATCAGCAAAATGTAAACACGTTTATTGGCATATACGATGCAAACCCTTTGGGACAATGTCCTCGGATCAACGATATGTTTTATGAAATGTTAGCCGAACCTTTTTTTACTTTACAATAACTTATATATAATGTAAATGTATTATTTATGTTGTTTCATATGTATGTGTAAGCTTTCCCTTCCCTTACTTTTAATAAAATTATTATTATAAAAACAAAAAACCCGACTGCATAGAAGTTATGAACTGAAAAGAGCAAAACAAGGATCACTATATCTATATAAAATTTTAAATACTTTATGGTGCTGCAGGCGGGGACAAACGTAGTTTTGGTACATCTTTCTTTCCCGCAGAAAATAAAGTATTTTTTAGTGTTTATAATAATAATTTTATTTGAGACTTTTTTGTTTTAGTTTATGGTATAGAAATGATACGGTACACTTTTTGCCATTTTTTGTTAACACGGCAATATAAACATGATATGATATTTATATTTTTGAAATGGTCTTTTTACGACCTTTGATTTGATACCCATATTGCTCAGATAAGAGAAAGAAATACACACATCCCCCCTTTTCCCCCCCATTTACAGCCACCATTTTGAAAATTTATAAAGTCTATGTCACTACCACAATTTTAACGAATTCAGCGACAACTCACCTGTCAAAATCCGTTCAGTCGTTTAGGCTGTAGCGCGTGCCGAAGAAATGGACATACATACATACATACGCTCGGAAAACATAACCCTCCTTCTGACGCAGTCGGGTAAAAAACCAGGCCGGTCTTTCGAAGGTGCCGCTTTGCGTCAGTCTTCTTAACGTTTAGTTCGCTACCATTATTATTTTTAATAGTTTTATTTCCATTTATTATTATACCATTATTATTTTTATCAGTATCGCTCACTGGTACTAACAAGCGCCAAGTTATATTAGCAATTTGGAGTTAGGTATATTTTATGAATTTCAGCGAAAAAATTAATGAAACGCCTTTATTATTGCGACATCGTTTTTCACGCAACATTAACTTGAAACACTTAGCAATGTTTCGTAAATGTTACTCCTAAAAATGGGGTGACGTGACGTAACTATGAATCTGTCTCTTTACACAAAATACTAAAAAATAACACTAATTTGATTAGCCGACTGCGTCAGAAGGAGGGTAATGTTTTTTGTAACAAAACATACCTACTACTACAGCTTGTGATAGCTAAATTTTCGTTAATCATAAAAGTTGATGTTGGTAAAAGTAGGTAGCACGTTAAAGAAAAGACGTTTGCACATCTGGACTGTGTAATTTATTAATGTATCTAATATACTGAACAACAAGTGAACAGAGAATGAATGATTAACTGAACTACGAGTATTTGAATGTACGAGACTGACTGATTGGAACGAACATGTCCACAGACAACTAAATGTCGTCACAGACTATTAAACCATTCCATAGACTTGGATTTTTGTTATATTCCAACAGTTGATAATATATTAGCTCCTTCCGCCACGGTAATTACGGTAGGCTTTTCGATCATGGCGATTTTGGCATAATGGCCGATTGAAATTGAATTTAAAATGAATAACATTTCTAAAATAAAATTAGTTTAAGTTACTTCTTATAACATAAGCTATCTGTGCGTTAAAGTCCCGTCAAAAATAGTCCAGCCATTTCAGATTTAAAAGGATTTTCTGATGCAAGTACAAACTGACACTTTCATTTTACTTATTTTAGTTTAGATAATATAAGATCAGGTTGTTTCTAATCAGAGACTTATTAGTTGCATCAACTCTTCGCTTGACACCACTGAAGATCATTAAGAATTTTATAAAACGACGTAGGTCTAGCCATCACAGATTTTAAGACTATTACTTCTTCACGCTGTTAATTTCTACATTACTGAGCTGATATACCAGTTTTAAGCATTTACTGCAAAGTTCTTCTTCCAAGCTTCGGTATAGGTGTATTAAAATATATTAAATCTAGCCACAGCTATGACTTATCCTCTGGGCTCTAATTCTGTGAAAACACGTAAGAGAAAGAAGGTGTGTAAAAACAGGCTTGGTATATTCAGGAAGAAAATACCAACAACTCTCATGATATAACGGATAAGTTTTGATTGCAGATTATCAGCAAGACTAACTTTCAACAAAGGCTGATTTAGAACTCGAGTTCCCGAGAGACCGGAAACCGGAAGCCACATAATGTCTGTTTCCTATCGACCGAATCCAACAACCAGCCAACATAAAACTACCTACATATTTCTTTACCCATTATTTTTGTAACAATGACATTATATGACTTATTAGGGTTTTGGGGACTGGCGTCGAAGCGAATCGAAGCTTTAAGGTCCGTTTATGCTTAGGAGCCGATCGCAAGCCATGCACTAGCCAAACAACAATTCGTATAGTACCGAGGCTGACCTACGAGTCCTGAATGAGCTCGCATCGAGTTTTCGGCTCGTGCTGGATTAATTAATTAATTTTTTTATCAGTCTATTAACGGCCCACTATAGGGCCAAGCTTCCTTCCTTATAGGAGAGGGGGTCTGGAGTGCAGACCCACAATGGTGCTCCAATGCGGGCTGGCGGACGTAGGGTGATAATGTTTTATTTATTAACGATCATTATCAGATGTTGATGGCACTGACAGTGACCGACGGCTTAACGTGCTTTCAGAGGTACGGAGGTGTAACACCATCAACTTCCCGACTCCGGGCTTTGAATGTATTCGTTAATTAATTTTACATTATCACCTTAAACCCGCATACCCGCATTGAAACAGCGTGGTGGTCCTTAGTTCCATATACCCTCCCCTAAAAGGAGGGATGATTAGCCCTGTAGTGGGCCTTTAAAAGGTTAATAATTAAGATGATTATATTTCAGTAGGTATTTTACATATTCTATTAAGTAACTCTTTTCTGTGCATTGAAATTTAAAACTATTACAAATAAAGATATTATAGATGAAGAATGAAGTCTCATTAATATTCATCTCCGGTTCTACTAGAGCTCGAGGGTCGGATCTCTTAGCGCACAAGTGTCGTGGCAAAAACATTTCAAGTTACCAGCGACCTTCAACAAGTTTTAAGATGATTCAATATCAGGTAACTTAGCAGGCTGTTCAACATTGTAAATTATATTGTATTGTTTTGTATATTATTGAAATTGTCTAGATACTTACCTATCGTCTACGATACATGAGGGTAGGATCCAAAAAATAAACTTCAGATTAAAAATATGTTTTAAGCTATTGCATAGTTTCTATCGCGGGTTATGAGCGTGGAGATCGAATCCAGAAATTCCGTAACGAAAAAACCTAACACCCCCCACTCCGACCTTCACAGCGGTGATACTTTTTAGTTTTTTAACCGACGAAAAAAAACGGAGGAGGTTCTCAATTCGACACGTATATTTTTTTTTTTTTTTTTTTTTTTATGTATGACCACGCATAACTTTTTACAGAGTGGTCCGATTTTGATAATTCTTTTTTTATTAGAAAGGGCATACTTCCAAGGTGGTCCCATTGTTACCATGTTAGGGTCTGATGATGATATCCTGGGGAAATTAAAGGAACTCTTCGAATTTTGGAGGCACGCTTACAGCGATTTCGGTTTTTGTCTCGGTATCGGTAGCTTTTTGGCTACTAGTGCCGTATAATATACTATGACAGTATAGTACAAGTACGTTACGTGGCGATAAATCACTAAAAAGTAAGAAATAAAAATTTTTAACAAAAAATAGAACCGACTCAAATCGCACTAAAAAGTAAAAAATAACTGTGTCATTTAGTTGCTTTAATTTACTTAAGCATATCTAGGAGTCGGTGCCAGTCAAGGTTTCTACTTTAAGGACGTTACCTAGAGCGCACAAACAGCTTTACTACGTAAAATAAATGTTCCTTAAACTTGGCTGGCACCGACTTCATAGATATGCTTAAGTAAACTAAAGCAACTAAATGACACAGTTATTTTTTACTTTTTAGTGCGATTTGAGTCGGTTCTATTTTTTGTTAAAAATTTTTCAGTCTTTGTTCGCCTACGTCTATACCATGTTGAATACACCGGTTTTCGTCCGATCACCGAAGTTAAGCAACATCGGGCGCGATCAGTACTTGTTACTTATTTATTTATTATTTATTATTAACAGTTATTTATTTATTATTATATTTATGGGTGACCGCGTGGGAACACCGCGTGATGTTGGCTTTTTTAAATTTTTATTTTTATTTTATTTTTTTTCAGTTTTTTTATAAGTTGATAAAAAACTTATGCAATTATAATTATATATTTATAAATTTAAATTTAAAAAATAAAGAAAAACAAAAAACATTTTAAAAAAGGTAATTGTTAGTGATGTGTTATATCCTCAAGGACTACATAAAAATCCAGTCTGGCTTAATCAGACTGGTTTTTTATCCATTACAAGTTAGTCCTTGACTGCAATCATACCTGGTGGTAAGTGATGATGCAAGCTAAGATTGAAGCCGGCTAACTTGTTAGAAGTAGGAAAATATCCACATCCCTTCGGTTTCTACACAATATCATACCGGAACGCTAAATCGCTTGGCAATACGTCTGTAGGGTGCTGACTAGTCACGGCCGTAGCCTCCCACCAGCCAGAACCAGGCCAATTAAGAAAATCTCACCGACCCTGCCGGTTATTAAACCCAGGTAATTTGTTTGATAAATTCGTCGAGTATTTTTATTTTTATCACCAAAAATATAAAATTGTTTAATACATAACTGGAATCAAACTCCCTGTTTCATATTTGTATAGTACAGCTTTGTACCTTAATGATTTGAAAATAGAGATGAAGCAGAGTAGACGTGAAGCGTCGCTTCGCTTGACGTCAGTTCCGGACGTTATCATTGATTGTTACAGGACGTAACGTCTACTTTTAAAACTTTTTTAACTATAACGACGATGTCTATTTAAAAAAGTAGGGGAAAATGTCAGGTAGTGACTAATTCATATAGGTATAGGACTCAAGGAATTCCATAAAATTCCTAACTATTCTGACTATTAAGGTAGAGTTCTAAAACCAACCCACTATGAATTTCAGAAATTATGCAAATATCAGCCAGTATTATCCAATAGATAGTCTAAAATGTTACTGGTACTTTTAATATCTAACTACGCCATTTTTCCTTGAACGGACTTTTTATAAATAAAATTGAGTTTATTATTGATTATTTAGAATTATAAATATACAATTGTATTTCTGTTTATAATTTTAATTTAAAAGATTTTCATTTAATGCATATGAGACTATATATAATAGAAAAGTATTACTGTGTTAAATATGAAAATTACAATAACAAGGACATTATTTTGAAAAATAATGTCTGTCTATTTCCAGCTAACTTCCGGCTAAGTCTATTTGTTTGTTGAATTTTTAGAAAATGTATATTTTCCAGAAAAATGTATTCTTTCCGGGCTAAGCTTGGCCAACCGGGTATAAATGTTATGCACATATTTTCTAACCCAAAGCTATCCTAAATCATAAATCGGTCTACGTATCCCAACCACTAGGATCTCATGATTCTTGCGCCAGCTGCCTCTGATAGGAATAAATTATGTGAGGGATCAAAGCGAGATAATACAGACAGTTCCTACAATGGCTCGACCTCTGGTACTATTGTCAATACCCACATTACCAACGAGGGCTTATTATACTGTAAGCCTACGCAAATGGGTATTTCACATTAATTAAAATATTTGACTTATTCCTTTTTGATGCTTCATTCAATAGGAAATAAAAATATGAAAAAACCAATTAAATTGATTTATATATTTCTGATTAGATAGAAACGGTTATACTGTGAAGCGACGTCACATGCAAGTGAAGCCTTAGCAACTTAATACAAATTTTTGTTCTGTAAGAAAGGGACGGAAGACCCCTATTCCAAGAATTGAAGTGCCGTAACTTTGCACATCGTTATCGCATTTTTTTTTCAGCGTACGTCATTATTTTTATTATAGCTTATAATAAAGTAATCAAACTAAATTGATTCAAATACCCAATTAAATGTTTCCAGAAAAATCGAACGATCCTGAAGTCAAACGATAAAGTTCAAACATAATTTTCATTTGCAATGTGAAAATTTCCATTGCTCGTTAATTATGTTTCGCCTTGGCTGTGATAATGTTGTTTGCTTTGGAAAACATGTTTGAACTTATTATTTGGATGGGACTTATTATCTCCGAGATGCGTGGGCGTACCTACCCACCTGATTTATAATTCCTTATTTTCTTTAAAGTAACTTATATTTTTAAGTCGGGTAGTCAGCGGTATATCACCCTCGTGCCTCGGAGAGCACGTTAAGAGTCGGTGTCCATCACCATCATCGATATCTAACAGTGCTAGAAAATTTTCTGCATTTGTTGTTTGCAGCGGGATTTTAAAATTATATTCTGATGTCTTCAAAATAGTTTTATTCTTTCATAATCTTTTATCTACCGCCGCATCGGAAAAGCAGCCCGTGACGAGAAAAGACGTGGCCAAAAAAACACGACACATGCTCTTTTAAAACCACTCAATTACAATAATTAATATTACACTAAAAATATGCATACTTTGTAACAACCAAAAGAACAGTGCGATACACTATTCGACTATTCTAACATGTCAATTCTTATCTTTTATTTTACGGCCTGGAATCAAGTTTTTTCGAATCATTTGTCAGTCGACAGAAGATTACCTTAAGTTACCATAGACGATATCGTATAGTATTGTTTATGGTAACATATTCCATTAAAATGCTAACACATTGGAGCAGCGTGGTGGATCTAGGATCCGAATCCTCTTTCTACAAGACCTGACCGTTGTGTGGTGGACCGTTAACAGGCTCTTGATAAATAAATGTAAATAGTTACGTTTTTTTTAACGCGGAACTCGAACCTTAGAACTGAGTATAGTCTAGCGAAGTATTCCCACAGTTGCGTATTAAAGTAATCTCAAGTTTGTAGCCCTATAGCTGTGTCAGTTTCATAGTCCCATTAATTGGCAATCTGCGTGACCTTTTCCTGTCTGTATTGGTTTTGGCCGATTGTTCCAAACTGTAATAGTTCTCAGAGTACATAAACTTCGTCTTTTGTACGATACAATATTACGAACCTCGCTTGCATGTTTATTCGCAATAAAGCAATGTACTTACATCATTCTAAAACTGTCTGAGCGGTTTAAGCCAAGTTTATACACACGATACTTTGTACTGTATACCTATACTGTATTTTACGACATTTTATACGGTAGGTATACTCACATTGAGTGTAGTGTGTACAATGCAATATACACGATTTGTTGTGACACGATAATATTTAGTGTCACATCAGCGCTTGTGTGAATGAGTTGTGTCCTATAGTCTTAAGATGCACACGAAGGTATCTTGTGTAGAGAAAAAGGCTTATAGCGGCTTGATAGTGGCGAAGTCTCATATCGCTTTCACTCTTTCTTTCTCTCTATCTTTCGCACCAACGCGTTAAAAGAGAAATAGACATTTTAGACTTCGCCGCTATTGAGCCACTGTCTTTATCTCTACACTACATGCGAAAAAAGTACAGAAGTTATTGTACGACATTCATGGTGCAATGATGGTCGTAGTCGAAGCCTCGCTTTAAAGTTATACATGCTTTAGATATTACACAAATATGGTGCATCCCAGTAGTACCCCATACCGTAGTTCTATAGAACTTTTGGGATATTTTTATAAAACAATCTCCCTTTTTAAATGATTTCTCAATACTATAATAGTCTACTTGAAATAAACGATTTTGAATTTGAATGTGAATTTGATGATGTCCTCTCTGACGTATCTGCCAAAGGCGACACTTTGGCGTTAACGTCTGGAGTGCGTCAGGATGTAACTGGGGAAACCAAACTTAGTTTTAAAAGTCCAGTTATACGACTCACAAAATAATTATTGACCACTAAGGATAGTATAAGTAGGCTTACTTTTAAAAAACCAGGCCGGTCTTTCGAAGGCGCCGCTTTGCGTCAGTCTTCTTAACGTTAAAGTTTGCTACCATTATTATTTTTAATAGTTTTATTTCCATTTATTATTATACCATTATTATTTTTATCAGTATCACTCACTGGTACTAACAAGCGCCAAGTTATATTAGCAATTTGGAGTTATATTTTATGAATTTCAGCGAAAAAATTAATGAAACGCCTTTATTATTGCGACATCGTTTTTCACGCAACATTAACTTGAAACACTTAGCAATGTTTCGTAAATGTTACTCCTAAAAATGGGGTGACGTGACGTAACTATGAATCTGTCTCTTTACACAAAATACTAAAAAATAACACTAATTTGATTAGCCGACTGCGTCAGAAGGACTAATGTTTTTTGTAACAAAACATACCTACTTATACAGCTTGTGATAGCTAAATTTTCGTTAATCATAAAAGTTGATGTTGGTAAAAGTAGGTAGCACGTTAAAAAAAAGACGTTTGCATATCTGGACTGTGTAATTTATTAATCCTATTACTATTATAAAGGCGAAAGTTTGTATGGATGTATGGATGTATGGATGTATGGATGTATGGATGTTTGTTACTCTTTCACGTAAAAACTACTGAATGGATTTGAATGAAACTTTACCACAATATAGCTTATATATCAGAATAACACATAGGCTACATTTTATACCGAAATTCCCACGGGAACGAGAACTACGCGGGTGAAACCGCGGGCGTCCTCTAGTGTATAAAATATACTGAACAACAACTGAACAGAGAATGAATGATTAACTGAACTACGAGTATTTGAATGTACGAGACTGACTGATTGGAACGAATATGTCCACAGACAACTAAATGTCGCCACAGACTATTAAACCATTCCATAGACTTGGATTTTTGTTATATTCCAACAGTTGATAATTTGTTAGCTCCTTCCGCCACGGTAATTACGGTAGGCTTTTCGATTATGGTGATTTTGGCATAATGGCCGATTGAAATTGAATTTAAAATGAATAAAATTTCTAAAATAAAATTAGTCTAAGTTACTTCTTATAACATAAGCTATCTGTGCGTTAAAGTCCCGTCAAAAATAGTCCAGCCTTTTCAGAGATTTAAAAGGATTTTCTGATGCAAGTACAAACTGACACTTTCACTTTACTTATTTTAGTTAAGATAATATTAGATCAGGTTGTTTGTAATCAGAGACTTATTAGTTGCATCAACTCTTCGCTTGACACCACTGAAGATCATTAAGAATTTTATAAAACGACGTAGGTCTAGCCATCACAGATTCTTAGACTATTACTTCTTCACGCTGTTAATTTCTACATTACTGAGCTGATATACCAGTTTTAAGCATTTACTGCAAAGTTCTTCTTCCAAGCTTCGGTATAGGTGTATTAAAATGTATTAAATCAAGCCACAGCTATGACTTATCCTCTGGGCTTTAATTCTGTGAAAACACGTAAGAGAATGAAGGTGTGTTAAAACAGGCTTGGTATATTCAGGAAGAAAATACCAACAACTCTCATGATATAACGGATAAGTTTTGATTGCAGATTATCAGCAAGACTAACTTTCAACAAAGGCTGATTTAGAACTCGAGTTCCCGAGAGACCGGAAACCGGAAGCCACATAATGTCTGTTTCCTATCGACCGAATCCAACAACCAGCAAACATAAAACTACCTACATATTTCTTTACCCATTCTTTTTGTAACAATGACATTATATGACTTATTAGGGTTTTTGGGACTGGCGTCGAAGCGAATCGAAGCTTTAAGGTCCGTTTATGCTTAGGAGTTGAGCACAAGCCGATCACTAGCCAAACAATAATTCGTATAGTAACGAGGCTGGCGTCGAGCGTTCGGCTCGTGCTGGATTAATTAATTAATTTTTTTTTCAGTCTATTAAGACCCACTACAGGGCCAAGCCTCCTTCCTTTTGGGAGAGGGGATCTGCAGAACCACCATGGTGCTCCAATACGGGCTGGCGGACGTAGGGTGATAATGTTTCATTTATTAACGATCACTATCAGATGTTGATGGTACTGACAGTGACCGACGGCTTAACGTGCTTTCAGAGGTACGGAGGTGTAACACCATCAACTTCCCGACTCCGGGCTTTGAATGTATTGGTTAATTAATTTTACATTATCACCTTAAACCCGCCAACCCGCATTGAAACAGCGTGGTGGTCCTTAGTTCCATATACCCTCCCCTAAAAGGAGGGAGGATTGGGCCTTTAAAAGATTAATAATTAAGATGATTATATTTCAGTAGGTATTTTACATATTCTATTTAGTAACTCTTTTATGTGCATTGAAATTTAAAACTATTACAAATAAAGATAGATGAAGAATGAAGTCTCATTAATATTCATCTCCGGTTCTACTAGAGCTCGAGGGTCGGATCTCTTAGCGCACAAGTGTCTTGGCAAAAACATTTCAAGTTACCAGCGACCTTCAACAAGTTTTAAGATGATTCAATATCAGGTAACTTAGCAGGCTGTTCAACATTGTAAATTATATTGTATTGTTTTATATATTATTGAAATTGTCTAGATACTTACCTATCGTCTACGATACATGAGGGTAGGATCTAAAAAATAAACTTCAGATTAAAAATATGTTTTAAGCTATTGCATAGTTACTATCGCGGGTCATGAGCGTGGAGATCGAATCCAGAAATTCCGTAACGAAAAAACCTAACACCCCCCACTCCGACCAGCACAGCGGTGATACTTTTTAGTTTTTTTCAGATTGTCTTATTCGCGTCTTTGTCCGCCTACGTCTATACCATGTTGAATACACTGGTTTTCGTCCGATCACCGAAGTTAAGCAACATCGGGCGCGATCAGTACTTGGATGGGTGACCGCGTGGGAACACCGCGTGATGTTGGCTTTTTTAAATTTTTATTTTTATTTTATTTTTTTCAGTTTTTTTATAAGTTGATAAAAAACTTATGCAATTATAATTATATATTTATAAATTTAAATTAAAAAATAAAGAAAAACAAAAAACATTTAAAAAAAGCCAACATCACGCGGCATCAACATCAGTCTCCGAGTGCCACACGCCTTTTTTATATTTAAATAGGTAATTGTTAGTGATGTGTTATATCCTCAAGGACTACATAAAAATCCAGTCTGGCTTAATCAGACTGGTTTTTTATCCATTACAAGTTAGTCCTTGACTGCAATCATACCTGGTGGTAAGTGATGATGCAAGCTAAGATTGAAGCCGGCTAACTTGTTAAAAGTAGGAAAATATCCACATCCCTTCGGTTTCTATACAATATCGTACCGGAACGCTAAATCGCTTGGCAATACGTCTGTAGGGTGCTGACTAGTCACGGCCGTAGCCTCCCACCAGCCAGAACCAGGCCAATTCAGAAAATCTCAACTGACCCTGCCGGTTATTGAACCCGGGTAATTTGTTTTATAAATTTATCGAATATTTTTATTTTTATTACCAAAAATATAAAATAAAAATTCAAAATCGTTTATTTCAAGTAGGCTTACTACAAGCACTTTTGAAACTTCAAATTGGACTATTTGTAGTGACTCTACCACCGGCTCGGAAGGCAGGCCCTGTTGAGAAGAGCCGGCAAGAAACTCAACAGTTGCTCTTTTTATAATATTATCAATTTTACAATATTAAGTGTGTTGTTACATAAAGTTATTTATTTTACTTCCTGTGTAAAGTTGAAAGCCGATCCAATTGCCTTTGAACATCTTTGTCATTTAAAAATTCATCGATAGTATAATAACCCTGACTCAGTAAGTGAGTTTTAATACATTGTTTAAACTTATGTAATGGCAGATCTAAAACTGAATTGGGCATCTTGTTGTAGAAGAGTACACCCAATAAAATTGTTTAATACATAACTGGAATCAAACTCCCTGTTTCATATTTGTACACCTTTGTACATTAATGATTTGAAAATAGAGACGAAGCAAAGTAGACGTGAAGCGTCGCTTCGCTTGACGTCAGTTCCGGACGTTATCATTGATTGGTACAGGATGTAACGTCTACTTTCAAAATTATTTTAACTGTACCGATGATGTCAATTAAAAGTAGGGGAAAATGTTAGGTAGTGGCTAATTTTGGTATAGAACTCAAAGAATTCCACAAAATTCCTAACTATTCTGGCTATTAAGGTAGAGTTCTAAAATCAACCAACTACGAATTTCAGAAATTATGCACACATCATCCAGTATTATCTAATAGATAGTCCAAAATGTTACTGGTACTTTTAATATCTAACTACGCCATTTTTCCTTGAATGGACTTTTCATAAATAACATTGAATTTATTATTGATTATTTAGAATTATAAATATACAATTGTATTTCTGTTTATAATTTCAATTTAAAAATTTTTCATTTAATGCATATGAGACTATGTATAGTAGAATAGTATTACTGTGTTAAATATGAAAATTACAAAAACAAAGACATTTTTTTGAAAAATAATGTCTGTCTATTTCCAGCTAAGTTCCGGCGAAGTCTATTTGTTTGTTGAATTTTTAGAAAATGTATATTTTCCAGAAAAATGAATATTTTCCAGAAAAATTATTCTTTCCGGGCTAAGCTTGGCCAACCGGGTATAAATGTTATGCACATATTTTCTAACCCAAAGCCATCCTAAATCATAAATCGGTCTACGTATCCCAACCACTAGGATCTCATGATTCTTGCGCCAGCTGCCTCTGATAGGAATAAATTATGTGAGGGATCAAAGCGAGATAATACAGACAGTTCCTACAATGGCTCGACCTCTGGTACTATTGTCAATACCCACATTACCAACGAGGGCTTATTATACTGTAAGCCTACGCAATGGGGTATTTCACATTAATTAAAATATTTGAGTTAAATTCTTTTTTGATACTTGATTCAATAGGAAATAAAATTATGAATAAACTGATTAAATTGATGAAATAAAGAAAAAGTTGCATTTTCATTATTCCGATTGATAGATAGAGACGGTCATACTGCGATGTGACGTCACACCTAAGTAACGCCATAGTCGCTTAGTACACATTTTCGTTCTGGGAGATAGAACCTCGAAGACTTCCGTGGCGCAGTGGTATGCGCGGTGGATTTATAAAACGGAGGTCCTGGGTTCGATTCTTGCAGATTGAGATTTTTCTTAATTTGTCTTGGTCTGGCTGGTGGGAGGCCAGTGAGTTTTCGCTGTGACTGGTTACCACCCTACCGACAAAGACGTATCACCAAGCGATTTAGCGTTCCGGTACGATGTCGTGTAGAAACCGAAAGGGGTGTGGATTTTCGTCCCACTCCTAACAAGTTAGCCCGCTTCCATCTTAGACTGCATCATCACTTAACATCAGCAGTCGAGGGCCAACTTTTAGTCGATAAAAAAAGAACACCCCTACTCCAGTAACTTTGCAAATCTTTATCGCATTTTAATATTTTTTTCAGCGTCATACTATTAGTTTTATTTTACCTTATAATGAAGATCATCAATCAAACAAAATTGATTCAAATACCCAATTAAATGTTTCCGGAAAAATCGAAGATCCTAAAGTTAAACGATAAAGTTCAAACATAATTTTCATTTGCAATGTGAAAATTTCCATTGCTCGTTAATTATGTTTCGCCTTGGCTGTGATAATATTGTTTGCTTTGGAAAACATGTTTGAACTTATTATTTGGATGGGACTTATTATCTCGGAGTTGCGTGGGCGTACCTACCCACCTGATTTCTAATTCCTTGTTTTCTTGAAAGTAACTTATACTTTTAAGTCCAGAGCCGGGTAGTCGGCGGTATATCACCCTCGTGCCTCGGAGAGCACGTTAAGAGTCGGTGTCCATCACCGTCATCGATATCTAATAGTGCTAGAAAATTTTCTGCATTTCTTGTTTGCAGCGGGATTTTAAAATTATATTATGATGTCTTCAAAATAGTTTTATTCTTTCATAATCTTTTATCTACCGCCGCATCGGAAAAGCAGTCCGTGACGAGAAAAGACGTGGCCAGAAAAACTCGACACATGCTCTTTTTAAATGACATGATTTTTAACAAAACCACTAAATTACAATAGTTAATATTACACTAAAAATATGCATACTTTGTAACAACCAAAAGAACAGTGAAATACACTATTCGACTATTCTAACCATAGATTAAAGACTAATAGATGGAGTCATAACGCGGCTGTAGGTTCAAGAGCGTGACAGACTTATTTCATTCGGCCTTTACTAGAAAGTGATACAAGATTATTTTTTTGTCCCTTTCAGCGTGTTCGTTTTTATTATTTGTCAAGAGTGGAATTTGTGACAGACAAGGGACATATCTGAGCAATTATTAGCTTTTATTAAATTTGCTGATAAATAATATAACTTTGCGGTTACTATATTAATTTAAACGTTATCGTGCTATGGTGGGTTGTAATATTTTCGGCTGCAACAGTCGCAGCGAACAGAAAATCGAAGGAATTACGTTTCATACGTAAGTAGGCATAAACTTCATTGATTGATGATTTAAAGCTTAGATATGTTATTTTTTTAGCAAATTTCATGTATTATGCGTTTACTAAACTATATTATATAAAGTAATATTTCGTATTTTACGATATTTTAAAACATAACGTTTTATGATGTACTTTAAATGTTGACATGTCATGTCAATAAGGCTGATTTGCTGTCGCACGAGTGGACACGCTATGGGCTCTATCTAGTAGTCTTTAATCTATGATTCTAACATGTCAATTCTTATCTTTTATTTTACGGCCTGGAATGAAGTCCTTTTGAATCATTTGTCACTCGACAGAAAATTACCTTACGTTAGCATAGACGATATCGTATAGTATTGTCTATGGTAACATATTCCAATATTTTAAAATGCTAACACGGAGCAGCTTAGATAAAATACCTATAGATGTAGCCACCGCGTGGCCGCACATGAAACAGCAATACTTAACTGAAGTGTTGCTATTACTAAAAAAATTCCTAATATGTGGGAAATTGACATATTGTACAATTTCCTAAAGATAAAGTATTCAAAAAGCAAATATCACTTAGAAAATATGGAAAATATAAGATGAGCTGGACATTATTTTAAAGGAATATTGCAAAAAATGTTCCGCGAATTTAGGTTAAACAGCGCGCGCATTCCAAATTGCTACTATTACATACTAATTAAGGGATATATCTCGTTTACGAAAAAGATTTTCTTTTAGTATTTAATATTTTTTTTTTTAAATTTTAATATATATTTTATGTTAAAAATTTAAAAAAGAAATAATAATAAATTAAAGAAAAAAAAACAATAATTAGCCATTTATTCCCAAATTAAAGTTATAAAAGTTATAGACATAGACAGAAAAAATAATTTAAAATAAAAGAAATTAGCCTAATATGATAGATTGTAATTCTGTCAAAATACTTTCCAACTGGACATTTTTCTTCTTTAATCGCCGGTTAGATTCTAATAACCTACCTGTACATTGTTGCTTACACTTTTGCAATTTTTATTTTAAAGTCCTCTCTTTCTTTGAAGTTGTTGTTAAGATCTGCAATGAAACAATAAAATATTACTTCTTATAAATATTAATAAAAAATATGTATGGACAATTCTGGCCAATAGCCAATATCCAAGCTTGTTACAAATTCATATTCTTAAGAAATCTACAATTTTTATAGAGTACTATTATTATTAAATTTTACAAGTACCTAAGAATTTAAGAAATTATTATTATATAATCATCATCATCATCATCATCATCATCATCATCTCTTTAGATGAAGTGATAATTCAACAGTCCTTTATTTTTAAAAGTACACATTCGATTAAATAAAAATTGATTTAGTGGAAAAATTTCACAAGGGCATGGCAACACTAAAAGTTATTGTCATGAGGTTATGTTTTAAAATAAATACCATATTTGGTTAAAAATCTACGATATTTAATGTAAATTCTTTGTTGATACATTTGTTCACGCATATTTATATGTTTTATATAATATAACAGTAAGTTATTGCATACTTACGAGTCAAAAGTGACTTCATCTCATTGACATATTAATACTATGGACTTCGGGTCTAATGCAAAATTTACGTCAAAAGTGTCCCAAGATATTTTATACATACTAGGATGTATTTATGTTTTTATAAACAAAATAACATTGTAATGTATGTCTTATCGTATTGTTATACAGTCTAATTTGCAACGGTCTAATTGCATGCAATAAGTAATCAGCTTTGACTGACGGTTGCCATGGCAGCCTTTTTTTGACATGACAGCTTCTCGTGAAAATAGGACAACATAAATGGTGTGGAGTCGGTAGCTTTCAAATTTTTTTGGCATCTTATATTTATATATTATATTTACAGCAAATTTTAATTTATATTTACATATCCCTGACCTCTATATGCTGGGATAAATCTTGTACCAAATAATAATTGTTGTAATTATCTTGTATAAAATAATAATTAGTTATAATAATAATTAATTACAAACCAAATCCACTAATGTACAAAATGATATGCCACTCGACACAGTTCTTTACTTTGAAATTTTAAGTTCTCGATATTTTCCTCTTTTTAATTAAACTGAAAATATATTTTTTTACTTCAATGACGTTAGATCACTGTTTTAAATAACTGTTCCTAATTTCATGTAGATAATTCTTATAGTTATCAAATTAATATACCATTATGGTAAAAGTCATTTGATCAATATTCATGACATAAAAAATAAAAGTTGACATAAAAAATAAAAAATTTTGAATTGAAAATAATCAAATTATTTTCATTCAAAAATTAAGTAATTAAATAATTCAAATGTTAAACAACAAAATAACTCTATGCAGTCGTTGTTCTAAAACATTCTATTGCTCACGGCAGATCCGAACTAAATGTGGTTAATTAGATAAACATATTGCACTCCTTCTATCCTATACGCGGGTAGCGTATGGGAAAAGGACAGATAGATACTTTTGTCCATTTTGGTTGGTTATGCAATTCGTTTCTATAGTTTATTAAAATTTTAATAAAATAGCTTGTTTCTAAGCAAAATAATACTTTAAAATCATCAGTAAATATTTACTTACTGAAAATATGGTACACCGTCTTCTTTTCTCACCTTACTCGGGTAGTTCTTACAAGTTTTTTTATAACACATTACGGCATTATTGACGTGTATTCTGTCAGTTAGCTAATATGAGACTGAATTGCGATTGGAACACATTTCGCGTTTTGGCTTACTTTTGGTTCGGACACTTTTTATCGCTGACCCGAAGTCCATAGTATTAATATGTCAATGCTTCATCTGCCTTTGTTTCTGTGCGGCTTTTAAAGCCTAAAATACTGCATCCTCCTATTATAACTAACAGTGATCACACTACACTTAACTAATGGAGTCTTTTTCTCAAACGTACTCTAATTATCAAGCATAAAACTGTTAAAGACAATGATCAAGGAAAGTTTGCACAAAATATACTTTGACAGCTTCTAATTTGGCCCGCGTTATAAGTGGGCCAAATAAAAAAAACCGCCACGGTGAATGAGACAAAAGATAATATTTTTTGTCTCAATATTCGCATGAAATTCGTATATACTTTATGGCTACATCTATTAGTATTATGTCAATGCGGAGCAGCATTATTGGAACAGCGTGGTGGATCTAGGATCCGAATCCTCTTTCTACGAGACCTGACCCTGCAGTGGACCGTTAACAGGCTCTTGATAAATAAATGTAAATAGTTACGTTTTTTTTGACGCGGAACTCGAACCTTAGAACTGAGTATAGTCTAGCGAAGTATTCCCACAGTTGCGTATTAAAGTAATCTCAAGTTTGTAGGCCTATAGTTTCATAGTCCCATTAATTGGCAATCTGCGTGACCTTTTCCTGTCTGTATTGGTTTTGGCCGATTGTTCCAAACTGTAATAGTTCTCAGAGTACATAAACTTCGTCTTTTGTACGATACAATATTACGAACCTCGCTTGCATGTTTATTCGCAATAAAGCAATGTACTTACATCATTCTAAAACTGTCTGAGCGGTTTAAGCCAAGTTTATACACACGATACTTTGTACTGTATACCTATACTGTATTTTACGACATTTTATACGGTAGGTATACTCACATTGAGTGTAGTGTGTACAATGCAATATACACGATTTGTTGTGACACGATAATATTTAGTGTCACATCAGCGCTTGTGTGAATGAGTTGTGTCCAATAGTCTTAAGATGCACACGGAGGTATCTTGTGTAGAGAAAAAGTTTTCGCTTTCACTCTTTCTTTCTCTCTATCTTTCGCACCAACGCGTTAAAAGAGAAATAGACATTTTAGACTTCGCCGCTATTGAGCCACTGTCTTTGTCTCTACACTACATGCGAAAAAAGTACAGAAGTTATTGTACGACATTCATGGTGCAATGATGGTCGTAGTCGAAGCCTCGCTTTAAAGTTATACATGCTTTAGATATTACACAAATATGGTGCATCCCAGTAGTACCCCATACCGTAGTTCTATAGAACTTTTGGGATATTTTCCGGGCTTTCAAATTATATCCCAATAGTTCTATGTAGTTTTTGCTCTTGACTTTACTTATACCATATAAGTTATAAACTTTATATTGTTTTGACTGATATTTCATTTTGTTTTTAAAAAAAATGTCCCTTGCTACAAAAGCTAAGTTGTTAAAACCAAGTAGTAGTTGTGTCTAAAAAAATATTCTCTTATTTTCGAAGTTACAGGGGGACACATTTTACCACTTTGGAAGTATCTTTCGCGCAAACTATTCAGTTTAGAAAAAAAATATATTAAAAACTTCAATACCATTTTAAAGACGTTTTGTGAAATTTAAGCAAAGCTGTTTTCGATATAGTATGTTTATAGATACTCTCAAATTTAAGTAGACATTTATTATTGCAATCAAAATAGATTCCATATTATACTTATAAAAACTATAGATATTTTTTATATATAACGTACAAACAAGATGTTGATATCGACATTTCTTTAATTTTGTCCCATTAGTTCTATATAGAATTAATGGGACACTAAGCATTAATATGGTGTATCAACAGTTCTATAGAACTAAAATTAGAGGTACTACTGGGATGCACCCTACAAATATGCGTAATCGGATAAGTATAAAAATGTATAATTATTTCAGTATATATTATGTAGCACATATGTGTATACATATATGAACTGTATATTAGCAGAGTAAAAACAGAACTTAGAAAAACTAGTTACTCACCTATTAGCTAGGTATTCTTTGTGGCTTAATTTTAAACCTGGTTCTATGCAACGTGGCTTACGAGGTTTTTCCTAACCTACAGAGGGAAATAGTCTCTTTGTTAATTACGCTGTGCAGTTGTTTTGAAGTTATCAGTACTGAGTGGCGCTTTTGTTAGAAAACAATGTGGTTTTGCATTTTCTTGCAGGTATAGAGATGTTCGAACTCGATCGATTCGTTACTGAGCTTCGTTGGTTCGTTTTGCCTTTGAAAACAACATTTTGTTTCACCACTGCTCTAGTTAAATGTTTTATAAAGAAACCGCGTAAAAAGTTATTTCAAAGAGTATTTTGTTAAGAAAACTGCAATGCAAGCGAAGTCTCATTAACAAAGTACTTAAGAGTAGGTAATTATTGTACGTTCTAATTGCTATCATAAATCTAAATATATTTATGGTATTAAAATATGACGGCCTCCCTGGCGCAATAGATTAATATGCCGGAAGTCCTGGGTTCGATTCCCGACTGAGCCGATTAAGATTTTCTAAATAGGTCCAGGTCTGGCTGGTAGGATTTTTCAGGCGTGGCTAGTTACCACCCTATCAACAATGACATATTGCCAAGCGATTAAGCGTTCCTGTACGATGTCGTATAGAAACCTAAAGCGGTGTGAATTTCATCCTACTCCTAACAAGTTAGTCCGCTTCCATCTTACATTGCATCATCACTTACAATTGCTAGGCTAACTTAATAAATAAAAAAAAATTAAAACTAATGTTGTACACGAAAATGTAATTAGATAATCATTGAACAATTTGTCATAGCATCAAAGGCCAGAGGTGTCTTTCAAGATTACTCCGTTATATTGAGAATATTTTACAATCCAGTAACTCTAATGAACCCCGATGGGAAATTAATATGCTTAAATTATTACCTAATTTCTGTTCGTACCTACTCGTCCGCATCATAGGAATTAAAAATCAGATTCAGAGTTAGTCACAAATCACTACATACAAAAATGTACAAGTCGCTAATAAACTAGTCGGAACTAGTCCTGCAGAGAGTCTGCACGACTAGTAGTAGTATCTAGTAGTAGACTAGATAACTGTTAGGTGGGTTTCAGTCGTTTCTATTTTTAAACGACTTCAAAAAAAAAGGCGTTTCTCAAT
Organism: Mycalesis mineus; assembly: GCA_034621355.1. Classification (NCBI taxonomy): domain Eukaryota; kingdom Metazoa; phylum Arthropoda; class Insecta; order Lepidoptera; family Nymphalidae; genus Mycalesis; species Mycalesis mineus. Next base: position 11,311,444 of record CM067885.1, read on the forward strand.
TCGACCGTATATATATATTTTTTTTTTTTTTTTATTTAATGATATGGATAGTTTAACTAATAAAGTTAAGACATAGAAAATGACTCGTTCTTGACAATCTGACAACATTTTTGTTTACGTCTCAGAGGGACAGAGGTGATACTCTTCCGTTCTATAACGTCCGTTCCGTTGTTTAAGTACGTTTATTCTGTTCATGGTTCGGCCGCACTTTACGAATTGTGCTTTTATTTTTAAGGATCATTCTGTACTGGGTGTAGTGGTGGTGTGACATCCACATGCCTCGGAGAGCACCTTGGCCTGTCGGTCTCGATACTAAAATCATACTTTAAACTTTGTTTACTAGTTTACTTTTCAAACCTTATGTTAGAGTATTTGTAGTGTCGCTATCGCCAGCTCGGAAGGCAAAATCTACTAAAAAGAACCGGCAAGTAACTCAACGGTTGATCTTTTTCATATTCATATATTGATATTCATATGGCTTCGATCTCGAGGTCCTGGGTTCGATTCCTGGGTCAGGTCACGGAATAATTCTGAGCCTTCTTATTCTTCTATGAAATGTTCAGTACATTCCAAGCCCGGAGTCTGGAAGTTAGCGGTGTTACATCCCCCGTGCCTCGGAGAGCACGTTAAGCCGTTTGTCCTGGTCACTATCATCAACATCTGATAGTGATCGTTAATAAATGAAACATTATCACCCTAAGCCCGCCAACCTGCATTGAAGCAGCGTGGTGGGTTTACGCTCCATATCCCCTCTCCTACAAGGAGGGAGGCCTGGCCTTGTAGTGGGCCGTTAATAGGCTGATAATGATGATTTTTTATAATATTAATTAATTATTAGACAGTATTACTTAAAATTATTTTTAATACTTCTGGTATTATAAATTCCGCATCCATTAGATGGTAATTGATGATGGATTGATGGAAGTAACTATTATCGCTTCAAGCCCGACAACCCGCATTGGAACAGCATGGTGGGTCTCAGCTCCATATACTCTTTCCTATAAAAACACAGGGACTGTAGTAAGCCATTAAAACCAGTTGATAATTATTAACAAAAATATCATATTTCCTGATATTGATAACCCTGCCAATTGAAGATCTAACTTCCCATATAATAAAAGAGTATTTCCAAGTCGTACCTTCAATATTTTCACTTAATAAAGATTGTTCGTAATCCTTAAAGCCTTTGCGTGAAATCCCTTATCATTTATGAAGTTTTTCAGATCCCCTTAAGACCATTCATCGAGAAGATTAAGGACGCAAAATTATTGAAGGTACATAATAAATAGCTCGCCATTGAAATTTTTTTTCAATCTATAAGAACTCTTCTCTCTTCAGCTTTCTTTCAACTTTGGTACTTACTTTTATTTATTTACTTTACATTCGGATATTATGTTTTATGGAGCTAAGTTTTATGTACCTAAAGGTAGATATTGGCTCACGGTTTCTGTGCGATTTATTTGGTAATTTTATCATTAAACTTGCGGTAAGTTCATATTGTAAAGTTTTGATGTAAAACAGATAGGAGATTTAAGCCAAGGTTTCTACTTTAAGGACATTACCTAGAACCCACTAACTGCTTTTCTGCTAAATGAATGTTCCTTAAACTTGCTGGCATCGACTTCATAGTAATGCTTAAGTAAATTAAGGCAGCTAAATGACAGTTATTTTTTACTTTTTAGTGCATTTTGAGTCAGTTCAATTTTTAACCGACGAAAAAAAAACGGGAGAGGTTCTCAATTCGACACGTATATTTGTTTTTTTTTTTTTATTTTTTTTTTATTTTATTTTTTTTTTTTATATGTATGACCACGCATTACTTTTTACAGAGTTGTCCGATTTTGATAATTCTTTTTTTATTAGAAAGGGCATACTTCCAAGGTGGTCCCATTGTCACCATGTTAGGATCTGATGATAAAATCCTGGGGAAATTAAAGGAACTCTTCAAATTTTGGAGGCACGCTTACAGCGATTTCAGTTTTTGTCTCGTTATCGGTAGCTTTTTGGCTACTAGTGCCGTATAATATACTATGACAGTATAGTACGAGTACGTTACGTGGCGATTAATCACTAAAAAGTAAGAAATAAAAATTTTTAACAAAAAATAGAACCGACTCAAAACGCACTAAAAAGTAAAAAATAGTTGTGTCATTTACTTGCTTTAATTTACTTAAGCATATCTAGGAGTCGGTGCCAGCCAAGGTTTCTACTTTAAGGACGTTACCTAGAACCCACAAACTTCTTTACTACGTAAAATAAATGTTCCTTAAACTTGGCTGGCACCGACTTCATAGATATGCTTAAGTAAATTAAAGCAAGTAAATGACACAATTATTTTTTACTTTTTAGTGCGTTTTGAGTCGGTTCTATTTTTTGTTAAAAATTTTTATTTGTTAATATTTGTGTGTTTTTCGTTTGTAAACTGAACTGAAGTGACAAAGATGATTGGAAAAGGATTTTACAATGACAACAAAAAATCTGTTTCAAAAGTCCGTAGACTCAAACATTTAGGAAACTTGGAAAATTTGTTTATGAGCTGAGTCAGCGATTCGCCATGTTTAAAGTTTTTAAACAATTTGTTACAAGGGCATATTCCTTGAGATATCTAATGTTTAATAGCATTCTCAAATCAGTCGGACTGTCTAATTTTTAGATCAGGGAGCCAACTTTTGATCATCATTGTCATGTTCCGCGTGCAAGCGAGAGTGCGGCACAAGCGATAGAGGTGCACGTTCGGTAGATTCTTACTATAAGCTTGTGATGCATGTAATTTATCATCAATTCTCATAACATTATCACGTAAAATTATGGTTAGCAAACTGACGTTAAATCAAATTTTTATCTTCCAATTTAATCTTTTACTGTAATCTAAAATTCATATCGAAGTAAACTTAGTAGCTTAAAAATAGAATGTTGTACGAATTTTCCTTGAAGCCGTACACAGATATTGCAGTGCAGAATTCATATTTTTCTTTTTCTCTCTATATTTTAAAGTAAACGCAAAATCTCTGCGCAATTTATCTGGCATTCCTTTACATCTTATTTGAATATGACTTTCAAAATGGTTCCTCTTCCTTTAATTAGCGTGAAGAAACTGAGTAATTATTTTATAACATACACAAAGGACTTGTATGTAGAGTATAATCTCTGTCCTTTTCTCTTGTAAGCAAACATGTTGTCAGTTTTTCAAGAATGATTAATTTGTTTTCTGTCGTTTCGATGGCTCAGCTCTAAAACATTGATATAATATTTTTTTTTTATATGTCTGTACAACTGTAGAATAGCTTTGTGTTATGGATTGAAGTTTTATATTTATTACATTAAGAAATAGTAGTGGCAAATAAATATTAATTATATTGCTAATCAACGCCAGGAGCTGGGACCGACAAAGGACAAAGTGAGTAGGATGCGGAAACACAATTAAGATGGATTTTACCAATCAATTGGCCATACACTGACCAATTAATCAGAAATACTGTCCGAGATAAATGATACCGAAGATGAGAACGAAAAGGCGATAATTATTTTGTCTCAATATATCGAAGGCATTTTTTATGAAAATATTTTTTTTTAACAAAAAATAGAACCGACTCAAAACGCACTAAAAAGTAAAAAATAACTGTCATTTAGTTGCTTTAATTTACTAAAACATGTCTATGAAGTCGGTGCCAGCCAAGTCTAAGGAACGTTTATTTAACGTAGCAGTAGCATTAAATAATATAATTTATAATTAAAGCAGTTTCTGGGTTCAAGGTAATGTTGTTAAAGTAGAAACCTTGGCTGGCACCGACTCCTAGATATGTTTAAGTAAATTAAAGCAACTAAATGACACAGTTATTTTTTACTTTTTAGTGCGTTTTGAGTCGGTTCTATTATTTGTTAAAAATTTTATTTCATACTTTGTAGTAATTTATCGCCACGTAACGTATTCGTATTATACTGTCATAGTATAATATACGGCACTTGTACGCAAAAAGCTACCGATACTTACACTAAAACCGAAATCGCTGCAAGTGTGCCTATAAAATTTGAAGAATTCCTTCAATTTTCCCAGGATATCATCATCAGATCCGAACATGATGACAATGGTACCACCTTGGAAGTGTGCCCTTTCTAATAAAAAAAGAATTAACAAAATCGGACAACTCTGTAAAAAGTATTGCGTGGTCATGCATAAAAAAATATACGTGTCGAATTGAGATCCTCCTCCGTTTTTTTTCGTCGGTTAAAAAAAAATCCAAAATGTTCCATGACTTACCTCTATCTTAAAAGCTAACTCACTTTTTGCGTGTGTTGTCTACATAAAAGAATAGTATGAGGACGACCAAACTAACAATATATTATTTATATTAATTCGCCTTTTCCTTTCTGGCGATGGATACCCAGCATTTTGGCGGTATTTTCATTATAACTGGAGGACGCCCTCGGTTTCACCCGCATAGATCTCGTTCAATCAGGTCAGGTCAATCAGGTCTAACAGGTCAGGTCAATCAGGTTTATCAGGTCAGGTCAATCAGGTCTATTTGTTAATCCAGGGTGTCAGCTAACTCCTTACCAAATTTTATTAAAATCACTTAAGCCGCTTTGTCGTGAAGAAGTAACAAATATACACACTGACAAACTTCTGCCTTTATAATAATAGTCATCGTCATCATTATCAGCCTATTAACGGCCCACTACAGGCCCAGGCCTCCCTTCTTATAAAAGAGGGGATATGGAGCGTACACCCACCACGCTGCTCCGATGCGGGTTGGCGGGCTAAGGGTGATAATGTTTCATTTACTAACGATCACTATCAGATGTTGATGGTAGTGACCGGGACCGACGGCTTAACGTGCTCTCCGAGGCAAGGGGGCAAACACCACCAACTTCCAAACTCCGGTCTTGGAATGTACTGAACATTTCATAGAAGAATGAGAAAGTTCAGAATTATTCTATGACCCGACCCAGGAATCGAACCCAGGACCTCGTGATCGAAGCTACATAGGCTAACCACTAGACCATCGAGGCAGTTATAATAATAGTACGATAATTAAATTATCATCATTATTGCCTAGAATAGAATCTGATATGCGTTAAAATGACATTACGATTATGTGAAACATCTATCTTTCCTATCCTATTAAATTTATTAAGTATACCCTAGAGTTCCTAGGACTATATGGTTTTTAGGTTGAAAAATGATAATGCACAAGGAGTTTATTAACCGTTATATACAATAATATCTCACATATCAAAAAGATTCGCAGCGACTAAGCTTTTCCTATCCTCATCTTTTAATATCCGGCAAGATTTCCGAGCTTTTGTGTTTTCTTTCATGAGTTCATATTTCTGAATACAAGGAACTTTATCTGAGTACGACGTGATAAAGTTGTCTATGATAAAGTGGGTAGGCATGTGTGTGATGTCAGTATTAGGTATATTTAATTTTTTAAGGTTAAGAATATATATTACTATAACCGAACTATCATCCTCCGTATCATAAGCAACATAATAAGCCTATTATAATGATTAACTTGAGGATCAGGATTCTCCCCAAGGACCTTTGAAATCCTCCATATCCTTTCATCCTTTGCCTCCAAAAACCATGAGTAAAATTCCAAATATTTGTACTGTACCTTTGCTACTCTTAACAAGATAGCTGGTTTCCATCTCATATTGTATCAACACTTACCATTAGGGGTGAATGCGGTCAAGTGCTAACTTATCATGAATGAAAGATATAATGGATGGTACTACGTCTATTAAATTAAAGTTTTGTTTACGAGCTGCGACAGTGGGTGAGTGATGTGAGTCTCTATAAGCCGACTTAATTATGTTTTATTTTTCAAAGGACTATAAATTAATTTTATCGATTCCTCTCGAGTACTAAAATAGAATGGAAGTTTTAGCTCTGCGTTGACTTTATACACTCATGCCGAACTATGGCAATAGAGTTATTTTTTTATCGACAACAAATTGGCCCTTGACTGCTATCACACCTGATGTTAAGTGATGATGCAATCTAAGATGGAAGCGGGTTAACTTGTTAAGAGCAGGATGAAATCCACACTCGTATCGGTATCTACACGACATCGTACCGGAACGCTAAATCACTTGGCGAAACTTGCTTGCGAACCATGGCGAAAGCCTCCCACCAGCCAGACTAAAACAAATTAAGAAAAATCCCAATTGAATTGAAAAAAACCCAGGACCTCCGTCTTATAAATCCATCACGCATACCACTGCGCCACGTAGGTCGTCAAAATGAAATGTAGATACACGAAAGAAGCACGTGGATAATCCACACATGACAACTTACGCGCACTGTTCTCAACATTTTGAGAACAGTTGTAGGAATAATAACATAAACCATAAAACAGTGCAGAGTTTGCGTGGTCATGTCATGCTCAAATGTAGAGGTGTATAAAAACAACGCGCTTACATTGATTCGCCATATCATGGTACTCGTAAAGAATACTGACAACCGTAAAATGGCTAACCTCGCCAAGGAAAGAACCAGGCATAAGAAGAACAAACTCCATGTTTTGAAAGCCAGACTCGAATCCGAGAGGCTTACGGTTCGATTAGTTCCGTTTTCTATACACTCTGAAAAGGGGAAAATTGTCTATTTATGTCACAAATATATAAAGAAGTATTCCTTAAGCTAACAGGATATCAAACATAAGGAAACATTTTGGCCACTACTAAATATTCACGACAGGAAGGGTTTGAACACGGTCCCTGACGATCGTTCAATGTGTTGTACCCGAACCTTGCTAACGGCTATAGCATAAATTAAATTCCATTAATTACTATTAAATTGCAAATCAGTATTAATTCCGATAATTAATTGGAATAAAGACCAATAGCTTTTTAATGAGACCTTTGGTTTTAATGAAAGTAATTTTATCTGCTCTCATATTATTAAACTGATTCATCATCATCATTATCATTATCAGCCTATTAATGACCCACTACAGGGCCACACCTCCCTCCTTATAGGAGAGGGGATATGGAGCGTAAACCCACCACGCTGCTCCATTGCGGGTTGGCAGATCATAGTACCCATAACACAAGCTACCTACGAGTAAGCTTACTTGGCAGTGATAATGTCTTATTTATTTATTTATATTAACAATCATTATCAGATGTTGATGATAGTGACCGGGACCGACGGCATAACATGCTCTCCGAGGCACGGGGGTATAAAACCACCAATTTCCAAACTCCGGGCTTGGAATGTACTGCACATTTTATAGAAGAATGAAAAAGCTCAGAATTATTAAATGAACCCAAGACCTCGTGATCGAAGCCAGATAGGCTAACCACTAGACCAACGAGGTAGCCTAGACCAACGAGGCAGCTGAAACTGATTAATTAATATTAAGCCTACCTCGATGGTGAAGTGGTAGCCTACAAAATCACTTATGCTTCGAATCAAGAGGTAATGCATTCGAGTCCTGAATCGGGTAATGATTAATTTAGATAACAAAATTGTTGCCTATTTTGGTAGGGTTGTCAACCTATAGAGGTTAAGACATGATTGTCAACTAACTGTGTCAGTGAAAACCGGTTTTTTCCAGTCTCGCCGCGTATACGATAAGCGGTTGGTGGTCACTCACACATGCCCCGCGTGCTTGTAGTAGTACAACCGATTCGCGCGGTAGTATGAAGCTTTGTCTCTGTTCCGTTTATCTACTCATGTGCAAAAGTGACGTCCAGCTGTGTAGTGGGATAAATACAAAAGTGTAGCCAGGATTTAAGAATGGAATATGGAAAAATCTTAGACTATATTGTTTCTTTCGTGCATTCTAACAAACTACCTAATGCGGATGATGTACCTGACGCAGTGGCTTCCCTCTCACCCCGCATCCCGCACCGCTTCTATTGCGGGCATTGGAGATCGTGAACATTACAAATTGCCAGTGACTAGCAGTTGTTATAGTGGGGCTTCAACTGAACCTCCCTATAAGAGTAACTATTCTATCCATATCTCGCAACGCCCATAGACAAAATAAATAATGATGATAGATTACTCATATAATGAAATAATTGCTTTGTTAATTACGTGATTACTAATATTGTTGGTAGCTTTACTAAGAAAATGGATATAGATTTTTCAATCCATGAAATTCTTAGTACTAGCACTGAGTTGCGAAGTTAGTTGTGGTAACTTTGCCTCGGAGTAAATTTCAACAAACTTTTTTTTATTGACTACAAGTTGGCTCTTGACTGCTGTCACACTTGATATTAAGTGATGATGCAATGTAAAAATGGAAGTGGGATAATTTGTTATGAGTAGGAAGAAATCCACAACCCTTTCGATTTCTCTTCTACATCGTACCGGAACGCTTAATCGCTTGGCGATACGCCTTTGTCAGAAGCCAGACAGACAAAATAAGAAAAATCTCAATCTACCCCATCGGGAATCAAATCCAGGACCTCCGTCTTATAAATCCACCGCGCATACGACTGGTCACGGAGGCCGTCAAATACTAACAATATAATAAATACTAACAATACAATAAAAAAATATTTGGATTGTCTGTATGGCATGAGCTCTCAAACAAATGTACCCGAGTTTTCAGTGACTACAATATAGGTAAATATAATATATTAATATAATAAAAATTAGTTATAATCACAAAACAGAAAAGGTTGTTAAGGATATAGATTGCTTTTTGCTTGGATTAATCGTAGACTGTCGCTACACCCGTAATTGGATATTCACCTTTTAGAAATGTGTAGAGTGCAGTGCCAGATTTATATGTTTATGAATGTAGGCCACTTTACTTCCGCCATCCTATGTACCGTTTTAAAATAATAATAATAAGTCTTTCTAAAATAAAAATAATTGTTCATGTAGTCGTTTCAGTTAACGGTCTTATTGCAAAAAGCTCCTGCCAACATCTCAAGAAGCTTTCGTTAGGCTGTTGGATCAAGGGTCGAATATAGAAGGCGGTAATTCTTAAGACAGCGCGTTTTGTGTGGAGATTCCTCACTCTGGAGCCCTGATTAGGGGTTGTTGAGGGGCACAGGGCAACGCTCTGTTTCACGTGGTACTATCGAGACAAAATCTGGTACATACCAGATTGATTTTCTCCACCGGGTATGTACCCGGCACATACACTATTTCAATTCATTGAGGCATTTTACAGTTCTCGCGGTAATATGAGATAGCTTTAATAATAGAAAAGAAAATTGATTCATGTAATGTGATCTTCATAATTTTCTTTTTGAAATAATATCTTATTTCCAATATTGGAGATTACATAGAAACGATGTTAAAAATAATACGCTCTTATTTTCCGCTCAAATATTAAGGTACTTCATCGCGTCTTAAATTATATTAAGTGTCTTATATTTGCGTTGTTCCTGTAGGCAACAAAAAACGTGCCGAGATCTATAAATACTTTATAGAAAAACACGTTTGAAATAAGCGTGAATTTGTGATCACAGGCCTAACAGGCACATGGAAGAAATATGTCGTGTAGACAAAAAGACATACATACGATCGCCCAATATAGTGCTCAAGCGAATATATACCTTTCTCTTTCGTTGCGTGCTAATGCTAATATTTTTAGGCGCCTTTTGGGCCTACTGAGGGGCAAGCTTTTCACCGAATGAATGAGAAACGTAACCACTTGTAACGTCAAATTGCTAGTCGTCTTACCACGATTCCTCCAGGGTTTGGGTGCAGGGTACGGGCTTTGAATAGAACTTATTACCCGGGTCAGACGCGTGGGAATTTTTTTTCCCCATTAATTATACCAGCCCCTTTCGGGGCTAAGGCATTTGATCCTGTGGGTCCAATTATATAGAAAAGCCGTTTACTCTCGATATAACTAGATGGCGCTGCTTTAATCACATATAAATTTGCGTTACGATTTTACGCCGCGATTCAGTAACAAACTCACACTAGGTAATTTAACAAAAGTGGAAAATATTTAATACGCTTATACAGTTTCATACAATTGTAATGCGTAATACTTTCCATACTCGAACTATTTTAATTTATGGACATGTTTTACTGTTTGATTCCAAGAAAAACCTTTAAGAGATTTCAATACCCGAGTTTCGTTGAGGACATAGCCGCCGTTGCTAGGCAATAAGCTCTGTAGCCTTCCATTTTGTGCTTGGAATTTTTACATAGTTGCTTGTTTGCTGGTTGGGTATTATGATAATATTATACTTTGAATATCAGCTATGATACGCCCCCGACTTTACCCGCGAACAATAGTGGATCACAAAATAAATCCAAAATGTCATGAATTATGATTATTGATGGTTGGATGAGTACATACTTGCTCAAGCGTGAAAACGTAACAAACACACTTACACGTTTATTAATATTACTTTACCTAAGTAGAAATTTCTTATTATTTTCTGAATTATTTATATAGTTGTTGGACTAGGATGCCCCGCTAGAGTAGGGATAAAATTTTTTAACAAAAAATAGAACCGACTCAAAACGCACTAAAAAGTAAAAAAAAAAAATAACAAAAAATAGAACCGACTCAAAACGAACTAAAAAGTAAAAAATAACTGTGTCATTTAGTTGCTTTAATTTACTTAAGCATATCTATGAAGTTGGTGCCAACCAAGTTTAAGGAACATTTATTTAACGTAGTAAAGCAGTTTGTGGATTCTAGGTAACGTCCTTAAAGTAGAAACCTTGGCTGGCACCGACTCCTATATATGCTTAAGTAAATTAAAGCAACTGAATGACACAGTTATTTTTTACTTTTTAGTGCGTTTTGGGTCGGTTCAATTTTTTGTTAAACATTTTTATTTCTTACTTTTTAGTGATTTATCGCCACGTAACGTACTCGTACTACACTGTCATAGTATATTATACGGCACTAGTAGCCAAAAAGCTACTGATACCGAGACAAAAACCGAAATCGCTATAAGCGTGCCTCCAAAATTTGAGTTCCTTCAATTTCCCCAGAATATGATCATCAGATGCTAACATGATGACAATGGGACCACCTTGGATGTATGCCCTTTTTAATAAAAAAAGAATTATCAAAATCGGACAACACTGTAAAAAGTCATGCGTGGTCATACATAAAAAATATATATATACGTGTCGAATTGAGAACCTCCTCCGTTTTTTTTCGTCGGTTAAAAAATACATCGCCGCCAATTAGTGTCGTAATCGAAAATGTAGCTTTTCTGTCGTTGCGTCGAGAAATAGTGATATTTCTTTAGTCTAGAGGCGCATTCTAGTCGGCCTCCGCGGTGCAGTAATATGCAGGAAGGCAGTCTTCGTGCCTAAAGCTAGTAGGTATGTTAAGCATGAACAAAATACAGAAAATCGAACACTGAAAAGTAAATCAATTAATATTAACAATCTGCTTGAAATAATATCTTGTATAGAGGTATAAGTGATATAAAATAGGACGTTAGAAATATACCTATTAGATGTATTTACATTGTCCTATTAGGTATATTTATAACGTCCAGTCTGAACTGGATTATTAGGATGTTTTTCTAGGCTATCAGTAAAATAAATATAAGCCAATATACTTATGTCTCATTTCTTTATTCAGTTAAGTACCAAACTATAACTAGGAGTTGCCATTTTTTCAATAATTTTCCTGAGTCTTACGGGTAAGACCCGTGCACACAAAGAAGTGATACATTACCTGGAACAAACCAGGCTCAGTAAACATAACATCAATGAACAAAAACATTTGCATAACGACTATGACATACAATCCATACTTACTCAGATTTTTATTGTTTACGTTCTAAGATAACCAAAGTCCCCTTTCATGACACACCTACCTACTTTGTAATGATTACCTACTTACTTAATTTCCTTATGATACAGATCTGGTATAAAAACTCCGTCGCGATATCAGCAAGCATCAAATCAAGTTGGACTCTGAAGACTATCTTCCTCAAGCATAAAAATGCATAAATTAATATCAGTTTTATTCTTAGTTCTCTGCATAGAATTTGCCTTTGGCGTGCGATTTACTCGACCGACATGGAAACCCCCTACACAAAGACCATTCCCTCGAAGAATACGAGACGTGAGTAACCAAGAACCACTATGGCTTTATGGCGACAGCAATATTTCTCGAGCGCCGTCTACGGGTGATCATCCAGTCTTGCCAACTTACATCGACGATGTTAAACTGGACCCCAACAGAAGATACGCTCGCGATTTAAATGATCAACCTCTGTGGTTGAACCAAGGTGACAACATTCCGAAGGCACCCGCAACCGGTGACCACCCGGTCCTGCCAAGTATAATCGATGACGTAAAATTGGACCCAAACCGAAGATACGCTCGTAGCGTGGACTCTCCGAGCGCAAAGCGGTATGGCGGAGGCCGCTCAAAGCCTAGTCGTAACCACGACACTGGTAGAACTCATCTGGGATATAATCGGCGCAATGCCTGAACAATCCTGCCCGGGAAATATTACGCTTTAGCGCGCAATGAGTTGATTATTACAGATATATCCGTTTCCTATTACAATAATTTTAATTATTAAAATACGTATTATTAGTCTTAAGCATAATCATGTAATCTTAATAATATTTAAATATATCAAAATTTTTTATTAATTTAAATAATTATTGTATACATTCAGGAACACTCAAAAACAAAAAAAAAAACACGTGACCCTTTCTTTAATGAAAAAAAATTATAAAATAGCAATTAATTTAGAATTATCGTTATATTTGAACCAATTTATACAAAACTTTAACAAATTATATATCTATTGAAACCTTCCTCAAAAACTCTATCTACTCATGACAAGCGCAAGAAAATCCGTTCAGTATTCTTTGAGTTTATCGCTAAAAGACAGACAAGTTTGTCTTATAACATGTACTGATATATGATCAAGTGATATTTTGCCGCAGCATTGCTGTGTTACTGAAAGCCTCGGTAACACACATGACATTTAATATCTTTGCCTCATGTTTAAATGCACAGGGCGGCGCAATTCAGGATGCGTTCCTAACGTGTTCCTAAAGCACAAAGTTTTACTTTGCATCGGCTTCATTGCCGTAAGCTTAAGGTTGGAAGCCATCACTGATATTAGATCGTCGTATTTATGTACTAATAGGGAGCTACTTGTGCAGGGTTTCTTCTTATTAAACTTTTAAGTTAAAGGAAGGTAGAAAAAAGATAGTTTTTCTTTAGTAATATTGTGAAACAGTTAACACAAAGGAAGGTACGTTCTTTGAAAGTGACTGCTCAATTAACTTTCAGTTCTTCAAGCCGTCCTGTAATTAGTCTCTATTGTTGTTATCCTTTGTTAGTTTAATTTTAAGCATAAATAAATAAAAAAAATATCTATAGTAAAAAATGTTTTATTGAGAAAATTATTTTCAAGAAATACCGAGTCTGAAATATGCTCAGTTAGGCGAATCAGTGATCCGTTTATACAATTGTTTGCGAGACGATTCTCAAATAAATCTAAGTTTGACATAGATTTAAGATTTGGTGATCAATTATAATGATTACTATCTTAATAGTGGCATATCACAATAAATTTATTTATATAAAAATTTTTTAACAAAAAATAGAACCGACTCGAAACGCACTAAAAAGTAAGAAATAGCTGTGTCATTTAGTTGCTTTACTAAATCTAATATATGCTTAAGCATATCTATGAAATCGGTACTTTTTAGTGCGTTTTGAGTCGGTTCTATTTTTTGTTAAATTTTTTTATTTCTTACTTTTTAGTGATTTATCGCCACTCGTACTATACTGTCATAGTATATTATACGGCACTCGTAGCCAAAAAGCTACCGATACCGAAACAAAAACCGAAATCGCTGTAAGCGTGCCTCCAAAATTTAAAGAGTTCCTTCAATTTCCCTAGGATATCATCATCAGATCCTAATATGATGACAATGGGACCACCTTGGAAGTATGTCCTTTTTAATAAAAAAAGAATTATCAAAATCGAACAACTCTGTAAAAAGTTATGCGTGGTCATACATAAAAAAAAATAACGTGTCGAATTAAGAACCTCCTCCGTTTTTTTTCGTCGGTTAAAAAGTGGGTTTTGGAGGAACACTAATCCTATTCCTAAATATTATAAATTCGGAAGCAACTTTGTCTTTGTGTCTCGCATTCACGCTTAAACTGTTGAAGCGATCGAAATATAATTTAGTACACAGATAATCTAGAGCCTGAATATGGACATAGACTATTTTAAATTGCGAAAAAAGGGTTGTTAACGTTCACTTTTAGGTAGTTTGTATGTTTTTATAACTGCCTTGCGATGTGGTAGAGTCAATACAAATAGTTCAAAAGACCTTGTAAATAAAGCTTAACCTAAATAAACGAAATTTAATTTGATTTATATTTTTGATTAATGATTAAATTATTTTATTCTATTCCAAATCTTTGGAAGCTACATACAAACATTCCATTTATAATATCTCCAGACTACTATCTGTATTATTTAATGCTCTAAGTATGATTTTGTAAGTAAGGTTTTATACCGTACACATAAGTTAATTAAGGAGCTACTTTGAATTAGGTCTAACGCATGAAAAGACTTTATTAAAAATAATATTCGGGGCAAAAATGTCTCATATTTTTTGTTTATCTAATTTATAACAGCTTGCTCTTCGATATAATTGTGTGATTTCTTTCTCGGGCCCGTGATACTCGGGAATGTTTTGAATTTTTTCTATTTTCAATGAGTTTATCAAGCTCACAATCTTGTTTTTCATGCGTCTTACAAAAGAATCAGTTATACAAAGATTTGGTTTATTTGTCCAATTTTTAAGCATGGATAAAACAACTTTATGTTCTTTACATAGCTTTTTTTCTATGGGTTCAGTGTAAGCGTCCATTGTCGTCGTGTGAAATGTACTGATGCCTCGGGTTAGAAGGGGTGGACGCATGTTGTGTTGGACACTTGTAGTTTTATTTACACAACGGCAACCACAGACATGACTCTGCACTGCTACTTGGCGATATTTACTTGGATGTGGTTCTACTTGTACACTTTTTGATCTGAACTTTACCTCGCTTTCGATTTTTAT
This sequence comes from Mycalesis mineus, assembly GCA_034621355.1. Taxonomy (NCBI): domain Eukaryota; kingdom Metazoa; phylum Arthropoda; class Insecta; order Lepidoptera; family Nymphalidae; genus Mycalesis; species Mycalesis mineus. The sequence goes on from CM067885.1 coordinate 11,326,453, forward strand.
ACCTGACGCTAGCGAGGTAGCTGGAAGTGATTTGTTTTCCTGACCATTAGTTGCGTTTGTATCTTCGCTTCGAGCTTGACTGGTGTTAATATTTTCGGGTGCATTTCCCCGTCTCAAGACCCGATTACGGATCACATTTACCAAGTCATTTGACGGATCGTTCACAAGTTGCGCAATGCCCCAAAGGTAACCAGACATTGAAAGGTTATTTAATATACTTATATAAACAATAAGTAAGTTGAAAATTGGGCAGTCAAATTTTGATTGATTACTTTTTTACAGCTCTAGACTTAAACCTTTTTGAATTCGTAGATACTATAATCAAAAATCTAGTTTGGAACGGACCTTGACAGATACGATTCCAGGCCGTTAAATCAAAAATGAAAATTAACAGACATAATTCTTCTTGTATCACTAATGATTTAATATATTCTAATGATCCATAGATTAAAGACTAATAGATAGAGCCCATAGCGTGTCCACTCGTGAGACAGCAAATCAGCATTATTGACATGACATGTCAACATTTAAAGTACATCATAAAACGTTATGTTTTAAAATATCGTAAAATACGAAATATTACTTTATATAATATAGTTTAGTAAACGCATAATACATGAAATTTGCTAAAAAATAACATATCTAAGCTTTAAATCATCAATCAATGAAGTTTATGCCTACTTACGTATGAAACGTAATTCCTTCGATTTTCTGTTCGCTGCGACTATTGCAGCCGAAAATATTACAACCCACCATAGCACGATAACGTTTAAATTAATATAGTAACCGCAAAGTTATATTATTTATCAGCAAATTTAATAAAAAGCTAATAATTGCTCAGATATGTCCCTTGTCTGTCACAAATTCTCCTCTTGACAAATAATAAAAACGAACACGCTGAAAGGGACAAAAAATAATCTTGTGTCACTTTCTAATAAAGGCCGAATGAAATAAGTCTGTCACGCTCTTGAACCTACAGCCGCGTTATGACTCCATCTAGTAGTCTTTAATCTATGTAATGATCAAAGCAATAATCTGTGTTTTGAACAGATTAATTTCAATTGTCATAAATACATCGGTCAAAACGCGGGTCTATCGCGAAGTATAAAAAATACTCGGAGTAATCGGAGAGTAATACCGACTCTGAATAACATTTATACCTTATTACTTTACTTTTGTGTCATTTATTGATGACTGCGATTTTAGAGTCATACCAACGCTATCAATAAAATAGGCAGATAATGATGAAATGGAAGTACCATTACAGTTAAAGCCATGCTGTCAATATTTCTCAAGAGTTCATTTGTTGCGTGTCTAACCAACCAGCAAAAGATTTATTGCCGGTAGCACATAAATCTACAATCTGATAAATAATTCCAAAATCCTACTACCGAAAGCTGTAAGACAAATCGCTTTACAACGAGCAGAGAAAAACTAGTCTAGTTTCTCCTCGCGATTTATTTTTTAGTGCATCGATTTTTGAATGTTGCTTGAAGTTATAAACAGATAAACAAACAGAAAGTAGCATAATAATTGTAATATATTATTTCAAAAAATTCCACTTATTAAAAATAATGTGTATAATTCATTTAATTTTTAAGTTAAAATAAATCTGTAAAATAATTAAAATGATTACGTATATCAAGTTAAAATATTATGTAAAATAATTAAGTTAAATAAAATATATAAATGAAAATTAAAATGTAAATGTATTTATTTATTTAGCTATACTCAGCGAAAAAGTATCGGATTCCAAAATCTTTATCAGTTTTTGTGTATTCCAAGATAGACACACCCACACACACACACGGTTATATTATATTATTTAACCGTGTGTGTGTTCTTATTTTACCCCCACCATATAAATACATAAAATATGATCCGGCTAAGTATTTTCACCTCCCTTGAAATATTTTGCATGAAAAGACTTTTTACTTTACGTGAGTGACTTTTGTAGTACTAACCGTTGTTTATTTATAACATGATCTCAAAGCAGCTGCGCCCCCCTCCCCCCATGTGTCGGATCAAGACTCAAAAGCTCCGGCCTAACAATGCCCTTCAATTCGATTACGCAACTCTAATGCTCCTTAGGCGAAGTTTTCAAACTCTTAATACGCACTCAGAATCTGCTAATGTAAGATAACAAAGTACTGCCATAATCATTGTAAATGAATCAAAATCTTGTTCATTGGATGAAATCGTCACAGTTCATTAAGACTTTATAATGGAGTTCTTTGAAATTACAGGCTCATATGAAGCCGATTCTTCAGGAGGATAGACGAAGGGCTCAGTGGTAGCAAGTGCATATACCTAGTATATATTTGCTTCGTCAACTATATACCTACCTACATAAATAAAATTACAAGCTTTTATAAATAACTAGTTCACCCGGCAAACGTTGTTTTGCATTAAAAATTAAAAAAAAAATTTGATGAAAATTAGATAGTAGCCGATTCTCAGAACTGCTGAATACGCATACAAAATTTGGTAAAAATTGGTAAAGCCGTTTTGGAGGAGTACGGTAACTAACATTGTGACAGGGACATTTTATACATTAGATAAAGTCTGGTTAGTTACGTTTTGACGACCTCCGTATGAGGTATGCGGTGGATTTATAGGACGAAGGTGCTGGGTTCGATTCCCGGCGGGGCAGATTGAGATTTTTCTTAATTTGTCTTGGTCTGGCTGGTGGGAGGCTTTCACCGTGGCTCGTTACCACCCTACCGACGATGACGTATCGCCAAGCCATTTAGCGTTCCGGTACGATGTCGTGTAGAAACCGAAAGAGGTGTGGATTTTCGTACCACTCCTGACAAGTTAGCCCGCTTCCATCTTAGACTGCATCATCACTTTACATAAGGTGTGATAGCAGTCAAGGGCCAACTTGTAGTCGATAAAAAAAAACTGGATACCTTTGTTGCTGGATTTCTTGATACATTTTGTATTCAATGGCTTCGTTGTTGATATCTCGACTTTGTGAAACAACAGCGGCTGAACAGCGGGACAGAATCTGGATAAAATTTGGTCTGAGATAGATTGTAGTCTGAAATAGTTGAGTTACTTTTTATCCCAATATACTCATTAAAAAGAGATCTACGCGGGTAAAATAACGAATCAAAAATGAGATGTGGGTAAATGTAGTAATACCACGTCGTACCTTCGAAAATAAAACACTATATTTGTATACCTATGATAATAATTTTATTAATATGGATTGTAGTAGATATAACGATTCGGTAGGTATATTCGTAAAACTAAAAAGATTCCAATTGAAATCTCAATCATTCCTGCCGGGAATCGAACCCAGGACCTCCGTCTGATAAATCCTATAATCCGCGCATTTCGGTGCGCCACGAGGCCGTCGGACATAAAATAAATTCGAGTTAATTATGATAGTATAGTTATGTTATAACTCTAAATTTATTGTGAGGTCGGGTTGTATTACTTTAATCAATTTTAAAAGTACGCAGAAAACCGTACGTTTTCATACTTTAACAAGTCAGTTATTTGTTGAACCGTGTATTTACTCGTACCTACGAGTATATCTGTTCCGTACTATTTCTCTCTGGTCCATATCCGAACAGAAGATATTCTGAGATTGTGCAATTCAGCATTATAAAATGTTACCGACATAAAACTTCCTCGGGAAAATTTATCTGTAGGAAAATATTTCTAGTCTGTTCACACTTTCAGGAACTGGAAAATCTAAGTATCATTTTTATTTTAAAATATATTTATCGATACGCGTGTTATCTTAGAAGGGATACTGTTTATTCAACTGATATACCTGACTAGTTTTTCCATTGTGATGTCTCAGAACGTTTAATTATTTGAAACTACTAAAGCCTACAAAAATCAGCAGAGTAAATAAACGTCTTGGTATATGCCTGATAACATGTGCCACAACATCTCGCTTACATCTCGTCTGTTGTGTCACCTTCAGTTCGACTGTCAGTTTAATATGGTAAAATGTCATTGGAGAATACCGATTTCTGTTACATCCGCTTCGCAACCGTGGTACATCGGCTTCAAAGCTGACGTTTTTTTCAAGAATCAACATACTCTTTCTCTGAGTACTCACTTGATATATTCTAGTTTTAATGTAATTTTGACGTATCGATAATATATTGCGGTAATGTAAGCTTTAAGACTTTACATTCAAACCTGACTGAACATAGAATTCCGTAAGCTAGGAATTGAACAAAGAACCACTTAGTTATAAATCATGGTGTTACCGACTGCGCTTGAGAGTTGTACCTTAAACCTTTAGGTAATTTGAATGGTCTGAGATTCCAAGTAAGGTCGATCTTCCCTAATCTGTTTACCAGATGAAAATTGTTAATAAATAAAAAAAAATACTAATAGCAACACTGCCATGAAAAATATAAAGGTCATGGCAGAAATAAATAAAAATTATTAGTAAATAACTTTCATCTTAGCAGATAGGTGAAGTTTGCTCTACTTGGGATCCTCTGCTAGAAGAACCAATAAGTTAAATGAATTAAAATAATTGGTTCATTATACCAAACGTAAAGAATCTTTGTCAACTGATTCTTCTCTTCTTTATCAGCCTATTAGCGGCCCACTACAGGACCAGGCCTCCCTCCTTATAGGAGAGGGGATATGGAGCGTACACCCACCACGCTGCTCCAATGCGGGTTGGCGGGCTTAGGGTGATAATGTTTCATTTATTAACGATCACTATCAGATGTTGATGACAGCGACGGCTTAACGTGCTCTCCGAGGCACGGGGGTGTAACACCGCCAACTTCCAGACTCCGGGCTTGGAATGTACTGAATATTTCATAGAAGAATGAAAAAGGTCAGAATTATTCCATGACCCGACCCAGGGATCAAACCCAGGACCTCGTGATCGAAGCCACATAGGCTAAACACTAGACCAACGAGGCGTCAACTGATTATTATTTACTAAAGAAGGTTTCTCTAGTTCCCGTGGGAATTTTTATTTAATTTTTGGGATTAAATGTGGCCTATGTGTTATTCTGATATGTAAGCTTAGTAGTTTTTGCGTGAAAGAGTAACAAACAAACAAACATCCATCCCTCCATACATACAAACTTTCTACTAACAAACAAACTATTTATAATATTAGTAAGAACTTGAAAATAATACATAATTATCACTTTGTTGATGTCATTGTGTCCCTGTTTCATAACCATTTAAAAGGATATCGATTTTCCAATCCTGTAAAGTAAGATCGTGGCGGGTGCGTGAGAGGCTCGTACTTGACCGGTTTTTGTTGTACTTTGATGTCGTTCCTTGAGTTTTGTCCTCGACTACGCTAAAATATAATTCGGGTCAAGCTTTAATTAGAGATTAATTTTTACTTACATTTTATTTTTCAATGTTGGGAATAATAGGTATCCCTCTACTTGAGTTTATGAGTACATTAGTTAATTTTAGAATATCACCTGGACTTTCCGCTGGGAGAATGCTTGTAATATGCTTTGCGCATAACACGATACTCTGGCCTTTTCATCCAGCCACTGTCCAACTTCAACTACCTTTTTGAGGTCGCCGGAGCATCGGGGTGGAGGGCATCCTACGCTGCTCTTTGCTTTGTACCTAAAATATTCTTCTTCTTCTTCTTGCTAGCGTTATCCCACTAGGTAGGGTCTGCTTTCCGGCATAATCTAGCCCACTTTGCCCGGTCTTGGGCATCTGATTTCTTAAGTTTGTTGGCTCTTATGTCACTGCTCAGTATGTCAAGCCAACTCTTTTTGGGGCGGCCTCGTGGTTTAGCGCCAGGGACAGCGATGTTCAGGCACCTGTTTCCGACGTAACTCTGCGGACGACGTGCAACATGGCCATACCATCTAAGACGGGCTTCCTGCAGCTTGTCTTCGATGTCACGGACATTGAGCCTACTGCGGATGTGATCGTTACGTTGACGGTCACATCGAGTGACGTTACACATCCACCGTAGCATTTTCATCTCCGTGACTCGGAGTTCCTGCACGTGCCTCGTTAAGGCTGGACAAGTCTCACTGCCATATAGCAAAACCGGCCGGATGACAAATTTGTACACAAGTCCCTTTAGCTTTAGTGGCATTCTGCGATCACATAAAACCCCTGTTAAATATGTTGCCTCATATCATGACATAATATTATAGTCAGAAAAATAAAAATGGACTGCTGAATTATTTCACTTGGGGATCTCAATCGCAAATAGCCCCATTGTCAAAAAAAATTATAGTGATTAAACCATAGATTTTTGATGATTAGTCTTACTGCGCGGAGCGAAACCATTGTCAAATCTGCGGATTATTCTGTGGATTAAAAATGGATTAAGGTTATTAATTAATGTAAGTAAAATTATTAACTCATTGTTATGATTATATATATATATATATATGTATATTTAAATTGCATTAACAATCTGTGTTGAAATCATATATAATAAGCGATTCATGAAAGCAATAATTAATCATAGAACAATTTGACGCCGCGTCGAAAATTTGACATGGGTTTCTCTACAGATTAAATAATACCTTATGAAGTGCGTTTAGATTTGTTTGTATCCAGAATCTGTGTATTTCAGATTCCTAACTACTTACCTAAAGAAATATTTTGGCCGTAGCTCAAATAAACTTGCAACCCAGTTCAACCGGTTCTTTGGGCAATAAATATGTCAACCCTTGTGTTTTGAATTATTAAGTGTTATATTTGATAGATAAATGTAATATATTTTAACACAGCTTCTCGACCCCAGTCTTCACAAAGATGTACCGACCTACAGTCGTTGGTATACTTGCAACAATTGCAAAGAATAATAATAAATTTATTTCTCTTGAGCATACGAGTGCCTATAAACCGTGCAAGAAAATTACTTGTAACACGCTTAAATCATATTCGTAGCCTGAATAAGATATTTTTATAGGCTTTTATGAATACAAGATTTTTGTTTAGGTGGTATAATTTCCCTGTTTGTATGGTGATGTGCTATTCATTTGTCCACTGGTAAGGCAAAAAAAATTACCCACTTAAGCCTTGATGCAGCAGGGTGGGTTTATGCTCCACATTTCCTTAACTAAGGCCGTTAAATAAACTGATGAGTATGACGTAATCTATATTTTTAAATTATTTGTTTGTATGAATTTTTTGATAAGATTTGAAATCGTGATAATAATAATAATATCTTTATTGGCAAGTATCTTACATGCAAAATACAATTATAGTAGCAGTGACTCCCACACTAGGATTCCCTGTGTCGTGGGACTCACTTCCTTCCTTATAGGTACAGGATAATTATGTGACTTACTTACACTACGATACGTTTCATTTGATTTTTTTACCTACTTGTACATTTTTAGGAGCATGACTAAAAATAAGAAATACTTTGCAGTATACAAGCTAAATCTTTTGAAAGCTATTTCAATTATTTTGTATTTTAATGAACTATTAAAACGTTTATAAATTAATTTGTATTTTAAACGTAATCATAATTTCTATGACGCTGGTTTCATATTTATGGTAAGTATATATGTCGTAGCCACATCGTAGATTTGCTCATTTCATGAAATGCTTGAGTAGTTCATGAAATGGCCGCGTTTCATGAAATGTTTGCCTGTCTATTGGCCACATCACACATATGGTTTGAGCAGATCAATGATACAAAAACGTTTCTCGATGTAGCCAACTTAACGCGCGACTACTTGATTACTTTCATGAAGTGGTCAAAATTATTTGATCATATCGTAAACTAGTTACACCCCGACTCAGAGTACCCCAACTGTGATAGATTAGGTTAGGTCAGGGTGGGACAGATCACTTGTGTTGCTGGATGGATAAGTCTATTATTGTTAGCTAGTTGTTGTAGTTTTCTTTGTCTTGTTTTCATTTATTTTCGTTGTTTTGTTTGTTGGAGCTTGTTAACGTTGACCCGCCTGGCTTGCCAGACGGGTGAATGTTTGGAGATGGACGATGAGCAGTCATTGGGTATTGAGAAGGCATCTGTGCGAAGAAGTCGTCGCCTGGCCACCGGGATAGCCCCGCGTTACTTGCGCCAGGAGGAGTCTGTCTCGCCTAGCTCACGAGATTCATCCTTGAGTGGAATTGCAGCTGCTAGAGCTGAGTTGCATACCGATAGGAAGGAGGGCCATGAGGATGTATACAATAGGCGTATCAAGGACCAAACCAAACAGCGGGAGTTCACTGAGCCGATTCTGGATCCTGATGAGGGGACAGTAAGTGGGACCTCATGCCGCGAGGACCCCTTACAACTCACGGCCGAAGAGTTACGGGCCTTAGCGGGCCGGAGTGCTACCGCCATCATGCAGATGGCTTCACGCTCCGGTAACTTGAAAGGAGTGTACGCACGGCGTTTAAAGGAGGCGGCCACGGAGCTCCAAGTTATAGTGGAGGTCCTAGCATCCCGGACGGAGGGGAACGAGACGCGGAGGCTGAGAGCTGATAATAAGCGCCTGAGGGCGGAAATCGAGAAAGTCAAGGAGGAGTTGAAAGCCGCTGCCGTTGAATTCCATGATATACGGACAGCAATGAAGGCTTCAAAAGGGGCAACAAAGAAAAGCGCATCGGTTTCCACATTGAGCGAGGATGTGTTAGAGGAGCTCAAAGCCACTATCGTGGCTTCAGTTGGTGCTATGCTTGATGCCCGTTTTGCAGGCATCGAGGAGCGTCTCCTTCCTCAGAAGATTCCATGCCCCCTCCGGGCAGAAGATATCAGGAGGCCAGAAGAGTCTGATGGTGCAGCGACGGCTTCCCCTGGATTTCCGCCGTCTACAGCAGGACCTAGCGAAGTTTCACCAGTTACTGAGAGTTGGGCGGCAGTTGCTGGTAAAAAGAGGAAGAAGGCTCGTTCAGCGGCGCCTGCTTCTATTACCCCGACGGCTACACAGAAGGTCCCCCCCGCGGCTGCTTCGAAAGCCAGCCTGGCTCTCCCCAAAAGCGCTGCGGTCGTAATAACCTTGGCTCCGGATGCGGCAAAAAAAGGGGTAACCTATGCTCGGCTCCTTGAGCAGGCTGAGCGTAAGGTTGACTTAAAGGAGTTGGGTATTGGAACGGGCGTGAAAATCCGCCGTGCTGCCACAGGAGCAAGGCTCCTAGAGCTCCCTAGTGAGAAAACCCAGGAACAGGCGGAGATCTTGGCTAGCCGATTACGGATGGCTCTAGACGGTTTGGCGGAAGTAACCTGTCCGTCCAAATTAGCGACACTTCGGATCACTGGTTTGGATGACTCGGCAACGGCTGAAAAGGTGGCTGCAGCGATAGCCCAGTTCGGGGGCTGCTCAGCAACTGCAATAAAAGTTGGAGATGTAAAGCAGGGTGCTAGAGTGGGGTCGGTCACAGCACACTGCCCCGTGGTTGTCGCAAAGAAGGTCTGCGAAGCCGGACGACTTTTGGTGGGCTGGAGTTCAGCTGGTGTTGAGGCTCTGGAGCTACGCCCCTTGCGCTGCTTTAGATGTATGGGTTTGGGTCATACGGGGTCCATGTGCACCTCGAAGACAGACAGGAGCAAACTTTGTTACAGGTGTGGAGTCATAGGACACAAGGCGGCAAGCTGCACCGACGTTGTTCGCTGTGCCATTTGCTTTGATGCGGGGTTGCCTTCAGGTCACATCATGGGGAGCAAAAATTGTTTCCCTCCTTCTAATAAGGGTGAAATTGGTTCTCAGCAGTGGGCCAGTGAAAGGCGAAGTCCAGAGCGGGAGGACGCGTCTATGTCCTCATAGACTGCGACTTGCGAGTGCTCAGATGTACGCGTTGAAACGTCAAAGTGGCTTAATTTTCAGATCCTTTGGCGCTTCAAATGAGACGCAGACGGCACCGCTGGGTTTTAGTGGGTATTCTGGCTGCTTCCCAGCCAGCGAGTCCCACATACCCGGACGAAGACTGCGCAGTTTTGCCTGCGCAGCCTTCGACCGGGATGCGTAAATGCATTTCCCAGCGATAAAAAAAAAAAAAAAAAAAAAAAAAAGGGTGGGACAGATAAAATATTATGTTCAATTATTATTATGGCATTTATAAATTTATAAATTGCATATAATCTTTAGGCAAACATTACCTAGCCCCTATTTATATGATTTGGCCAAACGTGGATGACAAAATCGTGAAACGTAGACGATTTGAGTTGGCCACATCATGAAACGTGGCCATTTCATGAAATTCTCGAGCATTTAATGAAATGAGCAAATCTACGATGTGGCTACGACATATACACAAAAATATTAAGTTTTAAAAAAGATTTACGATCAAAGATTATTATGAAAACGTTCGCGTTGTTTACAGTTGATGAGATTATCTTAAACAAGGCGGTCGGTTCTGTGTTACATATCTCATTTAATTGTTGATTATAATAGACAGTAATTACTCTACTGTTTTTTATCACTTTATACTTCGTTATTGTAGTATCACTTTGTGCCTCTAGCACCTCTATATATATTTCTAACAATAACAAAACTGGTTTCCTTTGCAATTTATGTAAAAAAATATTAAGAATAAAATTTTTTAACAAAAAATAGGACCGACTCAAAACGCACTAAAAAGTAAAAAATAACTGTCTCATTTAATTGCTTTAATTTACGTAGGTTAAAAATTGGTAGCAGATTGAGACGGTATACACATAAATTTGCTTTTTCAAACTTGATATTTCGTTTCTTTGATATTACAACTTGCGTTTCTATGATAGAATGCATTTGAATTTTAATCCTTGCCAATATTATAAAGGTAAAATGTATGATAGAATGCATTCGAATTTTAATCCTTGCCAATATTATAAAGGTAAAATGTATGATAGAATGCATTTGAATTTTAATCCTTGCCAATATTATAAAGGTAAAATGTATGGATGGATGGATGTGTGTTACTCTTTCATGCAATAACTTAGTTACTTACTACTTAGAAAAATCAGATGAAACCTCACAATCATACAGCTTAAATATCAAAATAACGCAGTGGGTAGTGACCCTGCTTCTGCGTCCTAGGCTGTGGGTTCGATTCCGACATCTGGAAAATGTTTGTGTGATGAACATGGATGTTCTCCAGTGTCTGGGTGTTTTTAACTGTATATTATAAGTGTTTATGTATAATATATACACAAAAATATTCATCAGTTATCATAGCACCCATAACACAAGCTACTTACGCTTACTTTGGGGCTATATAGCGATTTGCGTAATTGTCCTATAATATTTATTTTTATACTCTATACTCTCACGCCTGAATTCACAATAAATACATACAAAAAACCGAAACTGTTATTATTATAACAGTTTCGGTTTTACTTACTTAAATACTTAATATAAATAAACTTAAATATACGTTACATAAATACATATATGCTCCGGGCGTGTGCGTCCTCTAGTAATCCATAATATGCATTCTAGGTATTTTAATTTCATATGAAATTATGACGATACTGTTTATTAAATTTATAATTAATCCATGACATGAGTGTAGCTGATAAATAACTTTTAAAAAGGTATCAATTCAGAATTAATTAATTATTTGCAGTCAATCTCGATTGATTAATCCATCAATGAAATAATTAAGAGTAGCATTTATTTTCATTTATATTGTTACGCGTTGTATATATTCGGGGCAAAATGGAGAATTTTTTGATTCATTGCAAGTTACCCTTTGTCTACAATCACACTTTATGGTAAGTGATGATGAAATTTGATATAGAAGCGGGCTAATTTGTTAGGAGTAGGATAAAATCCACACCCCCACACGACATTTGACGGCCGAGTGACTTCGAAGTGCTTCCGCGTCCTAGGCTGTGGGTTCGATTCCCACGACTGGAAAATGTTTGTGTGACGAGCATGGATATTTTCCAGTGTCTGTGTTTGAGACGAATATCTTAGCATTCCATGGATTCACCGTGCGGGTGCCGGGTCCATCGCGTGGCTGAGAGAAAAACTCCGAACAGAGCCCGAGACTTGTGACACGGGTGTAGGTTTAAGGGTACCCTTAGTGACGCGCGTCAACACTCACCTCCTCTGTTCAAGTTATTCTCCCTGCCCAACCAAATTCGGAAGGACCCTACTAGAGCAGCTTTGGACACTCGTTCCAATATGGAGCTTACTGCACTTCTAGTAAGGCCAAGGTCTTTTAGCAGGTTGTAGAGAGACTTCGCTGGTATACCCCTCGCACCCACTTCTACCGCGTATAAACTAACCACATAGCCATTTTTGTAAGGTCATAATACTCGTATTTATTCACTTTGAATACATGGTCTTTAGGGATGTTTGTTTCCCACGGCACTGTAAGCTCAACAAGTACTATACGTTTGATTTGTTTGGAAAAAAGAAATATGTCCGGTAGTAGTTGTGTTTTCGCCGGTTCTGCCGCCACGATTCACCCCCGGACCAAAAAAAAAAAAAAGTTGTATTTTCGCCGGTTCTGCCGCCACGATTCACCCCCGGACCAAAAAAAAAATTTACCCCCCCCCCCCCCCTTTTAATCTTTTCGCCGGTTCTGCCCCAGTAGTTGTGTTTTCGCTGGTTCTGCCCCACGATTCACCCCGGCCCACCAAATTACCCTTAATTACCCCAATGACTCACTCAGTGACCATAACAAGAAAAAAAAGCACTTCAAATATATGTACCAGTACATTTATTTGCGGTTCAATATTAACTTACATAACTTTAAAATAAAAATATCATTCATAATTGTATTACTACTGTTAAACAAATTTATAAAGTAACTTGCTTTGTAACCCATATACATGTAATACAAATACATCAGGCAATATTCACCACATACACTTGTCAAATCATTTTGTATTCTTTTTGTGTTGAAATACCACCTCTTTGTGTTTCTTTTCAGGAAAAATTTATGATACTTAGCCGGTACACGACCATAAGAATCAAAATAGTGACCTATACCGTCGGTGTTAATATAAATCGCTATCCAATGCGATCCTGGTTGATTATCTGAGTCTAGGTTGCTTATTATGTAAGCTGGTGTTTGAACATATACTGGTAACCGATTCGCAGCATATACATTGTGTTCTAGAATTGGATCGATATTTCTCAAATATTTCTTTATCTCTAATGTATTCATGGTATTTTATTTCATGAAAACTATTGATCTTTATACTGTCGTAGATCAATAGTGAATGAGAATTATGGGCAGGTTACTTCGGATATATATTATTTAGAGGATCATACAATAAAAATGAAGTAAATGTTCTAAAAAGTTTTATTTCATATCTTACTTATATGTATCTTAATCTATTTACATTATTGAGATAACTTAACTGCTATAGTCAACTGTTACATTACGGTTTTTATCAATTTCAATAACATTATCAAACTCTGCGTAAACTGTACAGTTGATGGTCTCAGGAATAGATGAATCGAAACGAACTTCTAGTCTAACACTACCATGCTTAATAAGTTCCAGTGACTAGAATGTGCGGATAAATCGGGAGTCAAATCAAAAGCTAAAAGACAATAACCTTTTGCAAATTGTTCTCTAGATATTCCATTACCTTCATTCAAAAAATGTATGCCCGTTCCTGGGAATAGCGAATGCTAGACTGAAGTGAAACTATTACCATCAAATGAGGGTTGTAAGGCTTTTGAAGGTATTTGTTGACCATCGATATATAAACTAAATGTATTCATTTGATAATTTTCAAAGTTGAATGGGTTCTTAGTTAAAGTTCCGTTAAACGCAGCATTATTAACAAATCCAATTATGCATCTTTTAGGGACTTGACCAAGAAAAATATTGTCAAGTGTTTTACCCTGAACTCCGGAAGGTATTGTTAATACTTTTACTTCTGCACGAGTTATAGGATATTTCGCTGTCGTAGATGCTAACACTTTTAGATGTGCAAGTAATATAGCCGGGTTGATCCGCGCACGACGAACTATAAGAGTTGCATCGGAGATAGATACTTTAAATTTTAAATCAGTTGAAGAAGCCATTAGATTGAATGTTTCTCGAGAACGAATTAATTTAACGCACGTTTCTACCCCATTAATCAAAAATTTTTCTTGGTTAAATATATCGCCATGTAGATGTCCTAACATTTCTATTTCTTTGCTTTCGACTGCAAGACTCTGCCTAGTTGTTGCTCAATAATAATTTAGGTAAAAGTATTAAACAGCATTTTTGAAAGTATCGCTAAAGAATGCAGACCCACAATTCCACCCTAAATAACGATGACTAGTGTCCATTACTAATTATGTTCATTACTATGTCGTTAAAATGTACACAACATAAGTTTTCGTATATATAACTTTAAAAATAAATAATTTCATACATATTACCACGTCCGCAGACTGAGGGACAATACTCTTTGAGACTTAAATAGTGTAAATCTCGCTATTACAGTTTCGTTCTTCTTTTTTTTAAAAAGTGTGTGTTTGTAACCAATAAGCTTTGTGTAATAATATTACGATGGAGGTAAGTGAATTTACATATTTACATAGATTTATAGATAAATTGTATTAGGTACTTATTTTGATTTCAAATTTTATTTTTAACTTTTTTTTTGTATTGTTACAGTTCCAAAATAAAACTTATAGTCTGCTTGATAGTCAAGAAAATACTTTTAAACAATTTTATTATCATGCAGATGAGTGTGCAGAACAGGAAACTCAAAATTTAATAATTGAAGAAGATAAAATATCCCCCACAAAAAGAAAGTTGAATACAATCGACAACTTTTTTGAATTACCAATTAAAAAGAAAAAAAAACATTAAATAGTTCGCCGGTAGCTAAAATAGACATGGATTGAAATAGCACATCATACATTTCATCAAACTCTGATGATAAAGCGACCGCTTCATATCTTGTTAAAATTGAGCTATATGATCTAAAAAAAATAGTCAAAGTACCTCCTACTCAACACTGGAAGTATGCCGATGTCAAAATTAAATATTACGCTAAAAAATCAAGTAAAATTCTAGAAAAGGCTAATGATTTCATTTATACTATTACAAAAGAAATAGCTGAAACAAAGGATTGCAAGAAATGTGTATTTAATAATTAGTTAATCTATAATTATTTTATACAATAACGAAAATTTGATATTGATGATAACTATAATTAACTAAATACTAATATAATTACATTAAAGCGATGTATTTAGTATTGTAAGCAATGTAGGTATAACTAATTATATGGACGTATAAAAACTGATTGTAAGCTTAGAAATAACATCAGTAGATCTCTTCGCTGCTTAAGACTAAACATTGAATTCCGTTTCGTTATAGTTTGTGAAAGATGGACAGTGAAAATGAAGTTTGTGTTAGTGCTTTCTTCAACTCCTTTGATGATGAATTTAGTGCCGATTATAGTAAGAGTCACGAAGATTCACTTTTTAATTCCTTACATAATAAGGAGCTCACTGAAAGTAATAGTAATAACCCTTGGACAGATTCTGCATATGACAATCAGTTATATGAATTATGTCAAGACTTAGAAAAGGGTATAGAGGAATCTACTTTTCAAACTGGAAGAGTTAGTGCCGATTATAGTAAGAGTCACGAAGATTCACTTTTTAATTCCTTACATAATAAGGAGCTCACTGAAAGTAATAGTAATAACTCTTGGACAGATTCTGCATATGACAATCAGTTATATGAATTATGTCTAGACTTAGAAAAGGGTATAGAGGAATCTACTTTTCAAACTGGAAGAGTTAGTGCCGATTATAGTAAGAGTCACGAAGATTCACTTTTTAATTCCTTACATAATAAGGAGCTCACTGAAAGTGATAGTAATAACTCTTGGACAGATTCTGCATATGACAATCAGTTATATGAATTATGTCTAGACTTAGAAAAGGGTATAGAGGAATCTACTTTTCAAACTGGAAGAGCTCTCAAAAGGGCCAATATTACTGTTGCAAATAATATTGCAAAAAGATTGCGAGTCAATGAAGGAGCCTCTACATCAACCACACATGATTCTTCTACAGAAAGCAAGAGTCACGAAGATTCACTTTTTAATTCCTTACATAATAAGGAGCTCACTGAAAGTAATAGTAATAACTCTTGGACAAATTCTGCATATGACAATCAGTTATATGAATTATGTCTAGACTTAGAAAAGGGTATAGAGGAATCTACTTTTCAAACTGGAAGAGCTCTCAAAAGGGCCAATATTACTGTTGCAAATAATGTTGCAAAAAGATTGCGAGTCAATGAAGCCTCTACATCAACCACACATGATTCTTCTACAGAAGAAGTTTATATTAGTGCTTTCTTCAACACACCACATTGTTCATGGACAGATTCTACATATGATAATCAAATATATGAATTATGTGAAAAATATGAACAAGACAACATGTAAGTATTATCTATATCAATATACTTATATTTCTTTGTAAATATGTTATATTGTAAATATGTTCTAACAATATATATTTTTCTTGTTCTAGTTCAAACGAACAAACAGTACAAACCGGGGGAGCTCTTAAGCAAACTAATAATAAAAATACTACAAACAAGGTTGTGAAAAGATTACAAGTTAATAACGAAGCTTCCTCATCAACTACTGAACGCCTAGAGGACAACACTACATCATCTGTTGATCCTGTAGAAGGTAACAAAATTAAGTGTAATATATGCCAAATTTTTGTAAACAAACGGTATTTCACGAATCATTTGAAAAGCAATCTACATAAAAATAATTATTTTAAAATACATCCGTCTTTCTCAAATATCTCAGTCAATGATTCGGCATTTGGACAGAGAATAATATCTTACAAAATTAATCCAAGAAATGATAACCTAGAGGATTTATTTTTTAAGACACCGGAAACATTTTTGAACTCAATAAAAAAAGAAATTTTATTTCTTATCCAACAGTCTATTAACGAACATAGTATTTTTAAGGTCAACTTTATTTTACAAGCTGATTTTTTCCATCAAACTAAAGAACAAAAAAAATCATTTGATTTTCAAACATCAAATTATATAGTTTTCAGAGGAGATAATTTAAACATTTTTATTTCAACATTATGTGAATATCTAACAAATAAAATTAGTTCGTTTGAGAAAATGGACTGTGGTTGGAGTTTATCAAATATAAAATGTTTACATATGAACATAAATAAATTTAATCCGCTACGTGGTACATCATATATTGATTTACTTCATGACATCAAATTAAAGAAAGCTATAATTAATGTTAAAAATGATGATTATATGTGTTTTAAATGGGCAGTGCTTTCTGCTCTATATCCTCCTGCTAATAACAAAACCGACCGAGTCTCGTCATATATCATGCATTCTGATAAACTAAAATTCGATGGCGTGTCTTTTCCTGTTAAATTAACGGATATACCTAAAGTGGAAAAACAAAACAATATTAGCATCAATGTATTCGGTCTAGAGTTTAATACTCTTACAAAAAAACATAGTATTATAGGCCCCCTATACTTAACAAAATCTTGTAAAAATAACCATATAAATTTATTATTAATCTCAAAAAATTCTAATTCACACTACTGTTATATTAAAAATATGTCACGATTAGTTAGTAAACAAATTTCGAGTCAAGAACATGCTATTCATATGTGTAATGCATGTCTACTACATTTTCCATCATAAGAAAATCATACACAAAATGATTGTAGCCACATTATCACAGTATTACCAAACAGTGAACTGAGTAAAAAAATTGGTTTGGGCAGCCTTCACCAAATAATAAAATAAAATTTGATAAATATAATAAAAAATTAAATGTACCGTTTGTAATTTATGCTGATTTTGAAGCCTTTATAAAGCCAATTAGTTCATGTCCAAATGATCCGTCCAAACCGTTTACAGAAAATATTCAAAAACATGAGGTATTTAGTTTCGGATATTATGTAAAATGTTCATATGATGATAGACTTTCGAAATATGAAACATACAGCGGCCCTGATTGTACAAAAGTATTCATGGAAAGAATTTATGAAGATCTAAAACTTATTTGTAAGAAGAATTCGTTTCAAAAATGTCCTAATCCTCTAACAATTGAAGATGAGAATACAATAAAAAATTCTAACGAATGTCACATTTGTGAATCAAGTCCGGGGGTGAATCGTGGCGGCAGAACCGGCGAAAATACAACTACTTCCGGTCTAGATGTCGTAATAGCTAAGTCTTCCGGGATTTTATAGTGCTTTTCATACGTGTCCATTAATATAGTCCAATCAGGAACAGAGCCCAGAATTGAATAAGGCTTGCTGGTGGAATTTGTACCTGAGCCTGCTTTAACGAAGTTAGTTTGTCTTTTATTCGTCGTCAACCCTTTTTGAGCCCTAGCTACTGAAAGGCTTATAGCTTCACATATGTTATTAGTATTTATGTATAATATATATAAAAATATTCATCACTTATCATAATAGTACCCATAACACCATCTACCTAAGCTTACTTTGGGGCTCTATAGCGATGTGTGTAATTGTCCTATAATATTTATTTATTATTTATTTTTCTACGCGATATCGTAACGTAACGCTAAATAGCTTGGCAATACGTCTTTGTCGGGTGGTAACTAGCCACGGTCGAAGCCTTCCACAAGACAAAGGATATTATAGGATAGCTGCACTGTAGACAGTGTTCGACCTATCATTAAAAATCATTATATAATATTAGTGATTACCGATGTACCTAATTACAGGTCAAAAACTTTTGCCTCAAGTTGATGGGCCCAGGGCAGCTTGCAGCTATTGTATCTTTTTTTTAATGACTACAAGTTCGCCCTTGACTGCTATCGCACCTGATGTTAAGTGATGATGCAATCTAAGATGGAAACGTGCTAACCTGTTAGGAGTAAGATGAACATCCACACCCCTATCGGTTTCTACACGACATCGTACCGGAATGCTAAATCGCTTGGCGATACGTCTTTGTCGGTAGGGTGGTAACTAGCCACGGCGAAAGCCTCCCAGCCAGCCAGACCAAGACAAATTAAGAAAAATCTCAATCTGCCCCGCCGGGAATTGAATCCAGGACCTCCGTCTTATAACTCCACCGCGCACACCACTGCGCTACGGAGGTCGTCGAAACTACTATGTGTACCAGTACGTTTTGCAAAAATTTGTCTTTTAGGCAAGCATGATGACACCCGTTTCCTGATGTCCTCTTTCAGGAAACGTATAGAAGCGTTCAGCGCCATCAGTTGGATTGATAAAGTGACGAATGTCGAAGTTCTGCGCCGCGTAAATCAGAAGCGTGAACTTTTGCAGACCGTCAAAATGAGGAAAGTTGCGTATCTATACTAAAGCCAAACTCGATTGAGAATGCTTGTCAACAAACAAATTAAAAATGAAGGTAGGAATCACTAGTCATTTTTCACCTAATTTTTGAAATTAACTAGTTAATGACGAATTCATGACAATAAATTAGATTAGTAAGCTAAAAACTAATTAATATATTCAAAATCTTTTAAATAAGATTTTATAAAAAAACAAAACAAAATTAGTAAATTATTAGACATAAATTGTGTTGCATTTTCTACCTTCATTTAAAATTTGTTTGTTGACAAGCATTCTCAATCGAGTTTGGCTTTATTATAGGGCATGTGCTACGACACGAGAGATACGAGCTCCTACAACTCATTTTGATGGGAAAAGTTGCCGGTAGAAGAAGCGTTGGTCGCAGAAAGAAGTCTTGGCTGAGAAATATCAGAGAGTGGACCGGAATCGCGAGTGCCGCACAATTATTTCGCCTCGCAAAAAAAAATTGGTTGTCTATAAAGTCGGTTTACTGACGATAGTTGAACGTGACAATGTCTTAAGAAAATACTGATGGAATGGTAGAATTTAATTGGTTATTAAAATTTTTAATTTAAGTATATTTTTATAAATTTTAATTTAAATTAATAAAATAATTGATTTTATAAATTTATAATAAATATATTAATTTAAAATTAATATACTTAATAATTATATTTAATAAACGGATGTCAAACGCTGCCGAACGCAAAGGCCGATTGTGCTTCTTTGTCGCTCGTTCCGCGCTCTCGCTTGCACTTCAAGCCTTACATGGAACGCCTCAAAGCGAGGTAACGACGCATGACGTCATATTTTTTCTTGCGTGCAGCCGGCTCTATCGAATTACAAGACGTTGTCACGTCAAAAATAGAGAGGAATTTGCGAAACTGACTGCCAATTTCGCCAGTCGGAGAGGCAATCAAAGGAGAAGATGACACCCGTACTGGCAATGATTGTTGTATACATTAAACAACCTCCATCTAATAGAATATGTAACGATATGACCGATCGATTAGCTACGACAATTTGCGATGTCCACATATGAAATACGTTGATAATATAAATTAATATAGATAAGTGTGAAGTGTACTTGTTTTCGTTTTATTGCTTAGATAAATCAAAAAGTTATACGTAATAAACTGGTGGGTTAATAAATATAAAATATTTTGCCTTTTACTTACTTTTACATACAAATCGATGTACGAAACGAACGAACGAACGTTTTACTTCACTGGAAGGAAAAATTGATTTCTTCTTCGTTTATTTTAATACAATGAATGGAAATGAAAACCAAGCCATTCAATACTAAAAAGCTTTAAGCAAAAGGCGATTTTCCATGAAAATGTTGTGAACACCCCGAGGGTATGTACTCGCACGATTACGTGAAAATTACAAAGGAAGCCTTTTAAAATTATTATAGGTATAAATATACATAGCTGTTGCTGGCGGCTTTCTCTTTGGCGGTCACATCCCAAATATTTTTGGTTCTAATGAATTTTAAACTAACATCTTCGTTATATTAGAATTTTAACTTTTTTTTTTATCGACTACAAGTTGACCCTTGATTGCTATCACACCTGATGTTAAGTGATAATGCAGTCTAAGATGGAAGCGGGCTAATTTGTTAGGAGTGGGACGAAAATCCACACCCCTTTCGGTTTCTACTCGACATCGTACCGGAATGCTAAATCACTTGGCGATACGTCTTTGTCGGTAGGGTGGTAACTAGCCACGGCGAAAGCCTCCCACCAGCCAGACCAAGACAAATTAAGAAAAATCTCAATCTGTCCCGCCGGGAATCGAACCCGGGAACTCCGTCTTATAAATCAACCGCGCATACCACTGCGCCACGGAAGTCGTCAAAAACTAAACTATCGCGACTTTCTATATTATTAAAATATAAACATCTGAAACTCACTGTTATCGGAGCAAACATCACAGTAAACAGTTTTCTTGACGCTGCTTTTCACGAACAAGCAAGCTAATGACCAAGGACCCCGTATGAGTTCGAATTAGTCTGGCATACACCGACAATAGTGACGTGAGTTTCAATCGTTTATATTTTAATAATAACATCTTGGTTTTATTAGATTATATTATTAGATCCCATATTTAATTATAAAATCTGGAGTGGACTTATAAGTCTTTAGAACACCGAAGGGACGTCAGTTCCCTTTGTGTGTTTTATAGACTGTACTATGGAGAGTGTTCTGAAGAGCTATTTAGTCTAATACTACCGTCAGGATTCTCTGCCCGTACCTCACGCCGCAGAAACAAATTTCATCCTCACCATCTGGAGGCCTGGTATAGTACTACCATCCGCTATACTAGGAATTTTCTGCCTCGCACCTGTAAGATTTGGAACGAGCTTCCATCCTCGGTGTTCCCACATTCTTACAATTTGGGGATTTTCAAGGGGAGAGTAAATAAACACCTCAAAGGCATCAACGCATCAGTGGCGCCTCTGGTGTCGCAGTTCTTCATGGGCGGCGGTAATCACTTAACATCAGGTGATCCGCCTGCTCGTTTGCTCGCTATTTTTATATAAAAAAAAATAAAATAAGACGGAGGTCCTGGATTGAATACCTGACTGGGCCAATTGGCATTTTAATAATTGGTCTACGTCTGACTGGTGGGAGGCTTCATCATCATCATCATTATCAGCCTATTAACCGACCCAGGGATCGAACCCAGGACCTCGTTGTCAAAGCCACATAGACTAACCACTAGACCAACGAGGAAGTCAGTGGGAGGCTTTAGCCGTGGTTAATTACAGAGGGTTAATGATATAGGGTTGCGGTACCTTGAAGTACATAAAAAGAAAAAGCTTTTACCATTATTAACATAGGGGGATAATTAGGTTTACTACGCAGATTAGCGGGCGTATTGTAAATTGAACCATTACTTTTATTTGTATTCATTTAACCCCTTTGTGATGAGTAAGCTACACGTGGGCCTGTAATGACGGCCTGTCATCCACTAACGAGCATATTAATCATCTGGACGTGTTCACGCACAGGTGTTGTGCCGACACAAAATTTAAAGTGATTCGTTTAAAATAGTCGGCATTAAATTTTCAGTTCTTCGTCTTCCATGTATCTTCTGTTTCGAAAACTGGACGCGTTTTTCGAAAGCTTATTAATATATTAGTCAAGACATTTGTTAAAATCAAACTTTATTAAAGTTATTTTCAGCAAAGACCCTCTTTCTCCTCTCTAACCTCTATCCAAAAATACGTGTATAATGATTACTGATAGTTTATTTAGTTAAAAGAAATCTGCAAATAAAGCAAAGATTCTTTGCAGCTACTATTAGTAGTAAAATATATTACTAGTAAAATATAAGTAGGTTTGGTTCACTCTAAATATAACAAAAAAATATCAAGAAGAAATAAATTATGTTTATTTGTGAAAAACACTTACAAAGTAAGATAAAATAATTTCCTATGCATGTGATTCCAAAAAGGTCCCCACTCCGCATTATGCTGTGTCCGTCAGGACACCGTGCTGGTCTTCCATGAAACCCGTAAGGTGATATGACATTAAGTTACATTAAAACTTGTCTAAATAAAATTATTATTATAAAAACAAAAAAACTATATCTAAAAAAAATCAAATATGTGCATGTTGAAGCAGGCTTACGAATTTTATTAGATAATGATCTTTGACCGGTATATTTGCAGTCGGGTTTTTGTTTTTATAATAATATTTTATTTGAGATTTTTTAGTTTTAATTTGTGGTATAGAAATGAGACATACTATACATAATGGTATACTTTGTGTCATTTTTTGTTAAAACCGTAATATAATCATGATATGATATTTATATTTTTTAAATGGTCTGTTTACGACCTTTCATTTGATACCCATATTGCTAAGATAAAAGAAAAAAATACACACATCCCCCCTTTTTTCCCTCATTTACAGCCGCCATTTTGAAAATTCATATAGCTTATGTCACTTCCACAATTTTGCCAAAATCAACGACACCTTACATGTCAAAATCCGTTCAGCCGTTTAGGCTGTAGCGCGTGCCGAAGAAATGGACCTACATACATACATACATACGCTCGAAAAACATAACCCTCCTTCTGACGCAGTCGGGTAAAAAATCAAATATGTGCATGTTGAAAGCCCGCTTATGTTAAATAATAATCTGTGACCGATATACCTATTTATAGAAGAAAAATAGAACGTTTTAATTGTAATAGATCAACGCGTACGTCCCACAAACAGTCGGTTCAAAAAAAGGATACAAATTAAGCTCCAATCATGGGCTCTACAAAAAGTCGGACGTGGGCGCGGAGTGTAGAGGTTGATTTCTGTGAAATCGTTTTCATCATAAAAATACGGATTTTAGAACGTTTATAAAGCAAATAAACAGAATAGGTAATTTATTCAATTCTTTGTTATGGTGATAAAACAAAATGTTGAAGTAATTTGTGGACAATTAAAACATTTTACGTGGAAATCGTGCCGAACGTAACAAAACTTCAGTAAAAGTACCTAACAGATATACATAATAAGTGTAGCAGGAAATTAAATGTAAAAGTTGCTAACACGACGCTTGTGGAATTATTTAAAATAACACATAGACGGTATTCCTACTTTAAGCGAATACGGAAAATGTAATTAGATTTGTACAATATCCGGTCGTGGCACAGAGTATTACTCAAACAAGTGCCCCGGGATAGCCGATATCCTCCTCGTGAACGTTCAATACAACTCGAGTTAAATTAAACAGTTTGGAAATACCTCTACACTCATGACTTTAACTACGATATTTGATATATTTTTTCCATCATAATAGTAACATGTTGGTATATTTGGTTTGGCTTTTTAAATCTTCATCGTATTAACAATCATAGTGATCACGTTACTATTCAATTAAAACACAATCACGTCGTAATTGGTCATGATTACGAGTTACAATGTCACAGACTTACAGATACATGGCAGAAGCGAAATGTGGTTTGACTAAAATGACCCGTTTAAAAGAAAATTTCGAATATGAAGTTTCTTTGTTAAAAAAGTACTTTGTGCAGCATATCATACGAATAATGGCACACAAAAATAAAAGGTAAGCCTTTTCTTCGCCATAGTCAGACGCCCTTTTTTATGTAAAGTTTCTAGTGTAAATACCGTGATAATAAGTACAGAATGTTTATGTAAAATGTATAACTTAAATGCCAATGGGCATGGTTAACGATATAAGAGAATGGGCCGGACGCATTGTGGGAAATAGGAAAACTCACATGATATTATGATACTAAATTCCATAATGTTTTCATGAAGATGGCATTAAAAAAAGATGAATGGGGAATGTGTATATTTCGAAAAACTGGTAGAAGTCGGAAGATGTACGATGGACTAACCTAACCAAGCCTTTTTTCGCTGGAAAATGCATTTACGCATCCCTTTCGGAAGCAAACCCGATACATCGAAAATATTTCCAAAAGGGTATGTGGGACTCACCGGTTAATCGGAATACCCACTAAAACCCAGCGGACACGACTACGTCAAATATATGGAAAACCTAACAAAGCCTAACCTAATTCCTGCTGGCTGCTGCCAGTCGTATTCAACTGACTCATAGTGTTTGGAAGTTGCTACAGGAGGTATATGTAATATATTGGCGAGTTATCGACATAAGCCATGCCTTGCAGTTTAGAGCACGTGCTCTGCGAGGTTATGCTCTGTACGTCTATGTCAGTCTCAACTCTAAGATGTTATTATTTCTATGTTTAATTTTGTCAAAATCGATTCGTCGGCATCGGCGAAAATAAATACCAAACAAAATAGTTACTATAAAGTAGTAACTATTTTGTTTGTTTATATTTTTTTAGTATTTGTTCCTTGTGCCGCGGAGACCTTAGTCCTATGGAGCACAAAAAAATCTAAATAATTTACGATGGCTGAGTGCCTCGACTAGTGACAGAACGTTACAGCTGGCTGCTTTTTTTTTAAAGGATCAGCCTGCCTGTGAAACGGTTAAATGCAGCCAGTATTCATGCTACTATTCTCCGTGTGTTTTATGTAGTTGTTAGGATAAGCTATTTATTTTCTCAATAAAAAAACATATCCACATATCCACTTTCCAATTCGTATTATTAGTATTAGCTAGGCAATATACGCCTTTTTGTGTGGCGAGTAATAAGTAAATAGTAAAGTTGTCAAGGGCGTACAGTCTAATGAATCGAAATGAAATTGGGACAGTAAATAGCGGCACACCCTCGCCAGTTCATTGCACACCTATCTAATACAGTTAGTTTCGGCCGATCTTAATAGAAATGGTGTGGCCATATTACAACTATTGCATTATATTTATTTTAACTGTTAGTAGGCTCTTAACTATTTTTAATCCCCGACTTATTAGACTAATCTTGAGAGTCTGGGGGAAGAGTAGGAAAGGAGAATGCCGAACTCCGCTTATTTTTTCAGCTATTATTCACATCAACCAATTTAATGTTAAAATTCTCGTTTTGAATAGTACTTTGGAACAAAATGAAATTAAGTCAGGTGCAAACAAGGGTTTAAAAGTTATTTAAACCAAAAGTAATGTATCCTTCCTTTAGCGGAAACGCTATACTTTGGTCAAAGCGTTGCTATCGCGGGTTATTGTCTCGTATCGTGTCTAGGAATTTCAAGTATTCGTAGGCAATTTTTTTGATTCTTACCTAACTCTACCTAGATCTACCTTTTTTGATGCTTCTTATTCGATATTCATCTTTTACTTTTCACCTTTTACTTGTTGAACTATATCAATAATATTGCTAATTATTGATAGAGTTAGATTTCTTTTAATAACGTCATATTGCGACATTCGCTGTGGCACTTTAGGTATCCTTTCCCCAAATATTGTTTTATTAACAATACTATTATTAAGTATCTCAGGGAAACCTAAACGTGGAAGCGTTTAATTTAAGTACATAACATTATAATATTCATATAAATGTCAATAACGTCACGCAAAAAGTTCCGAGCCACCGTCTTCCCTTGGTCGTTGTTCTGGGTAATTAATTGATAAAGCCTTTTTAATTAGGTTTTTGTGTGCTCACGTCCCACAGTTTGAGCTTCTGTCTTTGATCAATCTAATTTATATTTATTAGGGACCTCGAGTCACTAAGAATGGAATATTTCATTAACCTTATGTATTAATATTAACAACAGTGTTACGGACAGGAGCTACATACTCCACGCGGCGTCAGTGGTGACTAACGCTGATTGGTTGCTCGCTGACGCCCCCCACTCCCCGCACGCCCCTCAGCCCCCGCGATCACCCTTCTCCCGGTCGGCACCCATGTCGACGGTGCCGGGCGGGGGAAATGTATAAATACCGGCTCCCGAGCAGCTGAACCTCTCCAAGGCCCCACAGCCCGGCAAGCGAAGGGGCAAAGCGACGGGTCGGAAACCTGCCGCCCCCAAAAAGCCCGCTGAGAAGTTTGTCCCCGCGCCGGTACCTAGTACCAACGCATGGGGCAAACCCCTCTACGGTGC
Source organism: Mycalesis mineus (assembly GCA_034621355.1). Classification (NCBI taxonomy): domain Eukaryota; kingdom Metazoa; phylum Arthropoda; class Insecta; order Lepidoptera; family Nymphalidae; genus Mycalesis; species Mycalesis mineus. The sequence continues at coordinate 11,353,160 of CM067885.1, forward strand.
GGCACCCGCCGCACCGGCACCCCCGCGGGCCGCCCCCGCCGCCCCTCCCTCCCAACCCAAGGCCCCTCAGGCCCAAAAAACTCCCTCCCAAGGCCACTCCGCCTACATGGAGTCTTTCGACTACAGGGAATATGACATTTACCTGGAAAAATGCAAAATTGATCCTATTAGGGCCTACCAAGAGCATAGAGCCCTCTGCATATCCGCCCAGAAGTTTAGGGATTACTTAAATGGCGTCTAAGGGCAGGTTGAAACCACACTCCCTTACAATAGTACACTTCAACGCAAACGGCCTTACCGACCAAATACTCGAGGTGCGCGAATTTGTGCGCACACATAAAGTAGATATCCTCCTAGTGCAAGAGACCTTCTTAAAACCTAGCAGACGCGATCCCAAAATAGGGAACTACATAATGATAAGAAACGACAGGACCGCCGCCCGTTTAGGCGGTACTGCAATATACTATAGAAGGGCTCTTCACTGTACCCCTCTTGATCCTCCCAATCTAACCAATATGGAAGCATCCGTATGTCAGGTGAGTATGACCGGCCATCAGTCGATCATACTAGCATCAGTCTATCTCTCCCCGTCCAAAGACCTTCTCGAGAGTGACCTTAAGTCACTCTTATCCCTAGGTGACTCCGTAATTCTGGCCGGAGATTTTAACTGTCATCACACTAGCTGGAATAGCTCAAGAAACAACGCCAGAGGACTTGTACTACACAGACTGACAGACCGTGAGGATCTTAATTTCGTAATCCACGCCCCCGACAAACCGACCCGAATACCTAACAGCGACCGACTACGACCCGACACTCGGAGTGTACTCGACATAGCACTCTTCAAGAACATCGCACTTCAAGCGAGTCCTTCGGAAGTGCTATCCGAGCTAGACTCAGACCATCGCCCAGTCCTATTCCAGCTAGGACCTCCCCCTCCCTCCGCGGCCCCCCCGACCAAATCTATCATTGATTATGGGATGCTCTCAGAGCGTCTCAAGTCACTAGATTCAAATTTTCTATCCCAAATTCCTGACGAGATAGGGACCGTAGAAGAAGCACTCGCAGCTTCACAGAATCTCAATAATCATTTACGCGGTGCAATCACTGAATGCACAAAAGAGGTTCCTGCCCTCAGCACGAACACTCTACCTCCCGAATTGCGTGCTTTAAAAGCACAAAGAGATGCCCAACACAGACTCCGTGACTCAGTACCGACCAGACAAAATCGGAGCCTACTCTGGACCCTCCAGAGACGTTTTAAGCGCCGCTTAAGACAACTCCGTGACGGACAATGGGACGACAAGCTGAGACAGATCGAGCCATCGCACCTAGCGCATTTCCAATTGGCTCGCTCTCTCAAAGCCGACCCCGTCTCGGCCACTCCACCCTTAATTCGCCCCGACCTCCCGCCCGCGTTCGAGGATATCGATAAGGCCGAGTGCTTAGCAGACAGTCTGGAAGCGCAATGCTCTCCAAGCACCACTTCCGTAGATCCAACTCACGTACACCAAGTTCACTCTGAACTTGCTTCCATCCTCTCGCTCCCTCCCGACGGAGATGAGATTCCCCCCACGACCTACGACGAAGTTTCTAGGATCATCAAAGGGTTAAAAAATAAGAAGGCCCCAGGCCCAGACCAAATCAGTAATAAAGCTCTAAAGCTTCTCCCAGTTCAACTAATAAATCTATTAGTTATCATATTTAACATGTTTTTAGCCCACTGCTCCTTCCCTCCTGAGTGGAAGGAAGCCACAGTCATAGGCATCCCAAAGCCGGGCAAGCCCCGCAACCTCCCAACTAGCTATCGCCCCATCAGTCTTCTCAACACCCTCGCCAAGGTGTATGAGATTCTTATTCAAAATAGACTCAAGGCTGTAGTCTCCGAGAAGAAACTTCTCAATGACCCACAATTCGGCTTCCGAGCCAAACACTCCTGTGTCCAACAAGCTCACCGCTTAACGGAACACATTCTAGCTGGCTTCACCAGATTTAGAAATCCAATTCCCACTGGGGCCCTCTTCTTCGACGTAGCCAAAGCGTTTGACAGGGTCTGGCACGAAGGGTTGCTATTTAAGCTCCACACCTTTGACGTGCCAAACAAACTCATCCGATTACTACACAGCTATCTCACAGGCCGTACCTTCAGGTACCGCCTTGATGGCACTCTCTCCTCCCGCAGGCCTATCCGAGCGGGAGTCCCTCAAGGCTCAGTCCTAGCACCGCTTCTCTACGCACTCTACACGAGTGACATTCCCGATGACATTCCCCCCGACGTCCACGTGGCACAGTTCGCGGATGACACCGCACTATTCTCCACATATAAAAGCCATCGAGTAGTAATACCGAGGCTTCAAAAAGCGGTCATGATCCTAGGACAATGGTTCCGTCTCTGGCGCATCGAGGTGAACCCCGAGAAAAGTGCTGCCGTACTATTCACGGGCAAACCTAAGTGCAGAAACAGAATTTATCAAGAGGTTTCCCTCTATGGAAAACCCATTCCCTGGCAATCCGAGGCCAAATATCTCGGAGTAACCTTTGATTCCCGCATGAGCTTCTCGTCACACATCCGGAAGGTCACAAATAGAGCCAGATGGGTGTTAGGTCGTTTCTACCCACTCCTTTGCTCTTCAAGCAAACTGTCACTCAGAAGTCACCCTTTACAAGGTGTGCATCCGCCCCATTATGACCTACGCTAGCGTAGTGTTCGCCCACCGTCCCAAGAGCGCAATACAGCGCTTACAATCGGTACAAAATAAGTTTATGCGCCTTGCCACGGGCTCCCCGTGGTTTGTTCGCAATAACGACCTCCACCGAGACCTGGATCTACCAACCATTACACAACACATGAAACAGCTATCGAAAAATTACTTTTCGAAAGCTACCACACACCCAAATCCACTTGTGGTTCAAACGTGCTCTTACACGCCCGAAATAGACGCCGTCTGCACACGCAGACGCCCCAAAAACGTCCTTTACGACCCAGACGACGACACGACTACGGACAATGCCTCTCAATACACTTACACACAAACACAGCGTCTTCGCCGGCGAAGACGAGGTCCCCGTTTCTTAACGTCACCCGGACGTGGAACTCACCCACGTCCATTAAGGGGACGCTTTGGCCTGACTTAACAGTCACGCCAAAACCACATGCCCATTCCAAACGTCCCTCTAAGCCGAGGCCCGAGTCTCACAGGAGACGCCCTTAGAGAGTCGTTACGCCCTCTTACTTTTTCTTCGCCTTCGGGCACTCTCCGGCGATGCTTCTGCGCTCGCCCAACCCCCCCGGTGACGCCGCTGTGGTCCCGTATGGAGCCTACGGCACTTACTCAAACAGAAAAAAAAAAAAAAAAAACAGCTGAACCTCACTTCCGCTACGACAGTTGAACTACCAAGAACCCCGGAACCCCTGAAGTAGTGTGAAGTGAGAAGAACCTGAACCAGCAAGAACCCCGAACCCTGAAACTCAACATTATTATTGTGAACCCTGACCCTTGGAAATAGCGACCCCAAATAAATACAGTCCACTTGATCGACGGAGGGTTATTATTAAATCCCTCTCCAACAAACAGGTTCCGAAATATTTTTAGCATTAAATACTGTTCAAAACACGAATAGATTTGATTTTTAAGCTATTCCATAGCTTCTATCGCGGGCCCTGAGTGTGGAGACCGAATCCAGAAATTCCGTGACGAAAAAACCTAACACCCCCTGAATATCAAAAACATAATATCAAAAGCATAATTTCGGCTCTGACGTCATCGGGAACGTGGTCTAGCGGTAAGGCACTCTAAGTGCCCGGATTGCCAGAGAGACTCGGGTTCGAATCCCGTCAGTTCCGCAATTTTATTTTTTTCAAGCGTGATATTTCAAAAAGTCATTAATTTTTTTTTACAAGCGTGATATTTCATAAAGTCATTAAAAGTTCTGGTATTTATCGATAGATGGATCAATCCGGGTACTTAGAGCGCTTTACCGCTCGGCCATGGTCCCGATGACGTCGGTAGGTAAACATAAGTTGATAAAAAATGCTATGCAATAGCTTTACCGCGGCAGTCTCCGAGTGCCACACGTCTTTTTTTTTATTATCTCTCTGGTCGCTAAGACAAAGTTATCAAGATTAATTTATCTATTTAGCATGTGAAATGTCCTTTATTCTCACACTTATGGTGGAATCTATAATGCATTTATTACTACTCAGCAATACGTATGGATCAATATGAAGCAATCTGGATCATTTTTAAGAGCATAGTTTTCATATTTACGACTATATGTCATATTTAACAAAAAAAAAGTCCATGTAAGTGCACCTTGAAACAGTTCGTAGATACTAACAATTCGCAAAATGTCGAGTAACTCAATTATATACTTTGCTAGAAGTTAATAAAGACAAATGAACGTATTATTTTGCAATTTCGCACCGTCCACACGCGTTAAGATTCTTCGTAGCACTCTAAATAATGAACAATTGACTACAAATGGTTTTAAGGCTTATTAAAGCGCACACTGTTACCTTCATATCAGGAAATGAAAGCCAACGTACTTACAATCACCAAAATGACGTTGAATTATTATTGTTTGTTACACGGACGGACAGATTGAAATCAAAATTGAATATCATCATCATCATTATCAGCCTATTAACGACCTTTTTTTTTAATCGACTACAAGTTGGCCCTTGACTGCTATCACACCTGATGTTAAGTGATGATGCAGTCTAAGATGGAAGCGGGCTAACTTGTTAGGAGTGGGACGAAAATCCACACCCTTTCGGTTTCTACACGACATCGTACCGGAACGCTAAATCGCTTGGCGGTACATCTTTGTCGGTAGGGTGGTAACTAACCACGGCGAAAGCCTCCCACCAGCCAGACCAAGACAAATTAAGAAAAATCTCAATCTGCCCCGCCGGGAATCGAACCCAGGACCTCCGTCTTATAAATCCACCGAGCATACCACTGCGCCACGGAGGTCGTCAAAACTACAGAGCCAGGCCTCCCTCCTTATAGAAGAGGAGATATAATTGAATATACGTACAAGCAATTAATTACGCATGCACCGCATGCATCCACCGGATTTAATTGTAACATAATCATAATAAATGCGTAATTATTTATTATTATAATATTGCAATTGCTTGCCTCGTTGGTCTAGTGGTTAGCCTATGCGGCTTCGATCACGATCCTGGGTTCGGTTCCTGGGTCGGGTCATGGAATAATTCTGAGCTTTTTCATTCTTCTATGAAATGTTCAGTACATTCCAAACCCGGAGTTTGGAAGTTGGTGGGTGTAACACCACCAACTTCCAAACTCCGTGCCTCGGAGAGTGCGTTAAGCAGTCGGTCCCGGTCACTATCATCAACATGTGATAGTGATCGTTAATAAATGAAACATTATCACCCTAAGCCCGCCAACCCGCATTGGTGCAGCGTGGTGGGTGTACGCTCCATATCCCCTCTCCTATAAGGAGGGAGGCCTGGCCCTGTAGTGGGCAGTTAATAGGCTGATAACGATGATGATGATGAATATTGCAATAAAATTCGATAATATAAAAAAAGTTAAAACAGTAGGTTTCTATCATATCCTTAATAAAATTAAATATACAATACTTAACCTATCACGGTGTTTGTAATTAAACTCCTCCGAAATGGCTCGACCAATTTTTATGAAATTTTGTGTGCATATCGGCTAGGTTTGCGAATCGGAAAATAGCTATTCATCATCCCCCTAAATGTTAAAGGTGGTTCACCCCTAATTTTGCTCCGCTCTACGATCAACCTCTATTTTTTATTTGAAATAATATACTTACATGGCAAAGGGTCAGCTAGTATATACAATACTAATGCGGTGAACGTCGTTACTATACAATGTAATACACATATAATATACATAAATATATTATACCAACAGTATAATGTTTCGAAGAAATTTTTAATTTTCCGTATCAGTTTAATTATCTGATAAAAGTCAAGGGAAAAGTTTCGCATCTTCGAAAACGAAGCTTCCTGTGAGATAACAAAAACTTTTGTATGTTGAGTGCGGGTTGAGAATTTGTCTACCTACTTGTTTTGGTTGATTCTTCGTAAGTTTCTGTTTTAGACGGCTCCTCCACTTTTTCTTGTTATTAAAAATTGTATCAGGGGTTATATTATGGTCCTATTTACCTTGTAATATCTTGTTTAAGTTATGTCCTAATTGATACGTACTAGATTCGATATCCTTTGATTTATTGATGTAGAATTGTTAATGCATTTATTATAATGCATAATATCATTTTTTTATTAAGTTACATTAGATTTTTGTTCTTAGTTAATTATGTTTAAATATTAGCAGTTTTATTTTTTATTTTTATATTTTAGTTTTGTAATATATTATGTAGTAGTCACTATCACTACATATTACTAAACAAAGTCTCCCGCCGCGTTTGTCTGTTTGTCTGTTCGCGATAAACATAAATAAAAAAAAACTACTAAACGAATTTTTGAGAGATTCCCGAGGAAGGTCATAGTATATAAATTTCGTCAAGAACTATTACTATTATTTTTGTACTTGGAATTGAAATTCACTATGTTTCTAACGGGCGGAGTCTGGGGTGTTTGCTAGTTACATATATTTTGAAATACAATTAAACCTGATAAATAATAAAATGCTTAAGTTCGGATAAATGGATGAATACTTGTTACTCAGTCATGGATGACATTTAGACACAAATATAGATTATAGTCTGGTACAGGTCTTAAACATATTGTCTCACGATATACCCAAAGGGATCTGCGCGGGTGTAACGACGTCACAGATCTAGATTGTACTCTATTTATAAGTGTAAAGCCTCTCGTATGCAGAACTATGTAAAGCCGCACCAAATAATACTGATTGCCTGGCGCATTATGCAACTGCTGTTATGAAATTCCGTTCGTTGGAAGTTCGCTGTGAGCTTTCAAGATTAATATTCCGTAAACATTGCTTGGATATTCTGTTTCCTAAAACGTAATAGCGTTCTATAGAGTTAATTAATTCAATTAAATATAGGTACGTAATAGGCTTCGACCCGCCAATTCGTCTCTGTTCTGTGTGTACCTAATGTTTATAATGAAGAGCTTAGGTAATATGATTGAGTAGTAAATAAATGTGTGAAATATATTTCACTAAAATTAATAAAGTAGCTGTATATTGTAGTTTATTTTTAACTGAATTCAAAAAGGAGGTTCTCAATTCGACGCGTGTTTTACGAGTATGTTTGTTGACTCATAACTCAACCATTTCTCGACCGATTTAGAATATTGTTTTTATATTTGAAACAGTTTACTTTCAAATTAGTCCCATAACAAAGTTGTAGTTGTCATTTCTTCTGTATCTATTTTTTATTAAATTTTTTTTTTAATTTGACGGCCGAGTGGCGCAGTGGGTAGGGACCCTGCTTCTGCATCCTAGGCTGTGGGTTCGATTCCCACATCTGGAAAAATATTTGTGTGATGAGCATGGATGTTTTCCAGTTTTATCTATGTATTATAAGTATTTATGGATAATATATATAAAAATATTCATCAGTTATCATAGCACCCATAACACAAGCTAGCTACGTGTACGCTAACTTTAGGGCTATATAGAGATGTGTGTAATTGTCGTTTAATATTTATTTATCTAATTTAGTTTTTGACGTGACAACGTCTTATAATTTGATAGAGCCGGCTGCACGCACGAAAAAACATGACTCATGCGGCGTTACCTCGCTTTGAGGCATTCCATGTAAGGCTTGAAGTGCAAGCGAGAGCGCGGAACGAGCGACAAAGAAGCACAATCGGCCTTTGCGTTCGGCAGCGTTCGACATTCGACTTTTAAATATAATTATAAAATTAAAAATTAATATTTTATTTATTTATTTAAGCCTAAAATACAATATTTTACATATATTTACATAATTACTAATTTCATTTTTTTTAAACTTCATCCCACTGCTGGGCAAAGGCCTCCCCCTTCCTCTTCCACTGCATTTTGTCTAGGGTTGAACGAGTCCAATGTGTGCCTTCGAAGGCAGTAAGATCGTCCTTCCACCTGGTGATTGGCCTGCCCCTTTTTCTTTTGGCGGCCCTTGGACACCAGGATGTGGTTGTCGTACTCCAGTTTTCATTTGGTCTTCTTGTTATATGTCCGGCCCAATTCCACTTTAATTTCTTTATTATTTTTCCTATGTCTTTTACTTTACTTTTGAGCCTTACATGTTTATTAGTCACTTTTTCTAACAATCTTATATTTAAAAAGTTTCTTTCCATATTGCGTTGTGCTGTTTTCAGTTTCTTTAAATTAATATATTTATTATAAAATTAATATATTTATTATAAATTTATAAAATCAAAATCAATTATTTTATTAATTTAAATTAATATTTATAAAAATATATTGAAATTAAAAATTTTAATAACCAATTAAATACTACCATTCCATCAGTATTTTCTTCAGACGTTGCCACGTTCAACTATCGTCAGTAAACCGACTTTAAAGACAACCAATTTTTTTTAATTAATTTATTTATTTGTCCACACAAGATGTATCTTTAACTATGAATTATTGTGGTAGCACTTAGCACCTATGGTATTATAGGAGCTTGTGGCATATGGTAATAATGGTCAGTCATGCCTTAATGACCTTATCAATCATAGGCGTGCGATGTTACGGAGAATATATTGTTATTGTAATTGTTTAGATAGTAATTAATGGATTAATTTAGACAAACAAAGTGGAATGCTCAGTGGATTTATAATGCAGAGGTTCTGGATTCGATTCCCGTCTAGGCCGATTAAGATTTTCTAAATTGGCTGGTGGGAGGCTTAAGCCGTAGCTATCCTACTGACAAAGTGGTACCGCCAGGCGGTTTAGCGTTCCGGTACGGTTTGTCGTGTAGAAACTTAAAAGGGTATGGATTTCATCCTACTTATAAGAACTAGTCGGGCGTATTCCGACAACAATGACGTGAGTTTCAGCCGTTTATATTTTAATTAAACTTCTAAGAACTTAGCCCGCTTCCATCTTGGATTGCATGATTACTTACCATCAGGTGCAATTGCAGTATTGGGCGAAAAAAAAACACGCTTTTATAGACGATACGCATTTGCGTAAGATTTCCTTTACGCGACAAGGAAAAACTTATTGAGTAAATAAATAGAGCTGCTCCTATTGGCTCCAAAAATCCTTATTTTTATATAATTTTAGAATTTTTGAACTATGAAACTGATTTAAATATTATTTTCATTCGTGTAAATTCAAGCAACTAAATGACGCAGTTATTTTTTACTTTTTAGTGCGTTTTGAGTCGGTACGTATTTTTGTAAAAAATTTTCATTTCTTATTATTTTGTGACTTATCGACACGAAATCTACTCGTACTATATTCGCATAGTATATTATATAGCACTAGTAGCCAAAAAGGTACCGATACTTACACTTACTATAAAATTTGAAGAGTTTCTTCAATGTTCCCAGGATATCATCATCAGACCCTAATATGATGTCTATGGGACCATATTGGAAGTGTGCCCTTTCTAATAAAAAAAGAATTATCAAAATCGGACTACTCTGTAAAAAGTAATGCGTGGTCATTCATAAAAAAAATATACGTGTCGAGTTGAGAACCTCCTCCGTTTTTTTTCGTCGGTTAAAAAATGTTATCAAATTTTAAACACGAACGAAGACACGCTTACTTCCATCTAGTTCTAGCTTCGCTTAAAAACTTCGCACAAAGTAGATATGTTGGCATACATTTAATTCTGCAAATGAAAGTTTCAGGAACACCATTTCTCTTTTAGCCGTTACTCGGAATCGTTAATTGGAAACATCCATCTTAATTAATGTTTTTGTATATTCACGTTCCGGAGCCGATTTTAGTTCGGAGTGGATTCCATAGTAGTCATTTATTTTATACTAATAGGAGCGACACTTCCTGCTATCTTCGCCTCGTCTCCTTTATACAAGATAGATTATAGATCCATTGCCTAAAATAGATTCTTACCTACTGTTATTCAATACTAGTTGACGCCTGTGGTTTCACGTAGTTTGCATCCCAGTGGTAATATCTGCGTAAATATAAGTAAGGCTTTGTTACAGGAGTCTGGTTATGGTAAATAGTGTAATATACAAAAAAATAAAAACACTTTTTACAAATAGACTGGTAGTTTTAGAAATATGCCGGAACAAGCAAAAAACGGACAGATCACTGAAGGGCGAACAAAAATTTAAAAAAAAAATGGATTTCTTGATGTTATCATTAGCAGCGTTTAATCTAATATATAAAATTCTCGTGTCGCAGTTTTCGTTGCCATACTCCTTCGAAACGGCTTTACCGATTTTTACCAAATTTTGTATGCGTATTCAGTAGGTCTGAGAATCGGCTACTATCTAATTTTCATCTAATTTTTTTTTAATGCAAATAAACGTTTGCCGGGTCAGCTAGTACGCTATAAGCGTTTAATAAATAACATCGCACGGCCTACTACAGGGCTAGACCTCCCTCCTTCTAGTAGAGGAAATATGGAGCGTAAACCCTCCACGTGGCTCCAATAGAGTTTGCTTTTTTATGTAAGTATCGTATATACTTTCAGAATTATTCATTTTGTGAAAAGCATTGATCGGTCTTGGTCATTATTATTAATAGCAGACGGTGATAAATACAGAGTATTATCACTCCAAGCCCGCCAGCCAACATTGGAGCTGCGTGTCATAGGCTCCGACTTTCCTTTCCTATAAGCCTCCGACGATATTTTGACGACCTCCGTGGCGCAGTGGTATGCGTGGTGGATTTATAAAATGTCCCGGGTTCGATTCCCGGCGGGGCAGATTGAGATTTTTCTTAATTTGTCTTGGTCTGGCTGGTGGGAGGCTTTCGCCGTGGGTAGTTACCACCCTAGCGACAAAGACGTACCGCCAAGCAATTTAGCGTTCCGGTATGATGTCGCGTAGAAACCGAAGGGGTGTGGATTTCATCCTACTCCTAACAAGTTAGCCCGCTTCCATCTTAGATTTGCATCATCACTTAACATCAGGTGTGATAGCAGTCAAGGGCCAACTTGTAGTCGATAAAAAAAAAGCCCTGACACTGTAAGAAGCCATTCAAATTTAGAAAAAGCTGATGATGATGAGAAATAAATAATCCTTGTACCAAATCTTATCTAATATATAAAATTCTCGCGTCACGATGTTTGTAATTAAAATCCTCCGAAATGGCTCGACCGATTTTCGTGAAATTTTGTGTGCATATCGGTTAGGTCTTCGAATCTAACATCTACTTTTCATCCCTTTAAACGTCCTGAGGTCCACCCCCAATTTATTTTTTTTACAAAATTTTTCGTTTTTATTTTTTCATGATACAGCATACAAAAACACGTAAGCCCTTTTTTACCCCTCTACAATCAATCCCTATTTTTTATTTGAAATAATATACATGGCAAAACAACATATACCGCGTCAGGCAGTTTTCTTATAATTATTATTATATCTACTAATTCTACTAAGAAACTTCTTTGTAATATGAGGTAAGGTTAATGTTAAAAAAAGTGGAAGGAAAAAATTGGTTAATATAAACGAAAAATATTTTGTTTTCTAAAAGCGTTTAAATAACTTTCCGAATAACGGCACAATATGGAAATACTTAAAAGACGTTTAGAAGATGTCTGAAAGTTTCAAATACCTTCAGAAAGAGGGTTCAAATTTTTAGTGTTCGAATTCGTTCAACTCCAAAAGTTTTAGCAAGTGGAGATGGTTTAACGTTTTGTATTTTTAATTGGAAAATGTTTTTCTAATTTGCTTTCTTGTAGCTTGTCTTCGAAAGAAACTGAATAAGTGATTCAACTCTAAACTTGTTTTCCAATTTTGCTTACTCTGTATTTCGGTCGACGAAACGAAGTAAAACATAAATAAATTAACATATTATAAATTCTCCAATTATTTAAATTAATTATCAGTTCCAATAACCTTTATAATTGGTTTTCTGTAATTTAATCAATCTGTTATTTCAAGAACCAATAATTTTTTTTTGTCTACTACAAGTTGGCCCTTGACTGCTATCACACCTGATGTTAAGTGATGATGCAATCTAAGATGCACACATCTTTCGGTTTCTACACGACATCGTACCGGAACGCTAAATCGCTTGGCGGTACGCCTTTGTAGGTAGGGTGGGTGGTAACTAGCCACGGCGAAAGCCTCCCACCAGCCAATATAGTTCTATTATTGATTAATAGCGAACAAACTATAAAAAATATTTAAGAGTTGAAATAAAATAAACAAAAGACAAATGTAGGTGTATATTTAAGTGCACTTGGATATTGGAATTAACAACGAATATAAAATGCGAGTAAACAAAAGAAGCCTCTGTGCTCTTACAGAGTATTCCGGTTATTAAAAAAATTAAAACGCCATTTCGTTTATTCAATTTCCTATTGTTTTCTTAAAAATTAGTTTGATGCACTATGCATTGCATGAGTTTTGTTTTGGGTTAAGGATCTTCTTCAGGTACAAATTGCACTAAACGCACCCCATAATTTATTTGTAGAAAATCCCTCTCATACATTAAGGCAACTTTGTATGTTTAAATGCTAGTTATAAAATGACTCAACTGTTAAAAAGAATTCAAATAAAGTATTCTTTGAGTGAATGTTTATAAATTAAAATAGGTAAATAAAAGTTTTCATCTTGGTCTATCTGTTTATTTTAATATGTAAAATTAATATATTTTCATATTTTCAATAAGTTCAGAGCTTACGCTTTATTTATCATCAGGCCTCATTCCCACAGGGGTAGAGATAGACCACGTTCTTCCCTTGCCACGATCCTTGCATATATCTCTTGCTTTTTCCAATTTCATTACACCTTCAGTAAAATAAAGCCTAAGCTGGTATAGTTATTTTGATCGCATGAAATAAGTAGAAAAGAAAAGATAAGAATATAATATTTAAAACAAAAAATCAATGAAATAACTAAAATTTGGAAATATGTCTTAAATAATATAAGAAAATAAAAATAAATCATGCGGGAATTATAGATACCTTAAATATAAAACGTATAGTAACACTCAAATTGCGAAACATTTGCTACTGACGGCTGATCCGTACCTACTCTTAACCGATCAACAAAGAAAAAAACCGGAGTCAACAAATAAAAGTAATTTATGAATTTCAATAGGCCACCTTATTGATTTGAGAATCGTCCCGGATTCCATTGAAATCACGTTCTTTGCATCACAAAATATACTAGTGAAGTATTACAGTTGAAAAATCAGGTCAGGTGTTACATTATAATAACGATGTTGAATACCCATCGGACCCGACTGATTCTGAGAGGACATTTTCACACTACCCTCTAGTTGTTAACGATTCATACGTGCGGCGACCATTGAGTTACTTTGTACATATAATTCAATGGCGGCGCATAAATAATATTTATTACTCTTCACTAATAAATATTCACGGGTTTTTTTAGTCGTTAATCCTTATTAACTGAGTTATCTCTATGGTAATGAGGAGTTAAGCAAAAGAACCAATGTTATGGTTCAAAGAGCCGATGAACATTAGGGGCTCAAGGTGTAGTAGGTGTATCCAAGCCTGCCTTCCGAGCCGGTGGGAATATCTTGATGAACTTTTGAATCAATTTTCTTTATTTTAAAATAATAATCATAACAAACTACAATCGCCCTAGGAAAAATCTTATTTCGGATCCTTACAGCTCGAGGCAACCGGAGCAGTGACTCTGCAGATTGTACCCCAGTGGTTATTTACGAGTAATGTACCTTGAAGGGAAACCACCTGGGGATCCCGTGGATGTGTAGGTTCCTTATGATTTTAATTATCACCCGGTTAAAATCTCTTACATTAAAGCCATAATCTAGTGCTACACGCAGGTTCTATTCAACGTCCCAACTCTCGGCTAATACTTTTTTGGAGAATACTCGTATGTTGGAAGAAAGTATAGCTCAGTATTTTGCAACCCAAACAAGAACTCGAACTGAGAACCTCGAGATCTGAAGTCATATAACCCAACTACTGGACAAACAAGACAGTTTGTACGGTACGGTAAATATATAATAATACACACCCAGTTTAAATATACAATTGTAGGTAAATAATACCATAGTAAAAATAAATAAAAGTAAAAATAAAAATTATAGACATAGACGTGCATGCACGGCACGGTCAGTGCTAATACTTACAGTGTTACTTCTACTTTCTATTCGGCTCCTGGTGCACTGAGAGCCAATGTTTGAAAATTGAACAGCCCAGACATTCGACCAGTGTGATGAGGATTTCATTTTTAGAGGATCGCAAACGACTCCAAAAATTTGCGATACGCGATCGTATAATCGCGAAGAAGTCCGGTACTCATACAATATGTGTTCACACATATATAAGCACCAACTAGAGAATTTCGGTTCTATGCGTGTCCACGTGTAGGGTAATGAGGGTTTAAATATATCAAGCTTTTAACGTTGGCACCTACCAATGAACGCGGTTGACGCTCACGACTCAAAACTTTCCGTGATTTACAGTTCGTTTTTAACAATACGCAAGTGCGTGCCTACGCCGTGATTTAAATAAAGTGTTTCTAAAATTAATCCGGCGTGGCGCCTGTTCAAACTCCTGAACTTCTGATATTGAATTAAGATTATGAATACAAAGGCGTATTCAAAATGAATTAAAAGTCTTCGTTACGCGAATTTTGCAAGGACATTTCAAGTATTATTATATTTATTTGCCAGACCATTCCCATAGGAATTTCAGGATAAAATGGGGTCGATGATGTGTTATTCTGATACGTAAGCTATATTATTGCGAAGTTTCATCTAAATCCATTTAGTACTTTTTGCGTGAAAAAGTAACAAACATCCAAACGTTTGCTTTTATAATATTAGTAAGGATTTTGCCCAAAGTGTTGGAGTAGTTCTGAATAAGGTTCAAGTGCCAGATTAGATCAATTAAGGATTTTGTAATTAATTTTCAATCGGCTTTGATCTCGTGATAAGCTTCGGCAAAGGTAGTTAACACCAAACCGGTAGAAACGTCCAACCAAGACATCAAGCGTTTCGGTTACCAGCTAGCATATTGCAAAATTGCCTACGGTAAATAAACTTTACGCCTTCCACTTTATTACTATAGCATCTCAGACTGCCTCGTCTCATAATATAACTTGAGATTGCAGTCAAGGGCTAAGATAACTATGCTGTAAAACATAATTTATTTAATTGAGCAATTGCCTTTTTTTTTAAAAGTCAGGATGCTTTTATATTTTCCTCCATTTTTGTGTATGGAAATCAGAGCAACACGCCGTTGATTCCAATTTAAATGCACAAGAATATTGCCTGTCGGAGTTATTTTACGGAGAGTTAGATCAGGAACTATTAGATCTAGTTTTTTTATGGGGATATTCAAGTCAAGAGCAAATAGGTACTCTTTAATCCAATTCGTTTTGCGGTAGACCACATCTTCGCTTACAATCTGACATCATTGCAACCAAGCGCTGGAGCCATACCACCATGTTACATAAAAGTAACATTATCTAATATTTTTGACGACCTCCGTGGTGCAGTGGTATGCGCGGTGGATTTATAAGACGGAGGTCCTGGGTTCGATTCCCGGCGGGGCAGATTGAGATTTTTCTTAATTTGGTCTGGCTGGTGGGAGGCTTTCGCTGTGGCTAGTTACCACCCTACCGACAAAGACGTACAACCAAGCGATTTTGCGTTCCGGTACGATACGGTGTGTGTGGATTTCATCCAACTCCTAATAAGTTAGCCCGCTTCCATCTTAGATTGCGTCATCACTTAACATCAGGCGTGATAGCAGTCAAAGACCAACTTGTAGTCGATAAAAAATATATATATATATAAAATTTCCCGGTCACAATGTTAGTCACCGTACTCCTCCGAAACGGCTTTACCGATTTTTACCAAATTTTGTTAGCCGGGTCAGCTAGTAAGACTATAGATGAAAGAATAGGAGGTGTCTAGAATATTGTTTACTTATTACATTTGGAGTAAAGAAGATATTGATACACTGCGCTTATAGCTCTGTTTTTTACATAGTATTTCAATTCATGGATTATATGAAACAATTTTAATATATCTACAATAATCAATGCAATTAATTACAAAACTGCTTAACCAAATCCATATTATATTTACGCATGTAATGGTACGACATGCGAATCATTCTGAAGACATTATTTATATAAGAGCTGGTGATAATATTCCTGGACTGGATAATTTGATAAAAAAAAGACGTTTAATAAAAAAATTGTGTATTAGTAATTTACAACCCCTCACTGTACAATGTTGAGTGATTAATTACAGCGAGTCATTAAAAAGACAAATCTGTAGAGTGGATGGAGGATTAGGTGGCGTAAAAGAAAACGTAATTAAATACCGGATCATATTTCCTTTTTAATATAATTTGTTTTAAGAATACTCTTCATTAAGAAAAGAATGAATTATTGCTTACACCAAAGTAAACAAATTATAACAACGATTTTTAAAAACTGGAAATAATGAAGCTTTCCTCTGTCTGCGAAATAAAAATATTACAAACTCTTTGTTAAAAGCTTTTTTTATTTTAATCCGTATAAAAGTATTAGCAGCCTATGCAGAATGTATATTTTATAATATGCTCAAAAATAGAAAATGGTTTTCCATTTTCATTTATCCAGAATTGAATATAAACTAAACTGTAGAGTTATAATATATAAAATTTCAGAAGTTATTAGGTCATAATTATAAGAATACATAGTGCATACAGTTAACATCTGAGTGGCGTAGGGGGTAGTAACCCTGCTGTGTAAATCCGTGCGTGGGTTTTCAAAAATCTGTTTGAGCGATGAGCGTGGATGTTTTCCAGTGTCTGGGTGTTTATCTATATATTTAAAGTATGTATATATAATATATATCATTATTATATTTGTATTTATGTCTAATATATATTAGCAGTTACCTTAGTACAATACAGACTTGTGAGTGACTCAAGATAAGGTAATGTTTGTATATGGTCTGATCATTTCTGCGCCCCTCCAGGGTTTGCGCCCTATGTCTGGGCATCGCTGGCCCTAGTTACGGCACTGATTATTATATACAACGAATATGCGTGTTTGTAAGTAACTTACCAAAGTTCAGATCCTAGGCCTATCTAGAACAAATCCCAGGTAAGTTATGAAATGGCTTTGGACAACCTCCGTGGTTCCAACAGGACCGTTACACCAGCGCCGAGGAGGCAAGAGGGCTTTTTAGTCGGAAGGAGTCCAGTCCTATCCAACCATGATGTCCATAAGGATTTTCTCCTCCTAGAAAAGAAAAAAAATAGATAAGCAGTACATATCTAATAAATATTTAAATTAAGTATTTTTGGTATTTAGGTCTAACTCAGACTAACGCAGAGGCGAATCGAAGCGACCCGTCATCATCATTATTAGTATTATCATAGAAGTCATTTCTCTTTTCCCATCACTAAAGTACAAAGATGTATTTTATAAAAATGGAAGCCACCGCGAGTTTCTCCACGTTTTAATTTCCATAATGAATAATAAAACTTTATACCTTAACGATTTGAAAATAGAGATGACTATTAATAATTCGTAGCTGACGAACTTGACGCTTCGCTTCACGTCTTAACCCCTTTAAAGTTTTCATCTGAACCTGAAAAGTTAAGCCTAGAAGCCTTTGGAAAATATAATATTTCCAGCAAGACGATACACTTCGTTAATTTCTAAGTTTTACCACCAACTGTGTAAATCTTTGCTCTTAGCTCAGGCAACAGTTAATATGCGTATTGAAAACTGTCTGGATATTTATAAATTTAATTTAACTTTTTGGTGAAAGCTAATTATTTATTTAATTAGGCATTTATTTTTACACGGATAAGTAGGTATATAAACATTCTTTAAACATACTTAATTACAGATAATTCAAATAGTTTTTACCTAGCATGAACAAAATGTTGTAGCGTAAAATTGTTTCTTTTGCATAAAATGTTTATATTCAATAGTAAAAACAGAGATATAATAGGGGTTAAAGAATGAAATTGCCGTTTTATTGTACTTGTATGTGTACTTCGAATTGACATAGAACCTTCATGGTTTAAGATTTTAAAGTGAAACTTTTTCAAACGGTACCTGTGTAGTTCTTCTTTTAAAAAATGTGCAACATTCGATTAACAACTTTCAGTTGTTTTTTTTATTCAGCTTAGACAATAAAGATGGATACTTCGAAAATTCGTGTGATTTTTGAATACGAGTTCCGACGCGCAACTAACGCGGTAGAAACAGTTCGCAATATTAATGTTGCGTTTGGAGAGGGGACTGCTAATGAACGCACTGTGTGATTTTGGTTTAAACGCTTTTGTGATGGAAATTTCGATTTGAAGAACGAACCACGTGGAAGACCGCCCACACAGGTGAATAACAATGATTTGAAAGAGATGGTGGAAGCCGATCCGAGGCAAACTACCCAGGCATGCGGCATGGTTTAACGTTACTTTACCAACAATATTGACTCATTTGCGTCAAATGAATAAAATAAAAAAAATATGAAAAATGGGTGCCTCATGATTTGACTGATCTGCATAAAGAAACGCGTGTTGAAACTTGCGTTGCCTTGTTGAATCTATACAGAAATGAAGGAATATTGGATCGAATTGTGATATGTGATGAAAAATGGGTTCTTTACGATAATCGTAAGCGGAAAATGCAATGGCTGACCCCAGGTCAAACGCCGCAACAGTGTCCTAAAACAAAGCTTACCAATAAAAAGGTAATAGTAACTGTTTGGTGGTCTCAGAGTGGTGTTATTCACTATAGCTTTTTTCGATCTGGTCAAGCAATAACGGCAGATGTCTAATGCGCCGAACTCCGAACAATGATAGCGAAACTAGCAGTGAAACAGCCCCGACTTATGAATCGATCTTCACCATTATTGCTCCATGATAATGCGAGACCTCATACAGCACGGGAAACCGTTTTAACTCTATAGGAACTGCATTTAGAAACCATTCGTCACCCTCCACATTCGCCAGACCTTGCTCCAACGGACTACCATTTTTTTTCGTGATTTGGACAATTTTCTACGTGATAAAAAGTTTTCTTCTCAGGAGGCAGTGCAAAATGCTTTCACACAGTTTGTCGAATCTAGATCACCAGAGTTCTATCGCAAAGGCATAAATGAGCATCCTATTAGATGGCAGTAATATATAGATAATAATGGTAATTTTTTTGATTAAATAAATATGTTAAATTAAAAAAAACTAATTTTTATTTTTCAGTGCAAATCGGCAATTTCATCCTTTAACCCCTGATCTTAATATTTTGGTGTACACTTTTATATATTAGGCAAATAATAATTATGTAAGTTGTTTTATTTACTCTTTAAAGTGCTACGCCATCTGGAAGTACATGTCACATTAAATTTCTAATATACTCAACACAGCCAAATCAGGTTTTTATGGCTTTTGGGTATATCATAGTATTAGTCTGGTAAAATACTAAACTAATTCGGCAATTAAATATTTAAAAAAATATATATTCAGAACTTCGTAACACACTGTATAGAAATACGACTATAGCTAGTAGTAGCGCAGGCTAGCGCCATTTGTTCACACTTTCAGGAAATGAGAAAATTTATGACCCATAAGTGTACAATCTTGGCTCGTGTTTCAGCGCTGAACTTCTAGTTTACGACATTTGCGTTAGATGGCGTTAAACTGATATGCCTTGTTTTACTGCTAGGCTTATAGATGACACTCATTTTATATCTTTTGCTTTCTTTTTAGCGCGTTTGGACGGTAATCTTTTAGTTCTAAATACTTGAACAGCTAAAACCGGTATGAAAAATGACTTCATAACGGTTTTAGCTTGAACTGAGCAAAGGGAATTGTCATAACAGAACAAGTAGGCCCGCTTCCATCTTAGATTACAACATCACTTACCATCGGGGGTGATTGTAATCAAAGGCTAATTAAAAGCTATACTACTGGCGCATCACGAGATCTCTAAAACTTTACACTCGATTAATTTGAAGCATAGTTGCACATTTTACTATGTAGACGGTTACTCGATACTCGATCGACGCGAAACCGCTAGACATAGATTAACGGCCCACTACAAGCAGGCCTCCCCTCCCAGTAGGAGAGCTCCACCACGCTGCACTGCTGATAATGTGTCATTTATTAACACATCAGATGTCAACAATCAGATGTTGATGACAGTGATCGGGACCGACGGCTTAACGTGCTTTCCGAGGCAAGGAGGTGTAACACCACCAACTTCCCGACTCTGGGCTTGGAACGTACTGAGAATTTCATAGAAGAATGAAAAACTCAGAATAATTCCGTGACCCGACCCAGGATTCGAACCCAGGACCGTAATCGAATCCAGATAGGCTAACCACTAGACCAACGAGGTCCACAATTTACATTTTTTAATTAAATTAATCCCCCATCACCTTTCTACATTAGGGCTGCTTGGCATCGTAATAATATACAACCATACGAAGTCGATATATCCCATGGACGCATAAGTACAAAACGTTTTGATTCCTCGTTTCTGATTCGAACTGCTAAATTATGGAATGCTTTTCTAGCCATAATTTTCCCTACCACCTACAATATGAGTATCTTCAAGTCAAGAGTGAATAGGCACCTTCTAGGCAAGCACGTTCCACCGTAGGCTGCATCTTTGCTTACCGTCAGGCGTGATCATAGCCAAGCGCTAGCCTATGCATAAAAAAATATTTTATTTATTTTAACAAATTGCGATATAATCAGACTGATCGTGGCCAGTTTTAATTATTATACCTAAATTAAATTTCAATGTTTATTATAATACCAACGAATAATTTGATTTTATTAAACAACATCATAATTATCATATCCAATAATGTTTTATCAACCTGTGTGAGCCAGATCTTCGTCATTTCTACTGTGGCTTGAGGGCGCATGATCCTTTTGCATAATTTTACCATAGTTAAGTATAGGCGCTACTAACTATATAATTGATCATGGTGGTGGTTTTAACTGTAACGGTATGTGGTAAATGGTTGCCACTGAGCCAAGTGTCTGGCGAATTAAGATTATTATTCCGAAGGAATATAAAAAAAATTAACGCTTTATACTTAAAATATTACGACCTTGGTTACTAGATTGGTAGATTATTTGCCTACCGTACTTATATATGAACAAGGCTTACAAACTTTCAACTTCTATACGAAGGTCTGGCCATTGCAGAGTATAGCTGTGTAACTACCAATTACTAATGTAAATTAAGCTCATCCGACCAATCAGGCCGGAATTAATATTGCAATCACATTATATTGCTAGAGTAGACGTATCTCAGTAACATTATAATAAACATAAGTAAATGTAGTTACAAACAAAAATAATGAAACTATATATAGGTAGGTACTCAGTTTTAAAAATTGAGTTTTTTAAAAATCATTCATAGATAAATGATTTTTTCATTACAAATATTTTTCAAATTGTAGATTTTAGGCGTGGTTTGTTGTCACCCTACTAACAAATACTCGTATTTGTTAGTGGGGTATCCTACCCTACCCTAGATACTTACATATCATCAAGCGAGAGATATCCAGAATATTTTACGCACCATGATACTTTTTTAATACGTAAATGTCAAAGACAAAGACGTATCGCCAAGCAATTTAGCGTTCCGGTACGATGTCGTGTAGGAACCGAAAGGGGTGTGGATTTACGTTCCACTCCTAACAAGTTAGCCCGTTCCATCTTAGACTGCATCATCACTTAACATCAGGTGTGATAGCAGTCAAGGGCCAACTTGTAGTCGATAAAAAAAAATATAAAATGACCAAGCAGTCTAAGATTTCATCGTTTTTTCACATTGTTTCAACTTATGAGAATTTGATTTAAATATGAAACAATTATGTATATATCTGCTATTTCTCTTTAAAAATTTTCATCTGGAGTTTGGAGATCAGTTGTGAAACATATTTCAGAAAGCAAATTAAGGCATTCGATCGATCGATCGATTGTCGATCAGCTTAATGGGTTTGAGCTCCGTACTTCCCTCCTCATAAGAAAGAGGTCTGATCTGTAGAGGTCGTTCACTTTTTACTTAGCATTAAAATGTTAAACATGGTAAACTATTAATGGTAATTTTATGTACATGCTCACCACAAGGCCAGGTCTCCCAAATAGGAGGTGGAGCTTATACCCACCACACTGCAACGATGCGGATTGGCGGGCTTAAGGTAATAATAATAAATAACAATTATTCTACAAGCTGACCCATGATTTGAGTCCAATATCTCTTGATCCGAAGCTTTGCAGTGAAGCAGTCGATGCTATATAAATTGTTTAAATAACAAAACAATAAGTATTATTTGGGAGTAACTAAAACGCTCTCTAAGAATAGCTGTTCTCTGATTTACATCGAGAAAAATACACGAAACGGTTATAAACATAAATGTTTATGTTCAGAAAATGGAGTAGACGTAAGATGCATTCCAGCGCGTTTTCAAAAACAAATGCTCGCGTTTTCAGCTACTTAAGCCAATTTATTCTCTTCAAACTGTTCTAAGAATGAACTGTTAATTGCAATAAAGTATAGACGAACAAAATATCGGTGTAGCTCGATAATATGTCAACAAGAATATTAATAAGTTTTACAACATATTTTTATTTTAATGAGTAGAATATGAACAAGAGGAATACGATCGTAAATATTTGTTTTTTTTTTAATTTTTGTCATAAAGTATTCTTACGATGGCAAGTCAACGACGCCTTGAATCTTCGTTGATAATAATAGACGATACAAATTAGGATGGACCGATATTCTGGAGACGGTATGGTTTTTACGACCTAGGTAGGTATATCCTTAATTGGTTTATACGCATCATCGTATACAATCCCTATTGATTTGGCGGTCCTGTACAATAGAGCCTATTAATTCAAATATCTAAAGCAAAAATTAATTACTATTAATTAGTAGAGCTAAAAATCGAGAACGGCTTGATCAATTTGAATAATATTTTTTTTATTTGGTCCATCTTTCATAGCATTTTTTTAAAAATTAAAAAATGGAACAGTCAAAAGCTCGAAAAATAAACGATGCACGTTATTTTAATTGAAAATAATTTATCAAATTCTAATTTCTTCAGGGAGAAAACGTACCAATATAATCAGTCAAAAACATCATCTATTGTATTTCTATATAAGATACACTTAAAGGAATCGTCTGAATAACGTAAGCTTGTTGCTAACTTCTAATGCGACCAGATAAAGAAAATTCCTCCGAGCAGTTCACATACAGATGCTTTTCGAGAAACACAAACAAAGTTGCCGACAAGTTACATTACTTCGAAACAAAATCCTTCGTACGTACAGTACTCTGTTAAAGCCGATATAATGAAGCCTTTCGAAGCACCTAAGTCAAATAACAAATAGGGTCCTAGAAGGTATCTTGATACGTATATACGAGCCTTTGAAAACTTAGATCTAAGCTTGTTATTCAGAGAAGGTTTTAGCATTCAGTCTCCCTGTCTCTGCATTATAACAAGTATGTCGCTCCCTACTTTGTTTTATAACTAGAGTCCGACCAAAACTGGTTTTCCGGCCGAAACCGAAACTGAATATTTGGCCCTGGCTTCAGTTTCGGCCGAAACCGAAACTTATGTGGTCAAGTGTAAAATTCCTTAAAATACTGAAATTTGATGCATTTTACACGTTATGCTGACTAAGTTTTACATTAATGTTTTACATTAAGTTTTGTTGCAACGGAGCTATCCAAACGGCGCACGACAATTCCTGAACAGGGTCGCCAGCGTTCGCCATAGTGTTGCCGCGAGAAATGAAGTTAGGCGAGCGTGCACGACTACTTCCGAAATCAGTTTCGGTTTCGGCAAAAGTTTCGGCCAATTTAGGCCGAAAAATGAAACTGCCGCCGAAACCGAAACCGAACTTTCGGTCGGATACTAATTATAACGCATGGTCGATGTAAACATAAACACTCAATTTAAATAAACCTTTGAAGGGCATTACAGGGAACATAATAACCAATTAAAAAAAGGATTAGTTATTTAACCCCTCTGGCATCAGGCGTTGGTGAAATGTGCCTAAGAACATCATCTGAAAGCCTCTCGATTAATTATAAAAATGTGTAAGAATTGTATTTCTAATAAAAAAAAAGACGTGTGGCACTCGGAGACTGCCGCGGTAAAGCTATTGCATAGCATTTTTTATCAACTTATGTTTACCTACTGACGTCATCGGGACCGTGGCCTAGCGGTAAGGCGCTCTAAGTGCCCGGATTGCCAGAGAGACGCGAGTTCGAATCCCGTCGGTTCCGAAATTTTTTTTTAAGCGTGATATTGCAAAAAGTCATTAATTTAAAAAAAATGACTTTTTGAAATATCACGCTTAAAAAAAAAAAATTCGACGTCGTTGCCGAAATTGTACTTTTGATATTATGTTTTTGATACTCAGCGGGTGTTAGGTTTTTTCGTTACGGAATTTCTGTATTCGGTGTCCACGCTCAAGGGCCGCGATAAAAGCTATACAATAGCTTAAAAAGATAATAAAAATAAGAAGAGCCTATAAGTGAGCGAGTTTGACTAAGTAGGTGGTCATACCGATTAGTTAGCTTTCCCGATTAGTCGGTTCATTCCAAAATACCTGCTATAAAATTTAACAGTTGCCGATTAAAAATATAGACACGTTTGTCCTATTGTTGTTATAACGTTTTCTTTTTGTCGATTTATCGTATTTTCATCGATGGAAACGGTCTTTGATGGTATTAAAAGCAAAGGTAGGTAGGCCCACTACTCCTACGCCACTTCACTTGTTTATCTGGGAAAGCAAGCAACATCGCGTGTTACAACTAGTATTTTAATGGAACTGTCCCACGAAGTCTAGAGCTTGAGGCTTATATAACTCAGGTCTCTCCCGACAGGTTCTCAAGATAGTATTACTTTGAAAGGCGGCAGTATTCTTTATGAAAGCTTTAAGTTGTGTATGAAAATTTTAATTTAAAACTTAATGCATGAATATCATTAAAGAGAGGCCGGGCGTAATACATATATTATGTGCGGGCACGTTATTATAAGCTGTTGCATAATATTTAAATACTTATGTTAATTTTTTTCTGCTTTATAATTTCTTAGCTTTAATGACTTCAACATGCAAAAGAAAAAAGGTTTTATATGTGCGAAAGAAACGAGGTTTCATAGGTCAGTACTGTGAGTTAAAACTTAAAAATATAACTAAGTCGTCAAAAGTTAGAGTTAGAACAAACTTACGCCATTAATAACTGCTGGATTAATTTTGACATAGAGGTCATTTTTAATCTAATATAGCATGTAGGACTACTTTTATCCCAGTATTTCAATATGACCGATATTTTCATGGGTGATTTCACCCGAAGAGAAGGCGAAGAGTATGAATTGTAAGTAATGTTAAAATTGTTGTAGCGTTAACTAGGTACGTCATCGTTCCATAGGAGAAAGGGAAGAATATTTTCCTTTCAGATGATTGAGTGTAAACGGGAATTTACTTTCACGTGAATAAATTGAGTCGAATGGTTGATTTTTCGCGTAGATTTTTTATTGGTTATGTTAAAATTTGCATAAACAGAGTTCGGAAAAATGTTTTATTTTCATATACAAATTATAAGTTTGATAACGTAGGTAGCAGACATTCGAATGTTTTTTTTACGTGTATAAATAGCATGGCCTAAAATTTCAATATTAATTGAGATAAATGTGGTTTCGATTTAATAAAGAAAACTTTGGAAACCCGTAAAGATTACTATTAGATGTATCTATATCCCTTGATGTTACGTAAATTAATAAATCAATAAACTCAACTGTGTGAAATTCATTTCATACTTTATTTCGTTGTTAAAAGGGTGATATGAAATTTTTATAAATTTTGATGTGTCCAGTGTCATCTCACAAATTTAATTACACTTCTTAGGCTAAAATGCGTTTAAGATCTAGATCGTGTTAAAGAAATACAATATATAGCCGAAATACAAAACCCTCCATCTAAAACAGTTGGGCAAAAAGAAGAATAATATTAATCTGTCTAAATTAACTAAAGCTGGTGGAATATCGCTCCCTAAGCGATCGTTATCAAGGTAGAGCTCCTTCGTAAAATCCTACAATTCCGCTGATATTTCAAGAACTAAGTTGCGGAGTATTCGTTTCTGGATTTAACATCCTTAGGGACCTCTTTGTTGTCTACAAGAAAGTCTTGGATCCAACTGTTTACAGTTCATGTTGAAGTTGATAAAATATTGCTGCAGGATTGCGTGAAAAAGAGAAACTGTGTTTTTTTATCCCTTTATACTATTTGGACGAGGACAAATTTACAAGGACGAGATAAGGAAAAGAAGAATTTAGAAGAAGTAGAAACTAATCCCTCAATCCACTTTTTTGGTCTAGCAAGACTTAACAGTACAGTACAGTCTCATTAAGTTATGATAGCTACCACGACATTGGTAGGTACTCGTATTATAGCAAGGAAATAGTAAAAGGTTTAAGAACCGAATAAACAATATTCCATTCATTTTTATGATATACGAGTATACAAACACATTTTCTATTCGGTGTAATTTGCTGTATTATAGCGGTTAACAGATTAGGCTCACGCTACACCAATTCAGCACCACTTAGTAATGAACCTACAGACAAGCCGCTACAATATTACTGTAGCCGCACTAGATCGCCTCTATTGAAAGACTATCTATTTAAAATCTATTTAAAATCAAGGCCTTACTTTTTGTGGAATCCTAAACAAATATTAAATTATTAATAAACAAATTAAAAATGGAAAGCACGTAATTTGATACCTATTATATTTAAAATATAATATATTATATATAATATATATAATTGTTACCTTTCAAGATTATAATGAATAACATAAAGTACAGAATTGTATCAGCAAATAAACGATTTGATTTGATTTGATTTGATTTGAAAATCTTGCTTTGTGTTTTTGTAAGTTGATGTGATTAAAAAGGTATTAAATATATCTAATTTAACTATATCTAATTGTTCGAAGTTTATTAATCAAATTTATTGTCATTTGTTTGTTCATGAAGATTCACGTTGAGTTTGGCTTTATAGAGTGGACGGCGCGGTGTCCTTAGTGATTCACGTGAGGATTATGCAATTCACATAGATTGTATTTCGGATGATGTCCATTCGTTGACCCCGTGACGTTCCCTGCATTGACAAAGCGACGTCCACACGTGAGGACTATCTCTCTAACTATACAGTGGTATAGGTGCGGAGTGGATTTAATGAGCTAAGACCCTATATGTCATACATGTAATACATTAAGTACAAATCAAATTATGGAGATGCAAATGCTGTTTGCTTGGTAATGAATTACATTGCAGATCAAGCATCAAGATCAAGATTCTCATCAGTGCGTAATAAAGACTTTATAACATTTGTAAACATGAATATAAATATTCGGTAGCATCTGTTTACTCAGAGTTAATAATTCTAGTACGTTTAAAATATTTGTTATCTTGATAGATATAGCATCGTTGTAAAGCACTTGTGTTTGCTAGAAACAGACTAAGAAATTAATGTGTTTTGAAATAAACATGTACGATTGAATATAGAAAAAGAATATTATCTATAATATTGTAAGTAGGTGAAGATTGTAAACAGAATTAATATTCTACTTTATAAGAACTTGGCACTATTTTTTTAATTGTTTGTGTAGAAAACATGACATAATATCCATATCTCATCTCATCATGATCATGAATTTTAATGGATGTCGCATTTTGGACGGCAATTCGAATCGAATTGTAAAATTTGGTATATTTATAGCTGTTTACGCGCATGTAAATACACTACTTACACAATCTATGGTCTCCACACCAGCAAATCCAGAAATGCAGCTTGGCTGCAGAAATAACTACCCGGAATCCGATTGAACTGAAATTTTGCATACTTATGTATGTCGCGTGACAGTAAAATATTATGATGATATGGAGTTAATCTGATGCTGCAGCTGGAAGGCGGCCATAGGAATTCCACAATAAAACGATACAATCCTGTAGAATTTGGGCTCATTTGGTTCGTCTAAAATATTGTAAAATAAGAGCTTATGTAATTTTTTTAAATTAATACTCGTGTCAAGAAAAACTTGTGCGTGTAGGAACGCCTGACAGAACTTAACGCGGTTAGCGCTGTAGGTTACTTTGAGAGAGGAGGAGTCTCACCACTGACGTATGCGTGAGAGAAAGGGAAGCCAGACGGACTATCACGAACGAAGCGGTTTACCCTCCCTTAAGAAGAAGACTGGTACTCGTATATATGATATATCGCCGTTCCCAAGACACTCATCTGACGTCACGTATTGTATACGTAATGTGGAAGATTTCCGCGACCAAGTTCCAGCACACGTGACAAAGTTCCCACAAACATTGTTTGTACTAAAAACATTATTTACAATTTGTTTAAATTTATGTTAGATGTACGTGTGACGCGAATGTGGTATTACGACGAAACTAACGTTTAACTATAAAAGTATGCCTAACATTGGAGCATAATAATTGTCTTTTTTTCTTTTCTAAATAAATAATAATCATTAGGTACTTATCAATAAAAACAAGCTTTAATGTTAGGTATAGGTTTCTATTTATTCTTTTCCTTAAATATTAGTTCTATCATGTGATCAATATTCCCCTTTCCCCTCCAAATGAGTAAAAATCTTCTAAGAATGATCATGACACTAGTTCACTGGCGGGATTCTTACTCAGGTGCTCGAGGCTTTGTTTTAATTCTATAAATTATAATCAAGTTTTAATATTTTAAGTCTTTCCCATATCGAACCACAATAAAAGGAACTCGCCAATCCCGAGGCTGTGTAAGCTTTACAATAAGCTAAGTGCTACGGATATTTTTATTTGTTCATTCTCAAAATTTAGTGAATCTGTTAAGTTTGAATTAAAAACACTTAATAGTAATAATTATTAGTTTAAATATTTTGTATTCTCTGTTAAAAATTATGTAAGGTACGAGTATATAACTTTACATAACTTCAGCAAATCTAGTAAATGTAAATTAGTCGCAGGCTGTGTGTACCTATAATTAATTCATTTATTTTATTTTTATTTAATGATTTATCTCTAAAACTATTGGTATATAAAAAATAATATTAAATAGAGAAAACACAAAACCATAAAATTCATAACCGGCTATTAACATAAGTAGAGACGAATATCTTAGCATTCCATGGATTCACCGTGCGGGCGCCGGGTCCATCGCGTGGCTGAGAGAAAAACTCCGAACAGAGCCCGAGACTTGTGACTCGGGTGTAGGTTTAAGGGTACCCTTAGTGACGCGCGTCAACACTCACCTCCTCTGTTCAAGTTATTCTCCCTGCCTAGCCAAATTCGGAAGGACCCTACTAGAGCAGCTTTGGACACTCGTTCCAATATGGAGCTTATTGCACTTCTAGTAAGGCCAAGGTCTTTTAGCAGGTTGTAGAGGGACTTCGCTGGTATACCCCTCGCACCCACTTCTATCGCGTATAAATTAACCACATAGCCATTTTTGGTTAGTTCATCAGTAAGGTCATAATATTTATTCACTTTGAATACATGGTCTTTAGGGATGTTTGTTTCCCACGGCACTGTAAGCTCAACAAGTACTATACGTTTGATTTGTTTGGAAAAAGAGTTTAGTTAGAGTTCGTTAGAGAGTGCGTAAAAGATTTAAAATTATCCGAAAGTGCAGTAATTATGTTTCTTGACAAGCAATAAGCTACTTTTTATGTTAGAAGTGAGCCCCCGAGATTAAGAAACAAAAACCTAACATCTGTGTCTGGTTGGGGGCGCAAGACAATGTATTTTTGGGCATCTTAGAGGGCGTACTCAGCGAAATGCTAATTTTATGGCCCTTGGCACTTAAAACCAGCCATCTACTTCCATCATTAAAGGGGGTTATTAGATGTAAACCATTGAATTTTTATGCCACATTTACTAAATGGGTTCAGACTTGTCTAAGCGTTTTACGATTACTTAATGTTTTTCTTGACGTCTTCGTAAAAAATCGAGATAAAATGTATTAGGTAGCCATGATTTATTCGTCCATACCTATCTCTATTTAAAATCAGCCTAATCGTTTCAATAAATGCAAAAAGACGTAGCAACAAATATACATATAGACTTTCGCTTCGCTTCGCTTCGCTAATAATAATAGTGATAGCCTCTTTGGCTATCGAGGTCAGGTCCAAGGATCCTGTACCGCCAACTCCGAAATTATACATGACTAGCAATCGCCTCTGAAACCTCTGAAAACCTCTTAGGTACCCTTCTAATTTTAAAGACCTACTTTAATATAAAAAGTGCTCATTCCCAGCGCCCCCTTTCAATTTTATTTTTTTTAACTTTCCCGTGAAGCAATATCCTCTATCCCGTCCCGTGTACGAAAGATCTACATTTTATTAAACATTGTACGACATTACAGTACATTAACATTAACAATATATATTTATGGCAAGCTGGTATGTATAGCTTGAAATTAAATAGTCTATTAGGCTCTTGAGTCTGGCTTTCAAAATAAACAAAAATAATTTTATAACCCGACACGCTGATCTAGAGATTAGCCCGTTTAAACAAACGAACAAACTCTTCCGCTTTATATTACAAGTATAGATATGGTCTTCTATGGCAAATAAATTCAATGAATTCTCAACTCTATTACCGTATTATCGTTTCTGACATGTAACAGCATTTACCAAAATGCTGACACGTATTCTGTAGGTACTCATGCTTACTTATCGCGTGTCACGCTTTTTAGAAATTTTGTATTATCTCCTAAACTATGTAACTATTTAACATACTGTAAAAGGCAAATCTTATCTCTATAATATCCTTGTGATTATTAAATAATTTATTTTGATAAGGATATAAGTAAAAAAAATTTTAATAATTTTTTAATTTTTAAATTTGTAAGCATATAAAATGTTTTTTTAAAACACAAATGGTTCTATATCTGCCAAAATATAAAAGATAGATGTATAGTGCCGCGGACTTTTTTTGTAGAACTTTTAAAGATACATAAAATTTTCATACAATGTTTTGAATTATATCCTAGAACTAAGGCAGTGCACGCGCTTTAAGCCGATTTAATAAATTTCACGGTCCGACTTGCTATTACAAATATAAAATATAGCCTATGACACTCCTCGATAATGTAGCATTCTACTGGTGAAAGATTTTTTTTTAATTGGATCAGTAGTTCAGATGATTAGCGCCAACAGATGCTCCATTTACGAAGTTACAAACTTTACCTCTTTATAATGTTAGTATAGATATTACGTTTGTTTTTTTACTGTTATTGGATAGTATTAACACAGTTTAGGAAATATTATTTGAAACTAAACGTTATTTTTTAAATTATGGTGCCGGCGGTATTTGAACCCACGTTCCCCGGAAGTTCGTTCACGAATCTCGCTGGCTCTGCAATTTTCTATATTACGTTTATTTCCAAAAATGATATCTTAAAATGTGGTTTACACTATCCTATAATATGTGATGGTGATTACTATTTTAAAATCCAAAATCTAAAACATACAGTAGTTGTTTTCTTTTATGATTGTTATAGAAGAAAACAAGATTTTAGAGTTGGTGAAGGAAAATGTCAACATACTTGATTTACTATCGATATTAGGCTCTTTTAAGACTAGACGTGTTAGATACTCATAGTTTTAATTTTAGGTTTATCATTTTAATTGATTGTGGTCATTACAATAATACTAAAAAAAATATGACATAAGTTATTGTACTTATTGTAGAAACATAATGATTTATCTAAGTATTTGCTGCGGGGGCCGAAGCGAGTAATTATTGTCACTGTTCTAACAATGTTTGAAAGACGCTGAAAAGAATGAGATTGGAATAAAAGTAGGAAGGAGGTTCTTTGGGTGCCAGACGGCCGTTTCTGCTAACCAGGCGATAATTGAGTTAAATCTGCGTAATGGTCGTAAGTGGTTTTCTTTATAGAAGTAACTGCTGGACAAAGCGGAAGGCCTTGCCCTCTAAGTGTAGACATCACTTAAGAATAGAGCAACGATTCGCATGGTATGCAAGAAACACGTCGTTCAAAGTCAGCCATCCTGTGAACTTAACTGACTGACTGAACTGCAGGTGTTAACCCTTATGAATTAGTTATTACACCGGTAATGATTCAGAACAAAACTTAGCACTGTTGCTTGTCAGCAGAAATCGTAGTAATTAACGATTACTCTAACAGTTCTACTATTCATATGGGGCAATAACAAGGTACATGATAATAACAATTATTAAAATTCTTACATAAAAGTAAGAATTTCATATATATTTTAAGAAATTAACAGACAGTCACAGCATAGATATTAAAATAACGAACAAATAAAACAAATACTAAATACGAATTATCTTGATTAAATAAACGTACTACCACCTGTATCATTAAATATATAATTAGCTTATGAAGTTTAATAACATAATTAAGTATTACTTTATTTAGTGTAGTCCATATATTCATTATTTAGAGACACGTAAGATCTGTCGTGCCAATGACGTCAATCGCATTATTTTGTACTGCAAAATCTCGATTTGTGTTTCCGTGAGCGATCAGCTTTAATCTATCTAAACGACTTGTGTTATTATGTTTAAGACCTTGGTATAAATTCCAAACTTATCATTTTTAATGAAAACTTTTACCACACATCACGGAAATAAATCGAGAAAAATTTAAAATCGTTCTCAACAGAACTCATAAATTTAGCTCTTTCAATGCTCTTCTCATGGTCTATATAAATTACTAAACTATAAATTTTTATGTTCTCCAATTTATCGAACTAGATGGTCCTCGCAGATTTATTGGTTGACTGCGAGAATTTATTTGAAGATGATTTAAAATAATATTGGTTTTGGCATCCAGGTTTTTAGTGATTGATGGTAATGGAAAATGAAGCATTATTTCTCGAAAGTGTTTAATTAAAAGTTGTAAATATGCTTTTAAATAGATAAATGTTGAACCACTGTTTTTATTATATTGCGCTAATATTTACTCGTATTTTCCTACCTGTATATTTATTATAATAATAGAGTCGAAGCCGTAACGTTTATTCAAAGTACAGAAAGTACCTTAAATTAAATTACCTATCAAAACCAAATAAGAACAAAATGGGGCAGCTGAATGAATAATAAACTGTTTTGTAACAAGTTTTAAACTGAAAAAGGTACAATATTCGGTTACTATGTACGTTTTTGTAATTATTTAATGCCTGCCTTTTATAAACTTTTTAGATAGGATCGTCTGTAAAGAAATGATGCGGAAAAAAAACATTTTCACGTGGACAGAGTCGTGGGCGTCTACTGTTAAAATATATTCAGGGTCCGAATTTTCCACAGTTCCGTTTGTTCTACCGAATTTCTTATATTTGTATTTTTTTCCTGTTGTTTTAATTTTGCCCAGCGATGTTTAATGAATTAACTAGGTCGTATATTTCGTTTGTCTTTGGATGTGAAAAGGTAGCTTAATTTAATTTACAAATATCAGAAAAAAAGGCACAGCCTCGAGCATAGAAAATCTCTTTGAGGTTAAGACTTTTATAATTATTGTAAGTAATATATAATATTACAATACGATATAACATACAATTTTTTTAAATGATAACTCGTTTAAACTCAATAATCGTTAGTTTTTTTGTGTAAATATAGGGCATGTTCTGTTACACTTCTTCTTCTATATATATATTATAAAACTCTTCTGTTACTGAGTGATGTACTGACTGACAGACAACGCACAGCGGAAACTACTGGCCGTAGAGTGCTGAGGCACGTATCTACCACTAAGAGAGGATTCTGAAATTCCCCAAGTAGGGGGAGAAAATGGGGGTAAATTGAAAATTTAAGTTTCTTAATGGATTTACTTGAAACTTTGTATGTACGTTCCACCAGTGAAGCAAGTGAGCACGGAGAAAGGGTTTTTGGAAATTCCTTTAACAGAATTTAACACCGCCGAAACTTTGTAACGGAACCAGACTCAAAGTTATCTTTTTGCAAAGAAATATTAATATGGAAGCAGAATTTTTAAGGGGTTGTGGCGCCGGCGAAATAGTGTTCATACCTCGCATACTCCCCACAACTACTCCTTCCAGTTGAAGTGCCTTCAATTTCCTTTGAGCTTATGCTTTGCCATAACTATTAATAAGTCACAAGGGTGTCTGGCCTTAAGGAGGCGAGCGCGGATCCAGAGGGGGGTCATGGAGGTCATGACTCCTTTGGGCTGGTCCTATCTCTGTATGATTAATAAATCACTATTTAGTTTTCAATAAATTATTATAATCGTCATTGTTCTTATGCCACTTTTATTCTTCTTTACATCATTTATTCTTTTTATTAATAAAAATTATTGTTTCGCTAAAAGACAACAGAAACTTTATATTTCATGTTTATTAAAACATATTTAGTACATGCTCCTCTCATTTTGTTGTGGGGTCTCTAAATCGAATTTGGAGTTCTACAATTATTTCTCTACCGCGACATTAAAACTGACACCACTAAATGATAATTAGTGATTAAACTAAATTACCTGTTCGTGAAGTTCAATCATAAGTTGTATAGAATATATATCTATTATATATTATGTTTATAGCTTTCATATTAGTCTAGGCTATACTATATTTTAAACTATGCTTTATCTTTAACACATCCATGTTCCTTGGTGTGACAGTAGTGAGGTACTTTCCAGGAGAAAGTCGGCCATGAACAGCTCTATTAGTACAAAAATTTAGAAAGGTTCAATAAATTTAAAAACCGATGATTATATTATTAATATTTTACTATCATTTATTTATTTACATTTTTTCTTTAAATTTTCAACAATGCTTATAAAAATATTATAAAAAACACTATTAAAAATTAAAAAAAAAATCTCCGCCTGTTGCGGGGCTCGGGGACTCAAACAACCGGTGGTCAGGGCTTCAGAGTGAGAAACCTCCTCACAATACGCGCCGTCTCAAGAATTACTGCCGTCTATATCGGACCCTTGATCCAACAACTAAGCAAAAGCTTCTTAAGGTGTTGGTCGAAGCTTTTATATTTTTTATATTATTAACTATTATCAAACAGAATAAAAAAACTTTTAACTTTGACCATTTACCTTAAGTATTAAATTTTTAGGCTCATTAAAGCATGTAATTCTAATATGTCTATTACATTCTACTATTACACGAACATACGCTGTGCTACATTTATCAAAGTTTAAACTATAAGATGATGCCTCTAGGCATTAATTCCACCTTCGTAAATTTAGTTTATGCGCAATAAAGAATACGATGAATAAAAAGATACCCAATGTTATAAAGCGTCGGAAAATAGACCTTTGATATAACTTGTTCTTGACTGCGTTAATTAATTTTACGTGATGTTTTCTCACTATAAATTTTTTAATTATGAGAAGTTGTTTGTATAAAACGTTTGCCCGTCCTCTTTATGAACTGTGATAATAATTTTTGCCCCAGGCCAGAATCAGATGGGATAGGATGGCAATATGGACTCGTGTAGTAATCAATAGATCGGGACATTGTGATTGCAAGACTTAGGTATATCATTTTCTAAAAGTTGAAACTTGGAATTAACCCAGACTTCTACTTCGACAGGCAACTTTTTTTTTGTTTCATCTACTACAAGTTGGCCCTTGACTGCTATCACACCTGATGTTAAGTGATGATGCAATCTAAGATGGAAACGGGCTAACTTATTGGGAGTAGGATGAAATCCACACCCCTTTCGGTTTCTACACGACATTGTACCGGAACGGTAAATCGCTTGACGGTACCCCTTTGTCGGTAGGGTGGTAACTAGCCACGGCAAAAGCCTCCCACCAGCCAGACCAAGACAAATTAAGAAAAGTCTTTATCTGCCTCACCGGGAATCAAACCCAGGACCTCCGTCTTATAAATCCACCGCGCATACCACTGCGCCACGGAGGCCGTCAAAGGCAACTATGAAGTTTGGACCATGGTAACCTCGGGAGGTAGCAGATGTCAACCATTTATAAAAACATGGTTATAAATTAATCTTTGAAATCTTTGCTAAAAGGTCACAAGTGTGTATAAATGTTAGTTCAATAGTTAACATCTGGTATAAAGTTTTCCAAGTTCCTTTTTACAAAGATACATGTTGACTATCCACTGAGTTTTTATATAAACCAATACTAAGGTACAGTATATCCCTAAATTAACATGTTAACTGTGTAAAAATAGATGATTTACCAATCTACATAAAAATTATAGTAGTACCGCACCATATGGATCTCAAGCAACGCTTCGGTTTGTTTATTTTTTAAAGTTGTGTTATGATCGTTTTAATTTTGGATGTTTGATACGTGTGAATAACCCTGATTTATCGCACATGAGTCTCATCAGTCATCATTTACATCTTAACACGAAAACACATTTGGTTCATGCATTAGATTCATCTTAGAGCGACAGATAAGAAAAAACATTAAGTAACAGTAAACATTTCGTATTTATGTCTTCATGGGTTTGGTTTGGTTCCTCCGAATTACATAATATATACTGTTGGCAGCATTGTATACTCGGCGAACCATAGATTATAGAGGTGCCGATTTTCTGTGTTATGGCACCCCGTTTAGAAGCATAAATCAGATTATAGCAAAAACGGCGGTTACGGGCGGTTATATAAACGAAGCCCTAATGGTGAAGGTGGTCATTATTTTGTGTGTTCTTTTTGTGTGCAGTTATGCTGCCAGTTAATTTTGTTAAAAGTTAAAGTGTAATAAAATTGTAAATTGTGTGATTACCGTAAGATTGTTTCATTTTGATTTGAGTTAAGAAAGTTTGTAATTAAAATGTGTAGATATTTTGATTAATGTTGTTTTCCTGCTTGTGCCTTTTGACCCCTTCTGATGATGTTGCTAAAAATTAAAAATTACATTATTTTTTTAACTTTATGAAACAATCTTAAAATAAAATGAAAACAACTTAGAGTTTATGGTGTTAGATGATTAGTTATTTGCCGTAGGTACCGTACAATAATATTATGGTTATATAGATATATTATTTATACAAGTGTTCATAAAATTAGATGTATTTGGTTGACCACGAATATTTCAAGTTGTTTCTAAAAAACGTAATAGTTATTGAAAACAAATTTTTAATACGTACAATAGCTATTTTCGTGCAATCGCGTAGAACATAAAACTTAGTAATGGATTCGATAACAGCATTAAATTTTTCGTAAATGCTTACTGTTGTTGAAAAATTTAATATTGAATACGGCTTTAATAATATGAGTATAATAATATTAATGTATTGAAGTATTTTATGACATCGAATCACTTTAATAATACTACGTATTTCCGGTATATTTCACCGCGGCTTATTGACACTCGTGACAGTAGGCTTAAATCATTTTTGCGCATAGGATCAGCATGGTTGTCCTTGTCCCACACTAAATTGCAGCCAATATGCTTGTCACCATTTTAATTTATATACCTAGTTATTAGGATCAGTTAGCGTAGGTTTTGTTTTGTACTCAACTTCTGGGGGATAGATATGGGGAATCTATCGCCCAACGGAGATAAGCCCTCAAGTAGGTAGACGCTGTCTGAGTTCCCGTGGCGGCTTTAATTAGTTAGGTTTCCATAAGTCCTAGAGGAGAGCTTGCTTTTGTGGGCGACGCTGACTGGTTTATGGTAGTAGTAATAACGTTCCCATAATGCAGTTCCAGGCGATGAGTTGGAACATCGTGGGGTTTTAGTCGGTAGAAGTCCGACATAATCTTCTTGCCTCCCCATGGCGAGAAGGTATCCATGAGGATTTCCCCACGTTAAAAAAAAAAAAGGTTTTGTTTTGTACTCATGCCACAAGTGTGGAGCATCAGAGGACACAGCGCATCATACTTTGGCAGTGTGCGTCAGTGGTGATTACTCTTCAAGGTGACCTCTCACTCTCGAGTTTTGTCAATTACATGCTCCGCAGTGAGGGAGGGTGGTCTCACGTTGCCTCCTTTTTAACCGACAAAAAAAAACGGAGGAGGTTCTCAATTCGACACATATATATGTTTTTTTTTTGTATGACCACGCATAATTTGTTACAGAGTTGTCCGATTTTGATAATTCTTTTTTATTCAAGTGGGCACACTTCCAAAATGGTCCCATAGTCATCATGTTAGGATCTGATGATGATATCTTGGGAAAATTGAAGGAACTCTTCAAATTTTATAGACACACTTGCAGCGATTTCATACTAATAATATTCCCAGGACGCCCGCAATTTCAGCCGCGTAGCCCCGTCTGTCTTATCTGTTAATCCAGGGTGTCAGCTAACTCCGTACTAAATTTTATTTAATAAAATCGCGCCAGCTGTTTAGTCGAGAAGAAGTAACACACATACAAACTCACACACTCACAAACTTTCGCCGTTATAATAGTAGTTTGATTATCAGAGTTGAAATTAGGGCAATGCCATCGGAGTCCAGGCACAGAATTTGAAGAGGCACATAAATGTCGCGACCAGAAACATACTTAATATTTATAGCGTCAGTTACAAAAGAAGGTAAATGTTGATACCACCACATAATAATATATATTACGTAAACTTTACACATCACATCTTAAAATATCTGGTCCAGGCAGGATAGACGCGCGATTATGAAGCTTACTTTGGGCGAATACTTTTAATTGCCCTACGAGTGTGTAAGCTTACCTCATCTTGGCCCCTTTTACCACATTACTATTTACCCTTTACTCATGGCCCTGTAAATTATTTTTACAGTACCAAGAAATCAACACAAACTTCCTATTTATCAAGGTTGATATTAATTAGACGTGTTGTCATGCCCTCTAGTTAGATAAAGTTCAATTAGTGATGAAATCTGGATTGCTTTGAATAAGCTTATCTATATGATATCTTTTCGGTCCAATAACTGGTGATAAGGTGCTCATAGAGATACAAAATCATTAGTTTGAGATAATATTAACGCTGCAAGTACTTATCGAGCGCTATCAGATATGCATACGTTCTTATCGCTGAGGTTACTTTCCTTTCCATCCGGAACGCTAAATTGCTTGGCGGTACGTCTTTGTCGGTAGGGTGGTAACTAGCCACGGCGAAAGCCTCCCTCCAGCCAGATTAAGACAAATTAAGAAAAATCTTAATCTGCCCCGCCGGGAATCTAACCCAGGATCTCCGTCTTATAAATCCACCGCGCATACCACTGCGCCACGGAGGTCCTCAAGAAAAAAAAGTGTGACAAAAAACAAAAAAAAATTACCTGCCTGTCGGTTTGTATGTCTCTCTTGGTATTTTATTGGTAAAGAAGCAATTTACGCGGATCTACAAGACGGTTCAATAAGGTTCCGTAAAACATCCGCATCATAAC
This sequence comes from Mycalesis mineus, assembly GCA_034621355.1. NCBI lineage: Eukaryota > Metazoa > Arthropoda > Insecta > Lepidoptera > Nymphalidae > Mycalesis > Mycalesis mineus. The sequence goes on from CM067885.1 coordinate 11,392,581, forward strand.
CAGTTCATTTATTTGAAAGCTACTATGCCACAGACAGAGATATGATTTATTTGAAATACTTCTATTTAAAATGCAAATACAAAATGCAAAATACCTATTTTGTATTTTGCATTTAAATACTTTTTAACAAAAACATTTTGTATTTTATTTGAAATACCTTTTGAGATGTATTTTGCATTTTTAAAATTCATTTCAAAATGCAAAATACTTTGTAATTAAGTTTAGCCAACATTACCAGTCAAACGAAATGAAATGAACAAATGACTCTTGTATTGCCGAATTTGGCCGATAGTGGATTTTTGTGGGCCGCGATTCACGCTAAAACATTGAATGTATTAAAATTAAACTTGACACGTTTGTAGTTCATATTTTGAGGCATTGCATTGGATAGTTTTTGTCTCGAAAATCAAAGTAGAAGGGGTTGAAAGTTTTTAATTTTTGAAGTAATGTTAATGATCTATAATACTGAATAAATATGTTATTCAAGGATTTTTCTAAATTCAACCCTATAGGGTTATATAGGGGTTGACAGTTTGTATGTAAAATTCCTTTTAAATGTTCTTGATTTAAATATTTAAATCAAATTATCTTTATAGAACTACTGATTATACTACTCCAACAATAAATTTTTTTCTCAATCTGTTTGTTGAATCTCTGAAACAGCTGGACCTATTTAGACGAGTCTTTCGATACTTATTTACTAATGTTATAAGTAACTTAGGGTAATCTTATTTTAGTAATATTATAAGTGTCTGTTCTAAAATAAATAAAAATATCATATGATTTGGTCAAAAGGTATTTTAATTTAGAAAAAGCATTTTGAAAATACCTATTTTGCATTTTGCATTTGAAATACAAAACGCAAAAGTATTTGGTATTTTGCATTTGAAATAGTAAATCTGAAAAGTATTTTGCATTTTGTATTTAAATGCTTTGATGAAACCATTTTGTACATCTCTAGCCACAGACATACCTATAATCACACAGACACAGTCAAACGTATAGCCTCATCTTTTTGCATTTAAGTTTAAAAAACAACGCTGAAATACTAACAGAAAGGTTGTTTTGAACAGAATAACAAGTGTGATGCAACATGTGCTGCCAACATGCCCGTATGAAACTAATTTAAGTTTCAGAGCTAGGTTATAGAACCATTAGTTTGGCATTGGATTAGTCAGCTGCTTGTTGTACGAGTTTCTCTGACTCTATTAAATTTTGTTAACTTTAGTGCGTGATGTTTTATACAACGTGTTAATTAGATTATAATGTTCTGACCAAAGTTGAGGTCACGCTGCCTCTAGGGTACACACTATAAAGATTTTTCTTGGAAAAAATATACAGCTTATTTTCTTGACCTGGCATTATCCGTAGCTGAACTACTCGTAGATAACAGGGAACCAATGAAGCGGTTAAAAAGGCTGAGTAGATTAATAACATGTCATATATTGCTTAGGTAGGTATATGTTCGTGACACTAAATTTAAAAAAATATTTTTTGCTATTAATTTAAGAGTTATTGCTCGACAAAATGAAGGGTTTGCTATCATTTTGCCGTTTCGATAACGGTATGAAAAAAAAACACTCAAAACGCTATCTTTTAAAAATTATCTTCCGACCCATTGTGGAGGTCCAAAAGGAAAAAGATTTACTTTATCTTTACTGTGAGGCCGCTATTCCCTGCTGTCTAGATGGTAATCTTGTGGGTTCATTCCTTTTATATAGTTCAATACAACATGCGAGCTTCATATCGATGTGACCGAGTATCGTCATAAAACAAAGTCCCTCGTCACTTCTGTATATCCAAAACTACTAAATGCTTAGACGAATAAATAGGTTAGAGTGATTCCTGTAGAAAAAATTCAATCTTTTTCGGTTATCATGACCAACGGTTAACATAAGCTAACTATAAATTTACTGTTCACGACAACCCGTACGCCGGCTAAGGACGTAAACCGGGCGGTTATCTTAACCGAGCTTACGTTCTTAACCGGCGTACGGGTTGTCGTGAACAGTAAATTTATAGTAAAGTTATGTTAACCGTTGGTTATGATAACCGAAATCTTGGTGCACACAGGCCTAAAAAATAGCCTCATAACAAATAAAATGAATTTCTTATTTAGGTGTATTTGGAACGTTGCAATACGTACAACGCAATAGATAGTGCCAGCTAGTATATCTATAATAACATGCTAATAGGAACATGAAAGACTGTTTGTTTTTTTATACAAACGACTTACGAACTTTTATACGAACGAATACCAAACAGAAAAACGTATCTAATATATAAAACCCTTGTTGCGTTTGTGGTCGCATTGTCTTCGGTCGATTTTAATGATTATTTTTAGTATATTTGGCAGATTTTTTTTTAAGGTAGATAGACTTGCGCTTGACTACAATCGCGCCTGATAGAAACCAGTGATGAGGTCTAAGTCGGAATGCGCTTACCTAGAAGATGCCTATTCACTCTTGCCTTGAAGATGCGATGGTTAGGTCGTAGGTGGTAGGAAACACTGACGTTAGGAGGGCATTCCACCCTCTTGCCGTGCGTATTAAGAACGTGGACGCAAAATGTTTAGTACGAGTTGCTTGGACATCCACCACGTAAGGGTGCCAGTGTTCACGTCGTCTAGCTGTTCTGTGGTAGAAAGGGGAGGGAGGAACAAGATCATGCAGTTCCTTCGCACACTCCCCGAAGTATATCCGGTAAAAAATTGTTAAACAAGCAACATTGCGATGATGCTGCAAAGATTGCAGTTTTGCCTGCGTTAAAGGAAAACGTCATAAGGTATTTTTCCCTCCACCCTCCACTTCATTTAGCAAAGAGAGAAATTAGAGCAACGTTAGCTAGCTATCTATACATACATAGATTATAATAAACTACAATCTGCAAAAAATATATTTGTCTTGCTTTTTATCTTAAAAATTCAAACATATATTATGCGGTGAAATTTTCAAGGATAATACTAATTTCTCACGTGAGAGATATGAACAAACATTTATTTAGGCTTTTGGTAAATAAAGGATTACGTTTTAATAGGCTTGTAAATACAGTGTATGATAATGTACTCCAACAAGGTTGAATAGTAGATTCAATATTTACTGCAAGTGTACTCGGTAAATGAAAATTGTGTTATTGAAAATAATGAATTAAACTAAAACATGTGTTTCTGATTTCATACTATCAGATATTCTGCATTTTAATACTTAGTTCGTACCAGCAGTTAACTTGTTGACGACATGTAACTGAACGAGCAAATTGAGTGCAAATTCTGGCTGAACATCTAGGGACCGTTTCTAACTTATCACGAATTGTATTTATAATAATTTTTTGTTCGATTTCTTGATTTTCTCATTCATTATTCTATATCTGAAAAAATAATATTTTTTTTATCGACTACAAGTTGGCCCTTGACTGCTATCACACCTGATGTTAAGTGATGATGCAATCTAAGATAGAAGCGGGCTAACTTGTTAGGAGTAGGATGAAATCCACATCCCTATCGGTTTCTACACGATATCGTACCGGAACGCTAAATCGCTTGGCGGTACGCCTTTGTCGGTAGGATGGTAACTAGCCACGGCGAAAGCCTCCCACCAGCCAAATAACTAAACATGAATAACGAAATCATTGCACGTAGTTTAATAAATAAGATAGGAGGATTACGTTGCGACTGAAGGTCAGGGTGATAAATTAATATATCGGCAGTTTGCCCTTAGTTGCTGTACAGGTGATTAAATTGGAGGTTAACCGAAATAATGGTGTCCGTGGCGCAGTGGATGCATAAGATTTATTTATTTATAAGACGGAGGTCCTGGGTTCGATTCCCGGCGGGACAGATTGAGATTTTTCTTAATTTGTCTTGGTCTGGCTGGTGGAAAGCTTTCGCCGTTTCCACCCTACCGACAAAGACGTACCGCCAAGCGATTTAGCGTTCCGGTACGATGTCGTGTAGAAACCGAAAAGGGTGTGGATTTTCATTCTACTCCTAAGAAGTTAGCCTGCTTCTATCTTAGACTGCATCTTCACGTTGATAAAAAAAAAGGTTTTGTTAATTTGGGGAGGAATAATAAATTACCTATTTCGCTTTTATTTATTTACAGTTAAACATGTACATTGAATTAAATATTTACAATTAAATAAATAAAAAAGTAAGAGCTTAAACACTACAATATCCTAAACTATATATAATATATTAAACAATAAAAATAAAAAAACAGTAAAAAACTTAGGCGTCATAATATTCCTCCGAATCGGTGTCGAGCGGTAAAGTGCCCAGAAGGCTGGCAGCATTGCCACGTTGAATGGCAATGCTGATCCTCTGTCCTAAAAAGAGACCAGCCTTCTGGTCACGGGAGGCGTCGATTAAACGCTTTGAGATTTCTCTATAAAAAAAGCGAGTACTCGGACCCCACGGTCCCAGCGTTTCAACTCCAAACGGCTCAAATACATAATCACCGACGAGGTTACTGTACTTGCGCCGTTTGAGAGTCTCCGCTGATGCAGCAGCAGCGCCCGCACAGCCCATCGTGCTAGGAAGATGTGAAGGCGCAAGGGTGTCCACGCAAGTTGCGTCCCACACCAAAGGCCTTCCCATCTTCCATGGCATCAATGACATGCCGTCTGGTCTCTTGCCATCGTCGCGCGCCAAGCCATTTGGTTCTAAAAAAGAAACAACAACCTATTTCTAAACACAAAACCAATTATAATTGTTAAACGTAGTATACGTTTAAAAAAAATCTAACCTTTTATTAAAAGTAGAGAATTTTTGGAAAGTTATGACAGTTTAAACTCTTTTATTTAATGACTCTCTATTCCAAAATCAGTTACATTTAACATTAAGAACTTTAATAAGCACTAATTGTGACGTAATAATTTTAACACTATCAGAACTTAACATTTCGCAAACCCAGTATTGATTTGGCGATAACTCGGCGTTTCAGAAACTGGGACTATTCCAGTGAAGTTTAGCAATATCCCGCATTCTGCCTCTTAACTATTACGAGTAGTGTCATGAAAACATAGCCCTCTTAAATAGATAACGAGGATTCGTGGGAATAGTTACATTTATTTACATTCGGTGACGAAAATGACTACATAAAAGAAATAGGTTTCTGTTAAAAGGATGTGATTGAATATAATTTGAAAAGATACTTGATTAAGTTGTTTTTTATTTCCAGAAATCCCTTACTTTTTTAGGTAGATAGGTATAGGTACATCTGAGCTAGGCAAATAGCTTCTATCGCTACTATTTAAAAAGTGTCGAATAAAATTTTACTCTCTTCGATGAAAAATAAATAAAGATTTGGCGATATTGATTTGAGAAAGGCGTTTTTTTTTAAATTATTCAAATAGTTTTAGTCTTTCAGAACAGCGCTAGAAACATTCTGAATGATTTAATAGCAGAGGGAAAATATTTCGAGGATAATTTCTTCCAAATTCTAACGCCATCTCTTTTTTCTGTTTAGATTGTATTTTACCCGTCGCTCAATCCCTTAGGTCAAAGGTTTTATATGTACATTTTAGAATTTTCCAAGTGATCGGAACCATCATATGACCGTAACTGTACTATAAACTTTTATAAAGTGTCTCGAAGTTATCCTTTTAGTAATATTAGAAAAGTTTGATACTCCATTGAACACTGATACCTACCCTCTTTGCGAATACGATATCTGGCCAAAATGAGTTTTAACAAAGTATAAAAATAATACGTTTCTATACAAAAGTAAATAACACGTTTCTATAAGAAAGTATTTACAGCAATGTTTTTGAAAAATGTGTCTACACTTACATATTATTTTGTCACTCATCATTATTAGTCAAGTCCCTTATAAAAAATTATTTGGAGGATTTAGATCAACCATAAGTAGTTAGCCTATGGGACTTTGACCACGAGGTTCAAATCCTGGGTTGTGGAATAATTCTAAGAAATTTTCAACAAATTCTAAGCTTCGAGTTTGGAAGTTGGTAATGTTATACTCCCACACCTGGAAGAACCATTTAATCCGTGGGTCCCGGTCACTATTATGAACATGATAGTGACCGTTAATGAATTAAACACTAATCTGCCAACCTGCAATGGGGTGGTGGGTATACGCTCTATATTCCCTCTTCTATAAGGCAGGATGCCTCGGCCTGTAATAGGTCGTTAATAGGCTGATAATGTTGTTACTGCTCTAATGAGGGTTACCAGTCTTTAAGTGGTAATATTTATCGTTATTGGCTCTGTACCGAACAGATAATAATTATAATTGACGGCTTAACGTGCTCGCCAAATTATTCACGACTTAAAAATAAATCTGGTAAGATTATTGTTCCTATAGTCGTTTCAGTGATTATTGTTACTATAGTCGTTTCAGTTAATAGTATTATAGCGAAAAGCTTCGACCAACACTTTAAGAAGCTTTCGCTTAGCTGTTGGATCAAGGGTCTGAAGGCGGTTATTCTTGAAACGGCGCGTATTGTGAGGAGGTTCCTCACTCTGGAGCCCTGACCACCGGTTGCTTGGACCCCCGGGCCCCGCAGCAGGCGGACTGGATTTTTTTATAAATTTTTAATAGTGTTTTTTATAATTGTTTTATAAGCATTGTTGAAAATTTAAAAAAAAAATGTAAATAAATAAATGATAGAGAAAAATCTGGTAACAAAAAAAGCTCAAATAATTCATAGTCCGACTCAGTACTCAAACCCGGCACTTCAGGAGTCGACAGTAAATTACTAGATCGACAAGGTTCATTTTTGTTTCAATATCGCTAAACCCAATACATACCATTTATATAGGATAATTATATATGTTTAAAGATTCGCTTCATTTAGTAGGATAATATTATATTCATTTCATCAATAAATAATTATTGCATTAGCAAATAATAATTTGAAATTAAATTTTGTAACGAGCAAATACCTATCGTCGTTAATTTACTGAGAAGATCGCAATTTTCGGTTTCTGACAAGTATTTACATGGAAAATTAACAAGAACAAAGGAAACCGACATCTCGTTACAAGACATGATATTCTAAATTAACAAAGTAAATGTACTGAAGCATAATAATTTTATTAAAATACTAGCGGCCGCCCGCTACTTTCGTCGACCAGGAATTGTTTATTGAATCCGGAGAGAAAGGAGGTAGAAAAATATATACATTCAACATTGACAGAGGATAATTTGGCATCCTTTTTACTGGTTTACTGGTACATTTACTTTATATGCCACACACATCATTAACAACCCACTCAATTAGAAAGAGTTTAGGCGTTGTGAGTTCTGCGATTCGTGTTTTTTGTTTGCAATTTTATAGCGCAGATAGCAACACTGCGGTTTTACCGCTTGCTATCCTGTATGTCAATTCTGTAACGAAACTCGGAAGTTCGTGTCTCGACTTCCTCTCTCTATGTATAGTATCGTGTTAGACAGAGAGAAATGGAGATGTTGTCGAGACTCGCTCTGTCGAGTTTCGTCACACAATCGACATGCAGCACGGTGATATTCAATTACAAACTTTGCACAAAACGCAGAACTTGGAAAGCTTGAACTCTTTCTTTTCTTGAAGTTATGTATCTGCACGGGTTTTAACTGACAATTTTGATGTATTGAAATTGATTCAAAATTATTATTAATACCTAGATTTTCCTTTTTTTATTGAGAAAGAATACATAATGGAACTTAACATAACTTATCCTAATAGCTATACAATTCATGCCCGGTGGCAAGAATACTATAGCTTGCCAGTCTCTTCTATATAGGCTATAAGCGCGGTTTTCTTAATTATATTTTATATATTACCAAAATCAAATAATACTTGTGAAATATATTGAACGCAAATTGTCATTTTCATTTTACATTACAACTTTACGCCTTTCGCTTAACCATAAACACGATCATAGATAGCACTCCAAGCAAATTGTGGAACTGCACTGAGGTACTAATTTAAATATAACTCTCTCTTGTCGGGGATTTATTGGCGTTTTAATTCATTCCCTACTTGATATCAACGCCAGCAATGTCAATAATGGGATGAAAGTAACAAATGCGCCACTCTAAATCTCGCCAAATATATGCCGGCCTTTAGAAGATATATTTAGAACCTTTCTGTCTGGTGAAATGTAAAATATCAAGTGTCTTAAGTCTTAAAAAAGTTGCATATCGTAATTGCTGGTTGTTTTTCTGTTGTGGTGGCGTTTTTCTTCTAGTTGTAAGAAGATACTAAAATGGTATTGTAGCGTATCTATCAACATACTTGTAGTACCATCACATTGGTGTTGTAAGTAATAGCACTGGTTTGATTTTAAGTTCTGTTTTGGTATGGTTTTTGATTTTATGAGAAAATGTATATTGCGTTCTACAAATATAACTAATGTATTTATCGTATTTAATGAAAGTCACGCTGTAGTCGCTCAAATTCTAAGAATTGTTTGAATTAAGTCCAACTTTACCTTTAATTTTACTTTAACACAACACAAATTCCAAATGTGTTTTAGTCAAATGCTTAAAATAATTTACCCAATCAATTATTTTAACAGAAAAAACTCTTTAGTCTGCATGCCAGTAATTTTCATTGCGGCTGCAATTTTATAAAATGAAAATGCAATATTGCGGCAAAAACGGTAAAAATCGTGACAAACAAAAATTTTTGGCTTTTTATTGGTAGTGTTTGTGCATTTTATCTACAATAAATAATAGAGTAAGTAAGTAGTTTCATATGATTGACAAGTAAACAGATTAATGGCAACTATAGGAACACAGAAATACTTCGAAGTTAAATTATAAACTTATGAAAAAACATCTATTTTGGCTATACTATTTTTTCTTATCGACTACAAGTTGACCCTTGACTGCTATCACACCTGATGTTAAGTGATGATGCAATCTAAGATGGAAGCGGGCTAACTTGTTAGGAGTAGGATGAAATCCACACCCCTTTCGGTTTCTACACAACGTCGTACCGGAACGCTAAATCGCTTGGCGGTACGTCTTTGTCGGTAGGCAGCCACGGCGAAAGCCTCCCACCAGCCAAAATTTAACGGCATATCACACAGTCTATAAAATACTGTATAATAAGGAACGTTTAACTTCTAAACCAGTGTATCCCCAAGAGATATTGGCATTACAATGTTCAATTAACGGACTGGCGACAACTATTTTATAGTGAGAGCTTCTATGCGACATTCTTGGAGCTATTTATTTCCTACAACTTTATTATTTAACTAAATTTAATTTTGTTTTTTTATTATTGAGAAAGAATACAATAAGGAACTTAAACTAACTTATCCTAATAACTATACAAATCATGCCCACGTGAAATGGTGATAAGAATACTGGCTGCATTTCCGCGTTGGATAGCCAGGCAAATCCTTTGCGCAAAAAATGAGCCAGCCCTTCGGTCACCAGTTGATTGGCGCGGTGAACTGTGACTCCATGGCCCAAGGGTCTCCACGGAAAAAGTAACAAATATGTAACTCTCTGTCAGAGAGGCATACTTGTGCCGCTTACCAGTTTCAGCCTTTTCTGCTGCGGCTCCCGGTCTTGATTCTGTCTCCCTGATATGACACGGAGCCAATGTGTCAACGCAAGTATCGTCTCGCCCTTATTTAATTTGATCTGTTAATATGCAAAATCAAGGCGGAACTGCGTCCTTATATGACCAATCTTCTCTTTTTCGTTTAAATAATGGGTTTTATGTAAAGTAATGCCAAAAAAAGTTTTAAAAACTATGACAGTGCTGAGCTTCGACGTAAAAGTATGTGGCTAGAAGTCACTTTCTACAACATAGTCTTTGTAAGGTGAGATATCAATTTAACACGTCAAAGCAGCGTGATGGCCTGAAGAGACTACAATATTTGGGGAGGGAGGCCGTTAAAATAGTCACATTGATCTGAAAGATGTAAGAGATGGCTTAACAAGTATAAAATATGATATTTCCACAGCTTTAAAATTACTTTCTTTCCCCTTTTTCAATATTAAAGATACATTTATAATTGAATTCGAGATTAGAAGTAGAACGTCATTAAAATATCAAATTTTATTTAAATCGGCTCACCCGTCGACCTACAAGAAATGCTCGTTTAAATATTCCCATTAGATGAAATAAGGCCAAATCTTGAAGTATGTACCACTTCTTCTTAACTTGGTATTGATGAGATTTATTCAGTTATGGCAACAATATGTCATTAAACTGATAGAATAAAATGTAGCCAGGAGGAGGTGTCTACCCAAAGATGTCTATCCTCGAACGGGTAATTAGTTTTATGTATGAATAATGTTTGTATACCTAGGTATATATCTACTGCAACCGTTACTGACTAATTTATCAACGCAGAGCTCAAACCACTGAACGAATTGTGCTGAATTTTGCAAACATTTAGGTTTTATGATATAGGCGTGCGCTAAGAAAGGTTTTTTTATATGAAATAAGCTCGCCCGACCACGATCTCATCTGATGGTATGGGTAGATGTGGTCTGTGGAAGGTGGGACGCGCTTGCTTAGTAAATGCCTATTTACAGTTGTTTTAAGGGTACCCAAATTGTAAGAAAGAAAATCAGACCTCGGAATGGCATCCCAGACCTTAGCTATGCATATAATAAAAGATAACGCAAAACCCTTTGTACGAGTACTAGGATTTTCGAAACTCACTTCTTAAAGGGGTGAAATGGGGGTCCAAGTATACATCAATATTCATTCAACATTTTTATCATTCTTATATCGTACATCCATTTTCATTCAATACTTTTAGCTTTAGTCACTTCTCTTGTTTTAAGAGAATTTGCTTATATTTAAACATTAATCAACTTATTACTCTACTATTAATATTTAACTTAATTACTCTTAAACGTTTAAAAGCTAATATGCAGACAGCCTTAGTGCTTTTAAGCAAATTACGCCCGACCTTTTAGTCCAACACCCATTACTATTACGCAATTATTCACTAACAATTTACATCAAATATTATATGCGCATAATTATACATAACTATTTCTTTTTTTTGCAAAATAAAATTGGCTTAACATGTAATGACCTGTAATTATCTAGAAAGCCTTTTTTTGTCGATACTAATAGGTGTAATATTTATTTTGTACCGTAACTTTCAACGGTTTTATAAGTCTGTGGATCGGTCGAGGTTTTCATTGGACCAGTATGTCGATTCTTGAAAAAAACGTCAATGTTGAAGCCGATGTACAGCGATTGCAAAGCGGATGTAACAGAAATCGGTATTCCACAATGACATTTTGCCATATTGGACTGACAGTCGAACTGAAGGTGGGATGATTGACGAGATGTTTACACGATGTATTTTTTTAACCGACGAAAAAAAAACGGAGGAGGTTCTCAATTCGACACGTATTTTTTTTTTATTTTTATGTATGACCACGCATAACTTTTTACAGAGATGTCCGATTTTGATAATTCTTTTTTTATTGGAAAGGGCACACTTCCAAGATGGTCCCATTGTCATCATGTTAGGATCTGATGATGATATCCTGAGAAAATTGAAGGAACTCTTCAAATTTTGTAGACACGCTTGCAGCGATTTCGGTTTTTATCTCGGTATCGGTAGCTTTTTGGCTACTAGTACCGTATAATATACTATGACAGTATATTACGAGTACGTTACGTGGCGATAAATCACTAAAAAGTAAGAAATAAAATTTTTTAACAAAAAATAGAACTGACTCAAAACGCACTAAAAAGTAAAAAATAACTGTGTCATTTAATTGCTTTAAAAGGTTTCTACTTTAAGGACGTAACCTAGAATCCACAAACTGCTTTACTACGTAAAATAAATGTTTCTTAAACTTGGCTGACACCGACTTCATAGATATGCTTAAGTAAATTAGAGCAACTAAGTAACACAGTTATTTTTTACTTTTTAGTGCGTTTTGAGTAGGGTCTATTTTTTGTTAAATTTTTTTTCAGGAATCGACATATCTACTGGCCTGGCTGGTGGGATGCATCGACCACCAAGCGATTTTGCGTACCTTACGTGCGAAAAAGGTGTAGATTTCATCCTAAAACAGAAAGGCGCTAGATGAGGCCAATAGATATAATAAGTTACGGAAAGGATTTAGGGTTTATTTTATGTTCAGAACATTCCAATACTATAAATTGCAGATAATCGGAATTTACCGCACCGGTAAGTCTCTTTATATTTTATAGAGTTTTGAGAAGGAATTCAGTTCATTCTGAAAGCGTGGAAGATCTATATTCTATACCGTCTGAGAGCAAAAGGAGGTTCGAGCTCGTTATTAATATGGAACATTATTACATTTCAATATTAATTAAATTAGGCATCAGAAGCATACTATTGTAATATTCTAATTTCATAGAGTTCAAATTCAAACGATATTTGATTCTAATTATACATACTCCTAATACAAAGTACTGAAGTTTTTTTTTATCGACTATATGTTGGCCCTTGACTGGAATCACACCTGTCAAGTGATGATGCAATCAAAGATGGAAGCGGGCTAACTTGTTAGGAGAAGGATGAAAATCCACACCCCTTACGGTTTCTACACGACATCGTACCGAAACGAAATCGCTTGGCGGTATGTCTTTGTCAGTAGTGTGGAGATACCACACGCCACGACGAAAGCCTCCCACCAGCCAGACCATGACAAATTGAGAAAAATCTCAATCTGCCTCGCCGGGAATCGAACCCAGGACTTTCGTCTTATAAATCCACCGCGCATACCACTGCGCCACGGAGGCCGTCAAAGTACGAAGAACTAATAGGAATCAATGGAAATTATTGTCTTTAATTATTATCGTACTAAGTTTTGCGCTCAGTTATTACATCTTCTATATGTATAAGAACATAACTGATATAATATCAACACAAAGCTTAGCCAAAGCTTATCAAGTTAGTAGCACTTAGGTTGGACATAGTGAAAACGTTGGAACCAAAAACGCACTGTGTGTGAGTGTTTATGTTTGTTATTCTTTCACGCAAAAATTACTGAATGGATTTTGGTGAAACTTCACAACAACATAGCTTACATATTAGAATAACACATCATCATCATCATTATCAGCCTATTAAAGGCCCACTACAGGGCCAGGCCTCCCTCCCTATAGGAAAAGGGATAAGGAGCGTACACCCACCACGCTGCTCCAATGTGAGTTGGTGGGCTTAGGATGATAATGTCTCATTTATTAACGATCACTATCAGATGTTGATGATAGTGACCGGGACCGAGGGCTTAACGTGCTCTCCGAGGCACGGGGGTGTAGCACCACCAACTCCCAGACTCCGGGCTTGAAAAGTACTGGACATTTCATAGAAGAATGAAAAAGCTAAGAATTAATGCCTGACCTTGTGATCGAAGCCATATAGACTAACCACTAGACCAACGAGACAGGCAACAAGGAATAACACATAGGCCACATTTATCCCGAAATTCCTACGGGAACAAGAACTATGCGGGTGAAACCGCGGGCTTCCTCTAGTCATGTAAGTATGATAATGACTGGAAACATTGGCTTGGCGTGTTTCAATGTGCGTCATCATAATTGCCACCTATTTGCAAATACATTGTTCTTTCGAAAGTGTTATAATAACAGAAGCCTTGTATTTTATTTGCCTCGTTTCGCCGCTTCATCCTCATTTGTATTTGACCTCTGTGGGTCCTTCGCAATGTGCCCTGTAAATGCTTTAGCCGAATTTAGTGGTGCGTGCCGCCATTCCACTACAAGTAATTGCTAACCAAATATACGCTATATTAGAGGATCCTAACTTTATACAAATAAAGAAAACTGAATTGTCTGTTTGTGATTTCAAATCAACAGTTTTTTAACCCACGAAAAAAACGGAGGTGGTTCTCAATTTGCCATGTATATTTTTTTTATAAGTGTCGGTAGCATTTTGGCTACAGGTTACGTGTCGATAAATCACTAAAATAAAGAAATAAAAAGTAAAAAAATTTTAACTAAAAAGTAAAAAATAATGACACAGTTATTTTTTACTTTTTAGTTGCTTTAATTTACTTAAGCATATCTATGAAGTCGATGCCAGCCAAGGTTTCTACTATAAGGACGTTACCTAGAACTCACATACTGCTATTTAGCTAGCTACGTTAAATACTTAGTGTTGCTTAAATTAGGCTAGCACTTTATAAGTATCTATGCTATACGACACTTACATACATTTTGTTTTTATTTTTTTGACCAATTTTGACGGGACTTTCACTCGCAGACAGCTAATTTTATAAGGTGCAACTAAGGCGGACAAAGTTGCGAGCACCTGCTGGTATGTACTAAATCTATTTGACAGTAAATAGTAATTCTTTATTTGCGAATTCTAGATAGTATATTAAATTACAAATTTAGACTTTGCGGCAATTTCCAACCCGACGTTAATCTAATTCCTTTAATAAATTGCCAATTTAGATTTTTTGATAGGTCTTTTTCTGTTTTTCAAATTTCACTTTTCCCTAAACCACTTTATTAAAGATGCAAAAAAATAATAAAAGAAATTGTGTCGGTTGAAATATTTTGAAATTTTGCGAAATTAATGGATAAACTCTTCAAGAATTTTATAATAACATCTCTTAAATAACAAGTGTAGTGTATTTTAAACTTTTATAACATACATCTCTAGTTTTCTTAATTACTATCTAGGTAGGTACTTTAGTTTTAATTAGTAAAGCAATTAAGGGCGTACTACCTACATTAGACGCTTTGGGCAAGTTTACGGATAATTGCTTAAAGTTAAACGTTATTGGCCCTAAATGTCTTTCTATTATGGTTTTTGTTTGCTTATCATTTAAAGAAACTTTAAAAATTGTCTTTGTTCTTGTTTCCAACTCCAGTTTGTTTATTGAGAATTTCTACGAAGAAAGAAATGCTACAAATTTCAGGGCTTGTACCCAAAACCTCGTCATACTAAGCTACATAATCATAGACTCACTCGACTAGTCTGAGTCCGAGGCTCTCGAGTTAATTGACTTTTTGGGTGGATTATATTGAATTAAACATAATACATATATAAATTCAAATACAAATTCAAATTTTTGACAGACCTTTGTGACACAGTGGAAAGTACGGTGCATTTATTTGCGAAGGTCCTGGGTTCTATGAATCGGGGCGAGCCAGATTAAGGAACATTTATTTTCTGTAAATTTGTGGCTTGAGTCTGAGAAACTGGTGGGAGACTTTCGCTGTGGCTAGTAAATTAACCCAACTAAATGACACAGTTATTTTTTCTCTAAGCGATTTAGTTCTATTTTTCGGTAAAAATTTTGTTTCCAGCTTTAGTTTATTTAGAAACCGAAGGAAATGTAGATTTCAGGGCTTGTACCCAAAAACTCGTCATACTAAGCTACATAGTCATAGACTAAACCAGTCTTAATCCGAGGCTTTTGAGTTGATTGACTTTTTGGGTCGATTGTATTGAATTAAACATAATACATATATAAATTGAAATACAAATAAAAAATCATTTATTTCAAGTAGGCTGTTATACAAGCACTTTTGAAACGTCAAGTTTGTCAGTACGTGGAGACTCTACCACCGGTTCGCAAGGCAGATCCTCAGGAGAAGAGCCGGCAAGAAACTTAGCTGTTGCTCTTTTAAAAATCAATGTTACAATTTAAATTGCATAAGTTACAATTTTGGTTATCCCGTCTTGTGTGTAGAAAGAACAGGCTGATTGCTTCCAAGTGTCATTGTCATCAATAAAGTCATTAATTTTATAGTAATCTGTACTTAGTAAATGGTTTATAACACATTTTTTGAACTTTGGAATGGGATTATAAAATCGGATATTCAGTCCACAAATGACTACTATTTTGTACTCTGCTCAAGCGCAATACATGCGCAGTTCATGTTTGTGAAAAATATAATGGAAGACTTGTGTCTCGGTAAGTTATCGAGTATTTATTCATCGAAGGTCTCATTTTCTGTTATATCCTACAGTAATAAAGTGAAATTAATATCTATTGTTAGCATGACAAAAACTATAATACGCAGATTTTGATTTTTGTCATGCTGCCGCACGATGAAGACGTGAGCAATCGATAGAATTTTCAAATATGGGTAACATATTAAACCCAAACTTAACACTTCACAAATTCATTTAATTTTATAGGAAAAATCAAGAGAATTTTCTTAAGTAAAATTTTAAGGTCTACAATTGACTTTTATTGTTTTCAAGTAAATGCGAAAATACACTTCCTTAATTTTGTTCTACATTTGCCGAGGGTTCTACATTATCCTAAGCTTATCTATTTATCTAAAATTATGATCTTAAATTGTATTTACTAGACTGTAGTACATATTTCATTTTTCAGAAGATACTGACGCTTTTATTAACCGACGAAAAAAAACGGGGGAGGTTCTCAATTTGACACGTACATTTTTTTTTATATGTGTGACTACGCATAACTTTTTACAGAGTTGTCCGATTTTGATAATTCTTTTTTTATTAAAAAGGGCACACTTCCAAAGTGGTCTCATTGTTATCATGTTAGGATCTGATGATGATATGCTGGGAAAATTGAAGGAACTCTTCAAACTTTATAGGCACACTTGCAGCGATTTCGGTTTTTGTGTAAGTATCGGTAGCTTTTTGGCTACAAGTGTCATATAATATGTAATGACAGTATAGGACGAGTACGTTACGTGGTGATAAATCACTAAAAAGTAAGAAATAAAATTTTTAACAATAAATAGAACCGACTCAAAACGCACTAAAAAGTAAAAAATGACTGTGTCATTTAGTTGCTTTAATTTACTTAAGCATATCTATATTAAGGACGTTACCTAGAACATAGAAACTGTTTTACCACGTAAAATAAATGTTCCTTAAACTTGGCTGGCACCGACTTCATAGATATGCTTAAGTAAATTATTTTTATACTCTTTTAGTGTATTTTACAAGCATCTACTATGTATACCAAAACTAAAGTAGGTTAAATTAACATACTAGTTTTTATTGTATTTATATGTTGTACTCGTAATCCTGGGTCGGGTCGCGGAAAAATTCTGAGTTCATTTATCATTCATTCATTCTTCTATGAAATTTTCAGGACATTCCAAGCTCGGAGTCGGGAAGTTGGTGGTGTTACACCCCGTGCCTCGGGGAGCATGTAGCATAAGCCGTCGGTCCTGGTTACTATCATCAACATCTGATATAAATTAAACATTATCAACCTGAAACCGCCAACCCGCTTTGGAGCAACGCGGTGGGTCTACGCTTCATATCCCGACTCCTATAAAGAGGGAGGTCTGGCTCTGTAGTGGGTTAATAGGCTGATAATGATGATGATAGTAAATTGTAGTACTTAGTTAAATTAAAGCAAATCAGGTCGAGTTAATTATTTCATTCAACAGGTGTCACTCGTGTCCCGAAATAGAGCACTGAATGATACTTGACACCGTCGGTGATCAATTTATCAACACGGTAGTCACTTTGATTCTGCATTATTACTGTTTGCAGTTGATATTGAGTATGAAGTGCATAAGGCTTTATTTTGGTGGAATATGGTAATATTAACAGTAATAAAATGTATGGACATTTCTCTATATTTCACTAAAGTACCTTTATCCAGAAAACCTAATCTACCTAATTTTTAACTGACGAAAAAAAAACGGAGGAGGTTCTCAATTCGACACGTATATATATATTTTTTTTTTATGTGTATGACCACGCATAAATTTTTACAAAGTTGTCTGATTTTGATAATTCTTTTTTTATTAGAAAGGGCACACTTCCAAGGTGGTCCCATTGTCATTAATATGTTAGGATCTGAAAATGATATCCTGGGAAAATTTAAGGAACTATTCAAATTTTATAGGCACCCTTGCAGCGATTTCGGTTTTTGTGTAAGTATCGGTAGCTTTTTGGCTACAAGTACCATATAATATACTATGACAGTATAGTACGAGTACGTTACGTGGCGATAAATCACTAAAAAGTAATAAATAAAAATTATTAACAAAAAATACAACCTACTCAAAACGCACTAAAAAGTAAAAAATAACTGTGTCATTTAGTTGCTTTCATTTACTAAAGCTTATCTAAGAGTCGGTGCCAGCCAAGGTTTCTACTTTAAGAACATTACCTAGAACCCACAAACTGCTTTACTACGTTAAATAAATGTTCCTTAAACTTGCTGGCACCGACTTCTAGATATGCTTAAGTAAATAAAAGCAACTTAAATGACACAGTTATTTTTTACTTTTTAGTGCGTTTTGAGTCGGTTCTATTTTTGTTAATAATTTTTATTACATAATCATACCAACAAGCGCGCAGTAGGTCACCAATGCGCTGGACCGACCAAATGACTTTAATTGACGAACTTCGTGGCGCAGTGGTATGCGTGGTAGATTTATAAGACGGAGGTCCTGGGTTGGATTCCTGGTGAGGCAAATTAAGATTTTTTTTAATTCGCCGTGGTTAGTTAGCACCTTACTTAAAGACATATACCGCCAAGCGATTTAGCGTTCCGGTACGATGTCGTGTAGAAACCGATAGGAGTGTGGATTTCATTCTACTCCTAACAAGTTAGCCCTCTTCTATCTTAGATTGCATAATCACAAAATAAAATTTATTTTTTTTTATTAAAAAATATATGACCGAAACAACTTCTATACCCAGTAGCGTAGAAATTAATACATTTTAACAATTTATCGATTTAAAAGAAAACAGAAGGCAAAGTTTTGAAAAAAATGGAGCTAAAACAAAAACTTCTATCGCTCCAGATTTCTCAGATAGTTATTGCGAGCAATTATTAAGAGTTTTCATTAAGCATCGATTAAGAGTTTTGTTGGAAGCGGACGAAGATGTTGCTTGGCTATAGCTGGCCAATTAATTATTTATTATCAATAAGAGTGTATAAAGATTATTCTGGTCGTGCAGGTGTGATATTATGTAATGAAATGTCATAATAATTAAATTATTGAAATATATTTTTCTAAGAAATTACGGTACTTTACGATATGAGGATTTAGTTCGAAAGTGTAATTAATTCACAGTAGTATAAGGCTGAAATATTTAACGAATCATAAATTTGACGGTCTTCGTGGCATAGTGGTATGCGCGGTGGATTTATAAGACGGAGGAGCCGGGTTCAATTCCCGGCAGGGTCGATTGAACAAACCGTGGGAGTGTGCATATTATCCTACTCCCAACAAGTTAGCCCGCCTCCATGTTAGATGGCATCATCACTTACCATCAAATGTAATTGCAGTCAAGAAATAACTTGTAAATAAAAAAAAACAAAAGCTCAATCTTTCTAAGATAGTCTTTCCGAGCAGTTGATTAAGAGTTTGGTCTGAAAACGAAGACGTTGCTTTGCTAGCTCGTGTGATAAATTGCACAAACGTACGCGGCTGTGATTTAAATGGATTCATCGTGAACGTGTCGGTGTTATTTAAAATGATTTACACGCAATTAATCTTGATGGGTGTAAAAATAGGAGCTTGCTGAACTAGCCCGGGAGTTAATTTTGTTTATAGTGTATAGATTAATATAAAAAATATATTTCATCTACCTAAGAAAGTGACCAATCAACTATTATGTTTTATTTATAATGTATATAATAATTAATATATTTATAACTAGCTTTTGCCCGCGACTTCGTCCGCGTGGAATTAGTCATTACGGCAGCCTAATTTTTCTAAGCTTTGAATGTCATATTTATTAATATCTAATCAACTGCCTAAGAAATAGGTCTTAAGTTTTCAAAATGACGATACTTTCATACAACATTTCATCCCCCCTTTAACCCGTTACAACCCTTTTTTCGCAATTAAAAGTAGCCTATGTCTTTTTTCAGGCTCTAGACTTACTGTGTACCAAATTTCATTTAAATCGGTTCAGTAGTTGTAAAGTGAAAGCAAGACAATCAGACAGACAGACAGAGTTACTTTTGCATTTATAATATTAGTTAGGATATAATATAATATATAAAAAAATTTTAACAAAAAATAAAAACGCCTTCAAAACGCACTAAAAAGTAAAAAATAACTACGTCATTTACTTACTTTAATTTACTTAATCACATCTATGAAGTCGGTGCCATCCAAGTTTAGGTAAAGTCTTTAAAGTAGAAAGCTCGGGTGGCACCGACTTCATAGATGTGATTAAGTAAATTAAAGTAAGTAAATGACGTAGTTATTTTTTACTTTTTAGTGCGTTTTGAAGGCGTTTTTATTTTTTGTTAAAATTTTTTTATTTCATACTTTTTAGTGATTTATCAACAACGAAAATACTAAAGAACCTACTCGAACTAAACCATAAGTACCAATATTCACTAGCTAGTCATAACATTCCAACATCCCTACAAATGTGCCTATAAAGTTTGAAGAGTTTCCTCGAGTTTTCGTAGATTTCATCATCAGATCATGACTTAGTTAACATTAAACCAACTGGAATCTATAACCTTACAAACTTCTCATTGAGACATATTTATCGAGCCCAATCACAGGGTAGCTACTGTAAACCGTTAAAGAGCTCCCTCAGCTGTCCTTCGTCTTCATCGCCAGACCCTTGATGACAGTCACAGCCCATCTAAATGTAAATTTCTCATCGAGACAAATTAATCAAGCCCAAACACAAGGTAGCTACTGTAAGCCGTTACGGAGCTCCCTTAACTGTACTTCGTCTTCATCACCAGACCCTCAATGACAGTCACAGCCCATCTTAATGTAAAGTTCTTATCAAGACAAATTAATCGTGCCCAAACACAAGGCAACTGCAGTAAATCGTCAATGAGTTCTCTTATATGTAGATCGGCTCCATCATCAGATCGACTCCAGACCTTCATCAAATTGTAGTGCTTTTAAATACTTATCAAAGAAATTAACAAACGTACTTGTTGTCCCTACAATTTTTGAAAGTTCCCCTCGGTTTCTCCAGGATTCCATCATCAGATCCTGGTTTCCTTATCATGGTACCACCACCGGACTATCTACTTTCCAACAAAAAAAGAATTATCAAAATCGGTTCATAAACGACGAAGTTATGCACGAACACACATAAAAAAAAAAAATATATATATATATATATACGGTCGAATTGAGAAACGCCTTTTTTTTTGAAGTCGTTTAATAATATACTATAAACAAAATTAACTTCCCGGCTAGTTCAGCAGTTAGCCTTTGACAGCAATCACACGTCATGGTAAGTGATTATACATTGCTAAGATGAAAGCGGGCTAACTTGTTACGGATAGGATAAAATTCACATCTCTTCGGGTTCTACACCACGTCCTACCGTAATAGCCATGGCCGCACCCAGACATAGACCAACTAAGAAAATCTTAATCGGCCAAGCCGGGAATCAAACCCAAGACTACCGTCTTATAAATCCACTGCGCCGCGGAGGCCGTATTTAAGAGTAGTAGAGTTGTTTATGACAAGACTACTATGATGATTATATCTGACGAACTTCGTGGTGCAGTGGTGGTGCGCGGTGGATTTATAAGACGGAGGTCCTGGGTTCGATTCCCGGCGGGGCAGATTGAGATTTTTCTTAATTTGTCTTGGTCTGGCTGGCTTTCGCCGTGGCTAGTTACCACCCTACCGACAAAGACGTACCGCCAAGCGATTTAGCGTTCCGGTACGATGTCGTGTAGAAACCGATAGGGGTGTGGATTTTCGTCCCACTCCTAACAAGTTAGCCCGCTTCCATCTTAGACTGCATCATCACTTAACATCAGGTGAGATATCAGTCAAGGGCCGACTTGTACTCTATAAAAAAAAATCTGCATCAGCATGGCTGTATTCTGTCTGAAGGGCATGGTTGTAGGTATAATATATTTACAGACATGAGACACCTACGCTTCAGTTTGATTGACACAGGGCGGCGCTTTGTAGGACGTGTACTTTACCCTGTGCAGTGTTGCTCAGTTTAAAGACGATGGTTTTCCATTTACCAGCTGGTGACCAGTGCTTGATGTATTAATTATTGATATAAAAATATCGTTAATGAATTAGAAAGTTCAAAAGTGTTGTATTTTTATATTAAACTATTCATGATCAGTGGCCTATTAATACAATACAGGGCCAGGCCTCCCTCCTTTTAGGAGAGGGGATATGGAGCGTAGATCCACCACGCTGCTCTATTGCGGGATAGCGAGCTTAGAGTGATAATATTTTTTTTATTATTAATCTCTCATTTATTTTTTACATATTTTTTTAAAATTTTTAACAATGTTACAGGTATAATAATACAAACATATATAAAAAAAGACGTGTGGCACTCGGAAACTGCCGCGATAAAGCTATTGCATAGCATTTTTTATCAACTTATGTTTACCTACGAAATACGTTTGAAATATCACGCTTAAAAAAAAATTGCGGAACCGACGGGATTCGAACCCGCGTCTCTCTGGCAATCCGGGTACTTAGAGCGCTTTAATGCTCGGCCACGGTCCCGATGACGCCGTTGCCGAAATTGTGCTTTTGATATTATGTTTTTGATATTGAGAGGGTGTTAGGTTTTTTCGTTACGGAATTTCTGGATTCGGTCTCCACCCTCAAGGCCCGCTATAGAAGCTATACAATAGCTTAAATTAAACTATTATTATTTTAAAATGACCTATTTTAAACTTGTGCGTAACGGCCCAGATTGCATCATGTTGGAAAACTGTAAATTTCTGTTCTGTAAACAAAATAGTTGTACCTATTGTGTGACCACAGTGTGTTCAAAGCGTTACAATTATAATTAACTAATGAATAAACATTACTAAACTAACCGCTTACATTGTACTTGCAGGTCGGAAAAGCTAACAGTTAATTTCCTAAAATTTCATTACAAACATTGATTATGTTGGCCGCCTCCATGATATGTATATTGTATACGATGCAAATGGATTGTTTTGGCAAGTACTAATTTGTTTAGGCTACGCTTGTGGAAACGTTAGTGGTAAACATTAGCGATATGAAGTAGGAATGAAATTCTAACTCGTTCGATTTCATTTCGTTGTTATTGTTAAATATCACGTTTGCGTAATAATACACTTAAACAGTTTTAGAGGTAATAATTTCTTTAAATCATTTGTTATGTTAATTATTATTTAAATGTTTCGGAGTGCTGCTAAAATAAAAACTTGCACCATATCTATTATAAAATAGGACATACTTTGTAATCCTTACTAATAAAAATGTTTAACAAAAAATAGATCCGACTCAAAACGCACTAAAAAGTAAAAAATACCTGTGTCATTTAGTTGCTTTAATTTACTACTCATTGATTATTATCTTCCTTTATAGATTGTGATCAAAATTGTGCAGTTAAAATAATAAGAACGGAGAGGTAGGTTTTCATGATGCTTTTATCTAAAATAAAAGGCGTTGTGTTATTCCTTCTACTCTAATTATGAAAATAATTGGAAAAGGAATCACATTAACTTTAGAAGCATTTTACTTAGTGTAAATAGCTACTAATTAAGGTAAGTAATTAACTTTGCCTTGGTAAATATATAAAACTAGGGAATCCAACAAATATAGGCGGATAACGTAAGCTTGCGTTCGTGATTCATTCATAAACAGTTTTTTTATCGACTATAAGTTGGCCCTAGCTTTTACACCTGATGTTAAGTGACGATGCAATGTACGATGGAAGCGGGCTAATTTGTTAGAAGTAGGATGAAATCCACACCCCTATCGGTTTCTACACGACATCGTACCGGAACGCTAAATCACTTGGCGGTAGGTACATCTTTGTCGGTAGGGGAACAGTTAGTGAACTAAAAGAACATATTTATACTTTAAAATGATTTTAAAATAATTATGATGAGAATAAAAAATGCCATAAATAAGAAAAAGAAATCTAAAATCCAATCGCGATATCAGCTATTGGAAAAATGACTGCTATCTACATTTGTAAATATTTCGGGAAAGGGTGAAAAGTGCTCATCAATAGATATTGACAGATGTCCAGCCGTGTAAAGCGGTATCCATATATTCACATTTTGCCAGTAGATTTTTATTTATATAAAAGAGTAAATAATAACAGTTATTAATAAAGGGTACCTAATTAGGTCCATTGTTGAAGAACTCCCCAAGTCCCAAAGGCCGAATGTATTGTAGGTAGTTCCATTACAGTACACATACCTAATAGTTCCATCAACACAATTTATCACAGCTAAATGTTTTAAAAGTAAACAACATTTAACGATTATTTCAGTATTCAATATCCTAATAAATTAATAATAATATTATGAAATGGTTGCATATATAGATTCCAGACTCAAATGCAGTTTATAAGACACGAGAATTTTAAGACCTAGTTAAATTACATAAAGAGAGAAAGAGAGAGGAATATCTTAGCATTCCATGGATTCACCGTGCGGGTGCCGGGTCCATGGCGTGGCTGAGAGAAAATCTCCGAACAGAGCCCGAGATTTGTGACACGGGTGTAGGTTTAAAAGAGATCTCTTAGTGACGCGCGTCAACACTCACCTCCTCTGTTCAAGTTATTCTCCCTGCCCAGCCAAATTCGGAAGGCCCCTACTAAAGCAGCTTTGGACACTCGTTCCAATATGGAGCTTACTGCAGTCTAATTAGTAGTAGTATTAGTAGTATCTTGCATGTTTCAAGCTATCGTCCCGTCGTTCCTAGAATGCTCTTAAACCGACGAACTTATATAAAAGGATTAATGAAGGTGCATCAAACTAAGGAAGTATGCAAGGACCGTACAAATGAAAGGATGTATTATCTGCCTACCCCTATGGGGTATGTAATAATAAACAGAGCAATTGTGATAAACATAATATCATCGTGAAAAACTAAATGTTTTAGATGAAAGAAAGTCAAACTTGATAAAAACTGATAAGGCTTATCATTATGACACAGTTAAATACGACGTCGATCAATCATTTGTTTCAACAGTGATGATCAATTGCATTAACATATCAAGATTATATTAACATCAGTGATACTCCAAAAACATCATCAAGGCGTACATTCACTGTCGCAAAAGCGAAGCGTACTATGTGCATCTACTTTTTGTCTATACTAAATTCGTTTCTATAATCCCATCATTAAAGTACAAAGTTGTGTAACACAAAATGGATCAACGAGAACTGCCACTCGTTGCGCCTCTTTTAATTTTCTTCATTTGAATAATACAACTTTGCCCTTAATGTTTGTACTATAGTTGATCAACTTAACGCAATTCGCTTCCAATCTCAGTTGAGCTAACACTCGGTAACCAGGTTGATGTCGAGAGTCAGACGTTTATCCGAGTAGGGGACAGCAGTGCGGACTCCGTCGCCGTCAGTGCCGCACGTGGTTGCGAGTTTTCCCGCGTTTTCACTGAAATGCGAGTAAACAAGTGGTGCCCGCGTTCCGTTGGCGGTGAGGATTAAATTGACCGATTCAACTGATATGTTGAGCCTGGAAATGGATTATTAAATAAAGGTAAGACATGTTAGCAGTTTATAATATTTAAAAAGTTGAAATGAAGTTGTTTACAATTTTTCTTCGAGTCGCTTAAACGTAAATCGTCAATTCGTCTCAGTTATGGAATTTATAAAAAATGTATAATTGAAATAATTGGTTTATTTTACGAAAACTGCTTTTATTTTATATTATAACTTATATATGTATTTTATATTTGTCACTTTTGATTTTACTTGTTATCAGATAGCACATTTGTTTACATAAAGATAATTTATGAGAGGAATTAAAAAATTAATTGTTCTATGCGGTAAATAGATACAAGATAAGATTAGTTGCACTTGTGATATCTTTTAAGATACGCGTACTATTTTTTATAACAATGGAAACGTCGAAAAGTTTTTTGAAATTTAAAATTAAATAGGGGCTCGCTATTTCGTCTGATTGGAATTAAAAATAAATAAAATATCGAAAATAAAATTAGCTCTACTCTATAGGTACCTATTATAACATTAAATATCTGCAAGTAAAAGTCCCGTCATAATCAGTCCAGTTGTTTCAGAAATAGCCACAAACAGACAGACAAAAATTTATAAAATCGATTTATTGATTTAAGTACCGTATAATACTTTCACATGCATTTAGTGAGAAGCTGATCCGTAGGCTGCGGGTGTGGGTGAAATGTACCTAAAATCGTCACCCGGGTGTGTGACTTTTTAATTTCAAAATACACTTCAACTTTGACGTGACGTTGACGGCCAAGTGGCGCAGTGGGTAGTGACCCTGCTTCTGCGTCGATTCCCACATCTGGAAAGATGTTTGTGTGATGAGTATTGATGTTTTCCAGTGACTGGGTGTTTATCTATATATCTATATATTATACGTATTTATGTATAATATATATAAAAATATTCATCAGTTATCATAATACCCATAACACAAGCTACCTAAGCTTACTTTGGGGCTATATAGCGATGTGTGTAATTGTCTTATAATATTTATTTATTTATTAATTTTATTTATTAGCATAGATTTAAATTGTGATATTTATGAGGATATGTAGCCATGCAAATAAGATGATTACAGTGTTTAGTGTCGTCGACCTAAGACGGTAAGTGGATGGACTTTGGCTATCGGGATTTGGCCGTTAGCCTTTCGCGGTGTCTCGGAGAGAGATGATGCGATCACGAGTGTAACGCACCCGACCACTGACTCGAATTGAAATGTATTTGATTTAAATTCTACTTGCATACATCTTCCTTGAACTTTAGATATGTGAGAGTGTCGAATTAACTTGATTTAAATTCTAAGTATACACCCTATCTTCACCATTTGGTGGATTCCATGCGACATTATACACAAGACATACGGCAAAATTTAAGTTTTTTAATTTTTTTATACTATGGAATATTTTCAATTTGGGACATAGATATGATATAGCTATAACGAATTTAATGTCTGAAACCTTTCATAATAGAAATTTCGAATATTTGTGGATAAATCGATTTTTTCAAGCTAAGAACCATTTCAAAGATGACTTTCTCATTCTTAACTAATTGTTTAATGATCAATATCAAAAAATTGGTTTAGAAGCTACGATGTCATACACAAGTTCAATTACAATAGTTCATTTTTACGTTGGTAGTTAAAAATTAATGATGTTAATTGAATCGATAAGACGATGATGTAAAAATAAACCAATAATTTTAATAAGCTCCTTGGCTGGCGTGGCTCATAAAATTCTCGTTTCACGTCATTTAAGATTATCCGGCTCTTAGCTCAAGGGCGGATAGATTTTTTCCGATGAACAACTCTTTTATATATTTATACACAATATTATGTAACAATCCTACGTCACAATACGTAATATATTACGTATTTTATACAAGTAGTATTGTAAATAGGCATAAGGTAAACGTTTTAATCTAATCTATGATGCCGATGCCAGTGGCAACCGTTACTATTTGTTAGTAAACAAGGTAGAGAAATATTTACTGGAACAAAATAAAATAAAAAATGACTTATAATTAAACTTTTTAAAAACTTTCATAAAGTACTCATCAAGACAAATCAAACGAGTCTACACTTGAAAGGATTTTGTCATTTTATTGCGGTATTCCTATTGTCACCTTAAAGTTCCACCATCAGATCAGCTCCATGTTATTATATTGTAGACTTGGTCGCTGACTGCGGGCTTCATAAGAAGGCTCAGAGTCACTCAGCGGGCGATGGAATAAGCAATGCTGTATCGACATAGCTCGGCGAGTCGCAGAACTGAAGTGGAAATGGGCGGGGCATGTAGGGGGCCCAAGGTGCTAGATTGACGACCGCGCACCGGAAAGCGCAGTATTGGTCGACCCGCAACCAGATGGACTGATGACATCAAACGTGTCGCAGGGAGCCGCTGGCAACAGGCGGCTCGTTGTGTCTGGAAGGTCTATGTCCAACAGTGGACGTCCACCGGCTGGTAATGATGATGATGATGATGCAATTTAAACCGGGAAGTGGATCTTAAACTTGCACGATTTCATTACAGACAAACATCGAGATAGAATAATAGGTTGTAATATGTTGTGTGTAAGTGACTTTTCATACTAATGAAATATTCAGTGTAAGCTCTTTGTTTATGTAGGAGATCTCGTCACTTCCGCTATTTCTAAATATTTCTGGCACCGAGCAGCATTTCTCATCTAAAGGATAGATATAGTCGACAGTGTTATTGATATTGCATGTGATATTACAGGTACCTATACCTAAGGTAACCGGGCTAGCATAGCCATGATAACAGCACAGCTGGATGGCACATAAAAGAACGATAGAATGTCTTTTTTGCACTTTCAGTTAAGTGTTACTCCACGGATTTCCCCATAAACTCAGATGGGTTTGGTGGATCTGCCTATTCAAATATGCTAAAAAATTGCTAACCAAAAAAGCAATCAAAATGGGCAAATAAAAGCAATGAAAGTTCACAGTCAATGTTTTTGTAGGAGAAAAATGCTACGTGGTTTTTATGACCTACATTTTCAGTCTTGTACCGCAGCGCTTAATTGTTTTGCGATAATTTTTTGCCTCAAGAGAAGACTAGAGCATCGATTGCAGGTATCTTTTTTAAGCTCAGGTGTGGCAGTGATTAATTACCAGATGCGAGCTACTTTGTTTGTATAGAACTTTGGGAATGCAAATCTTCAGTCTCTGTTGTTATACTAGCGGACGGCCGAGACTTTGTTTTAACTTTAGTTTGCTCTATTATGGGAAATTGGAAGAGAATGAAGAAAAACAGCAACTGTTGAGTTTCTTGCCGGCTCTTCTCAACAGGGCCTACCTTCTGAGCCGGTGGTAGAGTCACTACAAATAGACTACGTGAAATAAACGATTTTGAATCTTAAAATAATATTTTTTTAGTGCTTAATATACCTTGAAAATGGGCAGATACGTGTAGGTCAGCTAGGCAAAAATCGGAATGTGCGTAATTTGTTTTTTTTTTTTTTTTTATGTATGACCACGCATAACTTTTTACAGTGTTGTCCGATTTTGATAATTCTTTTTTTATTAGAAAGGGCGGTGGGGCGTTGACTGATGATGAATGGGGATGAAGGAACTCTTCAAATTTTGCACGTCAGCCATCTTTTTTTATATATACTACATAAATAATCATGTTAATAATGGATTACATAATATAAAGAATCTTAAATTGATTTGTTTTCTGTATCAAATAGAAACAGAACTTGTTCATAATCATAATATTAATCTGTGAATCCAATGCTTTGTTACATTTTTACGCAAGGAATTAAATGACAAAGTTATTTCATCTATTTTTTGTTAAAAATTTTTATTTACTACAACACGGTAGCTGTTATAATGCATTACATTACAAAAATTTACAGTAATTATTATTAGTAACTTAAACGTACGCATTTTAACGCTACGTTAGCTTCAAAAAATATGTATATAACTTCTTTAAATAAATGGCCAACTCCGTCTGGTCGGTGCTTTTTTGGGACACGTTTAATAAAGAAAATATCGTCATATAAAAGATCAAGACTCACCGCTAATATCCAATAGCAGGACCCTCAACGGTTAGCCAAATCCAATTTAACCCAAAAGTAAGGATACCCTTGCATAAATTCTTAATAAGCTGAAAATTTACATGACGCTAAGACAATTTGTGCAGAGTCAAAGATTTTTAGCAACATGACCAGGTTTTAGTAAAAATACTTCAGATAAAAATTATGGATTATGCAATTATCTACAAAAATAGTCCTTATACATTTATTTTATTACTAAACATTTACAATTTCTGAATAAAATTATTGTAAAATTTACTAATAGCTAGCTTGATGATGAGCCTCTAAACCAATTTTCTAATCCCATGGAGTGCTGAATATTTAATAATATCTAGACGTTAAATTAGAAATTAGGAGTGCCTCGTTTGTCTAGTGATTAGCCTAGCTTCGATCACGAGGCCTGGGTTCAAATCCTGGGTCACGGAATAACTTTGAATTTTTAATTCTTCTATTAAATTCTCAGTACCAAGCCCGGAGTCGGGAAGTTGGTAGTGTTATACCCCCGTGCCGTGAGAGCACGTTAAGCCGTCGGTCCTGGTCACTGTGATCGTTAATAAATGAAAGATTATCACCTTAAGCCCGCCAACCCGCATTGGAGCAGTGTTGTGGGTCTACGTTCCATATCCCCTCTCCTATAAGAAGGGAGGCCTGGTCCTGTTAATAGGCTGATACTGATAACGATGATGAAATTAGAAATATT
The DNA here is from genome assembly GCA_034621355.1 of Mycalesis mineus. NCBI lineage: Eukaryota > Metazoa > Arthropoda > Insecta > Lepidoptera > Nymphalidae > Mycalesis > Mycalesis mineus. The sequence continues at coordinate 11,422,686 of CM067885.1, forward strand.
ACGATAATATGAAGTAGATAGATAGGTAAGTTATTGGTTGTTAATTTTGAGAATGTAAATATATCTAACACATTCTGTGGGCGCTCAGTGTTGTTTATAGATCTTTATTGGTCAGTTGTTGTTTACATGTATCACGTTTCCATTGAAGTTTACCTTCTTATCCACGTTCAGGATGTTCTTATGTTATTTTAAACTGTATTCGAGTTAAAGGTGTTTTCCTATCCCTTTGTCATTTACCAACCGTTTTATTTTCTAGTAAATAACTTTTAAACTCTTATTAGGTCTGCCTCCGTTTTTTTACTGTTCGTTTATTTCACGTAGGCTTTGTTTACAAGTACTTTTGTAACGTCAAGTTTTATGGTTTGTAGTGAACCTACCACCGGTTTAAAAGGCAGATTCATTCTGATAAGAGCTAGAGAGAAACTCGGTAGCTCATGTTCTTACTAGAAAACTATTTAGGTAATATCAATTGGTAGAACAAACCAATCACTCCGCTTTCAATCTTTAGGATCAATCTTTAGGATCAATCTTTAGGATCAATCTTTAGGAAGCAATCTTTAGGATTCCACTATATCAGATTTGGAATGTGATATCATTTCGATAATCACGCAATGTTATAATCGAAATAAATGTATATGCAACCAGCGCAACTGTTATAAAATTCAATTACATTGACAGAAACGAACGAACTCTGAAATTTTACGCATTTTACATTCACAAACTTTTGTTAAGCTTGTTAAAATAAAATGAGCAAAAAGTTTTAGCAATACATTATTTACGTTTTAGAAACCATTAAAAATATTATATAAAGAATGTTGAGATAAAAGCATTGCGTGTTAAAACAACCGCTCTAAATAATGGTACAGTTAATTTGCACTGACAAGTTTACAAATTACAAAAAAGTGTCGTGGTACGTCCGCAATACAGAATTCTAAGTGATGTCTGCAGGCCACGCCCTCGAGAGTTTTCTTTATTTTCCTTTTATATTTATGTTGAAAATCCCTTGCTCAGTCTTCCTTATGGTTGAATATAGAGAGCTTTTATTATTTGGTCAAGTACATAAAAGGGGGAGGACAGGCCGACGAGGCACGCATTGTGTTGTACTCGTAATCTTACAGTTCATCGAATTCTCCAATATTTTAAGATTAATTTGCGTTGTTCTTTTTTAATCCACAACGTAAGAGAGTAAGTTAGATTTTTGACATGACTATCCGTAGTTATTTATCCGTCTGTAGTATTATTCTAAACGAAGTTAACGATTGTGATAAGACTTTATGTTTGGAAGTTGTAGCTGTAGGATAGATTTACAAAGTGTTTTATCCTAATAAAGCAAGAAAACTGATATTAGCAATAAATTTCAGAGCGGCAGTATGTATTAAGAACCTTAAGGAACAACCTCATTTGAGAACCAACAAATTAAAAAAATAAAATCCCATATAACCTTAGTTCTATTTATTACTGTGGTTTTTATCAAGTTCTAAATTAGGCATTTTCCTATCCAGTTAGTAAAACGAACTTTTGCATATTAATTTCAAAACTAGAGCGATGAATGAGCTTGTTTATGTAGATTTTAAAATCATCGTCATTTTTAAAGATTCATGTACATATTTCCAAGATAAAAATAAGAATAAGTTCTTTCTTATAGTGATAGGTTTAGAATTCGATACTAAAAAAACGATCCCTGAATACGATTAGCCGAAGCAATTGTTTTTTTATACGCTCTAGCAACCAGGCTATACGATCGTCTATATTGCCACAGTATAAAAAATATATAAAAGACTGTGATATTGCTGTGTTCGCTCAGTGAATGTAATCCACTACTCCGTGGCACGAATGTGTACGATTACATGACAATAGGAGCTCATCGCTTTTGTCGGTGGACTTCCCGACTGCGCTATTAAACAACGATTTGGGAAGACGAATCCAATGTAACCTCGATTGTGCCCTCTGACCTCGGGGTTAATTCTATTTTTTTTCGTTGTGCTACTTGATCATCCATCATCATTATTTTATTTGATAGACATCCAACTGTACATAGTTTTCTTTAATGGTTTATTCATTGTGCGGCTCGCCATGTCAATAGGTGTTCTTGAGGTCAATGTTGATTTGGTATGTAATAAAAAATGATCAATATACATCAACAAACATGTCATTTCATACCAAATGTGCACAAAAATGATTGTTCTTTAATTTTTCTGATTTATTTTGGTATTCGAAGCGCAGATAAATCAAACAGATCAAAGTTCTAAATCATTTTTGAGTTATAAACGGTGTAATTTTTTTGTATCTATTACAAGTTGGCCCTTGACTGCTATCACACCTAATGTTAAGTGATGATGCAATCTAAGATGGAAGCGGGCTAACTTGTTGGGAGTGGATGCAAATCCACACCCCTTTCAGCTTCTACACGACATCGTACCGGAACGCTAAATCGCTTGGCGGTACGTCTTTGTCGGTAGGGAGATAACTAGCCACAGCGAAAGCCTCCCACCAGCCCGAACAAGACAAATTAAGAAATATCTCAATCTGCTCCGCGGGGAATCGAACCCAGGACCTCCGTATAAATCCACCGCGTATAACGACTTTGCATTATAGTATATCTACTACTGTCCAAACTTTATCAGATCCATTTTCATGACAAGGTGACCAAGACACGGGTACAACTGTATTTTCAAACAAACTAGAGACCCACTCAAATATACACACAAAATATTCATCTAAATTGTTTCTGCCCATTTAAGGGTTATAAGGTAACGATACGCAATTTTTATGCATAAGCTAATTTAATTTTACACTAAGTAAATTTCCGTAAATCACTGTCCAGCTGTTTATAAATTATGATTGACCTCACATTTGCCAACAGTTTAATTTATAATAAAAGCGGTTTAAAAGGGGTAAAGGCCTGTCATCCCTCGTCATATCTCGTTATAATTTTGACAACAATAGAAAAATATGCTACGTGTTGTGATGACTTCCTTTGTACGGTGGAGTAGGTAGGTACTGAATTTAGAAAATAATTAATTAGGTTTTTTTTTAACTTTTTCAAAGTAAACTTTGAATTTATAGTTATTTAAATAACCTATACCTGTACGTATCAAAAATACTCCATGTATGTATGTATATTCGGCGACTTAAGATATTTTTAGAGTTACAATTTTTTTGTTTTATTGTGAGATTTCTGATTGAGTTGAGAAATTTTCTTTTGTTTATATATTAATAATCATTATTGCAAAATAACCATTTTGTTGAAAATTTTTGGCCGTAAATAAAAAATTTATGTTCGACAGGGGTAGAGTAAAATTTTCAGACTGACTTTAAAGACTTTTAGGAAGCTTTCCTTATTAGTTAAAAATATTGGTAATATTTGGTGAATTTTTCGCCTGCAATCGGACCTTTAAAAGTTGTTTTTAAAAATTCCTTATGCCTATTTTGGTCAACCTTATGTAGTAAATTGTGTGGGAAATTAGTATATTTAATTAAATACACACGTGAATAAGGATAAAGTTGTGGCTTACTTGTTTTCTAGTTAGTTAAAGGCATCTCATGAAAAATAAAACAAAAATAGCTTCATCCAATTATCATTTTGATCATTGGACTGGCAACATTAAATCTGGAAATCACTTTGAAAAGCATTCGAGCAGTAAACGTCAATCAGCTTCTATGATGTGATAACGAAGTTAAGGCAAATTTTGACCATCGAAAAACTAATAGTATAAATGAAAAGCGAAAAAAAAATGAATAAGCAATAAGAATAACGCACACGTAGTCACATTATTGTTTCTAGTTTGACGACGTGACTCCTGAAACTGAAGTTACGTGACAAGCGGGCATTCGTTTGTTGTATCGTAGGTACACTTTTATGTAGTTTAATGTGGTGAAATGGCGGAGGGGTCGGGAATGTTTTATGTAAAAGTTTACATTATACGCACGCTCCGGCATGTCAGGTTATGTCCGTAGCTCTGGTTAGAATTAGTTATTTAATTTACAAAATTGTCAGTGAACTTTCTATTATTATTATGCTATTTAATGTAACATTGGAATGTGGTAGTGTCATTGCCTAAAATATTGTGAAAGTTTGGATGGATGGATTTTGTTATTTTGTTTGACTATTAGAACGGGTAAATTAATGAATGAATTAAATATTCTTTTGTTGTACACCAAATAAATAAATTTACAACGAGAAAATGACTTAACCAATGTACATTTGGCGGTCTAATCGCTAATGAGCGATTTCTTCCATTAGATCAGATATTAAAGAGGGAAAGTGCGGCTGTTTGGGTGAAAGCACAGAGATATATTATAGTACGAATTTTTATATACGTATTCGACTTTTTATCCTGATGTTGGCGTAGGAACATGATCTAAACAGCTTAAACCCCGGGGCACAGGCAATGAATTAAAAAACGACTAATATTATTATAAAAACAAAAAACCCAACTGCTTAGAAATTCTGTCATAAAAAACACTTTTTGACATTGCTTGTTAAAACAGTAATATAAACATGATATGATATTTATATTTTTGAAATGTTCTTTTTACGACCTTTCATTTGATACCCATAGTGTTAAGATAAGAGAAAAAAATGCACACGTCCCCCCTTTATTCCTCTATTTACAGCCGCCATTTTGAAAATTCATATAGCCTATGTCACTTCCACAATTTAGCCGAATTCAACGACACCTTACATGTCAAAATCCGTTCAGCCGTTTAGGCTGTAGCACGTGCCGAAGAAATGGACATACATACATACATACATACATACATACATACATACATACATACATACATATACAAAGAGACATACAACGACAATTTATACAAACAATATTTTGCCAAAACTACCTATACTATAACTATAGTTTATTAAACATCTGGTTTTATTAGTATAATTAATTCAACTGACAAAATAATTAACATCCAAATGTTATTTTGCAATGTAATTTATAAGAAAAATAATGTTTAATATAACAATATTAATGATATTATGAATAATTAACTAACTTTCTTTATATAAACAAATTATTATTCATAAAGGATTTTAGACCTAATCTAAATGTGGGGTAACAAAATGTCATTTTCTATATTACGCCATAATATGCCACGATATTATTCGTTTCAACCATGCACTTCTCCACAATCTGGTGTTTGTAATACATTACTCTTTGTAACATATAATTATCTTGTTTTTGTATAAGTTGTATTAACATAATAAAATTAATCGCAGGCTATTATTTTTCTGCGCATAATTTTGCTAAGGTATGTGGCCTTCGAAACAACGTAACCTCAATAGATATTAGTTTTAACCGCGCCTAATTTATTTGAATTGGTTTTGCCTCCCACATGTAATATACGGTTCTTAAAAGAAATAGAATGAAAGTTTAAATTTATATACCTACTCAGGATTTATTCAATTACGTATATTACTTGACCTTAAGTACTGACGTGCGGTTTGACAGGCCCCGGGGTGCCCTAGACTTCTTAGTTTATTCCTTTCCCTGCACAATACCAAATAAAATTCCAACTTTTCTTTAGCTAGACAAAAGCCCATATTGACGTCGGAGTAGGAAACGGTGCAATCACATGCGTATTTAAAATGTGAATGTAGCTTCTAAGACCGCGCGACTGTACTTAAGTTTTTTTTACGTAAGTTATTTTACTTCATATCTTTATCATTAAAAATTGTTTTTTAAGATCTGAAATAAGAATTGTGGTACAAATTGTCCTATAATATTTATTAAAACATAAAAAGTTCTATATCTGCTCAAATATAAAAAGCTAAAAATAAAAGTCCCTTCACCAAAAGGCACAAACATGAAATTACCTTTTATATTTCGTATTTGAGCGTCTTGGCCTGTTCAGCGTTCTTCGCCGCAGCACCCGCCATAGAAGAGGTAGCCTCGATATGGGATGTAGCTAGAGTATCAACGCAAGTCGCATCCCATACTAGTGACTTGCCTAACTTTCATGGAACGAGGGTCATACCATCCGGTTTCTTACCATCGCTGCGTGCCAAATCGATGGGTTCTAATACAGCTGGCACGTGTGCAGTAGCAAGAGACCGGCGGATGACGTCGTTCAGGGTGCCGTGGCAAGAGAAGTGAACTTCGCTTCTCGAACAGGAGAGTCCATGGTAGCCAAGGGGATCAACGCTGTCACCACAGTGTCATCGGTGAGGCTGGGTTCAATTTGCGCCAAGTCCAAAACCAATCGCCAACGAAAGGGTGGTGTGATCTAACATAGTCCCCAGGTTTCCAGAAGGGAGAGCATGGAGCCAATAACCGGACTCTTTCAGAAGCCGGCAGCGTATTTGGACTAGCCAAAGTCCATTCATTTTTAGCCTCTCCCAAATATGACACCTCTGAGGTTCCTAAAGGATTATATAAAATTTTATTAGATAGAGTAAGTGTACTATAGGCAGAGGAAAGAAATGCTGGTAAGAAAATACTTCAAATTTTGCGAATACCCAGACGTCCATAACGCACAGGAAGAGAAGCCTGAGTCCTAGCCTGATTTGATTGATTTGATTTGATGGGACAATTTAAAATGTTAATGAGAATATTTTTAACTAAAGAATTACGAATTACCTGGGAAAATCCAGTTACACTTGTGAAACTAATAATTCCAAGAAAAACTTAAAAGTTCGTTTTAACAAAGATGTGTTAGGTATCTACATTATATTTTGCAGGTAAAATGCCATATCTGAGTTATTATATCGAGTAAAAAGAGTTAAGTCTTTTTCTTTTGTTGACCGCAGTGGAAATTGGAATAAGCTGCCAAAATAGCTTTATTAATTAAAGCAGACATGAAACTTGGCATCAGAAACAGAATACGAAATTTTATTGCTACCTTCATTTCAATATGACGGAATTACTATTTTCCTACCTACTCTTTCTCTACGTGTAGATCATTTTTTTTGTAAAATGAAGAGTTATTTAGCTTAGATGTTATTTTACTCATATCAGTACGTATTAAAAATAAAAAAAATTAAAGAATGGAAGTGAGAACTTATAAAAACTCTTTTAGAATTTTTATATCTTCTTTGCACGTTGAATATTTAAACATTACGCAATAGAAAATTAAAATAAATATGTAGAGTAAAGTTAGTTTTTTTTAAGAAGATTTAGTTTACAACCACATGTGACGTTAAACTATTTGTAGAGACTCTACGATGGTACGATGTCGTGTAGAAAATGATAGGAGTGTGGATTTCATCCTGCTTTTAACAAGTTAGCTCGCTTCTATCTTAGATTGCATCATCACTTAACATTTGGCGTGATAGCAGTCAAGGGCCAATTTGTCGTCAATTAAAAAAAAAACAAAAATAATACATGCTTTCATTGCTAGCTAATAATAAGCTATTTTTTGCAAACAACATATTATTATCAGTAATATTGATAATAGATTGTTTGCTGAAGTATTACTGCGTGAATGGGCAACCTATGGTAATGTATGAACATAGAATTATTGTCTCCAATTAAGTAACCCTGACCAGAAATAAGTTATGATATCATTAAATTACAATTTTATCTTTCTTTCTTAATAAATATTTGCATTAATACAACAAGATTTAGCAACAGCATTAAAAAAAAGGCACCTATATAGAAAATACGCTTGCTACACGGCGGGTAAAAGCAGTCCAACGAAGTTTTCTGTGTATTAATTAAGACGGTAAACACATGTTCGTAATTTATTATGTTCGTGATGGAAAATGTTAAGGAAAAGTTGTTCATATTTTGTTGGATAACTCAAGGAGACGAGCTCAACTTCTCATTGTCCCAATAATTCTATCACGCCAAATCAAGTTTTTTGCTTTTAACTTGTTTGGTCCGTTACTTTTTAGAGATATTTTCTTTAAAATAAATTCCGAAAAAAATCTATATTTTAGGGTGTTGTAATTTTATTAATATAAATATTAATTTAATTCTTAATTATTATCTTGTACTTTATTATTAGAAAATTATGAATGTTTGTTATTGACTCACACTAAGACTGTTGAATAGATCTGGATGAAAGGAACCAAGATAGGTTTTTTATTTATTATAATTTAGCCCTTGACTGTAATTACACCTGATGGTAAGTGGTGATGCGACCTAAGATGGAAGTGGGCGAACTTAGGAGTAGGATGAAACCCACACCCCATCGGTCTCTACAGGTGCGACGGGACTGAGTGGGTGAAAACGCAGTTAACAGCTAGTCAGTAATAATAATAAAAGTACGTCATATTTGCGAGCCACAAGGGATTCCGTTTATCATGGAAACAAATAACTTAAACAAATGAAAAGTAGACATAATTAAAAAATGCGACAATTTGTACTAAAGCGAATAAAATGTTTAATTTGTATCGAATAAATTCTAAATTGGACAGTTGTTAATTAGGACATTCTTGAATTGCGGTATTAATTAATTAAAATTGTTTAATATATAAATATTATAGGACAATTACACAAATTGACGTTATCGTCGGTTTCAGTCGTTATCTACAACATTTGATATTACTCATTACAATAAAAAAAAAACATTAAAGCTCTAAGCGAGTCACGTTTTAAAACTGTATGGATGTAATCTCCATATGATTATCTTCTTTCATAAAAATTAAAAATAAGGAGCCTTTAAAATAGGTTAATACTTAATGATGATAGAAATATTTGTCATCATCATCATTATCAGCCTATTAACGGCCAGGCCTCTCTCCTTACAGGAGAGGGGATATGGAGCGTACACCCACCACGCTGCTCCAATATGGTTTGGCGGGCTTTTAGTGATAATGTTTCATTTATTAACAATCACTATCAGATGTTGATCATAGTGACCGGGACCGACGGCTTAACGTGCTCTCCGAGGCACGGGGTGTATCACCACTAACTTCCAAACTCCGGGATTCGTGATCGACGCTACATAGGTTAACCAACGAAGTTGAAAGAAGAAGAAGAAGGCAGTTACGAAGTAGTTATTTTAACATTGATTGGTTATACTTTAACTGTGTACAACCAAATGATTAGCATAATAAGCATTACTAGTAGAATTCAAAGCCGTCTCGAATATATAATTACTCATAATAATAAGGACAATTACATTTACCACTCCAGTGATTTCATTGATTACGACACCCGATACGATTTGCTCTAAGCGTCTTACTAATTCAACAAAGCGTTGTATACTCGTATGAAGATAACAAGGGTTGTTTCATAGACAAGTTACTGACAGCACATAACGAATAGTCTCTATGCTTTCGAGCGTATTAGCGAAAGAAAAGATAGCGCGTAATGTTATCGTACTATGTTAGAACTATAAATTTTATCTGAAGTGAACATTTTTCTCGGCACGTTGCCACTTTTGGGAAAGAGATGAAATATTAGGTTTATGTATAGACGCATTTGTATTGAAAAATAACTAAAAATTAAACTTCAAATCGCACAAGAATTAAAAAAATAATTGCGTTAATTAATTACTTTTCATGCAGTATTGCTTATAAAGTTAATTTAAATTCCTCAAATATATTTTGACTTCAGACAATTTAAATTTCAACTTTCTAATAAATATATTAAAATTAACAGCTTAACACCTTATAACAGGGTACTGGAAAGGATGAATGAAAGGAGGAAACTCATGTCCACTTTCATGCAGAGAAAACTTAAGCTTTCTTTGGACACCTCAAAGAGGAGCTGAGTTTTCTTTCCAAGGTTAATTTTGGAAGGAAAGCTACAGGGCAAGAGAGCACCTAAGTAACTTCAAAGGCGGAATTGGTTGGAGAAAAAAGAATTGCGGACTTAATTACTTTCAACTAAAGAGAGTTGTACAAAATAGAAAAGCTTTTCGCATAATGACCGCCAAACTTCGTTTTGAGGATGGCACCACGTGATGATGAATAAAAAAAAGAATGATTAACATTTTGACTAAGAGCAAGTAGCATCAACTATAAAACTAGGCTCATAAAACATCCGAATCACCTGGCTGTGCGGTTAACGGTACCACAGGCGATACGACGTTTAAAGCGACGGCAAATTCTAGACTGAAGAGAAAGCCGCATTTGAAATTTATATAGAGCTTCTTCCGCTGGGGAGATTATCTCTGATCGCCAACTTTCTTGCAACGCCTCTGCTCATAGTCTTCAAACTGATCGCATGAGTAAAACAGAATAAAAAAATCGGACTAAAGTTATACGTGGTCAATATATCCTTACTAATATTATAAGGCGATAGTTTGTATGTATTGACGGATGGATGTTTCGTACTCTTTCACGCAAAAACTACTGAATGGATTTTGATGAAACTTCAGACAAATATAGCTTACATATTAGAATAACACATAGGTTACATTTAATCCCGAAATTCTCACGGGAACGAGAAATACGCGAGTGAAACCGCGGGCGTCATCTTGTATAAAATAAAAAAAAATTTAAAAAAATAATAGAACCGACTCAAAAAGCACTAAAAAGTAAAAAATGACTGTCATTCCGACTCCTAGATATGCTTAAGTAAATTAATGCAACTAAATGACAGTTATTTATTACTTTTAGTGCGTTTTGAGTCGGTTCTATTTTTTGTTAAAAGTGTTTATTTCTTACTTTTTAGTGATTTATCGCCACGTAACGTACGAGTACGTTATATCTATATTCTATACTGTCATCGTACTGTACTGTCATATTATACGGCACTTGTAGCCAAAAAGCTACCGATGCTTACACAAAAACCGAAATCGCTGCAAGGTGTGCCTATAAAATTTGAAGAGTTCCTTCAACTTTCCCAGGATATCATCATCAGATCCTAACATGATAACAATAGGACCATCTTGGATGTGTGCCATTTCTAATAAAAAGAATTATCAAAATCGGACAACTCTGTAAAAAGTTATGCGTGATCATACATAAAAAATATATAAATATACATGTCGACTTGTGAGTATCCTCCGTTTTTTCGTCGGTTAAAATATTTTACGTAATGTAACTTCTTATCTTATCAAAGTCTTTAAAAATTTAATCTCTTAAGACTAAGGAGCTTAACAGGCAGACCTACGACTCAATTTTTATAGGTAAGACAGATAATATAATATTTTTAGTTTCGTCTGCTCTCCTAATGGGCTGTTATTATAATACGTAAAATTTGACGACCTCCGTGTCGCAGTGGTATGCGCGGTGGATTTATAAGACGGAGGTCCTGGGTTCGATTCCCGGCGGGACAGATTGAGATTTTTCTTAATTTGTCTTGGTCTGGCTTTCGCCGTGGTACCACCCTACCGACAAAGACGTATCGCCAAGCCATTTAGCGTTCCGATACGATGTCGTGTAGAAACCAAAAGGGGTGTGGATTTTCGTCCCACTCCTAACAAGTTAGCCCGCTTCCATCTTAGACTGCATCATCACTTAACATCAGGTGTGATAGCAGTCAAGGGCCAACTTGTAGTCGATAAAAAAAAAGACGTGTGGCACTCGAAGACTGCCGCGCTAAAGCTATTGCGTAGCATTTTTTATCAACTTATATTTACTTACCGACGTCATCGGGACTGTGGCCGAGCGCTAAGGCGCTCTAAGTGCCCGGATTGCCAGAGAGACGCGGGTTCGAATCCCATCGGTTCCGCAATTTTTTTTAAACGTGATATTTCAAAAAGCAATTTTTTTTTACAAGCGTGATATTTCAAAAAGTTATTAAGAGTTCTGGTATTTATCGATAGATGGAAAAATTAAAAAATAACCGTTTAGTTTAGAACCGATGGGATTCGAACCCGCGACTCTCTGACAATTCGGGCACTTAGAGCGCCTTACGGCTAGGCCACGCCCAATGACATCGGCGCCGAAATTATGCTTTTTATATTATGTTTTTGATATCCAGCGGGTGTTGGGTTTTTTCGTTACGGAATTTCTGAATTCGGTCTCCACGCTCAAGGCCCGCGATAGAAGCTATACAATAGCTTAAAAAATTCAAAACTGCTGATAATACGAAATATCATAATTTGCATTTGCAATAACGAATGATCAGCATATTTATGGTCCACTACAAGTTTAGGAGAAGGGACTCCTAGATTTGGACCCAACCCGTATTGGAACGTGGTGAGTATAGACTCACCACGCTGTTCGGTACGGGTTGGCGGGCTATTTGCAATTAATAGTAATTTTAAAATAAAATAGTTTCATTAAAATTAATAACAGAGTTACTAATACTAATATAGCTGTGATAGCTATATCACTACCATTATATAATTTTGATATAAGGTAATACCAACAAGTATTATAGGAGGTACTACCTACATTGCGTAATAAATAACGACGCTGTAATATCGAAACATTACGGCGTAAATCTCTTTCTTTGTCTCTAATCGCTGCCTGAAAGCCCGACCCGTCATTACACACACATATTAGGATCTACCGAATAAAATATCTAATATACTGCGTATCACAAAAAGACATCTTAAGTAACTTAATGTTTTTCCTTAAGTGAACATTTTTATTAATAGTATTTTTTTCCTGGTAGCCTTCCGAGCGTGTCAAAAGGTGACGTTCCAATAGATTTTGCTCTAACGACCACTACTTTTGTATTAATAGAGAGACGAATAGGTACCTTAGCATTCCATGGATTCACCGTGCAGGTGCTGGGTCCATCACGTGGCTGAGAGAAAAACTCCGAACAGAGCCCGAGACTTGTGACACTGGTGTATGTTTAAAAGAGACCTCTTAGTGACGGCCGTCAACACTCACCTCCTCTGTTCAAGTCATTCTCCAAGCTCAGCAAATTCGGAAGGACCCTACTAGAGCAGCTTTGGATACTCGTTCCAATATAGCTTACTGCACTTCTAGTAAGGCCAAGGTGTTTTAGCAGGTTATAGAGAGACATCGCTGGTATACCCCTCGCACCCACTTCTACTGCGTATAAACTAACCACATAGCCATTTTTAGTTAGTTCATTAGTAAGGTCATAATATTTATTCACTTTTAATACATTGTCTTTAGGGATGTTTGTTTTCCACTAAACTTACTTGAAATAAACGAATTTTGAATCGGAATTGAGTGGCAAACAAACATTTAAAAAATGTTAATGTAACGTGAATCAAATACAACATTTATGATTTTAAAGCGTTTAAAATATTATTTTTGCGTAAGCATTATCATTTATCTTTATGCAAATAAGTTTACACGTAACCAAGTACCTACAAGGCAACTTAATCTAAATTGCTTTTTAATTAAAGGGTTCGGTAATGTGATGGGCATTTCTTATTTTTATTCGTAAAGAAATTCATTAGATACAAAGACATTTTTGCAACTTCCAAGTAAAAGTATAAATTGTGAGGGCAAAGGAATTTCGTTTATTTCAGAATCTTTTTACTTTTTCTTTTTTATTATACGGCCGTTGGAACGTTTTGGCTTCTTCTATTTTGTAGGCTTATGATATTTACAAAATAAAGTTAACCTTTTTGTGCTGGATTACCCTTATTTCAAAACGATTTAAGCATAATCTGTCACACAAGGCATTTTTAACCGACGAAAAAAAAAACGGAGGAGGTTCTCAATTCGACACATATATATTTTACATGTATGTTGTCCGATTTATATAATTCTTTTTTTATTAGAAAGGGCACACTTCCAAGATGGTCTCATAGTCATCAAGTTAGGGAAAATTGAAGGAACTCGTCAAATTTTATAGGCACACTTGCAGCGATTTCGGTTTTTGTGTAAGTATCGGCAGCTTTGTGGCTACTAGTGCCGTATAAAATATACTATGAGAGTATAGTACGAGCAGGTTACGTGTGGATAAATCACTAAAAAGTAAGAAATAAAAAATTTTAACAAAAAATAGAACTGACTCGAAACGCACTAAAAAGTAAAAAATAACTGTGTCATTTAGTTGCTTTAATTTACTTAAGCACAGTTATTTTTAACCGACAAAAAAAAACGGAGGAGGTTCTCAATTTGACTCGTATTTTTTTTATTATGTATGACCCCACATAACTTTTTACAGAGTTGTCCGATTTTAATAATTCTTTTTTTAAGCAAGTTTAAGGAACATTTATTTAAACGTAGTAAAGCAGTTTGTGGGTTCTAGGATTTTTCCTTAAAGTAGAAACCTTGGCTGGCACCGACTTCATAGATATACCTAAGTAAATTAAAGCAACTAAATGACACAGTTATTTTTTAATTTTTAGTGTGTTTTGAGTCGGTTCCATTTTTTGTTAAATTTTTTTTGAAATATTACTTCACTATATATTATAAAATAAAGTCCCCCTTCCGTGTCTGTCTATCTGTACGTCTGTTTGCGATAAATTCATAAACTGGATATTCTTGCAATTACCACTAATAAATAGAGTGATTAATAATTAATGTTTCATCAAACAAATAGATCCCTGCAGAATCGAGCAGCAGGATCTTGGGAGGAATGCATAAAACATGAATTTTTCTTCTTATGTCGTACTAGTATTTATACGGCACGTAGCATTAAACTACGAAAGTAACTTAGGGAATACTGACTCGACTTTAGACATATCTCTACTGCTTACAAGTCGCTACTGTACTAGAGTCAAGTGCTCAGATTGAAATACTAAAGTAAATCTACGAATGTTTGTCTTTTACGAGCTATGCGGGCTTACTTTGTATCTCACATTTGTTTTTATTGTTTCTAAAGTTTGTTTATAATTCCACTAAGTATTTAAGTTCATTATAATATAATTCTTAATAATAATGCGAGATGGTGATAACAAAATATACTTTACTGAGTTAATTTGGATAGGTACTTCTTGGCGCTTCTACATTAGTAGAAATGAAAACATCTTATTCCTTAATGACTAACCTGCCTTTATCGGGATATTTCAACAGGCGTAGACCTCCTTATACTATCCTTCCGAACCGGTAGTAGAGCCACTAAAAATAATCAAACATAATGTTTAAAAAATTATTGTGAACTAATAAGCCTACTTGAAATAAACGAAATTTGAATTATATAAGAGAGCATAATATACCCATAATACTGCTTCAGTGTGGATTGGCGGGCTAAGGATTTGAACTCTTGAGTCGATCACAAAGACCGAAAGAAAGACAAAGAAAGAATATTAATCATAAAGACCGGGATCCACGACCTTTAGCTTGACCTTTACGATATTTACGTCATTTCAAAAGCATGGGTGTGTAACACCTTAAAAAATTTAGAACAAAGAAAAGCTCGATTTAATAGTCAGATCCAGGTTCCGAACTAAGGACCTCGAAATTCAAAACCACATAAGGTAGGACTGGCCCAACGAGGTAGTTATATAAAGTAACACGTGAAAGTGAGAAAGGTAAGTGTTATCAAAGGGCCTGAGTAATTGGTTAAACCTGAGCACTCACATCCTAATGGATGGCCGAAAGGGCCCAGCAAAGACAATTAGCGGCACTCAGTGATATATGTATGTATTAACGTATTGGCTCTGCACACATTATCTAATAAATTATTATTTAAACGAGCAGATCTTGTTTGACCTATGTATAATTTGAGATCTTCGATATAAATAAATAAATAAATATAGGACAATTACAGACATCGCTATATAGCCCCAAAGTAAGCGTACGCGTACTATGTGTTATGGGTACTATGATAACCGATGAATATTATATTTTATTATACGTAAATACTTATAATATATAGATAAACACCCAGACACTGGAAAATATCCATGCTCAATACACAAACATTTTTCCAGACGTAGGAATCGAACCCACAGCCTAGTACGCAGAGGCAGGGTCACTACCCACTGCGCCACTCGGCCGTCAATATAGGACTGCCTCGTTGGTCTAGTGGTTAGCTTATCTGGCTTAGATCACGAGGTCCTGGGTTTTAATCCTGGGTCAGGTCACGGAATATTTCTGAGTTTTTCATTCTTCTATTAATTCTCAGTACATTCCAAGCCCGGAGTCGGGAAGTTGGTGGTGTTACACCCCCGTGCCTCGGAGAGTACGTTAAGCCGTCGGTCCCGGTCATTGTCATCAACATCTGATAGTGATTGTTAACAAATGAAACATTATTACCCTAAACCCGCCAACCCGCATTGGAGCAGCGTGGTGGGTGTACGCTCTATATACCCTCTCCTATAAGAAGGGAGGCCTGGCCCTGTAGTGGGCCGATAATAGGCCGATAATAATGATGATGATATAGGCGCATTCTTTCTGTTCAAGATCAGATAAGATGACATAACTAAAAAACATTAGTTTAGAAGAGATGGACCCGATTGGAATTCTTACAGAAAATAGATTAACGGTCTCACGTAGTAATAGGTACCAATTCAAAATTTAAACCATAAGAAAGAAAATAATATTTATTCATACATTACGCCACACAACATAATTCATTTTAGTATGCCTACAATAACCTGCGATGTGTGGCAAACTTAGGAAAAGGACCCAGCTCAGCATTTTTTGATGGTGATGATCTTTTAGAAGATCATGCAGCGCTAATTTCAGCTAATTTTCAGCGCTACGAACGCTGCCATAACTAATTAATTGTGTAGCATGGTACATTGCATAACGATACCTACTCGGTAAAATCAAGTATTACATTTTTTTCATTTCCCCACAACATCCATAACTCATAAGTAAAATTTGTGTATCTTAAACTTCGAAATTTGTTTGTAACTTAAATTTGCCACATGGGTATAAACCAGGGCAGAATTTACCAACTGAACTAAAGTATGACAAATGGTCCAAGTTACAGACAAATGTAACTTTTATTGCTTTTGCAAAAGTATTTGAATAAATTCATGAATTTTGGTAGGAAATTAAATATTACGCATTACTTTGGAATTCTTTTTAATAACGTTTCAACACGTGAAATTGCTCCGCACAGACGCACGCTTCTGAAAGAACAGAGAAAAGTTTCACAGTGTATCTAACAATGAACGTTTGTCGGCAAAACTTTGATCAATACTCGTCTGAGACTCTTAGAAGATCTTGTTAGAAATTACTCTATGGGTACTAATTAAAATTGCTTGCGTTGGCGTTAACTTTAAACCAAGTCAAAAGTTGTATCAACATTTTGAACTTGTAAGGGTAAATAAATATTGTTTAAGACTGTTTTACTACTGTAAGACTTTCCTCGGTGGTAATGTAACTTAAATCAAACTTAAAGACCAACTAACATGTTTCTAACGATAAACTTTTTCACGAAACGCTAGCAATTTTACGGAGAACAGAATATTTACGAAGTATTTTATAACTTAATCGTTGTAATAATAACTATTTTAGTAATATAAAATTTATTAATTTTAATGGTATTTTATACATACTATATTTGTATTGTATAACATTGTTAAAAATTAAAAATAAATGTATTTTAAAATAACAATACATAGTAACAAATTAACGTAAATACTGTGGGGCGTAAAAATTAAATTACACAAAATTCTCTTCACAAAATTATTATAATACCAATGACAACATCATAAATAACAATTATGATCCATCGTTATAGACGTTATAGTAGTAGAGTCGAAAATGTACCATTAAAAGCATTTTAAACCTACTCTAAAAATAAAATAACCTATTTTTAACCGACGAAACAAAACGGAGGAGGTTCTCAATTCGACACGTATATTTTTTTTTATGTATGACTACGCATAACTTTTCATAGAGTTGTCCGATTTTGATAATTCTTTTTTTATTAGAAAGGGCATACTTCCAAAGTGGTCCCATTTTCATCATGTTAGGATCTAATGATATTATCCTGGGGAAATTGAAGGGACTCTTCAAATTTTGGAGGTACGCTTACAGCGGTTTCAGTTTTTGTCTCGGTATCGGTCCCTTTTTGGCTACTATGACCGTATAATATACTATGACAGTATAGTACGAGTACATTACGTGGCGATAAATCACTAAAAAGCAAGAAATAAAAATTTTTAAATAAAAATAGAACTGATTCAAAACGCACTAAAAAGTAAAAAATAACTGTGTCATTTAGTTGCTTTAATTTACTTAAGCATATATAGGAGATGGTGCCAGCCAAGGTTTCTACTTTAAGAACGTTACCTAGAACCCACAAACTACTTTACTACGTAAAATAAATGTTCCTTAAACTTGGCTGGCACTGACTTCATAGATATGCTTAAGTAAATTAAAGCAACTAAATGACACGGTTATTTTTTACTTTTTAATGTGTTTTGAGTCGGTTCTATTTTTATGTCATAATAAATTAATACTTTTTCTTTCACGACGCCCATTTTCTTAAAGTTTAACTGACGGAAAAAATACATTAGATACATCCACAAAAAAACTTTTAATTGAAATCAAAGTATTTGCTTTTTGCGTGTTTCTATTAGAAATATTATAAGTATCTTACAAAAAAGAAACAACAGTTTCTCTCTGGATTACAAGGCGTACATAAATGGTATCGAAGGCATACAAGTCTATCAAAATTATTCTCGTCTCATTAGTCATTAGGCATGCGCCTGTATTCTCTCCACGAGCTTGACGTAAGATTGGCCGTCCAAATACTGTGTGGCAGAGATCGATTACTCGAGAAAAATAACGTAGATTTGGGAATCGTTTACTGGTTGCTCGCTGAGTTATTTTGAGGAGGAAAAACCACGGAACATTGAAGACAACTACTTGTGGATAAAACGATTGAGACTTGCGAAACGAATAATATAATAAATAAAGAATAAATGTTTTACTAACTCCTCCAATTAAGTATTATTTTATTTAAAAAGAAAAACCTCTATCTTCTTTACTGATGTAATAAAGGTTAAGAGACTTTTATTTGTTTGTTCTTTAAAACTCGTTAACTACTGAAACTGGCTTACTTTAAGTTTGTCGTTGCATTTTTTGCCTCTCATAAATCAGTTAATCATTATTAAATATTAAGTGTCTATATTATTGAAGTAGAACTTTCTCTTAGTTTAACATTCATACAAGTTATATATAAGTATTAAACGATTTAGCGTTCCGGTACGATGTCGTGTAGAAACCTAAAGGGGTGTGGATTTCCGTCCCTCTCCTAACAAGTTAGCCCGCTTCCATCTAAGACTACATCATCACTTAAGATCAGGTGTGATAGCAGTCAAGGGCCAACTTGTAATCGATAAAAAAAAACAGTGATCATTAATAAATAAAACATTATCACCCTCAGTCCGCTAACCCGCATTCAAGCAGGTCTTGGTGGATTTACGCTACATATCCCCTCTCCTATAAGGGAGCCCTGGGCCTATAGTGGACTGTTATAAGCTGATAATGACGATGATGATGATGGAAATAAAATATTAGAAATTATACTCCTAATGGAGTTACGTGAGGTATTGAGTCGTTTGTATGATATTCTTCAGCATATGACTCAAGAAATTAGGAATATGTTAACATTTTGTGTACTGTCTTTAGAAGAGTGACGTAAAACGTGAAGTGTTTAATCGATATTATGGTTAAAGTTTATAGAAAAGTCTAATTAAAAGTTTTAAAAGGATTTTTTCTAAATTATCATTCTATCCCAATCATTACATTGTATAAAACAAAGTTTGTCCGGATGTATGCTTTAATCTTCAAAACTACGCAACCGATTTTCATGCGGTTTTTTATCAGATAGAGTGGTTCAACAGTATGGTTTATGTGTACAATACATGCACAATGTAGTAGAGAACTCTGATAATTTTAGAGGTTTCTGATGTGATGTCGTAAATTACCGCATATTTTGAGTTTACATTGCAAACGCTGGCTAAACAGAGATATAAAAAAATAATGTTTTACAGTATTAGACAACTTAAAAAGATCAACAAAAAAGTCCGAGATGGTATATGTCTATCTCTTAGGGATAACCCAAAATAACCATTTTTTATCGTTTACTTTCAACCAAAAGTAATGGCTTATTTACGAAGCGATTTTAAGCAATACTGTATTAATCCTTATCCAATTGAGTATCTTAAATACTTTGTGCATTCAATATAGATCACTATTGCCCTTTACAGCTTGTAATTTAAGTGAATATTTTCCAAGATATGTAACATTCAAAATGCAGGGACGAGCGTTCGGCGGTCGCGCGGAGCATGCGAGCGCCTCCGTTGGTACATACCAGTGCGAAGCTGGGGTGGGCCGCTAGTAATATATAAACGCGAAAGATGTGTAAAAACTACAGGACGGATTTTGATGAAACTTTACAATAACACGGCTTATAGATCATTATAACACATTAGGGCTAACGCTAAAACTCGCGCGGGTGCACGCTCGCGGGTGTATAATGAAAAATAGTATGGACAGCGCAGGCGCGTGCGACGGAGCACGGGCGCCCGCGACGGGCACAGGTGTGCGGGTTTTTTTTCTACAAACCAGACAGGCGCCGCTTGATGCTACGGTCACACGCGTCGGAAGCTAGGTACAATCATGAACATCGATACAAAGCGCGTAATAATTGAGGTGCAATTTCGGCCAGTATTATGGGGTATGGCGAATGAATTATCAAATTCTCCGCTGAGTAACTAGTCAAGAATGTAAGTAGTCAAGAATGAGTTATGCAGTCGACGTTTTATTCCGTTGACGTCTTTTTGCCAAATAATAAATTAGTAAATAATCCATGGTAATCTACTCGACACAACTGTACACACTTGACATCAAAGTTATATTAGCAGCGCTAACTGAGACGGGTGTCCGCTCGCGGATTTGTGGCCCGCGGCGGTCGCCGGCCGCGTGCGCCCGCGCCCGCACCCGCGCGAGTTTTAGCGCTAGCCCTTAGTATTGGCTACTTTTATCCCGAAATTTTTACAGAAACGGGAACTACGCAGATGAAATCGCGGGCGTGTTTCATAACTACAACGCTGAAGGCACGCGTCGTCGCACAACGACACTCGCATTAGCTACTCTATTTATTTAAATCGTTCCATAGTCGATCATTTAAAAAGAGTAGGTACGACGTAATATTTTTGTAGTAAAATACATTCCAAGTGCACTCCGTGAAGCGAAAATATAAATCTCCAAGACGCTGGGTTTTCCATCAATTTTAATTGCCTTTCTTTTGTCGTTTTATCATTTGTTATTTCAAGACAGGTAGCATTCCTTCTTCGAGTTGTTCATTCACTTATAATCTTCTGTTACATTTAAATTATTCGTGAACTCAAATGGCGACTACCGAGTTTGAAATGAAAAAAGGATTGCTACGCTTACTGCGGGAACTAAGGGAGTTTTTGCAAGTTACGATTAAGCAGATCAGTGAAATTTTCAGTAAAAAATATAAGCCCGCAGGTTGAAAATAATAAACTGATGTATAAAACAATAAAATGTAAATAATATTTTAGTTCAAATGGCTAGTTACCACCAAACCGACAAGGACGTACCGCCAAGCGATTTAGCGTTCCGGTACAATGTCGTGTAGAAACCGAAAGAGGTGTGGATTCCATCCTACTCCTAACAAGTTAGCCCGCTTCCATCTTGGACTGCTTCATCACTTAAAATCATTGAAATAAATGAAAGCAATTTTTTACTTTGTTAAAAATTTTTATAATATTTAGTCAATATTGTACCTATAATATTCCAAATTGTCTTCTTGTTCTCATGTTAGGCAAATAAAGGATTATGATTATGAAAGTTCGTGATATTTTCGACGGTAACGTCTTTATCCTTGGAGCATCTTAGGTGATATTTTTTTACGTTTGTCACAATCTCTCCAACTTGCATCGGAGCAGCGTGGTGGCGGGTTTAAGCTCTATATCCCTTCTTCTATTAAAATTCTTCTCCTAATAAGACCTGACCCTGTAGTAACGATAACAAATTGAAATGACTAAAGTTTTGATTAACTCTAAAAGTACCGAGCATTGCTTTAAAAGATAATCTGATTTAAGACGCAAAGTTTGCTAAGCCGCTGGAAATCTATGAATTTTATATTCATTTATGCACTCCACCAGGAATTTTTAATTTTATTATTGCTTTAGTGACATGTGTTCCTATAGAAGGAACCGTATTATAGGCTTTTTCTTATAAGCACGCCAATCTTTAATAAAGCGAGAGCATGTCAATAGAAATTAATTTGAAGTACCTAGTCTAAAATTACTATTTGACGACCTCCGTGGCGCAGTGGTATGCGCGGTGGATTTATAAGACGGAGGTCCTGGGTTCGATTCCCGGCGGGGCAGATTGAGATTTTTTTTAATTTGTCTTGGTCTGGCTGGTGGGAGGCTTTCGCCGTGGCTAGTTACCACCCTACCGACAAAGACGTACCGTCAAGCTACTTAGCGTTCCGGTACGATGTCGTGTAGAAACCGATAGGGGTGTGGATTTTCGTCCCACTCCTAACAAGTTAGCCCGTTTCCATCTTAGACTGCATCATCACTTAACATCAGGTGAGATAGCAGTCAAGGGCCGACTTGTAGTCGATAAAAAAAAAAAAACTTTTAATATCTATAATTTATGTACTTTTTGTAAAAATTGCAGCAAAAATCTGTGAACTTTAACATTTCCAAACTTTTACATAACAAAATTCGTTGAAGTGCCAAAGTAGGCATTTCAAATGGCTAAACTGTGTACATATCATAATCATTAGTAGTCCTACAACGCACTTCAGGACCAGGTCTCCTCGTACGAGACCCCTCTCGTATATGGTGCGGAAATCCACCATGCTGCTAGTAACACTCTATGCCCGCCAACCCGCATTGGGGTTGGCGGGCATAGAGTGTTACTGTAACCGGGACCGACCGCTTGCCCCGCCTGCTCTCCGAGACAATGGGCTATAACACCATCATATTCCCCCGTTAGGGCTTGGAATCCACCGTGAAAATTTCAAACAACATTGGAAAATGAGGTAAAACCGCAAGGTAAACTTAGTATTTTAATAAAAATATTGCAGTAGGTAACCTTTCTTGCTACTATTTTAATATAGATTTATAATGGAGCCGCGATTGCCAGAGGCATCATCTGCGATATAAGCACATACCTGAAGTCTTTATTGAAAAAGTTTTCACTCTAAGCTCCGAAAATTTGAAAGGCTGAGCCAAGTTTTTTTTTGTAAACAAAAAGGCAGGTACACGAAGTCCCCAATGAAATAATTATTTTAAGAGCCATAAATGTTAGGACTTGATACTTTTTCTAACATTTTTAAGATTTTAAAGACAATTAAGTAAGGCATTATTTTATTAACCGACGAAACGAAACGGAGGAGGTTCTCAATTCGACACGTATATATTTTTTTTCTTTATGTATGACCACGCATAACTTTTTACACAGTTGTCCGATTTTGATAATTCTTTTTTATTAGAAAGGGCATACTTCTAAGGTGGTCCCATTGTCATGATGTTAGGATCTGATGATGATATCCTGGGGAAATAGAAGGAACTCTTCAAATTTTGGAGGCACGCTTACAACGATTTCGGTCTTTGTCTCGGTATCGGTAGCTTTTTGGCTACTAGTGCCGTATAATATACTATGACAGTATAGTACGAGTACGTTACGTGGCGATAAATCACTAAAAAGTAAGAAATAAAATTTTTTAATAAAAAATAGAACCGACTCAAAACGCGTGAGTCGGTTCTATTTTTTGTTAAAAAAAATTATGGAATATGGAGATCTCGAACGAACTGAAAGGCCTGTTGTTGGCAGTCAAAAACAGACTGAGAATGGTTATTTCTTATTCTACTAACTGTTACAGCCGTAACAAGATGTAGCTCATAACAGCATTTCGTTCGACAAACAATTTCAATTACACAACCTAATGAGAAGGTTACACAAAATCGATGTTGTTCGATGTGGTTCTGATACGTGAATTAATTTACATATAAATTACATGAGTTTTGTCAGTTATAGAGTGTTCATTTAATTTACGTTACATTAATGTAAAAATATTTTACCTAAAATGCGGCCCAGGCATCGACAGAATAAACGTAAACAAAGAACCGATATGCGGAAGAAAACGAGTATTAACTTTATCCTTATCTCTCGTTAACAAAAATTTTTATGGTTTTTCAAGAATGATTCATTTGTTTTCTTCTGTTTCGATGGCTCCAACTATAATCTAAACTTGGTTTAGTTTACCTACTACCTTGGTACATAATACGTACTCGTAAGTAAGTTCAAGTGCCAGCTAAGTAGGTACTTTTTACTAGTCTGAGGTTATACAAAACGACGTTGATCTACCGGTTCACGGGCCATTATAAAACCAAGCCTTTTTCCATATAGAAGAGGGGACATGGAGCTTAAACCCACCATGCCACTCAAGTTTGCGTGAGCGGGTTTAAGGTATCTATCAAATATTAACTATAAAGACCAGGACTGTCGGCTTGATGTGCTCTCCGAGGCATGGGGGTGTATCCACTACCTATTTTATAGGTACACCAAATGGATCATTATAACAATTTATTTTACTCTAGACTACGTTTTGCAAAAAGCATGGTATAAGTTAACATTTTATTAGAAGCTTTTAAAAATATTCTTTTTAGTTTTTAATTAGTAACTAGGAACACAACCTACGTAATCTGAGCTTCGTTCAATTAAATGCGACAGATTATTTTTTTATTTGAACTAAAAATGATTTGCTTTAATTTCATTACACTTTATTTCTCCAATTAAACTCAAACTCAAATTACTTTCATCGCTTAATTAATTTCATTAAACTTTATTGGTATAAGTTCACCTTCAACAAAGTATGTGAGAAAGTTTAGTACAGTGAGTTAACGTCATTAGTTTTGTACCCTCATAGCTTTAAGTTAAGTTTAGAACATTACTTGTCGCCATAATGTTAAGTATAATATTGTTAAATAATAACTATCCGAATTACCCGCCGACTGCCTTGTTGGTCTAGTAGTTAGCCTATCTGGCTTAGATCACGAGGTCCTGGGTTCGATTCCTGGGTCGGGTCATGGAATAATTTTGAGCTTTTTTATTCTTCTATGAAATATTCAGTACATTCCAAGCCCGGAGTCTGGAAGTTGGCGGTGGTACGACCCCGTGCCTCGGAGAGCATGTTAAGTCGTCGGTCCCGATCATTATCATCAACATCTGATAGTGATCGTTAATAAATGAAACATTATCACCCTAATCCCGCCAACCCGCATTGGAGCAGCGTGGTGGGTGTACGCTCCATATCCCCTCTCCTATAAAGGAGGGAGGCCTGGCCCTGTAGTGGGCCTTTAATAGGCTGATAATGACCCGAATTAAAATTAAAATCAAGGCTCTGGATATATTTGAATATTTACTTTTGCTTTGAAATCAAAACAATTGGTTACATTGTTAGGTATACCTAACAATGTAACCAATTGTTGTAAATATTTCGATTCATTCAGGTTATACTCTATAAGTATAACCTGAATGAATCGAAATATTTAATGGACTCCTATTAATATCGTATTAATATTATAAACTCAAAGATCATAAGTATGGATAGATATTTAGTCTTTGAATGGATTTTGATGAAACTTATAATATAATATAGCTTACATATCAGAATAACACATAAGCCACATTTTATTCCAAAATTGCCGCGGGTGAAACCGCGAGCGACCTCTAGTACATTATAAATCTAAATTATCTACCGTGCTTATACTCGTATGTGCCAGGAGCATGGACTGACAAACTTTCAGCTTTTATAAAATGACGTAGGTTTGTCTATGACAGGCTCTTGGTCTATAAGGCTCCATTGTTTATATTATTCTTTAAGTACGCCGCTAAACAAAAAAGTTAAAATTACTCAAGAGCACTGAGGTATAATATTTCATCAATTCTCTAGAGTCTAGACTACAAGAAAGCCTATTGGAAAAAAAGTTAAGAGATTATATTTCATGAGTTATTTATCCTAGATTTTTTATCCCTCAGAATAATAACACACTTTTGTATCTGTCTGTCCTAACTGCTAAACTCAGAATGTTTTTTTTTAATTAACTACAAGTTGGCCCTTGACTGCTATCACACCTGATGTTAAGTGATGATCCAGTCTAAGATGGAAGCGGGCTAACTTGTTAGGAGTGGGACGAAAATCCACACCCCTTTCGGTTTCTACACGACATCGTACCGGAACGCTAAATCGCTTGGCGGTACGTCTTTGTCGGTAGGTTGGTAACTAGCCACGGCGAAAGCCTCCCACCAGCCAGACCAAAACAAATTAAGAAAAATCTCAATCTGCCCCGTCGGGAATCGAACCCAGGACCTCCGTTTTATAAATCCACCGCGCATACCACTGCGCCACGGAGGTCGTCAAAAATTGTCCTTTTTAATGTACTTTGTATATTAAGTTTTAACTTTGATCATCATATAAGCTTTCTTACTGAGATCGTACGTTAAGATTTCTAACCGAATAAAATATTTTTTTTACTAAGTGACCTCAATATTTGAGCCCACATCGGTTCATGTTTATGGGGCTGCAGTTAAGCCCGAGAGTTCTCAAAGGGGTTCAATCGGCCCATTTTCACCCTCTATTACCGTTTCCAATCTTAGGAAACAGTCTTTACGATTAATTTAAGAGGAAAAAGGGAATATGGTATAAATGTCATCTAAAAAATATTTTTAACTAAAAAGTAAAGTTTTTAGCATTCGTTGTAATCCATACAAATATTATAAATGCGGAAGTATCTCTGTTTGTTTGTTACTCAATAAGCCCTAAACTACTAAACCGATTTAAATGAAATTTGGAACAGATATATTTTAGAGCTAGAGAACATCGACTTTATCCACTTTAAGCCTAGGTTCGATTACCGGCGGGGCAGATTGAGATTTTTCTTAATTTGTCTTGGTCTGACTGGTGGGAGGCTTTCGCCGTGGCTAGTTACCACCCTACCAACAAAGACGTATCGCCAAGCAATTTAACGTTCCGGTACGTACGTTCCGTGTCGTATAGAAACCGAAAGGGGTGTGGATTTTCGTCCCACTCCTAACAAGTTAGCCCGCTTCCATCTTAGACTGCATCATCACTTAACATCAGGTGTGATATCAGTCAAGGACCAACTTGTAGTCAATAAAAAAAAGCCCTAAACTATTGAATCCATTTAAATGAAATTTGAAAAAGATATATTTCAGAGCTAGAGAACATCGACTTTTTCGAACTTTCATAAAACAGAAATTCTCGCGGACGGAGTCACGGACGTCTGCTAGTAGGTACGAGTATACGTGCGAAAGTAACTCTGTTTGTGTGTAACGCTATCATGCCTAATCTACTGAATCAATTTAAATTCAATTTGCATAGTCTAGAGCACGATATCCCCTCTCTTATGAGGAGGGCCTGGCCCTGTAGTGGGCCGTTAATAGGCTGATAATGATGATGATGATGAGAGGACCATATTAATAAAAGATGATACTTTTCGTCAAATTTTATTGCGAACAAAGTCGCGGGCGTCTGCTTGTGTTTAATATTTTTGTGTGCACCGTGTCGGTCTAACCACATGTAAATGGGATTACATAATAAATTTTGCTCTGTACAATGTCACGGCTAATATTTAGCATGTCCAAATGAAGAATAGATATATTAATATAATTTGATGACGCATTTGGCGCTTGTGTACTTATACGTCGATTTGTTAATCAACGTTAACCAAAATCACAGAACTAGTAAATATTACATATTTTTTGATGGCCTCGACGATATTTATAAGGTTCTGGATTAAATGCTGATTAAGATTTTCTAAATTGGTCCAGGTATGGGAGGTGGAAAGATTCGGGCGTGGCTAGTTACCATCCTACCTAACCTACCACTAGAATTCAGGTACGATGTTATGTAAAAACCGAAAACGGGTGTGGATTTCATCCTTCTCTTAATAATCTAGTTCGCTCCTATCTTAGATTACATTATCACTTACCATCAGATGTGATTGCAGTCAAGGGCTAAATTGTAATGAAAAAAATACCTATTTCATATATCATGAAGCATACTGTCTAGGAACTTAATCTCAAAAGAGTTTATTGTCGTCAACACTGGGGTAATACAATAAATAGAACACAAAAATATCATTTCTAAACATGAATCTTTCATAATATTTTTTTGTTACAGATTTCCACAATGAAGATGAAAGTACATTCAGACGGAGATCAAACAAGACATCCAATATTCCAACACCAATGACTGAATGTAAATGTACAGGTCAATGTACAGGTGAGGGTATCCATCGAGCATGGCGAACGTGACAGACGCGAACTGCGTCCCCGGCGCCACAAACTTCAACAAAGCGTACAGCAGGCTACACGGATACATAGCAATCGTTATATGTATAATCGGATCCGCAACAAACTCGATAAACATCGCCGTACTCAGCCGGCGAGAAATGGTCAGCTCCACAAATTCAATTCTCACAGGCCTCGCTGTTGCCGACCTTTTAGTCATGCTGGAATATATCCCGTACGCTTTGCATATGAACATTAAAATTGGACCACAAGTCAACAAGAACACGTACGCTTGGGCAGTATTCGTTTACTTCCATTCCATTTTCAGTCAGACGTTCCACACGATATCAATATGGTTAGCCGTGACATTGGCCGTATGGAGATATATTGCTATTGCGTTCCCTCAGAGGAATCGCACGTGGTGTAGCAAAAGAAATACTACACTCGCAATAGTCAGCGCGTATGTGATATGTCCTTTTCTATGTCTCCCGATTTATTTCGCGATGAATATAGTGCAAAACGAAGTGACCCCACACAACAATTCCGAGTTTGCAGAGGACTTGTCGTTACCTCACAATCGGACCGTATATGTTTTAGAGATGTCAAAAAATAAAGAATTAGTGACTGCGATCATGTGGATTTATAGTGTAATTTTGAAACTAGTGCCAAGTATAGCGTTATCAGTGTTAAGCACGTGTTTAATATCAAAACTGACTACGACGGAAAGGAAGAGGCAGAAGTTGCTAAAGCGTTCCATAGTAGGACCCAACGAGGCAAGTATAATTAGTATTTTTAATTAAAACCTATCGTGGTTATAAGCATGTTAAAACAATGCTGTTAACGTTGAACGTTATTAGACCAAGAGTCTGTGACGTCCCAACCTTCGTCATCTTATAGAAGCTGAAAGATACATTTTGTTACCTACTTTTTTTATTAATTATATGAGAACTCACGTCCCCAGTTGCCAAAAACTTACCCATCGTGAATTTAATAAGTTTATGGATCATTTCAGGTAAACCTATTATAAGCACTTTTAAAACGTCAAATTAGACTATTTGTAGTAAATCTACCACCGTAAGGCAGGATCTGTTGTCCGAATAAAATAAAAAATACGTTTTGTATTTGGAAAATTTTGCGTTTACATGTTTGAAACCTCTTGTCGTAGCTTGCATGAGCAGACAAACTTTCAGTTTTTATAAAATGACGAAGATTTCGCCGTAACTGGCTCTTAGACCATTAGGTATAATATCTTTAGCGATGATCAAAGGCTGTCAGACCATAATTATAAATATGCTTCAGTTTACTAAAGAAAATCCTTTTAATGTGAATCAATTGAGACAAAGCCTGGAGAAAAATTTAAATGTGAACTTGCCTGTATTGGTATTTGCATACTATCACTACATCATATTTTAAGAAATCCCTACCGCGTCTGTCCGTCTGTCTCTTTGCGATAAACTTAAAAACTACTGAACAGATATTGAGGTGATTTTCACCAATAGATAGAGTTATTTCTGATCTTGAAGCTTTAGTATATAACTTGTTAAGGTTTTGTGTAAATTGGCTCAAAGACGTTACTTGTTGGATGTTTCAGTTCGCCTGGATTTTTTTATTGAAATTGCTGCCTAATCTATTTTAGATATAACATAACAATTTATGAAAAAAATTCATCTTTGTTCAAAACACAAAAACGTCCACGATGGTATATATCTATCTTTTAAAAATAGATTACTATACCCATTTTTTAATTTAAAAATAATCGTAAAAGTTTGTAATACCTACATTATTTTTCTCGAAGGTGAAGTCTATATTTATATATATAGGCTAAAATTATACAATTCAGACTTGTATAAATTCCTGAAATCAATTGTAAGAAAGCAATTTTGCTCTTAAATTAAGTATTATATAACGAGTAACGACTCACTTTTCAAATTATTTCGCCTGCCATTAGTTCAAATTACTTATGAAACGATCTGTTATAACTCGTCTCAAGGGAAAGAAATACTTATTTAAAAGGACAACATATTTTAATTTAAAAGTTTACAATTTTTAATGATATTGACCTTATTTAAAAATGTATTGATTAAAAACAATACGTACTTATGCTTTTTGGAACGAAGTTCCTTATCGCGCGTTGTGAATTCGTACGAAAAGTTGTCACGACACTTTTTGATCAAAGGATCTTGCCGCCGTCTTTGATGTGTGTGCGCGTGAGCGGCGGGGGGCGCCCGCGCTGTATGCTGTCTCGCGCTCTCGTCCTCTGGTGTTTCGGTGTACAACAACAAATATTATTATTACTTAAAAAAAATAAAATTTTATTACAATTCCCTTGACACCTCTCAACTTTTTTTTTACTTCTTTTTAAAATTAACTTACAATATTAATTTATTTCGTATGGCCTTATCTAAAATATTAGAATTTAAACTATCGTATTTTCCATAGTATTAAATTCCGATTGCTTCACGCCGTGTTACATGAACAAGCGAGTTCATGACTAATGATCCCGTATAAGTTCGAAACTAGTCGGGTATACACCGACAGTGACGTGAGTTTCAGCCGTTTATATGTTACTTTTTTTTTTTATTCTAGTCGATTCTGTCGTTATTTATTGTACGACATCTTTCTACTCTGACATATATAAATACATAAACATATACATACATATACATACATACATATACATACATATAAACACCCTATAATACAATATATTTTTCTTTATTTAATTTTTTTTTTTCCTTTTCTTTTCGTTATTTATAATGTTTTTTTTTATATATCTTACCTAATGATACCAATATAAGGTACAGGAATATGTTATAATAACTTTTGATAACAGCACTTCCAGATTTCCAGGAAAATTCAAATCGCGGAATCCCGTTTAACCTAAAATGTTTTCACTGTAGGCCGTCATACCTTTTTAATACTGCGTTTTACTTAGAAATAGGTAAAGGTGTGTATGGTATTATATTCAGAGAACTTTAAATATTGTAATAATAAATAATTATTATTGGACAATTACACACATCGCTATATAGCCCCAAAGTAAGCTTAAATAGCTTGTGTTATGTGTAATATGATAACTGATGAATATTTCTATATACATTATACATAAATACTCATCATATATAGATAAACATTTAGACACTGGAAAACATCCATACTCATCACACAAACATTTTTCCAGATGTGGGAATCGAACCCACAGCCTAGGACGCAGAAGCAGGGTCACTACCCACTGCGCCACTCGGCTGTCAAACTTATATATACTTATATATGTAACTTTATGTATACAGTCAACAATTTCTAATATTAAACATTACATTCAAATTCAAAACGACACTATTCAGGCAGCATAACTGCCTATGTTAGAACTGGAATTGATTATGTCCGCACTTTAATAAACCGTCGCAAAAACAGAGTAGTATTCTTTTTTATGATTTCCGTCTTTGGATTCTAGGCTTTTTAGCGCTGTGTACAGTGCTGCTAACAGTAAGTATAGTTAGAATAGTATATATCTATGGTCGAAAAACAATTTTCTTATTTTGAATGTACCTGCATAATATTTATAAGAGTATTTCATCATCATCATCATCATTACCAGCCTGTAGACGTCCACTGTTGGACATAGGCCTTTTTTAGGGACTTCCAAACACAACGATCCCGAGCCGCCTGTTGCCAGCGGCTCCCTGCGACATTGATGTCATCAGTCCACCTGGTTGGGGGTCGACCAACACTGCGCTTTCCGGTGCGGGGTCGCCAATCTACCACCTTGGGCCCCCAACGTCCATCAGCTGTTCGAACTACGTGCCGCGCCCATTGCCACTTCAGTTCTGCGACTCGCTGAGCTATGTCGGTTACTTTGGTTCTTCTGCGGATCTCCTCATTTCCGATTCGATCATGCAGAGATACTCCGAGCATTGCTCTTTCCATCGCCCGCTGAGTGACTCTGAGCCTTCTTATGAAGCACGCAGTCAGCGACCAAGATTCGGACCCGTAGGTCATCACTGGCAACACGCACTGTTCGAAGAGAGTTTACGTACAATAAAATGATAACCTTCAGATTTCCTACACCAAATAACAAAAATGGAGGCCATTTAAATATTTAAGCAGGCAAACTCATGATTGCTAAGCGATCCATTAAAATAATTAACCCATTTAGATCCTCTATATAAATATAACACAAAAGTCTAATATACTGGTAGGATATGAGAAAGTTCCAAACGAATTAACTATGGAATATTTTATATACGAAGAAGTATGTGGCATGGATTAATCAATTCATTAACATCATCATTATCAGCCTATTAACGGCCCACTACAGGGTCAGGCCTCCCTCCTTACTGGAGAGGGGATATGGAGCGTACACCCACCACGCTGCTCCAATGCAGGTTGGCGGGCTTAGGGTGTCATTGTTACTAAATGAAATATGAGGCTAATGTTAATATTTATGGTATTATTATAATTATAATTAATTATTTCTGTGTTATTAACATTAAACAATATAAAATATATTAAAATTTAAACTATCGCTAGTATTTTCCATATTATTAAAATACAAACGGCTGATACTCACGTCACTGTTGTCAGTTTACTACACGCCACATTGCACAAACAAGCAAGCTCATGACTAATAACCCCGTATGAGTACGAAACTAGTCGGCCAAGAACAACAGATATATCCGAGTTAAACTAGTAAGCAGAGGGTTCGAATGATGCTTTAGTTTTTTTTTATTTGGTCTGCCAACAGTTTTACAGATAATACATTGAATAGAAAATAAAACAAAATATACGAGTAACATGTTAAAATGTAAAACTAATTAAAGGTAAACACAGCATGCGATTAATTTACAATAATTTTTAACAGAAAATATTTAAACTAATTACTATTAAGTGCTTTTAATTCCAACTTAACAGATTTAATAAATTTCGAGAATGAACCAATAAAAATATCTGTAGCACTTAGCTTATTCAATAGCTTACACAGCCTCGGGATCGGCGAGTTTCTACCCTTAACTGTGGACCGATGAGGGAAACACAGAAAAGTATTTTTTGGTTTTCTTGGGCATCTTAACGGTACTCTGATGTTAAAACATCCTAACATAGACGGACAGTCAATTTTATAATTTAGAATTTTATACAAAAAAGAAAGGTCAAGCTTGTTTCTACGAGTCTCCAAGGAATCAATGTTAAAATAGCTGAGACGGTCGTCATAACTTTTTAAAATTTTAGCCTTACCAACTGAAAACGTAAGATGTCCAAGAAAACGTTTTTGGACTCGCTCAATCCTAAGCATGTGTGTCGAGTAATGTGGGCGCCAAACAGTACTGCAATATTCCAGAATGCTAAGGACTAATGATTTATATAAAAGTATTTTGGTACTACTCTTCGAAAATTCCCTCCCATTTCGTATCACAAATCCTAAAATTTTTGATGCTCTATTTGTGACATTGTCAATATGGGGCACAAATGTTAGCTTATTATCAATAAGCACGCCCAGGTCCCTGACCATCGTCACTTCTCTAAGACTACTCGTACTAATGTAGTACGTGGATGGTATGATATTAATTTTTCGCGAAAATTTTATATGTGCGCATTTTTTTATATTTAATTCTAAGTTGTTTTCAGAACACCATTGCAGCATTCTATTAATATCAATTTGCAGAAGTTTAGTATCATCATTACTATTGACTATTCTAATTAATTTCAAATCATCAGCATACAAGAAAGGCGTAGAGTTTATAAAACAATTATGAATATCATTTATAAAAAAGAAGAGGGCCTAAATGTGATCCTTGGGGAACACCGGATTTTATTAATTCTTTAGTAAACTGATACCCACTCGCCACCGCAAAAAAAGAACGATTAGATAAGTATGACTTAAACCATTCCAATAAAGGACCAGATATTCCATATACAGCCAATTTGTACAACAGAATGCCATGAAAAACAGAGTCGAAGGCCTTACTGAAGTCCATGTATACAGCATCAACCTGTTTATTTTTATCCATCGCAGCTGCTAGCGTTTCCACAAATGTTACTAAATTGGTCGTCGTTTACCTTGCTTTGACAAATCCATGTTGATGTTCACTCAGGTATTTTTGAAAATGAGTCTGGATATACGGAGAGAGCAAAGCCTCAAAAATCTTCGCAAAAATAGAAAGTAACGAAATTGGTCTGTAGTTAGTCACAAGTGCATTATTATCATTCTTGTATACTGGGACAACTTTTGCGATTTTCCACAAAGTGGGAAATTCTCCTGTGGCAAGTGATGCGTTATATATTAATCTAAGGGGTTGTGCTAAACAATGTGCACATTTAAATACAAAATGAGGTGAAACTATATCTGGCCCAGTTCCTTTTGATGTATTGATATAAGGAAGCTTATGTAGCACGTCCTTTTGTGTAAAAGCCAAA
Source organism: Mycalesis mineus (assembly GCA_034621355.1). Taxonomy (NCBI): domain Eukaryota; kingdom Metazoa; phylum Arthropoda; class Insecta; order Lepidoptera; family Nymphalidae; genus Mycalesis; species Mycalesis mineus. The sequence goes on from CM067885.1 coordinate 11,457,091, forward strand.
ACCCAGAACAAGTCGCAGTGTCCAGAAACACTATTAAAATAATCTTTACTAATGTCACTCTTTTTAAACGGGTCGTAATTTAAATCTTCTTTATATACAGATGAAAAGAATGAAACAAACATGTTGCATAGCTCCTTCCCGTCACTTGTTGTGATATCCCCATTAGACATTGCAGATGGATATGAACTACTACCTACACCTCTTAGCAATCAAATCCTCTATATTAGTTAAATACAACTGGTAACAATTTTTGATTTCTATTTCATCGTTCCTTTAGTAAAATAAATTCTATTTAGGTTTATACTTTTTAAGCTTAAGTCTAGTTTTATTTTTTTCTTTTAGGAGTTTTATTAGACTACGACTATACCAAAAAGGGTAATGCTTATTTTTAGGTTTATACAAAGGTACAAATGCGTGTAATGCTGTTTTAAGAACAGTGTAAAACTCATTTACCATCTCATCTACATTCTTACAATTTTCAAATAACTCTTCCCATGTAATAGATTTTAAAAAGTCGTTTATTTTTTGGTATTCAGCTCTACGAAAATCATATTTTTTTACAGTTGGGTTACTTGTTAGCATTTTACTAACCGGAAATGCCAAATTTATCTCCAGCGGAGGATGGTATTCATCAATATTGCACAGCGGAGTATCAGATTTTATAACAGAGCATTCTGGTATATCAGAGAGGACAAGATCAAGTACCTTGCCCATATGATTGGTGACCACATTGTATTGCCGAAGATTATTAACAGAAAGATAGTCACTTAGGGTTTGCGCAGATAGTGAAGAACAGAATTTTAAACAACAATTTTGTAAATCCCAGTCGAGAAAACTCATATTAAAATCACCTATAATGCAAGTGTGTCCCTCTAACCTATCTTTAACAATATTATATGAGTCTAAAAATGAATCCAAAACTTTCTTATTAGATGGTGGCGGTATATAGACAGCACAAATATTGATGACTATTTTACTACTTAAATGTATTGATACCCAAATATCTTCAATATCACTTTCAAAATTTTTTACCCTTTTAAATTTAATGGTATTCTTAATAGCAATGAGTACACCGCCTCCATCCTTTTTACAGTTCACTGAATCATTTCTATCTCTTCGGTAGATTACGTAGCGATCATCAAACAATTCAGTACTTAAAATATAATCTTTAAGCCAGGTTTCTGAAAGTACTATTATGTCAAAATTAGAGCTAATTATTGCCTTGTAAAAACTAACAGTTTTAGTTCGTAACCCCCGTACATTTTGGTAATATACATGCAGGGGATCGTATGTTATTATTTTATGAACCAATGCATGCAATAATCACTACTAAATTATACAATATTCGAAAGAGATTCAAAATCACGTATTATACGATATTCAGAGTTAACATTTGTTCTTACAAATATACGCCCATTACGAATCCAAGTAAAATTATAACCCTTCTCTTTGGCTTTAGTATAGTATTAAGTAATTTACCTTGTTATTTTAATATGCAAAAGACTTCTTACAGGCTTTCCCGTAATCTTTTAAGTCGTAAACTTTCTATGTTTTTTTCCTTCTGAGGTACAGAAACCTGTAAAATTGTACCATAATTCTCTATAATCTATAAATTCATAAAATTTAATAAAATGTAGGGCATCTAGTGGTAATAAATGAGTGCAATAATATAACAGCTCATGATAAAAGTGCTGATACTTTATAGTATCATTTATACGAAGCTTTTATATTAGAGAGCTTATGGTACTATTTGTTACGTCTGAAACATTCATAATATCCTTGCCATTGTATTTTGCTGGGAACGTGGAACGGCTTTTAGCTGCAAACTATGCAATCTCTGACTGTAATGTACCATTGTAGATCTGTGTAAATAGATGTAGGTATTACCTAGAGTACACATTTAACATATTATAAATGTACTACTTACACCGACATTGCATTTGACCAAAACAGATTTTACAAAAATTAGACGTTGTTACAAAATTAATAACATTTATTTTGTCGAGGTTTTCACTAATATTACTTTTTTTTTGAGACGTAGACATGATGACATGACCCTAAATAAGTAATTACATTATTTAAAACAAACATTTATGCGTGTATTTATTGAAAAGAACGACTTCAGAGTTTCATGTCTGCTCTTCTCCGTAGTATGCTTTTGGAACTGGCAGTAGGGACACACTGACAAATTTAACTTTTCAAAAATTTTTGTATAGAATCATTGAAAAAAGGACTTGAAGAAATTAAATGAATTTTTTATTTAAACTAGTGGTCGTATTTATTTACATTCAAAGTAAAACTCAGAAACGTATAGATTATACCTCTCTAAAAAAAGATGTTGCCAAGCTATTAAAGCTTATTAATTTAATTTATTTGCAGAATTTTATTTTAAAATTTCAATGATTTTTTTAAAATAAATAATATAAATATAATATAAATAGCCCCAAAGTAAGTTTAGGTAGCTTGTGTTATGGGTACTATGATAACTGATGAATATTTTATATATATGATACATAAATACTTATAATAATATATTGATAAACACCCAGACACTGAAAAACATCCAGTTTGTCCAAACAACATGTACAGTTTTATTTAGGTTTTTAAGATATTACGTTACTAAAACATAATATCTAAGATCCTTGATTTGGCATTCTTATTTTTGAAGTGAAAACTTCTGATAAGCCTCTTCGTTACGCAACGCTTTACAGTGCCCTTTGGCTATCCTTTCTCTCACACACACAGGTATTCAGTCTTTCCTTCACCCACTTTAACCCACAGCGTCGTCGTATTTAAGTTATCACTTCCGCCGGCCCTCCTGAGACGCACATGTTTTTATTATTTAAATATCCCAACATTTTTTAGAACCATCTGAAAGTAAATTATAAGTTCCCATGCAGATTTAATCAAATGAGGTAGGTATTTTAATCAAATTTGCCAAAAAAGCTTGTCGTTGCGGTATCATTAACAGTAGCCCGGGGTTACTTTGTTGAGAAAAACCCAAATGGCGAGCTTTGAATAAATTATACGAAATCCAGCTCTAAGTTACTTAGAGATTTGTTTTATTATTTCGAACTAACTTATGTCCGTGACTTCGTCCACATCTGTGCGTGATGGTGAAACATAATGGTGAAATTATTTATCGTAATGATTTATTATATGACAGTTTTTTTAAAATCCACACCCCTTTGAGACCGGAACGCTAAATCGCTTGGCGGTACGTCTTTGTGGGTAGGGTGGTAACTAGCCAAGGCGGAAGCCTCCCACCAGCCAGACCAAGGCAAATTAAGAAAAATCTCTATCTACCCCGCCGAGAATCGCACCCAGGACCTCCGCCTAATATATCCACCGCGCATACCACTGCGCCACGGAGGTCGTCAGATAAAGTAGGAAGTGAGGGTTGTTTTAAACGAATATGTTAAAAAGATAGTAGAAGTGACGAGTAGGAGCCAATTTTTATTTTATTATATTTTTACCAACAACTTAGCTCTTGACTGCAATCTAACATAGTAGTAATGCAATCTATGCTGACTAAGTTGTTACGAATGAGATGAAGTTCACATCCCTTTCAACACGAGATCGTAGCTAAATCGCTTGGCATTGTGTCTTTGCCGGCGTCCACATCTGTGCGTGATGGTGAAACATAATGGTGAAATGATTTATCGTAATGATTTATTATATGACAGTTTTTTTTAATGAGTACAAGTTTGCCCTTGACTGCTATCACACCTAATGTTAAGTGATCGAATCGCTTTTTGTCACTTTAGACCTATATTGATAGCGACTGTAATCGCTATTCCAATTTGCAGCCGACAGAGCTCGTCGCTTGAAATTGAATTGCCACGTCATTCATCCAACATGTTCACGTCTTCCCTGGCCTACAGACCTTTACCCGTTTAGATTTAGACTTATCAAATCTTCTAGCATAGTTGTCGGTTAACTACAAGTTGTTATGAAGATTAGTGCTTTATTTATTTGAATTCATTATTTTGTTTATAATATTCCATCCAATAGTTTCATTCAGTTCCACTCTCTTGTATGGTTGAGAAACTTGGGTTTTTAAAAAGAAGCAGTAGGTAAACAGGCTGCAAGCTTTTGAAACGTGGATATACAAGAGAAAGCTTAAAATCTCCTGGAATAGCTTCACACCTGTACTAAAGCCAAATTCGATTGAGAATGCTTGTCAACAAACATATTTAAAATGAAGGTAGAAAATGCAACACATTTTATGCCTAATAAATTATAAATTATTATTTAAAAGATATTGAATATATTGATTAGTTTTAAACTTACTTATCAAATTTACTGTCATGAATTCGTCATTAACCATTGACATATTAATACTATGGACTTCGGGTCTAATGCAAAATTTACGTCAAAAGTGTCCCAAGATATTTTATACACACTAGGATGTATTTATGTTTTTATACACAAAATAACATTGTAATGTATGTCTTACTGTATTGTTATACAGTCTAATTTGCAACGGTCTAATTGCATGCAATAAGTAATCAGCTTCGATTGACGGTTACCATGGCAGCCTTTTTTTGACATGACTGCTTCTCGTGAAAATAGGACAACATAAATGGTGTGGAGTCGGTAGCTTTCAAATTTTTTTGGCATCTTATATTTATATATTATATTTACAGCAAATTTTATTTTTATATATACATATCCCTGACCTCTATATGCTGGGATAAATCTTGTACCAAATAATAATTGTTGTAATTATCTTGTATAAAATAATAATTAGTTATAATAATAATTAATTACAAACCAAATCCACTAATGTACAAAATGATATGCCACTCGACATAGTTCTTTACTTTGAAATTTTAAGTTCTCGATATTTTCCTCTTCTTAATTAAACTGAAAATATATTTTTTTACTTCAATGACGTTAGATCACTTTTTTAAATAACTGTTCCTAATTTCATGTAGATAATTCTTATAGTTATCAAATTAATATACCATTATGGTAAATAATCAAATTATTTTCATTCAAAAATTAAGTAATTAAATAAATCAAATGTTAAACAACAAAATAACTCTATGCAGTCGTTGTTCTAAAACATTCTATTGCTCACGGCAGATCCGAACTAAATGTGGTTAATTAGATAAACATATTGCACTCCTTCTATCCTATACGCGGGTAGCGTTTGGGAAAAGGACAGATAGATACTTTTGTTCATTTTGGTTGGTTATGCAATTCGTTTCTATAGTTTATTAAAATTTTAATAAAATTGCCTGTTTCTAAGCAAAATAGTACTTTAAAATCATCAGTAAATATTTACTTACTGAAAATATGGTACACCGTCTTCTTTTCTCACCTTACTCGGGTAGTTCTTACAAGTTTTTTATAACACATTACGGCATTATTGACGTGTATTCTGTCAGTCAGCTAATATGAGACTGAATTGCGATTGGAAGTCATTTCGCGTTTTGGCTTACTTTTGGTTCGGACACTTTTTATCGCTGACCCGAAGTCCATAGTATTAATATGTCAATGTCATTAACTATTTAACTTAAAAAAATAGGTGTCAAATGACTAGTGATTTCTACCTTCATTTTTAATTTGTTTGTTGACAAGCTTTCTCAATCGAGTTTGGCTTTAGTATAGTAACAGGGTAATGGAAAAGAGGAACGAAAAGAGGAAACTCATGTCCACTATCATGCAGAAAAAACTAATTTTCTTTGGACACCTTTAAAAAGAAGCTCAGTTTTCCTTTCCAAGGTTAATTTTGGAATGAAAGCTACGGGGCAAGAGAGCACCTAGTCGTCAAAGGGGGGAATGGTTGGACGACTTAAGAGAGTGAACCGGACTCAATTACCCACAACTAAAGCAAGTTGTGGAAAATAGGAAAGCTTTTCGCATAATGGCCGCCAAACTTCGGTTAAAAGATGGCACCACGTGATGATGATGAATAATTTCATGTCAGTGCACGGCTGTGCATTTCCATGGAGTCACAAAGAGGCCAAAGATGCGTCGGAAGAGATATCTCCTGTAGAGAAAACGACTAACACGACAATATCGGAAAAACTAGAAATATAGCTCTCTCTTTCGCCCCAACGGAACGAAAAAGAGAGCGATATATTTAATAGCGCACTATTCGACGACCGTATGTCATTTTGTCTACACAGCATAAATCTCTTTGGTGCACATCTTAGGCCTAGGTTCAAAGTGCTAGCTACAAATCACCGCTGCTGTATTGGTTTGTTTTGTAGCTAAATGTAATTTGAATTTGAATATGTGTCGCACAATTTTTAAATAAGTATTTTTATGTGTTATCCACTTTTAATACGTTACACTTAATACTTTATTAAACAATTAAAATACAGCCGTGTTATTTTTATTAAAAGTAAATATAAATGTTAATAAAGTACCGGCATGCGAAAGCAAGCGAGTGTTATCTATGTCCTTATCTCTCGTAAATAAAAATGTTCTCAGATTTTCAACATTTTCTTTTTCTGTCGTTTCGATAGCTCAACTATACACATTATTAATAATCCCTATACGTAGTATTACGTAATTATTTAGTTAATACAAGAAAAATAGTTTATTCAAGGACCACAGAAACCACTTAAGATCAAAGGAGAATTTCAATTACGTTCGTTGTAATTTGGCTTTAGCTTAACTCGTAACTACACACAAATGGGTACGAGAACAAGAAATTTATTTAGTAGAAGTGATAGCAGATAGGTTCAAAGGGAAGCTTTCACTGAAGGCGAGCTTGAAAGCACTTTATGTGATGAGTAAATAATCTGTTTATATGACATGAACTCAAATATGATAATATATCTATACTAAAGCCAAACTCGATTGAGAATGCTTGACAACAAACAAATTAAAAATGAGGGTAGAAATCACTAATCATTTCACACCTATTTTATTTAATTAGCTAGTTAATGACAAAATTCATTACAATAAATTCGATTAGTAAGCTTAAAACTAATTAATATATTCAATATGTTTTAAATAGGATTTTTTAAAATAACAAAACATAATTTTAAATTTATTAGGCATAAAATGTGTTGCGTTTTCTACCTTCATTTTAAATTTGTTTGTCGACAAGCATTCTCAATCGAGTTTGGCTTTAGTATAGTAGGTATTATTATGATGAAGCGTATTTCACAATATGTAATAGCTCTTTATGTCTATGTATAATTAATTGTGCTAAGCGATTCCATCCGCGTAAATCCCGTTCCGTTGAAAGTATCGAGACATGACTGTGTTAAATTTCAAGTTAATTGAGTGTATAGTTTTAAAGATCTTGTGATGAGTCAGTATGTTATATCAGTGAAACACTTCCATTTGTAAAGATTTTTCCTTAGTGCTCGTACCTACTCGACTACCTCGTTGGTCTAGTGGTCGTATCATGGGTCGGGTCACGAATTAATTCTGGCTTTTCTTGCTTCTATTATCAGTACATTCCGAGCCCAGAGTCAGGAAGTTGGTGTCCTTATACCTCCGTGCCTCTGAGAGCACGTTAAACTAAAGGTACCGGTCACTATCTTCAACATCTGATGGTGGTCCGTTACTAAGCCCGCCAACCCGCATTGGAGCAGCGTGTTGTGCCTATGCTCCATATTCCCTCTCCTATAAGAAGGGAGGCCTAGTCCTGTAGTGGGCTGTTATTAGGCCGATAATGAATAGTACTCTTTCTTTCAATGACTACTTAAAAATACATGTTTTTAGTTATTTTTTTTTATTACCTACAAGTTGGCTCTTGATTGCTATTACACCTGATGTTAAGTGATGATACAATCTAAGATGAAAGCGGGCCACTTGTTAGGAGTAGGACGAAATCCACACCCCTTTCGGTTTCTACACGACATCGTACCGGGACGCTAAATCGCTTGACGGTACGTCTTTGTCGGTAGGGTGGTAACTAGCCACGGCGAAAGCCTTCCACCAGCCAGACCAAGACAAATTAAAAAAATCTCAATCTGCCCCGCCGGGAATCGAACTCAGGACCTCCGTCTTATAAATCCACCGCGCATACCATTGCGCTACGGAGATCGTCAATTTATTTTTATCAAAACTTAAAAATACTGAAAAATGAATCTGATGATTGAAAACTTTAAAGCGATACATACCATTATTCAATATTATATTTCCTTTGGAAAATAAACATTTATTGAAGATAAAATCTGAACAAGATACTGTCACAAATTGAAATACTGAGTGAAGTACTGTGTATTTCCAGTTTTCAATTTAAAAAAGGCTTGCACGACGTTGAAAACTATTTATATTTGATGAGGAAAAAAGCCTACTTTAATGAAAATATTCTCAAAGGTCTCGACATCGTTTATACGTACATAAGACTCTCACAACTTTCCTCATTCGACATTTTCAAAGTATTTACGTAATGTACATACAACCAAGTTTCTAATTTACTTTCACGAAATATAGGCACTATTAATTTTATTTTGATAATTAATTTTGAAGTCTCAATATCTTCACGGTTTTAAGGAGTAGAATTCAACACTGAGAGGATCAGTCCATTTTAACACAAGGATTTACCTAGATCACTTTACGCGATAACGCAATTTTAGGAGATTTTCAAGAAATCGGATAACTTTTAACCGACTTTAAAAAAGGAGGAGGTTAAAAGTTGTGTCGATAATTCAACGCGTATTTTTTTAATGTTTGTTACCTCATAACTCCGTCATTGAATCCGCCGCCGCCTTCAAACCGATTAACAGTTAACACATAGATATAAGAAACTTTTTAGTGTAAATATATATAGTGTATGATATATATTTTGTCTATATCTTTGAAATCGGTTCGATATATATTTTGTCGAGTTGATGAAAGTTGTATAGGTATGCTTAGCACTTGACATGAAAATGTTTTTGTTAGGATTATGTATTTGTAACATTAATTAAAACGTCTATTAGGCTGGAAAAGAATAAAAAACTCCTCATACTGAGTGCAAATCAAATTAAAATATTTAAAAACAACTGGATTATTGCTAACTCGACGATTTTCACCTTAATCTATAAATATGAATCCTAAACCCATTCACAACATATATAGTCTCCTTCATAACAGCTAAGACGTACCTGACATCGCTATGTCTTAGCTCAGCATACAAGAACCAATTAAGACTAAAGGATCAATAAACTATGCCGCTTCCTGGTTAGATCGTTATCATCCTAAATCCACACAATACATACACAATAGTACGAGTATCATACTAAACTCATAGTCAAAACAAAGGTTACGTTCAGATTTTCTTTACTACCTTGGACCTAAAGCAGTGGCGCAGGCCGGAGGCTGGGTTCGAATCCCGATAAGACCGATGGAGATTTTTCTTAATTTTATCCTGACTGGTGGGAGGTTTTGGCCGTGTCTAGTTACCACCATACCGGCAAAAAATTACCGCCAAGAGATTTAGCGTCCCGGTAGTGTGTCGTGCAGAAATCGAAAGGGGTGTGAATTTTCATCCTACTCCTAACAAGTTAGCCCGCTTCAATTTTAGATTGCATCATAACATACCATCAGGGCATGGTATGATTGCAGTCAGTCAGTTGCAGCAAATAATATAAAGAACAATGGTCAATTTCCTTACAAATTTTTGTTGACTTTTTTTTGCGTCTATGAATGAAAAAAATTTTTTCTCAAGGTTTAGTACTGTGCGAAGTCTGGTATTTTAGATATTTATTTTTAAAGTTGTAGACAAAAAAGCATCAATACTTTGGAGTATCGAGTACATTCGATACAGTCACTCGATAGTTTTCAGGAAATTACTTGAAACTTAATTAACATACAGCTAAAACGCTTGTTCTTATCATGATTCTTTTCCTTTCCATAAAATTATAATCTACTGTGTACTTTTTATACATGATATTATAATTATTTGACTATTATTAGTTTATTTTATTATAGTATAAAATGCCGCCAAGTAAGAGTGAACTTTGGCAGTGAACATTTGTCATGATTAGGAATTTAAATGCAATACGCTTTTAAAAGTCAAAATATTTATTGACATTTCAAAATAAGAATTATTAGTTCTCCATTATTAATACTTTGTAAGTTTGTTCTACTCATACTAAGTTGAAATCATTGGACACGTGTAGTTCGGCACACAAAAGAGTTAGCTTAACTAATAAAAAGTATCGATTTGGTTTGATACTACTTATGTGCAAAGTATCGATACTTTCTTTTCAAAACTCTGTCAAAAGCTGGCCGACAGATGTCATATTGAATCTTTGTGTCATTATTGTGTGGTTACTCAATTATGATAATGTAATTATTGATTACTTATTTTATTTAAAGGACTTATTTGGACTTTGAACACTGATTGAAATAATTAAATAAATTATTTTACGTAAACTGTAATAGTTTACATTTGTAGACGCTTACGAATTCCATCAACAAATATCACACCATTGTTCTTTTTAACAAAAATTAGAACCGACTCAAAACCCACTAAAAAGTAAAATATAATTGTGTCATTTAGTTGCTTTACTTTACTTAAGCATATCTATGAAGTCGGTACCAGCAAGTTTGAGGAACATTTATTTAACGTAGCAAAGCAGTTTTTGGGTTCTAGGTAACGTCCTTAATGTAGAAAAAACCATCTTGGAAGTGTGCCCTTTCTAATATAAAAAGAATTATCAAAATCGGACAACTCTGTAAAAAGTTACGCGTGGTCATACTTATAAAAAAATTATATATACGTGTCGAATTGAGAACCTCCTTCGTTTTTTTTGTCGGTTAAAAAAGCAGAAAAGAGTGATTCAAGAGGTAGACATGTAATGTGTGTAGTGTATTAAAGAATGCCATGATCCAATGTATCCATGGAAACTAATTAAGTTTCCGTAAAGCAGCGCCTTCTAAATACTTACCTACGTATGACTTACGCTTTAGTATCACTTGCAACCTTACTCTTTTATCGATCATACTATTGTGTGTGGCCTTAAACAACATAACAATTTAATTCGCAAACTAACACAAACCAATATACACAAAACCGTTATACATATACTTGTACCATTATATAACATGGTAAACTTAGTTGCTTAGCGGTACTTAAACAAACTTACTGAGTACTTAACGGATTTATGTTAACAGCCAGAGAAGCAATGTCTGGCGGAGGAGGCGTCGGCTCGTCGGACCAGCCGGACAGACCGGACGACGCGCATGCTGCTGGCTGTGCTGGGTCTCTTCCTCTCCACGGAGGTCCCACAGGGCCTCCTGGGCCTGGCCAGTGCGTTAGCGCCGGATTTTTTCAAAAACTGCTACAGCATGTTTGGTGAGTGATTTAATACAACTAATATTGTGATTTACTTTTTTTTTTATCGACTACAAGTTGGCCCTTAACTGCTATCACACCTGATGTTAAGTGATGATGCAGTCTAAGATGGAAGCGGGCTAACTTGTTAGGAGTAGGATGAAATCCACACCCCTAACGATTTCTACACGACATCGTACCGGAACGCTAAATCGCTTGGCGGTACGTCTTTGTCGGTGGTAACTAGCAACGGCGAAAGCCTCCCACCAGCCAGACCAAGACAAATTAAGAAAAATCTCAATCTGCCCCGCCGCGAATTGAATACCCAGGACCTCCGTTTTATAAATCCACCGCGCATACCATTGCGCCACGGAGGTCGTCAAAATTTCTTTGAGGTCGTGATCTCTAAATTTCATCTATTTTGTTTGTCTGAACATATCTGAATAGAAGGCATGTATAGATTGAAGGTTGCTTGTTACTCTTTCACACAAAAATTACTGCATAGATTTTGATGAAACTTCACAATAATATATAGCTTACATGTCAGAATAATACATAGGCTACATTTTATACCGAAATTCCAATGGAAACAAGAACAACGCGGGTAATACCGTAGGCGTCCTCTAGTATGAGATAATGTAGTCTACAACTTCTTCAGACGAGTAACTATATAACGTACGTGTAGTCAACAAATAATTTACACAAATAACTGTATGTAGTTTATACACGAGTACAGCCCGCGTTCTACGAGTAGGTATATGAATTTATTAATTTTCGCGGCGATATTTGCCCTTTACTTTTACTTTTTTTCAATCGCCTTTTTTTTAGCGGATTTTTTTCAATCGCCACTTGTAAAAAACGCCAAAATTTTACTTAGCGGATTTTTTTCAATCGCCACTTGAAGTCGTTTGCTATTTGTAGTGCAAAGCATATTATGTACTAAGGTCCATCGCTGTTTCGCCCGCGTAATTCTCGCGTGATCACATTATTACTAGAAGATGCTCGCAACTTCCTCTTCCGGCAAATAATATTTTTTTAAATCACATTTTTTTCTCCATCCAAACTTTTAGGAACTAGATCAAATCATTGTTTTAAGAACTAAATCGTATTATCAAATCGATTAACAAGTTTTTTCCCTTTTCCCTTAAGTGAACCAGATTATGTCAGAAAACGGACCTACCACCACCACCACCTAGAAGGATAACGCTAAAAAGAAGAAGAAGAAAGTTGACTTTATTTCCTATTTTATGAAAATCTTAGCTAAAATTTTGGGTGTAGAAACCGCTGTTTAGGACAGGACATATACACTGTAAGAAAGAATCTAAGTATAAAAGAAATGTATATAAGTAGTACAATTAATTTAGTAAAAGCAAATGAAATTTTAATAATGAACGCAAAAATAATGACCAATTACTTCAAAGGAATATGCATACAAACAGCGATATAAAAGAAATTTCTATACGGTTGACGAAATTCAAATAAATAACAAGAGCTTTTAATTAAAAAACTCAATTTATATTATAAAGGTCTACGACGGTATACGAAAAACACAAAGCATTGTACAAAATAAATGGAATTAATTTGCAGTAGGTCTGTCTGTCAGACACTATTTCCTTGCAAACTATTTCAAAGAACTGATGGACATTGAGGTCCTAATGTTCTGGTTGTGATCACCGCACCGAAAATGTCAGAATTGGTCCCCATTAGCCCAACCAGGAAAATAAACAACAGTAAACAAGTTGCAGAATGTCACTGGCTACAAACGCTTAGAACTAGATATTTTTTTAGCAGCCAATGGACGATGCACAGATGCACATACTCTTGTTATCCAAAAAAAATAGAACTGTCTCAAAACGCACTAAAAAGTAAAATATAACTGCGTCATTTAGTTGCTTTAATTTACTTAAGCATATATATGAAGTCGTTGCCAGCCTAGTTTAAGGAACATTTATTTTTCTGTTGCAGTTTGTGGGTTCTATGTTTTGTAGAAAACAATTTAGTGCGTTTTGTCACTCTTTTTTTGTTAAAAATTTTTATTTCTTACTTTTTATTAATTTATCGCCACGTCACGTACTCGTACTATACTCTCATACGGCATTAGTAGCCAAAAAGCTACCGATACTTACACAAAAACCAAAATCGCTGCAATGTGTCTATAAAATTTGAAGAGTTCCTTCAATTTTCCCAAGATATCATCATGAGATCCTAACATGATGACTATGGGACCATTTTGGAAGAATTATCAAAATCGGACAACTCTGTAAAAAGTCATGTGTGATCATACATAAAAAAAATACGTGTCGCATTAAGAACCTCCTCCGTTTTTTATCGTCGATTAAAAACTCACAGCCGCCAACTTAATGTCAAAATTTTAAGGCTAGATGAACAAAATAGTGAATAAAAATGTAAGGTACATTTTACAAAGTTAATAAACTTTGAGTATCAGACATTAATAAGTAATATCAATTAGTGTAACTGTCTAACTTGGTTAACGTCAAGAGACATTATGTTCTCCTATATGGAAACACTTTGAAACTTGCCGATCCGCCAATTTTCGTAGTTAAACCGATATAATATGTATAAGCGAGCAAAGCTTGAACGTGGGTAGTACAACAGTTTGTCTCGAAAACAGGTTTGATAAGATTAATTTCGATAACATTTTGTGTAGGTATAAACTAAATTTGTTTTTCCTCCTCCTTAAGCCGTTTTCCTCATTTATGAGGGACCTGTCCACCGCCATCTTTATCTTTAACTTTATCTGGTACTATGTCACGCTATCTTGCCATATCTCCGGTTACCCGGCTTCGTTGCCAATGAAGTTGAGTGTGGCCCGCGGCTTTTTTCTTCCACTTTACCAGTAAGTAATCATGAATGTATCGCATTATATCCGTCTTTCCTATTTTATATGTCCGAGGCACACATTAAATTTAAAATTATTGTATTTCTTGAAAAAATGGATCAAAACAATATATTATCTCAAAACACATTACCTATAACGCTATCTCACAAATCTTAATAGGCACTATATCGTAAAGTTAGAGTTATTTTTTTTTTTTATTTATTTTGTACCAAAAAAAAATTTAAAGCTAAATTACAAGAAAGAATCTGAAAATTAAAATGTACAAGGAAACACTTATCTCTTTAAGAGATCTCTACCAGTGCCCCTTAACAGGGGAAAGACTACAGAAAGACGAATAGGTACAAGAAATAAGAGAACGAAACCTTATTACTAACATTAAAAAAAAAACGCTATATTACTAATAAAATAATTAATACATAAATACTAATATTGGTAAAATAAATATAACTATTAAATATATATACAAATACTATATATATAAATAAAATACTGTATATAAATAATATAAATAAAATAAAAAAAAAATATATATATATTTATGATTGTAATGATAGGTAATATTTATGAAGACGATTTTTAAAACTGATGACAGAAGGGTTATTTTCAAAAATGTTGTCAGGGAGCGAGTTCCATAGGCGCACTGCCATCACCGAAAACGATTTAGCATAAAATATAGTGTTATATGGAGGCACAGACAGGGAATTTAAATGGACACACGAACGCACTGGTCTCAGGCGACGCGGAGCTTCCTGAAAGCGCTCGCGAAGGTAAAAAGGAGAATGGTTATTTAAAATTTTAAAAAGTGTCGTGAGTATATGAATTTTCCGGCGATAACGAATTGGGAGCCACTTCAGTTCATTTCGGAAATGTGATATGTGGTCAAATTTGCGCAGTCCATAAATAAAACGGATGCACAAATTCTGAAGGCGATCCAGTTTGTCGAGTAGCTCCTCTGTTGCATCTAAATAACAGACGTCGGCATAGTCGAGGATAGGAAGCAAAAGGGACTGTGCTAGTAAGGACTTTGTACGCAAGGGAAGAAGGTTCTGGAAACGCTTTAGTGCATGAAGAGAGTGGTGTAACCGCCTGCTGACTTCATTTATGTGGCTAGACCATGATAAATGACAGTCCATCGTTAATCCAAGATTCTTAGTCTTGGTAGTTAGAGGAATCGGAGTGTGGTCGTAGACAATTACTGGTAAGTTTTTAAGATCGATTCGACTCTGTAGTTGCCTACTGCCAATTATCATGGCCTGCGATTTTTTAGGATTAACGAGAAGACCATGAGTTTCAGCCCAGCTCTTTATATTATCTAAATCTATATTAATTAGATCCACTGCAGTTACAAGGTCTGAGACTGAAACGTGCCTATACAGCTGCAAGTCGTCCGCATAAAGATGATAGCTAGAAGTAATTACCTCTGTGATTTTGTTAATAAAAATTGAGAACAAGAGTGGAGACATTGGGGAACTCCAGCAGAGATATCAGCCCATTCTGAAAAAGCCTCATCGAAAGTGATTCTCTGCCGACGACCAACAAGGTAGGACTGGAACCATTCAATAACTGCGTGTGATAGTTTTAGTGAGGGGAGTATGCCGAGTAGGATATCCAGGTCGACCGAGTTAAATGCACTGCTAAAATCAAGAAGTATAAGAATAGTAAGTTTTTTGTTATCCATAGCTAGGCGAATATCCTCAGTGACCTTGAGTAGCGCTGTAGTGGTGCTGTGCATTGAACGGAAACCGGATTGGTACGGACTTAAAAGATTGTGATGAAAAAGGAAAGAGGAAAGTTGCTTAAAAATGGCATTTTCAAAAATTTTTGAAATAACTGGCAGTATAGAGATAGGGCGGTAGTCTGAAAAAGAAGAAGGGTTAGATGTTTTAGGCAAAGGTATAAGGAAGAAGATGAAAGGGAAAAATTAAGTACATGAGCGATAATTGGCGATATAGTCTCACACATGAGATTAAGCATATCACGGCTTATACCATCCCACCCAACAGCTTTAGTTGAAATATCACGAATTCCCTTTTTTACTTCGTCAATGGTTATTTCCTGGAAATCGAAACGATCCCCATCTAGATCAGCGGCACAAGCCAACTTTTGGTTATGTAAGGTAGAAATAAATTAGATACTAGCTATACGAGTACCTGTTTTACGATGCAATGTCAAGGAAAGGATTCTATTTTTTCTTTCTTTTGGGTCACAGTGTGACATGCGCCACGTCGCTTTTCCGCACCGTTCGCTGTCTGCCCACACTTTTAAGATTAAATCCACACACACATATTAAAGGTTAAACTTGTACTACTACAATGCTTTGAACTAGAACTGATAGGATAATAAAAGCCTTTGAATGATTTATCATTGAGCCTGTTAACGGCCTATTATCGAAGGCTAGACTGTTTAGTAGAGGGGATATGGGGTCTAGATACACCACGCTACTTCAAAGCGGGTTGGAGAGCTTACAGTGTTCATGTTTAGTTTATTAACAATCACTATCATATCTTGATAATAGTGACCGAGACGAACGGTCTACCGTGCTCTCCGAGGCACAGGAATGTAACGCCACCTCCTTCCCGACACCGGGTTTAGAATTCACTAAAAATTTTGTAGAAGAATGAAAATTCAGAACTCTACAATCTCACCAGGACATCGTAATCGGAGCCAAATAGTCTAACCACTAGATCAACGAAACAGTCCTTAAATGATTAAAGATAATTAAAAACGATTGGACTTGATTGCGAAGGATTTTATTTGTTCAAGCACATTCCTAACCAAGTAACTCGTGTATAGTCGAATGCCATGAAAACCTTTTATACGTGCTTACGAACAGGATTACGGCAACGTTGAATCCTATTAAGTCTGTATTTGTACGAGTGCTCAACAACAATTCTTATCTTAATCCCGAGTTTGCTAGGGAATAAGCCTATTAACGGTTTGCGTCTTGATTGATACTTGGGAGTATTGTTGTGATAAAAATAATGATATATCACAAATAAAATATCAAACTGATTACATTAAGGTTGCGCTAGAATTGCATTTTTTTTTTATTCAACAAGTTAGCCCTTGACTGCAATCTCACCTGATGGTAAGTGATAAAAGCTTTCTTAGATGGAAGTAGGCTAACTTGTTAAGAGTAGGATAATATGTACAATATAAGATAGAAGTAAGGAATTCAACCATAAAACATGACCAATCTGCCTTTAATTTTTAATAAGGAATAAAGTTTTTAAAGCATTTAAGTTAATGTTACTACCATTAAACTTGCTCGGTCTTCTCCGCAGAATCTGATTTTGAATCGTTTGATGTGATTACTAGTCATTGACATACTTAACTTTTCAAAAGTTCTTATAAGAAGGTTCGACCGTATATATATACGGTCGACCGTATATTTTTTTTTATGTGTGTTCGCGCATAACTTCGTCGTTTATGAAACGATTTAAAAATAATAACGCCTTCAAAACGCATTAAAAAGTAAAAAATAACTACGTCATTTACTTACTTTAATTTACTTAATCACATCTATGAAGTCGGTGCCACCCGAGCTTTCTACTTTAAAGACTTTACCTAAACTTGGATGGCACCGACTTCATAGATGTGGTTAAGTAAATTAAAGTAAGTAAATGACGTAGTTATTTTTTACTTTTTAGTGCGTTTTGAAGGCCTTTTTTTTGTTAATTGAAATTAAATAATTTTTACATAAAAATTATTAGCTAAAGATCGACGATCTGTCTAATAACGCTCGTTCTATATATATACAAATTTATAATTATAACTTTACTGGCAAATTATATTAGGTACTACGTGTTCATATCACTAATAGCGAATTCTAACTGCCTACTACTAGGCCAGGCCAATCTTCTTTTAATATAGGTCTAAGCACCTAATACCATCTTCTTCGATTTATATGTGCCATATGGTGCCATTGAAGTACTAATGCTGGTTGAAAAGTTTAGGGTAATAATGTTCACTCTTGCAAACAGGATATATTAATTATTATGGCTTCGACTGACGATTTTGAAGGCACAGGGGTGTTACATTTCTAACTTTTCAACTCCGAGTAAAGAGCTTGTACTAAGGAAGAAAAACGCTGAATATTTCATAGGATCCAGGACCTGGTTGTCCTAAGCCATATAGGCCACCACTTTACCTTTGAGGCCTGTATACGTAAACATCGCAAGTTACCACGATTGACATTAATTTATGTTAGAGTGCTTGAGCTTTTGTCGACGGTGCTTTGTGTGGTTTTTAGAGCAGAGCTTTTGGTGCGGCTATAGTATAATATATTTTGTAACATTTTGAACTTACATTTTATGCTATAATGGCTTTTTTAATTGAAAAGTATAACTAACGATAGAGCGCTAATATTTTAAAAATTATTTTTTTTTATCGACTACATGTTGGCCCTTGACTGCTATCACACCTGATGTTAAGTGATGATGCAGTCTGTCTGAAGCGACACAACTTGTTAGAGTGGAACGCAAATTCGTCACAACAAAGATAAGTCTTTGTCGGTAGGGTGGTAACTAGCCACGGCGAAAGCCTCCCACCAGCAAGACCAAGAAAAATTAAGAAAAATCTCAATCTGCCCCTCCGGGAATCGCACCCAGGAACTCCGTCTTATACATCCACCGCGCATACCACCACCGCCACGGCGCCAAAAGTGTGTATATTTTATAAACGAATAGTCCTATTTCC
Source organism: Mycalesis mineus (assembly GCA_034621355.1). Lineage (NCBI taxonomy): Eukaryota > Metazoa > Arthropoda > Insecta > Lepidoptera > Nymphalidae > Mycalesis > Mycalesis mineus. The sequence goes on from CM067885.1 coordinate 11,475,888, forward strand.
CTTAACTGTTTCAATGAAATTAATTTGCTCTCCGTACATTATTCTTCATGTATTCTATGGAATATACTCCTAGACAATATTTACTCGGATCTTACTAGAATATATTCTCAACATTGTATACACATACTGTAACACTCACAGTATTATGAGCACCACAATGTTAGGTAATATACACAGAATTAATTGTAACTCTGAATATTTCATAATTCAATCCTTACTGTAAACCCATGGTCCCTAACATACGTATAGTGGGTACCCACATAATATCTATTATTCTAGACAATAATACCATTATCATGTTCATATTATTTGGGTATTAATTAAGCTACTAGATTCAAGTCTTTATTCAGATTATGCGTCCGGACGTGCTTGGCCGAATTTGAACCTGACTTCAGTGCTCATCGTAATAACGTCTGTAATATTTAATAACCGTAATATCTCTCTACATCAACATGCGCTGTTTAAATTACTACTGAAGGTGATTTTGTGAGTGAATGTGGTAATCTCGTCTCTCTACTATGTTCCCTCTATCGAACAAAGGAGAACATGCCAAGCAATGTATAGGACTTTAACCCACTAATAAAAACATATTGTACAACAATGTATTTTGCATCATTTTATTGCATTTTTTTACAATTTAATATAAATTACATTTAAAAGTTCTGGAAGTTGGAGTATTCGATACGAGCCTAATGTTGGTTATCGTCCATTTCCGTAAAAAACCGCATAGCACAGCAGTCACACCAACATGACAATCGCAAAGCTTCATTAAATACATTTTAAACAGGCTCAACGATTCTGGATACTAGCCTTTTAGAGCACACTTTTGATGAAAATACTTATTGTATTTTCATCAAAAGTGAAAGTGAAAACGATTTAAAAGGCTACAACCCAGTGCAACAATAAAGATTTATAAAATGCGTAAAGAGTGTAAATTAAAAGGAAATAGTTTAATTACTTCTTTTAACAGAATTTTATTCCGATGTCCAACAATAAAAATGTCTTATTGTAAAACATTTATATAATAATAGGAAATTTTTAGTATATTTACAATTTGTGTTCTTTCTGGGTTACTATCTGGCATTCTCCTTTTAGGTTTTGATTATATCATATGATTGTATTATAATCGTAAAAATACTTTTCTGAACTTACCGTGTGGCATGTGAATGCCATCTGTCGGTATTTTTTTATCATATAGGCAAGCTCTTGATTGCAATCACAACGAAGGGTGAACATGCAGTCTACGGTGGAATGTGTTTCTTTAGGATTCTTTGAGATAATGCAGGAAAAACGGAAGTTACAAGGGAGTTATAGATAGTAATGACTATGACGTGATCATATAGGTACTTTCATAGCTCGCATTCCAAAATATATCAAATTCAAATTATGTCAACTAAACTTAACTAAATTAGTAAACTTCTAAAGTATCAAGGTTGTCCTATGAAGTCTATAAATACCTGAGGGATCTTGTTATAGAAAATTACCTATATGTAAGCCTACTGTGGACATTTGACAGACAGGCAACTTTTGTACTTAAAAGTTTGTCAATGCCCGGTGACTATAAGCTATATGTCTGGCTTATAGTCACTTCAACAATTTAATACTTGAATGAAGCTCTGACTGGCACGGGATTTTGCACAGTTATACAAATAAGTGTACAAAGAAATGAACTTTGCCGTGTCAACGCAATTAGAATGGAAATATGTGTTTGCAAAACATTCTGGCAGTATTCTTTTTTTATTTGGGTTGCATCGATAAGTGTACCAAATCCGTCATTAAAATGTTCAAATGTTTGAAGTGTGTAGTAACGGGTATAAGAATTTGAAACTAATTCCTACTGTTCTTTGGCAGGTGATCTAATGGACGTGCTGGCGCTGTTCACGTCCTCCGTGAACTTCGTGCTATACTGCAGCATGAGCCGTCAGTTCCGGTGTACATTCGCGCGCCTCGCACGGAGGATGGTCTACGCGGCTGAAGAACCTGCAAAATTTGGTACAAAACTTGAACCTACAACTCAGGTAGGTTGTAGATATTCGAGTACTAAAAATAGTTAGGGAAGTTCGTAGCCAAAGCGTAGGCGGTTACGTACTACTTGCTATACTAAAGGCAAACTCGTTTGAGAATTGTCAACAAACAAATTAAAAATGAAGGTAGAAAATGCAACACATTTTATGCCTAATAAATTTAAAATTATGTTTTGTTATTTTATAAAATCTTATTTAAAAGTTATTAAATATATTAATTAGTTTTAAGCTTACTAATCGCATTTATTGTCAGGAATTCGTCATTAACTAGTTTATTTAAAAAAGTAGGTGTAAAATGACTAGTGATTTCTACCTTCATTTTTAATTTGTTTGTTGACAAGCATTTTCAATCGATTTTGGCTTTAGTATAGTCCTACATATAAGTCCCTATAATTAAAGCTATTAGTCTAATAAGTATTAAGTAATTAGTCTAAACATATCTTTTTATACAAAGTAGATAGAACGCGGACAGAGTCAAAATTCTGGAAGCTCAGAAGTTGCGTCGGCATAAACTGTTGTAACTTACAAAGTAACAGACAATTTTTTTTAGTATTTTTTTGCTCTTTACGTCAAAAATCAATAAAAACATATGTTCTAAACTTGTAAATTTGGAAAAACCTATCCCTATTTACACCAAAGAACAAGCTTTTATATTAAATATCTCCAATCTAACCAGACCCCCGCCTCACGGTAGAAGCTTCCAAGAATGCTTTTCTAGTGGGCCATAAAAGTAAACTACTACTCTCAACTACTCTCCAAGTTTCAGCTTCAGTAGTTTGCGGTGCTCATTGATACGAGTATGTGACTCGGTGAGTTATCCTTTTAATAGTATAGACTATTTTAAAATTCCACTAACAAAAACTCGAGCAGGTATAAATCCCGATATAGACAAAATTCCCCGTATGTATATCGTTAAACCCGATTTCGTCCTTTAGAAATTGGATATCTCTATATAAGAGCTTTGCCTCCAGTTACCAATAAAGGACACAAGATGCAAATGAATTGAACACAACGGTACAAGGTATGGTCTTGCTTTACGACAATTTCCTGAAATTTAACACAAATAGTACTAACATAAATATTTTTTTATTACTTCTAAAAATAAATAACGCGTACATATAAATAAAATGTAAGATACTGACTGCGTAAAAATAAGGTAAAATAAGAAAACCATTTGGGATTACAGTCAATAGTATTCTTACAAGTAATAGTATTCTTAGAAAAAGCATCCACATTTTTCCAAAATAGGCCAAATTTGGCATATGCCATTTAAAAATATAAATTTATGGGCTAACTTAGTATGAACGTTTTAACACAAAATCGGGATATCAAATAATTTTAGATAAAAACTAGCTGACCCGCCAAACGTTGTTTTGCATTAAAAATTAAAAAAAAAATTAGATAAAAGCCGATTCTCAGACCTGCTGAATACGCATACAAAATTTGGTAAAAATCGGTAAAGCCGTTTCAGAGGAGTACGGTAACTAACATTGTGACAGGGAAATTTTATATATTAGATTATGGTGTTATTTATAAGCAAATCAATTAAAGTAATTTAAAATGGTTTTAAAGCCACAGTGTGGAAACGAGAAGTATAACGAAAGTATTTACATGTTAGCTTAACTTAAATGAGAGCTCTTAATATGGCAAAAAAACCATATTAAAGGTTTTTTTTAGGTTAGTCACAGATTTAACTTATACATTTTTAAAGACGTTCTAAGTTGTTTAATAACCAAATATTGTATTGCAATTATGTAATTTCATGTAATTCATTAAAATTTTCTTTAAAACATACAAATAATTTTAATATTGGACATTTTAATACGATCATATGTTGAAAGTTGTAACGAGCTACACAGCTATTCCTGTAAACTTTAATATTGTGAACAAATTCAAACCACAGGTTGATATTGCTGTAACAAAATTACTTTGGTATTAGATGTACCGATTGAAGTGCTTAGAGCCGGGATAATATTACGACAATGTGGTGCAAATTGCTGCTATAAAATTTTCCGCTATACCGTTACCAACACTTGATATAAATGAGTAATGCTTTTTTATTTTTATTAATATTTATATTCACACATTATTTTATGTTCTTTCATAATTTAAAACGAGATTTAAAATAAATGGTAAAGTGTTTTTTCAATTATATTGTCTCATATACAATAAACATTAAACACAGCTGCAAATTCTCTATTACTTTGATTTGATCACGTGATACCGATATCCCATACATTTCCTGAGTTTTCTACAGGGATAAATCATCATCATCATCATCATTTTTAGCCAATTAGCGGCCCACTACAAGACCAGGCCTCCCTCCTTATAGGAGAATAATGGAGCGTAGACCCACCACGCTGCTCCAATGCGGGTGATAATGTTTCATTTATTAACAATCACTATCAGATGTTGATGATGACCGGGACCGACGGCTTAACGTGCTCTCCGAGGCACGGGGGTGTAACACCATCAACTTCCAAACTCCGGGCTTGGAATGTAATGAACATTTCATAGAAGAATGAAAAAGCTCAGAATTATTTCATGACCCAACCCAGGAATCGAACCCAGAACCTGATCGAAGCCACATAGACCACTAGACCAACGAGGCAGTCCAACGGGGATAAATACGCAATGGAAATCTTAGGCTACTACAACAGTGTAGAAAGTATTAATGGCTATAGACGAGACCTTAGACAATTCGAAGATATCTAACTGAGGATGGTAAAAAAACATGCAATTTAAAATTAACCTACACAAACGTCTTGAAATATACATAAATAAATAAATATTGAAGCAAATGTTATCGTATTACATATTTAATGGAAGCATAGATAAGTATTCATGAGAACATCGATGACACTTATATCTAAGCATGAACCCTCTTGAGAAGCCACCTGCTATCGATAATAATATTGCTTCAAAGTCACATATATACATCCCTAAGCTCTACACTTTATGAATAATATATTTGTACTCAGTACGTCATATCATAAAGTTTACTTTGTATTTTGCGCATGTGCCTATTTACAGTTCAAATTAATAACACTTCCATAGTCATACAGTTAGCGGATCGATATCCTTTTCAATGTCTGTATATGCTTTTCATTTCGAATCAAATATTAGAAATATGTTGAATTACGATTTTTTTTTGATTTAGCGAGGGCGTTTGAATAGGAATCGATTTTAATTAGAGATTAATTAAGAGAGACGCGGGTTCGAATCCCGTCGGTTCCGCAATTTTTTATTATTAATATTTATTAATATTAAATTAATATTATTTTGTTTATTCTTAAATATGATTTTACTTTTAACATTTTATTCATTTAAGTTTCATTTCATCTAAGATAAATTTTAGCATTCATTATTCCTTAAATTACGAATGTATCCTTTTAATTTTGTTCACCATGCAAAAAAAAAAAATAATTATTACTGGGTAAATTTAGTTAATTTTGCAATATCATATTTAACACAAGCTTTCTCAATGCTTTTTTTTAAACTGAACATAATATTGTATACGATTTTTAACGAGCTAATCATGGTTTTATTAAACAAAGCAGTGAATATTTAATTTTAAAGAAATTCTAATTAAAAAAAATTCTTTTAAACAAAAAGCAATAATTAAGGTAAAGAGTATCCGAAAAATATCATTTTACATTATTATATCAACGTTAAAAGATAGAAAGGGGTAGGAAGGCATCGAATAGCATCCCCAAATAAATCAGCTCAATGATTGAAGACTTTCGAAAGTACCTGTCAGTTATGAAAACAATATTCGGAGATTCATTTCCCGCCCCAAATGAAGCGAATTTTAGAAACCTTTCATAATTTTAAAACGGTATTCCTTTATAGTACGGGAGCTAGAGCAACGTCGTCAAAACGCCGGTTTCAGGTAGGCTAGTTGTTTTTATGATATTTGTATCACTATCACTATAGGCCATCATTAGAAGTGATATAGAATTCATATACGAACTATTTTAAATCCATATTACAATCGAAAGATATATAATTTACCCGATTGCCGTAAAAACTAAAAAGGTTTTATACCTACAGTGCAGTAGCTTGTACATATTGGGTATTATTTTTATCATAAAATTAAATATTTTTAATCAACTTCAAAAATGACATAAACATAAATAGTGAAAACTATCGTCGTAGTTAAATATGTGCTAACTTCTGATCCGTTTGTAGGCTGTCCGAGCCGCCTTTGAAGTGATTACAAATACGCGTAGAAGTTAAAACCTCCCTTTTTTGAAGTTGGTTAAAATACAATGTGTGTTATTCAATAAAATATATATTATCAGCTTGCATATTTACATGTTACTAGTGAATAAAACTTCAAAAATAAACTCGTAAGTCATAAACTCCATCCAATGTGTGTTTGTAATGTTCCGTATTCAAAAGTTACCCAACCCGCCATTGTTCCAGGTCACCGGCCCCCTATAGCGACAGATTCCCGCCCTCGTCAGGGTGGTGGAGGAGAGTATTATATAGATTTGAACAGGTAAACAAATGCCGGCAGGAAACAACGTATCTACCTAAAATATTTTTTAATCTTTGGAGCCCGCCCCGTAGACAGAAAGATTTCCTAAACAATTTCTACTTCGTTTTAAGTTCTGCGTTCTGTACCGCTTTATTATCAGATACTGTATACTGTATAGTGTGATCTGACTTCTGGATGCTTTCTGCGTAATATTATAAGTTACATACATTGCATTACAAATATCGCGGAATGCAGAACTCAAAACATCTAAAGTCTTTGTCTCTCCTAAAGCTCTGAATCCGTCCATCCGTCGCTTAAAACAAACTAAAAATACCGAAATTGCCATATATTAAAAAAAATCATCATGGTTTTTTATGGGAATTGTCAATATATTAACAGGTACAGGTAATTTGGTAGTAGCCAGTAAATAATTAATGTTGCAATACAAACTAGAACTATTTGTTGCCTGACCTATCCGTGACTCAACTGTAGACTACTTAGTATAACGTATTGTCCTAGTAGACAGTAGATTTTTGAAGTATAATATAGCACATAGTGTATAATCTGATACGCTACTTTGGATTCTTTTATATTTAAGAGATTTATAGATTTCATGGAAGATATACATAGTTTAATAGTTAGTAAAAAAAAGTTTATATTTTTTACGATGTATCAAGGTTAAATCTTAAATACCCTATAAAACATCCCTCGAACAAAACATTAAAGGATTTTCTTATTCACGACGAAATAATGGCTCTTGACGTTTTGTTAATTGTATAACTTTTCCAATTATCACAACCTTCTAAAGAGCTTTATATAATTTGTTTCGCATTTTTATTACGAGAGTTATAAATATATCAGTGACCACTTAACTCGTAACAGAATATATTTGAATTTATTTTCAGGAAATTCTCTGCTAAAAATATATCATAATAAAAGCCGAATAAAGTTATTAGTCGTGCCCCAGTTGAAATAAGTTTGTCTCTCACATTTTTAACATTTTCGTTGGCTCCGCCGCCGCAACTAGAATTTATTTCCGTTCTCATTTTACTCTTCATTTTCTCTCAAGATTAACGAGTACACATTTCGCGTAATTAATTTATTTCGTTAAAGGGGAACAATTTGAATCTTCAAGGGGGTTGTATAAAGTCGCTGAATCTGAATCTGAATTTGAATCTGCTTTTGTTACATGTATAGAATACAGAGTACGCCACGTGCTTACATAATATCTCTTTCTCTTTTTTTGCTAACTGAGGCTTGTGATCACCTGATCTATGATATCCTTCCAACTTACCTACGGTTTTGTCTTTTAGCAAAATGCAGATGTTCGTTTTCTTCCTATTTCCCACAACCCACTTTACTTTAACTTAGAAAAGCTTAATTGGCCCAGCCGGGAACCAAGCCCGGGACCTCAGTCGTCAAAATTTTTCTTGAAAACAATCTCTTTTTCTGCACACTAGACATGATAAAAACTATTATGATACGATGTCCTGATGCATGATTAATAAGTAAATTTTACCTATTACAATACTATATGACCGATTATTTTCTAAAACTAAATTCTTAAATTGCGTCTTAAAAGTTGAAGATCTTTTAAATTTTTTCAAGTAACTGAAGTTTCTTGAGTAAATATTAACTTCATTTCGAAGAATCTCCTGAATTCATCCATTGAAATTCGTATCAAAGCTGTTCAACGATTTAAACTCAGAACTGCAAATTTACCTTACTATCCGGGTGGAATACGATACCTACTAAGCAAATATATTATTTTAAGTTACGATTTTGATATAATTTAATTTATGTCATTTGTTCTTCTTTACAGGAACTACCGTCCTGTTTAAATCATCATAATATAAGTAAGATTGTAACAATTAAATTATTTATTAGTAAATTCTGTCACTTTCAGTAAATTGTGAACTTTAATAACATTAATAGGTATAAATTTGTAAAAAAAAATCCTATTTTAAGTATGTACTGTAAATATTGTAGTAGATAGAAAAATGTAACTAGTGTTCGCGTCTTTTGAGCCCAGGCGCAAATACTAGCTTAGATGTATGGCCTTATTAATTTTGTGGATTTTAGAATTTAAAAAAATGTTATTTCTAAACTTACGCTTAGGGTCCAAAAAGTGTATTAATGTCCTATAAATTGTGTACATATTGCGTGTTATAAACTATGTGTTGTGACTTATTTAATATCTTTCTCTCATATATAATATATAGTTTTTATTATTTAAATACATGACATCACATCGCTTAATTTACAATTTTGTATATTTACAACTTTTTTATATTTTACATTGTACTATGTACCGTCTCATCTTAAAGCTAATATAAATAAATGTATTCTTAAAAATAGGTGCTCTTTATTTTACGACCGCTTACATAAACACGACAAAAATTTTACTAATAGAGAAAAAAACCTGACTGCGTGAAAATTTTACACAAAAAAACCCTAAGTAGGTACCTACTATATGGGAACTGAAAATATAGACAGTGTCACTTTCTCAACTAAGATGAATCTATCGACATTTATCAAGATAAAATGCAACAAACCGTATCAGCTCTCGATAATAAAAAAAGTATACATAATACCTACTTGAAAAACACAACCCTCATTCTGATGTAGTCGTGTAAGCACGTGCTCGTCTCTTGGTTTCGATTTGCAGGTACAACATGATTTGCTGAGTCTGCTGTTAGAGCTAGGAGCCCTCAAGTCTTGCGTCGTCAGTTTACGGGCCCATATTGGCACTCCTATCGTAGGTACCAGTGTCTATTACAGCAAAACAAAATTTAAAATAATGCTAATGCTGGCAGTACAATTACAACTACTCAATTAGACAGAGATATTTTTTATATTTATTGAGTTATAAAAAAAAGTGCTATATTGAACTTTTCTTTCTTCCAAATACGGATGGACTGAGAATTTTTACTGATAACTTTCCCAAAAAGTCGGTGGAGCTACAATCCCGTGCCTCGAAGACCTCGTTAAGCCTTAGGTAACGGTTTTTAGTAATCGTTACATTTTCACTCCAAGCCCGCCAATCCTGCTATGGACCAGCGTAGTAGGTTGTTCTTACCTAATATTAACTTAACTAATATTTTACATACTTTACTATTTTTCAGGACTAGGTGCACTTATACCTATCAAACAAGTTGCAGGGAGTCGCTGGATGCTGAAGGTTCAGTAACGATCTCTAATTCTCTCTGTTTAACAAGATGCAATTTTTTTTTATCGATTACAAGTTGGCCCTTGACTGCTATCGCACATGATGTTAAATGATGATGCAATCTAAGATGGAAGTAGGCTAACTTGTTAGGAGTAGGATGAAATCCATACCCCTTTCGATTTCTACACGACATCGTACCGGAACGCTAAATCGCTTAGCTCGTCTTTGTCGGTAGGGTGGTAACTAGCCACGGCGAAAGCCTCCCACCAGCCAGACCAAGACAAATTAAGAAAAATCTCAATCTGCCCCGCCGGGAATCGAACCCAGGACCTCCGTCTTATAAATCTACCGCGCTTACCACTGCGCCACGGAGGTCGTCAAAATATAATAGATAGAGATAGAGATAATACATAGAGTAACATGTCCGTGGTGTTTGGAAATCTCTACAAAAAGCCCATGTTATGCCGGTCAGCTGATATTATGATAATTATGTTTTTATTTATTTATTTATTTATTCATTTATTGTAGCATTCATGCACATGCAAATACACATGAGGCCCTGTTAGGGCGTCGCTAACATTATTTACATATTACAAGATATAAATCATTACATACACATTTATCATATTTATAAATTATCAATAACTCCAATACATTAAATTAAATTATATGTTTAATATTAGGTCACTAAATATAGTTAATGTCAAGAAAAGTATAATGTCAAGTAATGTATAAAGATAATGTCATAATTATAATTTAGTAAAGTTAGTGGGTGAATTATTATTCCTAGATAGGTTTTCAATTAAACATCAGATATGAGTATAATGTCATAGTGCAGTGTTTTATGGATTGTACGCAAACAGAAGAGAGAACTCATGAACTAAAGCTTATATAGGCACTTAAGTATTGACGATGTGACAAACAAATAAAACAAAAATGACCGTTTGTTACAAACTAATTACTTACACCACTTGAAAGTTTCCTTCGATTAGGGGATGTGGGTGACCAAGTGGCGCAAACTTGTCTTTATTGGCAAAACTTGCCAGAGAATATTGGAATGAAAGGGCCTAACATGTTTGCGTTGTGAAATAGATCACACAATTCGGCATATGCTTCGATTTTCTGAACACGATGAGAAAATTATTAGGGCGTATTTCCATCCTGCAATTAAAGCGTTAATTAATAGTAACCGTGCGGGTTCCTTTACACGTATAGGAATTTCTCCTGATATTAATTAATACCAATTAATGTTTCAATTAAACAGCAGCAATGTGAAAAATAAAAAATCCATTTAATTATAACACCGTGCTCTCATAGTGTTACAGCTATAAAGGCTGCTAAATTGAAAACTGCTTTCCGTATAAATTATTTTCAGAAAAATTACTATAAAAGATTCGATACATCGTTACAGAATAGCTACTGTTCAGAACTGCTCATACTATATTGTATTTATGGGACGTTTAAAAATAAATTAATAATAAATATATTCGTACATTATAATTTATTATATTTTAAGATTTATTTATGGAATAATTGTTATTTTTAAAATAAGTTTTAATGTCGGCCAGTAATGTAATTGAAAAAAAATTTTTAACAAAAAATAAAAACGCCTTCAAAACGCACTAAAAAGTAAAAAATAACTACGTCATTTACTTACTTTAATTTACTTAATCACATCTATGAAGTCGGTGCCATCCAAGTTTAGGTAAAGACTTTAAAGTAGAAAGCTCGGGTGGCACCGATTTCATATATGTGATTAAGTAAATTAAAGTAAGTAAATGACGTAGTTATTTTTTACTTTTTAGTGCGTTTTGAAGGCGTTTTTATTTTTTGTTAAAAATTTTTATTTCATACTTTTTAGTGCTTTATCAACAACGAACATACTAATAAACCTACTCGAACTAAACCATAAGTACCAATATTCACTAGCTACTTATAACATTCCGACGTCCCTGTAAAAGTGCATATAAAGTTTGAAGAGTTTCCTCGAGTTTTCGTAGATCTCATCATTGGATCATGACATAGTAAACATTAAACTAATTGGAAACTATAACCTTTCAAACTTCTCATTGAGACATTAATTAATCGAGCCCAATCACAAAGTAGCTACTGTAAACCGTTAAAGAGCTCCCTCAGCTGTCCTTCTTCTTCATCGCCAGACCTTCAATGACAGTCACAGCCCATCTAAATATAAAGTTCTCATTGAGACAAATTAATCGAGCCCAAACACAAGGTAGGTACTGTAAACCGTTAAAGAGCTCCCTCAGCTGTCCCTCGTCTTCATCGCCAGACCCTTAATGACAGTCACAGCCCATCTAAATGTAAAGTTCGCATTGAGACAAATTAATCGAGCCCAAACACAAGGTAGCTACTGTAAAACGTTACGGAGCTCCCTTAACTGTACGTCGTCTTCATCACCAGACCCTCAATGACAGTCACAGCCCACCTAAATGTAAAGTTCTCATTGAGACAAATTATTCGAGCCCAAATACAAGGTAGTTACTGTAAAACGTTACGGAGCTCCCTTAACTGTACTTCGTCTTCATCACCAGACCCTCAATGACAGTCACAGCCCATCTAAATGTAAAGTTCTCATTGAGACAAATTAATCGAGCCCAAACACAAGGTAGCTACTGTAAAACGTTACGGAGTTCTCTTATATATAGATCGGCTCCATCATCAGATCGACTCCAGACCTTCATCAAATTGTAGTGCTTTTAAATACTTACCGGAAAAATTAACAAACGTACTTGTTGTTCCTACAATTTTTGAAAGTTCCCCTCGTTTTCTCCATGATCCCATCATCAGATCCTAGTTTCCTTGTCATGGTACCACCACCGGACTATCTACTTTCTAACAAAAAAAGAATTAAATTCAAAATCGGTTCATACACGACGAAGTTATGCGCGAACACACATAAAAAAAAAAAAAAAAAAAAAAAAAAAAAAAAAAAAAAAAATATATATATACGGTCGAATTGAGAAACTCCTTTTTTTTTTGAAGTCGTTTAAAAAGATTAAAATTTGAATTTTTTTATTGAATTTCGTGTCTTTAAAGAATTTAATATTTAAATTTAAGTTTTTATCGTAACTTTCCTGAAAATAATTTATACGGGAAGCAGATTTCAATTTAGTAGCATTTATAGCAAAGATACTATGTATAGACAAATAGTGAAAGTTTAAAATTGTTTTCTGACCGCAGGGTATACGGAGATTGAAAATGTTGAGAGCTATTATTGGAATCCTGGTTTAAGTATAAGTTTTAAGTGTCAGGCGGAAACAAGAGAGTAGAAGGCTAAGAGGTAAAGTTTGTTTACACTGATGCAACTATAACAAGGTATTTTTGGCATTTGTCCTATGTAAAAGTTCGGAAATAATCTCTACATTATTTTATAGATTTATATTTTTAGGTATATAAAAATCGCTTAGCTTACAGCTTTTACAACTTTTTTTTTACTTTAGCTAAGCGATTATTAAAAGCTACAGCATGAAAATGGTTTGATTAATTCTTTTTCATTATATTCACTCAAATACAGCAGTTGGGGCAGAAAATAAATAGAACTAGGGTAAGCCCCGGACAACAGCCAAAATTTCGAAAACATTGATGTAGCTGATTTTGTCAGCAAAAAATCAAACAATTGTATTATAAGTTGGTAAAATTGAAATTATTTTACAGATCAAGGCAGAGAGAACAACGGTAGAACAGCGTATGTTAACAAATATTAATATAACTACATATAACTATACTGATCAATGGTCTAAGCTCTCAGGTATAGGTAGTTATTGAGAATTTCTACAGAAAAGGAAGTAATAGAAAAGCTCAATATATCATAGCGTTTCCCATAAGTCAAAGCGGGCTATCCACTGGACCAATGAGGAAAATCGGAGAAGAAATATATCCACGTCTCAGATGAACACAGACAAAGTAGAAATAAATAGGTATATAAAACTTTATATGCCGATACGCTGGAATCATAATACTAAAAACAAATTTGCCGCACATTGATCGACAGTCAATGCATAATACACGCCCGACGCTGTCGTTCCAATGACAATGTGGGGTTATTTGAATATTTGGAATTCTCCGAAGCCTCTACAGTTACCCTTTCGTTTGAACTCTATTTTGAAAGCTTAGAAAAGGTTACGAAACTCGACAATTGGGGACAGCTATAATTAAAGGAAATCCACTATAATATCGTTTTAGTATCGATAAAATCGAACCGGGCTTTGCCATTACAATGGGGATAGAAAAGCATTTAGAATACAATAGACTATTCTATTCTGCAGCTGTTTTAATGCGTAATAGGAAATTAAATTTCTACAGGTATACTATAATAGACGTAGCTATAGAAATGTTTAAAGTAATAAGTTATTTTTTATGTATTTAATAATTCAGGCAGCAGAAGTAAAATGTTACCTCCTGAGTCCTGACTCACTAGTAAAATAATTGCCTAATACATGTTAGTTTTATGGCATATGTCGAATATGAAATTAGTCTGACTTGCCTTGGGTTCTAGTGCTGGGCTACGATAGTAATACCCTACTTTACGCGAGGGATACGTTCCGGGAAATATCGCGTTAACTGAAATACGCGTATATCGAGGTTTATGATTAAACATAATCAACTTTAGGTTCATGCCTATTTCTGATACAGTAGGATTTGACTGATGAACTTTTAGAATACTATTCTTGAAAATTTTCCCGTGTAACCCATGCCTTTCTGTTTGATCGCCACACAACTGGTAGACTTGTCTTGTCTGTGCCTCGCGAGATTCCCCGCTTTATAAATCCCATATGCAATATAGAGGTTTTCTGAAGCGGGGAATCTCGCGACCAATCGCGATCGCGAGATAAGTTGATCACTACATTATGTTTATGCGCGTAATGCGCGAAATATGAAATTCGCGTTATAGTGATCCCGCGCATAACGGGTTCGCGTAAAGCGGGGTATAACTGTATTGAATTATTTCTTTTCATAAGAAATTCTCAGTAAAATATTATCACAGTGGTGTTACAACTCCGTGCGTCTTAAAAAAACTGATAATGAATAAAATTTTGTATTTTGCTGCTAAAATATTTTCGTAAGTAATTATTACTTCTATTATAATATTCAAAAACGGTAAGTCGTGGTAATTTTTACGTGGGCATTTCATTTGCTAGCACTTAGCTAAGCTCTCGTAAGTTAAAGAGGTCAACCTTTATTCCAACTCCACTTGACATAATCACGAGCTGAGCTTATGGTTATTTTAACTTAGGTAATAGCCGTAACTAGATTAATCTGACAGACTAAAAATATATGTAAAACAGCTATACAAGTTTAAAATAATTTATTATTAATCTAACATACTATAAAATAATTTTGTAAATTATATCAAAAAGATTTTCGTAGGCATCCACGAAAGATAAGTCTGTGTTTCATAATAACAATGACCTAATTGTTTAAAAAATATATTTCATGGACATGATTTTATATTTTCCCGAAGAAAATATTGAAAAAATAAGTTACGTAGATAAATTAATTTGGACTTTTGTAACCTACTACCAACCAAAGCCATCGTGAACCAAATTCCATAGTTGCCTACCTTACTCATCTATGATGGGTTTAAACATAGTCACATATCGCAGGGCAAGCAACGATCAAGTCCTACAAAGTCTCGATCTACGTAGGTGTTAAGCCTGGAATTACCCGTAAACCCCATATTTCATAATTCTCGTTTTAAACCATTTAATACCTAAACGATTACAGCCTTTTCAGAAGTTATAATGCAAAATAACAGAAAGATGATTTTTTTGTAAAGTCCTAAATTTCCGAATTCAGCTTAAATTATTACTAACAAGCTAACGACTGACCCCTAAATGTAAAGTTCTTAAAGAAAGGTGGCGATGTAAATTTGGGTCATAAAGTTAGCACGATAAAACGTCACTTTATCTTTCGTTTTCACCACGTTATCAAACTTTATCGTTTACCAATTCCTCGTTTGTTAGTACTATAGCCAAATTCCCAATTCAAAATTATTATTTCCAAGACTCATTTTTTTTTTATTTACCACATGTTTTTTTATTTACCACGACATGCCGAAACCCTAAATCGCTTGGTCGTACGATTTTGTTCGCAGGGTAGTAACTAGCCACGGCTGAAGCCTCCCACTAGCCAGCCTTAGACCAAAAAAAGAAAAACTCAAGAAATATTTCCTACAAGTATGAAATGTTATTTGAAACATCCTGTTTATGTTTTATTTAAACAATTAGCAAACACTTTGTAACTACCCTCAAATATTTTGTTCTTATTAATTACACATCTATGCATATCGTTCTCGTACTCACCTACCTAAAAGAAATCGAACGATGAATGCCGAGACCTCCGCCGTTTTAACAATTTTTGAAATGTTGTATTAAAATGTATATAAACACCGCGCAAAACGCTCCACCGCGCAAAACGCCACTTAGTCTGTCAAAAATAATATAGTTAAATTTTTTTCGTTTAGGTATATGCTGGAGCGTGTCGGATGAGGCCGACGAAGGTATTAAAAACAAAGACTGGAATCATATTTAAATTGTTTATTGACATTAATAACCAACTTAATGACACATTAACTAATTGAGCTATCAACTACAATGATTAATTCATCTGGTGTGTTGAGTCACGACAGAGTGATGAGGTCTCAGTGAACGCCACGAAGAGAAAAGAAGAAGAGCTTCGACTATCCTCCCAACACTTTCGAACTCTACCGAGTG
The DNA here is from genome assembly GCA_034621355.1 of Mycalesis mineus. Classification (NCBI taxonomy): domain Eukaryota; kingdom Metazoa; phylum Arthropoda; class Insecta; order Lepidoptera; family Nymphalidae; genus Mycalesis; species Mycalesis mineus. The sequence continues at coordinate 11,492,298 of CM067885.1, forward strand.
GTTGTCATGAAACCGCTCCGACATGTATGACGTACGCCATCTGATTTTTTTTTTCTACTACAAGTTGACTCTTGACTGCTATCACACCTGATGTTAAATGATGATGCAGTCTAAGATGGAAGCGGGCTAACTTGTTAGGAGTGGGACGAAAATCCACACCCCTTTCGGTTTCTACACGACATCGTACAGGAACGTTAAATCGCTTGGCGATACGTCTTTGTCGGTAGGTTGGTAACTAGCCACGGCGAAAGCCTCCCACCAGCCAGACCAAGACAAATTAAGAAAAATCTCAATCTGCCGCGCCGGGAATCGAACCCAGGACCTCTGTCTTATAAATCGACAGCGCATACCACTGCCACGGAGGTCATCAAAATTCTTTTGATTGAATTGATTCTGTAACATAAAACATAATATCTACCTGTGGAATAATGCCTTTTGTAATAGAGCTCGTTCAAAAAAGTTCTGCCGCTTTACTTATTTTTACCACCAAACAGCAATGTTATATTTCAGGCTTAACACCCACGTCTCAACAAGTCATGTACTTACATACATTTTCATACACTGAGTAATTGATTTTTGTATTTATACAAATTAATAAGTGTGTGGAGCGAATGTGTTCAGTGCTCTCTATAAAGTTAAATGCAGAAATTTCAAAATAGATTTACTGAGCACAAGAAAGTTGTCCGTTTTAATTTGCTCTCTTTTATATTTTCTGAAAGCACGCTCGTTTTACAAAAGCATCGACTGCCACTCCTAGCTAGTTAGTTAATTTATTTCAAGTTACGTAAGTTTAAAAACACGCCACTTCACCCGCTCATATTATTATCATGGCAAAGTGATGTAGCGTGTGCCCATGGGACCCATTATGAAACATTTCGTTCTCAAAGTGCCTTATAATTGTAGTAGTTTTGCAGAAACTTTGTTTTCAGGTCAATGAATCGCTGAAAACGTCAGCGTACAATACAGTTGCAAAATGCTTCCTTCCGGCTACGTCTTCTACCTTTGCTTTGACAGTAAGTTTTTAAATTAACGAATGTGATAAACGTTAACTATACTATCCTTCAATGAATAAAATATGAGATGATTATTTAAGAACTCAATACAGATCTCACTCAATCCCCATTATTCGACAAATCGAAATAGATTTCACTCGAGCCATGATTTGACAACTTGAAATAGATTTCACTCAGGCTATTTATTATTTGCCAAACAGATATCATATATCTATTTTGATTTATTATTTAATCTTATATTATAATAGATGTTCTATTTTTGACGTTATAAGCTGTATTTTACTGTACAGACCTGAATTGAAGGCACAGATTTGTGGTAATATTATAGTAAGTATCTACGATATCTAATGGAGCAAGCAAAGCATAGACATGTTTTATCATTTGTCTTTAAAGGATTGGTAAACAACAGTTTTTTGAAATATGGGTTTCGATGTCACACGCCTTTACCAGCAGTTTGGAAAGTAGATTCTGTCGTAAATACCAGACAAGAAACTTGGATTTGAAACTTGTAAATTACAAATTTCACAATGTTAAAATTTGTAATTCACAATTTTAACAGACACAGCGAAGCCATGCACCATTTTAAATAATTCAAAAACTTAGATCATACTGACAAATCAGAGCTAAAAAATTTGTGTTTACTCAAACTATATTTCCATTATTAGTGCTGTTATATTACAATTAAACCCAGAGCAAATTATCTTCTTGAAATGTAATAACTATACTATACTAAAGCCAAACTCGATTGAGAATGCTTGTCAACAGACAAATCAAAAATAAAGGTAGAAAATGCAACACAATTCATGGCTAATAAATTTAAAATTATGTTTTGTTATTTTAAAAAATCCTATTTAAAAGATATTGAATATATTAATTAGTTTTAAGCTTACTAATCTAATTTATTGTCATGAATTCGTCATTAACTAATTAATTTGAAAAAATAGGTGTAAAATGACTAGTGATTTCTACCTTCATTTTTAATTTGTTTGTTGACAAGCATTCTCAATCGAGTTTGGCTTTAGTATAGATATGTAAATAAAACTGAAAGGAAATTGCTAAAACAGTCAAGACAGTTTCCGAAGTCGAACGTCACAATCACTTCACGTAACGTATTTCCAGCTGTCAACACTCGCATTTTTGTGGAAATGGAAAACGCATTCGAGTTGCACCTCTTTCCTGTAGTCATCAACATGAATAGATAACGTTTGTGAATATTTCCTCTTGAACTTTTTGGTTCTTTATATTTTTTTGCTTTATATTTTCTTGCTTTTCCGTAGCAGTCTGAAATTGACAATCGGTGATCTTGCCCCTTTGTAGCTCGGAGGTCGATTTAAACCGTTGGTCTCTGTCATTATCACTTATTTCTGGTAGTGATCGTTTCAGAGTCAAACATTATTATACATACGATCTCCGTGGCGCAGTGGTATACGCGTTGGATTTATAAGACGGAGATCCTGGGTTCGATTCCCGGCGGGGCAGAGTGAAATTTTTCTTAATTTGTCTTGGTCTGGCTGGTGGGAGGCTTTCGCCGTGGCTAGTTACCACCCTACCGACAAAAACGTATCGCAAAGCGATTTAGCGTTCCGGTACGATGTCGTGTAGAAACTGAAAGGAGTGTGGATTTTCGTCCCACTCCTAACAAGTTAGCCCGCTTCCATCTTAGATTGCATCATCACTTAACATCAGGTGTGATAGCAGTCATGGGCCAACTTGTAGTCGAAAAAAAAATTACCCTAAGCCCAACAACAGTAAAGTAGCATGGTGGGCATAAACTTAAAGTCATATATGTTTATATGTCTTTTGTATTGTAATTTTGACAATAAAATGTTCTATTAGTTCTAATTATACGACTGCTAATACACGTATTTTTGGCATCCTCGCTGTCGACCTAATTATAATATAGTAGGTACATTAATCCGGATGTTGTAATTAGGCTCCTCGCACATTAATAACGGAAACACGCAACAAAAAATGTTATGTACTCTACTAATATACTTGTGGGTTATAGACATGGAAAAGCATTTTTTGTTTATTAAATTGTAGTAGGTTCTTTCGTGTAAGGAGTTCGAAGATTAGAAGTTATGATGGAACGACATTTACGATTGTGCTATCATGGAAACCATGTAAGATTTATTATGATTTTACAATGGATCAGTCGCAGATCAGATGTCGATTCTTGACAAAACGCTAGTTTGGAAAGCCGATGTACAAAGGTTGCAAAGATGTAACAGAAATCCATATTTTTCAATGACATTTTGTCAAATTGAACTGACAGTCGAACTGAAGGTGGGATGATCGACGAGATGTAAGATATTCGTACGATGTATTTTTTTCAAGATTCGACATTCTGGTCTCTATAATCTAGTGAAATGGAAAGCTTCTTGCTTTATCTATCATTAAGAAATTATTGGCCAGCCTTAACGAGGCACGTGAAGGAACTCCGAGTCACGGAAATGAAAATGCTACGGTGGATGTGTAACGTCACTCGATGTGACCGTCAACGTAACGATCACATCCGCAGTAGGCTCATTGTCCGTGACATCGGAGACAAGCTGCAGGAAGCCCGTCTTAGATGGTATGGCCATGTCGCACGTCGTCCGCAGAGTTACGTCGGAAACAGGTGTCTGGACATCGCAGTCCCTGGCGCTACATCCGGAGGTCGCCCCAAAAAGCGTTGGCTTGACATACTGAGCAGTGACATAAGAGCCAACAAACTTAAGAAATCAGATGCCCAAGACCGGGCAAAGTGGGCTAGATTATACTGGAAAGCGGACCCCACCTAGTGGGATAACCCTAGGAAGAAGAAGAAGAGATTAAGAAATCAATTTTCTCTACACGGAACTTCTCGAGAAAAAATCTAAATTGCAGTGAAACTATGTAAAATGTGATTAAGTATTTATTTTTACCTCTAAGTGAAAAACTAATTTTAAGACAAGATCATTTATTTCTAGTAGCCTTTTATACAAACCTGTATGTAGAGTCAAGTAGTAAACTCTACAAGCGGTTAAAATATCAGATTAGGTATCTGCCCAGAAAAGCCAACAATAAACTCAGCAAATGCTTTTTAAAATAATTTATGTTACAATTATTATTTCTTTTACCCGCGTTAAAGCGTTACCGTCTTCAAGAAACCTGACAATTCTAAAATAAGTGGGACTTAGTTTGTACATAACAATTTAAACGCTTTTTAATATTTGTAAAAGCATGTCCAATAGTTGGACTATAACATTTGGTCTATGCATGGACAAACTCCAGAACTTTTGACAACCCCCTTTTTTTGACAACCTTAATGGCGCAGTGGTATGCGCGGAGGTCCCGGGTTCGACTCCCGGCGGGGCACATTGAGATTTCTCTTAGTTTGTCCCACCGGCTAGTGGGAGACTTTCGCCGTGGCTAGTAGACCACCCTACCAACAAGGACGTATCGCCAAGCGATTTATCGTTTTGGTACAATGTCGTGTGGAAACCGAAAGGGGTGTGGATTTTCGTCCCACTCCTAACAAGTTAGCCCGCTTCCTTCTTAGACTGCATCATCACTTAACATCAGGCGTGATAGCAGTCAAGGGCCAACTTATACTCGATAAAAAAAAAACTTTTAAATTGTAATCTGACTCCTTAACCGTAGAACTGTTGGGACTTACGACAAATGGAACATTTTAACTTTTAACAAAAGGTATAACACCCAAAAGTTTCTCACGTTATTAAGTTTAATTTAATTTTTGAACTGAATACCATTAACAAAACCCAGCTAAATTACGGCAGCTAGATGTTGCGGTGTACTTAAACTTGTATTTTAATAAATATTTTAGTGAGGGATACGGAATGTAATGTTTCTAGAGAGTTTAACGTTGGCATTTCATTGTTTATTAAATAGTTGATTAAATTTAAAACAGCTGGGGAGTTAATAATACGTTAACAGTCCTTGTATAAAAACCCTATAACAGAAAAAGTAATTATTATGGTACTTACAAGTATCTATACATTGGACTTGTCCAACTTTATGTTACAATTTAAAATTTAGAAAATTCCCCAAAAGTTTTTTTTTATAATTATTAGAATGGTGAGGCCTGCCGAAGCGGATGCACATCGACCCCTATGGATCTTTTGGACTCGCCCTCACCTCCCCTATATAAATTCAAATACCCACTTTAAAAGGTCCACATTGTACCCCCAGGAGATCCATCATTCTACCTCCGTCACATTCACATAAATTGACTGCTATTACAAGATAGTCATAAATACCCATTTTTCAGTTACTTACCTTCGCTAGAAAACCTGCCTTTATGTTACTCATGGCCTTTTTTGAGTGCCTTAGACCTTCTACTTTGTCCCATTCTGCCTTTGTCATCTTCTCGGCATATGATGCCAGATTCCCCAAGAGTTTCTCTAGAAACTCTTTCCATTGTATTAAGTAAATTGATTTGTAAGTACCTACATCGAATTTTTAAGAACTATCTGAATGGCGTCAGATTTTGAAATAAATAAATCGCATTGTAATCTGTCCATTCGATTTGTAGCTATGATACACTAAGTGATAAGTTAAAAGTTATAACATAGTTAACTGATGGACGTTGGGGACCCAAGGTGGTAGATTGGTGACCCCGCACTGGAAAGCGCAGCGTTAGTCGACCCCCAACCAGGTGGACTAACGACATCAAACGTGTCACAGAAGCCGCTGGCAACAGGCGGCTCGGGATCTCTGTGTTTGGAAGTCCATTAAAAAGACCTATGTCCAACAGTGGACGTCTACAGGCTGGTAATGATGGTGATGATGATTATGATGAGGAAATGCAACTTTTTATATATGATTTTATATCACCCCCGATTTTTCCACATTAACCAACCCAACTATATTGTCTATAATACTCTACGCATAAATTCAAAAGTTTTTTTTCCTTACAAGTTTTTCATTGCAATCTAAGTTGAGAGCGGGCTAACTTGTTAAGAGAAGAATGCAATCCAACACCTTTGAGTTTTTGCACGTTGTCGTACCGGAACGCTTAATCGCTTGGCGTGGCGTTACGTCTTTGTCGGTTACCACCGGCCAGACCTGGACCAATTAAGCCCAGATGGGAGTCGAACACAAGACCTTATAAATCCACCGCGCATACTGCTGCCAAGGAGGCCGTCAAAAGTAAGTAAAATAATAGAGTGTACGTACACAGAGGGTTGTGTGACCTAGTTATGACACGACGCGTTACACCATTTTTTGAAGCAGATAGATGAGACATGTCAAAATCCCAAATTAAAATGTCTTTCATCTCGATGGAGAGTCTAGCGACAGTGGATGTAATTGTCGCATCATTTTACAATGTTTGCACAAACAATGTCTGAAGAAAAAAATGTTTGTGTGAAAATGATATCAATACCGATCTAAAAGTGGTACATTAAAATCATAATTTAAAGCTGCAAGTCAGTAGATTTCGTTTTACAAAGTTTTCTTAAAACATTATCTAACGAAAATGAAATAGAAAGTGAAAGCCGAAAGCTTCCAAGAATTATGTTAGATCAACCATCATCAGCCATATAATATAAGTAGATAACCTAGACTCAAAAATCTCAATAAAAGTAATTTAACCGTTTGTTAAACTTACCATGTGCCAGATAGAATATATGCTATAAATTAGCAGATATTATATCTGGCAAAGAAAAAATATACTAACAAAAATTAGTTAATGTTACAAAACTAATTGTGAAAGAATAACGTATCTATCTTTTCTTAAATTTTATGGCTATAAATATAACAGTAGTACTATCAATAGTAGAATAAATTGGAAGCAAGAGCTAATTCTACGTTGTTCAAAAGAGTTTTACTATGACAAAGGAGATGGTCCAAAATTGTATGGAGCACAGACTCACTTTCTGTACATGAGTTGAAAAAAACTAAATGTATTAATCATCTAGTTTTGATTAGCCAAATCTCTGAATTCACTTTTATTTAGGCGAAATATTATTTATTCTCGCCAAAACAATGCAACACTGTACGTATCATGATTATACGTAAAGTAATCGCGCGGTAACGCGGATCTTAGATAAGTTATATTATCTATGGTAGACATTCTCCAGGTGGCGGATTGATGTTGTTTTGACTTTTGCTGTCAGTGTTTATTGACGTACGGTCCATTTGATTTGATGGTTACTGGTTAGGTATAGGTACCTAACGGATTACTGAATAATCAGATTAAAGTATTGAGTTTTGTTCTTATTATAGCTAAGATGTGTATTTCTAAAATATATTACAGCTAAAAACAAAGCCCGGAACACGGTAGAAAAGACTTGTCAAAAATGACATATTTTGAGTTTGACAAATCAATGTCACCGTATCTTTATCACCTATAGACTAATATTAGAAAGACGCCATCTTTTAATACCTCAAAAACTAAGAATTTTATTTTTAACCAACGTTTTATTTAGTTCGTTTCGTTCACTTATTTTATTTTTGATAAAATCCTTGTATTTATTCCATTTTAATGGTATGTGGTACAAGAGTGATGCGGAAATGGACCATCTCCTTTATCATAATTAGCGTAATCCTTGTTTCTATATTGCATGTTAAACATTTTGTGCAATATACCTTATAAATAATAGTATGTTCCTTTAATGTCAGCAATTTTAGAGTAACATAGATGGCATTTTCCTTTATGTTTCGACTTCTTGAGTTTCAGATATCTATGTTCTCTATAACGATCTACTCGTATTTCATCGAATTTCTCTATATGCTGTAGAATTTTCTCGGAAATTTATACACGACGCTCATCGTACCAATACACGCTCGTTCAAATCTGCTCACGGCAAATACTACAGCAATTTTACTCGTACAACGTGGTACATCGCAATTTTGTGGCTGAACAATACAAGGCGTGCTAAGGATGTAATATTACATTTTTGGTTAACTTTATTTAGGTTTCAGTGATCAAATATATATATATATATATATATATATATAATGATAGGTGGTAAATTTACGACTTTGTGTTTGTTAGAATCAGAATAATGACTTGACAATTTAAAAAAATACTATGTACACCTTCATAGATCTGTGTACTCCTGAATAGCTGGTCAGAGAGAGAGAGAGACGAATATCTTAGTATTCCATGGATTCACCGAGCGGGTGCCGAGTCCATCGTATGACTGAGAGAAAAACTCCGAACAGGGCCCGAGACTTGTGACTCGGGTGTAGGTTTTATAGTAATACTAGCTGACCCGGTAAACGTTGCTTTGCATTAAAAATTTAAAAAAAATTAGATGAAAATTAGATAGTAGCCGATTCTCAGACCTGCTGAATACGCATACAAAATTTGGTAAAAATAGGTAAAGCCGTTTCGGAGGAGTACGGTAACTAACATTGTGACAGGGAAATTTTATATATATTAGATTATAAATACGAAAGTTTAGGTATATGTGTGGATGGATGTTTGTTACTGTGTCATGCTTAAACTACTGATTGGATTTTGATGAATTGTATCCCAAAATTCCGAAGGGAACGACAACTGTGCGGGAGAAACTGCGTGCGTCCTCTAGTTTTATATCAAACTGGCCAAGCATGAGTGGGACTCCCGCATGAAGGGTTCCGTGCGAAACGAAACAAATCACGTTTACTGGGTAAGAATACAATAAGGAACTTAAGCTAACTTATCCTAATAACTATACAAATCATGCCCACGTGAAATGGTGGCAAGAATACTGGCTGCATTTCCGCGTTGGATAGCCAGGCTAATCCTTTGCGCAAAAAATGAGCCAGCCCTTCGGTCACCAGTTGAGGCAATTAGGCGCGGTGAAATGTTACGGAAGAATTTTTTGGCACTGCGACTCCATGGCCCAAGGGTCTCCACGGCAAAAGGTACAAATATGTAACTCTCTATACGTTTATTGTATATGAGACCCACTAAAATATTTATTTTATTCTGTTATTAGTATTTGTTGCTATAGCGGCAACATAATACAACTGTGAAATGTCCAACTGTCTGGCTATCACGGTCAATGAGATACAGAGTACCGATAGACAGATGGACAGCGGAGTCTAAGTAATGGGGTCCCGTTTTTACCTCTTGGGTACTGACTCTATAATGTTAGGTAAGTAGAAATTTACTAAACGAAAAGAAAGTATGAAAATAAAATTATTATTATAAAAACAAGAAAACCCGACTGCTTAGAAGTTATGAACTGAAAAGAGAAAAACAAGGATCAGTATATCTGTATAAAATTCTAAATACTTTATGGTGCTGCAAACAGGGACAAAATACTTTAACCTGCGGGGAAAGAAAGATCTACCAAAACTACGTTTGTCCCCGCCTGCAGAACCATAAAGTATTTAGAATTTTATACAGATATAGTGATCCTTGTTTTTCTCTTTTCAGTTCATAACTTCTAAGCAGTCGGGTTTTCTTGTTTTTATAATAATAATTTTATTTGAGACTTTTTAGTTTTAGTTTATGGTATAGAAATGAGTACGGTACACTTAGTACACTTTTTGCCATTTTTTGTTAAAAAAAGTAATGTGAACATGATGATATTTATATTTTTGAAATGGTCTTTTTACGGCCTTTCAATTGGTACCCATATTGCTAAGATAAGAGAAAAAATACACACATCCCCCTTTTTCCCCCCATTTACAGCCGCCATTTTGAAAATATATATAGCCTATGTCACTACCACAATTTTGACAAATTCAACGACACCTAACATGTCAAAATCCGTTCAGCCGTTTAGGCTGTAGCGCGTGCCGAAGAAATGGACATACATACATACATCATACATACATACATACATACATACATACGCTCGAAAATCATAACCTTCCTTTTGACGCAGTCGGGTAAAAATACTGTCTTATTTGCGTGGTGCAAAGTGTGGTACGAATTAACTTACCACCCTACATTATCGAAAATAACATTTACAAACTTGGTAAGTCTGACAAATAGGTTCTACAGTGCTTTGTACTTGGTAAGTGTGGTCTGAGAAATAGGTTCTGCAGTACTTTGTACACGAAACATCGCAGATTGTGACTAGCATAGGGAAACATGTATAATCGTATAACAATATGTAGATATTAACAATAGAAACGGTTACCAGCCATACACAATATCAGTGTATGCGAAACCACGTATCCACATAAATTATAGACACTACATAAGCTTGGTTTAAGCAAACAAAGCTCAGAATTTCGCAAATCAAGGCAGAAAAATATTTGTTTATTCAGTTACTCTCTCTGGGCTACATACTCGTATATTTTGCACGGAACGAAACAACCTTTTATTTTACTTTACCTTTACAAACTTCCTGATGTAAATTTTTATTTGAAAAGCTAAACCAGTTCAGTATGGTTGGTTGAGTAAATACTCCGGCCGATCTTTTCATACGAAATCTTTTTAAAAAATCATCATTACGTAAAAATATTTTTTAAACTGCTACATTTTTAACCCCCGACGCGAAAACGACGGGGTGTTATAAGTTTGACGTGTCTGTATAAATGTATGTGTATGTGTCTGTCTGTGGCATCATAACTCCTAAACGGATGATCCGATTTTAATGCGGTCTTTTTTTGTTTGAAAGGTATACCAGACGAGAGTGTTCTCAGCTTTGTTTGGTGGAAATCGGTTCATTTCTTCAAGGTCATCAAGTCTTTTGTTAGGTGTGACTGGCTGATCTGATTATAAGGCTCGAAGGTAGGAGACGTAACCCTGGTCTACCTTTTTAGTAAACCCATCGAGTTTGGGCTCGTTGAATTTGTCTTGACTGGTTCTTTTCATGTTTCTAATTTGGGTCGGGGGTTTTTTAAATTTTTAATTTCATATTCTTTCAATTTTATACACTTGGAGCAAAGTAGATTCTATTTAGATAACGTAAGTTTTAATTCAAATAAATACATATCAAGTATTTTGGTAAGGATTCTATATCCTTGCAAACCCTAGTGGTTTTTAGCGTGTTATAATGTTTACTAATAAGTTGATTTGTATGATGATAGTAAATAAAAAAAAAAAATATAGATATGTATTATCCAAAATTAGAGTTTATATATAATATTAACAATCATGTTTATCAATAGTGACGAGCAAACAATATGTCATGAACTATAAATATGTTTGTTAAACTATGCAGGCTACTTACCTGATTATCCTTTCTATCCTTAATAATATTATAAAGGTAAAAATTTGTAAGTATGGATGAATTTTTGTTACTCATTCACGCAAAAACTACTGAAACGATTTTGAGGAATCTTTACAGCAATATAGCTCACATAACAGGATAACACATAGGCCACATTTTATTCCGAAATTCTAAAGGTAAACAGAACAACGGTTAAACCTCAGGCTTCCTTGCGTACCTAATAAATACCTAATTGAATTTAGGACTTCTCGTATTACAATCCAGAATATTTAATATTGATTTAATTTAGCAACTTAAACTAAGTTAAACTTACTACAACAGTAAGTAACACACATTATTGTAACAAATTCTAATAAAGAATTCAATAAAAATGTTCGCTCTTCTCATTTTCTATTTTGATTTCCCTGTAGAGAGAAATAGCAACAGCTTGTAAATAATAACTTTAAGCCGCATATGAAAATTCACTGTTATGAACCGTTTCGTTTTCATCAACGTAAAAATGTTTTAGTAATAAAATATTTTACATACTTTAAAAAGTATTTTAGTTTAAGTTTTCAACAAAAAATTAAAAAAAAAATTTTTACAAAAATAGAACCGACTCAAAACGCACTGAAAAGTAACACTGCGTCATTTAGTTGCTTTAATTTACTAAAGCATATCTATAAAGTCGGTGCCACCTGTAATAACGGAACGCATGTACTTTAAGCAACGTTTATTCAACAACTGGCTGATGCGTGTCACAGACATCACACCACCGACATACCCACGTTACAATAATAATATTGTATGACTACCTACACATAGGTACATACACTACATCATCCCCCCCTTTATAAAGATAGTTACAACAATTACAAACATTATAAAATTTGGTAACGATGGCGGTAATATCGTCCGAGACCTGCATGGCTCCCCGGCCGTGCTACTATTTTTTTGATGATCAATTTGGTGTGCTAAGGCTGCTTGAGCAGACACGGTCGGAGACCCATGAACATTTGAACATTACTCGACGTCGAATCTCGAATGTCATCCGCCGAGCTAGAACACAATTGATCTGCATACCGCATCCAGCAAACACCCTCCTCAGTCCCGACCTTGTACTTATTAGTATCCTTCGTGCTCTTGGTAACCGCGGAACACCATCTTCTACCTCTTCGAAAATCTTTTACCCATCCGACCGTGTATTTTTTTTGACTCATCTAACGTAACTTGGCTATAGGCTTCGGACAAATCAAGTTTGGTGAACCTTTTACCTCCGTTTAAATTATTGAATAACACTTCGGACCTAGGGAGTGGATATTTAACAATTTCGAGCATAGGGTTCACGATACTCTTGTAATCGCCACATATCCTTAAGGAACCGTTGTTTTTGAGCACGACTACCTACTAAGCACGACGCCCAGTCCGAGGAGGGTATGGGTAACGCGAATATGGTTTCTATGATGTCTGCAAACTGCATGCGCCGTAGCTCGGCACCGACGTCCGTGGGCAGCGCCAGCGGAAGCGGCCGCGTGTGCCGGAACACGGGCACCGCTCCCTCGCGCGGCCTAGCTTGCCGCTGAACACTCCCGGGTACTTACTCACAAAATTAATTTTATCGAATCTACCACTATGATTATTCTTATCGTCTATAGACAGAATGGACTTAGGTACTATGACGCTTATATGCAGCATTATAAGCCATTCTCGACCTAGCAAGGGTACACCGCCGTTTTGAATTATATATAATCTAAGACTTTCACTGATCGACTTGTATCTCACTGGCACTTCGATGTACCCTACACACTCAATAACACTTCCATCATAGCCTTTTAATTTATAACCGCTGTTTTGTAACACGTAATCCGAAAACAACTGTTTATACATTTTATAGCTTACACAGGATATAGGAGAGCCGGTATCTACGTGCATAGCCAGCCGTCTCTGCGCCACGGTAACCTCGGCTATGACGGGCTCGCAGCCTTTGATCTGCACTATGTACAGGCCGCTGGGCCCGCCCCCTTCGTCGCTATACTCTCCATACTCTCCGGCCGAGCTCTCTGACCCGCCGTTATCGTACTTGTTCAGATGCGTCGTCTCTCGGCGTTGCACTGTGTCTAGCCGAAACACTCGACCCTCCGGTTTCCTGCCCACTCTTGGACAGACCCGCTTTAGATGACCGGTCTCCAAACAAATTCTGCAGGTCCAGTCTGCATATTTGCAGGTGGCTATGATCCCTGCTTCCACAACAAGCACAGGATGAATTTTCAGGCCGATTTGAACCACCCGAACGCTGGCCCCTACCACTCGAATGAACCACGTCGCGCCAGCGCGGCGCTGCGCGCCCGCCGGCCGCATCCGTGCGCGGTCGCTGCGCGTGCATCGCATGCACCGCGCCCTCTGCCGCCCGTTGCTCCACTGCCACCGCGTCCCTAGCTGCCGCTTCTAATGCCACAGCCATCTTAAATGCCCCCGTGAAGGCCACGTCACCCTCGCAGAATAATCTCTGACGTATAGTCTCACTCAGTAGGCCACAGACAAATTGATCCCTCAGGTTTTCTTCGAGATTTTCTTTGAAACCACAATCCCTGGCCATATGTTTCAAAGCCGCCGCGAACTGGGCCACCGTTTCATCATGAGTCTGTACCCGTCTACGAAATTTAAATCTTTCCCCGAGGATCGACGGAGTTGGTTGAACATGTTTACGCACCAGTTGAACGAGCTCACCAAACTTCATATCGCCTGGTTTCTTTGGTGAGCATAAATCCACCATCAGTTCATACGTTGCATCCCCGACACAGGCGAGCAACGTTGGTACTTGGAGATTAACCTTCACATCGTTAGCTATGAAGTATTGTTCCATGCGGTCGATATATGTCGTCCACGTTCCTGACCCTAGATTGAACTCGCCTAACCGCCCGACCGACATTTTTCACCGTATCACAACAATACTCGCAACACAAACAAGATTTAAATGTTCAAAAACCGACTGCGCCACTGTAATAACGGAACGCATGTACTTCAAGCAACGTTTATTCAACAACTGGCTGATGCGTGTCACAGACATCACACCACCGACATACCCACGTTACAATAATAATATTGTATGACTACCTACACATAGGTACATACACTACATCACCAAGTTTAAGGAACATTTATTTAACGTAGTAAAGCAATTTGTGGGTTCTAGGTCCTTAAAGTAGAAACTTTGGCTGGTTCATCCCTAAAAAGTAAGAAATAAAATGATATTTCTTACTTTTTAGTGATTTATCGCCACGTAACGTACTCGTACTATACTGTCATAGTACGGCACTTGTAGCCAAAAAGCTACCCATACACAAAAAGCGAAATCGCTGCAAGTGTGCCTATAAAATTTGAAGAGTTCCTTCAGTTTTCCCAAGATGTCATCATCAGATCCTAGCATGATGACAATGGGACCACCTTGGAAGTGTGCCCTTTGTAATAAAATCGGACAACTCTGTAAAAAGTTATGCGTGGTCATACATGAAAAAAAATATACGTGTCGAATTGAGAACCTCCTCCGTTTTTTGTCGTCGGTGAAAAATACAAAATAATCTATCAACATTTCTGTAAAACATTCCTAAATTTCGATATTTTTTTAACTACGATCTAAAATTCATTAAATTCTTTTATAATTACTTGAACTTTATTGAGACATTTTTTACAATATAAGGTAATGAAGCGAGCAAAACACAAGTGCACGTTATCACGGCATAGCTCTCAGGCTTCATTTTGTTCATAATTTCATCAGCAACATACATACATAGGTATTAGATACCTTGAAACGAAATAAATAAGTTTCGTGGAAGTACTTCACAGAATGGACTCAATCACAAAAAGGTTTAACTCTAGTTAATTATCTGCTCTGGGATCTTGGACTACTAGTGTATCCATAGCTATAATATAGATATGTCGGCGCCCTTAATAGGTAGACACACATTTTCCGGTACCGTCAAGGTTCAAAAGGTTTGCTGGGATAAATGCGAGAAATCGCAGTCACGCTGCTGGTTACCCCAATTTTCCACTCAATAAAGTGTTCATTGTTTATGACATATTAGTAACGAGGGTTTATTTTGTAATTTATACCACCCGCTCTGTGTCAGATATCGAAAGCCTCCCCTACCTTTATGAAATTGGTATTTATTAGGACGAATAACATTTTTATGTAAAAATTTTTATTAAATATTTTTTACACAAACTTCGATCGAATCGCTAGTGTCGGTTAGTAAGTTAATAAATATTAGTGAAATGAAACACTCAGCTGTTTATTTTAACCTTAAATTTTATTGATCATAACAATTTAAGTATGTAAACAATTTACACAAATTCCATTTTATTCTATTCTATTCTATTGTATTCTATTCTATAAAGTTTTGCAGACTTCTAGTTTTATTAGAGATCTTTTTAACCGATTTCAGAAAAAGGAGGAGGTTCTCAATTCGTCTGTATGTTTTTTTTGTATGTATTTTTCGCGATTACTCGAAGACGGCTGGACCGATTTGAAAAAATATTTTGTGTTCAAAAGGGTATACTTCCGAGGTAGTCCCATATTCATCTTGTGAGGGTCTGATGATGAAATCTTGAAGAAATTGAGGGGAACTTTCAAAAATTGTAGGGACAACTACTACGTTTGTTGATGTAGATGTACAAGTGAAATACCACTGTCTGACTCATCGCATAATCTCTAAAAGTATAAACTCGGTGCTCTTCCACGTTTTTGGCACTAATAACAGCTTTCGCAATACTCCTATCGGAACAGCATCTTCGCGGGTGAAACCACGGACACAGGTAGTATAAACCTAAAAGGATGCACGTAAGTACGTTCAGGTCAATTTGAAAGTTACAAAAAGTACTTATGTAGCGTACTTAGTTACAAGTTGTTTCATATTTCTAACTTATAATCTGAAACTTTGCTTGTTCATTTTCTGAGTAGTACAGTCTGAGTGCCTTACAACTTTCTTTCAAGGTAAAACTTTTAATATTTCTTTTTCATTTAGCTATTAAAATACGTTAGTATATTCTACAGTAAAAGCCCCTAAGAGATTCACTATTGTAATTTGGATATTCGTACGTGTTGTGTATAAATGTTGCCATTATTTTATTAATTGTTTTTTAATTTTATCCCAAATCTTGAAAAGTTTAGTTTACGTTGCGTTATATGAACAAGCTCACAACTAAGGCCCTGTATGATTTCGAAGCTATTATACACTGCGACAAAAATTCAGCCGTTTTTACCCGACTGCGTCAGAAGGAGGGTTATGTTTTTCGAGCGTATGTATGTATGTATGTATGTCCATTTCTTCGGCACGCGCTACAGCCTAAACGGCTGAACGGATTTTGACATGTGAGGTGTCGTTGAATTTGTAAAAATTGTGGTAGTGACATAGGCTATATAAATTATAATATATAGGCGGGGACAAACGTCGTTTCGGTAGATCTTTCTTTCCCCGTGGGTTAAAGTATTTTGTCCCTGTTTGCAGCACCATAAAGTATTTAGAATTTTATACAGATATAGTGATCCTTGTTTTTCTCTTTTCAGTTCATAACTTCTAAGCAGTCGGGTTTTTTGTTTTTATAATAATAATTTTATTATCCTTACAACAACACATCAATCTACACTAAAAGGAGACACAAATCTCTATATCCCAGAAATGACAGTTTCAACAACTTAATATTTACTTTAATTTATTTTCTTATCTCGATAGTTTATTTTTTAGGAAGAGAAAATATTAACGACTCTAATCTCTACCATGTTCACAAGTTAGGCAATATAACAGTAGAGATATAATTACATTCGCATTGTTCCGAACACACGTTTGGGTAATGCGATATACCTACCCATCGTATACATATACAAACAACATCACCCTACGAGCTTTGAATATGAAAAAGGTTAATATGAGTATGATCCAGGACATTATTGAAGCCTCTTTCGGTTCTTATATACTCTACATATGTATTATATTATATTTATCCCTTACCTGTGATACCTTACCTGTGTGCCTTAGCTGTGATAGGAAAAAAATTGAGAGACGAATATATTACGTGTAGGTAATCTTCATGGATTTGACTGCCTCGTTGGTCTAGTGGTTAGCCTATCTGGCTTCGATCACGAGGTCCTGGGTTCGAATCCTGAGCCGGGTCACGGAATAATTCTGAGTTTTTTATTGTTCTATGAAATTCTCAGTAAGTTGGTGGTGCTACCACCCCCGTGCTTCGGAGAGCACGTTAAGCTATTGGTCTCAGTCACTGTCATCAACATCTGATAGTGATCGTTGATAAATGAAACATTATCACCCTAAGCCCGCTAACCCGCATTGGAGCAGCGTGGTGGGTCTACGCATCATATTCCCTCTTCTATAAGGAGGGAGGCCTGGCCCTGTAATGGGCCGTTAATAAGCAGATAATGATGATGATAACATGAATTAACCTTGCGGGTGCCGGATCCATCGTGTGGCAGAGAGAAAAACGCCGAACAGAGAGATTTGACACTACACATGTTAAAAGATTTTAGAGATATTTACCTCTAGCCCACGAAGGAATATGTAAGGTACTTCCCACATAGGCTGCTATAGAGATATATTTATGTACGTACCTTGGGGTTCTTTCATCTAAGCTGAGGTTCTAGTTTCACACGAGACGCCTTTAGAATCGTACCGCCCTCTTTACACCTTATCTCGTCTTCGGGAACCTCTGGCGATGCATCTGCGCTTGCTCAAACTCAGTGTTGCTGCTTTTATCCCGTTATGGAGCTTACGGCAAATACACAATCTGCACAAAACTTTACTTGGAATGGAATGAAATTATATTATTTTATTTAAAATTATAATAACTGGAAATGACGGCTAAACGTGCTTTTCGAGGTACGAAGTTGTAAAATCACCAATTTCCTAAGTCCGGAATGCTATTGAGAACTTTCTGAATAACGGATTCTCAAATCTTACTGCCTGCACCAGAACTCGAACCCAAGATAGGTGGATAAAGTGACAACTGGACCCTCAAGAAGGTTTTATATACTCGCTAAAGTATAATTTAAACTATTGACCGGAGTAAATCCCATTAAAAGGTAGCTTAATTTATGAACAATCATTTTAAATCGAGCATACGACACGTCACAACCGGCTTAATTAGTCATTCAATTAACAGCCTGTCGATGAATTTATGTTTCTGGATGCAAACAAAGAATAAATACACTTAACCTCACACTCAAACAGTAATCAATACTGCAACGTCATTATTGAATCCCTAATAGGCCACTCAAATTAGCGTATGGCCTCGAAATGAGAACTAATTAGTTGTGTAGGTACACTAAACATACTTATACGTCGCCAATTGGGTACGATGATTTGTGTCTAGCCATATCCGTATTACCAAAATAAACAAATTAATTTATTTTGTGCTTGTGTGCACCAAGATTTCGGTTCTCATAACCAACGGTTAACATAAGCTAAACATAAAATTTACTGTTCTCGTCAACCCGTACACCGGTTAAAGACATAAGCTCGATTAAGATTACCGCCTGGTTTACGTCTCTAACCGGCGTACGGGTTTATTATAAATAGTAAATTTATAGTAAATTTATAGTAAAGTTATGTTAACCGTTGGTTATGATAACCAAAATCTTGGTGCACACAAGCCTTAATTACATTACTATCAATTTTTTAGTCTATTTTATGTAGCTCTACCACCAGTAAGATCTAATTAAATATTTCAATGTTTACGCTGACGCAGAATTTTACAAGATTTTGGCTGGTGGGAGGCTTCGGCCATGGCTAGGTTGCCGGCTTATCGACAAAACCGTACCGCCAAGGAAATTCGATACCGAAAGGGGTGAGGATTTCATTCTACTCCTAACCAGTTAGCTTGCTTCTGTCTTAGATTGCTTCACCATTTACCACCAACCCCCTATTCTGTAACCATTTTTATTAGTTGACATGTGACTACCGAATTCGTCTCTGTCTATCTATTTAACATATTCTATCTCTCCTTATCTATAGTATCACGTTAGACGGAGAAACATAGATACAAATTCTATAGTTATACGTCAACAAATAAAAAGTTACAGGATAGGGGGGCAGGTGTTATTGCGGTCAAGGGAAAACTTGTAGTAAATAAAAAAAGACTTCTGAAAAAGAATATAGATCGCTAAAATGAAGTTTTTTTTTAACAAATTTGCGCTTGTTGTATTTTGAAAAGCTGTTTACAATTCTAGAAATAAACTTTCTAAAGTCGTCGATCAGGTATCGACCGGATTTTTTATATGAATATATAAAATATGTTTAACCTATTTTTGTTACATGTACTCAGTAATAAAGGTTTTCTGTTTTTCGTAGCATCTACCTGCTCAGTGTCTACCCTTATCAAATTTTCCGTCGACTGAACAGGCCACATCGTTTCACAGATTAGTTTCGTTTCGTTTCTTGCGCACCCGCTAGTTTTCACGCACTTAATTATATGGTCGATATTGCTTTAAGGCTATATTGTATACGTCTAAGGCTTAACTCAGACTCACAAAGCGTTGCGTCTTGATTTTTCCCTATAGCAAATTCGTCTCCATTTTTAAATGGTTCTTTTACGAAATTATATTAATCAAATATGAAAACTACGTGTGACGGCGGCGCTTGATAGTTTTTTTTATAATACAACTTTGTATCTACTTTGGAGACGCGAATATGGAGATTAATTTGATATTAGCAAAAATTATGAAGTTTCTATTTGCTTTGCTTTGACGCCAGTCTGAATTAAGCCTTAAACCTTCGAAAGTTTATTCATAGGAACGTCAGTCCCAGATGCGGCACGGTAAAGGATCAAGTAGCAGTTTTCGAAGGAATCAGGCAGTCGGTGATTATTTTGTAACAATGTCGATTTTCTGACTAAGTAATCACTACACAGCATCATAGTTGTATATTAATTGAAAATAATTATCACCCAAAGCAACGTATGCCATGTATTAAGTTTATAATAAAAATAGTTTAGGAGTACGAAATGGTATTGAATATAAATATACGAGATTACGTTTTTTTTTTTATCGACTACAAGTTGGCCCTTGACTGCTATCACACCTGTTAAGTGATCTAAGATGGAAGCAGGCTAACTTGTTAAGAAGTAGGATGAAATACGGTATGTACCCCTTTCGGTTTCTACACGACATCGTACCGGAACGCTAAATCGCTTGGCGGTACGTCTTTGTCGGTAGGGTGGTAACTAGCCACGGCGAAAGCCTCCCACCAGCCAGACCAATACAAATTAAAAAAATCTCAATCTGTCCCGCCGGGAATCGAATCCAGGACATCCGTCTTATAAATCCAACAGATATTAAAATCCATTTTTTTACTTTAAGTCATTTTTCATGAAAGTTTCATTTTATAATATTTTATTTGTAACGCAGAACCTAATCTAACGTCAGTTTTGAAGCCGATGTACAACGGTTGCAAAATGGATGTAATCAAAATCGACATTCTCCAATGGCCTTTTGCCATATTGGACTAATAGTCGAACTGAAGGTGCGATGAGATAAGCGAGATGTTCGATGAATATTCTTTTTACCCGACTGTGTCAGAAGGAGGGTTACGTTTTCGAGCGTATGTATGTATGTATGTCCATTTCTTCGGCACGCGCTACAGCCTAAACGGCTGAACGGATTTTGACATGTGAGGTGTCATTGAATTTGTCAAAATCGTGATAGTGACATAGGCTATATAAATTTTCAAAATGGCGGCTGTAAATGGGGGAAAAAAGGGAAGACGTGTGTATTTTTTTCTCTTATCTTAGCAATATGGGTACCAATTGAAAGGTCGTATAAAGACCATTCCAAAAATATAAATATCATATCATGTTCATATTACTTTTTTAACAAAAAATGGCAAAAAGTGTACTAAGTGTGTCTCATTTCTTCATAAACTAAAACTAAAAAGTCTCAAATAAAATTAAAGGATCACTAAATTCTAAATAATTTATGGGGACAAAAGTAGTTTTGGTAAATCTTTCTTTCCGCGCAGGTTAAAGTATTTTGTCCCTGTTTGCAGCACCATAAAGTATTTAGAATTTTATACAGATATAGTGATCCTTGTTTTTCTCTTTTCAGTTCGTAACTTCTAAGCAGTCGGGTTTTTTGTTTTTATAATAATAATTTTATCAAGAATTGAAATACAGGTAGGTCCCTTCCATTTCCGATACATTAAAATATGAATATATATAAAACTGCGTTTAATTACAACTCTCTATCTGAGCAAAGAATATGCAGGAGCAATTTCTTTGACGAACTTCACACGGTACTAGTTTACTCTTTTCATTCATATTTATATGACTCGTAAGTTTCATTTCGTTGTTGACGTAATCTTGCAGCGCTAGAATATAACAAGAATACTACAGGATCCACCGTTTGAGGAAATATTAATTTCCTGAACACGAACGCTTTATTTATGCAAGTTACAGCCACAACGTCCGGGGCGACTGGCACGTGGCAACACTTCGTTAAATTTAAATACATTCATTTATATTTAAATTTCATGTAGGTACTCGAAAGTAAATCGTAAATTATCATTATTATCCGCTGGACGTCCAATGGCTGGGCATAAGCTTCCTTATAGAAAAGGGTATATAGAGCTTAAACCTACCACGTGTTGTCGTCTGTGAAATCATCTATGGAAAATGTGCGTTATCTGTGAGCGCACAGTTGGCTACATTGAACTGATGACGCCCCACTACGCGATTGGTTGGCAGAACTGCAGAAAATGCTACATTGCACCATTATCTCCCACTTAACCGACTTCATAAAAGTGATTGTAAAAATACATTTAACACAGTCAACAGTGAGAGAGCAAGCGATCATAATCTACGAAAACAAAGTTAAGAAGTGAAGGGATTTTAAGTATTGGAATTGGTATCGTATAATTGTATAATGTCTAAATATGCTGTCATGTTTGTGTAATCAATAAAGCAGATTTAATGAACAAATTGGGTGTAAATAAATGATATAGATGTACTATGTGATTTCATTAATAAACGTTATATGTTTTAGCTGGCTTTTAATACACGCTGTTCCAATGTTCCAATGGAAATTGAATGAATCTCAAATCAGTTAAACGTCAATATATTTGACATTTTTCGTTGACGGATTAACGTGCTGTCCAAGGCGCGGAGGTGTATCTCCCCCACTCCAGGCTTAGAATTTATTGTAAATTTCTTAAAATAACTCAAAACCCGATCCTAGATTCGAACCCAGGATCTTGTGATCAAAGCCACATAGGCTATCTATCTATACTTTTAAAATACGACGGTCTACAGGCATACATCCAGCGGCTCTTTGAAACACATTTGATTTGATTGATTGATTTCGAAATTGATTCCACTTCGCTATAGCACCTTGTAACCCCGACATCCGTTGGTAGTCATTCGAACTAATTCATTAAGTAAAATGTACATGTCGTAAATATTCATGACAATGTTACGCAATTTACCTTTAGGGTGAGGTCCTAAAACGATCAAAGCAATAAAGCAATATTGTTGTTGGTGGTCTGGAATAGTTCAGAAACCGCAAATGATCGATTGCGAATATGCGCAATATAAACTTACCATACGAGTATCTTACACCCTATTACCTACACAAGTATAGAAATTTTGATAATCTCTAGTCTATCATGAACATACCTATTAAACGACTTTTTCCTATGTCAAAATTTCTTTCTATCTTAATATAAAAACGCCATCAAAGCTTCAGCGTCAGCTGCTAACAAAGTACGTTATACTAAAGTACGTTCAATCGTAATCCATTTTTCATTTAGAAGTTTCTTTATGTTTAGAAGCTACGATGCCTGTCGCGCAGTGGTATGCATGGTGTATTTATAAAACGCAAAACCTGAGTTCGATTCTTGGCAGGGCCGATTGTGGTTTCCTGAATTGGTCCTGGTCTGGCTGGTGGGAGGTTTCAGATGTGGCTAGTTACCACCCTACCGCCAAAGACGTACGATGTCGTATAGAAACCGAAGGACTGTGGATAGTATCCTACTCTTAACAAGTTAAATTCCCGCTTCCATCTTAGATTGCATCAATGGGGTAACTTCTACTGAATAAAAAAATGCCACAGACACGTTAATCTATCTACGTTAAAAATGAACTCGGTATAGTTCGGATCGTTGAAACCAGCAGAACAGCTGTCCGTGTATAGGTATCTGACAAAGAGATGTAGAGAATTGATTATACTCTATAATAGCTTAAGAATTCCAGGTCTCCGTCTGCAGTCATTCCTTCATTTTTGAAAGTCCTGATAAGATCCCAACCTCGACTCGAACGGGTCAATTTTTTTCCACCAACTTCTGTTGGTGGTTATCTTCGCTGTTGCAGAAATCCATACAGTGTTGGAGAGCGGCCGCTCGGTCGTTTCCAGGTATATTATACATAACAATATTATGTAATTAAACACGTAGGTACCGGTGGCGAAGAATGTTTTGGCCTTTCAAACGAAGTTTTTAAAATGAAAATGATTTTCTTCGTAAAGGATCAACTCAGTTGAGCAGCATTCCATATTAATAAAGGCACAAGAAATTCTTAAAATCCGACGGGAATAGGTTTGTATAGTCTGTTCTCTACTAGTAGGTAAGAGAATATGACGACATGATCGGCATTTCCAATCAACCTGTTACCTGGCTGACACAAGTCTAAGAGAGCTTTGTTTGCTTTTAATTACTTTTTGATGAATTTCGGGACTTTGTCCGACTTTGATTGATAAAATACTATCGACTTGGAGAACCAATAGTTCTCCAAGTCGATAGTATTTTATCATGATGAATTTCTAAATTATCTCAATGTGTGTAGTCCGACTACCTCTGCAAGGGATAAATATTTGTCACACTTGGATCAAATAAAAAATATATTATACTAGCAGACGCCCACAACTTTGCTCGCGAGGAAATCGACTATAGAACTACCGTCTAAGAAGATAAAAAAGAAAAGTGTACGTTATCCTCTTTTTAGAAACAATGGGTATGGCAAGCAAGATAAATATATATTGTCATTGAGTACTTTTTTGTAGTCGTATAAAAAGAAACAATCCTACCATACATTGTTTCTTATATCTTAAATAGATAAAGCAGCGATTTTGATGTAAACATTTCCGACAACTATTGTCATGTTTCAGTCAGTGTTCAGGCGTTAACAAATTATATACTAGAACCTTCCTCAGAAAACACTATCTAGTGGTGAAAACCGCATAAATATTTGATAAGTAGTATTTGAGCTGTTCGCAAACAGACAGACAAACGTGGCAAGGGACTTTATTTTATATATGGTATTTTTTTTATCGACGAAAGGTTGGCCCTTGACTGCTATCACACCTGATGTTATGTGATGATGCAGTCTAAGACGGAAGCGGGCTAACTTGTTAGGAGTAAGATGAAATCCACACCCCTATCGGTTTCTACACGACATCGTACCGGAACGCTAAATCGCTTGGCGGTACGTCTTTGTCGGTAGGGTGGTAACAAGCCACGGCGAAAGCCTCTCATCAGCCAGACCTAGACAAATTTAGAAAACTCTCAATCGAACCCAGGACCTCCGTCTTATAACTCCACCGCGCATACGGTCGAGGTCATACATACGAGGTCGTTAAAATATAATTAATCGTCAAGGTATAATTTGTTCAAAAAAACTAATAATAATAAAGTACGGTACAGTATCGTACTACTGTACATTTAAACATCTTCTTTTATACCGAAGCTTTTTGTATCAAAATCATAAAAAAGGTACACCAAAACAATTTATTTCTCTACAAGGATTTTCGACTTAAAAATAACGTTACGTTGTTTGGTGCGGGATCACTAATCCATGCACCTTGGGACCAACATCCGTTTATTATTTTGAACTCCGTGCTCC
Source organism: Mycalesis mineus (assembly GCA_034621355.1). Classification (NCBI taxonomy): domain Eukaryota; kingdom Metazoa; phylum Arthropoda; class Insecta; order Lepidoptera; family Nymphalidae; genus Mycalesis; species Mycalesis mineus. Next base: position 11,517,289 of record CM067885.1, read on the forward strand.
GGCCATTATCATTTCAGCTTCAGAATTTCATAACCTAAGATGGTAACTCCAAATATTCTTTGGAGTTCATCTCAACACATTACACGAATTATGAGTACAAAGGCGAGTCTCTGTGCTTTTGTATGTGGACTATGTATTGTATGCTCTACGCCTTTACTCGGCATCTTATTTTTTTTTTATCAATTACAAGTTAGCCCTTGACTGCTATCACACCTGATGTTAAGTAATGTTGCAATCTAAGATGGAAGCGGGCTAACTTGTTAGGAGTAGGATTAAATCCGCATCGCTTCGGTTTCTACACGACATCGTACCGGAACGCTAAATCGCTTAACGGTACGTCTTTGTCGGTAGGATGGTAACTAGCCACGGCGAAAGCCTCCCACCAACCAGACCAAGACAAATTAAGAAAAATCTCAATCTGCCCCGCCGGGAATCGAACCCAGGACCTCCGTCTTATAAATCCACCGCACATACCACTGCGCCACGGAGGCCGTCACAACGAATTGCCATCAACTTAACCAACCATCAACCAACAAAAACCATTTACTTAACCAATTTGGCTCAAAGTCGGAATGGCGATCGATTATGACCTGGATAGAATATATATATATTCGATGCTGAGGCCCTTGGGAACACTAAAGTATGGAGCCCTTTTGGAAAGTATTATACATTTTTATACTATAATCAATTTCTAGAGGTAATCTACAGTATCGAGATGTGGGTATATAGGCGGATGCTGCGTATATCATGGAAGGACCGCATTCGCAATACCATTGTGCTGCAGAAAATGGGGAAGCCCAAAGAGATTCTGCAGTGCATACAAAAAAGAAAGCTTGAATACTTAGGCCATATAATGCGAAACTCCAAATATGGTATGCTCCAGCTTATTATCCAAGGCAAGATTAATGGGAAACGAAGACCCGGCCGTAGGCGCATATCCTGGCTCAAGAACTTACGCCAATGGTTTCATATGAGCTCTAAATCACTGTTTCGAGCAGCAGCTAATAAAATTAAGATAGCCATAATGATTGCTAACCTCCGATAGGAGATGGCACTAGAAGAAGAAGAAGAATCTACAGTATTATGTCATTAATGCTGTCAGTAGATATGCTGCTTTCAATAAATATGTGAGAGAAATTGTACATCCCCTTCCTCCGCACCGTTTGACAAGTGAACATTAGCTCCGTGTAAAATTTTTAAATAAAATAGAATACGTCAAATATTTATCATATAAAGGACTTTCTACAACTTTAAGCAATGCAAATTAAGTGTACAAGTGTTTGTGATTGAAAATATTAAGCTGTTTCAACATAAACTGTGAAATAAGTGACGTGACTCAGTGAGCAAGTTTGGTTTATTTTTTCTGACTTGAAGGTGAACAAAAATATTAAATGACACTTGTTAACGACAGAGACTTGTTCACGACATTCAACTCCACTAATTCACAGTTTAATTTAAACGTCGCCGTGGCGCATTCAATCACACGTTGGACTGTAATACGCGGACCGTGGTTCAAAACCAACTCTGATATTATATGATATGATTTTTTTTTTTTTTGTATTTAGCACTCTGCATAATATAAATCTATACTTATAAAATCCTCCAAATATATAGTGCTAATCTGTACAAAAAATATTTAAATTTCCTGTAACTATTTTGTCTTATTACGCTCTAATACACCTACTGATAAACTATGCCACTTAATCGTACTCCTCCACGCAAGGAAGATACTCCTTCCTACTCGCGGCGAATGTCAGAGCAAACGGAGATGGAAGCAGAGTATGAGAATACTCCAAATATACCCTTTCATATTAGGCGAAAGCGTTCAGATGATATTGGTCAGGAAATACAAGCTTTTATGACAGAAATGAGGAATCTGTTAACCGATTTTAAAAAGGAACAGGACATGAGATTTAATAAAATGTATACAAAGATGGAAGAAGTTCTTAAGCAAAATTCCGACATGAAAACATCTGTCGATTTTTTGTCAAATACTTGCGACAACCTTAAAACTCAGATTGATGAATTACAATCGGAACGGAAGAACTACCTACAACATACTCAAAAAATAGAAAATAAACTGGAATTGTTCGAACGCGAGTCGAGATCTACATGCTTAGAAATTCGAAATATTCCTCAACAAGACTCTGAAACTAAAGACAGTTTGATTAATATCGTAATAGCTATTAGCAATAAAATTAACTGTTCGGTGAGCCCTCAGGACGTCAAGGATATTTTTCGAATCAACTCCCGCGAGCAAAACCGAAAGACTATAATTGTCAATCTGTCAACCGTCATTCTTAAAGAAAAAATCTTAAAAATGAGTAGACTATACAGTAAGAAATATAGACTAGATACAGAATTTCTAAAAATTGATTCTACTCCGACACCAATATATATATCGGAGAACTTGACCTCTAAAATGAAAAACATAGTCTTTCTGGCCCGCGAATTTGCTAAAACTAATCGATTACCGTTATTGCTGGGTGTCGAATGGAAAGGTGTTCTTGCGAAAGAGAGAAGGAGACAAATTTATTCGTGTAAATAATGAAGCTGAAATCATGAAACTAAAACAGCCGGCGGCATGACTATTTTTCCTTAGCTACCTATTCGCTTGGAAATGGCAAATTATATTTTATTATATTGATTATTTTTTCTACCTGATAAATTCTATTCAAATCTGCGTTCAAACAAACATTTTTCTTTTTTTTGCATTGTATAAAAATAGAATAAGTTCTCAAACTTGTTTTATATGTATTAATCACAAACTTATCCACACACAATACACAACATATACACACGTTTTAATAACTGCACTCTTTTGTAGAATAACACACATACGCAAGCTTAGCCATACAAACTTGTTACTTATATATATTTTATACTTACTCGATTATACTTTTGGTAATTATGAATATTTTAAATTTATCTTAGTGAGATTTATTTTGTTTATGTTAAACAAAACTGCCTCTCTTAATAAAGCACCACTGTTCTACAATCGTTTACATAATGGATGATCGAATAATAATAGGTAATGACTTGAATTTACTTTCGGTTTCTGATTCTTTTAGATGTGATGCAGAAAAGTGCGAGTATTATTTATCGAATTATAAAAGAGCAATTACTACACTACACGTTAATATACGTAGCATCAGTTGTAATTTCGATAGCTTGACTGTCCTGCTTAAACGTATAGGATTACAAATCGATATCATCATTCTGTCAGAATGTTGGCTGAGTAAATCTCCACTACTACCCACGTTACAGGGCTATAACATATTTAAGACATCGTTTTTGAATCAAAATGACGGAGTAGTGGTGTACGCTAAGGATAGTCTCGATATTTCTGTGAATGAACCCCCCTTCAGTGACGCTAACTGCCTTATCATTAAATTAAAAAATGAATTAGCTATTGTTGGCATGTATCGTTCACCTTCATACAAAAACCTATCTCAGTTCTTATCCAGCCTCGATAATTTGTTGTGGGATTTACGCTATTTCAATAATATTGCACTTGTTGGCGATATAAACATTAATATCTCACCTGACAATACGGACCCAAACTCTGGCCCCTACTTAGATATAACAGCATCTCATGCGATGTTGCCAGCCCATGAGTATCCGACTCGTAAGCGCAGTTGTTTAGATCATATTATACTAAAAACAAATAGAAATACTGTGACTCCCGTACTTGACTCCTTAATAACTGATCATTCTCCAGTGATTTTGTGTACTGATTTAAATGTAAGAACACCTCACAGAACGTGTATTATAAATCGAACAGACATGGTAGCTGTCGTAACTACAGTACAGAACACGGATTTTTCTTTTCTCCTCAGTATTCAAGACCCAGAAGTTTGTGCACAAAGACTTGTAAATTTGTTATCTTCCATTGTCGAAAACAATACACATACTATCAAGATTTCCAAAAAAAAACCGAATCCTCAAACCGTGGATCACTGAAGGTTTATTGCGATGCATGCGCCACAGGGACAAATTATTTCGTAAAACCAAAAAAAAACCCGACTGACATAACACAAAAAAATATTTATATACGCTACAAAAATTTTTGCAATAACCTCATTAAAAAAGTTAAACAGGAATATGAGCATAAAACATTTTTACAATCGAAATCTAAACCTAAAGCTACGTGGAATATCATTAAGAGGATTGCGAACCTTAAAACAAATAAGAATAGCCATACAGAGTTATTGAAAATAGCTAGTGATAATAACACCGCTCTAAATGTAGTTAATAAATTCTTTGCTAATATAGGTAATAAATTAGCTGCAAAGGTACATGCTTCGAATATCTGTGCCAGTAGAAATATTAATGAAATGTGCTTTCAGTCTGTAATACAGTCTTCATCTATGGTGTTACACAGTTGTGATAAAGACGAAATTTCAAATACTATTCTCGAACTACGCGGAGACTGCGCGACGGGCTGGGATAATATTTCTAGTACACTACTAAAACAAACACGAGATATTCTGTTACCACCTCTAGAACATCTTTTTAATACATGTTTCACAAAAGGCATCTTCCCTACAGTTTTTAAAAAAGCTGTGATACATCCTATATATAAGAATGGACCAAAAGACAGTGTCAACAATTATCGCCCAATTGCAATCCTTTCCTCCTTATCCAAAATTTTAGAAAAAATTATTAATAATCGCCTGGTTAAGTATCTTAATAAATTTAACATTTTATCAGACAATCAATTTGGATTCCGTAGTAATAGAAGTACAGAAGATGCTGTTATGGACTTAACAGGTACTATAACAGAAAGCCTTGATAAGAAAGAGAAAGTTGTTGGTATCTTTCTTGATATGTCAAAAGCATTTGACACAGTATCTATCCCAATCTTAATTAATCGGTTGGAACAAATTGGTATAAGAGGGATGACTCTAGATCTGTTTAAAGATTATTTAAAAAACCGTACACAACGTGTGAAAATTGGTAATTCTCTAAGCCAAGAAGAGATCCTGACATATGGTGTTCCTCAGGGAAGTGTACTAGGCCCTACTCTCTTTCTTATTTATATCAACCAACTATGCAAACTTTCCATGCCTAATATTAAAATAGTTGCTTATGCTGACGACTTGGCTATTGTTGTGCGGGGTTATAAATGGTGTGAAACTAAAGAAACTGCTGAACGGGCACTTCAAAATATTATGATGTGGCTATCCACCAATTCGCTTGCCCTGAATTTGGAAAAGAGTAAATATATTACTTTTTCTATTAAAAGAATGTCTCACCCACAAGAACCGTATCACATAAAAGCACATACATGTGATCTCAAAACAGAAACTCAAAGCTGTGTCTGTATTAACCTAGAACGCGTCAACTCAGTAAAATATCTGGGTGTAACTCTGGATGATACACTCTCCTGGGAACACCATGTCAGCAAACTCACGGGGCAAGTGAGAAAGATGATCTACGTATTTAAAAATCTTAAGACCATTCTTGACCTTAAAACACTGAAAACTGTTTACTTTGCTCTCGTGCAGTCAATAATATCATATTGCATCACTATTTGGGGTTGTTGTGGTAAAACATTACTCTTACGTTTAGAACGGGCACAAAGAGCTGTCCTTAAAGTGATGGTTGGAAAGCCAATAATATTTCCTTCTAGAGAGTTGTACGGTTTGTGCAATCTTTTAACAGTTAGACAAATTTATGTATTTCAGGTAATTATACGAAAACATAAGCTTGTACCCTATGATCCAGAGTTAGTCCGCGAGAAAAGAAGATCAGACAAAGTGTGTAAGATTAAATCATGTCAAACTGATTTTGCGAGACGACACTTCAATTATGCTAGCTCAATATTATATAATAAAGTAAATCTACGTTTAAACATATACCCAGCAAATATTAGATGCTGTAAATCTTTAACTGCCAAATGGCTTAAGGCACTTTCGTATGATGAAACGGAACAATTTGTAGTTAGTAAATATAATTAAAATATCTATTATACCTTTTTAACAAATATACTTATATACATAAGCAATTCAAATCATACAATGGTAGCTTGCTTACACATACAAAAACACACGCACGCACACACACACGCGCGCACACACACACACACACACACACACACACACACACACACACACACACACACACACACACACACACACACACACACACACACACACACACACACACACACACACATATTTTTTTTTTGTTTTTCTTAGCGTGCACTTTTATTTAGCTTTGTTAGTTTTTATGTGCCTTTTGTAAGTGGAGGAGGGCGTTAATAACTGTAACACAGTATCAACTAACACAGTTATTAACGTTTCTTTACACGTGTAACCCATGTAACCGAAGCCTAATAAAGAAATTTTTATTTTATTTTTATTTCTTAAGCCCTGGGCACATGCCCCGTGTGTTCTTATGGTAAAAACGGTAATGGATTGGACTGAACCTGAAAACATAGGTTACTTCTATCATTGAAAACTAAATAGTTCCCACGTCTGCCAGTTACTTATAATGTCAAAGATAATACAACAACATATAATTTCACTTCTAAGTACTGGTACCAAAAGCAATAAGTATAAATCACGCGTAAGCCCGGTCCCATTAATGTCCACTCAGAAAAATTACTGATTTTACGACCGGAACAAACCACATGTGTCCGTTTGGCAAATAAACTACCTTGTTTTTTGGTACAAACTATTTCTTGTGCTATTTTACAAAATTAATATTTCAATCAATTAAAATCATTTTCACTCATTTAAGTAATTTACTTACAGAAATAAAGAGATAATACAACATTATAATTAATAACAAATAGTAGTGGTCAGCCCTGGGTTCGACCCAGGCTCAGACATAGAATTATTCCAAGATCCTAGGTCGGGTCTCGGAATAATTCTAAATTTCTCATTCTTCTATAAAAATTTCAATACAATCCAAGCCCGCATTCAGGATCTTGGTGGTGATACACCCCGTGCCTCGAGCATGATAAGCCGTTCGAGAGCACGTTAAGCACGTTCGACGACCTCCGTGGCGCAGTGGTATGCGCGGTGGATTTATAAAACAGAGGTCCTGGGTTCGATTCCCGGCGGGGCAGATTGAGATTTTTCTTAATTTGTCTAGGTCTGGCTGGTGGGAGGCTTTCACCGTGGCTTGTTACTACCCTACCGACAAAGACGTATCGCCAAGCGATTTAGCGTTCCGGTACGATGTCGTGTAGAAACCGAAAGGGGTGTGGATTTTCCTCCTACTCCTAACAAGTTACCCCGCTTCCATCTTAGACTGCATCATCACTTAACATCAGGTGTGATAGCAGTCAAGGGCCAACTTGTAGTCGACAAAAAAAAAATAAGCCGTTATCAAATGAAACATTACGAGTATCACCCTAAACCCGCCAACTCGCATTGAAGTAGCGTGACGATGCTACGCACCATATCTCCTCTCCTATAAAGCGCGAGGCGTGGTCCTGTAATGGGCAGTAAATAAGCTGATAATGATGATATAGGTTAACTAAACTAAACAACTTAATGTGAAAAAGGTTGTTGAGGTTCAGTTGTTTTAATCACTTAATTATATTAGTATGACTTAAGCATACTAGTAGCGCGCCTATTCTAATTTTATTCACGGGCCTTAATTTTGCTTGATTTTAACATTTTAGGACTAAGAAATCATATATTTTTCTGTAGACAAGACTCCATACATCTACAAAGTTTGTGCCGACTGTCTGACTGATAAGCCTGTCTAGCCTTTCAAAACCCTAGGAAAACATTTTTCATTAAATCTTCTTTTTTGTGTCTACCGAAAAATCCCGAACGTGTCTTTTATCCTACGTGACGTTTATACATTTTTTTACGTACACACTCGCACAATATCTGCTTTTTCTGATTTTCAGTTTAAAATCCGACGATTTCAGAACGTTGATCTACGAGTATCGATGAGTATTAGTACAAGCTGTCCCCCGTAGCAACTGTATGAAAATATCGTGATAAAAAGTTGCTTAAGTAATATTTCAAACTATATTCCAGTCTATATACACTATAATAATTATTATCACTGTGCTTCGACTAACACCTTAAGAAGCTTTCGCTTAGCTGTTAGATCAAGGGCGATAATCCTTGAAACGGTGCGTACTGTCAGCATGCTTACTCTGAAACCCTGACGACCGGTTGCTTGGGACCTTATCTGGAGTTAGCGGTTAGTTTTTTTTATTATTTTTAACTGGCAGACGTGATACAGGCAGACGTGAGAGACGTTATTTTATAAAATGTACTAGCTGTACCCGGCAAACGTTGTTTTGCCATATATATTATTTCTAGGAAACATTTTTTTATATAGGGGTTGATCGTGTAGGGGTGAAAATTTAGGGTTGTATGTATTTTTTTATGCCACATTGCACATTTTTTAATGCACACAAAATTGTCCAAAAAATTAAAATACAATTTTAGAGGTGGACAACCCTTATCATTTAGGGGTATGAAAAATAGATAGTAGCCGATTCTTAGACTTACTGAATATGCATTTAAAATTTCATAAAAATCGATCAAGCCGTTTCGGAGGAATATGGTAACTAACACTGTGACCCAAGAATTTTATACATAAGCCTAGCAGATGCCAGCAACTAAGTCCGCGTGCAATTCAAATTTACTTCTTATATCTTAATATATTATGAGGGCTAATATACCTCAAAAAATAAATATTTTCGCTGTTTTTTTCATTTTCCTCTGATTCTTCGCTCTCATTGGTTTCAGCGTGATGTTATATATCACTAGCTGACCCGGCAAACGTTGTTTTGCATTAAAAATTAAAAATTTAGGTGAAAATTAGATGAAAATTAGATAGTAGCTGATTCTCAGACCTGCTACGCATACAAAATTTGGTAAAAATCGGTAAAGCCGTTTCGGAGGAGTACGGTAACTAACATTGTGACAATTTTATATATTAGAAGTACATGTATACTGATATAAGGATACTGTTAATATATTTATTTTATTTTAAAAGTTAAAAAATAAAATGTAGACAAATATACAATAGAATCAAGCTAATAATTTGGGGTCAACTGATTATCGGGTCCTAGATCTAATGATGATCTTTGATTCGAGCCCTGGAGCAGACTGTAAAACTTCTGTGTCTTCTAACAAAAACAAACAATTATAAACTGTAGGTGCACCAAAACTATCGTTTAAAACACTACAAATAAAGCACACTTTACACAAAAGCTTCTGTATGTGAAAATACAGTATTTTTAGAGCACCATATTGTAAGTACAGATACGAAACAATACACCGATAGTTTCGGAACTACATTTGAATCGGAATATTATTCCTCCCGACACGAATAACATGTTTCATCGATTTGTCATGTCTACAGAATGTGGAAATAACTTTAAGGATACGACATGAATGGAATGGATTCTTCTTTCCATTCTTCAAATGGAAAATAAATTTAAACTGCCAATACCGATATCAACTAGGCTTTGATTGAATCAATAAAATGCATTTCACTTCGATTTGATCACACTTTGCACAATACTTTTCTATTAGATTTACTTATAAATGTTTTTGCTTTAAATCATATCGAATTAATAAATCATAAGTAATGGATCTAACTAAGAGAAAATAAAGAAAAGTGGACAATAAAAATAATGGAATGGTAACCGCGAGACGGGAAGAGAAATACAGGAAGGCAGTTTAAGCGCTGGGAAGATGACAAGCGTAATCCAAAATATTTTCAGGGAAGATGTGAAATAAATGCCAATAAGCAAGTCAGACATCCTAACAGATTAGTTGTAGCAAATCTTAGCTCTTGTTCTTACATGAAAAGCGCATACTGTATGGCTGTAAAATTATATAATAAATTGCCAGAAGATATCGAACGATTAGATTTACTTAACTTTAAAATAAAAATAAACAAATGGCTTCTAAAAAATGCTGTTATGACCTAAAAGAATATTTGACTTAAAAGAATTGACTAGACTGTAAATTATTATTATTATTTATTTAAAGTTTGAAATTATTTTTAATTATAGTTCTAATTTATTTTTATAGAATTAATATTAATTACGTAAGTTTATATTATGTTAGCAACGCCCTGCCAGGGTCCATGTCATGTAAAGCATGTTAGTACAATAATTTGACATGAACGCTAAAAAAATGAATTTGAATTTTTGAATTTGACATCAAACGGATGGTAGGTCTAAACTGGAAACGCATTGCCAAGGACAGGAAAAAATGGAAAGTTTTGGAGGCCTTTGTCGAAGGACAAACTGTACAAATGATCAGCAAAAAAAAAACAAATAACAGAAAATAAAAGAAAACTTCAATATTAAACATTAATTAAATTGTAACATCATTGAATGTAAAAATTATGTATGTATAGGAATAAAGGCTTATTTTATTTTTTTATTTAAGTAATAGATCCACTGGTTCCTAGAGCTGATTGATTGAGCCAGCAAGAGCAAACAGCAAACAAACTAATGTTTCGTGTTATCATTTACTGTATGCAGAAAATGCCATTGTTTCCACGAAATTTTGAATGCATCCATGGCGTTGTGATACACACAGCGGATTTCTAAGATCGATTTTCGATTCTCGACTGGTTCGATTTTATTGATTATAGTGTAATACAAGTTAGCCCGCTTCCATCTTAATTGCATTTTAACACACCATGGGGTGTGATTGCAATCAAGAGCTGGCTAAAAAGTATGAATTTTCTAGTATAAGATATAAAACGATAAGTATAAGATAGAAAACGTTTTTTTTTAAACAATTTTAGATTTTTCGAATTAAGTTATACTCCTAAAATGTTTTACTAGCTCATCTGAATTACCAAATACATGTTACGATATTGTAACAAGGCCATAAAAATAACTCTTTAGTTTATTACGTAATTTGTGCGAACAAATAACAATTGAATAAATTATAATAGGAAACGACATACATAGTTATCGTAAGTGAGCCAACTCTCCAAGTCGGTGGCTTTTTGCCAATCGCTAATTTAGATATTGGAAAAGCTAAATCTTTATGGACTTTAGGCAACCACTTTGTTCGACGCAATAAAACTCGGATTTCCTTTTTTACTAGCAATCCACCAATCGATCGTGGTCACAGCCCGAATGAATTGACGGGCTAAATAGTAAGAGAGCCCAAGTAGGGATTTTGGGATTTATTCTGACAAATGAACATAAGAGAGGATACCTTGTTTACAGTATTAATAAGCCTCCCACTTGCTAAGTTTACGCTCAAATCGTCAGGTTTCCTAACACTGTGGAGTTTTAGTCGGTAGGGGTCAAATATAAATTTCATGCTTCCTCGGAATGATTCATGAAGATTTTCCCACAAAAGAAGTTTACCTTATCTTAACTTAATTTGACGCGCTTATAAAATAGTTCCTTTCATCGACATCTATATTAATAATTTCGTCAAGGAGTGCGATAGACTCGATCGAAACCTTAGATAAATAATAAAACATAAAAAAAATATTGTCTTTGAGTCGACAACATAATTATATTAGTTAAATTCGGATTAAGGAGAATTTCATTAATTTACAGGATACTATCCAAACAAACTGCAGTCGCCATCTTAGATATGCCTCGCCAATCAACACATTAAACATCATGTGTCAAACGAAACGTCTTGCCGGAAACATTGAGTGAATCCAGTGTTTTTCAGAAGCAGACACAGAGAGCAATAGGTGAAAATAATTTGTATGAAAGTTTGTCATAGAAAAATAGAAGGACAAGTGGTTTTCACGCGGACTAGATCGCGGGCGACTGCTAGTTATATGATAATATGACGCTAGTTATATGATAATATGACGTAACGTGTGGCTCTATATAAAGAGCTCCTTACTTGGTAAAGATATTTTCAATAACATGCAAGTAAATCTTATGTTCATTTGCTGCGCTCAATTAAATCCGCAAATCCCGTCTAAGGCTCTCTTGCTACGTTAAACACGAACATTAATACAATTCATCGTTTCCTATTTTCTTGATACTTTTGCAAGTTTCTCCGTATCTCTTAACCGCTATCAATATTTTTTACTTTAGATGATCTTTCGGTCTCTATACGGATTTATAACAAAAACCCTAAAAGATATTAAGCTGCGTATATACTGTGGCTAAATATATCGGAGTCCTATATTCAGTTTTAGTTAGTGCTACATGAACAGTTTTTCTACAGGAGTAGACATTTTATATTCACTACGTGTTAGCCCTTGACTGCAGTCACATCTAATGTTAACTTTTAATACAATCTAAGAAGGAAGCGGGCTAACTTGATCGGGTGGATTAAAATCCACAACGCTTTTGGTTTTACGTGACATCATACTGGAACGCTGAATCGCTTAGCGGTATGACATTACAGTTAGTGTGGTAACCTGCCACAACCAAAGCCTTCCATCAGTCAAATTTGAACAATACTTAAATTCTGCAAGGCTGATATTAGTTTATACACATAAACGCGATTGTCATGTCTACTACTACGTTCAAAGCCAATCCATCTTCCCGAAATAGAACATCTGTACCTACTTTTGAATTAAATTATCATAAAGCGCGAATGTAGAGTATAAATACTAAAACTAACGTTAAGTGTAAAGGTGCCATAAATTTGGCGTCAGCTGCAACACTATATCAAGTGAGTATTTCGCCATGAAAATGGTGTGAGTGTTCTTTATGTTCTTTCTATTTCGTGCAGCAAGGGAAATCTAAAGTAAAATACCAAATACTCTGTTATAGCGGATGCCCGTGACTTCTACCGCATACTGCACCGTTAACCACAACATTCTGTATTAGGCTCAATTCATACTAAAAGCGAAGCGATGCGTCATATTTGTTAACTACAAATAATAAAATTCTATAAAGTTGTGTTATTGAAACATACCAAGCGACGAGCGTTGAATAGCAGCGACGCCTTGTTCCATATTTGTGTAACACAACTTTGTACTTTACGCATTGGAAAAAATGATGAGTAGATATTCTATACTGACGCGACTCAATGCTTTGCCTCTGCGCCAATGTAAGCTCGCCTTAAACTATAAATACAAATCTAGATCACTATTTACTATCTAATAGCGAACACTGTTGTAAAACCCGTTGCGTAGTTTAAAGGATCTAGGTAAGCATACATTAAACATTGGTTTCGCTCCGAGCGTTGTTAGATCTAAGCGTATGTTTACATTGGCGTAGCGAGTAACGCTACATATTAAACGTACATACAGGCACGGCAATAACTGATTGTTAAATGCCGTTTTGAATGTCGCAGTGTTAGCAGTCGATCGGAATTACTGCCCGCGAGCGTGTGAACAGGAACCTATAATCCCGGCTACGTGCCAGCCAAGCTTCCTGCCAAGCTAGCTTGCCGAACCGCATGGTGTGCATGTAAACGCATAATAATGTGTAAGTGCCATAGCTTGCTCTAGGGGATAAACAAGATACGGAATGAGAAGGTAGGCAGTAGTGGCCTTCCTTCTGTTGTGCCGTGTGCTCATCACACACATTAATAAGTTAAAATTCAAGATTAAAGCAATATGGAGTCTTGTATTTTCTTAACTTGCTCGTCTTAGGTAGAATCCTGGCTACGCCCTTGTCTGTATATAGAAATTGGAACATTGTTTAATATTTAAGTATGTTAAGATTCGAGCTTTGTTAAATTTGTTCTTTTAAATATGAGTACAATACTTTATTGCCTTATGCGGCTCAGCTTTGGATCACGAGGTTGTTGTTCAATTACTAGATCGGGCTATGAAATATTGAGCTTTTTAATCTGCAAAATTTTTTAATCGAGTTGGGAATATGACAATGTTAGGATTCCGTGCCTTGGAGAGCTTAAGCTTCGGTTCGATTCATTAATCTTTATAAGTTTTAAACTAAGCTCGCCAACTCGCATTGGAACATCGTCGATTAAATTACGTAGAAGTTAATTTACTCATTTTTATTTTACAAAATAAAGAATATTTTTAAACTTAATACGACCAATGTTCACCATCCAGGAACTGAGTATATAGAGAAGGAGAACTAGTACTTCTGTCTATATTCATTTCCTTCCTTCCTTCCAGTATTACATATCAATATCACTACATATTATTAAACAAATACCCTTGTTTGTCTATAACCGCGATATATAAATACATTGCCAAAATTTGCCTCAGGCTGTCCAAACTTATGCTCATATTTAACTGTTTTATTTAAATACACAATAAATTTTAAACAACTACCCATGTTTAATAGCAATCACTTGAAAATATATCAAAAAAATAAAAATTTCAATCGATTTTTGTGTTCTGAATCACGTGACCGTCGTCGTAGTATGAAAAGTCAACTTTTTCAAACTTTATAACTTTTTTTTTCCTGCGACATATATATGTATAGCTACATACAACTTTGTTTTTCTGTAAATAAAAAATATGAAAGAATATTTAATGACATATATATCATTATGAGCAGTCCTGGGCTATCAAAAAGTCCGCACTGCCATGTATCTATATTTAAGGATACTCTTCTATACAATTTTTGGCAATGTCCTTTAAAGTCTGTAACGTATAGTTTTTGCTCTTGACTTTACTTATAATTTTTCTTTATATATTTTGGTTTCCACCAAAAATGTCGGACAAAAGCTTAGTTGTTAAAACCAAGTAGTAGTTGTGTCAAAAAAAAATTTCTCTTATTTTAGAAGTTACGAGGAAGGTTTCAGTATAAAACTAAAATACTTAAAAAATAAAATAAAAGAACAAATCTCTTTAAGATATAATAAAACAATGTATGAAAGGATTGTTTCTTTTTATTAGGACTATTAAAAAGTCCGCAATGACATATATCTATATTTAAGGATAGTTTGTTATATCTATTATTTATTAAAGATAAAGGACACGTACATTTTTTCCTTCAATATTCTTTGAAGACTGCATGAAGTGCGGGCGTTTGTTAGTATGTGACATGTCATATGCTCTTAGTGGGTGCGAACCCGTGACCTCTCGGTTTTGAGTCCGGCTCTTTACCAGCGGAGTTATTAAGGCTGCAAATAATATAGTTGCCTAACTTAATATTATTTTGACAAAGGATTTCATTTTAAACCAAGGTCGTGGGTACTAATAAATCGAGGCAGACCTTTTCGAGTGTTATCTCAGCGTTTTGGTTCGCAATTGTTTCGGGCTTACTATTAACACATTTATTACATTTTACACAAATTACTTTATTCCTAGAATTTATATCTGAAAACGAAGTTTTTTTTCCTCCTATGTAAAAAAGAGTCTATGTCTCTCGCCGGCATTGTAATATCGAAAGGAATAGACCTATTTTGTTGCAATTTTTTTCAAGTCTGACATGATTAAGATGGATTTTAGGATTATCATCATCACGTATTTCAAGGTCAAGTTAAACTTGAGCATTGGTGTAGAGTTACTCATGGTAGTAAAGTTACTAAACACAAACAGATCAATAAGGCCTGTGTGCACCAATATTTCGTTTATCATAACCAACGGTTAACATAAGCTAAACATAAAATTTACTATTCACGACAACCCGTACACTGGTTAAAGACGTAAGATAACCGCCCGGTTTACGTCCTTAACCGGCGTACGGGTTTATTATAAATAGTAAATTTATAGTAACGACGTCACATAAAAAGAGGTGGGGGTATACCTCTGGCCACTTGGCTGACGACGATTCAAAAGGACCTGAAGGAATTGGGACTCTCTGACGAAGACGCTTATCAGCGATCTAAGTGGCGCCAAATGATTGCGAAAGCAGACACCGCGTAACGGTAAGATGCGAGGGAAAAGAAGGAAGAAAAAGAAGTAAATTTATAGTAAAGTTATGTTAACCGTTGATTATGACAAGCGAAATCTTGGTGCACACAGACCTTAGACGTTTCATAAGGGCATGTAAACTAAGCCCTACTTGTGACAAACGAATTTTGATATTTGAAACCTGGTCATTTATTTTACCTTAACAATCACAAATGTTACAAAAAATTTCTTTTTTAACCGACGAAAAAAACGGAGGAGGTTCTCAATTCGACACGTATATTTTTTTTATGTATGACCACGCATAACTTTTTACAGAGTTGTCCGATTTTGATATAATTCTTTTTTTATTAGAAAGGGCATACTTCCAAGGTGGTCCCATTGTCATCATGTTAGGATCTGATGATGATATCCTGGGAAAATTGAAGGAACTCTTCAAATTTTGGAGGCACGCTTACAGCGATTTCGGTTTTTGTCTCGGTATCAGTAGCTTTTTGGTTACTAGTGCCATATAATATACTATGACAGGATAGTACGAGTACGTTACGTGGCGATAAATCACTAAAAAGTAAGAAATAAAAATTTTTAAATAAAAATAGAACCGACTCAAAACGCACTAAAAAGTAAAAAATGACTGTGTCATTTTGTTGCTTTAATTTACTCAAGAATATCTAGGAGTCGGTGCCAGCCAAGGTTTCTACTTTAAGGACGTTACCTAGAACTCACAAACTGCTTTACTATGTAAAATAAATGTTCCTTAAACATGGCTGACACTGACTTCATAGATATGCTTAAGTAAATTAAAGCAACTAAATGACACAGTTTTTTTTTTACTTTTTAGTGCGTTTTGAGTCGGTTCTATTTTTATTTTTCACTAATAGATGCCCACGACTTCGCCTCCCGCTATTATGAGAATATTATTATAATTTGCGAAGTAATTTGTGTATTAAATATAAGTTCCTCGTTAATTACTCTATCTATCGCGAACAGACAGACGCGCCTGTGGACTTTATTTGATAATTATGTAATGATCAACAACACCTTAAGAAGCTTTCGCTTAATTGTTGGATACAGAAGGCAGTAGTCCTTGAAACGGCGCGTATTGTGAGGAGGTTCCTCACTCTGGGGCCCTGACCACCGGTTGCTTGGACCCGCAAAGGCCCCACAAACGGAAGAGAAAATTTTTTTATAAATTTTTAATAGTGTTTTTATGTATATTTTTGTATTACTCATAACATTGTTAAAAATTTTTAAAAAATATGTAAATAAATATAAATGATAGAAAAATCAAGTTTCAAAACACTAACCAACCGATTCATTTGAACAGCGTATAAGCTATACAATTAACGGGTAGCAGCGGTCAATAACATTCTGAAGATACGAGTTTCAAAAGAACAACCTTCCCAACAACCTTATACAATCCGCAGAGATCTCGAAAGTTTTTCTGAAAGTACTTATGTTACCTTCCAATTATGTGCGCGTAGCTGAACGACGTCAAATAAAAGTGATGTTTTTAATAACACAAATACGACATAATAAACATAAACCCGCTTTTGTTATTGTCGCTCGTTTTCTTTTTTTATGCTTTATAAATCACTGGAGATAGAAAAGAAAAATGACATAATTTTAACATCATAAATCATAATTTTACTTTTTTTTATAATTGTAAGTGATGATGCAATCTAAGATGAAATTGGGCTCACAGCTTAAACCTGGACTAATTTAAAAAATCGAAATCAGCCTTGCCGGGAACCGAACCCAGCACTTAAATATAACAGCAGAATGTTCATGGAATGGATTAATAATATGGAGTAATGAAATTAAAAATAATTGAGTGACATTTTTTTAATTAAAAAATATAATATATTACTCTAATATACCTAGATTAATTATCCACGTGCATATGTAATAAAACTAAAACATTAAATAATAGTAGATATTACTTTTCTTAACAAGACAAGTTAGTAAAGGAACTTAACTTTTCAGAGTAGAAAGTAGTTAAAGTTTTTATTATTAACTTTTTAACTCAATAAGCTAAAATGAGAATGAGAGTCTGTAACATGTGATAAGTTTTGACAGCATCCATGGCGCTATGGTAAGTATGGTAGTTTATAACACGGAGGTCCTAGGCCGATTTTCATCTGGGGTGATTAGAAATTATCTTAATGGTTGCGATTTTAACGTTCTGTTACGATGTCATTTACTCGTAGAAACCAAAAGGTCCTCTGTATCATTTATTTATTTATGCTTTTATAATTTCAAAATGTATTATAGAAGAACAATTACAATAGAAATATTGTAGGCTGGCCATTCATAGACTGTGGTGGCTGCGTACACATACACCAACGTTTATAACGAAATGTCGACTAAGCATTTTGTGTAACGACGGCGGGCAGATTTGCCCGCAGTATAGTTAGTCGTTAACGGGTAGCCAGTAAGACACAACGCGTAATAAATAATAGTGAACATTTTGTGTGTCTACTCATTTACTAACCTGACCCTAGCAGAGCACATTACCCCAGTCAACCTATAACATCCAACCAACCCCTAAAGACTGATAATGATGATATGAATGAAGAAGTGAACAGAACATCAGAAGACGCTTACAGCGTTTACGCAATAACCAAACTAACATGAATTTGGCAAAGCAGAAAGGTCTCTAGGAATACAAATAATAAAATAGTGAGTCCGACCAACTAGCCGCTGGTCAGTCTCCGACGACCGCCAACTTTATGCATTCTCCATTATATAATTTCAAAATGTATTATATAATATGAATAACATATGAGCTCACAAGTTTTTGACCTCATAAATTCTTGCACCTGTCGCATCGAAGTCCGTGGATTCTGTACACTACGCGACACTAAAATGCTACTCGAAGGAGTGTTTGTTAACACTAAAGTTGAACATGCACTAAACTTTATCGAGCTTTTTACGAGCAAATGAAACCTAACCCGTGCACCGCGCCTTGCGAGTGCTTCAAATTTATAGGCTTTAGTTTAAGCTGACGGCAAGTGTTTGGCTTTACAACATGGAACAGAGAATATTGTCATTCGATCAACGTGTACGTACTACATAGTGTGTTGTTCGCAATGTTATGGATATTCTATTTTAGGAAGACGATTTGGCTTAAATGTAGTAGTTAGACGATACAAACCAAAAAACACAAATAAAACAAATAAATATTTTTTTTATTTATTGAAGTGAAACTTCTTTATCGGGGTTGGAAAAAAAATTAGTATAACATTTTTTCATTACGCGTCACATTGTTCCGTTACGCGCCATCTTTGACTTATGGAAGTGACGTGATAAATATATATATATATATATATATATATATATATATATATATATATATTATATTGAAGTGATCACCAAAATCAAAGGGTTTAAATTAATTCTAATTCCAGTGAATTTCTAAAAAAGTAAGTAATTACATCTCTTTTTCTAATACTTAGGTGTAATTATGGTATTTATTTTTCCACGTTATTTAAAATTAACCTCAGTTTTTGATTGTATTTTTCAATACACTAACACGTGGGTGTAATTATGGTATCATTTTTTTCTAATACTTGAATGTTGATAAGTTAGTTCGTTTCACTTCTTACGAGTGTACGCTAGTACACGCACACATTTTTTTTATTATTTAAGCCTAGACTACAATCACACCTGATAAGTAATGACGCAATTTAAGATGGAAGCGGATCCATCCGCAGGATGACTTCCACACGTGTTTCGGTTTCTACGCGATATCATTGCTGGACTACACTGGAAAGCCACGGTCGAAGCCTCTCACTTCACGATTCAGACCAGGAACAATTTAGAAAATGTTAATCGGCCCATCAGGGATTCGAACCAAGGACCTCCGTTTCATAAGTCTAAATCCAAAAACAAGCGTATTTTTGTGTAAAACAGAAGGAATGTCCCCATACTCCATTTCATCCTACTCCTAACAAGTTAGCCCGCTTTAGTCTTAGATTTTTTTATCATGACTTACCATCAGCTGCTATTACAGTCAAGAACCAACTCATTGACGGCCTCCGTGGCTCAGTAGTATGCAGTGGTATGCGCCGTAGATTTATAAGACGGAGATCCTGGGTTCGATTTTTCTTGGTCTGGCTGGTGGAAGGCTTTCGCCGTGGCTAGTTACCACCCTACCGATAAAGACGTACCGCCAAGCGATTTAGCGTTCCGGTATGACGTCGTGTAGAAACCGATAGGGGTGTGGATTTCATCCTACTCCTAACAAGTTAGCTCGCTTCCATTTTATATTTCATCATCACTTAACATCAGGTGTGATAGCGGTGAAGGGCCAACTTGTAGTCGATAAAAAAATGTAATGAGTAAAAAGTATATAAGAACAATGGCATAATTCACTGTAGCGTTCTGTAAAATATTAAATTTTACTTTAAACCGCGGAAATCGGAAAGACGGTTTATTTAATCACAATGTTGGAAAAATTTATTATTCAAATTTAAAATGAGATAGAATATTTTACTTTCTCGTACATTTAAAATGCATCAGTAAGTTAGTTAAAGAAATGAAAATTTGAATTTTAAATTCATATAATATAATATTCTATGAAAATTCAAGGTAAGACTATTTAAATGATTATTGTTTAAGACATTTAAATTGAATAAGCAAGCGATATTTTACGAAAAAATAAATGAACACAGATCGGACAAATAAGGTTGAATTACTTAATTTATCGTTCTTACTTCTACATTAAACTCCGAATTTAAGAATATATTGACTTTTTAATTTCGATTAGGCATAGAGACAACGAAAAGAAATTAAGTTTATATCTTTAGTAGTATCTAGAAAAAGATCGCCACGAAACTAAATGTAGCTACTATATATGGACATGATTTCTCCTTGAGAAGATATAAACTAAGCTTGATACTTGGACGATTTAAGGTTTAAAAGTTTGTTATCTTCCAAAGACTCCGTGGCCCAAGTTACATAGTTGCCTCTATACTAATCTAGGGTTGGAGCTAGGATTAGCAAACTTTCAAATTTTATAGAGTGTGTCCTTCAATACCATAAGGGTGCAGTACAATGATGCCTACCGCATCCTTATGAAGTTACCTCGATACTGAAGCGCATCGAGTATGTTCGCCGAAGCGGCAATGCCCGATTTCTTTGCTGTTATCAGAGCGCGGATATCTTCCTTCTGGGAAAGGTTGCGCAACTCTGGTAACAGCATCCTCCAGATAGTCAGTCAGGACATAAGTAGCCCTATAATGACGCATTGGATCTCAGTACATCGAGATCCAAATAGGAAGTAGTTTTAGTATGATATTTTAGATGTTCCTAAAATGTACCGTTTTTACTCGTATTTTATTTATATTTTATATTATACATTTGTAATGTAACTTTGTACATAATGGGTTTTTTTTGCCTCAATAAACAATTTTATTATTATTATTATTATTATTTTAGAATGGTGAAGTCATCGATCACTCTCGCTCTATACTAGACTTAGAAATAGCTAGTGTCAGATTGTATTGTTACTACTAATAGAAAATATGTCTTCTCAAAAAATATGTAAGACATGAGTTATCTACATTATTATCTGGACCCAAGAAATGATTTGTGGATATTGTTTTCTCGCTGACACGTCGTCGATCATTTTGTATTTCACTTATTTATTCGAGCACGTTGTCCTTTGTGTTCATCCTTTTTCCTCGTCATGATAAATTCTCAGGTGACAATTTCAAAATGTGCTTTTCAATACTAAGTAGGATTATATACATTATGCACCAACATGTTTTTTTTTTTATGTTTTAAGCTGCAAAAACGCATGATGATAAACGAAGATGAAATCTACAGTGCAACATGCTTGCCTAGAAGATACCTATTCAATCTTGACTTGAAGATAACTTTAAATTCAAATTCAAATTCATTTATTGCAAATTGAGTACATGGAGATCTTATATAAATATTATAGGTTCTTCCAAATTCCGCTTTACAGCTTGCAATGTCCTCAAATCACTAAAAAATACTGGTAATAGCTCTTTAAGATGTAACTACTAAAATAACTCTATTAGGAACTAATAAACTTTAGTAGCTGTAGAGCTCTTAATGACAAAGCTATCCGTACTATCACCACTATTATTTTGGTCTTCAAGCAGCACTTCCGGTTTGAAGAGTGTGCTTGCTGGTACAATTATAGGCACATGAGGCTTTACACCTAGGTAAGCTTTAGGTTGAAGGATATTTGGTGGCAAATTGTAGGACGTGTTCCTTGCATGCTAGAAATGTTGCTTACTTTTTCATCGTTACCAGCATATTATGGACCACATGGACTGGCCTCCCTCCTTTTAGGAGAGTATTGTTTTCAATTTCATAGTACATAAGCTATAATAAAGCCAAACTCGATTGAGAATGCTTGTCAATAAACAAATTTAAAATGAAGGTAGAAAATGCAACACATTTTATGCCTAATAAATTTAAAATAATGTTTTTTTCATACAATCTTATTTAAAAGATATTGAATATATTATTTAGATTAAAGCTTACTAATCTAATTTATTGTCATGAATTCGTCATTAACAAGTTTACTAAAAAAATTTGGTGTAAAACGACTAGTGATTCCTACCTTCATTTTTAATTTGTTTGTTGACAAGCATTCGCAATAGAGTCTGGCTTTAGTATAGTTTAGTTCGTTAGTTATTATTATAAAAAACGAAATGAATACTGTAAAAAATATGTGAATAAAAATCGTTTTAGTACCGGGTGTGACTCTCAACTTACAGCTGAACGAGTCCAATAAACCCGCTCGTTTTTCTGTACATTCATTGTTCACATGAACTATGGAGCAGTATTTGTGTGATCCATGTGAACGAGTGCTCCGGATGAGACTTTTGTAAATAACATTTTATTAAAAAGCATTTTTTGACGTACATATATTCTGATCCGGCGTAATAAAATCATTCTCGTTTTAATCTGAGTCGATGAGTTTTAAAAAATGCCATAGTTAAATTTTATCATAAAAAAATAAAGTTTAAAGTATGTTTTCAAAAATGACTTCCATTTACAAAATGCTTGACGTGAAATAGGGGTCAAAGGTTTTAATAAACCTCCGCTGACGACCTCCGTGGCGCAGTGGTATGCGCGGTGGATTTAAAACCGAAATCGCTGTTAGCGTGCCTTCAAAATTTGAAGAGTTCCTTCTATTTCCCCAGGATATCATCATCCGATCCTAATATGATGACAATGAGACCACCTTGGAAGTATGCCCTTTCTAATTAATAAAAAAAGAATTATCAAAATCGGACAACTCTGTAAAAAGTTATGCGTGGTCATGGTATAAAAAAAATATATATACGTGTCGAATTGAGAACCCCCCTACCGTACAAAGACTTATTCGAATCCATTGTAGCAAATTTAAGACAAAAAAGCGTTCAATAAAATCGGTAACGATTTAATCCGTACTAATATGAAACCAAAAGTGGCAAAATATCTGTGTAATACTTTTTCATGTGTAAACCACTAAACCGATTTAAATGAAATAAGATATACTGATAAGACGATCAAAACATATTTTATCGCAAAAATAAAATTTGAGGTCAAATTGGAAGAAGGTGAAATAGAGGTTAAAAGTTTTAATAAAACTCTGTCTGTACCATGTTGTTCCTTTAATACAACCAACCATTCAAATGTTATATGTAACAGTGTAAAAAGGAGTTGAAATTCTACACAAATTTTCTCGCAAAGACGGACAAGAAACCCCAACACAACAAACTCAGCCAGGTATATATGAAATTGGTTTCCAATATCCCGTCTGTCCCAATAAAATAAAACACAGGAACAAAGTAGGTATGTTTATAAAACTGTACCTCATGAATATTTTTACATAACTTTAGTCAAATAAACAAAGTTTAAGTCTCAAAAGAGTCTTTATTAGTTTGTTTTTCCGAATAATATATGTCAAGATACTCGATTTCCGGACTCCTGGAGCTATTATTTCGTCCTTTGTTCGCATAAGTGCCTCTGGCGAGATCATAAATCCACTAATACTGTGCCATTATTGTTGAATCATACGTGTTTACTTCTATATTTTGCAATTTCCTGTGTATAATCGAGATACGTTCAGCCATCACAAGGTGAACTTTGAGAAACATAAATATTGCTTGGAATTCTTATGGGAACTGAGTGTCTATTACTCAATAATTTGTCTATTTACACTCGTAGTATCAGGACCAGAGGGACTATTCTGTAAGGACGTTTTTATAACTCGAATAAAACAACTACAAATAAAGAAAGGTAGAACAAATCCCGAGACCTGAACTCACAATGTCAACTAATAAAAATATAAATACAGAAAAAGGTCCGCAGGTGAGGCCAACCTACATAAATATACATTCTCCACTAACTTTTAATTTTATTTTAACAAATTACTGAGAAATTCGTTATGGCCGGAATTTTGTATCGTAAGCAACGTTTCACGAGCAGTTTTGCAAATTCATTTTTATCTTGATTTAAATATTTTTTAGTAATAGTCAAAGAGACACACAACAACGATATGCAAGACAAGCCGCAATATGCGTTGAATAATTATTTTATGACTATGTATTCGCTTCAAATTGGACTTCAGCA
Source organism: Mycalesis mineus (assembly GCA_034621355.1). Classification (NCBI taxonomy): domain Eukaryota; kingdom Metazoa; phylum Arthropoda; class Insecta; order Lepidoptera; family Nymphalidae; genus Mycalesis; species Mycalesis mineus. The sequence goes on from CM067885.1 coordinate 11,541,607, forward strand.
GCATCTAATCTATCTAAAAGTGCAGAAGCTACACCCGATGACCTTTACTGTACTTTCGCTATACCAGCTTAAGGGCTAGATGAACAAGAAACACTCCAAGGGAGTCTTTTATGAAATTCACATCACGGCTTAGTAGGATCTTAAGGACTGCAGAATAAGCCTATTTGTTTGCAGTTGGCTGCAAAGACAAAGAGCGGAGCCCCCTTGAAGTACGGGAGAGCATCCTCACAGAGTCGCGAGCAGGAAGGGGTAGCTGGATCCGGGAACTGATCCCTGACCTAACAACGTGGTTTAAACGGAAACACGGAGAGGTAGACCGTTGGCTAACCCAAGCACTCTCTGGACACGGGGTGTTTAACACATACCTCTTCGCCATAGGAAAGGTATCCCAAGAAAATTGTTACTTCTGCGGAGAGGAATGCTTTGTTTAACTGCCTCGGCAGTTCAGATATCAGAGCAGAGGCGCAGGGAGCAGGGGAGTTGAATGCGCGGAACCTCATCTCGTTTGTCGTATGTTAAAAAGTGAAGAGGAGTGGGACAAATGTAGTCACATAATCCGAGCTGTGATGGTTCGGAGAGAGGAAAGGGAAAGAGAGGAAAAGAAAGCGCGGGAACTATTAAATCAAGAAGGTGAGCACGAAGTAATGCCAACCGGTACCATGCTGATCAAGTAGAGGAGGTAGATTGTCTGCCTTCCTGCCGAAAAAAAAAGACTGCAGACAACACGTTGCAGCAGCACCTCAAATTTCTGTGTATCTATTATACATAGGTTTGTACGTTTCGCTCGCTACGAATCTTATTTCATTCGAAACTCATATAAACCAGTAATGTCGCTGCGACAGCCGGCAGCAGTTGGTCGGCTACGTACTCACACCTTTATTCAGAAGGGACCGTTCAAGTATTACGTAAGCACTATAGAGGGGTGGGGGGGTCTGTGTATTGCTTATTTTTGATGACATGGGGGGTGGGGGGGTCTAGATGATGATTCCGTCATCGATAGTTATTTATTTTTTTACACGAATAGCAAAAATTCGTGAATTCTCTATGTTGAATACTGTATCAGTAAAATCCAATCTCTACACTAAAATAATTTTCTAATTTTTAAAATTATAATTATGACAATTATTAAAAAAAATATGAAATTTATAATTGAAAAATGTTTACGTAAGCATAGGGGGAGGGGGTAGGAACTTTGCTTACTTTTGCTGACAAGGGGGGTGGGGGGTAAATAATTGTAATAAATCTGCTTACGTAATATTTGAATGGTCCCGAACTAACTGAACTAACTAGCGAAATTTTCCACATGGGATTTCAATTATTTCATGGAACGTAAGCATTTTTTTACGCTAAATATCCCGTCGCTATAAATAACCTGTTAAACAAGGAAATATGTGTAGTACTATAAAAATAAAGAACTACCTCAATTTATATTCCTGCGACTTCTCCTAAGCGTAACTTCTGTTTCACATTTGGACTAAAATATATTCTCAACATAAAAGGGTATTATAATATTAATCAGATAGTTGAAACTGCAGTAATATAAGAACTTTGTTTTATTTCAACCGAGTCACAAGATAATTTCAGTTCTGCTTTGAATTTTTTAACGTTTTATTACAAGCTTTCTTACATAAAAATATTAAATTCTATATACGCGCTGATTTGATTAATGAAAGAGGCTTTATCAAATTGACCTCCATTGTAATTTCATCAATGCTTCACCAATTCGATCGGGTCAGACATTCGTACCATAGTTAGAATTCGTCGTTTCCTATTATTTTATTTTTCGGTTATGATAGTATGAAATAAGTATTAAATCAGCAATTATCTTGCGTTACTGCTCAAGTATATTTTGTAAGTTTATAAATAGTTTATAGATAAAAGTGTACGTCGATACTGTTTGTCGTTAAGTTATCATTTGTTTTTACTCAAAACATAATTCTTTTTGATATGAGACTAGATAATCAAAGATATTTAATCAGAGATATGAAAATTATAATAATCGGTAACAAATAATTAAATCAATTCATAAATCCACAGAATAAAGATGTTTAAATAATATTTAATATGGTACCTGCAATATTTTGAGAGAGAGAGATTGTCTTAGTGAAGTTGTTAAACAAAATTACAATTTAGTCTGTTCGTAACCGTAACGACAACAGCAGACGACGTGTCATAGCACACAAATGATTTCTACGTATCTACCAACATGTACTAAGGGCATGCACTCGTATCACACATGACACAATTAATCTAATTTCACAAAACATTCAAACCAGTAGTGTCGCTACGACTCGTCGTCTGCGATCGCCTACGAACTGGCACACTTAGTCCCTACTAACTATAACCAGATAGAAATTACGAGTATAATTTTATACTACACAAACTTGCTTAAGAATGAATACGATCACTCGAGTGATTTAATAATACCGTTTTTTAATTTCTTTGGAAATATTATGATCAGAAATCAGAAAATTGTTAATAATGATATTCAGTCTCATAAGAAAATATGAATGAAATGAAATAAATTACATACGCTTATTCTGTTCGGAATTCATATTTGAAAGTGAAAGAAAACACTTACTTTTTTCAAATTCATCTTTATTTTTATGACGTATGAGGTTTCTTACATGTGTTCTCTGTCGTCATATATTCGCCTCTGTGCCAGTAAGCCCGGCCGCTAATTGTGAAGAAAATTCTATTAGATAATTTCTGACGACTGTCAATACCACACCTATCAGAAACTTCCTTGCATAGCATAGCATAGTTGGGCATACAAAAAATAAGAAAAGAACAAAATGACAATGTTATTGGTCTATCTAGTGAAAAAAATCAGACCAGATCTGAATAGACACTTTTCTGAAGTCCGATCTTTTGCATCCGGCGCCCATTAGAAACGGACGTCAGATATGTCAGAATTTTGATAGTATGCGGGGTCCACAACAAAAAATATGAACAATATCGCGGCGGGCGACAGAAATTTTCGAATACAGAAATTCTTACAATATGCGACCGGGCTAAAGCCCATTGTCCCGATTTATCTCTCTTCTCTATTGGTAACCATAGAGCAGGTTACATGTCAATCAAACATGAAATACCCCGTCCAAGGCGTCACACAGTTCTACAGTTAAATGGAAAAGGATTATGGAGGAGCAGGATAATACGTCATATCATGTTTCAGCATCATCATTATCAGCCTATTAACCAATATACGCATAATATTTAGCCACCTATACACTGTTACACATACCTTAACTGTAGTAAAAGGAAACTTATCAAAGGTTGATAGGAATTATACTATCTCTGCAGGTATGTACTTATTTTGTTAATTACATTCCTAATGTATCATTTTACGAGCCTGGCTTCCCATTAACTTTTTACGAACATCATAAGGGTCGGTAACGGGGGCCAAGTCAGATAAGAATTTAGTCAAAGTAGGTACGTTTCGGTAATTAAAGGGAAAACTTAATTAAGTAATTTTATAGGACATTACTTTTTTGATTAATTAGCTTAATTACTCGTAGTAAGCAAGCAGTATACTTATTGTAATACAAAACTGTTCTGTACTCACTATTTATATTAGATACTAACAGTTTTCTGTGACAAGCTTTTAGTCCCGGTGAGGGAAAGATCTCATTCTATCCATACCTTTGTCATAACCTATAAATTTTATAAAACTATCAATACGTATTTTTGTATACAAATACTTGTATAATGTGATACTTCAGCACAAATGTCAAAAACGGGGCTAAGGGAATTTTTAGAGTAAAGCCGCGTACAAAATCTTTTCGTTTAATTTAAAGTCAACAGATATATAATATTAATAATCGTCTGGCAAAAACCGCCCTAGTAAATCAATGGAAAATAACAACCAGTGTAATATAATAGTAGGTATAACACAAAATAAAGGGTAACTACCTATTATTTTTTATGTAAGCTCGGAAAGATACTTTAAAAGCTTATTAGAAGCAATACATTAATTGTGGATTTATATTTTCAAGTCCGTCGTTATAGCTTTTTATAATAATTTATCCGCGGGCTACTTCTAATGACCTCTCATAAATGAGATAAACATATTCCTATTTGAATAATTAGCAATATCTACTACTCGATCTGGTTTTGTATTTTTTTAATGACTAGAAGTTGGCTCTTGTCTGGTATCACACCTAATGTTAAGTGATGATGCAATCTACGATGGAAGCAGGCTAACTTGTTAGGAGTGGGATGAAAATCAATACCCCTATCGGTTTCTACGCGACATAGTACCGGAACGCTAAATCGCTTGGTGGTACGTCTTTGTTAGTAGGGTGGTAAGTAGCCACGGTGGAAGCCTCCCAAGACAAATTAAGAAAAATCTCAATCTGCCCCGCCGGGAATCGAACCCAGGACCTCCGTCTCATAAATCCACCGCGTTCCATACCACTGCGCTATGGAGGTCGTCAAAAATAATTTCAAATTAATCTATTTTACAAGTACTTTCGAAAAGTCAAATATGTCAATCACAGTGACTATTGGGCATAGTTGATTATTTGGGCATGTAGAGACACCTAATGGTAAAGATAATGGATGAAAGAAGACTAACAAAAGAAATTTATGAGCCGATGGTGGATGGAAATGTTGAAAGCGGAAGGCCTAGGCGAATGTACCTGGACCAAATCAACATTTGAAAATATGGCAAGGTCATGAGTAGGTAGGTACATTAAACCGACGAATTTGTATAAAAGGTCTAATGAGAGTGGAAGAAGCTAAGAAAGTAAGCAACGATCATGGAAAGTGGACAGTTGAAATTTCTGCCTACCCCTTTGCGAATAAACGTAATTTTATTTTACTGACTATGGACAAATTTATCAATTTTGGATCCTTGGAAATCACCAATAAGAAAACTACGCCTATATAAATATAAAACACCAAAGTAAGTCGATTGCAACAGTAAGAATAGTTGCCAGTAAATAGTATTTCTAAAGTAAAAGCTATTAAAAATATTCTTGAAGGTCTCTTTAGCATTCCAAAAGGTAGGCAGGCGCCTAATTTCCATAGCATAATTGAACATATTCAATTGAAATGCCGTGGCTTATGTGACAGGCGGTGCTGAAAATGGATGGGCGGATAATACATCGCGAGTACCTAGTAGGTAGAATATTTCTTAAATAAAAACCTTCTTAATAATTTGCTTATTTTGTTGAATAAAGCATATATCAACAAACTAGCAGACGCCCGCGACACCGTCTGCTGGCCGGCCTATGTTCTTTGCCAAAATGAATGTGAGTATAACTATGTAAGGATTTCAATATTTATCATAGTCCAAAACATTGAAGCCTCACAAAGATGGGCTCCATGGCGAAGCAACGCGGTGGATTTTTAAGACAAAGCTTTCGGGTTCGATTCCTGGCTAGGCGGATTGAGATTTTCTTAGTTTGTCCAGATCTGATGTTCGGCTTTGGCCGTGGTAGTTACCACCCTGCCGGTGCCGATTAAGCGTTCCGGAACAATGTCGTGCAGAAACCAAAAGGGAAGTGGATTTCATCCTACTCCTAACAAGCTAGCCTGCGCCATTTCCGGAGGGGTATGTGGCACTCCTCGGCGGGGAAGCAGCCGAAATACCCACTAAAACCCAGCGATGTTCCTTCATGCCGCCTGGTTACCGAGTCCCGGGAGCATTATGAATCGTCCGCAACCCAGCCAGCGGCATCCGCCGAGGCAGACGCTCATCTGGGAAATCAATGAATTCCCAAAAATTCGTATGGGGCGCACCAAAAACAAGCAGTGCGCCCTTGACCCGAGTTCCAGTTCAGTTATTCAAACCCACTGCCCGGAGCACCTTGAAGCTAGCCTGCTTCCATCATAGATTGCATCATCACTATACCATCAGATGAGATGGTATAGTGACTATACCATCATGCCTTTCATTGCATCAACAGCCTGCAATGAAAGGCAGTTAGTTCACTGTAATAAAAAAATAAAAGAAAAAAGCATATCTTATCGTAGCTAGTGATTGTGAGTAAGTGAGTGAGTGAAGTGATTTCACTCAAGCACAGATTGTGTAACACTGTGAACACAAAATCACATTACAGCGTTGTCAAGTTCTTATTTATATTGCAATCGCGCTAAAGCGCTAGATTCCAACTAGACACTCCTGCAACGAAGCTTAATAAAACGTGACATGATATTTATGGGCTACATGCTGGAAGTAAATCTACTCTTCCGGAGTTTATCAAAGCATACTAAATCAATCGTGGTAGCACTCAAGACAAGCTCGCTTGGGGAAATACGAGTAGATTGCCTTTCCTCATAGCCACATTTACCTAAAGGGAATAAGGCCGATGCCCCGGGTGACGGGTCCGAGAGTAACCTTTCAGCCCTCTCATAAATCACTTCCTAGTTAACAACACTTTGTGTATTTATAATTAATAAATATGATTGGCACAGAAAAACAAATAAATATTTTAAATAAATACTTTAAAGTAACGTCACGTACATTCGTATTTTATACACTTCCCGAAATTCATGAATAATATTAATTCAGCAAATCGATTAAATCAATAAAAATTTTTTTATAAGGATACCAATAAAAAATAACAAACAAAGATCTGTGTCACTTAACCATATTTCTCTACAAACGATTATTATTCGTAATGTTACAAATTACCAATTCGTTAAACTAAATTACTAACTAAAACGGACTCGAATTCATAAGAGATATTTCTTATTACAAACGACTAAAACTTGTTATTCCCAATGCATCCCACTCCTGACCGGGTCGATAATAATTTGAGTTTAAAGTTTCACCGCAGATTGGATTAAGTCTGTTCTAGCCAACACAAGTTTTGACTAGTAGTAAACTAGAGCTCAGGGAAATTTCTTGTATTGAAAATAAGAGAACATGGAATTATTTAATGTTATCTACCTATGTACAGTCTATGAAGTCAAAGTAAAATCATTCTGAAAGGGACTGTAAATATCTTGGGTCCATTTATAGACAATACACAAGCGCACTGTGTTACTGTTTTGATTCAGATTAAGCATGGGTCTCGCTAAGTACGAATACGTTATATAAAATTTATTCAAAATAGAACTAAAAATTCTAAAATCCTACCGACAGTCGACTGACGACATTTACTTTAGAAAATAATTAACTTCATAATAAAAAATCCCCGATATTTACAGATTGATAATTGGATCGTGAAACAAAAAATAAACAGCATTATGATCGGGTTATAGTTTAAGAGCAGGTACACATTAGGCCCTTTGCGTTACATTCAACGTACGAAAAATTAAAGTTGAAAACCAGTTGAAAAATTGAAAAATTCATTTATTCCAAGTAAGCACTATTGAAAAATAGTTCTGAAACTTAAAATTTGAATTGAGACAAACCGACAAGAAATTAAGTAGTTGCTCTTTTCAACGAATTATCGTTTACAATTTTAATTTACAATTTTAAATTTACAAATAAAATATTTACAATTTTAAAATAATTACATTTCAGTATAAAAAACATTTCATTATTAAAGAAGATGGTCATCGGACTAAAATAAAATGTCATCACTAAAGTTCGATATCTCCAAAATAGGGGCGACCATAAACCGTTGACGATCAGTTTTACGGACGTGATCCTATTTTTCTGACTATTCACACACATCATAATTCTCGCCAAAGCTATTACTCATAGACCCTTGCCACCCGACGTAATGCCACTGAAATCATCTCCATACACGGGATTCATGAAAAGAAATTTACGATCATCTCAAAATAAATTTACATTACAACGATAGATTCGATATACTCAAAATGTTTTAAATTCGATAGGTATTTGATTTGATATTGTAGTTTATCAACTCTCATATATTAATACATTGTGTATTATTATGATTCTAATTCGCTTCTTAAGGTGTTGCCCAAAGCTTTTAAACTTTGACTAACACGACTCTACCTGTATGTACTTTGACTAAAACGACGATTCATTGTTTCTGTAGAACAATAAATCGTCGACTAAACATACCACACCACTTTCTATTAAAGTATAATTATAACACTAGAACATCAAATGCGAAAGAATATCTATATTTATATTTATATATTATGTTTGTCGCCTTCAAGTTAAAATGCTAATGGAACGGGCAAATAAATGTGTAATGGACCCGTTTGAAGCCGCTATCTTGGTAAGCCTATCTTGAGAAATGGAGGAATGACTATTAAATAACTGCATTACCCTGGAAATTACGCTTTTCTTACAACTTTTTACCGAAGGTTTTTCAAGCAATTTAAATAAACAAGAGCCAAAATAGATAAATTATAAAATATCACTATAGGTACTTCGCTAAATCAAATTTCTACAAGCAAAAATTAAAATGGCATGGCATGGAATATTGGTAGATTTCATTTAATTGAATGATTCATATGATGCCATTTTATTCCCAAAACTACGCAAAATATTTGCTATCAAAATTGTATTGTTTGAAACTTTCAGCGTTGAATTGTTTCGACGAGCTTTCAATGTAATCTATGCTTTGTTATTATATTGCAATGAACGTAATTTGATGATACATTCATATGGGCTTTTAGTGAGGGTATAATAGTTTTAAAGATCTGGTATCGATTCTAATGTCGAGAATAAACACAGCTCTATGGTTTTTCTTTGACATTTTACATGTAAATCTTGATTTATTAAAAGGAAAAATTTGAAATTAATTGAAAAGATGACCAAAACGCCTAGTAATATTGTCAAATTATTGAAAAAATGTTGAGTAAAGTTGCTCCTAGGATATATTGCTGACACATTTTAGGCAATTTTACCCTGCATATTGCCGACAATGTTGATAATGTTATTGAAAGTGTGCACCTAAGCTTGGTGTACACGGACTATTGTAGGTTGGTTAGGTTACCAATATTATATTTATAATGTAAAAAAGTATCGTAGTTATGATAATTACATTTTTAGTGAGTTAAGAATTGCGTTTCCATTCTTTTGTTAACTTTATTTTTCTACAAAGCACTGTTGATTATGATATAAATCAAGTATGGTGCGAGGTTTTGGTAAGGAATGTAGATTTCATGCTATTTAGTTACCTTTGTTTAAGTTTGCATCATCGCTTACCATCAAGTGTGATTATAGCTAAGATATACAAAGTTATAATGTAAAAATAATAATAGGTATAAGGGTCAAAACAATGGTAGACAAGACAGCGTGTTGAGCTCAGTGGAGTGGCAAATTGGTTAATATATATTTAACTATAGTTTAAAATGATAGACATATGCTAATCAAACATGACTTCTGCTTGCACTGTGTGAGTGTGCACACATTTACGTGTAATAGAACTCACATTCTTGCAGTTTTTATTGCAATGTAAGGTAACAACGAATTTGATTATTCGACCATGCAAAAATTACTTTTATAAGACGAGGCAGGGGGCATTCCTGCGCTCTCACCACTGGCTTCCACAGCGGCATCCCCCAGTGTCTGACTAGCTTAAATCACCCATGAAACTCGACAAAGGCGTACCGCCAAGCGATTTAGCGTTCTGGTACGATGTCGTGTAAAACCGAAAGGTATGTGGACTTCATCCTACTTCTAACAAGTTAGCCCGCTTTCATCTTATATTGCATCATCACTTAAGGCGTGATAGCAGCCAAGGGCTAACTTGTAATCAATAAAAAAATAAAAATATATTTGATTCATTTATAATTCTAAGCCTGTGTTCTAAGCAAGTATGATAATATTTGACTGAAGTATTTTAGAAGACAGAAAAAAATTGATTTTAGAATACTTTGCAATTCAACCCTATCACCCCACACTGGCCGCTGAAGATACATGATATTTATATGACCGATTATTATAATTATTCTGAAGAGACTAAACCGATTACCTCGGACGCCCAGACTGTCTGTTCTTACTTCACTTTACACTTCCCACTAAGCAAAATAGGACGCGTTCTCAGAACACAATTCCCACTTTCCCGTAAATTTTCCTTCTTGCTTATTATTATTATATTTATTATCCTAAAATCTAAAAAATTACTTCAAAATCTTTTTTAAATCTGTATTGCTCTCACTAACATTGCACTCCTTCTTGAATCTATATCTAGTATCAATTAAAATTATTATTTTTGAAAATCATCACTAATTATAAGTATATTATAAAAAAATATATTATTAAAAAGACTTTTTATAGTAGTCCCGACAATAACAAATACTAGAGGTCGCTCGCGGTTTCACCTCCGTAATTCCCATTCCCGTAAAAAATTCAGGATAAAAAGTAGCCTTTGTGATATTCTGGTATATAAACTGTATTATTATAAAGTTTCATCAAAATGTATTCAGTAGTTTTTGCGTAAAAGAGTAACAAAGTTTCTAAGTATCGATGGGTGGATGCATCCATACTTACAAACTTTCGCATTTGATAGATGGCCTTGAATATTTATAGGATTATAACGATTTTTCAAAACCGTTGTTATATATAAAGAAGTATTAAGATGAGAGAATATAAATAAATTTATTTATTTGTTTAAGACTATAGAAGGTCGTATAATAAGGTTTAACGTAAATGTAAGTTAATGGCAACACTGGTAAACATTTTAAGACGCGTGTTGTGGGCACTGGAGTGGCACAGGAAATGTAACTTTCAGTTTGAAAATGATTGAAGATGTTTGCAGCACTTCGCATGCGGAGTGAACAATATTTAAATATAATAACATTGAATTATGTTTAATATAATTGCAACTGTTTTGACCGGTGGATTTAGCGTCCCGGTACAATGTCGTGCATGTACCATAGCACGTACCATAAGGTGTGAGTCAAGAGCTGACTTGTATTTAATAAAAAAATAAAAATAAAAAACATCGCTTGAAATGAAGTACATATTTTGTCAATGCCACAACTCAGAACCTAAGCATCGCGACGCGTCATGTTCAACAGCAACAGCATCAACATCAAGCTGCGTTATACAAATATGGAATTAATCGACCGTATTTATACACCTTACAAAACTTCGTACCTTAATGATGGGAAAATAGAGATGAATAATTCTGATTTAGGCAAAAAACGTGACGCATCGCGACGCTTCAACTCTGCGCCTGTGTAAGCCTTGGCCTCGAATTTTCCTTTCTACGTGAAGAGCAAAAATCGCAAGAATTTTCTTGTACCTTGTAATGAATAATAAAATAAAAGTGAACATAAAATTATGTACATTCAATTTACTGGGATGCCAGCGAAGGAAACCATGTTTACTTATCTTACCTTTGCTCTGTAAATATTAACCGCTTCCTTTGACCAAGAGGCGACTTCAAAATCAAAATAACTTTCTGGCTTCCTTCCTGTAAAGTATATACTTTATGTAACCTACATATATCACAGGAAGAAAAACCCATAGCTCAACAGCCAAAAGGGCTGGACAATAAAGACAGGATGTTGATGATGTTTATAAACTAATTCTAGATAATCCATTTCTGCTGATGAAAGCATTTTGACGACCTCCGTGGCGCAGTGGTATGTGGGGTGGATTTATAAGGCGGAGGGGAGATTGAGATTTTTCTCAATTGTTACCACCCCACTGACAAGGAAATACCGCCAAGCGATTTAGCGTTTCGGTACGATGTCGCATAGAAAACAATAGGAGTGTGGATTTTCATCATCTTAGATTGCTTCATCACTTAACATCACATGTGATAGCAGTCAAGGCCAACTTGTACTCATTAAAAAAAAAGCCCGAGGAAAAAACATATTATGAAAGTTATGAAACCGACCATAGACCTGCTTGAAAAATGTTTTTAGTGGCATATCATTTATTTTAGTTTGAACATACTTTGCGTAGAATACTAAAGATACTTTGCAAAAATTTACCAAATTCTTTTTCTTTTTTAGGTGAACTAAAAATAAATGATTTAATTTTGAATTTTTTCAAAAGATTTACGTACAACTATACGCTGTAATAGAGTTAAAAATGTTGAAAGCGTATAAAACGAGCTTTGTTCTCCATCCGATTTCAGAACTTCTTTTCACGGAGAAAGATTTGCATTACTTAAAATGAAAATGGTTGTGGTCGGATTTTAATTATAATAACTATACAGTGGACATACACAAAAGCTTTTTCCCAGTAAACACTGGAGATAAAAGGAAGGCTAAATAGCTAAAATAATTTTGTAAGGTGAAACATCGAACGGAAAACGAGAAATATGCGGAAAACATTCCGGGTCTAAGCACGATACGACAAAAATTTAAAAGGAATTTTTCTATAAAGGAATTTACCCGAGCGTTTACTTATACGAGTATATTTTCTTTAAGAATAAAAACAGATGATACACAACTAATTCAATTTCCTAATGGTTCATTTCAAGTAGGTACTTTAAAAGAACTTACTTCAAAAAGCCACGTCATTTTGGGGGGCGAAATGTATTAAGAAGAACTGACCGACTGAAAAAATCAGCAGCAATTGTTTTTGTAATAAATAAGGTAAGCATTACCTTTTAAATACTTGTATTATTGTGTTAAAATTAATATTTGATAAACAATATATGATGACTGCCTCGTTGGTCTAGTGGTTAGCCTATCCGGCTTCGATCACGAGGTCCTGGGTTCGAATCCTGGGTCGGGTCACGGAATATTTCTGAGTTTTCATTCTTCTATCAATTTCTTAGTATACTCCAAGCCCGGAGTCGGAAAGTTGGTGTGTGGAAACGTGCTCTCCGAGGCACGGGGGTGTGACAACCTCGGAGAGCACGTTAAGCCGTCGATCCCGGTCACTGTCATCAACATCTGATAGTGATCGTTAATAAATGAAATATTATCACCCTAAGCCCGCCAACCTGCATTGGAGCAGCGTGGTGGGTCTACGCTCTATATCCCCTCTCCTATAAGGAGGGAGGCCTGGTCCTGTAGTGGGCCGTTAATAGGCTGATAATGATGATGATGATATGATGATCCAAATATCTTCACGTGTATTCCATTACGAAAAGCTACAATCGTATCGGTACTTAATAAAGTAGACCTAATAAATTTAAAAACACATTGTGTAAGATTAGAATCTAGCATGGCAGGTTTAAAATTGATAATCGCGCGAGATTCCATGAGCGTATTTAACTAAAGTTTATTAAGAGTTCCTCTTAAATAGGCACTTGTGCTCAGCAAATGGAAAGTACAAAAAATATAAGTACAGATAGATTACACAGATATTCTAAAAGCTGAAAAGGCAAGTGGATTGGCAAGTCTAATTAGTGCACGTTCCATTAAAAGGTAATGTAATTATGGATCGCTATGGAGCTTGCTTCCCTGGGAATACAGACATTTTTTAATGAAATGTTGAAACTTTTCAGTGTCATTCGACAATATTATAGAGCATACATTATGTTTGTTAATTTAACGTTTTATGTTATTCTGGAAAAATGTACATAGTAGAAATTCTTGATATTTAACTCGGTTTTCCATCGCTTTTTCCGGTATACGGTTTAATAAAACAAAGCGTAACCTTTTTCCAAGAAATTGTTTTTTTCATGTTAATACAATTTGAACCGGCATGAAACTTTTAATACTGAAAATGTACACAACTTTTACTGAGGTTCATATTGAGATTGAGAGAGACACTGTAGAGCTGGACACAAAATAAAGAGGTAATAGGTTCGATCCTCATCCATCGGATAAGGAAAATCTTCTTACATGGCTTACTACTAATTGAAGTTAATGGGGAACATCGATTATGAAATATTTCTTTTATAAAAGACAAATCTAGAAAATAAAATATTTATTTTCTAGGATTTGTAAAAATATTATGCAGCTCAAACGTAATGCACTCAGCCAAGTCCAGCGAAAAGTGAAAATATTCTGAGCTTAGAGATAATAAAAATTCGTACCTTACAGCTTTTGAAAAAGTGTTTCATTAGCATTTGAAATTCTGCCAAAGCTTCAGCAACCTAGTACCTACTTCGTATGACAGCGCATAAATGAAACGAATTACTTTCTTACTTAATTGTAGTCGCTCTACTTTAATCAATATTTTCCTATTAACTGCTCACTACAAGGCCAGGCCTATGTTGTTGTGACAGTTCCTATCATCAGGGGTTGCCTGTAAGAGATTTCTCCAAGCAATAAGGCCGCCTATGCATGCATTCATGTTTGTCGTTTTATTTTATTTTTTGTTTACGCTCTTGTAAAAGGTATACAGATCTTACCCACCACGCTGCTCCAATGCAGGTTGGCAGGCCATATGCTTAACCATCACTATTGTTGGTGATAGTGACCCAAACTTACTCTCCGAGGTACGAGATGTAATACCACTAAATTTCTCTACTGCGGGCTCAGAATTTACTGAAAATAAAGAAGAAACAAAAGCTTCGAACCATAACACGATCCGAACCAGGATTGTAGCCCCGATCCTCGTAATCTAAGGGAATTCATGTTCAGTGTACTAAATACTACAAAATTTTAGTACAAATATCGGAATGACTAGTGAGAGGAACTATTTTTACCGTGAGTTTATTATAGGTCAATTAAACGGAATTAGAAATTTCTCTTGCAAAGCCTCGACACTTCACACGTTTTTATTTTTGGTATTTAATTTGTCGCTAAAAATAAATTTTATTTGGACTGAATCATCATAATGTTAGTATACAATATCCATCAAGATTAATCCAACGACTTACAAGTTACTCTTTTGATGCATACTTACAGATTTCTCCGAAAAACACCGCCGCTTTCACATCCCGTGTTACGTAATCAACAATCCCGTAATACCTCTTAATATATGATTCTAGCCCGCGAATTCGTATTGGAGTAGTGTGGCGAGTCTACGTTGCCAAAGGAGTCATGTTTGTACCAAGCTTATACGTCCATGACTCTGGTTGGAGTCATAATCCAAAAATAAATTATCAAAAAATTGTAGATGGACGTATGAATACTTTTTTAACTTTTTGTCTGGGACATTGAACGTGATAAAGTGGGGGCCTGGCTCTGCGGTTGGTCATTATAAGGCTGATAATAAATAAATGTAATTCTATGGTCAAAAATTTAACAAGTTGAGTATTTAATCTCTAATTAGTCAACACATCATTTAATCCTGGATACATCCAACAAAATTAAAATATAAAAATCAACAACAATTTAAATATTGCAGGAAAGTTTCTACTATACAATACGTATCATTTAGAACAGCTAACTAGTAAATAATGAAGTTAAATCTCTTAAGCCATTCAATTGGGTACGCGGAATTGAAGCAGAATGGAAAATAAAATTGGAAACTGCAAATTGACTAATTGAATTTATTGACTGTCTTCTACGTTCATACTTTAATATAACTACAGTTGAACTGCATAATTGAGCCATCGTTGATTCATGAGTTCTGGAAAATCTGGCAACATTTTTACATACAAGAGAAAGGGATAGAGATAATACTCGTTCGCTTTCATACCGGTCTTTAGTTTACGTTTATTCTGTCGTTTCGATCACTTAACTTTACCTTGTTAGGAATATTTTTTGCGACAATTTTGCACTACAATCTGATAATAAATTTGTAGTAAACTATGCAAATCAGTACAGGTATAGTTCTAGTTAAGCAATAGTTTCTCGAAGGATTAACTAAATGGACGGGGCACATAGATCAAATAACCGACGAACGTTGATATTAAGGATGTAACGGAGCTTCGACTCCGACTCCGTTAAGTCGGAACTTCCGATTATTATCACACCTTCGGTTCCGACTTCGGCTCCGACACTTTTAAATCGGAGGTAGAAGCATAACATAACGGCGGCGCGGATGGTCGACTGTTATGAACAGGTTCATACATGTCGCGCGGGGAATGCTCCTGATTACCACTACGTGCACTCTGTCTTCAATTATTTTTTCACTTATGCTTAGATTGTTACGCACATAACACAATCATAGGTTATAGAGAATTGTTTTGATTTTTGTGGCTTAGTAGCGATATAAGTGATATGTTTTTGTGTTGGACAATGAAACCAAAATCAAGTTGTATTTAGAACTACTTCATTGAAGTTAATGGGGTACAACAACATCTTCAAAAGGTCATTTAAAGTCTATCCATGCTACAATATGAACAATTAATAAAATTAGAAACTGAAAAGAAAAATACAGTACAGCCTTCGACTTAGACCTCTTTTTTTGGAGTCAATTCATTTGATTTAAATTGTATCAATAGGTACTTCTGTTCATTTAATATAAAATAATATAATAAGTACTTTGGGATTCAATTCATATGATTTCTTTTTTATTTGAAAACATACCTACCAATATTTTTCCATTGTTTGTGTTTTATTTTATAATTGAAAAATGAAAATGAAAAAAAAATACTAAGTAATGTTTTATTTGCCCTTAAATACAAAATCTCTCGACTGCCAACACTTCTGACCATGCCGGTTCCAATGGTTCCCATTCCGGTTCCGACTGCTATAAATCAAATTTAAAACTCCGACTCCGACTTCGTTTCCAATATAACTACCTTCGTTACATCCCTAGTTGATATCCCAAGGTATTTGAATTGCGATCCCGCACTAGATATCGCAGTGTTAGTCGAAGGCCGATTATGATGATTTTGTAAGAAGGTTAGCAAAGCTCGTTCGTGATTAGTTTAGCATGTTAACACTCTACTTTTAATACTTATTTATCATCATTATCAGTACAGGAGAGGGGATACACTCTTACTAAATATATATACGTATGTAATCAATTAAAAGTTCATTCAATGAAACGTCATAATTATAACATTTTTATAAAATCTTTTATTGGAAAAATCCTTTGCAATTTAAAAAATGCAAAATTGATCTCACCTCCTTTCGTCCACGCTTCATTGAATCTAAAAAGGTAATTCGGCCGGCATTCCTTGAAAAAAGCGTTAAAAGTCCCTATGGATAAAATATATTTCTTGAACAAAAACGTTTCGGGCTCAGAGCTTTTAAAAAAATTGACGGAAACTTTCTTGTTAAAAGTAATTTTTTCGACCGGTTTCCATTACCTACTATTATGAAAAATATAGCAAACGAAATTATTAACCTACCTATCTAATGATGATTGAATTACTTTACTTTTGAAAAACCAGTTGATTAAGACACCCGGATCTATAATGGTAGTGAAAGTTGGGTATGGTAGAAGAAGCATAAAAGTTATATTAACGCGGTAGAGATGAGCGCATTGAGGAGTATGCGAAACTGACAGATAGAGTTAAGAAAAGTGTGACAAGAGAACAGTGTAAGAGAAGATGTTGTTACTAAAATTTAATAAAGGATGCTTGTTGCTTGTTTGTTGTTTGGGCGTGTAGAGAGAATGGGTGAAAGAAGATTAACGGATAAAGAGTGAATGGAAATGTTGGAACGATAAGGCTTAGGCGAATTCTTCTGGACCAAATTCAGGACATTCTAAAATAAGGCCACTTCACAAGTACTCTAAACCCACAAACTTGTATGAAAGGATTAATGAGAGTGGAAGAAGCCAAGGAAGTATGCAAGGACAGTGGTAAATGGAAGGATGTGATCTCTGCCTACGCTTTGCCTTGCAAACTAGAATCATGAGACGAATAATTCCCCAGGCGTGCTAATATTACTAGTCTGATTTTAAAATACTTTTTAATATGGTACATTAACTTAAATCTTTTGAACTACACAAACGGATTTTAATACGATTATCATCAAGAGATAGAGTAATTCATATAGAACATACACCCCATATGTTTATTTTATCAAACATTCGCGATTCGGTATTTCCGCGTAATTCCATGTATTGAAAAGATTTTTTTCTGAAAAATATTTATTATCATTATGACTAATTAGTGTATTATGTATCTACTTCTTATTTGTAATTATATCGTGTTTATTTGGATTGTATTAAAATATGATTGACCCAATTGTAAAATATAAGCAAATTATCAAAGATCAAATTACCAATAACGTAATTTAAGTATAAAAAGAAAACAAAACAAATAAAAGAAGAAGGAAAACAATTATAAAATTTCTGACAAGATTCCGATTTACGTTATAGTCTAAGAGCTTGCAATCGCCAGACCGTTTTCATTTTATAAAAGCCGAAAGTCCTTCAAACCATGCTACAAGCTTACTAAGTTAATACAGTAATGGAAGTAGCACAGCCTGAATCATCCAAGTAGTAAGTACCTATATAATAAGATGCTTACTTGTTTTATATCTTTAGGATGATACACCTATTTGTGACCCTTAAGAATATATAAGTTGTAAATGTAAACTTAACGAAAGACTGGCCATCATAGGGTCTTGTTCTCTTAGGTACTCTACATAAATAGACCGTTATTTTACTGATTTTCACCTCTCTATATTTGATTGAGAGTAACATTATAGAAATTTACTCTTATTTATTTTTATTTACATATTTTTTAAAATTTTTTACAATGTTATATAATACAAAAATATATAAAAAAAAACTATTAAAAATTTATAAAAAAAATCTGCTCCTCCACTTGCGGGGTCTTTGCGGGCCCAAGCAACCGGTGGTCAGGACTCCAGAGTGAGGAACCTCCTCACAATACGCGCCGTTTCAAGGACTACTGCCTTCTGTATCCGACCCTTGATCCAACAATTAAGCGAAAGCTTCTTAAGGTGTTGGTCGAAGCTTTTCGCAAAAAGAAATTATTATTATTTCAATAATAAGTACTTTAACATTGTAAGGCAAACAGCTAAATTGAACAAACAATGAATCGGGTATAATTGAGTTGAAAATAATAAGAACACATTTCATCGATGAAAAAATCGGGTCAACAATATGAAAATCTCAAACTTTGAACAACCTCGCTGTACGGCTTTATTATTATATATTTAATCGTCGTGGTAAAAGATTTCGTGCCGTAATAAAATCCGAGTGGAAAAGTGATTTTCTTTTCTCATTTCCCGCGGTCTACTCAATGAATTCATAAAAAATGCCTTTTGTGTTCTCAAACACATAAACCAAAAAGTAAAACTATGTAAGTTTTACTAAGCTATAATAAAACTGGATTGGTTAAAAGTAGAGTTTTAATTGTTCGTCACTTAATGTGCCTATTCGTAAAGATAAAAAGGTCTCCGCTATCATATACCGCAAAAAGTATTGAAAAGTATAAAATTTTAATATGTTATATTAGTACAAATAGTGAATTTATCATCAAATCAAGTTTATAAATATAAAATTTGCCCTTTATATCATGTTATTAGGAATGTAGTCTAGGAGATAATGAAATATTAACAAAAATAAATACACACTTTAAGGCGCACGGCCTATATATTGCGATGTTAAACTAAGAAAGGATTATTGGGATGATTAACTTAAAAAGGGTAGAGAGAGGTATACATATACAAACATACCTATCAGTAGCGCTACCTAAACATATCTATAAGATGGCCCTTGACTGCTATCACACCTCATGTCAAGTGATGATGCGAAATGTAAATATAATAATTTGTGAGTGTGGAATTATGTTGGTATGTAATGTAAGTGTTTATGTAAGTGTGAATGAATGTGGTAAATAAATAAATACGAATATATCTAATGAAGTAATAATAAAATATATAAATATAATGTATATAGCCTACACTATTCTGTAAGGATGTTATTGTAACTCGATTGTGTGATTAACGAATTTGTCACTATGTCTCTCCGTCTAACGCGATACTATAGGTAGACAAAGAGACAGAGACAATTTTTTTTATCGACTACTAGATGGCCCTTGACTGCTATCATACCTGATGTCATGTGA
Source organism: Mycalesis mineus (assembly GCA_034621355.1). Classification (NCBI taxonomy): domain Eukaryota; kingdom Metazoa; phylum Arthropoda; class Insecta; order Lepidoptera; family Nymphalidae; genus Mycalesis; species Mycalesis mineus. Next base: position 11,561,292 of record CM067885.1, read on the forward strand.
TAATGAAATTTAAGATGGAAGCGGGCTAACTTGTTAGGAGTTGGATGAAAGCCACACCCCTTTCGGTTTCTACACGACATCGTACCGAAAGCCTCCTACCAGCCAGACCAAGACAAATTAAGAAAAACCTCAATCTGCCCCGCCGGGGATCGAACCCAGAACTTCCAGACAAATTAGAAACACACAATGTCAAGTAACAAAAACATAGTAACAGCATAGGACATACCTTGATGTCAGCATTCCCCCTATGGAGTATGTCGTACTAACAGTCTTTACCTACCTGTGTCTACTTACTATACCTACTCTATAAATGATCGGAGCTTTAGTACCTAAGTTATTTTTCATTCAATTTATCCATACAGTTGATCAATATAATTCAGTTTCATTAAGAGCACCAAATATTTATCGAAGCCGTCAACAAAGTCCCAATCTATTACCAGCGGATTGATTGATGAGGATTTTGAGCCATTCCATTTAAGATAATAAGTATTTCAGCCTAAAACTCCCTAGTGGCTTACTTAATGCCTATAGTAAGATTATTCAACAGTGAAATCATCATTTAGACCTAAGTGATACTCCAGTGTTAGAACTTAAGTAGGATTAACTAAGATTTCCCCCAGACAGACGAAGACGTTTTTGATTTTTTTTTACCATAATAATTTTTTACGTTAATGTTTATTTACTTTACGCACAAAATTATCACCCAGAGCCCGCCAACCCGGTGTGGTGGGTGTTCGCTCCATATCCCCTCTCCTATAAGAAGAGAAGCCTGGCTCTGTAGAAGGCTGATAATTTATAATAAAATAAATTTTTATGATAGAAGAATCTTATAAAACTCTGGACATAAATATAATAAATATATATTTTTTTCCCCTACAAATCGAGGATGACGACCTCGTGGCGCAGAGGTATTATTTATGATATTCCCGGCGGGGAGTTTGAGAATGGCGTTACCACCCTCTGAGACATATCGCAATATAATGAAATTATTTCTACGGTTAGCCCGCTTCCATCTTAGACTGCATCATCACTTAACATCAGGTGTAAACGATGTTTTTTTTTATTTTGTCGATATTTCGATCCAGTTACATATGAACCTTGGTCAAGACGAGATGCTTGCTTTATGGAAAAATAAATATAAAAATTCTTTCCGATCCTAATCTATTTTTAGCCTAATTTAGAGTCATTCGGGGTAACCGAGCGCATTGGGTAAGTGAGCGCACTGCTTCTATCTCCAAGAAGGGGCACTGGAGGTAGGAGTTTGTTTTGGTCAATCAGGGGCACCGGCAAGGTGAATTAGTTTCGGCATGCCCAAACGCCTTAATACGTGCATCTGTTAGAATTGTAAAAAAGTATTTTTGTTGATTTAATTTTTACTTTTTAGCGTGTTGTTTTAAAATTGTAGTGAAGCGGTAAGCTACGTTTTTGTTTATGAAGTAATTTTTATTTTTAATATTTAAGGTTAAGTTGAGGTTTAGTCGCCATTTGTTTGATATTAGGCATTCTGGGTAAACGTAGTGTGCGCTCATTACTTACACAAAAATCCTTTGAAAGTTAGACCTGCAAGCCCAGCTCCCCGTTACCTAAAATATGAAGACCCACCATCAATTTATGCGTAAAGAATAAGGACTGATAGCATGGATTGTTTGTTTCTCAGGAAGGTGATAATAGTATATTTGTTTGTGATTATTCTTCCAATTTCATTTAAAATTCTTCAAATTTTTGAACATGATGTTGTCATCAGATCAAGAGGTTTAATGTTAAACTACTTTATATCTGAAGTGTTCATTGTTTTATTTATATATCAAAAGATTTAATAACATATATATCACCATGACAAGACTTAATGTTAGAATTTAACATACTTTTGACTGTGTTTAAATGAAAACTAAATATTTCGTTATGATGGCTTTATATTTTTTGTGTGATGATCTAAGTTTTATTTCAATTTCTTTGTTATATATTGATTATTTATCGAATGCGCTCACTTACCCTATTGCGTCTACTTACCCCACAAGGCTGCGAACCTTCTCCGTAATTGTTCGTCTGTTAAAAATTTTGAATTAGAATATGTTTTATTTTCTATTTCAATTTGTAGGCGGAAAAATTCTTTTCGAAACATTTTTTTTATTTTCCAATGCTGTGAGGCGGTAAACAATTTGAACTTCAAATTATAACAGCAAAATTGTTTTGTTAGATAAAATGACTTTGATTTGATATTTTCAATATACATATAATACATGCTTATTGTACCTTTCAGGAATAACATTTTTTGCGTCTGTATCTCTATGATTGCACAAAGAAGATTTATATCATCAAACTCAGGAAATGTTTTTGATTGCCACCTGGTCGGAAAATGATTTTCTTGGAAATACAAACGTACATAACTTTTTTTTATTCATTGCAGGTATATACCCATACCCCTTGACTGCAATCTCACCTGATGTTAAGTGAGCATGCAATCTAAGATGGAAGCGGGTTAACTTGATAGGAGTATATCATACTCCTTCGGTATCTACACGACATCGTACTGGAGCGGTAAATCGCTTGGCGGTACGTCCGTAACTAGCCAGGCTCCCACCAGGAAGACCCGGACCCAATGTAAAATATCTCAATCGGCCTGTCGGGAATCGACCCCTTTTTTACCCGCTAGGAAACACATTTACGCATTCCTCCTGAAGGACACGGAGGGCATGTGCAACTCGCTGGCCGAGAGCGGAAGAATATCCACTAAATCCCAACGCTGCCCTCGGCATCGTATGTGACGCACCTATGGATCGATATAAACATTTTACATTGGCACCCGTTAATCGAGCCCAGGAGAGGTCAATTCCCGGCAAGGATATAAGAAGGCGACTTATAAGTCCACCACACATACCACTGCGCCACGGAGGCCGTCTGACTCTCTTCGGTATACTCTTAAGCTACTCTTAGAAACAACTAGGCAAACCGAGTATCATGCGGTTTTGATTTGAAATCAGCAACATAGTTAACTTTATTTATAACTAATACTTTATATTCCAGTTATTTCATACTCTTCGTTTGTTTGTTTAGTAACAATTGTAAGAAAATAACCGAATTCCGTGCGAAAAGAGATCTTCTCTTAATTTAAATATATTTCTGCTATTTCAAGTTATAAGTATAAAAAGTAAGTAAGTATAAGTAGTGTTATAAGTACACCTAATTTGAACTCGTAGACAACTTACAACAATATTGAGGTTCTATTATCGGATTGCGAGTGGCCAGGCAATTTGGAGAAACCCGAAAAGGATTAAACTCTATAATCACTGTTCCTTGTTTCAGCGCAAAGCTGCGATCGCATTGTACACTGGAAAGTTAGTATAAGGAACTAACATTAATCATGTCGGCAATTTTGCTTCGAAAGTTGAATACTACAGTTGTTTTTAGTTTAAGAAGTGATAGCTTTCTATGGGAGAATAAACTGCTTTGTTACGTAATTATTTACGACGCCAGTCTGTCTGGCTTCGCATTGGCGTGAGTGAGAGATGCACACTTTTTTTTTACATTATAAGTTAGACCTTAGCAATCACACATGATGCTAAGTGGTGATACAATCTAAGAGAAAGCGAGCTAACTTAGTTAGTAATAGGATGGTTTCTACCCTCAGGTTCAGGTTGGTACTCTACCCAGCCGGGAATTGAACCCAGGACCTCTGTCTTATAAATCCATTAAGCCACGGAGGCCGTAATTTTTCTTGAAAATAGATTTTTGAAATAGCATGTTATAAATTAGATGGAGAGGAAATCAAGCGTGAAAAATGTAGTGTTTCGAAGCGAAGATATAATATATTATACAGGTGCGTATCTATCTTCTCTGAAAAACGTGTTCACACATATTAAACTTAATGCTGTTAGAACCTTCGTGAATATTATGTAACATGAATTTTTTAACATACATAACATCACAGACATTCGCGACTCTGAGTGAAATTCTGGTTTTTTATTCATTACAAGTTAACCCTTGTCTCACACCTGATGAAATTTAATATGGAGATGGGCTTATTTGTTTGGAGTTGGATGAAATCCATAAGCCATTTGATTTCCACACGACATTGCACCGGAACGCTAAGTTACTTGGCGGTACATCTTTGTTGGTAGGTTGGTAACTAACTAGCCGCGGCCGAACATTGCCACCTTATTTTTTTATCGACTACAAGTTGGCCCTTGACTGCTATCACACCTGATGTTAATTGATGATGCAATCTAAGATAGAAGCGGGCTAACTTGTTAGGAGTAGGATGAAATCTACACACCTATCGGTTTCTACACGACATCGTACCGGAACGCTAAAAAATTTTAACAAAAAATATAAACGCCTTCAAAACGCACTAAAAAGTAAAAAATAACTACGTCATTTACTACTATGCCATCCAAGTAAGGCACCGACTTCATATATGTTTATACTATATGTTTATACTGTATACTTCATATACGTGCTTTTAAATACTTACCGGAAAAATTAACAAACGTACTTGTTGTCCCTACAATTTTTGAAAGTTCCCCTCGTTTTCTCCAGGATCCCATCATCAGAGTTGTCATGGTACCACCACCGGACTATCTACTTTCCAACAAAAAAAGAATTATCAAAATCGGTTCATACACGACGAAGTTATGCGCGAACATACATAAAAAAAAAAAGAAAAAAAAAAATATATATATATATATACGGTCGAATTGAGAAACTCCTTATTTTTTTAAAGTCGTTTAAAAACGCTTGGCGGTACGTCTTTGTCGGTAAGGTAACTAACCACGGCGAAAGCCTTCCACCAGCCAGACCAAGACAATTTAAGAAAAATCTCAATCTGCCCCGCCGGGAATCGAACCCAGGACCTCCTTCTTATAAATCCACCGCGGATACCACTGCGCCACGGAGGTCGTCAACCTGGACTAATTTAAAAAATCTTAATTGTCTCTGCCGGGAATCAAACTCGAGACCTCCGTCGCATAAATCTGTGCACTGCGCACATATTGGACCTTAATACATAACTTCGCTTTATCATTTGTTTATCCAACGCAATACTCTTGTCTTGAAATAGCTACATTAAAGATTTAAAAGATCATCATAAAATGTGTTAAAAACAAAAAATATTTATAAATAAAAATTGCTATTTTAGTCTCGTCCTTTCCGTCCCAAGAACTCCTGATCCTGCCAACTGACATTGTGTTTCTCGTAATACCTTTTACGCTTGGAGTGTCTGAGCCAAGCAGATAACCGAAAGCAAAGACTTTAAAAATAAATCTTAATACAGTTATCTGTGTTTACAGCCAGAATAAAACACCTCTGTGCGGCCCCATTTTTTATAATTGCTATAAATTTAACAGAGAGCTTTATGATCTGTTAATTTATATGATTTAAAATTTTTAAATTTTTAATTTTGATATCTTCCGACAGTCATGAATTCAATTATGAAGTAAGGAGCGGAATAAGCATCTAGGCGACAGTAGGTGTCTATCGTGAGTTACTGGAAAATGACAACATTATATAGAGCCTGCAAGAATAGAAGTATATAAATAAATAACATAGTTACATAGTAGTATACATCGACAGTACTTTATAAACCGTGACAAATATAGGACTATTAAGATGTTTTCCTTATTATCTACTTTAGGATCATGTACTTCCAGTTTAATCTAAAGTAGGTATTTACCTACAAATACCCTTGGCAAGCACTTACAATCCCCTAAATAAATAATTACAAGTTATATATATACAATAAATAAATAATTACAAGTTATAAATCAGCGTTAATTCAGCAATCAAGCCAACTTCTTAGTTAAACACAATTTGTTGGTGCTAATTAAGTTGTACAACTTTCTTCACTAATATATACCTACTACGAATACCTAAAATGTACTTAAAATTATTAAAACCAACAAATAATTTTGTTAGGTGACAAATTTTATTTAAAAAGTCTAAGTAGATAATAATTATTTGATAAAAAGTAAGTTTATTTTCTAAGATGCTTATTTTCGATACTTTTTAATATCATAATAATATTATGAAGAAATTTTATGTATACATGAAACTTTACTAAATTTTCAAAAGCTTTTTAAAGCTTTTTTAACCAATAAATAAATATTATAGGACAAGCATATGCTGAAAAGTTTGGTTACTATGATAACTGATGAATATGTTTATATAAATTATAACCAAAAACATTCATCACAAAACATTTTCCAGATTTTTTAACCAATAAGCTACGTTTTACCCAGAAAAACTAAACATATCCTGCGGGGTTAGCTAATAACGAAATAATTATCATTAAACCTCGACCATACACACTTTGAGTAACTTATGTAACAGTAGGTACTGTAATAAATTATTAAAATAGACGACTACGACGACTTATCTACACATTTCATACTAAAGAATCATCTTGTAGAAGCCGCCAATGAAAATTGGAATTTAAAGTTAATTGGATTTATCGCGAGACTAAAAAAAGCGGGACCAAATGGGTCGCCCTGTTGACAGCCTTTTGTAAATTGATATTTGATTAAAATACGTATTTTGATTCGTAGTTTACAAATCAAAGAAACATCCAAAATCAATAATGGGTTCTTGATTACTAACAGAAAAGCAATCTACCGTTTATACCAAACAGTGACCCATTTCAGCAATATTGAAAATTATACATTTGTCCCTTCGTAAATGATACAAAATTGAATAATGACTGGAACCACCCGCTTCACGGCCCTGGATCGTACACGCCTCATGGAGTTAAGGATATAATAAATAGCTACTTCGAGCACGCACGTTATTCTTTTCTTATGTTATATTATCCTTCGATAAAAGAATACAATATCTGTAGTTTATGAAATGGTTATATAACAGTAGTTTATAAAATTCACTCGTTTATTAATAGCGACTATTTCTAATTAAATTGTATGGTAAATACATAAATAATATATTTTAATTTCATAATTTAAGATTCACAATGTGCGAGTAGGTACATAATTTTTAAAGAAAATAAAAAAAAATAATTATAATCTACATCGAGTTTGTTTGGGTACATCTTTAGTGTCTAATAATGATTTGAATAATCTATACAAAAACCATAAAAACGGTTTATTTAGATCCATTTCATTTTATCGTTTTGATATTTTATTTGTAGAATTATAAGCGATCAAGATACTATTTTTAATAAAATTCATTAGTTTGATTTTCGACATTAATTGGTTAGTATATCAAAATACTAGTATTTTAATGCTTTTTTAGAACTTGAATTTTATAACAAATAAAATTATGAAAAAACTAATCAATAAAATGAATTTTAAAGAGTTATAAGACTTCGAATATTAAGAAATAAACAGAAGCGGCCTTACAACATCGTGACTTCATAATTATTAATGTAATGGTATAGTAGCTCAGTGCAAATTTTTATTTTGCAAGAAAGAGACTCTGGGACCCTGTTCTGCAAAGTCAAAGTGCCTATACTTTTGTGTATCATTGTCGGATTTAATTTTTATATTTATCAAACGTTATTATTTTTGTTCTCTCCATAAAATAATAAAAAAAATTGAATCGAGGTAATATTAATAGGTTAGATTCCTATTATCATCAAGGTTTACGCGGTATTCAATATCGTACTAAGTTACTTCAATAGAATGTAAATCCCATCTAAATATTCAAACTGCTGAATATGTATTAAGTAGATAGGAAGAAACTTCAAGTTACTCGAATTTCAAATATAAAGAACAGTCGTCAGATTTCAACGAAGTTGAATATTGCAAATATTATTTTTTAACACGTTCGCTGCGGCACCAATTTTTGCATACTTTCCGTTCCTGCGGCACGAGGCATAATGTTAGGGCGACACGCGGTCTATTAGACCCCACCTCCTTTTACAGACTAAAATCCATTTTCTGGCGCGAAATCAAAGATAAATGAGAATTTTGGCCCTTATTGATATAGACAGTGAATTGATGAACCCTAATCCACCGTCGCCCCGGGATCTGATGGCTAGTTTAGGAATTATTAGCAAAACAAAATATGGGATCTTATACACCTCGTAACGCACTGAAATAGGGCAAATTTTCGCTGAGATTAGTGATGGGAAAAATAATATCGACGTTTTTAAACTGTCTTAACTACGCAACGACTTGACCGATTTTGATCAATTATATCTCATTAGATCGTTTCAAGGGCAAAACCTGGCAAAACAACACAAAGCTATCAAAGGATACATTTTTTTTTAATAATCTAAATTGTGCTTGAAGGCGCCATACAGAAAAAAAAACCGGCCAAGTGCGAAACCATTAAGAGGCACCTATTACAGACTTATTATTGGAAAATAATGGATCACGGTTTATGCATAAGGTTTATCTATCTATTTGTATATGAAAATCTTAATGCAGTTCACAGAATGGAAAAAAAAGGCAACCAGAAGTAGAAAAGAAACTGTCCTATTTATTCTGCCTCGGGCTCTGTTTCTGAGTTTTTTAAAATTAACTTCTTCCGACATCGTTTAGACATGTTCGGCGCTGTAAAAGGCCGTGCTCTCCAATCGACGTGATGCACAACACTGGTCGGGGGATACTAGGGGACGTTTTAGCCTCGTTCCGCACTGCATTAAAATTATGTTAATGGAACCATTAGAGCATCTCAAATATATATTTATCTCTTTCCTACACTGGACCAAACCAAAGCTATGCCATTCGCACGACAGAGAAACTCACGTTTTTCCTTGCCGCACCACAGGGAAGTTGCATCAGGGGTGATTTAGGCCTCGCTTCGCAGTGAACGTGTTAATGGGAAAGCTCTTAACGCTTTTAAGTGCACTGCGTCCGATAAAGCACTTTCCGATGTTACTTACGTGTTCGTGCAATGTGTACATTGTACTTACTAGTAGACAAATAGTAGATGTATAATATGCTCTACTTTCAGAAGTCGTTTTGGATTGAATGTAAGCTGTAAAGTGACGGCTCATACGCGTACCTATGCGCGTAGCATACATACCTACATATTAGTAGCTAGAAGCCTAGAAGGTACGCAAGCAACGTATAAAGTTAATGCGATATAGAACAGCAAAAACGCGTTGTTAAACTATTAGGATTTCTATGGAGATGTGTGACATGGCGACATGTTTAGTAATAAACTTACCAACCAATCACACATAGGCGGTGTAAATAAGTCAATATTTTGCTGAAACTTTCAGTTTACCACAGAATCCCCCGTCTGTATACCTTACCACTAAGTATAACCAGAGCCAAACCGTCTTCCCAAAATATCTATTGTTATTTTTTCTGTCAAGTCCAAATTTTTCAACATTATTATATACAAGTATTTTTAGAATCACCATCAATTAGTATATAATATTCCACCACATAACACAGACCAGCTATTAGACAGTAAAATTTAAATTTGGATCCACCACGCTGCATTAGCATTACAGCCTATACTAAACACACCGGCATATTTAGCGGAACATAAAAAAGGTCCATAATTAAAAAAATATGGTTTCATTTTTAAATCTACTTCTTTTGTTATTTAAAGTTTCATTTGTTTAACTTAAAATAAGATCACATTAAGAACAGATTTTGCGAGTAAAGGCTATTTGTGAAAAATAGTACATTTTGAACTTGTCATGTAACCGGGAAAAGTAAAAATTAACATTAAAATAACAATTAATTAAATTAGAAAAATGGTGATTAATATTGCGTATTTCCTCCACGTGCTCTTATTAAAGTTTCTACCCGTCTAGGCATACTAAGAATGATGTTATCGATGGTATATGATACGGATATCAAACCTTTTTTTTATGTTCCGCAACATATGCCGGTGTGTGCATGTATAAGGATTTTATCTAAGGACAACAACAAGCAAAATATGTTTTACTTGAGCGTAAGATATACACCATTTATCATTCCTAGAGCCCTTCACAGTCATCATTTCAACAAAGCCCGCCTTGTGGGGTCCGACGTGAGGTCGTCATTCACAAACTTCTTATCATATCTACCCTTATATAAATCCCTTACAATATCTACTCATACTATACTATGTGAACCTATACTATGTGTTTTAAAAGAAAGACGTTATGTTTTTTTTAATATTTAGGTTATACTAAAGGAAAAGGGGGAAATACTGTTATTATGGTGCGAGTTACTCGTTTGTATTTCAATAAAAAAAGATATATGACGAGCGACACGTAGTTCTAATATAAATACATACAAATCAGAGTTCCTTTAAATACTAAATGCTTATTATACCTTTTGGTTGGACATTATCATCATCATCATTATCAGCTTATTAACGGCCAACTACAGGGCCAGGCCTCCCTCCCTGTAAGGAGGGGATATGGAGCGTACACCCACCACGCTGCTCCAATGCGGGTTGGCGGGATTAAGGTGATAATTTTTTTTTTTTTATAATGTTTCGTTTATTAACTATCACTATCAGATGTTGATGATAGTGACCGTGACCGACGGCATAACGTGCTCTCTGAGGCACGGGGGTGTAACACCACCAACTTCCAGACCCTGGGCTTGGAATGTACTGAACATTTCATAGAAGAATGAAAAAACCTCAGAATTATTCCGTGACCCGACCCAGGAATCGAACCCAGGACCTCGTGATCGAAGCCACATAGGCTAACCAAACCAACGAGGCAGACTAAAACATTAATCTGAAATAATGTGACACCAAAGTTTTTGGTTGGACATGTACATAGATAATTTATATATTATGTACATATAATAACAGGGTACTGGAAAGGATGAATGAAAAGAGGAAACTCATGTCCACTATCATGCAGAGAAAACTAAGTTTCTTTGGACACCTTCAAAGAGGAGCTCAGTTTTCCTTTCCAAGGTTAATTTTGGAAGGAAAGCTACAGGGCAAGAGAACACCTGGTCGTCAAAGGGGCGGGTATGGTTGGACGACATAAGAGAGTGGACCGGACTCAATTACCCGCAACTAAAGAGAGTTATACAAAATAGAAAAGCTTTTCGCATAATGACCGCCAAACTTCGTTTTGAGGATGGCACCACGTGATGATGATGATGACATATAATGTGTACTTAGAATCACATAATATACCTAATTATAATACTAGCTATATACATAATACAAGAACGTAATCCTAATATATTTTTGTTATTTTTAGCTGAAACATCAAATCGATTTTCACGGGACGAAGCATATTATGTTGTCACGTATATAACATAATTCAATTCCTTGTACACTTCCTGATAGGTTCTGTTTTCGTTGCATGAAATATCACGCCAATATTCAGCGAAACGGAGAAATCGCTAAAGGAAATGACAGCAACGCAATGGGGCCACGAAAATCCATTTTAAGGAATTATTGACAAGGACATCATACTGAGAATTCCTGTGAGAACGAAAAGTTTAGCTCGACACTTTTCTTTCTTTTTTTAAATTTCATATTATATTAAAGTTTCTTCTACTTAAGTCTTGCTGCTTTTTAAATATTGTTACTTACGTTTAAGTTATCACTTACCTGTAAATAAAATAATCTATCAACCCATTTAAGTACTCACCCCAGATACTAAGTATCTGGTGTAAGTTAAGTGAATACTTAAATGGTATTGAATATACCATTTGAGTGAATATTATATTTATATATTATATTTTTATTTAATATATTATATTTATATAATATTTTACGTATTTTTGTTTATATAGTGAGATATTCGTATCTCTCTCTCTCTCTCTCTCTCTCTCTCTCTCTCTCCGTTTCTCTTGGTTCGTGAGTGATAAACTCAGGAACAACTAATTTGATTTACGGTTTTCACTGCTTTATTGTAGCTAGGTTCTCATATGGCTTTTTGGTGGTTTCATTCAAATTGAGAACCATAATCTCTTCCACACTTTTGTACTATGAAGTATGTACTCTGGGTACTGCGCTGTCACAATCTTCTAATGTTCTTTATTAGAAGAATTAAATCTAGTATTTACTCTATGTCAACAAACCTATCACTAGGTAAGTTAAACAATCTCTATCAGTCTAATCTTTTCAATTGGTTCACAAACATAAAAGTTATTTGAACTGATAAGAAAAATGCACGTCGGTCGCTGTCACTGTTGTTAACTTAACTTTAATAATAACTATAAATTAAAAATTGAAAAAACCTCCTTAGAAACATGAAAAGAACCAGTCAAGACAAATTCAACGAGCCCAAACTCGATGGGTTTACTAAAAAGGTAGAGCAGGGATACGTCTCCTACCTTCGAGCCTTATCATCAGACCAGCTCAGTGGTTCCAGAAGACATTAGTGTTTCAAATGTCAGATCACATACATGCTTTTAAGCAAACTGAGCGTGTAACATTTATACCTGAACCGATTTCCACCAAACATAGCTAAGAACACTCTCGACTGAAATACCTTTCAAACAAAAAAAAACGCATTAAAATCGTATCATCCGTTTAGGAGTTATGATGCCACAGACATGCACATACACATACATTTACTTATAGTACCCCGTCATTTTTGCGTCGGGGGTTAAAAACTATGTTTGAGCGTTTATTAATACAATAATATGTAATGTGTAAGAGGGTGAAGATACTTATTTAAGATTTTTAAGTGCTGATATTGTATGAACATTTTCATTAATCCCAAAGGCCTTTATAAGGTTCTGCTGCTGCACTGTACCTGAGACAATCTCGGTTTCATTTAGTGCCACATACCTAGTAGACAAAACTTGAGCCAATTAAGGAATTGCAAGTTAAATTAATCCGGATTGGAATTTACACCTAATGTTAACTAACTACCTACACTGAGTTAGTTGTACGTACAACAACTCAACACCAAAATAATGTATCAATGTAATTTATCCCCTTGTCCAGTAATTAATTATACTACTATTTGACTTAATTTTAATTCATTAAATAAGAATAATATTGTTAGTTGAAGCAGGATTTTAAAATAATATTCTGATGTCTTCAAAATCGTTTTATTCTTTCATAATCTTTTATCTACCGCCGCATCGGAAAAGCAGTCCGTGACGAGAAAAGATGCGGCCAGAAAAACTCGACACATGCTCTTTTAAATTAATTATAAAACCACTCAATTAAAAATAATTAATATTACACTAAAATATGCATACTTTGTAACAACCGAAAGAACAGTGCCATACACTGTTCGACTATTCTAACATGTCCATTTTTACATTTTATTTTACGGCCTGGAATCTAGTCCTTTTTAAATCATCTCACGGTCGACAGACACAAGTTTACGTTACAATAGACAATATCGTACAGTATTGTCTATGGTAACAAATTGTTATATTTTAAATGCTAACAGTCGGCCTTTCCTGACCAATTCTCACGTCCCGTGAGAAAAACTTCACAATTGTCAATAACGACTACAAACTATTAAAAATATCCAACAATTCTACTTTCCTTAAATAACAACAATAAATAATATCTTTTAAACTGCGAGTTACAATTTAGTCCTAACTACGGCTACTTATAGATAAAATACTTTTGAAATTATACAAATATCAATAAATCCAAAACGACACCAGCATTATATGAATATATAGAATCATTTTGGGATAGTGTAAAAAATTGAATCTGAAGGATTCCTACATGTTCGTACTAACATAATAATACTGTAATAGTATAATGATCAAACAATTTAATCATAGTAACACTCGCACGCCATAAAATAATTCTGCTATCTTTACATTATCAAACAGTTCTTATTCAACAAACATTCTAAGTACCTACATAATCATTAAAATTTTCTGAAAAACCTATGACATCTAACAATATTTTTTTATTTTATCTGACATGTTCATTCAGTATTCTACAATATTATTAATATCAAGTAATTATTTGAATTTATTAATCTTAATAACATCTACCTATGTTATAAAATTATCATCAATGCAATATTATCTATAATAACAAGCAATTACTAAATAGACTGCATTGTCCTTAATTAATTCTGCAATATCATTTTTTTTTATTAGTTTTACCTTAGATACACTGAAATATCATACAATGATTAATCTTTCTCTAATATCAAAACAATTCATCATTTGTGACATGTACAAAACATAAAATATTTTTATAATATCTATATATTACAATATACATAGATGGTTTGTATATAAATCTAATTTCCCTAATAAATTATACTAATTAAAGTTTATGTATAGTAGAATTCAATAATTGACTTTTTGGAAATAAAGGATAGATACATAATATCATAAATTGATTATGCACTATATGGATGTTACCTACACGTTTTGAAATGATCCAGCAATATTTCTTACTTCAAATAATTTCTTATTTTATTATATATTTTTTTTAATACATAACTAGGAACAATTTTTTTATTTATAACGCTATTCTCAATTTAATTACAAAAATAATAATAATAAATAAAATATTTCAATTAACTGTTTATAAAATACTGAATTTGCATTTATTAGAATTATTTTAACAAACGTTTTAACCCTAGTGATAACTGTAACCAAATGATTCTGCAATATCTCAAATATAAAAAAATATCTTTGTCACACTGGCATTTTATAAACTGATTATGCATTATCTCTAATATCAAACTATTTAACCTTAGTGACGAATACATGTTACAAAATAATTCTGTAATATCTCAAATATCAAACAACTATCTTTGTGAGACTGACATTTTATAAACTGATTATGCATTATCTCTAATGTCAAGTATTTCAACTTTAGTGACGACTACATTTCACAAAATAATTCTGTAATATCTCAAATATCAAACAACTATCTTTGTGACACTGACATGTATAAGCTGATTTCATATTATACCTTATAAAAAATATTTTGACTCTACTACATGTTACAAAATAATTATGCTATATCTCTAATAACAAACAATTATCATTATGACACTGACATACTATAAACTGATTATGTATTATAGCTATGATCAAACATTTATTACATCTCTCTTATACTAAACTCTCTCTCTAAAAGTCTCTCTCTCTTTCTATGGCCAAGTGACCCCTTTATGTTCACACATCAGCCTCTACATTCACAACTACTTGGCCGAACAACCTCTAAAGGTTCACACAGCAGCCTAGTAGAGTGACTTCTCTATCCACAAAAATAGCCTCCACATTCACAACTACTTGGCCAAACAAGCTCTTATGGTTCACACAGTAGCCTAGTAGAGTGACCTCTCTATTTACTACAATCTAGCCGAGTGACAACTTCATGTTCACAACAGCCTAGTTCTGTTCACAACGACCTGGTCGAGTGACCCCTTTGCCTATAATAATTATGTTTGCAATAACTTTACTGTATTTCTAATCACAATAAGTTTACATTTGTCACTTATCTTTCAAGTAAACTATAAACAAAATTGTTTCAAAACTGCAAATATTAGTCTTATTAGAAATAATTTAAATACAGCTTGTAATTAAATATCATTTCATCTTATCAAAGCTTATAAACTCTAAACAGAAGGATAGTAATAAGACGAAGCACTAAACAAAATAACTATTCGGAATTGATTCACTACGTCTTTATTTTCAGTAGCTCGCCAAATAATAGACCTCTATCAATTTGTAATTAAATGTACCTATATAATATTATAAGTCAGTTAAATATCCTTTTTCGATACACCTCGAACATTTGATTTACTGCTTTACAATTATCTGTTTGACTTCCGGTAAAACGTTACTTATATTTGGAGTACTAAATAATTAGTCGATTATTCATAACAATTTGATTATTTTTATATTATATATGCCATTGTAATATAAATATATGGCTAGTTTTACTGCTATTTGATAGTAAACCATTTTTTTATTTATCTATCTTGATAATTTGATGTCTACTGATGAATAAATATATCCTTGCTAGGCAATATATGAATTCGACAGATGTAATTTCGACATAACATACTCGTATTGTGTGAAAGTTGTATTAATCTACAATTATCTGATCATTTATTTACAGTGTCAAATTACGTAAAAGATTTACATTACTGATTTCCGTGAATAAAAGTATAATTATAAATAAATAAAAGTATAAGTATAAGTCAGTCAATAACAGCAATAACGCCTGGTGTAGTTAATAATCACCCGCGTCCTTTTTTGTATTTACTATCATCATCGCTATTTCGTCAGCCTTGTTTTTTTCTAAACTCAATGCTTCGAAATCAGTGAACACATTCCAACTTCGTACATTTAATACTTATATATATTTTTTTTCATTTATGTTATCATTACGATTAATAATAACTTTTATATTTGAACTTCATAAATAATAATATTATTGACATAGGAATTATACGAAATTTCTATATTTAATAAACCTATTCCAATAAATAAGTCTTCTCATACCAGAATTCTAATTTTTATGTACGAATATGTATTTTACTATCAATTTTAATTATAATACTTAATTTGAAGTGTATAACACAGAAAATTATATTAAAAGATTTGTTTTAATTTTTCTATTTAATGTCCTTTTCCAAATAAAGTATTATCGGCTGAGTTTTCATTTTAGACTGATTTCAAATGATTTTTGCTAACCTTCAATCCAAACTAATCTACATTATAATAATTAATCGAATTTGTCCTTAAGTATTATTACTATGTTTTTGAACCTGATGAACTTAAGCGTTGAACATATTTTAAAATTATATTATTAATACCTGATCTCACTTCGCTCACTGTTTCTATTTGATATACTAAAAGAATTAATTTAGTTGCAACATCTTCTTGTATTTGTAATTATTTTAATAAATATACTAAATTAGATTTTATCAACTAAATATCTCAATTATTAAACAACAATTGTCAATCCCAAAATAAATTAAATGAAACTAATTGAATATAACAATTAATATTATTTATCTACGTGATTAACCGTTATTACCAGTTTAACCAGATCAGATAATATTTTATTTTTTTTTAAATTAAATTCTAACCTCGTCCATATATCCAAACCCTCAACGTGTTGTTACTTGCCTGTCTAAACATGAACTATACTACAATAATAATGAATAGTATGACTTTAGTCACATAAAATTTTATTAAATACCTACCCTTCTATAGTGGTAAATTATAAGAATTCAAATGATATTACGGAGGCCATCGATATGACGAACATAATTAGATATTTGAAATAATATTTATTCTTGAACAGATTTAATTAACTAATAAACAAGGCCATCCCTCTTTGCTCATCCATATGTCATAAATGTATTCCATTACTTTGTATTACACTGTGTCGATTTGGTGTGTATGTAAAGCGTTAAATAAATAATATTCAATTCGCTGTAAAACTGATGATAAAGATCACTGAAGAACTGAAGGCTCTCTTATTTCTTATGTCAAATCAACTAATCCTAAAAACTAAAAGTCATCACAGTCATCCTAAACCAGCCACTTAATTATAATAACCTAAACAGCTACATTTACATTACATGTAAAAATAGAAATTATTAATATCGAATCATAGCACACCTACTAGAAAAATGCTTAACAAAATTATTATATTTATAAATTTCTCTTTCGTCTTTAAAATATAAATTTTCTTTCAATTTTATGTTTACCCGTCGATGTAAAAATGCCAAAACGTTGAGCATATTTAATATCAAGCTAAGAAAACATGTTGCTTTATTACTACTAATGCTTACACTGTGTGGTAGTAATCATTTCTCACTGACCATCATAAGTATTCAAATAGATCTTAAATAATAAATAAATGTTATGCTCGAAATGTTTGTTTCGGATCTAGAATTTTGGATATCTTTAATCTCAACTTTTTCTTTTTATTAACTTTAAGATTTTATTTACTACTACAAGTTATGTACCAAAGTATTTGGCACTAAAGTATGTTACCTATAGTTTATTCATTTTCTTGAAAGAAATAAAAAATGTAAACAAAAGACCGGTGTATGAAAAAAGCGGACGACTATTATCTCTGTTTTTATCTCTTATAAACAAATATAATGTTAGATTTTCAAGACTGATTAATTTATTTTCTGTCGTTTTAATGGCTCAATTGTAAGAATAGTATTTTATGTACTGGATACTACTTAAGTAATTTCATATATATTATTTATTCATCGGATGAACCAAAATAAATCTATTAAATTTTTACTTTAGAAATTAACAAGTATGTACTGAAAGATATTTAATCTGGCAATTCTTTAGTGAACCAAGCTTGGTTTCGCTAGGACCACAATTATATACCTTTGGAAACTCTCACAATTATACGCAAAATATCATTATTATTATCCTTCTTTACATAAAAGTAAATTATCTGAGTCACCTATCAACGCTATTGAGATTCCCATGGCAGCTGTATCTGATGACCACGATACTGCATTTTACTGAAACGGTAAAAAAGAAGAGCATGTACCTATGTGTATTCTTAAAAACATTGCTTTCAGTTTTGAAATTATATTAAATTTTATTTCCAAAATAAAATAAAAAATTGAATGTAGTTGAAGTGTATGAAATTATAATTTTACATCACCTTTTGGGCAATTAACGACGACGGCGGTTGTCGATCGTAAGCGGCTACAATACTCCATTTTCCAGTCATCGCTATTAAGACTCCATGACAGCCATACTTGTCGGCCACGATATTATATTTTACTGAAACGATAAAAAAAAGGCATGTACATATATTCTAAGCAACATCGTTTTAAATTTTGCAGTTAAATATACGTTTTTTTTTTCAAAACGAAAAATGAACATAAAATATGATCTAATTTCGAATGTGGGTATACGTATAATTCTTATAGTATGAAATGATAATTTTACATCACCTTTTCTAGGTTATTTCTTTCTCGGGCGTAGTCCACAAACGGGATGATTTAAGTTTTCTTCCCAGCATCCCTCTTCTGAACTGTTAGTTGAAGCAGGATTTTAAAATAATATTCTGATGTCTTCAAAATCGTTTTATTCTTTCATAATCTTTTATCTACCGCCGCATCGGAAAAGCAGTCCGTGACGAGAAAAGATGCGGCCAGAAAAACTCGACACATGCTCTTTTAAATTAATTATAAAACCACTCAATTAAAAATAATTAATATTACACTAAAATATGCATACTTTGTAACAACCAAAAGAACAGTGCCATACACTGTTCGACTATTCTAACATGTCCATTTTTACATTTTATTTTACGGCCTGGAATCTAGTCCTTTTTAAATCATCTCACGGTCGACAGACACAAGCTTACGTTACCATAGACAATATCGTACAGTATTGTCTATGGTAACAAATTGTTATATTTTAAATGCTAACAATATATTCTATTTAATATTTGTTATGCAAAGCAAACCTACAGACAGTCACATTTGCTCCAACAGACAACCTACGCTTTACCTACCATTATCAGCCTAAAAAAGGCCCAGTGACCCACTGGGGTCAGGTCAGGCCTCCCTCCTTGTTGAAGAGGGGATATGGAACCTATCAGCGTTGACCCAACACGCTGCACCAATGCGAGTTGGTGGATTTAGAATGATAATGTTAATAAATTCATTAATGATCTCTATCAGATGTTGATGATAGTGACCGGAACCGACAGCTTAACGTATTCTCCGAGGCATGAACATATAAGACCATCAACTTTACGTTATCGGTCTTAGAATTTACAGAAAACTTCTTAGAAGAAATGGAAAACTCAGACTTGTTATCGGTGCTACATAAGGCCAACAACATACAACCACTAGACCGAAGCAGTTACATTATCATCTTATTAAGCAAATAAAGCTCTCTTATTTAACGACGGAATTCACAACCCGAAGATTTCTTAAAGATTCAGAAGTCCTTAAGGAGGGCTGAAAGACACTTGTTTATCAACGAAACCGTGCACTTGAATTTTTTTCAAGTACCAAAACATTGAAGTAAAAATTCTTTGAAATCATTAGAGGAGTCCTCGTAACAACTAGGTTTCAAAGAGTACGGAGTTAAAGAATCTTGCCAAACTGCCTTGTTCGTCTAGTGGTAAGCTTATTTGCCTAAGATTTGAGCACTGGGCCGTATCTTCCAGTGGTATGCGCGGTGGATTTATAAGCCGGAGGTCCTGGGTTCGATTCCCGGCGGGGCAGATTGAGATTTTTCTTAATTTGTCTTAGTCTGGCTGGTGGGAGGCTTTTGTCGTGGCTAGTTACCACCCTACCGACAAAGACGTACCGCCAAGCGATTTAGCGTTCCGGTACGATGTCGTGTAGAAACCGAAAGGGGTGTGGATTTTCATACTACTCCTAACAAGTTAGCCCGCTTCCATCTTAGATTGCATCATCACTTAACATCAGGTGTGATAGCAGTCAAGGGCCAACTTGTAGTCAATAAAAAAAAGCTCTAAGTAATCATTCACAGCCCAGAGTTGTGAAATTACTGTTACACTCCCGTGCGTGAAGAGTACTCTCAAGCCTTCAGTTTCTAATGTGTTGACTATCATTAACATCTACTTGTATTAGTGATCTGTTTCAAAGTGAAACATTATACATAAATTAAATTATGTAACTTACCTAATTGGAATAACTTATCGCATTTAAAATCAGCTTGAAGAGTAGCAGAGAAAACCCAACATAGATTCGATTTGCAAAGTTTGATTACAGCCTACCTGCTTACCTTAACTTCCATAGGTGTACTTCGTACTTTGCCACTTCATCGTCCTCAAGCTAATTAGGTAAGGGTGGGCACAAACGATTATTTTTAAAAATGTATCTATACAAGTATTCTTGGATCTAGATTCGACCCACAACGCTAATTAGAAAAAGTCAGAGTAATTTTTAACGTTGTGATGATGACCTATAAATTTTATTAAGAACTTGATTAAGTTTATAATAAAATTGATTAATTTGATTAAGTTTTTGACGATAATATTTACTAATTGGAGGTGAAGGGTTAACTTCAACTTCTTGTTCGACTGTTTTCATACTTGCTACTGAAAATTTCTTTCAATAGTTGGTACCTATTAGGTAACGAAAGCCCAAAGACTCCAGTCCAGGGACCTCGTGGTTTCTATAGGACAAGTCAATCATTAGGTACACTAAAGCCATGTTTTTAGCAAATTGATTTTAATTTAATAATATTTTTCTGTTGCATATTCGTTGTAGGAAACATCAGAAGACTGCAGAAGCTCTGCCAGACTGTAACTCGAATGTAAAAGAGAAGAATGTTGACGAATAGATTACTCTGAGACTGTTCCTCTCCTGTAAGACTCGGACCTCGGTTAGTCGGGCCGATAAAACACGAAAATAACAACATAATACGCTATCTTAGATTACTGTCTTAATAAAAATGTGTACCTATGTACGCTGTATAATATTATACATTTGAGTAGATAATAAGAACCTTTAGTGAAGGCTCAGAGTCACTCAGCGGGTGATTAAAAAAACAATGCTCGGAGTATCTCTAAGTAACGGATATAACTCTGCGAGTTGCAGAACTGAAGTGGAATAGGCGGAGCACGTGGTTCGAAGAGCTGATGGTGTTGGTGGAGCACCCACTAGGTGCACTGACGACTTCAAACGTGTCGCAGGGAGCCGCTGGCCACGGGCGGCTCAGGATCGTTGTGTTTGAAAGTCCCTAAAAAAGGCCTTTGTCCAGCTGTGGATGTTCATCGTCTGTTAATGATGATGAAGATGATGAAGAAACTTTTCGGGTGACATCCACTAAGATGCGAGTTTAAACTCGGTGATTTCAATATTACTTAATAGCCATGTATTGCTGAGCTATTACCTTGATATCAGTATAACGTTTACCTAACATTGTACTCTGTAATTAATATTATTCACTGATTAATGGAGGGACGATGTCTTTTATTTTAGACAAGGGACAGCTTATGCAAATCACCAAAGCGAAACAACGGCAACGCCAGGGCTCTATCTAGGGCGATAGCGCCATATTTCGGTCGTATCGACATTTTTAGGCCTTCAAATAGTTTATCAATTATTATTATTATTTGCGATATTTGTGTAAGTAGATCTCTCTCGTACTGTCGTCTCGTAACTTACTATATGAATACATATTTCATATTTTATCGCAAGAAAAGTAAAAAAAAGTGGTAAGTAAATAAGGTAACTAGAGCAAATAGAGATATTTTCTTTTTTCGTTTACTCAACTGAGATAATTCTATATACCTAGGGTAGGCCGAGGCAAAATAGGTTACTTTTTCTTAAAGCATTAAATATAGGTATTACCATTGTTCTGTTTAAAATATTGTACCTATATATTGGTATCATTATTCCCTGTCCGTATTATAACTAACAAAGCGATAGCAATACTGAAAAAGTAACTTTCTTCTCTAAAAATCAGAAATTGTTAATAACGAGAAATATCCGATCATAGGTGAAGTGAACAACTTTATTATAAGATTAAATTCGAGTCATCTTCACTATTATGTCTATTATATAGATGACAATATTTTATCGATTTTAGTAGAGATCCCATTTCGATCGAACTACCAATCTTACATAAGTCGACGTAAATCTGTACAATGCTTTATTGTACAGCGCGTAGCTCAATTAACGCTTGAGTCACCGATTGGGTATCTTCTGCGATAGTGAAATGTCAGTGTGAAAAATGTGT
The DNA here is from genome assembly GCA_034621355.1 of Mycalesis mineus. Taxonomy (NCBI): domain Eukaryota; kingdom Metazoa; phylum Arthropoda; class Insecta; order Lepidoptera; family Nymphalidae; genus Mycalesis; species Mycalesis mineus. Next base: position 11,583,833 of record CM067885.1, read on the forward strand.
CAAACGGGGGAAAATGCAACCTTATTATTAACTGCCGGCAATCTGACATGCAGAATAATTGATCTATTTAAAAGTATTTTGTCTTTCTATTCCAATTTGCCATGTCACCCGAATCGCCTCAGTCTACCCTACCGTATTATCTTAATACATTGTAATATTAAATTGAATATATCTTTATATTGTTAGGAAATATTTTATGAGACGCATTTATTTCGATTCTATAATACTATAGTGATTGAGAATAATATTTATAGGTACCTAAAATACTACTACTACTACTACTACTTAGAAAGGTATCTAATTAGAATGGAATACATAATTTGGGTTTAAGTTATTTCTATATCATCAGTATCACTATAATAAGCAGTTAGGTACATATTCCAAAAATCGTGAAAAGAAAATACAATAATTAATTGTAATTTCAATCAAAAATGTACAAATTGAGATGAGATAAATTATAATTTTGGACATAACTATGGCAGGGACAATGTCAAGTTTTAGACCCCACCTCTATTAGCATAAGCCTATGACAAAGAAGGGCCCTTTGTGAGCTGTGACTGTGAAAAATGCTTTCAAAGACGCGGCTTAAAAGGACTTTAACAACTTGGATACGCGTGCAAATAATTTATGCCATACCTACTCGTATTAACTACTTAAGCCACTTCTAAGCTATAGTTTAGATGTTAAGAGCTTGTTAAGAAAACGATCGAGCTATTTTTAAAGCACTTATTCATTGCTTTAAAAATTCAGAATGTGTTTATATGAGAATATTCAACAACTCTATATATCTATATGCAGAGATGTGATTTATTTGAAATACTTCTATTTAAAATGCAAATACAAAATGCGAAATACCTATTTTGTATTTTGCCTTTAAATGCTTTTTCACAAAAACATTTTGTATTTTATTTGAAATACCTTTTGAGATGTATTTTGCATTTTTAAAATTCATTTCAAAATGCAAAATACTTTGTGATTAAGTTTAGCCAACATTACCAGTCAAACGAAATGAACAAATGACGCTTGTATTGCCGAATTATTTTGACCGATAGTGGCTAGCCAAGCGTGCCTATTTTTCTTCTTTGGTCAGAGTGCGCGCCTTATGTCTGATACTAGTCAAAAAAATTAATAAAAAAAATTTTGTCTGTCTCTCTGTCCTTTATTTTATCTCTGTATTTTTAATTTAGATAAATCCTTGAATAACCAATGTTATTCAAGGATTTATCTAAATTTTCAAAACTTATATCGTATAAAAATATCATACGATTTGGCAAAAGGTATTTTATTTTGAAAATACCTATTTTGCATTTTGCATTTGAAATGCAAAACTCAAAAGTATTTGGTATTTTGCATTTGAAATAGTAAATCTGAAAAGTATTTTGCATTTTGTATTTAAATGCTTTCATGGTACCATTTTGTATATCTCTGTCTATATGTATATCTACAATAATGAAGCGTTTGAGCACCGCCTTTAATTAAATCAAGTTTTTTAATCACCTGTAACTTACTGTACCTAATACATACTCGTAACTGTCTATACCGGCCCTCCCCTGCGTAGCTGAATAAAATATCTATCAAACATATTTTCTTGGATGATCCCTACATAAAATACAGTGCGTGTCTATAGTAGATTTTTATAAAAGGAGCAGAAAAGACCCATTATATATATACGAGGTATTTTATTAAGTAGAAACCGAGTTATAATCGAAAGAACAATGGCAAGAACCCATAAAACATTTTATTTGAAGGGTCTATGTAGGAAAAAATTTAAAAATCATAGTGGTTCTATTACAGAGACATAATCACCAAGATTTTTCGTTTGACGAGGCCACAAAAAGTATTTACATAATAGGAATAGGCAAGCACAGTAAGTTGTGACAAAAAGCACGCAGTTTACCGCATGGGTCAACTAAATAGTACCTATAGTGATTTAAAACAATACTAGGTGTCACTACTAGTAGTGATTGCCATATTGGCTTACTTTGCTTGTTTTCTAGACTCTGATTGTGCGGCTGTTAACACTATATCTATGTTAATAACTATTTCACTTTGTTTTATTTTTGTATAAAATATTGTGTAATAAATACATACATATATATGCGAAAGCAAAATTGCTAGTGCCATCTAGTAGAAAAGACGTGTAAACTCCTAAAAAACTGATTCGCCAGTGGCGCATCTATTGTGTATATAATAACCAGTATTGTGATTTGTTACCAACCATCAATACTTAGAGGATATTTATAATTAAGGGTAGTTTATAATCTGTGGACATCATCATTTCTAATCTTTGGACATCATCACGTGACAGCCGGAGGTCAGTATTGATTCTATAATATGTACCAACTTTCATTCCACCATCTTTTAAATGCATTGATTATTTATCTGCAATGATTATTAACCGATAGGATGTAGTATTTAGTTATTATTATCTACATCAATATTAATACTTTTTAGCATAAATTAAATTCATAATTAGTTATTTCTTTACGTCAACAATTATACAGTTACATCCGGATTGATTATATTTAATTTCTTGAGTTTATCTATCGACGTTATTTGTTCGTACGATATTTGTTCCCATAGGTGTGACCACATCCCTCCATTTGCCACGGTCCTTGCATAGATCCTTAGCTTCTTCCACTCTCATTAATCCTTTCATACAAGTTCGTCGGTTTAGGGTACTCTTGACCTGGCCATTATTTAAAATGTCCTGAATTTGGTCCAGGAACATTCGCCTAGGCCTTCCCCTTCCACCATTTACATTCACACTCGCCTTGTAAATCTCTTTTGTTAATCTTCTTTCATCCATTCTCTCTACATGTCCAAACCATCTAAGCATCCCTTTCTCAATTTTAGTCACTACATCTTCTTTTACACCACACTTTTCTCTTATCACACTATTTTTAACTTTGTCACACAGTTTTAACCCGCACATACTCCTCAATGCTCTCATCTCTACCGCATTTATTTTACTTTTGTGCTTCTTCTGCCATACCCAACTTTCACTACCATACATAAGTGTGGGCACCAACACACCTCTATGCACAGCCAGTCTTGCCTTTTGGGACACTTTCTGGCTGTTCATAAATGCATACAGAGCACCATTCACCAAGTTCCCAGCATTTACTCTTCTTTCAATATCACTCTCACACGTTCCATCTTTCGTAAATTTACTACCCAGATATACAAACTCTTTTACTTCTTCCACTTTTCTCCATATTACAATCTATCACAATATTACAATCTGTCACATATTCATCTCTTTCAAAAACCATTACTTTCGTTTTGCTAACATACACTTTCATTCCTTTCCTTTTCAGAGCTACATTCATAATAGTTACCATTTTCTGTAACTCATTAGCAGACGATCCAAGTATTACTTGGTCGTCGGCATAGAGAAGACATTTGATGAGTAACTCTTTCATTCTTAAACCAAATACACTTTCCTTCAGATCTGTCAAACAGTTGTCCATGAATAAGTTAAACAGCCATGGTGACGCTACACATCCTTGTCGTACCCCTCGCTCTACTAGGAATCAGTGTATGCCCCATTTGTTCTGACACAAGCACTAGAATTGTCATAAAGAGATTTCAGTGCTCGGATCAAACTGCTGCTCACCCCATACGTGGACAATTTTGACCATAGTTCATCCCTCACCACACGGTCATAGGCCTTTTCTAAGTCAATGATAGCGCAATAGACTTTTTGGTGTTTAGCTAAGAATTTTTCAGCAATACACCGTAAGGAAAAGACCTGATCTGTACACCCCATTCCTTTCCTAAATCCTGCTTGCACATCCCACATTTTTCCATCAGTTTCATTTATCAACCTCTCAGTCAACAACTTTGCATACAGTTTGCCGACAATACTAAGAAGGCCCTTTTCCCTTATATATTGGAACAATTACAGCTTTAGTCCAGTCTTCTGGAACTTGCCCTTTCCGCCCAACATACCTAAGTTGAAAAGGCAGTACAACTGACTTGCAACAATACCGCGTCCAGCCTTCAGCATTTCGACTGACACTCTGTCATAACCAGGGACCTTACCTGATTTCATACATTTCAACGCTTTCATAATCTCTTCCATATTAATCTCACTGATATTGATCTCACTTTCATTATTTTCCGCAGGGGATATGTCAGTCCCTGCTTCATCTCTTTCAAATAAACTTTCGAAATGTTCCTTCTATCTCTTCAACATGCATTCTTCACCTTTTATCATACTACCATCTGATTTTCTGATTTTACTCAGATCCGGGGTAGTGGACCTTCCTCGAGCATACCGTATGGATTTCCAGAAAAACTTAATGTTAGACTGAAAATCATTGGTAAGTCCTATCATACATATCTCTACATTCTTCTTTCTTTCTTCTCACAGCTTCCTTAACGCTCATTTTCACTCTTTTGTAGTTCATTCTTGCATTCAAAACATCATCATTTGTTTCTCTTTTCATTCTTTGGTTAGCTTTTGTAGCCAACCAATCTAACCACGCTTTCTTTTTCTCACATACAACATCCTGTATACTTTTATCCATCCACAGATTCTTTTCTTTTTTACTTTTCCTCCCTCTAGACATCCTGCATGCATCAATGGCAGCACTTACCACTCCATCTTTAAACTTACTCCAAAAACGTTCAACCTCTTTCACTTCATCAACACGATCATTCAGATTTTTAATGTATTTCTCTCTTACATCATCCTCTTGCAATCTATCAACTTTTATCCGTTCTAGGATGCTCGTTTTTTCTTTTGGTCTATGCCGCCACCGATTAAAAAGACCACTAACTCGGCAAATAACGAGATAGTGGTCCGTGTCGGTTTCGATCCCGTGGTATACGCGAGCATCTAGAACGTTTTTCTTCAGTCTTTCATCCACTACCACAAAATCAATCATACTTCTTGCATTCCCTTCTTCCCTTGTGTACATATGAATCTTTTTGTGGGCAAACATAGTATTTTCCACAAAAAGATTATGTTCCAAACATAACCCTAGCAAACATTCTGCATTTTCATTCACTCTTTTGTCACCAAACATACCAAGTACTGTTTCATACCCATCACGTTTCAAACCAACCCATCCATTAAAATCTCCTAACATAATTACCCTCTCATTCTGTTCGCATTTATTCAAAGTATCTCCCAGACTTTCCCAAAACTCATTTATTTCTTTAGCGGCATTTTTGGACTTTCTTGGACCCGGATCCGTTGGAGCATATACTCCTACTACAAATATCCGGGTCAATCCAACTTTTAACCTGATCCAAATGAGTCTTGGGCTCACATACTGAACTTCTTTCACACAATCAGCCATTCTTTCGGAAAGGATGATACCTACGCCCTGGCAGCCTCTTCGGTCTCTAGAAACGCCGGACCAGTAGGCTGTACATCAGTCATGGTTTGTGGTATCACATACTTTCCTTTTTGTTTCATTCACGCAGAGCACATTTATACGTCTGGCATCCATCATCTGACATACTTCATCTACCTTTTTGTTCATTCCTCCTCTAACGTTCAATGTAGCAAATCGGCTCTCCGCTTTTCGCCCCCATTAGGAACGAGACGTGATGGATCACGAATCTCATCGCCGCCCTTTATGACATTCAATTTTTTAATTGTCATTGCGTTCCCACGAGTAGCGAGGGGAAAACAGAGTCCATTCTGGCAGAGCCCCGCATGCCGGAATAAGGCTAGCCTTTTTCTGGGTTCACCCGGTCCCAGGGCAACCGCTAGCGACTAGGCATGCCCCTAGCCACGAGTCCCTCGGCACGGCAAAGAAAGTTGGTACATATTATAGAATCAATACTGACATCCGGCTGTCACTCGATGATGTGCACAGATTATAAACTACCCTTAATTTAAAAAAATATCCTCTAAGGATTGATGGTTGGTAACAGATTCTAAGCCACCATCGTATATGAATTTAATGAAATAAACGTTCATTTATTGATTAATTTAATCTCAGCTTTAACATGTAAAACTAATTTAGTATAAAATAATAACGAATTAAATTATTAAGTTTTGTATAAGTCACATTTGTATACGCCTCCGAAATCACTCAGGTATAATCTTGCCATTGTTCTTTAGCCTCACATAGTAGGTACACTTAACTTTTCACTATGACTACGAGGAATAATTCAATAGTTAGAATTTCATCAATTCAGTTTTTATATAGACGGTTTTGAAAATCTGTTATTCATTTTAGGTAAACTATCAGACTACAAAATACACTTTCGTGTCCTAGCAGACAATGATTAATGGTCGTTACACGACATACAATAGTCGACACAATAAACAACTTTCCGGCGAATTTGCTCCGTGTGCAAGCATTAATTTATTTCACGCTTGTCGCGTTCTCATCCGGCTAGACAACTAGGGTACTGATTCAGTTTTACAGAGTCAATGTAACAGCATATAAAATTGTTGCTCGATTTAAAATACAAGCATTTGATAAAAAATAATATTTTCGATGACCTTTAGTCAAGCTAAGGGGGCTTTATAATTTATAGTACAGTAGATGTACTTGTTGATTCATACCTATATCAAATTAATGTAAATAATTTGTGAGTGTTGATTTGATTGTAAATTCTAATTTAGTAGATCTTGTATATGGAGTGGTATAGTAAAATAGAAAAAGGGCTAAAATTAATTTGATTTCTATTGGAACAATACAGCGAAAACCATAAAGCATTTGCGCCAAGTTGCATGCACAAATTCACGATTCAGAACTTCGTTTGAGAGTAGTCGAGATTCAATACCAACGGACAAAAGTTACAAGAGTTTTGTGTAACTTGATTCGCTAATATACACCTAAACAAAATACTAGTGACTGACTCATCGCGAGATTTATACAAATCTACTCTTGGCTGGAAGCATACTTACTTTTTTCCCTATGTAATCGCTTGTGTTCGCGGACCTTGCGCAGTGGAAGTCTAAAGCGGCCATAAGGACGAATTTCTTGATACTCTCTCGTGAACAGGAGCTGCGTGGGTGATTGCCTGGTGGGAAGCTTTCGCCGTAGCTATTTGCCACCCTACCGACAAAGTCAGTGTGATAGCAGTCAAGGGGGGAACTTGTCGATAAAAAAACCCGCTAGTATCAGATATCATTAAATTATGTTTTGAAATGTTCTTTCCGCCTTTGATACCTATATTGCTGAGAAAAAAATATACACATCGCACCTCTATATCTAAACAGGTATTAACTCAAAAAAGCTCATTTTACAGGAGAGGCAAAAAACTGATTGCCGAGTCCCTGTGCTTAGCAGAAGTTTTCTGTATAGATGTATGAACTTTATTTTACAACTGAATATGATAAATATTAAGAATCTTGGGTTTTAATAAAGGGCTGGGTCTTAATAACGCATTTTGATAGATGCTTCCTTATAGCTTATCAATTTGTGTATATATTTTTGTATTATTTTGAGTTGAACCCATTTTGGTGATTTTCGTTTTAAGTTGGCCCTCTTTTGTATTTACCTTGCCAATAATAGTGGTTCAACTCAAAATGTTTCATTAATTAACTCAGCACTAACTATAAAAATGGCAAAAAAAACAACTAGAAATAATGCTCCATCAAATTTCAACAATATGGGTGTAACCCAAAATAACTCCAATTTGTTTAAGCCCGGTACGTGCATTCCACTTGTAAATTTGGCCCCAACTGGCGTAGGCGTTGTCGCTGTTTTGGATGCGAGGGGGTGGGGTCGCTCGTTCAACAATATAGGTATACAAAGAGATCTAGCGGCGACTATTGGTAATAGTTTTGAATCTGATTTATTGGCCGGAATTTGTCATTTCAATACCTATGTATTGAAATGACAAATTCAAAGGTGTTCATAACTCAAAAATCAAGAATTATGAGTTAGTTCCTTTAGATTTAGAGGTGCGACATGTCCTCTTTTTTATCATTTACAGCCGCCATTATAAAAATTTATAAAGACTATGTCAGTACAACAATTTTGGCGGATTCATCATCTCAAGTCAAAATACTTCTAGCCGTTAGGCTGTAGCGTGAGCCAAAGAAATGGATATGTATGTATGTAGACATACATAAATGAGCATATTTAAAAACATTACCCTGCTTGTGACGCATGCGGGTAAAAAGAAAGGTGTGCTAGGTTTATAAAATAAAACACCAAATAACTTAATACTTTACGAATATAATATTATAAAATATTTTCAGCCTATCCAAAACATAATCTTAGGGGATCTACAATTATTTACATAAAACGAAAGGCGGAACCACTAGGTGGCGTTCAGTCGTCGTGGAGGCGCTCGGGCGCGGGGAAGCCGCGCGCGCACGCGGGGTCGGGCGCGGGCGGCGCGTGCGGCGCGGGGGACGCGGGGGACGCGGCGGGCGACGCGGCGGGGGACGCGCTGCCCAGCGGCGACGGCAGCGTGGCGTACACCGTGGGCCGCGGCGGCTGGTACGACGGCGCGTACGAGTCGCTGCGGGGGTTGTAGAACGGCGAGTCGTCCGCGCTGCAGTCCAGGTTGGGCGAGTAGGGCGTCACCGCGCCACACGACGGCGCGTCGTCGCTCGGCCGATACGCCGGAGCCACCGGCGCGTACACCGTGCGCCTCGGGGGCTCGGCCTCCGGCTTGTGGTGTGACGACGGCGCGTACGCGTCCGACCAGCGCGCTTTGCTCGGTGTGAAGTCTCCCTTCACGTATAGTTGTATAGGCCGCCTGAAGCCCTTGCTCGCGTGCTGCGGCACTCCCAGTATGCAGCACTTGCTGAACCCTACTTCTGGCGAGAGGAGGTACTCCCTGAACTTGTTAGGGAATAGCTCGATGGAATTGAAGTTCTCGTAAATGGTTGGCTGTAACAATAAAAAATTAAGACATAAATATAGTTTTCCAATTTATTAAATTTCAATAAGAAAACAACACAATAAACAGAATTCACACTAGTTCATATCATCATTATAGCAAACGCCTGCGACTTCGCCCGCGAGCAAAATAGTTCATTGCATTTATTCAACCACATCCAAAAATCGAAAAAAATATGTGAGCCTTTTTGAAGAAAAGAATGAGTATAGCAAGCTCTCCTTAAAGGATAGATATATGCCTTTGGAGGCTTTTTTATAGTTCTAATAAAGAGGAAAAATCCTTCCATACATTGTTTTTGTTACAACTTAAATAAATTAGGCAGCGTTTTCAATAATTACCTTTATATTTGAGCTTTTACAAAACTATACCAAATCATACACAAAAATCTATCTACTAGGTATTGGTGAAAATTACAAGAAAATCTGTTCAATCTTTGAGTTTGTAGCGAACAGACAGATAGACAGATAGGCGGGGGATTGTATATAGTGATATAGACTATAGTGATATTAGTATTCCTCTCTAAAATTCCTACTTACAGTGAGTCGCTTTTTCTTCTTGTAGCTGGCCCAGTTCTGCGCCTCCAACACCAGCTTGCCCCCAGGGCGTAGGTCTGCGAACATCCTGCGGAAGGCGCGCTTCAGGCCCGCGTCCCCCCAGTTGAGGTGCAGCCACTTGGTGGTGGAGAGGCACAGGATCAGGTCGAACTGCGGACTCTCCATGCCGGAACCGACTGCTATATCTTCGCGTGGCACGTAATTCCCCTGAAAAATTGGAAATTTTGTTAGCTAGATACAACAACCCAAGAAGTGGTGGTTCAATTAGTGGTTTCTGGCGCCGATGTTTGACGACCTACTTGGCGTAGTGGTATGCTCAGTGGATTTATAAGAGAGACCCTGGGTTCGATTAAGATTGACGATTGACTAGGATAGGCTCTGTCGTGACTAGCTACAACTCTGTCGACACAACGTGTCGCCAAGCGATTTAGTGTACCGTACGATGACGTGTAGAAACCGAAAAGGGTGTGGATTTCATTTTACTCCTAAAAATTTAACCCACTATCAATTTAGATTGCGTAGATCGTAATTAATAAAAATCATGGATTATCATGGATGAATGACAAAAAAATTGACGTTCACGCAATTATAAGGTTTGCATTAAGAGACTGCGGAGACTAAGGCAAAAGCTACATAAGTAATCATTTTTAGAACGTTTGACCTTCCTCCCCCATGAGATAACTATAGATCATTTAGGACCCTTGAGGTCTTTACATAATATATATAAAAAAAATATTTTCTTAGATATTAATAAGACACGAAATAAAATATTATGATGCAATTAATGGCCATAAAATATCTATTAATATTTCATTGCACATTCTGAAGTAATAGACAGCCTTGACCTTGAGATTTCTCAACTATTTACCTAGATAACAATTTTCACCGGGAGGCAATCTGCACTTTGCCTATTGTATAACCTTAAATTAAAAGTTGCAATACAATAAACTGTCAATTTTCCATTATTACCTAGTGTTGCATAAATTTTGAATAATAAACAACAATTTCTTACATAATACTAAAAAATAAGGCCATATATATTATAGGTATATGTATTTTTCTTATATAAGTGAAGAATATGCCATCTGGTTTTTGGTATTTAAACTGGCGATAAAGAAATATAACAAATGTTTTTTTTTTAATTTAGAGTTTTTGTCATAGATTTAACAATTTTATTTATTTATTTACATCTTCAATGATGCAACAAGCCAGTAGGTGATATGGCATCCAATCAAATAGTTTTTAAGAAGCAAAGCCAGCTAGGTAACCTACTGGATAATGACCAATAAAAGGGGAACAGGAATATAGATAATATAAAAAAAGATATGACAAATGTTCTTTTATATAAAAATAATGCTGCTCAAATAATTACAACTTTCGACTGATACAGTAAGACTCAACTAACACTGGCGCAGAGTGAAAGCGTCCCGACGCGTCATGTGTTGTGCTTAATAGCATAATCGTCTCAATCATTAATATTCCCAACATTGAGGAACAAAGTTACTTCTATACAATACCATACATTATTTAATGTTATTTTATACAAATAACAATATATATTTTTTTATACAAGTTGGCCCTTGACTGCTATCACATCTGATGTTAAGTGATGATGCAATCTAAGATGGAAGCGGGCTAACTTATTTGGAGTAGGATAAAAAACCCCACACCCCTTTCGGTTTCTACACAACATCGTGCTAAATCGCTTGGCGGTACGTCTTTGTTGGTAGGGTGGTAACTAGCCACGGCGAAAGCCTCCCACCAGCCAGATAATATTGTATTGTTATTTTATACAAATACCAGAGGATGCCCGCAGTTTCACCCGCGCAAGTTGAGTGAAGTTACATCAAAATGCATTTCACAGTTTTTGCGTGAATTAGCAACAAACATAATTGCATACATCCTTACATACGTCCTCACAAAAATTCGCGTTTATTATATTAGTAGAATAAAATATAGCGACCGTCTGCGTCGACGCTCGTCGCATTGTTTCTTATAGATGGGTATATGACTGTTTTTTATGAAATCGTATAGCACACCCACTAACTAATAAAAAAAATGTGATAATTAAAAAAAAACTATAAACTTACCTGTTTGAAAGTGACGTTATATGGAAAGCCAAGATTAGAAACATCAGCCTTTGGCTCACCGATGGGACCAAACATCAGCGACATAGACATTGGAAAGAAACACTGTGCTTGCTCTTGCTTGTTTATGGACTTCCTATTCTTCCTTGGCTTTCGTAACTTCCTCCCGGGCAAGTTCTTTTTGGAATCATCTTCTTTGTCTTGTTTGTTATCAGCTGTGGAGCATTCCTCGCATTTCTCATCCTTACACTTATCACATTCTGACTTCTTATCATCTATATCATTCTTCTTGTCTTCCTCTGTCTTTGGTTGCTCTGATGGGACTGGTATTAAAGATCTTAAGTTCTTTCTTGCCCGGCCTGAAACAACATTTACACTATTATTTTTAAAAAAAATCTCTATAAATTGCAACAAAAATTGTGATAAAACATTGTTGGTACATACAAAGGCTTACACTGACATATGTTTTGCAGGGAGCTGCTGAATACTATACTAAAGCCAAACTCTATGGAGAATGCTTATCAACAAACAAATTAAAAATGGAGGTAGAAATCACTAGTCATTTTACACCTTTTTTTTATAACTTGTTAATGAACAATTCATGACAATAAATTTGATTAGTAAGCTTAAAACTAATTAATATATTCAATATCATTTGAATAAGATTTTATAAAAAAAAAAACAAAACATAATTTTAAATTTATTAGACATAAAATGTGTTGCATTTTCTACCCTCATTGTGAATTTGTTTGTTGACAAGCATTCTCAATCGAGTTCGGCTTTAGTATAGTCATTTTACTCCTAATTTTTTAAATTAACTAGTTTATGACAAATTCATGACAATGATCAGTAAACTTAAAACTAATTAATATATACAATATTTTTTAAATAAGATTTCATAAGAAAATAAAACATAATTTTAATTTTATTACGCATAAAATGTGTTGCATTTTTAACCGACGAAAAAAAAACGGAGGAGGTTCTCAATTCGACACGTGTTTTTTTTTTATGTATGACCATAACTTTTTACAGAGTTGTCCGATTTTGATAATTCTTTTTTTTATTAGAAAGAGCATGCTTCCAAGGTGGCCCCATTATCATCATGTTAGGATCTGATGATGATATCCTGGGGAAATTGAAGGAACTCTTCAAATTTTGGAGGCACGCTTACTGGCACGACTTCATATATATGCTTCAGTAAATTAATGCAACTAAATGACACAGTTATTTTTTACTTTTTAGTGCGTTTTGAGTTAGTTCTATTTTTTGTTAATCTACCTTCATTTTTAATTTGTTTGTTGATAAGCATTCTCCATCAAGTTTGGCTTTAGTATAAGTGTGCTGTTATTTTATCTTAACAGGCAATGATGATAGTAATGATGATGATTTATTTAAATATCAAACGTTTGGGGGAATATAAACTTCTTTACTACAGTTGTTTAAAAAAAAAATAGTCTTATAGACAGATGCTATTTTATAAATTTATATTTAATGGCTGACGATGGATGCAGAATACATCTTGGACTGAACACAGAACAGATACTGAACAAATTAAAAGTTAAGATGCGGCTGTCCAACAACTGTCTGTGGAGAAACCTCGAATATTTTGGTCACATTGCCAGGGAAAAATAGTATATTTGCTTTGTTGTTAGGGTGCCACGATCCTCAAAGTTGAGGAAGTAACCCAAGAAGGTGATTTAACAAAAAGATATTCTAAGAAAGGCTGGAATGCCTTTCTTAGATGCTACTGAACACTTGACATTTGGAACTCATAGGTAAATATTAACCTTGGACATATAAAAAGTTTAACAACAACAACAAGTTTTTTTTTTTGGTATATTTTTCTCAAGCAATCAGTCTGAAAACTACGAGCAGAGGTGTTGAAGGAAAGTTGGCGATCAGAAATCGGGAAAATCTCTATATAAAAAATACTTGTTGAGCTTACAGTGCCGTGGGAAACAAACATCCCTAAAGACCATGTATTCAAAGTGAATAAATACTATGACCTTACTAATGAATAAAAATGGCTATGTGGTTAGTTTATACGCGGTAGAAGGGCCAGCGAAGTCTCTCTACAACCTGCTAAAAGACCTTGGCCTTACTAGAAGTGCAGTAAGCTCCATATTGGAACGAGTGTCCAAAGCTGCACTAGTAGGGTCCTTGAATATGGTTGGGCAGGGAGAATAACTTGAACAGAGGAGGTCAGTGTTGACTCGCGTCACAAAGGGTACCCTTAAACCTACACCCGTGTCACAAGTCGATGGACCCGGCACCCGCACGGTGAATATATAAAAAAAGTTATACACATCATATAAATATTGATACATACCAATAAGCACAGGATCAATATCAATTCCTACAACAGACTTAGCACCAAGCGTCCGTGCCACGGCAATGGAGATGTGGCCCACATTGCAACCAATGTCCAACACATCTTTGTTCTGGAATAGGTGACGGTGCATTTCAAACACCTGCAGTCTTATGTCCATCATGGCGTTCAAATTGCGATAACCGTAATACCTGAAAGTTATAAAAACAAAACTGATTAATAAAAATTTTCACACAATAATAACTGTGTTGAATGTATGGATGGAATTAATCTTATATTGTAAAAGGAAAATTGTGTATATATTTAAATAATTTACTAGTTAATGTCGCAACTCTTGACTATACTAAAACCAAAATAGATGTAAAATGCATATTGACAAACAAATTAAAATTGAAGGTAGAAAATACATGTCATTTTAATGCCTAATAAAAAAAATTATGTTCTTTTTTATAAATATTATTCAAAAGCTATAAACTATATTTAATTATTTTAAGCTTATTTATGTAATTTATTTGTAATCATTTGTCATGAACAAGTTAATTAAAATTATTAGGCATATAACAAATGGTGATGTCTACCTTCAATTTTAATTTGGTTGTTGATATGCATTCCACATAAAGTTTGGTTTTAATATAGATAAACTTTTTATTGCACATATAAAAGATACAGACACAAAAACAGAAAACAAAAAACAAAAGTTAAATGTGCAACATGGTCTTATCACTAAAGCTATCTCTTCCAGACAAAAAATATATATATTTAATATTGCAATATTCTCACAGAAACTAGAACGGTAAGTGAAACTATGGGTACAGCTAGACAAAAAATTATAGACAGTTCATTTTGGATCTACTGGTAGAGGTACGTCAACACAGTGTGCTCCTTCAGTTTAACACACCAATGCACATGTCTTTATATATTTGCAGTACACAAATAGTCTGTACAATTTATTATAAAAATAAACATAAACAAAGGACCAGCATGTTAAAGAGGACAAATAATATATCTGTGCTTATCTCTCGTAAAAAAATGTTGTAAATTTTTCAAGAATGGTTTATTTGTTTTCTGTCATTTCGAGGCTCAACCCTAATACCCAAACCATATATAAACACAATACTCATAAACTATGAAGTATACATATACTATTTTTTATATAAAATAAAGTTATTAATATACATATCTAAATAAAAAATAAATGTATCATCTGTTGATTTTTTGACCCCAATAGGTAACTTTAGTGACACCAATAGGTAATGTAATAAAATAAGGTTATGATTTCAACTATCTACAGTTAGGATTTCTTTTTATTATCATATCCTCACTTTTATTTAACAAGCAAGTCAAAAATTACAAGAATATAGTAATTATAAATTAAAATTTGTTTATTTCAAGTAGACTTAGTTTACTTAACAAATTTAAGTCGGGAAATAAAATTGTACTGAGAGAAGAATCCATTGATTTTTCTATAAAATCATAGGTTATTATAATTGACATTATAATGTTTATATGCCCAACATGTTTGTGGATTTTTATAGAAAAAAATTTACTTACCTATCATAGTTTCCATATTGATATCTCGAATTCTTAGGATGAAAGGTTGGCATCTGCTGATCTTCTTCAGAGGTGCTCTTGAGCTTCGCTCTGTGTGGTGAAGCGGGGCGGTCCTGTGCCCCCGGCCGCTGCTGTGGTCTGGCGCGCATCCAAGCACCCGGTTGTGGGACTACTGGGCTCACTATCTTATCCAATGAGTCCATCCGTCTCAACTTCTTACCATCTTTTCCTTTGAGTGAACTGTTATCACTATCACTGCAAGACCTCTTCCTAGATTTAGATGTTGATGGTTCTGGAGGAAGAGGCTCCTTGATACCTTCATCTTGCTCAGGCTTAACCTCCACCGTAGGTATATTTACATTTATATTGGCATTTGTCTCTGTTGTGCGACGCCTTACTCTTGGTTTCTTCCTTGGTTTTCTCTGCTGCATCTCAAGTCTTTTCTCATACTCATCATTATCTAAAGGCTCCATGAGATTGAGTGGATCCCTTATGTTAGGCGGAATTATAACATCTATTTTAGCCTTGTGCCTCGGAGGAGTGGGCAGCGGAGAAGACTCAGGAGTGACAGCGTTCATGGCTCTGTTGACATTTTCATCTTGCAAGCTATTTAAGTTTAGCGGATCGGAAATGTTTCCACCAAGAAGGAACTTCGTGGGTGGGATAAAAGTTTCCTTGCGCGGCCTTTTAGTGGGGAGAAAATATTTAGATATGGAAGGGAAACTTTGTGCTCGTTTCTTACTTTGTTTAAATTTTGTGCCGGGGTGATGGATCCTCCGCACGGCGCTCCTTTCCGAGTTATCCTTGCTGGCAACATGACACTTCTTGCCATGCCTAAATTTTTTCTTGGTTTTCTTCGAACTTCCAGCGCCTGAGGCATCACCTTCTTTAGACGTGTTCCCCTCAGTTGCAGATTGATTGGATGTTACGCTCATATTTAATGAGGGGTCCGTAGTTTCCGCAACTTCATTCTCCGAATTATCACCCGTCTCGTTTTCGGCGTTGTCATTCTCTTGTTTACTGTCACTAGTAATCACATTTTCTTCTGAGCTACCCATTATATTGGTTCGCTCATAAAAAATATTCACATATTAAATAAAAATCTTACAGAGAAATCAAATTTACCGCCACTTCGTTCCTTGCAAAATGTACAAGGACATCCGTGATAAACAGGTCTAACGACGGTATGGGTGTTCGTTAAAAAATGGTATATAGTTAACACACATTACAAAATCAAGTTCTTATGAAGATTCGTTGATGATGATCTTTCGTAAATTAATCACAATTTAGCCACAATATGGTTTCATTAAATATACACCATATCCCACACACTGATACAAATTATATATATATATATATATAGCACAGATAAAACATTTAGAAAATGGCAATTTGACACATTGCTACCACACTTTTCTGAAGACTAAAAAAATACACATCATAATTTTGTCAAAATCTTATAATTTGACAATTATTCTATATCAGTTTGTAGAAAATTTCCTTTAACAATCCTTTATGAATATAATAAGTTATCCGTACAAATAAAACAGGGACTGCAGTCTTGTTGTTGTCTCGTCAGTTACATGATTTTAAAGTAAGTCTTTGCAACTAAAATTATAAAAGTGAGCCAATATTTTTCCAGATTTTGGACATAACTGCATGCATGTGCAATAAACAAAATACTATGTTTTTATATAAGCTGTAAAGGTGTGATAGCAGTTTATAACTATAGACAACAAACATATGCGTTTAGTGTTGCCATTGAATAAAATATGCGGAATAAATATTTTGGATAAGTTTTATATATATATTACACAGACGCTTATTTGAAGGGAAAGTTTATAATACTATATGTGAATATATAATAGTGATAAAATAATTAAAAGTATTTCTTAGTATAATATAACAATTAACAATATTGAGGACTCCAAAAAGCTGGAGCTCAATAACATGAAGCCACATCTATTAAAAATGTAACTGTATTCAAAATTTGAAAATAGATTACCGTTAACTTTGTTTTGACAAACGAAACGATTGTTCGTGTTTTAAACTGATAATTTTAATGCATTTCATATTATAGTTTTAAAAAGGTACGTTTTGCATATATTGTTTTGGTGGACTTAATTTGTGTTATAACTAGAACAATATTTCAACAATTAGTGAGAGTGTCGTTTCCAATTACATGAGTAGTTGCTACCAAGCACTAAGTATTATTTGCGAATGCTACTTTGATATTATATTCATCTGAGATATAAATAGGCATTACACTTTTCCACTGATTTATATATATTCTAGGATATGATAGGCAATACCATCTTTAAAATTTGAATAAAGTAAATTAAGTTTTCATTGACGTGAATTGCCAACTACCAACAACCAATTGGCGTGAATTACTGCTTTTCGCGCTAAACTACTTAACACAATATCTTAGGGTGAAAAGAAAGACGGAAACCTTTGTTTTGTTCGTGATAAACATGTAAATATGTGTAAATTTTTATTGAAATCAGTTCAAAGTGTAAAATTTATAAGTAATATTAGTGTGTACAATTTTCAGATGTCGCGTATTCCAAAATATCCACCGGCTCTTAAGGAGAATCGACCAGCAGTGTCGAATACACGAAACATGACTAGGACTCTTGTGACTAACCTTAGTGAGGCAGATAAGAAGTCGTTGCTACTTAATCATACAAAACCAATGCGCAATGCTACTGCCGCGGCTGCATCTGTACCGGCTCCGCGTATGAAGAGATCAGCTACAGTACCCGCACCTTCTGAGGTGCCAAACAAAATGGCAAAAGTTGAAAAGAAAGCTATGGCACCCAAAATTCCCCCATATGACTACAAAGCAAGATTTAATGACTTGTTTGAAAAACATAAAGTAATTAAAAATGAACTTAGCGAGCTAAAAGACAAACACGTAGAAGTGTCTGACGAAAATGAAAAAGTTAAAGAAACTGTTGAAACTATTACTGCAGAGAGAGACATGTTAAGAGAAAAAGTAACAAATACTATGAAAGAACTTAGACAGAAGTCCATTGAATATGAAAGCTTAAAAATTGACTATGAATTTAAGAAAAAAGAAAACGAAGAACTTCAAAGCAAAGCTAGCCTTTTGGAAGATGTTACTAGTAGTTTTAAACTTAAGACCCTCGAATTTGACAGACTTAAAATGGAATTTGATGATTTATCGAGACGCCACAAAAGTCTCAGTGAAGAAACGGAAGCACTGAGAGTTCTAACAGATCATCTCAAAAAAGTATCCATCGAACATGACAAGTTGCAATTGGATTACAAAGATACACTTGAAATAATAACAAAAACCAAAACGGACTCGGAGGCATTACAAAATATATTAGCTGCAATGTACACAGATCAAAGAGTTCTAAGAAATACAGTGCAAGATCTAAAAGGAAATATACGAGTATATTGCAGAGTACGGCCACCGCTGCCATCTGAGGCATCAAAGCCTTTGTACATTCTCAACATGATCGATGCTTGTTCTATAGAAGTGGAGAAGATTGAACTGCTTAACTCTGCAAGAAAAGGAAAATCTCAGCATTCATTCACTTTTGATGGTATTTTCACTGCTCATTCCACTCAAGAAGATGTGTTTAGTGAAGTTTCACAAATGGTCCAATCAGCTTTAGATGGCTATAATGTCTGCATTTTTGCTTACGGGCAAACAGGTTCCGGCAAGACTTATACTATGGAAGGTGGAAGCGGAGAAGAGAAGTATGGTATTATACCGAGGGCCATAAATATGATTTTTACTAACATAGACGATCTGAAAAGGATGGGCTGGGATTTAACTATAAAGGCTTCCTTTTTGGAAATTTACAATGAAATAATCTATGACCTATTAAACTCATGTAAAGATCAACTGAATCATGAAATAAAAATGGTGAACTCTAAAGGCACTGACTTGTATGTTTCAAATTTGAAAGAAGAAGAAGTTAAGAGCTCACACGACTTCATCAGGCTGTTGTTATTCGCTCAACGTAACAGGCAAACTGCTGCCACAATAAACAACGAAAGAAGCTCCAGATCTCATTCAGTGGCACAGATTAAAATTACTGCTGTCAATGAAAAGCGTAAAGAAAAGTTTACGAGTAACTTGAATTTGGTGGATTTAGCTGGCTCTGAAAGTGGTAAAACAACTCAAAGGATGGATGAAACAAAACATATCAACAGATCGCTCTCTGAACTTTCGAAAGTTATTTTATCATTACAGACGAATCAATCGCACATCCCATACAGAAATTCAAAACTGACTCATCTACTGATGCCGAGCCTTGGTGGCAACTCTAAAACCCTTATGTTGGTGAATATCAATCAATTTGATGAATGTTTTGGTGAAACTCTCAACTCCTTGAGATTTGCCACAAAAGTAAACAGTTGCCGAACAATTAAGGCTAAGAAAAATTTAACTCAATGGGGTGACATATAATTTTTAACTTGACATTTCTTTAATTGACATAAAATAATTAAAACTTAGTATAGTTAGTTACAGTCCACACCAAACTTCAAAATAATATTGGTATTATTTTATAAAAATGAGAGCATTAGTCTCTTAAGTCTTATCAGAAAACAAAGAGAAATTTAAAAAAGGTTTTTTTTATCTACTAAAAGTTGGCCCTTGACTGCTATCACACCTGATGTTAAGTGATGATCAATCTAAGATGGAAGCGGGCTGATTTGTTAGGATGAAAATCCACACATCTTTCGGTTTCTTCACGACATCGTACTGTAACGCTAAATCGCTTGGCGGTACGTCTTTGTCGGTAAGGTGGTAACTAGCTACGGCGAAAGCCTCTCATCAGACAGACCGAGGCAAAATCTCAATCTGCCCCGAGAGGAATCGAACCCAGGATCTTCGTCTTATAAAACCACCGCGCTTACCACTGCGCTACAGAGGCCGTCACAGGTTACAGGTGGCTATACTTCTAATGTAACAAGATATAATTGTTTAATTAAATATTGTAGTATGTATTTTTAGTAATAGATTTAATTTGTTTTTAATGTTCTCAATGATTAATTCCACCGAAATTTTTATTTTTCTAAAGTACAGTTGTGTTAAGTGTTTCAGAAATTTTAATTTAGTAATAAAGTAGAATTGCTGGACAAGTTTTGGTAATGTTACATGATAAGTTGTGTTTTTGTCTGTTATGACATATTTTTAGATATTTGTATCTTTTTTATGTTTTTTGACAACAATTATTATTATTTTAAGAATATTGATATGGAGAACAATATTGTTTCAAATACTTAAATAAACTGTAGTTTAGATATGAATTTTAATTGTCATACAGACTATAATCATGTCCATTGCATATATAACGTTTTAAGATTGAATTCACTTATCGTTTGTTCAACTTAAGACTGCAGTGAGTCAAGTGCAACTGGAGGGTATAGATATATTCACAGTGCTGTTTAAATTCAAACGAATTATAATTTTAAGTTTAATTAGTTTAAAAAATACACTTAAAAGTTGAAAAATCAAAATTATTAAGTCATTACTGTCACTAGTATCCTCCTTAGTTACTCACCAACCGACCTAATGTCCGGGGAAAAAATTCTTCGCATTTTTAAAGAAAATACAAAACATATTTTAATATAGTTTATTTATATTTAACTAAAGTTTATAGATACCATTTGATTGATAACTTTTTGCCGTCCTGTAGGTAGGGACATGATCCCATTGCCTATGCACTACCTGCGGGCAAAGACAGATCTACCAAAATCGCTGGATTAGCCGACTCACTGCATTCTTAAAGCAAACGAACTATAAATGTAATTCTAAAATAAGTACTTTGTTTTAATATGCAATACAAATATGCTATTTTATTAATATAAATAATTTCTTTGAAAAATGCCTTTTACTTATTAAATACTAAATAATTAGAACAGTGTGGCGACTGGTGACTAAATTCAGAAAAGGATGCTTAGATGGTTTGGGCATGTAGAGAGAATGGATAAAAGAAGATTAACAAAAGAGATTTACAAGTATGAGGCGTGAGAAAATGGATATGTTGGATGAGACGTAAACGAATGTTCCTGGACCAAATTCAGGACATTTTAAATAATGGCCAGATCAGGAGTAGGTATCCTAAACTGACGAACTTGTACGAAAGGATTAATGAGAGTGGAAGACTAAGGAAGTATACAAGGACCGTACAAATGGAGGGATGTAGTCTCTGCCTACCCTGTAAAATTGACTTTGTTTAAAAATTGTTGACTGTATTTAAAAAAGTTTGCACTTTATCTTAAAAATAGCTAAACCACCAACCATCTATACTAAAGCCAAACTCGATTGAGAATGCTTGTCAACAAACAAATTTAAAATGAAGGTAGAAAATGCCACACATTTTATGCCTAATAAATTTAAAGTTATGTTTTGTTATTTAAAAAAATCATATTTAAAAGATATTGAATATATGTATTTATTAGTTTTATGCTTACTAATCTAATTTATTGTCATTAACTAGTTAATTAAAAAAAATTAGGTGTAAAATGATTTGTGATTTCTACCTTCATTTTTCATTTGTTTGTTGACAAGCATTCTCAATCGAGTTTGGCTTTAGTATAGTATGGAAGTTGCTACAAGTGTGAGGGCCACGCTATAAACTAATTTTGTTTTGCCATTGCGCAGTCATTCGTCTCGTCTTCAGAGCAGACTAGAGGTTAGGTGAGACAGGTACTTACAAGTACGCATACTTACATTGTTCCTGAACAAAAATGTTGTCATAAAGCGGCGCTGATCTGTGATACTCAGATCAGCGCCGCTGATAGTCTTTATGACGTGGCCACCTACATTCCAATTTATATTTATACATATGTCAAATTAGTGTTATAGAGTAGTACGTTTGGGGCAAATGGCCTAGACGGGAGACGGCGCCATGGTATCATTAAGGAATTCGTCAACTGTATAATATGCTTTATTTAGCAAGTAGTCTTTGGCAGTTTTAATAAATGTATCATCGTTTTCAAGTTTTTTAGTTCGCTGTAAGTATTGGCGGGTTATTTATATTATGCGTTTTAGACTTTGTTGAAAGTATTGGTCAAAGAAGTATCTGCATTTTTAGATCAAATTAATTAAAAAAAATAATTGCTGATATTAATTAATATGTAAAGAAATCCAATTAATTTGATCTAAAAAGCAGACCTGTAGAATCGAGCAGTGAGATCTCGGGATACATTGTTATATCGATAACGAAAAGTGGTGTGAATTTCATCCTATTCTTAACAAGTAACGAGTTAGCCCCCTTCCATCTTAGATTGCTTATCACTTACATCAGTTGTGATCGCAAGTTTTAAAAAGTCAGTCTAGTGTCTATTCGGTCGGAATAAATTCTAGCGCCATCTTGTTTACGTTTCTGGAAATAATTTTTATCTCTACGTTTAGATGGCGCTACAATGTTACAATAACAGTCAAATGAAAGACATTACTGCACAACCAATTACTTTCAGTAAAAAAATGAGCAAGTTCTAATAGGGATCTGATTTGATACAACTTTATGGAAAGGTCTCGGTTTTTTTGGACATTAATGGTTTTTTAAAAATGAAACCTAGCTACATTGATTAATCATCCCCAAAACAAGGTATTTTGAGAATTGCTCGTTTAAAGGTATTAAATGTATAGGCTACTGTTGTCCAGGGTTCAAATAAATGCAGTCACCATTTACTTTTTAATTTCGGATAAACACAGCATTACAGTAAAAAACTATTTTAGCAACTTTGATAGATATTTCGTTTAATTTTAGTTGTCAATTTTACCATATAGGTAGGTCTCAGCAGCTCAGGCCGTCTGGCGCCTTCTCTAGATTAAATATCTGTGAATCTCTTGTTGTGACTGCATGTGGCTAGCGTAAATAAACTTCTCTAAATAATACAATTTAAATATTTTTTATAATTCAATAAAATTTCTCTATAGACTACATATGTACATAGTATTTATAGATTCAGGTTGAAAATCAAACAATACATCAAATTAAAAAATTATAATTATTTAAAATATATTAGGGACTAGATCAAAATTATTGGATAATACATCGCATTCTCTTTCATATGGACAAACACAAAACGTAGTTTTTCTGTACATCTCCGGGCGTCGAGTCGGGGCCAGGAGCGTGGCACTGGGGCACAGAGGCCAAGCGAGCGGTGCGGGAACCGAGGGGCGAGTCCAGTTGCCTCTCGCCGACTGTTCAACGGGAAACGTCCGGTTCAGTCGTTTCGGAAAGCTTCGCCGTCTCTATTGTATTTATTAACCTATCTAATCCATATAAGAAGCCCTCTTCGTGGTTGCCTTGCTGCCAAGGCTCTCTATGTGTAATTTTTATATCATCTGGCACACGCCGAGTTTTCCCGAAATCGATGAGCCAGGCACCGACACGTTCGTCGTCATAGATGATAAAAATGCTGCTTCCGACGATTTCGTGCTTTCTGAAGAATTCTGACTTTTCAAACATGCTCCTGATTTCACGGAGCCGGGTAGCGATAGCGAGACGGACGCGTTCATCGTTGCCCAGAAAACGAGCAACTGTAGCCGCCAGTTTCTCTGGTTCTCGCACTTTCTGAAGGTCCGTGAGCGGCGGTTGGCCGGGCAGTTTCACGGCTTCTATACGGAATCCTTGTTCGGCAGATGAGGAGCAATGTTCACGGAATTGCATGTAACGCAGCTTGGTGACAGCGCGCGCAGCATGTTCGGCTTCGGTGGGAGCGTTAGGGTCCAGGCGAACCATTTTCTCGTACAGATCGTGTCTGGCGCGCGCATTGCTAACTTCATCTTCTAGGAAGGTTCTGGTGCCCATTTTCACATCCATAACGTGCGGGTCACGGAAACCGTGCAGCAAATCTTGTAGTTCGATGAAGTTTTCTCCACCGTATTCCAGCTCCCGATAGTAGCGAGGGATGGCGGAGCGCATGTGGGGGCATGCGGCGAGGGCCTCGTAGGCGTCGCGCTCGGGGTTGTGCGCGGGGTGGTCGCCGGCTGCGCGGCGCTTCCACACGGTGCCGGGGCCCGCGGGCGCCAGCGACCCGGGGTGCCCGGACAGCTGGAACCATTCCGACGATCTCGACTTCAGCAGAGCGTCAGAGGCCGGTGCTGATAGCTCCAATGCATTCTGTAACAATTGAAAATTTTTATTAGTTAAAATATAAATTATCATTAAAAACTTCAGTTTGAGCTTGAATTTCGTTTTAGATAACCTACTTATTTAATTTGTATCATATTTAATCTCTTATCTTATCACTGTCTTTATATTTAGAAAAATAATACATGTAGCAGTTAATAGAACATTTGTTCTCGTCACAACGTTAAATGGATAATCTATATGAATGTAAAAATAATACTTACAATAGCTAAGAATTTCAACAGATCAGAGGGTTGCGCAGGCGCAGGGGTCGGCGCAGCGGCGGCGGGAGTCTTGGCCTCCACCGAGGTGGCCCGCTTCCAGCGCTTGAACAAGGCTCCCTCGTTCTTATTGCGCCAACGCTCCTCATCCTTGCCAACAGCAACCTGTGGACAACGAAAATCACGAGTTCAAAACACTGTATTTGCGCACACTACACAGTTGAACAATAAAGCACTGGCGATAAAAAATAAACGACACGATTCGATGACGTACCGCTAATATCTTGTTTGCGGCATAGAAGAGCCCGCCAGGTCCGAGGCGGCTCAGGACCGACTGGCGGGAGACACTGTTCATCTTGCTGGTGACGGTCATGGCGTACGAGTGCGTGCGACGAGAGTGCGAACACGAATGAGCGATGTGGGATAACGCGCGAGGAGCAACGGACGTGCGTGACTGAGCGTCTATTGCTAGCTTGCGAGTGTGCCAGCGGGAGGCTCCGGCGGCTTTATATAGAGACCTCGGCTTTCTTGTGACGTCGTCGACGCGTTCGCGCCCTCACCGCTTTCCGACCGCACGCGCACGCCGCTACATCGAATTTTCTTAGCGCCGCCTTATTTTTCACAAAGTGCATAGATCATGGAAATTTAATTCGAGAAAAACCTGACATTACAATAAAATATTTATCATCACGAACGGTATGGATAGCTTACATAAAATATAGTTAGGAGTAAACATCTGAAAAACTTGGTTTTCCATAATTGTCGTTAGTTTTATGATGTAGGATATTTTACGTACCTAACTTTGATATACGGTATCTACCTAGGTGCTAATGTACTATGTGGCTTTGAGGTGTTCATCAAAAAGTCTCGGTTTCATGTCCTTGGACGGACAATGGAATAATTTGATTTTTCTTTAGTATATTCGATATAAGTTCTAAGCCCGAAGTTGAGAAGTTGGCAGTGTTACACACCTATCCCTCGGCGAACAAGCTTAGCCGCCGGTACCGGTCAATATTACCTATCACCCTAAACCCGCCAATCCGCATTGGAGCAGCCTGGTGAGCCTAAGCTCCATATCTCCTCTCCTATAAAGACGGAGGCCTGGCTCTAGTGGGCCGTTACCAGGCCGATAATGATAATAATAAATTGGAACACCTAATTCCATTCCGAAAGACCAAAATACGTATAGTCTGGTCTAAAACATTAATCTGAAATAATGTGAAAACAAAATATACAACGCAATTACAGGCGAAACATAATCCGAGCATGAAATGTGACGTCAGCGAGTGTCCTTTAGTGATGACGCAAGGGGAAGATACCCTTCGCATCAAAACAATGACGCCCGAACTTCTGAAGCCTGACTATGGCGTCGCGCTATGACGTAGCCTCTACACATTTGGTTACGAAAATGCGCGCCCGAGCACATAATCGTCGATGTATTAAATAGGTTTAAAGTTTTCGATCGTCGACCAGTTACCACGTGACCGGTTCTAAAACAATATACCTACTGGTAAATATTTGAAGGCTGTGGAATGCAACCGCATTGTGCTTAATGGTTCGCAGTTCACGCTATCTAAATCTAATTTGTTGAAAACGTTATCTTCGCCTGGCTAGTGGCGGCGGAAGTGTTGTCTACATAATTATGTAACCGTTAACTGGCCAAGGTCGTTGATAAGTGGATATGTAGAACAGCTTTTCGAATATTATCTGACACACGTCGGAAGACGGTGCATTATGATGATGAACATTCAATCTGTTTGTGCTTATGTAAAGACATTTTTGAAGGTAAATAAATAAATAAGTTTCATTAATAGGTACATTTTCCAAACACCAACGGGCTGGTGCTTTTTTGGCACAGGATGCCTAAGCTATCCAAAGAAGAAATGGCACCTGTTTGTTGAATATCCTGCCGTGAACAGTTAGATGACATATAATTATTATTTTTTTAAAATCTTCTTTAGATTTTATTTTTATTTGTTTAGTTAAGTTATGTAAATAAAAGAAGTGTGGCAATAAAAGTACTTACCTACTTTTACAAAAATAACTTGAAATCAATATTACAGTACTTGTCATTTATGCATGGATCATTAAGGATATCACTGTTCTGGACGTAAGAAACTACTTACAGTGATCCGCAGGAAGTATAAAGTTAAACAACCAGCCTAGTTAGAAACTGACACGGCATCGCCCACTCCACCTAATAAAGATGACATTTTAAGATATCACGTTGAATATAACTACTAACTGTTCTAGAAAAATTGCCGTCGCGACGATAATGAACGGCATGCGGATTTAATTGCGTTGGACCATACGACCTATTATTTCGATGATTGAAGGAATTACTAGGTACCCATTTATAAACTACACAAAAATAATAAGAACAAGTGATTGTCAGTAGACCAAGTCACAGTTGTTAGTAGGCTACTTAAAAAATTGGGTATCTCCTAACCTAAGTATTTACCTAACTGATATTTAATTGGAGATTAAGATACATTTTGTTTGGGAATATGATCAGATAAGATCAGATATTAAACAAGATTTCTTACTAACAAATAAACGCAAGTGCCAACCTACTAGGTACATATATCTAGGAAAATTGACGACAAAAAATCAAAATCCTCCATTTGTAACAGTCGCTTCTGAATTGACATTGAATTAAATTGTTTACTCGCTCGATACCCTTTGAATATATACTCAGGTCATGATGGTTCATGGCCAAAGGTGTCTTAGATGCAAGGTGCATTGCATTTATGGTTTTCTTACCCAGTGCATTAGGGATTCATAGCCAGCGTGTGGATTTAATATCTGTCTGGACTGAAATAATTGCATGTCGATACATATACAAACATAAGTTAGAATCTACAGTCGATTATCTGGGTACCTGGATACCTAAATTACAATTTTAATTATGTAGATAGATAGGTACATCTATTCGAAACACATATTGTAGATACCTACATATCGTATTATACTAGCAAACGCCCGCAAGTGCTTGATTTTTTCGACTTTTCCAATTATCGTCACATTTCAGCCAATTTACAAAAAACCATAACAAATTATATATTAAAACCTTCCTCAGGAACCTTTTTTTTTAAACAAAGGATGCGCAATCAATGAATAGGATCAATCAATCAACACACATAGTCTAAAGAGTTATGAAAATGAGCTGGTTATGTAAAACGATGAATGTGTGGGCGTTGTAATACGAACCTGATACACTGACGCTCGTAGACTGTACAGTGGTTGTGGGTGTAGTGTTGGTGACAAATGGCCAACATTTGAGCCGCAACCGCTTCAAGGCCTTAAACGCGTATATTTTATTAATTTTGTCCATTTAGCACAATTGTTCACGGGCTGGATTAAAATTGGAAGGTATCTGAATACATGTGGGATGGATTTGACGGCCTATACGAGGTAGATTTATAAGATGGAAGTCAATTCAATTCCCGTCTGGGCAAATGAGATTTTCTTAATAAGTTCACGTGTGGCTAGTTAGAGGCTTCGGTAAAGTTTAGATAGATTTAGCATTCCGGTACGATGTCGTGTAGAAACAGGGTTTGATAATCATCCTACCACTAACAAGTTAATCCACTTCCACTTTCCATCTTCAGCATCATCATCAGGACCTCAATGTGGGGCTATTGAAGCTTAAGTGATGGGTGAAAGAAGACTATGAGTCATGTCTAAAAAATCTAAAAAAATCAAGTTCTGGAAATCCGGTTTTACTATTTTATACTTTCGAGTATATTCCTATATCCTGCCAAATTTATAAAGCCGTGAGAAAAACGTCATCGAATCACAACGCCTTGTAGAGTACCTTGAGTAAACAGACATATTACCTACCTACTTACAGCCAGACCGTATGTAGACGATGTGTGTGTCACGAGCGGGAATCAAACCTTGACCCAAAAAGGCTAACTGTGACAAGACAGAAATTACAAATAAGACCTGGGTCATATTGCAATTTAAAAGAGCTTTATTTTACAATTTAGATATGCTGGATGTCCTTATAAAAACAATGTAGGCAAGTAGGTATGCTAATTGTATTGTAAGTAAATACCTATAGAAATTATTTAAATTACCTAGCTAGTTCTAATATGGCGAATATTAGGGTAGGTTTCATAATATTCAACGACAATTTAGATTGACGATAACAGCGCTATAATCTAACAAAACAAACTAACTTACTTGGAGTAAATTATAATGGGTACCAATCTATAACGCAAATACTGAAACGAGAATGAAATGCAGTGTTTGTAGACCGTGGCCTTTACTGAGCTTTTGATGAGACTACGTTTGATGCCTAGTTTTCTCAAAAGCTTGTTTCGATGTTCTACGCGTTTTCTTTAAACAAATTACCCTACTTAGGGTACCCTTAAGCCTACATAGGGTATAGGCTCTATTACATAAATGGGCTTCTAAATAAGTATATGTATAAGGTTAATTAAACAAGTTCTCCAATAGCTATTGCTACACGCTAAAAAGTGAGAGTATTTATGTGCTTTATGATGAAAGTATTGATAGAAAGATCACTCAAAAGAAATGAATGAATGGCATATTTGTACGATGTGTCAGCCGATGATCTAAACGTGAAATTCCTTACATACCTTCTACACCTAAGTGGTTATTATTTTCGTCAATGGCTACGTAAAACAAAAGACAGAAGAATACGATCACGCTCGGCGATGCATCTCGTACTTTTCCAATGTTTACGACGAACTGCGGTGCTCATGTCCGCGTGTATGTTTAAATCAAATATGTTTAGCATAAGCTAATATGTTACGTTTAGTTTGTCTTGCTAATACTTATACAGTGGCGTTAGGCTCCGTACTATGTTAAAAACGCGCGCCTGCATTTTGACATCATTGCATTAGAGTAGGTGTAGACACTTACTAACCTACTATGTACCTAGTTACGCTAAGCCGTAGGATGTTAGATGACGTAGATCTCGTACCCGTGGAAATATTAAGACCAAATTCAGCTTAGATATATGCTATTGTAGAGATTAGGTACATTGCTTTTTGTTTAAATGAATATTTCCATCAACATTTTTATTTACAATACTGAATCCTTACTAATATAAAGGCGAAAGTTTTTACGTATGGATGGATGGATGTTTGCTACTCTTTCACGCAAAAACTACCAAATGGATTTTGATGAAAATTCACAATAATATAGCTTAAGCATCAGAGTAATACACAGGCCACGTTTTATTCGCACCGCGGGCGTCCTCTAGTAGATACTTACCATAATTGGGTAATGATTAAATAGGATGTATTAAAAAAAAACAAATTCTGTGGTTTCACAGTAAGGTCCAGTAAGCAGTTTCAAACTATTCTTATCTGTTTACAATTTAAATAGAAATTTTCCAGAAAACGCAAAGAATAAAATAAATGAGTAGTTAGCGAGTAACACGAATGAAGAATTAGTGTTAATTAAACGCCCGTTTACAATTGTAGATTAAACTTATCTATCGCTAATCTGCAATTTTAAATGCGATGGCAAACCTCATAATTTTATACAAATTTAGGCAAGGTCTCGTATGTTTTCGTGTAAACATAATTACGGTCTAAACATGGTATGTTTTAACCCGTTTACACGATAATGTGGTCAACATTATTGCCAATATTAAGGGTAAGGTAATATAAGAAAATTATATCTTCTGTTATATCGCCGAGATATACTTACGTAAGACATGTAGGCAAATGTATCTTTTATCAAAGCTATTATTGTCAAAGAAACTAAATATAATACAAAAGAAAATTTTGGTTTAGAAATGTTTATCGTAGAGCAAAGTAGGTTTAAAAGGCATAATATAAATATTTATTTAAATTTTTTTCATTTAACTTTTATTGGCGGTACGAATTTTGCTGGTTCAGCTAATAAAAAATAAATCAATTACTTATTTGTCCACATTAGGGATCTCATTAAGTATCAAAGGTACTTAGAACCTCGTGTGAACGTCACGTGGTAATAAACTTCGAATTAAGTACTGTGACGACAATAGATTATGTTTAATTTCCTGTTAATTTATATGCGTAAATATGAATTTAATGCTAATTAATAGAATAATGAATATGCAATTTGGTAGTACTGCGTAGGTTTCGAGCAAGAAAGCGTTATAACCTGCTGGTATAAGCTCCTTGAACTCTGAGAATAGTAAGTAAGAGGTTAGATTAGAGAAGTAGAACGGATTGCGTAATAATGTAGTTATTTGTAGCTACTGTTTAGGTACTACTGTAGACTATACAATACGTACAAATGGAAGAGTAGTATGGCGTCATTTTATACCTAGCCTCTTCTGTGCATCGTCTCTGTGATCTCTCTCTCTCTCTGACCCTCAAAAGGAGAAACCGGAACCCTTATAAGATCACTCGTTTGTCCATTTGTCTGTCCGTTATAGTGAAATTTTCAATAGGTACCTAATCGAAGTTCAGAAAATTTTCAACATTTTCTCAGTTAGAAACAAATTGTGTGGCTTCTCTCTTATTAAATTACAGTTATCTTACATATTATTATTTTAATTTCAATGCCGCAAATTTAGAGATTAATAATAGATCTTGCCCAAAGCGAGACCAATGTTTAACCTAAGATCACACAATCGAAATACTCCAAATCACAAATATTGAAAGACATGGGGCCACTTCTTAGTTTGCGGTTATAATTTCCAAAAATAGATCAATTTGTATTGTTAGAACACTTACTACATTAGCAAGTTTTTTCAAAAATAGATATTATGAATTAGTCCAGGTAGGTTATTCTTGAAATAGGGTGTTAATTTAATCATTTTTCGTATGTGAGAGAATAACCTTTTATTTTAAGATATTGTTTGAGTAAACATAACTACGTAGACGTAGTAGGTAGTGGGTAAATAGATTCATCTATGTTTTGCCCGCATCTTAATTTCATTATCAAACTACATACTAAGAATCGATGGTGTAAGTTTCACTTTGTAGTTAATATCCGTTTTCCTATTAGTCAAATACGGTGAATGATTTTAAGCCCGAAATTGTTTTAGCAATTTTCTCACTATCATACATCACAATTTGTTGAGGATGTACGTATGTTTGTTGCTCTTTCACGCAAAAACTACTGAAAGGATTTTGATGAAACTATAAATATATAGAATAATACATAAGCTTCCTTTTATCCCAATAATTTTACAGTGACGGAAACTACGCGGGTAAAACCGCGGGCGTCATCTACTATCTAATAATTTAGGATTCAAAAAGCAAAACGAGGTGCTTCTGCTATCCTCAGCTATTTTATTGTTTTACTGCATTTGCTTTGTGATTACGAACTTAGATTTGACGAGCTTTTCTAAGGGTTATGGTGGATATTTTGTTGTGAAACTGACATCTAGTTACTAAATCACACACAGTTGATAGTGATATGAAAAGTAAGAATGAATGGGACCGACAGATATACGAAGGTCCGTGTCAAATACCGAGTTGTAGGTAATTAGATTTTCTAAAAATGCGATGTGGTTTTTTAGTAATTCTTTAAATAGGTAGATGTAGATACACTAGATATGTGAATCGTTGTTTCAAGTGAATTGTGGTAATGTATGCACCAAGTGCGCATAATTATTACGAACATAACATCACAAAATACGCAAATGTAAATTATAATTGTACAACAATATCATTATGACTCACATTGCTAAAATGTTGATGAAAACCTTCGAAAATTATCAGAGCACAAACAAGGTGAATTTCATTCAGTCTCGTGAACCATTCGCCACATAACGTCAGCCATATTTGTGGCTGAATAATTTCTTTTCTTAATGAGTGTTACTTACCATTGAATGGGTGTTGTTGATGTCGAAATTAGCCTCATGACGCAGGCCGAATTGCGCTAGCGCAGCTGGTGTTTGTTGACACAGCTGGACGTTCGCTCCCTAACTTAGCAGTTATAAGAACGCAAGTGACTCAACATGGATGGAATTATATCCATTCATGAACAATAACTGAGTCCTGGTTATCCTGACATTGAATTAATGTCCCAATTTTCCTCTCTTACAGGAAAACTACCGTCTGACCTCAGAGCAAAGTAAACTCGTTTGTGGTTTAACGGGGAATCAAATTTATACCTTAACAACTTCCCAAGTCTGGGATGTTACTAGAATATTCTTAATACAAGGGAATTAATTAAAAACTTATTCGTAATCGTAATTACAAATGTTTATCGTAATCATTTTTAAATTATTTAAAAAAAATAAACAAATTGTAAACATAATAAATTTACGTTCATTGTAACGATCATAAATCATGAGATAATATGTAAATTGGACAAATTAAAAGAATACAAAGGGACGGAAAATTTTAACAATGAGCAGTTAGACGTCAGTGAACATAGGAGTAAGTATGCAATGAAAGAATCACAGAAAAATTATTAAATTACGTCACTAACATTGCTAACGGCTTTGGTTGAATTATGAATTTCATTGCAGTTAAGGAAAACCAGCCAGCTTAATTTTTGTATATTAGCTGTTAACCTAAAGGACTGCGGCATTTTCAAAGAAAATCATCCCTTCTCTTCCTTTCGTGATGTTTTCTGTTCTTTCGTTTAACACTTTCTGCACTATCAGGTAGACAATTTTTTCATGGAAGGAAAGTGTCTCTCGACTGTGGATACGATTTCACATACATACTCGTATTATGGCAAAAAAAATCTATAAAAGTCAACGAGATCTAATATGCTTTATATTGTGATGATTGAAGGTTTGGACTTTAGAAACAAGCTAATGAGATCTAAATTCCATAGTTGCCGTACAGCTATGCTATGAGTTTGGTTTAATATTATGCTTATAAACTCTGTCGTCGGGCCAGCAAAGGCTTTCGCTCTCTTAGCAATAAGTAATAAGTATACCATTCTTATTTAAATGGTAAAACAATGAAATTTTGCATATATCTCGGTAGCATAAATGTGCTATATTTGCTATTTGCTTATACAAAAGAAACCTAAGAAATATTAAATTTAAATAAGTAAATGAGACGAATTTTTGGTACGGTACAAAGTGTGACTTATTGATACTTGTACATGCTTTTGCAACACGTGCCCCTCACTTTGTCATTTACTTGTGGATATGTGTAACATCAATATTATATTAATTTTAAGCAATTATTGAATGTTCTCTCCAAATAATATAAAAAAGTGTGTACGTCCACCGCGTCGCCTGTCTGTCTGACCGGATTTTCATACAGTAGACACTACATGGAATAATTCTTGAACTAGGTTAATGTTTAAAATAAGAAAATGGCGAAAAAACTTAGTTAGGCAAACATATAGATTTTGTAGCCTTCTTTATGCCACAAGCTTTATACAGAGAGTAAGACATTATACAGAAATTATTATAATATTTTGACGATCTCCGTGGCGCAGTGGTATGCGCGGTGGAGTTATAAGACGGAGGTCCTGGGTTCGATTCCTGGCGGGGCAGATTGAGATTTTTCGTAATTTGTCTGGCTGGTGGGGGGCTTTCGCCATGGCTAGTTACCACCCTACCGACAAAGACGTATCGCCAAGCGATTTAGCGTTCCGGTACGATGTCTTGTAGAAACCGAAAGGGGTGTGGATTTTCGTCCCACTCCAAACAAGTTAGCCCACTTCCATCTTAGACTGCATCATCACTTAACATCAGGTGTGATAGCTGTCAAGTACAAAAGTTGGTCACTTTTGTAGTCGATAAAAAAAAATATATGAATCCTAAGCGTCTGGCCTTAGCATCATTGTGCTTGGAAGTCCCTACAAAAGATCTATGTCCAACTGTGGATCTCTATCAATTGATACGATAATGGTGATGATAATGACAGGCACATATTATGTATTGCTGAGACATAATTTAGCGATTTGACGGTAATAAAATTGTAAAATATGTTTTTTTTACATTCGCCACAAGAAAAAGAAACAAACAACATTACAACATGACATGTTTTAAACTTAACAACATAATTATACATTTTTAAAACAGAACCCTTGTTAAACTCTTGGCCTATCACACCCATAACAGGAGCGTTTCTTCAGCATAGACGAGAACTAGACATACGCTTGACATACTTGATTTCAAGCCAAGCGATTTAGCTCCGGTGCAATGTCGTGTAGAAAACAAAAGATCTTCTTAGAATGTACCATCAGGTGTCATTGCAGTCAAGCACTTGTAATCAATAAAAACAAATAGTATCATAATATGATTTCGAGCTGTGACCGACGCCTAAGCTGACAAAATGTCCAAAGGGAAGGTTTTGTTAGACCCTTGTACATTATTGTATTTACGCATTTCCTCAAATAGTATAGACGGAAAAGAAAGAGCAACGTTTTCGTGATGACGTCATGACAATGATCGCTGACAGGCATTTAAATACTAATTGTCAAACAAGATTTATGTATGTAATGCGCTTATCGAGGATAAGTATCATACAATCGGTTCGTCAGCTCCTTCGTTTCGGGGTCAAATGTTAATTATATCGGCAAGCGGAAACCCGCACTGGCGAATACAAAATAACAAACGAAGTATTGTCCAAAGCGGAACTTCGAGCACGCTGCGGCTTGAGGACACGCGCCAGATACAAAGTCAAGGCGTCATGGTTTAATGTTGCCATTAACCCTACTCATTTAACCGAATTAGAGCATTTTGAGTCTTAAATTTCATCATTATCAGCCTAACTCTAACAGCCTCTTTATAGAAGTGGTGGTCTACGACGTAGGTCGCCGCTCCAATGTGGGTTCTATAATCACTAGGACCGACGGCTTAACGTGCTCTACTAACGTAGGGACGGGGGAACGAGACCCTAGGTAAATTAAAAAAGAACAGTAGTAACAACAGTCCAATAGGTAGATCTGACTCAAGACGTTCCACTTCTCCATTTTGAGAACAGCCCCTTGAATGTGAACTATACAGTTAATATATATTTATCTGTGTTCAGGATTTTGATAGCTCCTTCAGATTGGTCGTTGACCAGCGTAACTTTAGACGTTTTGCCTTGGCTTTACGTTGCGTTAGCGATAAGATTGTGTTGCAGTTGTTGGACGCCCACATTGAAGATACACGTGTGATGGGTCTGTAAGACCAAGTGAATAAGTGACTAAGAA
Source organism: Mycalesis mineus (assembly GCA_034621355.1). Classification (NCBI taxonomy): domain Eukaryota; kingdom Metazoa; phylum Arthropoda; class Insecta; order Lepidoptera; family Nymphalidae; genus Mycalesis; species Mycalesis mineus. The sequence goes on from CM067885.1 coordinate 11,619,626, forward strand.
AGTTAACTTATTTAAATTGTACTTTAAACGTGCCACGTAAGAACATATATCTATCTTTATATAGGCTCAATATGTAAAATGCTCGGATACCAGAGTTTTTCTTTTTAATATTCATAAAAAACGTATAACTCATTGACTTCTAAATCAAAGCAAGCAAGCTAACGGATATTGTGCCTCTCCAAAAATGTATTTCAAGAGTGGGGCGATATGATGGAAAGAAAGGTGGATTTTGTATGAAACAAAGTTCATGCGAACTAAGTCTATCTATTAGTTAAATTATAATATTTCCTCATACAAATAGTGTCCAGGATATTTAAATTAAAAAAGATAAATATTGGCAAAGATTAACGATACCACGTGCATTGCTCAATACGTCATCAAGTAGGTAAGCCAACTCTTAGTTACTATTTGTTATTTAAATAAGTCGGTGTCTAGATTTTTTCTATTTATTTAAATACCAATTAGCTCTATCTACAATAAAACTTGCTGAAATTGATTCTAATAATAACATTATACATTGCTTGTTATTTTTTATTGACTTAAATAGATATCTTAAATTGATACCTTCAGCGTGCGTCCAGTTTCATATTTTTTGTGTGACAAGTTGTTCAACTTAATTTTTTATTCATGTCCGAATAAATAAAGAAGCTACAATACAATTGTTTGTCAAAAAGTGGCAAGTAATAATTTTGCACGTACGACTGAATAGCAAGTTGAAAATTTAATCAAAATTCAGGATACATCGCGGAAGGGGAAATGATGTTTGTTCATCCATATTATCCTGATCGAGTCTGCACAGTATATAGTGAGTTTATTGAGATGATACTATCACAAGAAATATATTATGTACATGTCGTGGTTATTTAAAATGATTGAATACGTACAGGTTGAAATGATTCTGGTGACCCTACCTAGAGACAGAAAATAGGTACATTTAAAAATTTTTATGTTTTTCTCTATTTTGGTACCCTTGTAAATAAATATTTATTGAAAAAAAAATAATGATTTATTCGTCTTTATAATTTGTTACAAGGCGTGATAGATTTAACAGTGAGTATGGAGTTAGATGCTGAGACTTGACGATCTTTTCTTTATAGGAAAAAATCATTTACCTAATTTTAAATTTTAAAATTTGAAAAACAGCATCACGATTTTAAATAGTTCTTGAAGAAGTTAAGATGTGGGATGCCCTACTTATTAAGTTAACAAAATTTAGTTCCGATCCAATTGACCCCCCTAGGGGTCGCAAATCGACAATCACAGTTTGAAAAACACCTATGAATATAACATTTGGCAAAAACACAGAGGAACAACTCATAAAGTGGATGCCGGTTGTAAAGAATCAATTTGTAAAAAATATTACAGCTCGTGCTGACAACAACATGCAGTCCATTATGTATTCCACGTGCTTTTTTTATACCACTTGAGTACAGACCGATTTATGAAAAGCGCTATTGAATACCAGTTATGCAAAAAAGTTATTATCAGTATTGATTTCATTAAATTTAAACGTAGTCTAATACGCAATTAATTGAGTGAATCAGCAGATTATTATTCATAGGTTTTTTGTTAATAGATCGCTAGGTCACCTAGGTGTAACGTATAGTTTACGCCGTTAGCTAACAAACAATGAACAATGCGTGTCGTCATTAAATAAAATCAAGACTACAGTGGGACAGACGAGGAATACAGAGATTTGTTGTTGAGATTTCCATTATGTACACTATTATGTGGACGCTTTTGTTAGTCTCAAGTTATATTGTAGGTTTTATAGGTATCTCCAGTGAGGCCTATCAATATGTTTGCCTTACGAATCAATTGTATACCGTAAGAGATAAAAGGAGTATTGCATTATCTTTTTATCTCTAGAATTATGTATCTAATAAAAAAGCAGGTAACGACAAAATGAAAAGAAATGAGCAACATAAACATTGAAAATGTATACTATATTTATACAAAATTATTAAAACAAAATTAATTAGAACATAAAAATGGCAATTGGAATTGAAAAGACAGGACAGTTTGAGAGGAAAAATACAGGATTTATAAAATATCTCTAGTCTTTCACAACAACCATCTAACTATGAGTGTTACAACCGACATGAGAGTGATGGATCCTTAAAAGAATAATAGAAGAAAGAAATAAAAAAAAATAAGAAAAAGAAGAAAGAAAAGAGAGAAAGGAGCAATATTTCTGAAATAATATGGATGTCAAACTACATACCTATAAAACTAATTATTCGTATGTATCACGCTGTCATTGTGTCTGTCGGGTTAGCTGCTATTACGAAATATAGCGCATCTCCGCAAGGCTATAAAGTGCGTCACATTTCAATTATTCAAAACTTGTTTCGACATTTTCAGGCTTAAAATTTACAGGACCAATAAATATTTAGTTGTTTTTTTTGTGTCTAAAGAAGCCTTCATAATGGCTGGGTCGTTGCGAAACAGATATTTCCTTAGCTGCTTAACTGCTTTTCGTAGGAAAACTGGTCCTAGATAGTAGTAACGTCAAAATAAATATGATAATTTAATATAAATTAAATATTTACACATTATAGAAACTCAAAATAAAATAAATTAGCTGATGAGATCTGCATCTGCAACATATTATCATAGAACTTTTTGGACACTGCTATTCCATTATTACTCAGGGTTTCTGTGCCCAACGGATAAAATTTCAGTAAATAAATTATTTTATGCTATCAAATATGCTATATTTGAATTTGAAAATACTTTATTTATTTTACAATAACGTTTGTGTTCTGATTGTATTTTTTTAAAGCTTTAGTTTCTGAATGATCTTAATAACTCCTCAATGGATCAAAACAGTTTCTTGTAGTTGTAGTATATGTAATGTCAAAATTGTTTTGTCGTTTTCAAGTCTGTTAAAAGTTTAGTATGTCTGTTCTGTGGATATCTGCATATAGATACAATCATGCAGAGGTTAAGGTAATATGGTTATTGTTGTAGCTATTTAAAACATGTTATCGATAATATCCAGTGTACCTAGGGTTATCAGGTGCGGATAATGTCTGTCATAGTTTGGCCTTTTTTTAAGAGAAGCAGGATGTCTTCGTCGTCCTATATTAAGTATCTTAGTTTTGAGTCGTTTGCAGATGTTTTAAGTTTTATATATTTCATCTTCATCATCATTTGGTGCCATCTTCTGAACAAAATTACGGTTAGGCGGTTAATATGCGAAAAGCTTTCCTATTATCCACAATTCGCTTTAATTGTAGGTAATCGAGTCCGATCCACTCTCTCGTTGTAAATACTTATTTGTATTATATGATCAATAAAAAAGAGTTTTACTTAATGAGGTTTTTTGTGTTAAAGTAATAGAAGAATAGAAATTTTTCGGCATAATTGGCGGCTGTGCGGCTTTTTGGGATTTTGCAATCCTGGCAACCCTATGGCACACTGATATAGATCGCTTCTAGATGCTTGTGTACACCCACCTACTACTTAACTAAGATGACTTGTTTTTCGATCTAGATAGTAATTCATTGTATTTGCAGATCCACTCGTCGTGTACAGATGACTTGACAGATAAACAAAGTTTCGCTCTTTAATGGTATTATTATGTAAAACGCTTTATCTCGAATGTAATATTTACGTAACATTTTTTTTGTTGTTGTTTTACAAAGAAAACGTGAAACAACATGTGAAATTCATTTTGATTGCGGCGCTTGTGTATTAAGACACTTGTCTCTCAAAATGCGATTACCGATTCAGCCCGCAGCCAATGGGAAGCCTCGATTCGCTATTATGCATTACACAGCTAGTTTTTTTTTCTTATTACAATGGGGATCTTGTTAATCAATACATCTAATCAAAGTGTTTGTTTACTAACTTGGTTGCATATGACAGTTATTTGTTTTAGCAAAAAATATCTACTCACAGCGGCATTTTCGGTAGACCAATCACAATGGTATAAGTTTGAAGCCTAACATTTTTCTACATTTTCTTTAGAACAATATAAAAAACTCATAAATCGGTTCAGTTTTCCAGAGACAAAATATAATCTTTAATTGTTTACTATTTTAATCGAATCACTGTTAGACCTCAAAATACTATAGTCACCTCAGTAGGGATGTTTTTATAATTCGACTGAGTAATTTGTATACACGTCTCTCCGTGTAACGCTTTACTATAGATAGATAAAGAAATAGAGGCAGATTCGAAATTCACAATGTCAAATAATAAAACATAGATGCAGCTAAACTACTTTACTTACTTTAAAATGACGAATGAAAGGTTTTCAAGCCATAGCAACTATTGTACGTGTAAACATAGCAAGCAAAGTAGTAAACACAAACGTTAGATACATTATATGTAAGACAAGTTATCGATAATGAATTCAACTTACGTCATAGATCCGTCTGCTACCTACGTTGCGGGACTGATAATCGAATGAAATGAATTACTGAACGTACCTGCATATTATAAAATCGTTCCGGAAAGCAAATACTGGCAGCAGTTAATGAAGAACGGACGAGAAACTGGTACGAATTACGAAGCGGCCTTGAAACTAATTTTCGGCAATTGCAGGCCGAGTTATAAATTGTGTCATCACTTTCTTTCAGACAACGCTAGAGTTCATAAAAAACTTTTTAGAGGATAGAATGAACTTACATTTTTTTTATCGACTACAAGTTGGCCCTTGACTGCTATCACACCTGATGTTAAGTGATGATGCAATCTAAGATGGAAGCGGGCTAACTTGTTAGGAGTAGGATGAAATCCACACACCTTTCAGTTTCTACACAACACCGTACCGGAACGCTAAATCGCTTGGCGGTACGTCTTTGTTGGTAGGGTGGTAACTAGCCACGGCGAAAGCCTCCCACCAACTAAACCAAGACAAATTAGGAAAAGTCTCAATCTGCCCCGCCGGGAATCGAACCCAGGAGCTCCGTCTTATAATTCCACTGCGCATACCACTGCGCCACGGAGGTCGTCAAACTTACATTACTTACATTTGAGGCAATACAGATTGAATTATATACCTTTTATTTTTTGTGCCTGAATGTCATTGTGCCGAGCTCAGTACGTTATTCCAGCTTCAATTTATTTAAAAATGCTGTTATTTGACGTCAATTTTGACACCTGTACATAAACCAGGCTGTTTATTCAATAACTTCTTTGCTATGGACGGGCATTATATGCCATACCCTTTTTTTTCGAATCCATAGGTCACATGCAAAGATATGGTTCGCTGGAAAAGTTAGGTTAGGCTAGTTAGTTAAATTCACCTACAATTCTTCACCTTAAACCATACTTAAACTTCGGAATAAGACCGTACTCTTTTCTTCTACATTTCACCAATACAAGCACAGATATTCGTGGTAAATGTGATAACAAATATATGTCACACTAGAGGTCGCTCTCGGTTTCACCAGCGTGTTCTCGTTCGCGTGGAAATTAATAAATGTGCCCTATATGTTATACTGAAAATTAAAATATATTGTAAATTTTCATCAAGATCCATTAAGTAGTTCTGGCGTGAAAGAGTAACAAACATCCATCCATACATAAAAAAAGACGTGTGGCACTCGGAGACTGCCGCGGTAAAGCTATTGCATAGCATTTTTTATCAACTTATGTTTACCTACCGACGTCATCGGGACCGTGGCCGAGCGGTAAGGCGCTCTAAGTGCCCGGATTGCCAGAGAGACGCGGGTTCGAATCCCGTCGGTTCTGCAATTTTTTTTAAGCGTGATATTGCAAAAAGTCATTAATTTTTAAATTAAAAAAAAATGTCTTTTTGAAATATCACGCTTGAAAAAAAAAATTTCGGAACCGATGGGATTCGAAACCCGTGTGTCTCTGGCAATCAGTGAGGCAAGTGCGAGTTTGTTACCGAGCGACTGCGTAAAAACGTAACGCAAATTAAATTTGTATGGAATTTTAGTAACGCCATCTAGTTATGACAAGAGTAAACGCTTTTTTTGCTATATAATTTGACATTATGAGTGACTACGTTTTTACGCAGTCGCTCGGTGAAAAAGTCACACTTGCCCCACCGGGCACTTAGAGCGCCTTACCGCTAAGCCACGTTCCCCGATGACGTCGTTGCCGGAAATTGTGCTTTTGATATTATGTTTTTGTTACTCAGGGGGTGTTAGGTTTTTTCGTTACGGAATTTCTGTATTTGGTCTCCATGCTCAAGGCCCGCGATAAAAGCTATACAATAGCTTAAAACTTCCAGCTTTATAGTATTAGTAAGGATAGAGCTACTCGGAACATTCTCTCATCATCATCACTATCAGCCTATTAACGGCCTACTACATGGCCGGGCCTTCCTGCTTATAGGAGAGGGGATATGGAGCGTACACCCACCACGCTGCTCCAATGCAGGTTGGCGTGCTTAGGGTGATAATGTTTTATGTATTAACGATCACCATCAGATGTTGATGACAGTGACCGGGACAGACGGCTTAACGTGCTCTCCGAGGCACGGGGGTGTAACACCGCCAACTTCCCGACTCCGGGCTTGGAATGTACTGAGAATTTCATAGAAAATTTAAAAACTCACAATTATTCCGTGACCCGACCCAGGATTCGAACCCAGGACCTCTTTTTTTTTTTATTTACTATATGGGAACTTTTGTATGTATGTATGTATGTATCTATGTATGTATGTATTTATTTAGTATTTTATGTAAGTTTAATATTAGATTTATTTTCATAAAAGTTTAATAATATATTACTGTCAACGGCGCAGGGTGCGCGGAAAAACTTAATTAAGTTTATGTTCGCACCTTCCATGTGATTGTTATGTTTTATGTTGTTTAAACAAATAAATAAATGAAATAAAAAATAAATAAAAGTATATTCTATATTACATAATTTGATACAATAACTTCCTATACTTCACTGTACGTACACCCGAACCTCTCCAATGAATGCACTTTTCCTCTTCAATATTGGTTGTCTGGAAGAGATCGCTCATTAGCGATAAGGCCGCTAATTGTACATTGTTTTTTTTTTAAGTGATTTTCTAATTCTAAGATTTTTATTATTTGGTGTACAATAAAGAGTAATTCATTCATTCATTCACCTCGTGATCGAAGCCCGATATGCTAACCATTAGACCAACGAGGCAGAACATTCTTTGCTATGAATAAAAGTGAAACATTGAATAACAAGAAAATAATGTTAATCTATACTAATATTATAAAGAGGAAAACTTTGTTTGTTTGTTTGTTTGTTTGTTTGTTTGTTTGTTTGTTTGTTTGTTTGTTTGTTTGTTTGGTTGTAATGAATAGGCTCAAAAACTACTGGACCGTTTTTAAAAATTCTTTCACCATTCGAAAGCTACATTATCCACGAGTAACATAGGCTAAATTTTATTTTGGAAAAAAATAGGGTTCCGTAAAATATTTGGGTTTTTCGGACACAAGGTGTAAAAAATCAACCAGAAAAGTTACTTATTTTGCGTACGCTGCGTAAACTATAAAAGATAGAACCATAAAATGTTCTAATTAATTGGAGATCTTATAAATATCTACAAAAAAGTCCGCGACACACTATATCTATCTATGTCGAGTGAGGCACAACAACCATTTTTTTATTTAAAAATCTTGATTTTTTTTTGGACTACATTTTAACGAATTTATTTTACTCATGCTATTAATCCTTATCAAAATAAATAATTTCATCACTAAGTACAGTTTATGTAGATAATATTTGGTATTTAAAAAATTAAAATTGGACGTTTGGTTTAGAAGTTATGGCGAAATTAAAATATTACTATTTCTGCGTTGCGAAGTGAGCGTCAACAAGGCGGGGGGAGGGGAGTTTAGATCTATGTTATAAATACGATGATGAATTAAGAATTCGATCTTTGTTCAAATATCTATTTAGTACACGGAAGAGTTTGTTCGTTTGTTTAAACGGGCTAATCTCTATCTGCGTGTCGGATTGTAAAATTATTTTTGTTTATTCTGAAGGCTAGACTCAAGAGTGAAATATACTATTTAATATCAATTTATACCCATCAGCTTGTCATAAATATATATTTTTAATGTTAATGTACTGAAATGTCATACAATGTTTAACAAAAATGTAGACCTTTAGTACACGGGACGGGACGGAGAATATTGCTTCACGGGAAATATAAATGCTAGTTAATGAATAAAATGATTCTCGTTCAATGATGCACATGTTATGTTCTGCCCGGCTTGCAGATAAGGTCAGGATAAAGAAAACAAGGAAGTGTGTGTGATATCACTTCCGGTCTATCACGCACTGTGATGTAAAATCAAATCAAGCTATGAGATGCATTGCTAAACCATGTATAATATTACATGTTACCGTATACTGGAACTCATGACTTCCTTTTTTTACCCGACTGCGACAGAAGGAGGGTTATGTTTTTCGAGCGTATGTATGTATGTATGTATGTATGTCAATTTCTTCGGCACGCGCTACAGCCTTAACGACTGAACAGATTTTGACATGTGAGGTGTCGTTGAATTTGTGAAAATTGTGGTAGTGACATAAGCTATATAAATTTTCAAAACGGCGGCTGTAAATGGGGGAAAAAAGGAGGGGGTGTGTGTATATCTTTCTTCTATCTTAGCATTATGGGTATCAAATGAAAGGTTGTAAAAAGAACATTTCAAAAATGTAAATATCATATCATATTTATATTGCCGTTTTAACAAAAAATGCCATAAAGTGTACCGAGTCATTTCTATACCATAAACTAAAACAAAAAAGTCTCAAATAAAATTATTATTATAAAAACAAAAAACTGGACTGCATAGAAGTTATGAACTGAAAAGAGAAAAACAAGGATCACTATATCTATATAAAATTCTAAATACTTTATAGTGCTGCAGACGGAAACAAACGTAGTTATGGTAGATCTTTCTTTCCCCGCAGAAAATAAAGTATTTTGTCCCCGCTTGCATCTCCATAATATATTTAGAATTTTATATAGATATAGTGATCCTTGTTTTTCTGTTTTCAGTTCATAACTTCTATGCAGTCGGGTTTTTTGTTTTTATAATAATAATTTTTTAACCCCCGATGCATAAACGACGGGTTTTTATAAGTTTGACGTGTCTGTGTAAATGTATGTGTATGTGTCTGTCTGTGGCATCGTATGATACGGATCTCCCAAACGGATGATCCGATTTTAATTCGTTTTTTTTGTTTGAAAGGTATATCAGTCGAGATTGTTCTTAGCTACTTTGGTGGAAATTGGTTCAGGTCTTCAAGGTCATCAGGTCGTTTGTTAGATGTGATAGAAATGTTACACGCTCAGTTTGCTTGAAAGCATGTGTGTAATCTGACATTTGAAACACTAATGTCTTCTGGAGCTGGTCTGATGATAAGGCTCGAAGGTAGGAGACGTAACCCTGGTCTACATTTTTAGTAAACTCATCAAGTTTTGGCTCGTTGAATTTGTCTTGACTGGTTCTTTTCATGTTTCTAATTTGGGTCGGGGTTTTTTTATATACTTTTGATTTTATTTTATAAGTGTCTAGCTAAATAGACAATTTAAATTTTACCAACACCTTTAGTTAAATGGATTAGGAAGTAAATCCAAATTATCCAAAGTTCGTTTATTACTGAGTTCTTATGATATATCATAATTATAGAATTGTATCAATGAAATAAAGAAACATAGTATAACACGATTGCTTATGACGTTGTATGACATACTTTTTAAGTCGCAACCGTAATTAGCTCAAATTAGATTAAGAATTATCACATTTCTAAATATGATACTAACAAAATGAAAGTCGTAAATATAAATGGTAATTTCTTTTTTTTTAGGGTGATGGGGACCGGAGGCTCGTGTAATTATGGAAAATATTTCAAAAAGGGTTATCAGGTCTACAAGTGACCAAAGAGCGAGGAGCTACCTCAGTCAACGAATTAGTTTTGGCCTATGCCTCGTTGCAGTGGATTTATTTTTTTTTTTCTCTTTATTTGGTCTACCAACAGTTTTACAGATAATACATTGAATAGAAAATAAAACAAAATATACGAGTAACATGTTAAAATGTAAAACTAATTAAAGGGAAACACAGCATGCGATTAATTTACAATAATTTTTAACAGAAAATATTTAAACTAATTACTATTAAGTGCTTTTAATTCCAACTTAACAGATTTAATAAATTTCGAGAATGAACCAATAAAAATATCTGTAGCACTTAGCTTATTCAATAGCTTACACAACCTCGGGATCGGCGAGTTTCTACCCTTAACTGTGGACTGATGAGGGAAACACAGAAAAGTATTTTTTTTACTGAACTCTGATGTTAAAACATCCTAACATAGACGGACAGTCAATTTTATAATTTAGAATTTTATACAAAAAAGAAAGGTCAAGCTTGTTTCTACGAGTCTCCAAGGAATCAATGTTAAAATTGTCGATGAGTTTAGAAAGGCTGATACTATTTAGAAGAGTCAACAAGAAACTCAACTCAATAGTTGTTCTATTAAAATAATAAATACGATATTAATTAATTATTTAATTTACTTTATCATTACTTCTTTTACTGTCTCGTTGGTGTAGTGGTTAGCCTTTGTGGCATTGATCGGGAGGTCCTGGGTTCGAATCCTCGGTCGGATCACGTAATAATTGTGAGTTTTTCATTCTTCTTTGAAAATTTTCCCGGAGTCGGAAACTTGGTGGTGTTTCACCGCCATGTTTTGGAAAGCACGTTAAGCCGTCGGTCCCGGTCACTATCATCATCATCGTTACAATAAATGAAACATTGTCGCCCGTAATTGTAAGCCGACCAACCCTCATTGGAGCCGGTGGTGGGTTTACGCTCCCCTCTCCTATAAGGATGGAGGCCTGGTAATGTAGGGGGCTATATCAAGTGTCAAGTTAAAAACCTATCTAATTTCCTCCATAAAAGATATAAAAAATTTCAACAAGAAATAGAACCTACTCAAAACGCACTAAAAAGTAAAAAATAACTGTGTAATTTAGTTGCTTTAATTTACTTAATCATATCTATGAAGTCGGTGCCAGCTGCCGATACCGAGACAAAAATCGAAATCGCTATAAGCGTGCCTCAAAAATTTGAACAGTTCCTTCAATTTCCCCAGGATATCATCATGCCCTTCCTAATAAAAAAAGAATTATCAAAGTCGGACAACTCTGTAAAAAGTGTGTTTTTTTTCGTCGGTTAAAAATAATATTAAGATATATATTTCCTCGGCAGAACATATTCTGTGTCACGCTCGGTTCAACTGATGCCTTGATTGTTGTTCCTTGATACCAGTACAGTGGTCACAATTAAAATAGCTCGTATTACAGCATTAAGGATTTGTATTAAGTATGAAGATTTGACGTCAATGCAACTTATATAAATAGTATCAGAATTCAGAGGTTATCTCAATGTTTTTATACTCGTTCAGTGAACAAATCAATCTATTTCAGTAGACGCACGCTTATCTGCACGCGTCAAATTATCGTATGATGTTGCTATATAAAATCATTATAGTATATACAACATTCTTAAAACATTAACTAGCTGATGAAACTCATTGTTGTCATTAATACATAATCTCAAGTGCGCCAGACCTTTGCCATTCCAAATAAATATTGTATAACAAAGCCATGTGACATCCAAAACCAAATAATATATAAAAACTACAGGGTACACCAGGGAAGTTTAATTTATCCGGAACTTTTTGTTTTTATAAAGCGAGCAAACGAGCAAGCGGATCAGGTGATGTCAAAAGATTACCGCCGCCCATGAACATCTGCGACACCAAACGAGCCACTGATGCGTTGTTGGCCTTTAAGGACTTTATTTATTCGACCCTTAATTATTAAGGGGTTAACCCTAAATTGTATGAGTGCGTGAGGACGGAAGCCGATTCCACAGCTTACAATTGCGTGGCAGAAAAGTTCTGGTATAGCGGATGGTAGTACTATACCAGACATCCAGATGGTGAGGATGAAATTACTTTCTGTGGCGTGAACTTCTTAGCATTTACGTAAAACCTTAATAGTAAGTACGATGCGGGCGAGTAAATTATAACCAGGCTTTGATATACCTACTTCTAAGCTCACATAAATATCTTTATCGAACAATGTTACTTATTCTTGTTCACTTACTCGCTTAGCACCACGTGTAAATGTGTTTAACTTTGTACTTAGTTTAAAAACCTGTGAATTACACTAATCGCAATGACAATTTACATCTGTTTTCGTTAAAGACGCCTGACCACGAGATTGACTGGTGTTATAAAAATCCAGTTTGAGATTTGCATCTTAATTTTTTTTTTCGACTACACGTTAGCCCTTGACTGCTATCACACCTAATGTTAAATGATGATGCAATCGAAGATAGAAGCGGGCAAATTTGTTAAGAGTGGGATGAAATACACACCCCTTTGGGTTTCTGCACGACATCGTACCGGAACGCTAATTCGCTTGGCGGTACGTCTTTGTCGGTAGGGTGGTAACTAGCCACGGCATAAGCCTCCCACCAGCCAGACCAAGACAAATTAAGAAAAATCTCAATCTGTCCCGCCGGGAATCGAACCCAGGACCTCCGTCATATAAATCCACAGCGCATACCACTGCGCCACGGAGGTCGTCAAAAATAATATATATTAATAGTGTATGTTAATATATTTATAGCTCATAATTTCTAAATACAGTCTTATGTTTTAGTAATTATCAACCTCAAAAAGCAATTGAGGCCATTGGTCCCTTCAACTGCTTTCTAAATTATCGGTCAAATTGATTTAAATAAAACATCTAGAAGTAAGCCGTTAAAATGAAATTATATGACTTCGCATATCATAGACTGCATTTTATTTCTATATCTTTGGTGTACTTGTGATAATCTATGATTTAACAAAAGTTATTTAACTATTGCTGAAAAAATTAATGAGGTCTAGTAGAGACCTACTCTAAACAAAATAAAGTAGATGGATATAGGGGCCGACCACGACTCTAACTAAACAATTTTTGTACCTATGCATTACGGGATTTATACCTAAATTATTTTATTGTTTCTTTCTTTTTATATAATCGAGTTAAAGTTATTAAACTTTATTTTATCTTTCATTATATTCGAACTTGGCTTATCTAACCAATATTGTATTTGCACGTCATAGTACGAATTGTCGACGAAACATTATGAAAACATTACTGTTGTAAAAGCTATTACCGCCTCAGGATGAAGGATATTTGCTATAATTATGGACACCATTGCGGGTGCGATGCAACGTAATGAAGTTACGCGTTACGTGACCAAAAAAACTTTGATTAAATGATTAAACCTGTTCCATTAATTGCACACAAAACCTGTTTATCTGAACGATACATTTCGAAAAGATTACATCTATATTATTATAATAATGATCCTCTAACAAGTAACATTTCAACACTAACGCTAAAATAAATTAAATGGCTTCTAACAGATAGATTACAAGGGTAGGTAATACATATTTTGCTTCAATTTAAACTACCAATTAGGCATTGTCTCGCTTTGGTGCTAATTGTAATCTGAAATCTGGTTGTTCTCACAATATGGAAAGATGAAAAACAAACGTAAAGCTTCTTGTTCGTGTTTGGTACAATTGTATGAGGCCCGGTGAGGCCACCTCAGGCCGTGGAAGTGGAACGAATGATAATTTTTCTTTGTATTTAAAGGCGATGCAAAGAGCAACTCATTAATTCCTTACGAGACAAAGAACTGACGTACTTTTTCGTCATTCGATTTAACTGAAGTAAATTCTGTTTACATGTAGTTTCCCAAAATAGAAATTGCAAAAGTTTAAATAACAGATCTCAAAATTTCGAAAAAGCGAATTCTGAAGAAGCAATACCATCACTATACTGGAAACTCTATAAGACACTCAGGGCTGGTACTAACGTCATTGACCACAATAATTCGGCTGTGTGGAAAGGCAATAATTCAACTTAAGTTTGTTTGGTAACAACCACACATACAGAATATTTGAAATGTGAGTTTGTGCGATTTCAAAAGAAATTATGAAATTTTTTCAAAATATATTTTTATACAAAAAAGTTTTAATTTTATAAAATCAAGTTTACTCAGATTCTCTCCTCAAAAATTGAAGTTTTTATGGTCCATATGTTAAAATATTTTGTTCAGAAAATTATTCTTCATCTTTTTTTGAAGTAAAGATAAATATTTTTGCAATCGCCTTAATGAACAGGTTAATGGAATATGATAATGCAAATATTTATATTTTAACTCTAATTTATTTATTTAAAATAAATGTTTTTATTTATTGAGTAAAACGAAAACCCATAGCAGCTTAAGTACTTATGTAAAAAGATCTCTTCGACCTTGACATTGCTTATTGAGCTTTGTTAACATTTAACTCGTTTTACTGCTGAAATCACCTGCTGACCTTAGTCTAATAAAAAGTTAAATTAGTAAAATCTTTATTAAATTATAATTAATTAAATTTATAAATGTGAAAGGATGGATACTGAATGGACTTTTGATGAAACTTATATATAATAATATAGCTTACATATCAGAACAACACAGGGGCCTTTGTGATATTCTGATATATACTTAAGCATTTTATTGAAATTCCCAACGGACGACAACTGCGCGGGTGAATCCGCGTGCGTACTCTAGTAAAGGATAAATTGTTCATATTATATGAAAGTTATAAAAAATAGCATCTTGAAAGCTCTTTATATGTAAACATAATTTTAGAAGCTTATGGACAACAATTCAATATAGAAATCATCATTAAAAAATAAATTATACAAACGAAAAAATATTTATTAATACTCGATTTATTAGACGTACTCTGACCCTTTCGAGCTTATTGAGCTTAACTCATTCAGCGTTTCGTTCTTCTATAAAAACTTATCAGTAAACGATGTCAGCCCGTAGTTGCAGAATTAATCAGCATTGACTTTCCAACTCCAGGCTAAAAAATTTTTACTATAACTGCCCAAAACTCGAACTTAGAACTTCATAATCAAAGGCAAATGTTTATATATCCATCTATCGAATACATTTAAACGAGCAATTCTTGTATAAACTAAATCTCAAAAACGGCCTCAACAATTTTCCTAAAAATTTGCATGCACAAGCTTTTTGGGGTTATTAAATTTAAATTAAATTAAATATCGAACAAAGCGCGGTCAACCAGCTGCTATAGATAATATTATAATTATGTGTTACGCTAGTATTTGTTGCAGCCGTTCTGTCGAAAAGGTCATCAATTGTGAGCTTACGACAGAGTCAACGTCGGCAGTCGGCTATAACCTTGATTCGTGACGTTTATAAAGTTTGTTTATTCTTTTTGGTATGTTTTGTACCACTGTTTCATTGTGTTTAATAAACGTCTTATCGGGACGTTTACGCAAACCTGTGACAAAAATCTTATTATTTCTTATAAATCCTAATTATTAAAATTAAAAATTAACCAAAATTGCAATTTAAATATTTGAAACATAAAGTAAACTATGACTCCAAAAAAAATTAATAATAATTTTTCAGTGTTACTACTAAATAAATATATAATAATAGGATACTCTTTTACAGTAAAATTTTGTATTATTTAAATAAATATTAATATGTAAATAAATAAATAAATATTATAGGACAATTACACACATCGCTATATAGCCCCAAAGTAAGCGTTACTCGTAAGTAGCTTGTGTTATGGGTGCTATGATAACTGATGAATATTTTTAAATATATTATACATAAATAATTATAATATATAGATAAACACCCAGACACTGGAAAACAAACATGCTCATCACACAAACATTTTCCAGATGTGGGAATCGAACCCACAGCCTAGGACGCAGAAGCAGGGTGGTCACTACCCACTGCGCCACTCGGCTGTCAAATTATTTTTTATTGTTTATTTAGAATGTCACTTACAATTATTACGCTCATCTTTATTCAGGGTTCCCTGATTGTTGGGACTATAGGACTAACGGAGTAGTATACCTTTTCAAACAAAAAATAATGATTTGTAGATCATTTTTTTTTGTTGATGATGATGATGAAATGTTTGTGTAAACAGGGATGTTAAAAAATAAACAAGTAAAAGGAGTTCTAAAGAATTTAGGATCTCTTTCTTTTTGAAGCCAGTTGAAAAATATTAAACTGCATAAAAGCTAGGTAACGGCCGATAGCTGATTGTCAGGTGTTGACGCTTCAGTAAACTATCAAATCAGTATTAAAGATATATTATCAGCAGCTCACTGCAATGTAAACAATAATGTGACCGACATAGTATAAATTGTATCTAATTGAGCTATTTGCTTAAGGAAAACATACCTATAGTAGTTGATGCTATGCGTTGTAAAATGATCTCTATTATTATTCATACAGAAACGAGATATTAAGTGTTTTAGTTGTATTACTATTTACTATCTAATGGAGTGCATGTGTACATTATATTATGTTTCGATCTGATATTACATAGTTCGTTAAATTTAGACAAATAGTGGTGAACATAGGTAAAAAATGTATGAAAGTCTGCCCCAGAGATGCCCAGAGATGATATATATGTCATTAAATAGTACAGATCTTCTATTTAAATAGTAATAAAGTTACTTGTAGCTAAGCAGTCGCTGATAAAAGTTATGAAGGTTGATAAAAGTTGACTTTTCATACTCCGACGACGGTCACGTGATTCAAAACACAAAAAATCGATTGAAATTCTTATATTTTTGATATATTTTCAAGTCATTGCAATGAAACATAGGTATTTGTTTAAAATTAATTTAGGGCCCTGCCCAAAACTCGAACTTAGAACTTCATAATCGAAGGCAAATGTTTATACATCCATCTATCTAATACATTTAAACGAGCAATTCTTGTATAAACTAAATCTCAAAAACGGCCTCAACAATTTTCATAAAAATTTGTATGCACAAGCTTTTTGGGGTGATTAAATTTAAATTAAATTAAATATCGAACAAAGTGCGGTCAACCAGCTGCTATAGATAATATTATAATTATGTATTATGCTAGTATTTGTTGCAGCCGTTCTGTCGAAAAGGTCATCAATTGTGAGCTTACGACAGAGTCAACGTCGGCAGTCGGCTATAACCTTGATTCATGACGTTTATAAAGTTTGTTTATTCTTTTTGGTATGTTTTGTACCACTGTTTCATTGTGTTTAATAAACGTCTTATCGGGACGTTTACGCAAACCTGTGACAAAAATCTTACTATTTCTTATAAATCCTAAATATTAAAATTAAAAATTAACCAAAATTGCAATTTAAATATTAGAAACATAAAGTAAACTATGACTCCAAAAAAAATAATTTTTTCAGTGTTACTACTAAATAAATAGGATACTCTTTTGCAGTAAAATTTTGTATTATTTAAATAAATATTAATAATTAAATAAATAAATATTATAGGACAATTACACACATCGCTTTATAGCCCCAAAGTAAGCGGACTCGTAAGTAGCTTGTGTTATGGGTGCTATGATAACTGATGAATATTTTTAAATATATTATACATAAATACTTATAATATATAGATAAACAACCAGACACTGGAAACAAACATGCTCATAACACAAACATTTTCCAGATGTGGGAATCGAACCCACGGCCTAGGACGCAGAAGCAGGGTCACTACCCACTGCGCCACTCGGCCGTCAAATTATTTTTTATTGTTTATTTAGAATGTCACTTACAATTATTATGCTCATCTTTATTCAGGATTCTATCATCTGATCCTGACCTGATTGTTAGGACCATAGGACCATCGGAGTAGTAACACTTTTCAAACAAAAAATAATGATTTTTAGATCATTCTTTTCTGTTGAATGATGAAATGTTTGTGTAAACAGGGATGTTAAAAAATAAACAAGTAAAAGGAGTTCTAACGAATTTAGGATCTCTTTCTTTTTGAAGCCAGTTGAAAATATTAAACTATATAAAAGCTAGGTAACAGCCGATAGCTGATTGTCAGGTGTTGACGCTTCAGTAAACTATCAAATCAGTATTAAAGATATATTATCAGCAGCTCACTGCAATGTAAACAATAATGTGACCGACATAGTATAAATTGTATCTAATTGAGCTATTTGCTAAAGGAAAACATACCTATAATAGTTGATGCTATGCGTTGTAAAATGATCTCTATTATTATTCATACAGAAACGAGATATTAAGTGTTTTAGTTTTGTTACTATGTACGATCTAATGGAGTGCATGTGTACATTATATTACGTTTGGATCTGACATTATATAGTTCTTTCAATTTAGAAAAATAGTGGTGAACAAAAATCTGTCTGCCCCAGAGATGATATATATGTCATTAAATAGTATAGATCTTCTATTTAAATAGTAATAAAATTACTTCTAGCTAAGCAGTCGCTGATAAAAGTTATTAAGGTTGATAAAAGTTGACTTTTCATACTACGACGACGGTCACGTGATTCAAAACACAAAAAATCGATTGAAATTCTTATATTTTTGATATATTTTCAAGTCATTGCAATGAAACATAGGTATTTGTTTAAAATTCATTGTGTATTTAAATAAAATAGTTAAATATGAGCATACGTTTGGACAGCTTGGGGCAAATTTCAGCAATGTCCTTTACGGGGAAAGCTTGGGTTCACCATTAGAAAAAAAGCTTTAAAAGTTTGCAAATCGATCCCATGAATGATAGAATCATAGATTGTGAATCTAAGTTTTTCACGTAGCGTTTAACTCTCAGAAGTTTTATTATTTCAGATATCTAAAATGTCCGGTGATTTTTCTCAAGAATTTATGTACCCGATAGACTTTGTACTGTCCAAACTATGACAAATTTATTGCCTCATAAAATATATTGAGTTAAAATTGGACCAAATTAGACGTCATCAAAATCGGTTTAATAGTTTCCGAGCTTATCAAAACTAGTGAGTTTTAAGATTCTATTTAAGATTCTATTCTAGTCTAGTAAGATTTAAGGTCAAATTGAAGAATTTTGTTTGCGGAATTTTATGTAGATACATTTGTTATTGTTATTCCTTGGCTAAATGTCTAATTTTTTTCTACTGCCAAAGCAACTTGATTCATTGTGTAGGTACCTCGTTATCTAGCTACATAAGAAATGGATAATTTTATACTAGTACAGTTAATGCTTGTATTCACTAAAATAATGAGCATAATTGAACGATTGGCCTTGTGCTTGTTATTTGTCGAAGAGTTCCTTCCTTTACCTTCGTCACATACAAAATATTCGTACATAGATGTAACGAATTCTCTTCTTACTATATCGCACCTCTAGAATGTGATAAATATTAAGAATCTTGGGTTTTAAAAAAGGGCTGGGTGTTAATAATGCATTTTGATAGATGTTTATTATGGTAGAGGAGCCCAAGCGGGGATTTTGGGATTTACTAAAGCGCGGCAGATTAATATACAGGGGGAAACCTTGTACCCGGTTAAGTACCTCCACGAAAAATGAGGCCCATATCTATGGCCGCACGTGAAGGATACAGGATCAGATTAGTAAAAAAAAATTGACCATCAGAAATTCTCGAGCACGTCAGATTAAGGTAGGGTGAGTTAATTACACCCTAAAAAGTGTATATTCCACTAATCTGACAATTTGAGAGCGACGTAAAGAAAGGGAGAGCAAAGTTGTAAAAAAAAAACGTCAAGTCGAGATTCTCGAGCGTAGCTAAATTTTTTTTTATTTTGAAGGAAATAATTCAAGAATAATGAAAAATATATAATCTGACGATTTCCGCAAGCCGAAATAACGAAAATTCGTCGATAAAGTTAAATGGGTGCAGATGCGTGATGCCTATATTTCCTTCTCCGCGTTTCTATTCCTCTTTCACTCTTTCTCTATCTATTACTCTATCACTCCGTCCCCACTCTGGTTTCTGCTGCCATGACGCCATGTGTGTGTGTGTGACTATGTGACTCGGTTATAACTTTTGAATGACCAAACCGATCGGAATTTACTAAACGGCGTTCTAAAGATTTCTCTCAAAATTAGATTTCCTGTGAATTTGAACCGATTCGGACCGATAGATTTTGATAAATTTTGAAAAATCTCAAAAATTTTTTTTTAAAAAGTGGTTTTTTTGGAATAACTTTTGAACGGCTTTATCGATCAACTTCTAAAACTAATCCGCCTTTGAGCTTGAAAAACCACGTCGATTGCCACCAAGCTGGTTAAAATCGGTTGATTCGTTTGAGAGATATCGTGAACGAAAGAAACCCGAAAAAGTGTTTTTTCGGGATTACTCCGAAATTTGTGGTTCGATTAATAAAAATTGCAAAATTACTTATGAGGATTATACAACTGCGTCGAATGCCGTCAACTGCGTGAAAATTGCTTGATCCATTCAAAAGTTATTTGCGGTTTATTGAAACTTCTATCAGACTTTCGAGCTGGGAGAGCTCAAATGCATAGAAATATTATTTCTTTGAACTCAAAAATGTCATAATTACAATTTTAAGCGCTCAGGAATGGAATTAGCGGGAAGTTGCAGGGATGGCCTTTAAGGTGAACCGTTTTTCTAATTTTTTTTGTCAGATTAAGCGAATCCCTCTAGATAATCGTCAGATTATGAGACAGTACGTTTAGAACATAAAGATGAACCATATATATCTTAATCTGACGCGCTTGAGTATTTCAAAATGGCGAATTTTTTTTGCACATTATGAAAATGGCCGCGAGTTTGCGTCCCATCGAAATCGTCAGATTAGTGAATGAGAGCTTTTTTGTGGTGCACTTAACACTCCCTTAGAAAATCTGACGCGCTCGATAAAATTGTTTTTTTTTTCTTGTTCAACCCTTACATACAACCAACAACATCATGCAAACGATCAGATTATCATACGTACATTAACACAAATACGTAGGGCATTGATGCTATCAATATCTGACGCGCTCGAGGATGGCCATGCAACAGTTTTTTTTTACATATTTAAAAGTTTATAGCCGCTTCCCCCACCGATGTAAAGATATATATCATATAACATTTTTTTCTTCTTATCACCTAAGCTGTGCAACCCAATAAGTCTCTACGACGCTCGAGTAAATCCCCATTTAGCATCCTGGGCTCCCCTACTATTATAGCTTATCAATTTGTGTATATATTTTTGCATTATTTTGAGTTGAACCCATATTCGTGATTTTCCCTCGTTGGCCCTCTTTTGTAATCACCTTGCCAGTAATACTATTAATTCAGCACTAACTATCAAAATGGCGACAACTCGAAATAATAAATAGATGTAGGGGTGCGATATGTATATACACTTGAACATAGGTACAAAAGTACGAGTGCAAAAGCAGAAGAAAAGTCAAACTAGGATTATTTCCTTTACTCTTTAGTCTAATTGATAGTTAGCTTATAAGGTTTCGAATATTGTACAAAAATAACTGTTAAAATAATAAATAACGAGACGAATATCTTAGCATTTCATAAATGCAATGTATTGCGTACAGCGTGTAGCAGAGACAAAAGCTTCCCAATTCCGGTCGTAGTATGTTCTAATAGAAAAAATCAGAATTATTCCACAATTCAAAATTTCCGAGAATTTCAAGAAGTTTCCGTGAGTATTAAGGATAAAGAACTCCCCTTTAAGATGGCTCATAATTCTCGTACTCCCCGCTAGTATCGTATTAGAACAGCGTTGGATACTAGTTGTGATAAAGTACAGACTGCTGTTAAGTCAGGCCCTGTAATCTGATTTTAGTCTCTATTACACAGATGTTGCTGGTATACCTCCCGCAACCACTTTTATGCCGTATCTAAATTAACTTTTGACGACCTCTGTGGCGCAGTGGTATGCACGGTGGATTTATAAGACGGAGGTCCTGGTCGATTCCCGGCGGGGTAGATTGAGATTTTTCTTAATTTGTCTTGGTCTGGCTGGTTGAAGGCTTTCGCCGTGACTAGTTATCACCCTACCGACAAAGACGTACCGCCAAGCGATTTAGCGTTCCGGTACAATGTCGTGTAGAAACCGAAAGGGGTGTGGATTTTCGTCCCACTCCTAACAAGTTAGCCCGCTTCCATCTTAGACTTAACATCAGGTGTGATAGCAGTCAAGGGCCAACTTGTAAGTAATTGATAAAAAAAACTACATAATTTTTTATTTGTTAATTGGTTACGTCGTAATATTTCAAAATCGTCAAAATACAAATAAGTAGGTAAGTACTTATACATAGAATAATCATTGAATTCAGAAGGTCCTTTAATCAGCTAATTTATTATATGCCTACCTATCTGGCTACGTGTGTTGAGAAGTTGAAAATGATATGACATTTATAATATGTTAATTAAGCAAATCAGGGAAGTAATTTAATACTTAGATTACTGTTATCAGAGACTTGATACTTAGCTATTGACGTAGGTACATATATTAATTTAGTTACTATTAAATTATTTTTTAAAAATTATAAAAAATATTTTAATATTATTATCTAATATATAAAATTTCCCTGTCACAATGTTAGTTACCGTACTCCTCCGAAACGGCTTTACCGATTTTTACCAAATTTTGTATGCGTATTTAGCATGTCTGAAAATCGGCTACTATCTAATTTTCATCTAAATTTTTTTTTTAATTTTTAATGCAAAGCAGCTAGTAAATTTATAAAATTTTCTTTACACTTAACTATCTTCAATAGTATAAAATATAGCCTTAATAGGAATTTACATATGTAGATGTATAGCTTGTATGGAAAGTAAACAAGATTTCCTATAGACTGTAGTGCTATATACATATATAAGTATGTTACCTACAATGCACCTACGTGCATTACATATTTTACATATCTACCTACTTAAATAAATAAAACTATTTTTCTGTATTTAACAAAGCTATTAAATGATTATTAGCATAAAATAATATAAAATAAATAGTTTTAATTTACATTTATGTTAATTAATTACTATCATACGCTATTAATATATTTTTGTCGTAATAATTGGTGATTTTCTTTATTTTAATTAAGTCTATCATTACATTTTTACTGACAATAATAAAATATTATGCGCAATTAGGTCCAGTATATTTCCAGTTAAGCAAAAGACGAAAAAGCTCGCAACGAACTGAGCTTTAGTCCATTCACAAAGTCGTCTCATGAATTTTCTCGAACACTTTACATACCTACTAAATGTAGACCGTGTCTATGTAAATGATTGATACACTAGACAAAATCAATGAATGAATGTAGTAGATAGTATATCATTAGATTTATTTAATAAAATAAATAAATTACGTCCTTGTTGATATATTTTCCCGGCGTCTAATTTATTTGGGATAGGTACCAACGAAGAAACTACGTTCGTAGATTTTTACTCGACTTAAGGATACGGGGTGACTGAACTACAGCGCGATCCCATTAAATAAGGCACGTTCTGATTCTTAATACGCATAAATGCATCAACATTCAACATATTTATAATATGCTTACTTTTTCCTGAGTGAATCGTTTCAGGTCGATCAGCTTCTGATACTGGCGTAGAGCCCGCATGTAGAGTCTCACGGGCAGATCCGTCGGGAGCGAGACGCTCTCCGCGCCCCGTGACGTCACTTCCGTCCCGCTCATTGTCAGAACACAACACACAAACACTTTTTACTCATAGTACATCCAGAGGTAGCGGCATGGGGTCCCTAGCGCGATTTGCGCGTCCGAAGTGAACGTCGGCTCCACGCAACACTGACGTAGGCACGTACGCCCCGCGCATGCGTGCCCGATCTACCGCGAGTTTGCGAAAAGAAACTTCACAACTGGAAGTTACTCGTACCTACGCTCGGGTGACTTTCCCTGCTCCGCCAGGCCACCGACCTGACCCGCTTTTACTATAAATAAATACACTGGATCATACTCCTACTACTTGGCCACTACGGCGGTCGATTCATTAACGTTTAATTCACAATCGCCGATAGCGCAGAGCTTTTGTGAGCTCCTAACTACAATGCGGTCGTTAGTCTGCGAGGCGGCGCGGCGCGGACACGCGGTTTGTTTACTGATCAGACGATAAAACTTTTTAGGAATGCCTACCGCATACGCAGTTGGCAGATAATATTGCACAAATATTAACACTGTTGCATGATAAAGTAATGTAGGTACAGGTAGAGCAAGTACAAAAACCTAATAACAACCAAACTTGGTAGCAAGCTAAGACCGGTGTCTTGCTATGCACTAAGTCGGAATAACTAAAAGTATTGAACAGCTGCTTAGTAACCGTGCCACGATTGAGGAATAGTTTACCAATACTAACTGCAGTAATCAAGACGTCACTGATAATAACTTACCTTCGTAAGTTTGTCACGTACTGAAAGATTATTATTTATCAACCATAGCCTAAAATGGGGGCAGAAGAGGCAAATAATAATTTTATACAAAATATGTTGGCATTAAAATCCCAAGTAAGAAATGGAAATAATAAATCCCCTATAATTTAGATTATTATGTTTCATTTTCTACTCTGAGCCCAATATCTGTATGAATATTTTCCTAATATACTTGTCAGTACAAAACAGTATTCTGGATATCGATTACGATATAACATTTATGAATAATCATTAATCATTGTAATAAAATTAATAAAGTTTTCATGTTTTGGATTTCCACCTTCTGATCCAACTTTTATTTAAAATTTTTTATTAATATTCAAATATTTGTCGAAAATAGAGATATGAAAGCCAATAAACATAAAAAATATGAGTTAACAAAGAAATAAAACAAATAATGATGAAACCAGTAGAACGCCAGTCCTAATACATTTTGCCAACTAGGTAGGTAATAAAGAATTAATCAGCCATTAGCAAACTCTCAAAAACAATAGGACATGAATCACTGTGGCAATGACTGTACACTATTCAATATTAAAATGTACTAAATAGCACTACTACGTCAGTAATTAATACGGTAAATTGTAATTTACTTACAGAAAAAGAAAGATGCTTTGTCAACATAACCTCTCTTGAAACACATTCGCCGCTCTCAATGGAATTGGTTGATAACTCAATAGATACTAATCCACAAACTTAAATAGATGTTAAAATAAAATTACACACATAATATGCACTAGTACATTGAAGACTCACTCATTTCTGAACTTTTATAACCTGAAAAGATGTTCTGCTTTGTTTCAAAACCCGTTTGTGCTACCCTTCCCCCTCTGTACGCCGGCGTCCCGTATTCTATAGCGGTAATTCTTGGTATAGAGATATGTGGGAGATACTGCCAGATGGCCTATTCTGCGAAAATAGTCACTATTCCTTGAAGCATAGAGTTTGTTTACGCTTAAAGTTCTCAGATCTAAATTTAATGACGTTTAATTTAATGGGATAAGAGAACGATGCATTTGGATTGTGTTTTTTGGAGTTTTATGTTATCTGTCATGCGGTAACCATTATGATTTAGTGTGGGCAGGTCAGGGATGATGACGCCAAAGACTAAATAGCCGTAACGAGAAAGTGAAGAGAGTCATTAAGATAAGTTGTCAAAAGGAAATGAAAGTATAGGTAAGTAAGCGCATTAATGTTAAGATGTCTTAAAGTGTTGTCCGATACACCTATTAATTTTCAAATAAACACATTAAAAATTTCGTTTTTTATTGCATAACTATGTAATAAAAATTTAATCGTAATTTATCCTCGCACAAAGTTGTTAATTACACTTAGCGACATTATTTAAATGGCTCATTAGGCTGTCAGTGTTTTGTCATCACTAAACTTAGGACAGCCTTCTATACCTTATCACAATATCACACTACGACGATCTCCTCCCCCGACTTAAGGAGTGAAGTAATTTATGATCCCTAAAAAAATAAAATCGATATAAACGATCGAAACGTGGATATGTCGCACCTATTCGTATTATGAACCTCTTAATGTCCTGAATATATTCCGTACGTAAGTACGAGTACTTATTCCCAGAAGAACATAAATAACGTTGTAGGTACACCATAAAACATGATATACAATGTAACAACAACATTCTTTTAAACATTAGGAATAACGCACTCATTTGCATGTAGGTGTAAAAATCACTAACTCCGCAATATAATTGTTAGTGCTCATTTTACTTGCCACTTATAATACTCATAAAATAATAATATTATTGTAATGTGTGACGTCAATAGTAACCTTTCGTTAATTGTAGAGTTCCGTACTTGGGCAATAAAAATGCTAACTGTTAGTATTAAACAAAATTAGATAAAACTTATGAACTGGAATGGAACCAAGTAACTAAGAAATATAGTCAATAAGGTAGTGATAATATCTACCATATCATCATCATCATCATTATCAGCCTATTAACGGCCCACTACAAGACCAGGCCTCCCTTCCTATAGGAGAGGGGATATAGAGCGTAGATCCACCACGCTGCTCCAATGCGGATTGGCGGGCTTAGGGTGATAATATTTCATTTATCAACGATCACTATCAGATGTTGATGACAGTGACTGGGAACGACGGCTTAACATGCTCTCCGAGTTACGGGGGTGTAACACCACCAACTTCCCGACTCCGGGCTTGGAATGTACTGAGAATTTCATAGAAGAATGAAAAACTCAGAAATATTCCGTGACCCGACCCAGGATTCAAACCCAGGACCTCGTGATCGAAGCCAGATAGGCTAACAACTAGCCCAATGAGGCAGTCCTTTTAGATATACAACTTCCTAATTTAATACATGTATTGCAATGTTTCTACAGTGCGTCACTCAGCAAACGAAAACTTACGGTTTAGATTTAAACCTCTAGCCTCACGTGCCTGTAAAAGACAGGCAACTTTAATTCGACAGAAAAAAATGCATCATAGAGCTTTTCCAGGACATTTTAATGATAAAATATGTTAATGAGATCAATCCTTAAATCGATAAACGCTTCATAATAGGCAAGCAGACAAAAAGAAATACAATTTCAAGCCTTCGCGAAAATTTATTATTGGAAATCATGTATTTCCGTAAACTAAACTTCGATTATAAATTCAAATCTATATTTAAAATATATATTGGTAAGCATTCGAAAAGCAAAATTATATTAATCTTGCAAAAAAGAACTGTTATTAAATGTGTATTTAAATTAACAATATAAGAAACCTATTTTATCTAATTCAAGTTTGACATTGACAATATTCGTACACCTCTCCGAAATCATGACTATATCAAGTCATAGATTTGCTGCGAACGAAACCAATGTATTATCCGTGATTATGGTATATTTGCTGTGTTTTGCTTTGCCAAACTATTATACCTGTAATCCCCACGATACCGATAATCTATCTTCGTCGGAAATCATATTTATGACTACTAGATAACAATATTATCGTAGCGTTAATAGAAGATTCGCCTCTCAAAACTTGTATTAAAATATGCCTCAAAAGCAATATTTGTTATAATACTCTTAAACTCTGCCCAATGTGTGTAATTATTACTATGATACTCCTAAACTCTACCCTTTCACCATAATGTGTTGAAGTATGAGTTTGAATAGTTGTAGTATGAGTTTTGTCAATATATTTTCACTTGGATCTTGCAAATACGGTAAAATGCTTTGCCGGAATCTTGCATCGACACTTACATTTTATACAGAGCATTGATTACATCAGTCGAGGTACCATAGCGTACGCGTAGCATATCTCGACTTATGAGCTCTTTGCCTGTAGTGTAAACATTTTAGAGAAGGTGAGTCTCACCTTCAAATATCGTGCATTGCTTAAACTGATACAAGTTATTAATTATCAGTCCCAATGCAAATAATTCCAGGCGAGAATTGTATGCCGAACGCCGCCTTAAAAGACTAACTAAACTTTTTATCACAGAATTTATAGTACAAGTAGTACCTCTTAATTGAAAAATAAAATTTTCAACTTTATTAGTAAGCAGTAATTAGCCAAATAAACACTAGTATGTCTAAGTAATTACCTAGTAACATTGCGTAAAATTTACGAAACCCTCAGTACGTGAGTGAGATGCGAACTTGGCTACTTTATTTATATATACGTGCTCGTTACACGTTTAATATGTTATGAGAGAACTTTAAAAAAACTATTTATTTACACCTGTCTTGTTTTTTATTATGTCTAATAAAAAATCATTTGAAATTTTTTACGTTATTTGTCACGTTACCAGTTATTATTTATCTATCAAATAATACGAAATAGGTAATTCAATATTTAGTTAGGTACATTAGTTTCCTCAAAATGCGTAGCCACCCAGGCGTAAATAGTATAGGTAAGCCAAAAAATAGAGTCCGAATTCTTTCTCGTTCTCAAGTCCATTCGTATATTTTCCTATTTAAAATAGATAAAAAAATACTGAATTTATAAATTTAAATTCTTTTATTTCATGTCAGATTAGTTTATAAGCACTTTTGAAACGTTATAGTAGAGTATTTGTAGTGACTCTACCATCAGTTTGGAAGTCTGGGTCTTCTAAGAAGAGCAGTTCTCGACAGTTTTTATCTGAACATTGGCATATACTTGTATATTGCGAGTATGTAGGTAACTACACTTTATAGAAACGGAAGATAATCGGGGAACTCCTCAAGGCAGCTTCCTGGTGTTTGTACTTATTTATTCATCTCAATACAAACTGTATATGTACCTTTTTAATATGGGTAAACCCTTTTGAATGTATTCACGACAATGGGAGGCGAGGAAGTAACGAACTCTTATCCATTATGACTCCACGGGCTACGGTGTTCCTACAAGCCGCCTGAAAACTTAGCTACCACCGAGATTCAGTCAGTGGCACTCTCCCTCGGTTTATTTACCATCATAAAGGCGCAAAGGCAACACAATGCCTTCCTGTTCGACAAAATATATTCAACAAGCGACAGATTCCTCGTAACTATAGCACGGAGCTTCTCATGAAAGAGGCGGACGTTAATCCTGAGAAAGTATGCGCCCAACTCTCCTGCAGCGAACTGCATGAGAATTTGTACCGGCTTATCCTAACATCTAGAAAGAAGCGGACATTCATACGACATCCTGCCTCCACTGGTACCTAGATAACTAACACAGGAATAGGCAAACAGCGTTCATAATTATGCAAAAATTAACTTTTAATTACTTGTAAGCATTTTATTTTGGCGTGTATTTTTAGCCTAATTAAAAAAGCGAAAATTCTGAGTTACACAATATTTTGTATTGTGTTACATATGTTCATCGATTTTTCCGTGGTGAACAAATTGACTACTTGAATTAAAATGACTAGTTTTGAGTTTATTTTAAGTGCATTAATAAACTGTACAAAATTACAACTCCTTATATGGGTAAACAACAATAACAACATTAATTTCAATTGATGCTATGTAATAAATTAAGATAGCTATAAAATAGTAGTTATTTGTAACTACAGAATCGATAATTAAACATTGGTACAGTAAATACCGGTTATAACTGCTTTACAGTAAGATTGTTTACTTATACATATTATAAAACGGACGGAAGCTTCTGAGAACTGTTTTATGCAGGTGGCTGTTCGGAAGTTCTTACAGAATACCTATTTTTAGCTTCTTTCTGATCGTGTTAATTGTAATTGCCGAAGCCTCCATAAAGGGACCGCGCTGTTGACATCGGAGGTTTAAGCGAGTGCAGGGGCCCTGCCAATGAGAACCCGAGGGTTAATTGAAGACGGGAAGGTCCTAATGCCCTCAATGTTCATGGTTGAAATCCACGGCCGGATGACGTTAGAATAGTGGAACCTCGCCTTCGCCGCAAGGAATTATCCAGTAGTGGACATCCATCGGCTGACTATAACAAATCTGACAAAGTTATAATCATAACTTTGATCATTTTTATATTTTAAGCGTAAAATAAAGCTCTCTACTAACAATATTCCAGTTATGACCAGTTATGTTTCTAATTTATTTTACGCTGTGTGCAAAATTGATTAAATATATAACATTTTCCAAGTTTAGTGAGTCTACGTATTCAAATGAACTGCAGTGAGTCATAGTTATAATATCCATAACATTAAACTGTTGGTTTCACCGTTTTATTACGTTAACATGATATGACCTCGAGACAATCATGAGCTTTATTGTCTCTTTTTGTGTTCAAGAAAACCACCGAAATAAGAATAAATTAAATGAAACCTGTAGACCGAAGCTCAGCGTAGAGCACAGCCTTTAAGCTTTCCAAGCCAGTAATACCACATGCTCGTTTCTGCCGAAAAGCCGCATTTCTGTTTTCCGGTCTGGAGGATATTGTAGCCGGTGTAATCACAGACACATGGTGCTTAATCATGATGTCCTTTAACCTGAAGCGTAGGTGCGCTTTAATTTTATATTATTATATTATTTAAGTTATGTTAAAATATTAAAGTTTTATTTTATTATTTTAACGTAACTTTTAGTGTTCGGTGTTTGTGCTAACGCTAGGTACTTTTACGCTGTTTTGAGTATGAAGTTGTTCCAAGATGGTGTCAGTTTCATTCCTATTCTTATTTGAATCGCAATATATCTAATCAATATGTTATATATTAAATAAAATCAGTGTGTGTATGCAATTTACAGTAAAAAGCTAAAAAGCACGGCACAACGAGATGAAAAATTATCTCATTCTTTTGTCTGGCATTTCGCATTCTGGTTTCTGCAAGATTCAAAGCATCGATTTTAAAAAGTTTCAAAAATTAAAAACAAAGATGGCGTACAGTCATTGCTCACTTTTGCACTTATTTCATTCAACGAAATCTTGAACGCAACCGCGGACTGAGGGACCTTAAAATGAATTAATCACCCATTTTTTGCAGCCACAATATCCATTTGCCTCGCCTTCGGTTCTATTTAATTCGTATGTAATGCATGGAATGCCACGATGAGACCGTTGACGTCAATCGAGCAGCGGCATAAATATTTATTATAGAGCATGTAATTATTCGTTTTGTCTTTCAAATTAATGTTTTGGAGTTTTGGGTGACAGGCGAATTTACATGGCACACGTATGTACACGTGTGGGTGTAGACTTTGTGAATCATTGTTTAATTAAAATAAATGCTTGTAGAAAATTCTAAAAATACGCATTTACAATTTTCCGCAACACATAATTTTCGGAGAGTGCTCGGAAATTGTTTTACTTCATTCATCGTTCACCGCTCTAGTGTTATTGCACTGCCACTAGACTGCCACGTATAATTATGCCGCCTACGTACTACGTAGACAGTATACCAATGTATTAATATTCTGGATTCTAATCGATTCAGTTCGTCACTCTCCATAAGTACTCATTGCAAAAATAATATGGAATACCCTTTTATTTTCCTTTACCTTGCCACCTTACTTACATTCTAAGTAGGTACGTATGCTCAAGACAAGAGTGAATGAAATGAAAAGAGTGAAGTGGTTGCATCATCACCTGCTGTCAGGCCCAATTAGAAATGTTACCATAGGTCTATTATATTCCCGGAGACTCTCAAACGGCGCAAGTACAGTAACCTCGTCGGTGATTATCTATTTGAGCCGTATGGAGTTGAAACGCTGGGTCCGTGGGGTCCGAGTACTCGCTTTTTTTATAGAGAAATCACAAAGCGTTCGATCAACATTTTCCGTGACCAGAGGGCTGGTCTCTTTTTAGGTCAGAGGATCAGCATTGCCATTCAACGTGGCAATACTGCTAGCCTTCTGGGCACTTTACCACTCGACACCGATTCAGAGGAATATTATGACGCCTAAGTTTTTTACTGTTCTTTTTTTAAATCGTTTTATGTATTATATATAGTTTAGGTTATTGAGGTATTTAAGCTTTTACTTTTTTATTTATTTAATTTAATGTACATATTCAACTGCAAATAAATTTATTTGCTTATAATTTAAATTAGCATAGATATATTATAAAAAAATTCATTATAAAAAATTAGGGACTTAAACTTAAATTTAAGTAACATTTTTTTGAAAATAATGTTTGTAGGTACTTCCTCTCGAAATTTAGTCTCGGAGCATATTTCTATGAGTATCTTTTTTAGACATTTAAAATAAAAATAAAATCATTTTTCCTGTTTAAATGTATACCTACATGCACAGTAGAAGTACAGCATGTTCCTTTTAAGCGCGTGCTAACTTTAAATCATTATAAAAAATGGCGCCTTCGTTATTTGCATAACCAGCCCCCATTAGAACTTAAAAAGAAAATGTTATATGGCAATTAAGCTTAAGAATAACGATAATATACAAATTAATTAACATGCAAATATTTTATTTGCTTTAAAGATATTTTTGTTTAACACACTTAATTATAAAGCTATTCTGACTTCTAGAACGACGACATAAAAATATATATCATAGGTATACACCGACATAGCAGTAAACGTAGAAACGTAGATTAAGAAACCAAAAAATATGAAAACAATATACATTTCCGTGGGAATTTGGGGATAACATCTGGCCTATGTGTCAACATACATACATACAAGCACACTTTCGCCGCCGTTATAATATTAGTAAGGATTTTTAGCACATTTTTTAGCACACAGTTATTCAATTTTTGGTGAGCCGGTCAAAAAAAAAGAGTGCTTCAGAACAATTCACGTTATTTATGAGCAATAGAGCTTTTATGGCCGGATACTACCATGCTTATTCTTACCGCCAAACAACATTGCTGTTTCGGTCTGGTTGTCGGTGCTATAACAGACACATCAACGTCATGTTGATGGTCACAGGGCAGCACTTTGTAGGACGTGTTCTTTGTATGCTTTGAGAAACGTTGCTCTGATAATAAGCGATGTTCTTTCTTCCACTTATGATAAGGTAACTTGGCCTATCTATTAGGTATCATTACCTACCATAAAAATGATTAGACTTATGTTTCATGTCACAATATCTTTCCGTATTATTTTGGTTTTATTTGGCTTTTTTATGATTATCTTTAAAGTTCCTCGATTTTATGTTCACAAAACACTAGTTTAACATATACCTACGAACGAAGTGTTTCTCACGATAAATGATCTCAAAATAGGATGATTTAGGATACTTTATTAAGTGAGGCGTTTCTAACAACTTTCTGCTACCATCATCATATTACAATAGAAGCTTTCCTTATACCTTACATAAAATGACGATCATCATTCTATTTATGGCTAATGATCTCTAATCCGTACCTAGTAATAGGTAAGGTATTTAGATTTTTCAAGTTCGTCATATTATTATATAAGGATCATCCTTAATCCTCATCATGACTGAGCACAGTTTCTAATGAATCAACAGTCAGTACTTACAGTACAAGCGTCTGCCTGCTGATTATTCATTGGCACCTTATTAGTCGGAGCGCCATTACTTCTCACGTTTTGAGAGTTGTGATTGTGTTTATAAATTACGTGCACAAACATGCAATAAGAACGGAAGATACGTACCGTGCGAATGTTTACTGTTGATACTGTTGCTTGCAATACAATGAGGTATGGTCTGCAAAACATTAAGCTGTTGCATCTATTCACCTATATAATTGTTACTATTCATCTGTATCTATTCACCTATATCATTTTGACGGCCGAGTGGCGCAGTGGGTAGTGACCCTGCTTCTGCGTTCAAGGCTGTGGGTTCGATTCCCACATCTGGAAAATGTTTGTGCGATGAGCATGGATGTTTTTTAGTTTCTGGGTGTTTATCTATATATTATAAGTATTTATGTATAAAATATATTAAAAAAAATATTCATCAGTTATCATGGTACCCATAACACAGGCTACCTAAGCTTACTTTGGCGCTATCTAGCGATGTGTGTAATTGTCCTGTAATATTTAATATTTATTTGTATATTTATTTATTGTTATCAGCCTGTTAACAGCCCACTACACGGCCAGGCCTCTCTCCTTGTAGGAGACAGGATATTGAGCTTAGACCCACAACGCTGATCAAATGTTTGTTGATTCATTAACGATCACTATTAAATGTTGATAATAGTGACCGGGAATTATGGCTGAAATTACTCTCTGAGGCACGGTGGTGTAACACCACCAACATCCCGAATACAGACTTAGAATTTATTGATAATTTCTTAGAAGAAAGATAAAACTTATTAGCGCAAAATGCATAAGAATCTTTTTGTAAAGAATTTTAAAATCTTTTTTTGTATCGACTACAAGTTGGCCCTTGACTGCTATCACACCTGATGTTAAGTGATGATGCAGTCTAAGATGGAAGCGGGTTAACTTGTTAGGAGTGGGACGAAAATCCACACTCCTTTCGGTTTTGTACACGACATCGTACCTGAACGCTAAATCGCTTGGCAATACGTCTTTGTCGGTAGGGTGGTAACCAGCCACGGCGAAAGCCTCCCACCAGCCAGATCAAGACAAATTAAGAAAAATCTCAATCTGCCCCGCCGGGAATCGAACCCAGGACCTCCGTCGTATAAATCCACCGCGCATACCACTGTGCCACGTAGGTCGTCAAAAAAGTCTACAACTTTGTTTAAGGTAATTTTTCAAGAAAACATATCGTTTTCGAGTAAATCCAAAAATCATTAAGTATTGACCTTTCTCCGCTAGTTAATTAATAACGTCGGCGTTACGTTATCCATCTCGTAAATATTAGTAGTATCACGTGTTAAACCACATGTTAATTTGAACTTCGACTTGTTACATATCGTCATCTGGTGCCCTCTTCAAAATGAAGTTTGGTAGTCAGGTGGAGAAAACTCTTCCGGTCCTGCGAAACGGCTTAAAGCTTCGTGTAGCTAAGGTTGTTACATACTCGTATATTCTCTTCTTATTTTTACTAGGACTACTTACATTATTTTGTAAACTAACAACTAAACTGCTTTATTGTTTTTTTTAAATGGAGATCTACCAACTTGCTCATAAATATGCAATATGCAACTATTTTACTTTCTACTTAATACTAATCTCGAGAAACTACTACCGGCCTGCTTTTTCGGGCCGCAAGCATCATTACTGTGTTGCCGGTGAAAATTGAGTTTATACTGTACTAGAGGACGCCCGCGGTTTCACTCGCCTAGTTCTCGTTCCCGTGGGAATATCGGGATAAAATGTGGCCTATGTGTTATTCTGATATGCAAGCTATATTATTGTAAAGTTTCATCAAAATCCGTTCAGTAGTGTTTGCGTGAAGAAGTAACAAACATACACACTCACACACTCACAAACTTTTGTCTGTATAATAGTAGTATGATAACATGCACTATGTACCTACAAGTCCAGGTCAAAGGGCATAGGGAAGTGCACTGACCGACGTGTTTGATGTGTCTTTCATGCGCTGTAAAATTTGACCCCTTGAAACCCTATGATCTATTAGGCATAGGCGATCGCTTTCCTTGCTCCGTCAACTTATCTGTTTCACAACTGTTTTTGTCGCGAATTTTTCTGGGATACGGTATTAGGTACTTAAGACATATCTGAATGATTTTAAAAAATTGAATGATATCTAACTTACATTTTTCCGGGACTTCTAAAAAGAGTTAGTGAATTTTAAACGATTCGATGCAGTCCGTAATATTTTTCGAAGGACAGCGTAAAACAAATCTTCAATAGAAACTAATGGAAATACGGGTTTGAGAGCATTAATAATTTTTCTACACTTATTACAAACGACCTAAATTCTTTCGTTGTAATATTACGTATACTTTGCATCAGATTGTATAGACATAACAGTATAAAATAATAGGTCAACAGCCAAGATTGGATGCGACAATCTTGTGCAGACGCTTTAGGAGTGGAAACAGCCGAGAGTTGAGATAACCCGGCCCGTCTGTCGTAAGCGCCGGGTACGGCCGGGGTTATAGATGCACGCGCGTTGCGCCTGAATATACAGAACATATATGTCTGCCTCATTAGTCCAGTGGTTAGTCTATGTAGCTTCAGATCACGAGGCCCTGGGCTCGTGTCTTCGGTTAAACTAAGCAATATTGAGCTTTTAGGGATTGAAACAACTGAAAGTTGTGATTAGTCTGTCGTAAACGCCGAGTATAGCCTAGGTTATGGTTTGCACGCGCGTTACGTTTGAATATTCCATCTGCCTCGTTGGTTAGACTTGTGTAGCTTCGGATCATAAGGCTCTGGTTCGATACTTAGGTCAGGGATTTGAATAGTGAGCTTTTAGTAGTGGATACAATTGAAAATTACGATAAATCGGCTGTCTGTTGTTAACACCAGGTACGGTCCGAGTAATTGTGCCTGAATATCATTGTACAGTAGTGAACCTTATGTAGTTTCAGAACATGCGGTCCTGCGCTTAAATTCTGGGTCGGGCTGTGGAATATTGAGTTTTTTTTGCTTCCAAAGACACACATTTAACAGAGATAAATTCAAAATGAGACAATAAAGTCAACAGCAAACAGATGATGTAAAAATAGTTGCGAAAATAATTCGTCGTATTATTTCACAACTAATTTATCAATTCATGATTTTTCATTCTGTTCTTGTAGTAGAAGCTGTGACGCCAAGCAATTGAGAGTGGAATAATGACATGTAGATATCTATTTAAAAACGTCTACTTTTACATTTAAATGCCTGGAAAGGATGGATTCTTTGTATCGTAAAATCATCGAGTTACTTCTTTAAATGATAACGCACTCGTAATCGATTAAAATAAACCAGAACTAATAAAGCTAATCAAAGTATTTATAACTTATTGTTTATTATTACCTTCGTAATTGCCTTGTCTATCGATTAGGGTAATTATAATTAATTGATGATAATGACTTTAAAAAATAAACAAATTGTTACGCAATTACACACAGTACTCATGCAGTGCTTGTTATGTTTTGTTATTGATGTTTTGCCGACAAAACATGCAAAAGTAAAGAGGAATATTTATTTATCTTAAAGTTAACGTTGCAGATAAACCCCATCAACCTTAAGGATACGTTTAAACCTATAATTTCAGTCTGTAATGTTCGCGCAACCATATGAAAAGCCTTTAGACCGAAACAGTGCTAGCTCTAATTTGTTACTCGGTATCAATTTTATCATAATTTTTCTTTTCTTGCCTTTGCCTTTTCCAAATGGTAAAATAATTGGCGTGTGGTAACTGTTAGATACCACGGATAGTAGATACAACAACGTGTTTAACAGGCCTCAAATAATGCTTTATTTATTCCCGTGATTGCAACCATCAAAGAATATTAATGCAAGTTAGCATCAGACGTTTATGTAGTGTTTGGTTTTCTGTATTAAGACCTGTGTGCACCAAGATTTCGGTTATCATAACCAACGGTTAACATAACTTTACTATAAATTTAATGTTCACGACAACCCGTACTCCGGTTAAGGACGTAAACCGGGCGGTTATATTAACCGAGCTTACGTCCTTAACCGGCGTATGTCCTTAACCTTGTTGTGCTAACCGAAATCTTGGTGCACACAGGCCTAAATGTTTATGATTAATTTATTTGATTACCTATTATTATTATCGAAAAGAGATTTTTAACAAACCTTAAGCAGTTACGTTATAAACTTCGGAAGCGGGATTGAACCAGCGATTTCTTATAAGTATACTTACTAATTTCAACATAGTATATATTATAGTGTAAATAATAACATATTTTATAGCTTATCTATCGGGGAGTTATCGATTTGTATAACCAGTTATAGCGGCGCCACATTATACGGACAACGTCAGCATCTCTTAATCAAACCAAATGTATGGGTGAGAATTAGCAAGAAATTCTTCCTTCTTGGCAATAGGCAGCTAAGTTATGGGTTGTCTAATGAGTCTGTGTTCAGCTTAGGAAGCAAATCACGTCGTACTTACTGCGTTTAAGCGCACGCCGCGGTGTGCAATATAACAAATGCGTGTGCCTCAAAGGCGCCTATTGCAATGTCATTAATGTACAACTAATAAAGATACAAAGATTTGATCTTGGAAATCCAGGGATATTGAAAGCAATTGAAATTAAAAAAAAAGTAGATTCACTTCTCTATATTATGTATAGTTCACTCAGTAGGTACTGTATAAGAATTCGATCTTTCGGGGTTTTGCTCGGTAATGAAAATTTTGACAATTTCAAAGTTAGTAGATTTAGTTATAGAATAAAGAAGCAGCGCCTCTAGCTTTGTTAGCACTTCTAAAACATTAAAGAAAATAATTAAGGTAAGTTTAACCTTCATGGCGCAGTGATATGCGGAATGGATTTATAAGACGAACACGCTAGGTTCGGGGCCGATTTTATAAATTGGTCCGGGTTTGGCTGGTGAGAGGCATCAGCCGGTAGCTAGTTACCGACCTACTGACAAAGACGTACTACCAAGCGATTTAGAGTTCCGGTATGATGTCGTGTGGAAACCGAAGGGCTGTGGATATTATCCTACTCCTAACAAGTTAGCCCGCTACCATCTTAAATTGCATTTGCATTATTGCAGTCAAAAAGCTACCATGTAATGTAATAAAAAAATCATATTCTAAAAAGATGTTATTTTATAATATTATTTCCTTATTTACTTAGTCCCAACATAATAATATTTTGAACAATGATAGATAAGCTTCTCTGAAAATTTGCTCAGCGCTTGTTAGCAGTAATTGCCTAATGTTATTAAAATAACTAACAATTCGTGGGTAACTACATTTTTGTAATCATACTGCGTCACGAACTACGTCATAACTACACCAAAATGATAAGATAACATCGAGGAAGTAAATAAAACGTGCATTCTCGTTGAAATTCTATTAATATTTTATCGGAGTATTGACAAGGTGTCATAAGATCACGATAACTATTGTAATAGAACGCTCAATAAATAGTGATGTAACTGTTTTTTAGTTAAGTTTCATTAATTTCAAATGATGTTTTCTTAATTAATTACTTTATTGTCTAAAAAGTTTGTAATATTTTATTATTATTCTGTGTTTGATTTCTTCATTTAAATCTACGATTTTAATGGATTGGATAGTGTTTCTATACTCATTGGCAAAAAGATTTTATTCTACTCTCTAGTACTAGATATTTTAATCTGCAATAATTGGTAGATCGACATATCCAAGGACTGATAGACACAAGAGCTGCTATCCATTTATCTACTGGGGTGTTTAATAGGATAATGGAGGATAAAGCGAGTTCAAAGAGACCTACTTACTTCACTTAATAAAATCGTTAAAATATCGAGTGTTTCATGAGACTCTTTTTTGATTTGACCATGTAGAGCATTGTTTCCCAACCCTGTTCAGCCACGGACCCCTAGGGAATCAAGCATAGTTTTCACGGATCTCCTTAATAAAATTAAAAGTAAGCGTAGCGATTACGACACTTATTGCAAAGTAAGCAGAAAGTCGGTTTCGAGCCTTATTAGCATTTACGTATGGTTCAGAAATGACACCGCGGACACCCATACATATACTTACGGACCCCCAGGGGTCTGCAGACCACAGGTTGGGCAACAACGATGTAGAGGTCTGTCTGTAATTTTAACTATCAGTCGTTAAATAATTTTCAGAATCATAATCATGATCATCATCATCGTTAACAGCCGATGGATGTTCACTGGCAGACTTAGGCCTTTTAGGGACCGACCACACCGATCCTAAGCCGCCTGTGGGCAGCGGTTTCCTGCGACACGCTTGATGTCGTCATTCAACCTAATGGGAGGTCGACCAACACTGCGCATTCCCGTACGAGGTCGTCATTCTAGCAGAATCGGAAGCTAAAATGCTAGAATCAATACAAGGTATTATTTTAATATAAAATATTTAGTGGAATCGGGACTGTATTTCAAAAAGCCTCGACAGTAGCCACCTGAAAGTTAAGTGACACTCGAATAATTCATGACAGACATGTCAAACGTCATAAAGCAATGAATCAGACTGTTTCACATTACATATAATCAAGTACTGAAGAGGCATCACATTATCATAACGAATATTTACCCAAAATTTATTTAATACAAAACTAAACATACCCACCTAACCTAATGTACTCGTAACGTAAAAGCTCGCTACTTCATAACTGTGAGTGTTCCAGATCCGAGCATCCCAGAAGTGTTTTAACATCATCATAATCAACTACCAACCCAAACGCAGTGGGACAAGGGTTACGGGCCTACATTAAGGTATGGCTGTTGTAAGGCTTCTACCATGGCAAGTTACCACCGTTACCACCTTGCTGGAACAGTTGAAACCAAGCTATATAACGTTCCTGTACGATGTCGTGTAAATACTAAAATAAGTGTAGATTTTATCCTACGTATAACATGTTAACCCGCTTCTTTCTTAAATTACATGATCACTTACCATCAGGTGTGATTGTGGTCAAGATATATCTTGTAGTAAATAACTATCATGTGATGTGTATCATCAGTTATCAATATCTATGGTTAATAATTTGCATCAAAGAGTTTTACGTGTATGTGTTTTACCTACGACAATACAATTTTGTCTTCGTTCAAAGAAAGCCCGTTCCCGTGGGAATTTCAGGATAAAATATGGCCTGTGTTATTCTGATGTATAAGCTATATTATTGTGAAGTTTCATCAAAATCCATTCAGTAGTTTTTGCGTGAAAGAGTATCAAAAATCCATCCATACAAAACTTTCGCCTTTATACTATAATAGTAAGGATTAACTGTAAAAAAATGTGTGCGTGTACTAGCGTACACTCGTAAGAAGTGAAACTAACTAACTAACTTATCAACATTCAAGTATTAGAAAAAATTGATACCATAATTACACCCACGTGTTAGTGTATTAAAAAATACAATCAAAAACTGAAGTTAAATTTAAATAACGTGGAAAAATTAATACCATAATTACACCTAAGTATTAGAAAAAGAGATGTAATTACTTACTTTTTTTAGAAATGCACTGGAATTATATATATATATATATATATATATATATATATATATATATATATATATATATATATATATATAAATATTTATCACGTCACTTCCATAAGTCAAAGATGGCGCGTAACGGAAAAACGAGACGCGTAACGAAAAAAT
The DNA here is from genome assembly GCA_034621355.1 of Mycalesis mineus. Taxonomy (NCBI): domain Eukaryota; kingdom Metazoa; phylum Arthropoda; class Insecta; order Lepidoptera; family Nymphalidae; genus Mycalesis; species Mycalesis mineus. The sequence goes on from CM067885.1 coordinate 11,660,465, forward strand.
GTTACACTAAATTTTTTTAATAAAGAAGTTTCACTTCAAAAAGTAACTGTAAAAATTAGATTTTTTTTATGAAAATGTTTTTTTGTTCTTTTTCTCTTTTGTGTTCACGACGAAAAATTTTTGGTAATTCAACATACAAACACACAGTACCCAGTTATACATATAAATGTAGACGAACAAAAACGTGGAATTACAAGTTTACATTATGGCTATTATTCAAAATTATTTAAAATATATATATATTTGCGATTCAACATTACCTGTCCCCTTATCGTTCGTAAGGCTCGCTGCATTAGCGATGCGCGAGTTCACTCGAGGACGTGGGATTGTGAAACCTCCGCGCCAGTGGCTCTGACGTCAATGGCGGCCGCGAACCGCGGGTCGCTAACACTGCCTACCCTGTACTTTCTCTTTGAAACCATACAATTCGTGCGTTAGCTATTCGTTGATAATTGTATTGACAATTTCTAAAGTGTTGAAATTCGACGACCTCGTAAGATTAACACCTGATCTCTTTTTAAAATTTCGTAACTCGACATGAAAAAAGGAAACCCTTGTTTTATGATCACTTGCGTGTCTTATTTTATATATTACTACAACTTAGACAAGGTGATGATGCAATTTAAGATGAAAGCGGGCTAACTTGTAAATACAATGCACACCCCTTTTCGGTTTCTTTTTTTTTATCGACTACAAGTTGGCCCTTGACTGCTATCCCACCTGATGTTAAGTGATGAAGCAGTCAAAGATGGAAGCGGGCTAACTTGTTAAGAGTGGGACGAAAATCCACACCCCTTTCGGTTTCTACACGACATCGTACCGAAACGCTAAATCGCTTGGCGATACGTCTTTGTCGGTAGGGTGGTAACTAGCCACGGCGAAAGCCTTCCACCAGCCAGACCAAGACAAATTAAGAAAAATCTCAATTTGTCCCAACCCAACCCAACTGAACTGAACCCAATCCGTCTTACACATCCACTGCGCATACGCGCAGTAGTATGTGTGTCATGGAGGTGATCAAATTCTTTACGACTTTGTACCAATACGCTGAAATGCGTGCCAGTACGTCTTTGCCGACATGCCGGTGGTAAATAACCACTAAGCAGCTAGAAAAATTCTCATTCGGCCTAGCTGGGAATCGAACCCAGAATCTCCATCTTATGAATCCACTCCGCATACCGCTGCCTACCCACTGTTGGCATTCCATATCACACTGCGAATAAAATACGAGCATTCAAGACATTTCCCATGCTTCTAAGTGATACATAAGGGTTACGTTTAAATATGACAAAATCTAAATTTAAATGTAAAGGAAACTGCCGGCAAATGTTAGTTTAGTGTGTATTTATAAAATAGGTAACTCAACTCTACCGGATATCGTTGAAATTGCACTGTTGTTTGACCCCCTCTAAGTGGCTAAAGTCGCAACTCCGCACCGGAATGTCACACTATAATAGACTGATGACATTAAATATCTCGCTCAAAGTCGATGGCCAAATGTGTTTCAGGATCGTTGTGTTTGGAATTCCTTAAAAAGGCCCATGTGAATCAGTTGACGTCCTTCGAGTAGGTACTGTGACGATGCTGATGATAAATATCGTGCAGTATAAAAGTCTTGGGCATCGTTTATTATAAATACACTCATTAGTCCACTTCAAGCTTCCACAGTTTGTGAAATGATCAGTCATAAATTTACTTCTCACAGATTCTACGTCGCACAAACATTAAACCAGTTCACCATATTAGGGCAGACATTAAATAATTATGTACCCACCTAATAGAAATTCCACGGACCAGGTAAATATAAAAATATAACATCACCATAAAATACCACTTGCCCCATCAAAATTCCAAAAGAGTAAAATACAATTTTTCCAAGAGCGTTCCTACTACATACCTAATAATTAAATAAAACGCGCACTTATTTCCATCTGCGTGGCCTTGTAAAAAAGCCAGGTAAACTATTCAACGCATATATATATCAGGTAATCCTTTTATAATTAGAGTACCTACGTACACAATGCCAAGTGCCACAGACCAACGGTTGGTACGTGTGATTCGTGCCAAGTGCCACAGACTAGCAGTTGGTACGTGTGGTACGAGCCAAGTGCCACAGAACAATGATTGGTTCATGTAGTCTGCGCCAAGTGCACCCAGGTGGTTGTCGCACAGACCGCCCTAGCAGCAATCCACGTTAGAACTGTGAATACTATTAATGCAATCAGCTAGCCACCAGACTATCAACCAAGTCTAAAGGTCTGTTAATTACACATCTAATTACCTATCTATTAATTACAGTGAGAAGCGGATTTTATCAGTATACTCGTGATACTGCCGATAAAAGTCAATTTAGTTGCATGTTCCTAGGTAAGTAGACAGTGACGTGACTTGCAGTACCCAGGCGTGTGGTGAAGTCATTAACCACCACTTCGTCATTATTATCATCAAAATGATCGTGAAACTTGTCGCAGGGAGCTGATGGCCACAGGCGGCGCAGGATCTTCGTTTTTGAAAACACATAAAGCCTATGTCCAGCAATGGACAACAAGAAACTAACACTAACTGCATTTAAATATCGCTGCAACCCGAGCGCTTTAGGTATGTTTCAGTTCCTACAGTCGTTTGATGATAGCAACTCCTATTTCTAACACAATTTCATTGACCAATAAAAATCAATAATGACCAACTCTATGATTTTTTAAGTCTATATCGTTTTGAAACAGCCAGTTATTATAGCAGTTAACTGCCCACGTAAATAGAATTGTAGACTATAAAAATCTAAAAATATACTCGTACTGGCTGTCTTTAATTAAAATGATTTTTTTTAATTCTATACGTGCAGGATTTTGTTTTAAGCAACTAGATTCTGTAGGTAAATTATATTTTTATCTTGTTACTAGAGCAATTAAATTAGGTAAATCAATTTCTAAATTGACTTTCTTAAGTTACAGTCTTTTATATATTTTGGTAGTAATGCTTGTCAAACTTGGATGATAGACCGAGGCAAGAAACAGCAGCGCAGAAACACTACCTTTTGTCATTTTAAGCACTACCTTTTTAGCATTTTGTTGAATTTTTTGAAATTCTTTTTTTGTTGGAAAGTAGATAGTCCGGTGGTGGTACCATGACAAGGAAACCAGGATCTGAGATGGGATCCTGGAGAAAAAAGTCAAAACTTTTAGGGATAGTTTGTTAATTTTTGCAGTTTACAGCATACAATTTGATCAAATCATTGTGGAGCCGTCTATATAAAAGAGAACTCCGTAACGTTTTACAGTAGCTACCTTGTGTTTTATTAATGTGTAAGAAACTTTACATTTAGATGGGCTGTCTATTGAGGGTCGGTGATGACTGATAAATAAGGGAATTGTTTTCAGTACCTACCTTATAGTGGCTAAAATTTTAAAACTTTAAATTTTGATGGGCTGTGACGTGAGGATAGATGAAGCACTACAGTAAAGGGAGCCCGTAAGTTTAAGTAGCTACCTTGTGTTTGGGCTCGATTAATTTGTCTCAATGAGATCTTTACATTTAGATGGGCTGTGACTGTAAGGCGATATATATATATATATATATATATATATATATCTCTATGTTACATTATATATATATGTTCGTTGTTGATAAAGCACTAAAAAGTATGAAATAGACAAATTTTAACAAAAAATAGACACATAAACTCGACCCATCCAAGTTAGGGACTTTACAGTAGAATCTAACAATTTTGAAATTAAATACATAATGAGTAGTTAAGTTTGTTACGTTATTTTTTTTAAATTAAGTATTACAGTAACTTCAAATAAATTCAGTTTTGCAAATTTTTTACGATATAATGCAGTCAGTATACATATCAAACATTTCAAGTTTCCCTTAAAATTTTATTAATGTGTAAAAATCCAAATTTCATTACTCACTGACTGATAAATAAAATTGTTTGAGTACCTGAAATCGTAGTAGCTAAAATTTAAAAAGTTAAAAGAGCTAGGAGGATAGCATTTAGCACACAGAAAACATAAAAATAAGTGCGTAGAGTTAATAGCCTCTCCATGAGATCTTGAAACGTTTTCCCATGTAAGGAACGGTCTCGACGTTACATTACATGAATATGTTTTGAGTCGAAACGATTAGACAAATCATTCTAGACACATAGGTATACCTACCAAATTGGACTCTACCGTTCTAACAATTTTGAAATTAAATACATAGATAATTAAGTTCGTTAGTGATATTTTTTTAATTACGTATTAGTTACGTTATACTTTTACAAATATGTATTGTGTACCTATCTAGATTTTTGTGTAGAAGATCCCTAAAAAGTACAGAACTTGTTGAAGTTTCTTTAATATATTTCTATGACGTCAATCGCGAAGTAAATCGATCAAAATTCAATGTACCTATTTGATGTGTATTCGTTTTATATGTAAATTAATTCTATATTTATATCAATGCCAACTTGTCATATTTTGTATACTTATAAATAACCATAATTGTGGGTAGGTATTTGACGAAAATAATTTTGATTTGATGAAACACGTGATTGAACAATCATGCTTATTTCTGGTAGTATTTTTTATCTTGGAACGAATATGTGCCCAGCGGAAGGTATAATAAAAATAACTAAGTGGTCCCGGAGTCCAAAAAGATTATATTACGCTCATTAAAGTTCGTCAATCATACAAAGGATCATTATAATGATTAATGAGATATTCAAATTCGTTAATTTTAAGTTTATAAGCAGTTTTTATAAAAATAAAAAAATATTTTCTATCGTGATTTGGCATCCAAAAATTTAATGAAATCTGTACTGGCAGGTTGGTAGCAGCGGTAACCACTTGTTATTAATTAAAACTGTCTAGCGTCTAGATATTTTTCACTAACTTGTGACAGTGCGGTTAAATTATTGTTATCTAAATTAGTTTCGTCCGTGGCTAGTTAAAACTAGTTAACTGTTAGAGTGCTAGCAAAGGCATAGATAGGTTTTATAGAATTTGTATAAGTTATCATGGAAATTTCAGTACATTCCAAGCCTGGAGTCGGGGAATTGGTGGTATTACACCCGCGTGCCTCGAAGAGCACGTTAAGCCGTCGGTCCCGGTCACTATCATCAAAATCTGATAGAGATCGTTAATAAATGAAACTTTATCACCCTGAGCTCACCAAACAGCATTGAAGCAGCGCAGTGGGTCTACGCTCCATATCCCGTCTCCTATAAGGAGGCCCTGTAGTGGGCCGTTAATAGGCTGATAATGATGATGATTAGTTTAATACATAGAAATTAAGTAGTATTGTCTACTTAATTTCTATATTTAAAAGAACTATATATTTAGAAAAACGGTGAATTGGCACCGTTCTTCTTCCTGTTCATCGTAGAATTATTCTTACGTGAAAAAGCGGTATGCAGCGTTCATCCCTTTAAACAAATGAACATCAATGCCCAGGCAATCAAAAATCCATAAATTATAAATTTTATGCTTTATTGAATTAAAGCAACTAAATGACACAGTTATTTTTTACTTTTTAGTCCGTTTTGAGTCGGTTCTATTTTTTGTTAAAAAATTTTATTTCTTACTTTTTAGTGATTTATCGCCACGTAACGTACTCGTACTATACCGTCATAGTAAGTATATTATACGGCACTAGTAGCCAAAAAGCTACCGATACCGAGACAAAAACCGAAATCGCTGTAAGCGCGCCTCCAAAATTTGAAGAGTTCCTTCAATTTCCCCAGGATATCATCATCAGATCCTAACATGATGACAATGGGACCACCTTGGATGTATGCTCTTCCTAATAAAAAAAGAATTATCAAAGTCGGACAACTCTGTAAAAAGTTATGCGTGGTCAATAATAAAAAAAAAAGTGTCGAATTGAGAACCTCCTCCGTTTTTTTAATTAAAAATCCCTAAATTATAAATATTATTTTAGCAAACTAATGCGAATGTTGCGCGCACTGTGCAACAGTGGCAATCCCTCTCATCCCGCATCCCGCTCCACTTCCATCGCGTGGCCACGAGCTCCATATCTGGCGAATCTCGGAGCTCGTGGCCATTAGTGACCTCTTCTAAGGATACATTGCAACACCCACGATGCCAACTAGGTATGATATTATTGTAATACATACTTAGATTCGCTAAATGAGACTTTTTAATCTAAGAATACATACTTCGCTACTCTATCTAAGAGGGCGTTACGCGTATGGAAATGCTCTGTCATTAACTCATTACCATTGCATAACATGTACTTACCTGTAGCATAGCATATTAAATGTCATTAATATTATGTCACATTTAATGAGTCACCCTCTCATTCCAGGTACAATGTATCACGGTAACAGACGTTTTCCACAAGTTGAGATCTTAACGATGAATAATCGTACTTCTAAGTCTGCAAATCCTAAAAAGGTTTACGTATCTTACAACTGCCCGTATTTGTTTTACTATTTCTTATAATTCTGTTTTTTGTTCACACAGGAAAATTAAACCTAACAAACAGTACCTGCTCTACTAATAAAGTTTAGTGTTTCTATTTGGTGTATAAATAGAACGTGTGCCTAACCTGTCTGCATTTTAGAACAGCGAAACAAGATTTCCGAATTTACTTGCGTCACGAAATGAATAATATAGATAACACTACATTCTCGAATGAATAATAATAATTAGCACTAATTACAAGTAGATTATATATTTATATTACGATTACGTATTTACTTTAAAACTTTAAGGCTATGTTAGCTTGGAGTGCCATGTCGAGTAACTTCTTAGTGTGCCTAAGTGCAGTGGATACCTTCAGACAAGTATGGGGGATGATTAACAATAACCAATAATTAATGGCACGACGAGGTGGAGGGCACTGGGCATAGCGACCCTCTGATCTCTGGAAGGGGCAGTGTCCATAGACTTTCCCAACCATAAAAAAAAATAGTAAAAGTGAAGGCTCCGCTCGGAATGGAATAGATGTTTTTCAAATTCTCGGATATAGTTATGTTTTCTGTTTGAAAATTATGTTATTTATTATGGTATATATTATCTTTGCTACCCCTATCATTTAATATATTTACAAAGTATCAGGTTGATCACGAAAAATGTTAGTGCACGACAGCGTAGGAAACGAACAAACAAATAAACTCAATTCCGTGCTTATATTAAAAAGGACATGGCAAAAAAAACGTAATGTTTTAAAAATGAATTCCCAGATCCATACAGTAAAACCTCAATGTACGTTTCACACCAAAACCTTAGCATCCTCAGAAGAAATTGACTCTACAAAGTTCCATTGCGAAAATCTCCAAAATTTTTTCTTACATAGCATGCATCGGAAAATTACTCGCAAATAGGATATAAACCTTGTTTATGTTCGGAATGAAATGCTAACATTTTTTTAAGTATCTTTAAGCTTTATAATCCTACTCTACATTTGAATGTTAACACCGATTGTAATCTGTGAAAACATGGAATTAGTTCGTACATTAACCACGAGACATACAGCATATTATAAATACGGCCATATTTTATTTTTTTTAGGAATTCGTTTCAAAATCTCCAAAAATAATTCTTCACATAAAATTGTTTCGCGAGCGTTTTTCGTGAAAAATTACCATGTTTTCGCTGAATGTTAGAAACATATAATGTTTGAAATATTGTTAATTCCAACATTATGACTAAACCATTTCGTATTATTTATTAACCTTTAAGTTTAATTCAAGAATATTAAACTTAAAAGTATGTTACTTAGTTGTTAATGAAAAGAGTGTTAGTCATATCAATTAATATGCAAAAATTCTTTAATAAAAATAATTTGGAAAATTAGTCAGAAATGACGGCATAGGGATATCCTAAAGTTTTCTTGTCCTAAAGTTAGTACTACATGGGTGGGCTTCTGTGGTGGCCTGTACGGATTTAACAATGGCGACAGTAATTACCTATTAGTATGCACTAGACGGTACACCAAGCTAATAAATGATATGTGTTCATGAGTGCAAATAAATATAGTTCGTGTAAAATAAAACCTTTTCTTCGTGTTCCATTCACAGGCTAATCCTACAGGAGTGATGTTAGAATTAAGAACCACCAGACTACGCCAATACAGATTGGTGTTCTCAACATATAAATTTTTTTTGTGTCTGTAGATCGTCGCCTAAACTTAAATAGCTTTTGGCTGGTGGGAGGTCTCGGCTGTGGCTAGCCAGGTGGCTACCTCCCTCCACAGGTACCGACAAAAACGTACCGCCAAGCTATTTAGCGTTCCGGTACGATGTTGTGTAGAAACCGCAGGGATAAGGATATTATCCTACTCTTAACAAGCTAGCCCACATTACGAATGGATAAGATTACTACTAGACTATCGAGATCTCTGTCTATAAGTTCTTAGATTAGTCTAGAAGTTGCGTCAATCGTTAGATTGGTTTGTAAGAAATCATTTTACGTCTTTAGATTAGTTTTAAAAAGGAGTAGGTATGATAATGTTACCGACCTTGTCGCTAAATTATTAAGAGCAATTTGGCATAATTTTGTTGACTCATATCTATTTTTAGATGACTTAAATTAACAGAAATTACTATTCGTGCATTCAAATAGGTTTTTTGTATCTTACCCTACGTAATTATCGGACACCATAATTCTTCATTTTTACTTTTTCTCCCAAAATATGTTTTACTTCTCTGCTATTTAAAATATCACCTGGTTAAAGACGACATGATCATAATCGCCATAAACCTATTTAACCACCCGTTACAGTGCCAGAGTTTCCTTTTTTTAGAAGTAGGTTTATTGACGGTCTCCGATTTATAAGACGGCGATCCTGGATTCGATTTTAGGCGGAGCAGATTGATATTTATTGAAATATTTTTAAGTATTTAATTGCTACAAATTATGTGATTTCCATCATAGTTTTTCTGAGTTAAAAATCAATATCGTCAAGACTAGCCTAGGAGTGTTCCTAAATATAGACGCAACTTCATCTCTCGCGATCGATTGAACTCCATACGTCAAAGATTTACAACCTTTGAGCTATTGGGGCTCAAAATTATTTTCCTCAAGATTTTTGGACACCCTTTTGAATCGACTTGAAAAAAGTACCAAGAATTCTTGTGTGGTCGGTGTTAATATGTATTATTATTTATGTGGTAGAATAATTCAAAGGCATCGCTTTATAGTTTTTTCCCCTTGGAGCAATGAACCCAACGTGCTCAGGCAACTGATGAAAGTAAATATATTCCTTACATAGGTATTGTCAGGAATGCTTTGCTGTATACATTTATATATATTCAGATATTCAATATATATTCAAATCTAATCCAAAAGTACGGCTCAATTATAGCAAATATTTGAATTTATAGAATGAATTAAAGAGAGAAAATCATATATTATTATCCCTATTAAGTATGTACATCAATTTGGTACATTTAGTTATATTATTCCTAAGAACATCGATAATTATTTAATTGGTCACATCCTTAGTACAAAAAGAGGCTGCGCTACCTGGTACAGGATTTCCCCTGGTGGTAAGCAATGAGCCAATGATGGCAAAAACCTCCGAGCGATTTAATATTTGGGTACAATGCATTCAAGGGTAGGTTATATTTCGGTAAATAAATCTTATTCTATTCCTTGCATGATAGCGCGGCGCTGATAGTACATCGTTAATAATAGGTTAAATCGCCAATAATCGTAAACTACGAGTATGTATATGAACAAATAAGAATATGATGACATCTTCGACTATGGTCAATGGTTGGAATATTTTTTTATTTTATTTTTTTTATTGACTACAAGTTGGCCCTTGACTGCTATCACACCTGATGTTAAGTGATGATGCAGTCTAAGATGGAAGCGGGCTAACTTGTTAATATTGGCGGAATATAGGCATACTGACGTCCAAGTAAGCCATGGCTTAAACTACTACTGCTAGTAGTACTACTACTACTACTAGTACTACTACTACTACTACTACATACTACTACTAGTATTACTACTACTACTTTAGCTAGGTTGAGCTTGTGATGATGACTGATATCATAGGATAGATAAATAACACTCAAGTTTTCATGGTGTCAATAAAAGTTTGATTTATTTTACGGAATTTATTCAGATCAACTTGAAGTCTCTAGAATTTTTCTCAGACTCGCGTCTTTGTCTATTAATTAACAAAATTAGTATTTATTTATTAATGAAGTTTTATTGTTTTATTATATAAGAGTACACATAATAAGGATGCTTATACACATGGAGTCACATTAGTACGTAGTAAAAAAAGGAATAATTAGATTGTAAAGTGATTGAGCAAGCACTTCAATTCCAAATTACAAAATGATATCTAAAAATAATTAAACACTCTAAATGTTCAAAGGAAATTAGTAGAAAAGGGCATGAAATTTAATAAATCATAGACAAAATAATAAAAAACTGATGTAATTACTCTCAACACTCTACTGCTGGCGCTCTACATCGTCCGTTAACCACTACTACTGCAACTTCCCTTCGTAACAACGGTTAACTACGTAGAACATGAGATCTAAGAAGTAAAGCTATACCTGTGGGATTACAAGGCGGTTAAAAAATAAGGGTTCGTGCAGCCAATACGAAGCGAAGGTACGCGAACGAGCGAGCTCCGGCGCGGACGACAGTCAGTGGCCAGTTGACCGGTCCATGGCCGGGTCGCGCTGAATATGCAGCAACGTGCTCTTTAATATTAATAGCAGCTTCTTAAAATACTACCCGCGGACAATCACTGCGGTAATCAAATGTAGATGATTACCGGGGCGCTTGACCGGCCCGCACCCGACGTCGGCCAGGTTCACACAGGGTGGACGGTGTGAGGCTTCCAGAAATTTCGATGAAACCAAAAATTATTTATCTTTATTCAAATGTGTAAATAAATCATTATGTTAAGATTTTAGGCTTCAAAATATTTGGTATGTTGTTGAGAAAACTTTTCAAAAGATTTTTAGTAATCTATATTCTTATTTATATTAATTTTATTATTTTCTGTGTACTTACACTTATGATTTCAACATAAAATTCAGATATGATCATTATTTTTTATTATTTAGATATGCTTTAGGAAAAGTCAATATTCTAAAGAAAATCTTATTATATTTTTGCAAAACTTTACAATTTATATTACAATCGCACGACAATTTAGTATAACGGCTTGTGTACATTTTGTCAAGCGTACCTTTATAATTAGTACCTAAAGAACCTTACATTTTTTTGTCGTTAACATTTGCTATTGTAACGATTAAAATATTTAATTTATTAATATAAATTACGTAAATAATGAATAACAAAGAAACAACAATCATAAATGTTTATTTAGTAATCTCTCTTATAATAAAAAACAAGTTGTTTCTTTAAGTCAAATTTCACTCTCATGTACACCGAGCTTAAAACAAATGATTCGTGCACTATCTAAACCCAAACGTCAGCGATTGAAGAATTTTAATTCAAAATTTTATTTGCAAACCAAGTCGTACCTTTGCATGAAATCTTATTGCTTAGATCAATTTTAAATGAGGAATTTACGTCCAAAACACAAATGCTAACCGAGGCACAGACTTCATATGAAATTAAAATGTATTCTAAGGTCGCTGTTCCACTCAAGCTTTGTGACGTAGCTAAGCGATTTTTTACACTTGTGAGCTCAAAATCGCTTCTCTATCTCACAAAGTTCCAGTGAGTAATTATCACACTCTAAACTGAGGAGTAGAATCTCAACCGAATGTATCTCTATTTCATTTTGAAGCCTAGTCAAGTATTTTTAAAGAACGGTGCGAATTAACTACAGAATTAAACACGAGGAATAACCTACCTTAGTAGTGGTTAAATCGACAAAAGTATCCTTTTGTAATTTAAACACGTAGAGGATGAATGAAAACTGATGAGTACACTAAACTGATGAACTTGTATGAAAGGATTGATAAAAATGAAAAATGCGAGGGAAGTTGCCAGTGGAAGGACTTGATTTCTCCCTACCACTCCCTTACAGGAATGAAAACTAAGGTGTATTTATGTACGTATGCAATAAGCACCAAATATCTTCGGTAGAGCTTTGTCACAAAAAACCATAACGCTTTCAAGACAACGTTCTAGTTCCATTCCCTAAAGCTAAGTCGAGTTGCAGTATGTACGTATATTTACTCTATATAATTGTTATTTAGATCTAAAAATTTAAGAGACACCAATTTTTGCCTACGAAGTGTGAATTTCGTATCGCTATCGGTACAAGTTAATCAGCCCGATTTAGAAATGTACGCTTTCTTTTCGTAAGTCAACACCGTTCATCATTTGAAAAATCAAATGAGATTATTAAAGGCCAACGTCACGTGGCGTGGCTCATCCGCACCACGTGAATTTGATTCGGATAAAGGCCTAATCAGAATCAGGAAATGTATATGATTTTTTTTTTTAATCAACAGCACGCTACTTAATCTATGGTTATAAAAATTCGATTAGTAGATTTACAATTCTAAAATAAAAGTTAATGCATTTAAAATGTTCGATTCGGCATCATTAACTACAGTGGAGTATACACAAAAAAATTATATCATATTGACATGCATACACCTATTTATCTTTATGAGAAATTATATGGATGATATATGTAATCGATACCAGTCATAATCGGTAACATGTTAAGGTCAGTAGGGTATAGTAATATTAATATGAACATAGATTTTATTATAATCATTACTTATTAGGCAGAAATATGTTTATAAAATATGTATTGTTTACGTAATAACTTATGCAATAACTAATGTATAACAATATAAATGATACTACGAGTAACTAGGTACTCGTGCACATACGTAATACGTCATAAAAGAAAATCCCCGATGATTTTCTATAGCGTATTTTCATAAGAAAATCTTTTTCATTTGCTACCGCAATTTCCTACTATTCCGTGGAATACTATAACGTGATTATTGTGTAGTTTAGCCATAATGAGTTTTTATGTGAAATACTACTATACTACGATATTTATTCATTTCAATTTAATAGGACAACTGGCCTAGGAAGCACTCGCTCTTAAATTTTTGTGGATATCCTAAAATTATTCTTAAAAATTATCGTCGATATGTCATGCGTATAGGCAATCAAGCCTTTCAAGTTTCAATTCAAATAGTATTGTGGTACAGTAAAAACTCTATTATATGAAGCTTCATTGTATGATTATCCAATTAATTAAAATTTTTACTGATTTCCAATAATATCTTGAAATCTCTATAAATTTTAGTACATATTCAGTACACTTTCAGTTTATATCTCTATTCTGGATTTTCGACTATCCGTAAGTCCAATTAATCGTATCTCTACTATATATAAGATAGTATTATCTAGAACCTGAAATGAATCAATTCAATTCAATTCAAAAATCAATTGATTTGCACGTAAGTGGTCGCGATAGGCGTGATTGTTGCAAGCAAAGTGCGACGCCACGAGCACGCATTCGCCTTGTGGCTGATTGATACCATCCCGTACACTACGCTGAGTAAATCTTTATTTATTTTCAGATACGATATACGTACAAGAAAGCTTCGACGAAAATCCGCGTGGTCTAAAGTTTCAATCGACTGAAATGTAATTAGTTTCAGATACGAACTAGAAAGCTTCAGCGAAAATTCGCATATGATTACTGCAAGTGAATTTGCCTCGTGGCCAACCGATGTCTTCCCGTATACTACGTTTGTCACATCTTTATTTTTTTTCAAAGACGACGAAACTTCATGTACAAAAGTAAGTTAGCGCGATTTCAGTGATTGTTGCAAGGAATGTACGAGGCCACGACCACGCATTCACCTTATGGCTGATTGATGCGCTCCCGTACAGATCATCTTTACTTTGTTCATCAATATCTTTACTTTGTTTCTGATACGAAATGCGCATGAGAGAGCTTAAGCGTAAGTTCGCGCGGTGCAAAGCTGCGATCCACTGATATTTATTAAGTCTTAGAAATGGACAAGAAAATTTCAGTGAACTATCGCGCGATGCGAAGCTTCATTACGAAATATTGCCATACGTATAACATAAACAGCAAAGGCGGAAAGGAAGAAATTAATGTAAACGGTGCAAGCTATTGTGTTGTGAAGTAGTCGCAGCGATGAGCAGGAACCAAAAACAAATGCAAATCGTGCTGCGCGAATTGCAATTCAATGATCAAAGGTTAAAAAACTATAAAGGATTTAACACGTTCCCATAAACATACATCTCCGCGGACAAAGATTCTGTTTCAATATTATACGAGTACAATATATAGGAATATTTAATTGTAAAAAAACTAGGTTCAGTAACACTTCTACACCTAAAGCTTAATTATTGTAAGTAGACCTGTGATGAACTTTATAATTCTTTAAAAAATATAAGAACTACCTAAGTCCTCGATAGTCCTACGACGCACGTGCTGAATCCGTGCACATCATTCTATACGTACGACTTCTGTCACACCCAATTACGATTTAACCCATGTTTAACCTCAATCACATCTGACCACATTTTTTTTTGCAAAGAACCAAAGGAGAACATTAGAACTATGTTGTAATTAAAATGAATAGGTAATGTTAACTTAACCTTAACACAAAGTGAAAATATATAATTTGATAAATGGGGGCAGAATAGTAGTGCTACGGCGAACAAAGCGAGGCTACGGCGGCGCAGGTTTTGCAAAAAACTTAAAATAAGGATTCACGTATAGGAGGTAATGGCGTTTAGATTAAAGAGCTTTGTTCTCCATGATATCTGATATTTTTTTACTATCCGAGTCCGCGAGAATGAAAGAGTTTCGCCTTCTGAGTCCTGCGTTCTGCTTTCTGCGTTCCGCGCTATGTCAGCGGGCAACAATCTAACCGCCTGTCATCTGCAGGGTGGTATAGAGTGTTCCAAAACTTTACCTAAAACGCAGTACATCTGAAAGATGTATGTCTACGCGAGCCCGTAGATGTCGAAAGTTTTCGATGATATTTATTTGTTTTTTTATTGAATTTAATTAGAATTTAGAATATGTATTACCAAGAATTATATTTTTTTGCATTTTCACCTATCCGGTTGGTCGTTACAATATTAGACGACTAACACTTACTCCAACTTAGGTAATAAGTTTCAAAAATCGTTGTAGGTTTTATTCATTAACCTACGTAAGCAAAATCGCGGGCAAAAAATCCTTGTAACGCGCACTAACTAATAAAATGTGGCTAAAACCCGCAGTAGCTCTGTTAATGAGGTATTTTGACTATTTTTTTCCTCGAGGGGCAAAGTTTTTGTTAATTAAAAAAACCTAAATGTAAACATTCTCATGAAAAAATTATCTACATTTATTATTAGTATATATCAGCCGATTTTAACCACTGTTCTTGAGACGCAGTTAAGTAATTGAGGTTTTAATATGGAACAATAATAAACAACGGACGATTCTCGATAGTTTTTTTTATTCTTGCATTTTTTTTTTCAAATTAACAAAATAACACTTTTCGGTCGTGCTCTGTAACACTTGCCCAGGTTTTAAGATTCGCAAAAGGGACCGATATTGTCACAGAAGGAACCCCGGCGGCACTAACCAAGTCAGTTTCCAGGGGTCAATGATGCACCTACTGAATAATGTATCCACACAAGTCCGTTTACCCCGAACGTCTGCATTCTTACCTGGGGCTTCTGAGCGTTGCCCTTTACCCTGAACTGGCAACTCTGTAGTAACAATGCGACATCAAAATGTATAGGAATCGCTTACAATAAATAATCTCCAAACAAAAAAACATAAGCCCAGACATAGGCTTATTATTATTCCCGTATAATTTATCGATTCCAGACTGTCCGGAAACGTTCTATGATACGATGACACTTCATTCCTATTTTGGAACAAGATAAGAATAATGAATCCTTCAGGCAGGACAATAAGGAGTTGGTATAATAATAATCAACTGCCAAGCTAGTTCAGCGGTCCGACTATATTCGGAATATAAGGTCTTGGGATCGAGATTAGATCGAGCTATATAACATTAGGCTTTAATTTCTTCTAAGAAATAGCCCAGAGTTAGGAAGTTAGTGTAGTTCTATTTCCTCGGAGATCACGTTGATCCATCGGTCACAGATTTTTATGATTAAGGCAGTGTCAATCATTATCAGGATGATAATGATGGATGATAATGACTTAACATTTTATAGAGATCGTTAAAAAATTAAACACTATTTCTTTATACTCGTTAATCAGCGTAGTAGTTTTGAGCTCTACTGCCCCTCTCCGTTAAGAAGGGAGGCTTGTTTATGTAATTTAGTGTTATAATATCCTGATACTGGTGATGATATTGTTCTCCTTATTCGGAAAATTTAATATGTACATTTATTAAGAAGAAATTTCCCTATTGTGACTATTGATTATTACATTTACTAAGAAGGCTTTGCGTAATAAATCTGGGTTAACCGCAAAGGAAGTTCCGACATGTGCCGGACTTCCCAAGCTTTTACATATTTCGAGTATCTTACTCATCTCATACGTGCGCGTCGATACGAGGAAAACGATCAGCGGCTTATTATAAACAAATGGGAGTAAAACTCACGCCCTCTAATAAATTAATTGTCGACACACTTCTCAGTCACGTACGCTTCGTGCTAATCGTTATATCGATTATATTAACACCTAATGAGAACGCCAATCAAAAAAACAAATCAATTAATCCTAATGTTTTCTTGCAATAATTAAAATCGTATTATTGTCTGAATATAATCTGACCTGCCGATGGCCCTAGCTCTGCACGATTTATTTTTGCACGCGCGACGTCCCTGGATTATTGCACATACCAACATAAGCAACGCGGCTGCTCTATCCGAAACACCAGTGCAAGAAAAGCTGCTTATTTGTACTGTTATTCGAAATACAGTACTCACAAATTAGACGTTGCTTTCGCTCCGCTCATCATGAGACTTGTCATTAGTCTATGAGAGGAATCATACTTCATACCAATGTACATAGAAGATATCCAATTATTTATTGACTTATCACGATATTGCTATTACTAATAGACGGTTTTTAGGTCTTCTTTAGAATATGTACTTCTTGTCTTGAAGAATAAATAATAAAATTTAAAAAATCGCGAGTTTTATCCATATTATTAAAAATATAACGGCTGAAACTCACGTCACGGTTGTCGGAGTATGCCCGACTAGTTTCAAACCCATACGGGGTCCTTAGTCATGAGCTTGCTTGTTCCGGGAACATGACTAAGGGACCCGTATGGGTTTGAAACTAGTCGGGCATACTCCGACAACCGTGACGTGAGTATCAGCCGTTACATTTTTTATAATACAGTAAATATTACATTTCTTCTTTTAAAATAAGCGAAAAGGTTGCGCATTGAAATTAAATAAAAAAATAAAAGAAAAGAGGATCAAATAATAAAAAAAGGACTCTCTAGTAAAAAAGTAAAACAGGTGACTTAAGATGGTTGTAAAAACAGTAACACATGTGAACAAGATGTAAATATGGAAACTTAAATAACTTCCGTAGCCTATCTAACCTCATATAGGCAATGCCTAATACGCTGCAGTGCAAGTCCTCTACATTTACGGTGCGCACGCGCCTTTTGAGCCGAAAAGCCTACGTGACCGCAGGCAGGCCACTTCTACATTTTATTCGTTTTTAATGTGTTTAACTCTGGACGATTCTTAATGTAATCTATTTAATAGGTTAAAAGAACTTCACTTATCAGCGAGCATAATGCATAAAACTAAAAGCAAGAGCTAAGAATACTCGTAAAATCTCGCGATTAAAGTGTTTTAACGATTGCAGTAATAAAATGGAAATAAAATTCCTCCGTACCAACACCTCGTGCTAAGGCCTTAGCATAGCTAAAGCTAAATACCTATTTATTTTATTAGTTAGGTTACATTTTATCTAGAATATTTTCTCATAAGTAACTTCTTAAAAAATAAAACAAAGTCGCTTCTCGCGTGTATGCTAAGATCTATAAATGAATGATAAATCTTGCTGCGGGAGCGAATTTGTGCTTCATCATTATCAACCTATTAACGGCCCACTGCAAGGTCAGGTCTCCTCCTCCAAATATACCTCCAAATCTCTCATCTACTTGTAGGAGAAGTAGCGATTTGGAGCGTAGAGCCACCACGCCGCTCCAATGCTAGTAGGCGGGTTAATATCATATAATATAATAAAAATAATTTTCAATATTTTATTTATCTGTACTACTACCAATAGTATAATAATCTGTTAGATATTTTAAACTTTAAATCCATGGATTTATAGTCAGATAGGAGGAAGGCATATAGATAAGTCCCTGTAGAATGGATGTACAAGCTTTTAGTTTAATAACAAATGTTCAGGGCTTATGCGCGGATTTTGTCGCGGCCGGCCGTTAATTTTCTGCATTTCAGCTATCATTTTGAGTACCAGCTCCCATTTATTTTCACGTAATGCAATAAGACTGATACATAAAGTACAGAAATGTATGCACCTAAATAAGTAACAATCAACACTAAAACACTGATTTTGTAAATTAATTTTCATAAAATAACGTCCACAATCCGTATATTAAACATTCAGATGGAGGTTTAAATAACTTAGCTGTGAATTATTACTAATTAAGATTTTTCTGATGAGTAAATACCTAATAATAAAACACTGTCTTATGCAAGAGCAATGTTATCGTAAGGCGCAATCACACTTATAAAATTAAATAAACTGGTCGAATTGACGTCATAGTTATGAAACTTACAATGTTGAATGAATACATTTAAAGGAAAATTTGAACTATTAATGTAGTCACAAAGTTAGTCAAAACCTTCCAGGTATATTGACCAATCGGAACGAAAATACTTTGGGATTTATTTCGTCAGATATATCAAAAAATTATAAAAGTGACTTACTTCGATATTTCTTTAGTACCTATCTAGTCCAGGGTCGATAATTTTTAAAACCAAAAAAAATCATAGTAGGATGAAACCCATTTCAAAAGGAAGAGAATGCCATAAAAATGAAAGGAAAAATAAATTACGGGCGATTTGAGGTCGGGAAGGGGTAGGGGTTGAGGGTTTAGGGGTAAAACACAGATTTTCTCGATTTCCGGCAAAACTAAAAGTCCTATGGAAAAGACTTGAATGGCAAAGTTGTAGATAATAAAAAGATCTAAAACTTTTGTTTGTACACTTTTTTCACATAACCTCAAAATTTGTGTGAAAAATACAAAAACCAAGTTTTTGGTTTTATATTTTTATCTTTTACAAATAAAGTTTTATTTTCATAAAATTTGGTGAAACCTTGCCTTCTTATGTCCCAAACACGCTATAATTTATTTGATTTGAAATATTTATTTTTACACCTTATTTTGAATGAATATCGAAAAAATAACCTAATTTTCAACCGAAAATTCACCCGTCAAAATATCAGCTTTTTTCAAAAAGTTGGTATGGTTTCTGTTTGTTGAAATCTCTACTTTCCGAAGGTGAAAAAAAATATATATGTTACTATAGTAAACCTTCTCAGAAAAGGCAAAACCTAGGCTAACGGTTTTTACAGCTGCAATGAAAATGCAGGCGTAGATGCCTATTTATTACTATTTTAAGATAATGTAGGTCGCTCAGGTATATACCTGAGTGACTTACGAAACATTTTAGCCCACTAAAAGGTCACATTACAATGTCAACATAGAAAAGTGGAGACTGGGCTAGGCGGATCTGAGCTTTGTTGGGTCTACATACTTTTTTTTTAACACTGAGAAATGTGTTTATGCAAAGATATAGGGCAGCTAACTTCTCAGAGGGTATGTAGGACTCATCGGCTGAGAACCAACCGGAATACCTGCTAAAACCAAGCGATGTTCCTTCCAATCGTCTGGTGATTGGGTGCCGGGAGCATCGTAAATCTTCCGTAACCTAATTAGCAGAGTCCACCGAGCCAGACCCTCAACTGGGCCTTACTACATACCTGCTATTACGTAGCAGCAGTAAAAACCGTTAGCCTAGTTTTTGCCTTTTCTGAGAAGGTTTACTATGGTAACATATATATATTATTTCCCCATCGGAAAGTAGAGATTTTAACGAACAGAAAGCACAATAATTTTTTGAAAAAAAAAAATATTTTGACGGACAATTTTTCGGTTGAAAATTAGGTTATTTTTTCGATATTCGTTCAAAATAAGGTGTAAAAATACATATTTCAAATCAAATAAATTATAGCGTGTTTGGGACATAAGAAGGCAAGGTTTCACCAAATTTTATGAAAATAAAACTTTATTTGTAAAAGATAAAAATATAAAACCAAAAACTTGCGTTTTTGTATTTTTCACACAAATTTTGAGGTTATGTGAAAAAAGTGTAGAAACAAAAGTTTTAGATCTTTTTATTATCTACAACTTTGCCATTCAAGTCTTTTCCATAGGACTTTTAGTTTTGCCGGAAATCGAGAAAATCCGTGTTTTACCCCTAAACCCTCAACCCCTACCCCTTCCCGACCTCAAATCGCCCGTAATTTATTTTTCCTTTCATTTTTATGGCATTCTCTTCCTTTTGAAATCGGTTTCATCCTACTGTGATTTTCTTTTACTTTTTATTATGTTTGAGGCTATCTGCACTGGGCTAATCGCGGAACGCTCGGGTACTTTTTCATATACAAAGCAGAATGTATAATAATCATTAGTATGCACTCGCAGAACGTAAAGAAATTTAATGTTCAAAAGTTATAGTTACCATTATTTTTAAATATCTTCTAAGACACAAAAACAAAAATTACATACTTTTAAAGAAAAAAACTTTTCTTACTTTTTAGTGATTTATCGCCACGTAACGTAATCGTACTATACTGTCATAGTATATTATACGGCACTGGTAGCTAAAAAGCTACCGATACCGAGACAAAGACCGACATCGCTGTAAGCGTACCTCCAAAATTTGAAGAGTTCCTTCAATTTCCCCAGGATATCATCATCAGATCCTAACATGATGACAATGGGACCACCTTGGAAGTATGCCCATTCTAATAAAAAAAGAATTATCAAAATCGGACAACTCTGTAAAAAGTTATGCGTGGTCATACAAAAAAAATATACCTGTCGAATTGAGAACCTCCTCCGTTTTTTTTCGTTGGTTAAAAAGACGTTTCAATTATATTTATTTGAATATTATTTGAGCATATATTTGTTCGATACACCTTTTTATTACTACAGGAAAATTTTACGATCATAATGTTTTATCTGAAAATGCTTTAAGAACCTGAACGCCAAAACACTGGGTTTCACGAAGAGACGTAGTAGTATGTTAGATTAATATTATGTTCTTGTAAGATCAATGTGGGTCAGTAGCGTTAATGGCTTAGAACGAATCTAAGGTTAAGGTTAAATCGGAGCGGAAAATCGCGGCTGTATTCTGTTATATCTCGATTTTTATTGATCAGCAATTTAACGTTGTCTCATACAATTAGTTGAGGATTAGAGATATAGACGTAACATTTGTATTAACTACTAACTAGTGCTACAAATGGGTCGTCCGAACTACACCTAAATCTTCTAAATCTTACAATATTTGTGCTATATTTAACTATTTCTGCATTGTGGTTACAGCTAAATCTAGGGCGAAAGCTAGACTGCCTATCTTTATAAAAGCTGAAGCATTTTCAGCTCTTGCGATGTCCTCTTTCTCCTACCTAAGGTAAGTGCGGTGGGCAATTATGGTTTTTGGTTCATGCTGAATTTGGAAGATAATACTTATTCTATTTTCTTCGGGATAATATACTTAATCATGTCCTCTGCTGCCAGACATAGCTTCACAGACTTTCACAGCAATCCTTACGTTATTTTTACTTTAATTATTACAGTTACATGTCTACATTGTGAAATACTTTAACAAACGATTTCGAAACAATAGATACTTGTCTATATGGGCTATATGCATATGAAAAACCCACTTGTTACCTGAAAGGCGTATTTTCCACTTTATTTTAAATAGGCAATTTCTATGACATTTACTCGCAGTTAGATACCGGATACAAATGTTGTACACATAAATCAACTTAAAATACAATTTGCTCTTTTGTCAGTTAGGTAACTAATTAGCTACTGGTATTATCATTATAACTACATATTTTATTATAAAACAAAGTCCCCTACAGCATCTGTCTATATGTTTGCGATATAAGGTAAACGTCCCAATAGTCGTCAGTTTCTGAACTTCGCTACCTTTGCAGGCTTGCCAGATTACTACTAGTCATAGTAGAGAAAAACTAATTACGTGACAAGAGAGCAAATTTAATTAATTTTTTAGAAATATAATTTTGGTATTAATTAGTTAATATAATGTAACAAAATATTTAAAAAATATTCAAAATGAGCGATTTGTACCAGTATCCGCCAGGTTTGTCCTAATTATCGTCATAATGTCCCAGATCTCGTCAATTTTGAAAAAGAATTTGAACTTTATTGACTTAGACATAAAGTTCATTTTATTAATTATTTTTTTTAGTTCAATACATATGATATGATTGTTTTGATACTCCAGCTTTGAAAATCTGTAGTCATAATGGGGGAATAGTATGCAGTCGATCTGGTGGTACTTGTTAATGGTAAATTTCCGAGCACCGTGTCTTGCCAATCGATCGAACTATAACCAAATCCTACAGAGATTTTGCAATGTGACGTACTAGTTATGGGAAGAGACAAAATCAAACATAATATGATTGACTGTGAGTTGTTATGTTTCATCGAGTTCAATGCTAATTTGTTTGTGAAGCATTTGTTATAGGCAACATTATTTGGTCTCGTTCCCATCCGTTCAGAACGCACAATAAGAAACTGCCCTCCGAAACAAAGTTATTAAACTAAAATCAGCGACCGACTCGAACCTAAACGTGAACATGTGTGACCAAGCGTGGAACACGGCATGTAACAAAAAGATCCAAATGCAGGACTTGAACAAAACTTTTAACTCTGCCTCCAAATCCTACAAAAGTACTATTGCCAGGTGCAAGTTCATCAACGAATTGGTCAGAGGTTGCTTAAAATGCCACCTGGATCTCGTGCTTTTTGGTCTCTTTCCAAAGCCATTCAAGGCAACTTCTGCCGTTCTTCTTTTCCATCACTCTGCAAATTAGACGATACACTGGCCTATTCTGCTAAAGAGAAAGCAGAAATTCTTGGTACTCTCTTTGACAATAATTCTACGCTTGATGATCGGGGAAATACACCGCCTACCATCCCGCGGTGTAATAGCTCTTTGCGTGACATACTTTTCACCCAGCGTGAAGTGCACAAAGCGCTTTTGTCCCTAGACATCAACAAGGCAAGTGGGCTGGATGGTATCCCAGCGGTTGTGTTGAGAACTTGTGCACCCGAGCAGACTCCAGTCCTGACACGTCTGTTTCAACTATCCTACTCCTCCAGTACTGTTTCGACTACTTAGAAGACTGCCTTGGTACACCCAGTACCCAAAAAAGGCGATAAGTCAATTTCACCCAACTATAGGCCTATTTCTATAAACTTCCTGCACTCCAAAGTGATGGAACAAATTATCAACTTCTTGGGTACCTAGAAGAACGTCAACTCCTAAGCGATTCTCAATATGGCTTTCGCCATGGCCGATCATCTGGCGACCTCCTAGTTTACCTCACTCACCGTTGGGCACAAGCTTTAGAGAGTAAAGGAGAAGCTCGCGCGGTGAGCTTAGATATTGCGAAGAAGTTTGATCGAGTATGGCATAAGGCACTTCTGCCCAAACTAACTTCTTATGGACCCCCGGAGAGCCATGCGATTGGATCGCCAACTTTCTGAATGAACGGAGCATTAAATTCGTAGTTGACGGTTTGTGCTCCCTTCCCAAATCAATTAACACTGGTGTTCCACAAGGTTTAGTGCTGTCGCCCACGTTATTCATACTGCACATAAATGACATGATTTCCAGCAACAACATGCGTTGCTATACGAATGATAGCACGGGCGACGCCCTTTACAATGATCGCGTACAGCTTTCTCTTAAACAGCTGGAGGAGTGTAGATCCAGACTTGTGTCTGAAATTGAGACTTCCCTGAATCATCGTTACTTTCAGCCTCAACATAGGCTCTTGCCGTATAAGGCCCAAGTACGTCCGCACATGGAGTACTGCTCACATCTATGGGCTGGAGCACCTTAATACCAACTTCTTCCACTTGATCGCATTCAAAGGCGGGCAGTTCGCTTTGTTGACAATTCCAAATTCACCAGCAAGTTAATAGAGACCTTAGAACACCGTAGGGATGTTAGCTCTCTATGTGTGTTCTATCGTCTTTATTATGGCGAGTGCTCTGAGGAGCTGTTCGAAATTATACTACCCCCTGTCTTCTCTCAGCGGAACTTGCGGCGTAGAAACCAGTTTCACTTACACCATCTGGATGGCTGGCTATCTACATTTACCTCTAGATTTTCTAGATCATTTCTGCCGCGCATATGCAGACTCTGGAACCAACTTCCTGCTGCGGAATTTTCTGACAATTATATCATAGGGGTATTTAAGGGGCAATCCAATCAATCAATTCCTCAAAGGCTGGCAACGCATTACCAGTACCTCTAGTGTTGCAAATGTACATAGGCGGTGGTAATCACTCATCAGGTGACCCGCAGGTCAGCTGGTTTGCCCGCTTTAATAGCGATGAAAAAATACATATCTAACGATATGTTTAAACAAAGCTGCATAACGAGCCAGTAAAGCTGATATTTATATATGACACGTTAACGTAAAATCATATTTAACTTCAATTTTGACTTATGTTAAAAATGAAGGCATTGTAACTATCAAGCGGATATATTATCATCTTAACATTTAAAGCTAAGTTAAAGACTTAACACTACCAGGCCGTGCCTAATGCAACTTTCACCCTTATCCCCACGCAATAAAGCTGAAACTAGAAACGGTGTCAGATTTACGTTCATTTGCTGTGTATGTCCCAGTGGTCGTCAAAATTTTGACGAGTTCTGGTTCAAGTTGGGAATTCAAAGTACGAGTAGATGTCACACGCCCAAAATAAAAATTAAAAAAAATTATAACATGGTTTTTTTAATTATTTCGGTAGAAAATTAAATTGACTCTTCTATAAAAGAATTGGTTATATCAAAAGTTGACAACAAATGTTACAAAAGTTACATCGTATACAAGCATGACGAGCTGCGATTCAGTGCCTAAACTTGTAAAAAAATACAAATATTCAAAAACGCAAACTTTCGTTTATTGTTTCTCAAACACCAATAAAGTGCTGATTAAAATTTTGCATACAAATTATCGTGTATAATACCACAAATATGTTAGCATAAATAAATTTTACTTAGTTATTATAAGAAATAAATAACAGGCCTTTTTCCAAATTATGACGGCTATTGGGACACTGTCGACTTTACCAGCGTTTACCTTACTCAAAAGCATACTGAACGATTTCGAATTTCCTTGCCGTTTTCACTACCTAGATAGAGTGATTCCTGAGAAAGGTTTTATTATATACTTTGTTAAGGTTTTGTATAAATTAGCTTAAATGCGACGATAATTATTGTTAGAAAAGTCGCAAAGCTTGGAAGCTTGTATTAAAAAGTTGCGAAATCTATTTGAGATGCCACAAAAAGTCCGCAAGGGTTTAGTATATATCTATTTAGTATAAAGCTTGCTATAGGCATTTTAACTTTTAAAAAAAGTAACATTTTTTTTGTTGTTCTAAGAAGGGCACAATACACTAATGAGCGCAGAGGAATCGCGGGCGTCTGTTAGTGCAAAAATATAATAAATAGCTGTGTCATGCGATTGCACTGTGAACTCGCGTAGGTATATCCTGTTTCCATAATAACATTGGGCCGAAAAGTAACCTTAGTGTTATATTACTGAGTACAAACTATCAGATCCGTTCAGACATCCGTTGTCAGTTGTAGGTAAATGGTATTAAATAACTTTGTCTTAATTAATCTTATATATTTGAAAGAGTATTTAATTATATTAACGAAATTGAAGGACATCTAAGAGGTTTCAATGGATTGATTTTGGATGCACTTTAGACTCTATTTTTTAATAGGTGGAAGCTCTCTAGCTATGACAAGTTATGAAGCAACCAACAAAGACAGGCCGCTTTCATATGTGATGCCGAAACCAGTTAATTGTATTTGTATACGGCAAATAACCCATACTACTTTCGAGTGAAAATAATACCATTTTATAGTCAAATCACATAACTTTAATCATAGACAAAACATGTCCTGGATGAATGTATAGCTTTATGACCATACGATCGAAAGTAAAACGAAAATTAAGATAAATATTTGAAATCAGTAATCCCGGGTAGGCGGGTATACCTACTCAACGCATAATTGATGTGATTCATTGTGCTGCGCCTGACGAAAAACTGGCACATATCGATCCAAAGAACATTATTGCGCTACGTTTTACCCCGAAGTAAAACGCTTAGCTAGAGGTAAATAAATATGTACCAAGGCATTATTGATTAAGTGTTAGCAGTTGTCTGCAACGTGGTCTACGGAAATTTGTAATAAAATAATCCTCTACTTTTGATTTAACTTCCAGGTTTAATCTAGATTTACGGTGATATTGTATTCAGCAAATAAACAAAGACATATCTTTGCTATATTTACAGTACTTACAATCAAGAAAAGCCGCTCTCGGAATTATTGATAATAATCATTTAACTAAGGATTATCAACGAATCCTAAAAAAATAATTCAAATCTTAAAAAATCTTGTGTCCACGGTTTTTTCATTAGACATAGGATATATATATAGCTGAAATAGTTAGATATTCAACACTCAACAGGACAAAAGTCAAAAGACAAATGGATAAATATAGTCGATGGATACTTGCGATTAATATTATATTGAATAATTTTAATAATACTTACAATAAATTATTAACTAATTATAGTTTATTTTTATATTAGAAATAGTTTATATTAGAAAGCCGAAATTTCAAAAACTGCAACAATATCCGAAGATTTCGGAAATTCGTGGAACCATGTCCAAAAAAATTATACACAATGACGCAAGTAAATGCTTTGGAAATCCTTTTTATTTTTCCTTCTTGCTTTCTCAGAACTCCTAATAATATTTATGTATTCCCTGATAAAAAATTTCGCATCTAAGATGGTAATAGTAGTCATAGCATAAAATATATCAGTTTACGTAAATTAAGTTAAGAAACCAAAAGCAAAAGAGAGTTACGCAAAATTAGTTCTTGACTTCAACTTCAACAGGTGCGAAATTAAAAAAAAACAAATATACTTATTTAAATTATAAATAATAAAATATGTCATGTATTAAAAGTTCACTTAATTATATGTACATGCAAAACTTAACTAGTGCTAATAAAAGAATACTAAAATGTTCATCATCATTGTATTTATAACATTTTTATGTAAATGGCACCTACCTATATCATGAAGAAACTTATCAATGTAATTTTGATAACTGAAATATAAATACGAGCACATAGGCGGTAATATTACAATAAAATAATAAACCGACAGTAATAATTTTTAAACTGACATAATAAATGGAAATTTAGAAGTATGCCGTGTCTATGAGGCATCATAGCTTTTTAAACGACAAAAAAAATGAAGGAGGTTCTCAATTCGACACGTATATTTTTTGTATTTTTTTTATGTATGACGCATAACTTTTTACAGAGTCATCCGATTTTTATAATTCTTTTTTTATTGGAAAGAGCACACTTCCAAAATTTTTTTAATATTTTTTAATAAAAAAAGAATTATCAAAATCGGACAACTCTGTAAAAAGTTATGGTTACACATAAAAAAAATAATATACGTGTCGAATTGAGAACCTCCTCCGTTTTTTTTCTTCGGTTAAAAATAACTACGTCATTTAGTTGCTTTAATTTACTTAAGCATAACTATGAAGTGGGTGCCAGCCAAGGTTTCTATTTTAAGGGCGTTACATAGAACCTACAAACTACTTTAAATAAACGTTCCTTAAGCTTGGATGGCACCGACTTCATATGCTTAAGTAAATTAAAGCAACTAAATGACGCAGTTATTTTTTACTTTTTAGTGCGTTTTGAGTCGGTTAAATTTTTTGCTAAAAGTTTTAAAATCTAAACTAATGGATTAATTAATACTAATCGATATACTCCAATGCAGACTGGGCGGGTTAAATAAAAATACCTACGTTTATAATTGTACCAGCTTAAGTAGAATTTAAATTAAAAAATACCTATAAGTATATCCTATAACTTTTTCAATGCATGTGTATTTATTTTGAAACAAAAGTGATAAACTATGCTTATACCTAATATTATACTTTATTTTTATTTGGTGTATTATAAAAATAAGCCGATGTGGCGTTAGCACAACGTAGCAGTAACGCAACCCACGTCCTGCCTGTCCAGTAGCCAGTGCTAGGCGCCGCTCGCATGCGCGCGCGCTGCGTAGGTATCCGCACTCGATCACGTGACACATTGACGTCAATCCTGACCTCTGCCAGTACCGGCCTGCCTCCTGCCTGCTTATCGAGCCGAAATACCCTACACACGCAGCCATACCGATCATTAGCTGTGCCGTTTTAATTCTTTGCTAGATTCCAACGACAACTTGATCTTTACTAAACTCAGACTACAAGTTAACTCGAAGTAAAGGCGCAAAAATTATTAGAACAAAGAAAGTAGAAGATATTTATTTATTTATAAGGCTTTAAGTAGAAGTAAGAAATATTTTCAAATAGTCATATAAATCAAAAATGAAAATTAATTCTATAATTTATTATAATAAGTCAATTGTGGTTAAGTAATTTTTTTGCAGATATGGTTTTCCAAAAATTGATATCCATTTTTAGGTACCTGGAAATTAATGTATCCCAGCATATCTAAATTGTTACAAAAACTAAGGTTTCCTCGTTAAATCAATTAATAATTTGACAAATATTATTCAAAACTATTCATAGCTGGAACCACCCTGAAATCTGAATAAAACAAATATAGCACCAAATATGGAATAACCAGGCAGTTCCTAGTAAATTATATTTTATAAATTAATACTAATTAAGTCAGTATGTAGTAAATAATATTATCTCAATGTTAATACCTAGTTTAATTTTGCACAAACAATACCATAGGATCTTACAAAGCTTGTTTCGAGGAAATTCCTAAATTAGTAGAACTAAATTTGTTATTCAGTATTTTTCGTTCCTTCCGATCTTTTACATTTATGAGGAAAATACTTGTAAAACCATCTAATTTAAATTTTTTAAGATAACGAAATTGTATTTATGTCTCTCCCGGCAATATTCTATAAACAAACAATCAATTCAACATATGTATATTTATGCAATTCAACGGACTTAAACACAGAGTGAGCAAAGTTTACAATATACCTATTACTCTGTATCCTCCTCTATTTCATTTTATTAGGTACATGCTAACAGGGGATCGCCGTCAACCTAAGTGAAAAAAAATAATAATTAAGTGTAAACAAAAGATTGTGTGGACCGACTTTCAACGAACGGAATAAACAAAACGCAGGAGCACTTTTGTTGCTTAGCTATAAAACAAAAAATATTATTATAAAAACAAAAACCCGACTGCTTAGAAGTAATGAACCGAAAAGAGAAAACAAAAACAATACCTGTATAAAATTCTTAATATTTATGGTGCTGCAGGCGGAGACAATAAACACTATACAAAAGCCAAACTCGATTGAGAATGCTTGTCAACAAACAAATTTAAAATGAAGGTAGAAAATGCAACACGTTTTATGCCTAATAAGTTTAAAATTATGTTTTGTTATTTTAAAAAAATCTTATTTAAAAGATATTGAATATATTAATTACTTTTAAGCTTACTAATTTAATTTAATATAATGAATTCGTCATTAACTAGTTAATTTAAAAAGAATAGGTGTAAAATGACTAGTGATTTCTACCTTCATTTTTAATTTGTTTGTTGACAAGCATTCTCAATCGAGTTTGGCTTTAGTATAGGTACTTTGTCGAAATGAAGATCTATAACTTCGTTTGTCCCCGCCTGCAGCACCATAAAGTATTTAGAATTTAGACCCATGATGAGTTTTCCCGGCGCGGCCGAAATTCCATCGAGAGTAAATTATCATTGTAATGCTAATCTTAATCTGTTGTTGTTTTTCAGTACCCCTTATATAATAATTATAATAAATATTAGGTAAAAATATTTAAATTTATTGATAAGAACATTAAAGCAATCCTTTGTTGCATAATACAAATATTTTCTTGTTTTGTAACATGTTATGTTGATAGGGTTATAATATAATGGGTTTATTCAGTTCACCATTTCAGTCACGTTGCTATTCTCAAAACTCCGTTTCAAGGATAAATACAAGTACCTAGGTAGTTTAGTTGTCAACGTTATATAAAAATACTAGTTGGAGCAAGCGGATTCACCCGCGAAGGTTCTTGTGGGAATTTACATGATCACATGTTCCATGACATTGCCTAGGACTGAACGAACATGTTCTTTGCAGAATGTATCTACCACCGAGGTTTTACTATCCTTTATTTTTGAAAATTTTACAAATTCATCTTGTTTTAATACAGTGTTTGTGAGACTGAGTGACAAACGCCTTAGCATTTTAAGAAGGCATAGGTACATTAATAATATAAAGGGCAACAATTTTTTCTTTGTTGCGAATGAGCTCCGTAGCTACTTAAGCGATTAAACGATTAAACCAACTAGCGGACGCCCGCAACTTTGTTCACTTCAAATCCCTGAACGACAATGTTCTTTGATGGTTCTTTGTACCCATAAACCGTGCTCTTTAATCACTCTATTGAGATTGTACTTGAAAACTACATTAAAATCGGTTAAGTAGTTTCAAAGATCTAAGTGAAAAGACAGCGAAGAAGATTGGTAGAAATATTACCAGAGTGTAACGAATTCAGAAAAAATAAGAAATACATTAAATAAATTAATTAAAAATCAAAGAATTATTTATTGTCGTAATAATTCAGGCTCTTAATGACATCAAAATTTGTTATTTTAGACAGCTTTCTTAGAAATACTACTACATATAAATATAGCACTATATATTTAGGTCTTCACCGCCTTCAAACACCTTTTCAGTGTAACCTACGAAGGTGGAATATACTTTTTGTAGAAAATAATATTTAATGGTATATTTTACATATTTTTATATTATACCTTGTTATGTTATTGTGTGGCACAGAATTTTCGACACCGTTCTGTCCAACAGTGTAGTTTGTGTAAAACAATAAATAGCGAATACAATCCTTGTACATAGATGATGCTGATTGGTTACGTAATGTTTCGATTACAGAAACACTGAAAGAACAAAGTTACATAATTTAGAATTTCACATTAAATCGACCTCGGCTACTTTTAAAAGCAGTTTTTTGTGTCTGTCGCCCCATGTCGTAACTTACACAATACGAATACGAAATGTATTGTTTTTTTAGTTAAATCCACTAAAAAACTTCAGTATTACGTGGAAGTTCGCAAATATTAATATCCTTTATGTAACCTAGCTAGCTCATGAATAGGTGATTTGCTTCTGATTTTGTGAGTACGTAATAAATTATAGGAGTAGCTATCTACCTGCTTATGTTATTTTGATAATGTAATATAGAATGGTGAACTACTGACGATGAAGACCGTATAGCTAAGTTGTAGTTGACGACCTCCGTAGCGCAGTGGTATGCGCGGTGGATATATAAGGCGGAGGTCCTGGGTTCGATTCCCGGCGGGGCAGATTGAGATTTTTCTTAATTTGTCAGGCTGTCGGTGGACTCTTTCGCCAAGATTAGATACCATACGACAAAAGACGTACCGCGAAGCATTTGCGTTCCGGTACGATGTCGTGTAGAAACAATAAGGGGTGATTATATAACTCCTAACAAGTAAGCTTATCTCAGATTGCTTAAACACTTAACATCAGGTGTGATAGTAGAATGGCCAACTTGTAGCATGATGAAGACCATATAGCTAAAGAACTTAGTCAATGGTTACACGCGATACATTGACAAAACGCTTTCTTGGCCTACAGTTACGTGCGAATTTCAATTTTTTTGTGAATTTTAGTGATATATTTTACCATTATGCATCATCATATGACGATGAATGTAGGAAAGGTACGGAGAACAACTCTCTCTTAGATTTGATCCAGGAACATTCGTCCTTACGCTTCTAATATTTCCATTCACCCTCACCTCATAAATTTATTTCTTGCATCGATTTTATCTACACCCCAAACAATCTAACCATCCCTATCTCCATTTTAGTCACTACATCTTCTTTTACACCTCACCGTTTTCTTATTTCTCTTATCATACTACTACTCATTCTGTCAAATAGTAATAATCCACTCATACTCCTCAATGCTCATCGTTAACCATCATCTCTACCGCATTTATTTTACTTTAATATTTTTAAACATAATTATCTATGAATTCGTTGCCAACTAGTGATACAACAATAGTATATATATATATATATATATATATATATATATATATATATATATATATACAATAGTATATACATAGCTTTGTGATCGTTACCTAATACCCACTAAATATTTTTAAAGGTTATCCATTCAAACGATTTGAATCTTAACCGACCCCAAAGACATGACTAATAAATTAAAGCAACTAAATAACGCAACTATTTTTTACTTTTTAGTGCATTTTAAAGTCGGATTTTATTAAATTTCAAATATTTTTTTTTATATCTGAATATAGGTACTTACTTTCAGACAATGATAATAGGTTTACATTACAGCGTACTCGTATCAATGATACGTTGGTAAACCCCGTTGCGACAAAATTTGGCTTATGGAATGATTCCAAATACATATAATACCTACAAATACATATATTTTATATATCGCCTCTACTAAGCGAATTACTTATGTAAAAATAAGAAACATGAAAGTATAGATACCAATAGAGTAGTACTAGTAGAGTTCTTTTAAAACTCCAATCGAGTTCTATCACCATAGAGCTTTTTCGGGTAAATAATGTCTTTATCTACCAAGCAGTACATAGATTAAAGACAACTAGATGGACTACAGTCATAACCCGCTATCACACCGATATGATGCAAGCGTGAAAATCAGACCCCTTGTTTCACACGACACCGTACCGGAACGCTAAATTGCTTGGCGATACGTCCTTTGTTAGAAAGTGACACAAGATTCTGTTTTATCCCATACAGCGCATACCACTGTTCGTCATTTGCTTGTTTGTCAATAGTGGAGTTTGTGACAAACAAAGGACATATCTGAGCAATTATTAGCTTTTTATTAAATTTGCTGATAAATAATATTACTTTGCGGTTACGATATTAATTTAAACGTTATATTGCTGTAGTATTCTCGGCTGCAAAAGTCGCAGCGAACGGAAAATCGAAGGAATTATATTTCATACGTTACTTACGTATGGCATAAACTTCTTTGATTGGTAATTTAAAGCGCACCATATCTAATGTTGTTTTTTAGCAAATTTCATGTATAATGCGTTTACTAAACTATCTTATATAAAGTAATATTTCGTATTTTACAATATTTTAAAACGTAACGTTCCATGATGTACATTAAATGTTGACATGTCATGTCAATAAGGCTGTCTTGCTGTCTCACGAGCGGACACGCTATGGGCTCCATCTAGTTGTCTTTAATCTATGAAGCAGCATAACCGAGATCGAGTGCGAAGGGTACGGATGCCGGTGTGATATGGCCGCAATTACACAGGCAACCATATGCTTATCGCCTTAGAATGACTGGCATAGGGCAGGGCATTGTAGGACTCATAGCCCTGTGATTTTTCAATTAAAAGAAGGTAGGCCAACAGCATCTCCCTACAACAACATCAACTAATACAATTAAAATACTGCATAAAGGTTTTACCAAATAGCGAACGGTCGGTACGGCGACGCAACTCTGTCGTGAGCTATTGAGTTGTACTATGTAGTTAAATATACATGTCGTCGAGCTCGGCGTCATGCTCTGTGTGATGTGTTTTTTTATTAACTACTAAAAAACAAAGGATCACATCGCGCCATCGTCGCTTTGCTGTCCCACTTGGTCCGTTGTGAGGTGAAACCATAAACATCAGAAAAGTCCCAGTAAACTCCAAGATGTTAGTCGAAGGTTTCAAATTTTTGCTGTTTGTATAAACTGTAGTTTACTGTCTTACTACTCGACTGATGTGGATTTTGAACTTTGTTTTAGATTTTCACCTTTTAAAATTTTTATTTAAAATTTAAAACCTAATTAAATATCATGAAATTCGTTTGGCACGCGAAATGAACGTCTCCGGCGAATAACCTAAGAGAGATTCAAATTAATTCTCAAAACACGTGTCCCAAACCAGTGATAGTAAATTAAAACAACGACTACAGAAAATGTGAAAAAAGTAAAGAAGTACACGTGATCCTCTCTACTTACTATTAATGACTACGCCATTTCGTTTTGCTCTTGCTTCTATATAATTCACACTAGTTATTTTCCAATTGAAAGCAGTAGTAAAATAAAATGTCTTTTAAATACTAGATAGGTACCACCAATTGAAACAGATGGACTCCCTGGGTATAGATGAAATCATAATACAGGTACATAGCAGCACATGCCTGTACCTATTTTACCAGAACCATAGAATGAAATTGCTTGGTAGCAGAAAAAAGCGCAACTAAGGCCTGTGTGCAGCAAGATTTCGTTTATCATAACCAACGGTTAACATAACTTTACTATAAATTTACGACAACCACGACAACCCGTACGCCGGTTAAGAACGTAAGCTCGGTTAAGATAACTGCTCGGTTAAGATAACCGCCCGGTTTACGTCCTTAACCGGCGTACGGGTTGTCGTGAACAGTAAATTTATAGTAAAGTTATGTTAAGCGCTGGTTATGATAACCGAAATTTTGTTGCACACAGGCTTCAATCTTTTATACCTTTACTCTAAGGTCATGACTTCTTTCGGTATGTTATAAACAATTTTTTCTAATATAAAGGGATCGCTGAAGAAAGAATCAATTACACAAATTGTAAGTAGGTACTATATGAAGAAGTGTGAGAATTAGCTTCATCATTATCACTCTTTAACGACCCACTACGGGTTTATTGGAAAGGGCGAATGGAGCTAACACTCACCAAACTGCTCCACCGCGGGTTAGCGGGCTGAGGGTGATATTTTTTTATTATTTAACAATTACTAGACCCGGGTTGGAATATTGGCGGTATTACACCCCCGTGCCTTGTAAAGCACTCTAACCCGTCAGCAAAAGAACTAGTTCTCTAACTCCGCCTACTCACCCAGATTGAAGCACTGAAGCCCACTCTATAAGGAGAGATGCCTGGCCCCATAGTAGGCTGAATATCATAAGAAATATGATCTAAATGTAGAAAAATTATATTTTATAGGTATACATATTTGAAAGGTTTACTGGATTTAATTAATAAATACAGGAAATAGTTTTTTCATTTAAAATAGGGATCTCTAATAGATAGGTCGAATAAAAAACGTATTCTTGTCAACATGCGGTAACCTAAACGACCTTTTAAAAAATATTCCTGTGAGGTTCTTTACCTATTCCATAATAATTCCGCTTGCATTTGGTTTGATTTCAATAGTCGATAGGATCTAGAACGTTTTGTATTCATTTTTGGAAATAGTCACATCCAAAAACAATTAATCTCTTACGAGTTAGTACCTACCAATTTCTACAAATACTACTCTAATACTCGTATCTCTTCTCCTCCTAAGGGACCTACTCTTCGCTTAGATTCATTTTCTTTAGCAGTAACAGCCCATTTCCAGAAATAACTTTATATATAAACAAATAACTTTATTATACTTTATACTGTACTCCTACGCTCGAAAATCATTTTTTTGGCCATTAACCCTAACATTTAAGGTCAATGACCCTAAGGTATATGTTCTCTGCCTCATTGGTTCAATAGTTAGGCTGTGGTTGATGGCTGGATTGGAGTCCTGGGTCGAGCTATAAAATATTGACCTTTTCATTATTTCTAGAAATTCTCACCACGAAACTGGTGGCTCTGAGGTAACAGTTATGTGACAATTCTGTACGACGGAGAGCACGTTAATCCATCGGTTCTCGGTTATTATCATTAACATCTGATTGTGATTGTTAAAACAGTTAAACATTATCACTCTAGCCCATTGACATATTAATACTATGGACTTCGGGTCAGCGATAAAAAGTGTCCGAACCAAAAGTAAGCCATAACGCGAAATGATTTCCAATCGCAATTCAGTCTCATATCAGCTGACTGACAGAATACACGTCAATAATGCCGTAATGTGTTATAAAAAACTTGTAAGAACTACCCGAGTAAGGTGAGAAAAGAAGACGGTGTACCATATTTTCAGTAAGTAAATATTTACTGATGATTTTAAAGTATTATTTTGCTTAGAAACAGGCTATTTTATTAAAATTTTAATAAACTATAGAAACGAATTGCATAACCAACCAAAATGAACAAAAGTATCTATCTGTCCTTTTCCCATACGCTACCCGCGTATAGGATAGAAGGAGTGCAATATGTTTATCTAATTAACCACATTTAGTTCGGATCTGCCGTGAGCAATAGAATGTTTTAGAACAACGACTGCATAGAGTTATTTTGTTGTTTAACATTTGAATTATTTAATTACTTAATTTTTGAATGAAAATAATTTGATTATTTTCAATTCAAAAATTTTTATTTTTTATGTCAACTTTTATTTTTTATGTCATGAATATTAATCAAATTACTTTTACCATAATGGTATATTAATTTGATAACTATAAGAATTATCTACATGAAATTAGGAACAGTTATTTAAAAGTGATCTAACGTCATTGAACTAAAAAAATATATTTTCAGTTTAATCAAAAAGAGGAAAATATCGAGAACTTAAAATTTTAAAGTAAAGAACTATGGCGAGTGGCATATCATTTTGTACATTAGTGGATTTGGTTTGTAATTAATTATTATTATAACTAATTATTATTTTATACAAGATAATTACAACAATTATTATTTGGTACAAGATTTATCCCAGCATATAGAGGTCAGGGATATGTAAATATAAATTAAAATTTGCTGTAAATATAATATATAAATATAAGATGCCAAAAAAATTTGAAAGCTACCGACTCCACACCATTTATGTTGTCCTATTTTCACGAGAAGCTGTCATGTCAAAAAAAGGCTGCCATGGTAACCGTCAATCGAAGCTGATTACTTATTGCATGCAATTAGACCGTTGCAAATTAGACTGTATAACAATACGATAAGACATACATTACAATGTTATTTTGTGTATAAAAACATAAATACATCCTAGTGTGTATAAAATATCTTGGGACACTTTTGACGTAAATTTTGCATTAGACCCGAAGTCCATAGTATTAATATGTCAATGCTCTAGCCCATCAACCGGTATTGGCACATCAAGGTGGGATATGGAGCTTCCATATTCCCTCTCGTGGGTAAGAGGGCGTGACCCTGCTGTAGCCTATTAACGCTAATAAGGATGATGATGATGAAGATGATGATGATGATGATGATGAAAATAAGGAGGGAGGCAAGGGGGTATAACGCCACCAATTTCCCAAGACCAAGTTTAGATTTTTTAAATAAAAATTCCCTTGATGAAAAAATGTCAGTATTAATCCAAAGCGCAACCAAGTACTCGATCCTCAGACCACATGATCCGAAGCCACGTATGCTCCGCTCCGCTCTCATTCCTAGCGAGAGCTATGGTGTTCATCAGCATTAAAAATTACTAATAAACTGACAATAAAAACTCATACATCATTTATTTAGATATTTAGAAAATCTTTGTTCTCAAATAGGTAAAATTATTTACGTACAAAGTAAATAAATGTAGCCATCCTATTTCTCATTCCAGTATTCTCAAAACACCCGTATGTAAAAGCGCTTCGTTATAAATTAAAACTACGGAATAGATAAACTAATCCATGCTAGAATTATACAATCACGTGCCCCATGAATCGGAAGAGAGCAAAGAAAGTATTAGATGTGTTGTAGGATGGTCGAAAAAAACGTGAGCGTTCGACGGCCGCGGCGTGCGCCCGCGCGGTCGAGCCCGGTCACCGCCCCGACACGTAAGCGAATGATCCGGGATTATTCCAGAATCCACTCCAGTGAAAAAAGTCATACATTCTACGTCAAAAGTATAATCTAAATCCTACATATTGATTAATTTTTTTGAACCCCAAAGGATAGGAAATAGCTATTAGATACACGTCACCGTACTCAGTTTTACGTACATGTTACGTGGTCGATTTTATTTTGAATAAAAAATGTTCTGTCGTTTTAATATATTTATTTGCGTTTTTGAATATTTCTCACAAATAATATTTTTTTTATTGTATATAAGTAGCTGCCAAATAGGCTAGCCGGTATTAATTGATTACCACTGCCTATGAATATTTGCAACTGCATAGGTGTCACTTATGCACTTCCAGATTTTTAGGAATTTGTTTATCCGCCCCTTAAATAATCCCAAATTATAATAATGTGGGAACACTGAAGGGTCTTACAGGTTGTAGATTATATAGAATTTAAAGTAGAACACATTAATTAACAAAGTTTTCAAATAATACAACGTTGGTGACATTACTTATTAGATTGACGTTATCTCTTAATTATAAAATCTGAACGAACCCAAAGTATTTCGATTGGAAAGATTTGGCCATAGATGCAATTATAAAGACATGACGCTTCTTATATTTATAAGATCACGGCATTAAATATATGATGTCATTTTGAGACGGTGCTAGAAGGTGGTGGTGGAGGTTGTACGTATTTTATTTATGGAGATTGGATTTGAATATATGGAGATTTATTAAATTTTGTCTTAACTTTCCCGAGATTATACAACATATTGTAACACGTTGCAAATATCTAATAGCAATATAGAATAATAATAACTCACTTTAGATTTCTTCACATGTTTTTCTTTCGGAATTCCCTTGATGTTACTGCGATACTGCAAAAAAAACAAGAAATGTTGCATTTGACATAGGTAGCTCATAATGGCATAAAAGTATTCAGAAATGAAGTTGTAATTTTTTGTATTTGTTTATTTTACTTTTTCCTGAAATAGTTATTTATTACAATATTTAATTACTCAATGTATAAAGTGTAAGGAGAGGGTGATGAGTTATAAAAAGGTTTTGATAACTATAATATATATAATTTGAAAGTTCACTTTAGTAATAAAACTTTTTCATTCTTTCATTTTTATAATTTTTATATTTTTTATATTTTTCAGTTGATCACTCAAGGTAGGTTAGGCAGGCAGGCAAGCGAATCTGAAAATGAAAACAGCATGCGGTTGCACCTTGCGCCTTGACCGATTATTCATTTTTTAGGATTTCTATGCACAGCACAGACTACCTAATTTTTTTTTCCTTTATCTAGGAGATTCAATTTTTGTGTAATTACATTGACTAAGTAAATGAAAATTTCAAAAGACGTAAGGTTTTTTACTTACAGCACATTGAAAGCAGCTGAACAATGAATTTGGAGACTCGCTTCCATTGGAGACAGGTGAGAGCTGACCGTCTGGTGTATTTGCAGGCTTAACATTCACCACCTACGGATAACACTAGCAGTTCATCATCATCATCATAAGCAACCTATTTTATTAGCCTAAACCCGTCAAAATGTTAAGATAATAAATAAATAAGCATCAGAAGTCCCTTCATGTAAGTAAGTTTCACTTGCACTCGAGTAGGAATAGAAGCTGGGTTTTTTTCTGGAAACACCGCCCCCCTCCCGAAAGTAAAATCTGGCTATGCCCGTGGTAGCTAAGCTTGGAACTACTCGCAGTTATTCAGATCTATGCAGTTTCTGTCCACAGAAAATAACGATTTTGTATGGATTGTATAATTACCTAGGTACCTATAGAAAGAAGACACTGTGACCAAAATCGTTTAGCGAAACGCAAGTGGAACTGAATAAGTCTAATTAGTCCCTTATAGAAGAGGCGATATTAGTAGTATTTTAGCCGCTTAGGCCCACTTCTCTGCTCCAAAGCTTGTTAATTGGTAAGCCAGCTTACAATGGTAACCTAATTAGTCTTATAACATTCTCTGTCAGATGTTAAAGCCAACGACCAAAACCAGTGGCTATATCGTTCTCTACGAGAGAAAGCGGTGACACAATTTCCTAACGCCGGGCTGAAAATTTTCACTGACAATATATTGAAAGGAAAGCTCAATATATCACAGCACGGCCCACGACGCAAACACAATCCCGTGATATGACGCCACATAGTTAACGACTGGACGTACAAGACAGATCTTTGATAGGTACTTAGTTGATTCGAATACCTTAACCTGCGGGGAAAGAAAGATCTACCAACTATTTGTCCCCGTTCAGTTTATAACTTCTAAGCAGTCGGGTTTTTTGTTTTTATAATAATAATTTTATTTCAGACTTATTTATCATGCTCTCATTTTTACATTAAGTATCATTATTATCATAATCAGCCTTAACCATTAATTATTATCATAACCACATTAAACGTAGCAAGCATAACCCAATTACATGTTATAAGCCGAAATAAATAGGTCCCTACTAAACATCAAACTCTAATAGAAACATTAGAGTTTGATGTTAACAAAAGCTTTTCTCTACAAACCACCTCTCGCAAAATATTTTTTTGGATAATCGGATCAGTTGTATATAACACATAGGTGTCATCTAATCAATTTTTTATAGGAAGCTTTTTTTAGATATATGAAATTTCAAAATGAAAATTTCGAACCTCTAGCAAGCAGCTAGACTATTCAAAACTGAAAACATAACTTCAAGCAGGTTCCAAGACAAGTGTGGGGATTTCTTAGAGCCGAATGGGATCTTTTTACCGAGTCGCTTCGTAAATAATAGGTAACGTTAGTTTATATAGATTTTAAAAAAATATCTGTTATGACTAGAAGGCGCTGCTTCAATTCTGTAAAAATTGACGTCAACGTTTTACCGAGCAACTCGGTAAAAAAACTCCCATACGGTACTGGGATATAAACAGTCGACATGTGGCAAATAGTTGATTAGAAGTACCTACATGTCGGAGTCAAATATGTTAACATAAACACCTACACCCTACATGAGTATAATATAATGCGATCTTCGTAGTGTTAACCTTGAGTAAACAAAAGAACAAAGCAGATGTAGCTTCCGAGTTAGATCTCTGCGTAAGCACGCCGTTACTTATCTATCAAAATAATTAATGCAAGTAGGTACCTACCTACCTACTATATAGTTTGTGCCTAAATTAGTTTTCATAAAAAAATTAAAAAACTTCGACGAGATCAAAGCAAAAAATTAGTTTAATGTTTGCTTTGATATACCTACCTACCTACTTCTTAATACATCATATTATAAGTACATATTTTTATATAATGTTAGGTAGGTACAGTATATTGTGAGTATAGAGACATATTCACAATTTGTTTTTAAGTACCTATTATATCAACTTATATTTTACCTATTAGTTAATGTAGGTTTACCTATATCTATCGACTAACAATCTTTTGCTTATTTTTTGTTCAATATCCTGCTAACTTAATTGGGAAGTAGGTAAACTAAAGGTCATCATATAACTTTATTAATAGTAATTATAATTGATAAAAAAATTACCTATATCTAGGTACCAACTTTTTTTTTTGAGAAAGAATACAATAAGGAACTTAAGCTAACTTATCCTAATAACTATACAAATCATGCCCACGTGAAATGGTGGCAAGAATACTGGCTGCATTTCCGCGTTGGATAGCCAGGCTAATCCTTTGCGCAAAAAATGAGCCAGCCCTTCGGTCACCAGTTGAGGCAATTAGGCGCGGTAAAATGTTACGGAAGAATTTTTTGGCACTGCGACTCCATGGCCCAAGGGTCTCCACGACAAAAGGTACATAAACCAACCAATACCAATTGAAATAAGTACCTATTTAATTCGTCCTAACAAATTTGTACATTTTAAAAAATTGATTGTTACTTTAAAAGCTCGTCATCAACTCATGATTGTTTACGTTTTGTCATAACTGAGTAAACCGACAGAGTATGTTACCTACCAACTCTAAACCATATGATTATGCTCAAACGTTGATATTAAGTGCACTGTAGTATTTTTATCGAATATAGAAGACATTGAAATGTCAACATCTAGTTAAATGTTATCGATCTATTTAAAAAAGGCGAGTTGAATGCACTAATGTACACCGCCGTGGCCTTGGCGGTGCGCTCACGCATGCCTCGGAGCGATAACGTCGCCAGTCGCCGTACATACTCACATTCGCACTCGTCACGTCGCTGGTGTAAACGGCCGAATACCTCTCCGGTGGAAAGTTGAATCGCGGCGGTGACATTTCTAATTCACAGCACAACCACAAACACAGCAGTCGCGCTGGCGGCGGGCCAAAGGCGGCGTTCGCGGTCCCGGAACGATTGGATCAGATGTCCGCCTGCCAGCGGCGATCGCTCCGCGGATTCATTGTTCCTTATTGATCAACGCGCGTCTTGCACCATACTAGGACGGCGTCACAGCGCGCCGCGGCAGGGGCGCGATCTCACTGACACTCGCCCGGCGCCCGAACTGACGCAGATTATCAAGTTTTATGGCGATAATGAGCAATGCAAACTTCCTCAACTTAAATCGTTCCAATACCTGCCGAACTGAATAAATTAATACTTCGGCCTGCGACGACAACAGAACGAGATAAGCGAAACGTGCCAATATTGGCTTACCTCCGCAGAGGAGGCCGACCACTGCGAGTTTGTTGTAATTGTCGATAATAATTATACCTACCTACATTATTTACAATAAATACGAGTGACGTCGGCGCAGATAGAAGCACCATCGTGAATACACAATAGCTAGTCAGCTCATTTATCGTTTAGTAAATCATTATGTTAATGTGGTTCGGTGATGAATTCTAACCTGTATCTTTACTTATTTATGCAGCCTATCTTATCTATTTAACCCACCGAAGATTTAAAAGTACACATTAAAAAAAAACATTAGTTTATAGTTAATGTCCCTAATCAGTTTATTGAACTTTTAGATTAAATGTCCACTAACACCATAATATATTCTAAGTTATAAATCATTACCTACTTCATGTTGTATTGTTTGGAAGAAAGCTATAGGTACATAACGAAATGCAAAGTACATACCGAAAAGGGGATCAACTAAAAACACAATCCATTTAAATTTTAAATTAACATCCACTCCGAACTGGATTTAATCATGGAAAATATTTAATAAATGAAATAAAAATATTTAAATTTAAAACACAGATGACAAAATATACAAATTTAATAGTTTAAAATTAGACTCCACTACGTGAAAGGCACAGTGACTGTATCGAGACGGGACGGGTTCAATTTCAGTTTCCCAATCGCAAATTGGAATGAAAACCATGTAAAATTTTTAAGGGATTCAAAAAATAATTTGTTGGGAAAATCCTAGGTATATAATTTGAATTTAGATTTGAAGTGTTTTCTGTATTTTTTTATTATATCTCGTCTGCTTTGAACACAAGGCATATGAATGCGCAGAGTAGAAATTTATTTTATTTGTAGCACAAAGTAATTTCTCAGCACGGCTAGTAGTTTGCAGTGATGCATCTTCCAAATCAAATTGGTTGTTACACAACTGTGCCCTGCGCTAGTCAAAAGCAGAGGCGTCGGTTCATATACTTACCTAAAATCAAATAAAAATTGGTTCGGAAGCGCAAACAACACGAACAGATGTGAGTGTTGACACGTAACAAAAGAGCTCTTAAACACACTCGTGCCTCAAGTCTCTGGCTCTGTATGGAGTTTTTATCCCTATCACACGGTGGACCCGGCACCCGCTCGGTGAATTCATGGAATGCTAAATTATACATATTTGTTGCAAAAAGAAAACATTTCATAACTTACAATTATCGCTTGTCTCCTGGCTAGTGAACTTGCATCGCGGAGACCATGTCGGTAACTTCACTTGCAAAAATACCTTTTAATTCAGACTAAAACAGCCATCCAGCTTCACTACAGTATTGCTAAGACCTAAGCTAGGTATTAAAAATGTATAGTGACCTACCTAGCTATCCTTGTAGGTATAAATCTAAAAAGAAATTATCATTGTTTAACACTTTTACAAGGTTACAGCGATTGAAACAACTATCTACCTCTCGAGAGTTAAATCACTAGAATGAATGAAACTTCATTGTTAATTCATACTTTTATTTAATTTAAAATTGCAACTTAAATTAGTAATATTATATTTACACAATGATTAGGTAAATTATTTAAGTTCATTTCATAATTTGGGTCATTTAATTCAAAATTGTCAAAGTAAGTTTTGTTAAACGAAATGCCTAAAATAAAAGATACTAGCTTCAAGGAAACTTCTCATTATTTAAACAATAGAT
Source organism: Mycalesis mineus (assembly GCA_034621355.1). Taxonomy (NCBI): domain Eukaryota; kingdom Metazoa; phylum Arthropoda; class Insecta; order Lepidoptera; family Nymphalidae; genus Mycalesis; species Mycalesis mineus. Next base: position 11,704,865 of record CM067885.1, read on the forward strand.
TCTTTACATTACTGAATCGTGTAAATTCAAAAAAAAACTTTTCAAAATTCAAACATATTTTTTTCTAATTTTCAATATCATATATTCAGCAATAAACTTCCAATAACACCCAAGTATCAATTACTATAGTAAAGCCAAACTCGATTGAGAATGCTTATCAACAAACAAATTAAAAATGAAGGTAGAAATCACTAGTCATTTTATACCTAATTTTAATAATTAACTTGTTAATGACGAATTCATGATTTGTAAGCTTAAAACAAAAATTAATATATTCAATATCTTTTAAATAAGATTTTATAAAAGAACAAAACATTATTTTAAATTTATCAGGCATAAAATGTGTTGCATTTTCTACCTTCATTTTAAATTTGTTTGTTGATATGCTGTCCACATTGATTTTGGCTTTAGTATAGAACGCATACCGATTCAAAGGTGTGTTGTAATAAGTAGTAACATTGAATTGTGGGATATATTCGGTATTCAATAAACTTCCATTTTATTTAACGTTCCAGTATCATCCTCATATCAGTACTAAGTTCTAATGTTGGTAGATATCTTCATAGTTTGGAGTATGGTACACATGTTATAGGGTACATGACTCAAAAATTTTTATTACTTTATAACTAACTAGAATAAAAATAATAAAAATAAAATCCAAGAAAGGCATACAAAGTTATAGAATAATAAGTTATACTTAAATTTTAAATTAAGGGAGACCTCTCTCTCACAAAATTAAAATTTGTACTGAGCTACTGTGGCGTTACTTATGTATGACGTTACACCGTTATAACTCCGTCTCTTACTAACTCTTGATATTTAAGTTTTTATAATTTTTACTATAATATGTTCAATTATTTTTAATTATTACATTAGGTTTTAATAAAAAGCATTTAAAACTCCAGTATTTTGATATCAATCATCTACCCAATGAAGGCTATCGTATTCGCCGTTAGGGGTGTAGCTAAAGGTATTGGAAATGTCAAATGTCACTGTTTACGGGTTGGCTACGCGGGTTTATCTCTGTTTACATTATATATTATATATTGCGAATATTTAGCAACATTTTAGATTAATCATGCCAAATATAAGTTACGGATCAATGAATGTGAGTGCTTAATAGCGGAGCTAAGAAATAAAGGTGCAAATTAAACAGTTGGACAGCTAATTTAGGGGCTACTTTTGTACTATTTTTAACGTACAGTAGCGCCACCTGGTGAGAGAAATAACGATATCCCTCATATTGCACTGCTCTTCAGTAGCACGGTGCAATACATTAACTAACGTCGTACCGATCTAGGCTCTAGGACATATTATCAAAGCCAATAATCAGTAGTAGAATTCCAGTAATATCCAAGTATCATCAAGTGGTTTGCAGCACGGTGTGGGTGTAAGTAAGCAACTCGAGGGCGCGTTGTGTAGCGACGTCGTTGGAGTGTTTCCGCAACCGCTGCAGTGTCGCCTGCACTGCTGATGTTATCCCCGCACTCCGAAGAACCAGTTTCGCCTAAAAAGTAAAAGCATCTTTGAAAAAAAAATGTCTTCTTAATTCATCATCATCATTATCAGCCTATTAAAGGCCCCAGCCTTATTGAAGAGTGGACATAGAACCCACCACGCTGCTCCAATGCGTTGACGGGTTAATTTTTATATGTAATAAGCTAGCGCTTATTAACCACGATCTCGCTTGTTGGTAGATATGATCGAAAGTGCAACGCCTAGTCACTCTTAGAAAATGCCTATTTACTTTTGTTTTAAATATACCCAAGTTGTAGGAATAAGGGAAAACAAATTTCGGAGGGTATTCCAGACCTTAGTTATGCGTATAACAAAAGAAGACGCTTAGGGTGACAATGTTTCATTTATTAACAAACACTATCAGATGTTGATAATAGTGACAGGAACAGTGACAGGAACAGGCCTCCAGAACCATAAAATGTTATACCTACCCTATGATTGTTCGCCGCCAGCGCCCACACCGCCCTCGCCGCAGACACGACCTCTGATGTATCGCCCATGTACAGACTACCGGACAGCAGTTCCAGTAGATCCGCTGATGAAACAATAATACAACTCAAACTTAAAGAATCTCCTGTTCCATCGTTTCAAACTAAAACTATATGACTGGTTGATTGAGAAATGCTTTAATCTGTAAAGTAGTTCTTCAACATAAATTTTTATTGTGGGTAATTGTAGTCTTATTTTTATTGTTTTATATTTATATGCATTATATTTCAAGTGCCAAATTTGTAATTTCAATTATAATAATAATTGTAATTTATTATTTTGTATTTGATGTATTTGCATGTCATGCGACTAAACATTCGTACCCACTTACGGTTTTTGCAAATAAAATTATTGAATTTGATTATCGTAAATTACCCGTTAATTATCGATAATTATTTTTTTTTTATTGACTACAAGTTAGCCCTTGACTGCCATCACACCTGATGTTAAGTGATGATGCAGTCTAAGATGGAAGCGGACTAACTTGTGAGGAGTGGGGCGAAAACCCCACCCACACCCCTTTCGATTTCTACACGACATCGTACCGGAACGCTAAATCGCTTGGCGGTACGTCTTTGTCGGTAGGGTGGTAAATAGCCACGGCGAAAGCCTCCCACCAGCCAGACCAAGACAGATTAAGAAAAATCTCAATCTGCCCCGCCGGGAATCGAACCCAGGACCTCCGTCTTATAAATCCACCGCGCATCATCATTATCATCAAATAATCAATACAAAAAGTAACAATCAAATATCATCGTAATATTTCTCTACGGATATGTGCCTCAACTGGTGACAGAAGGGCTCGTTATTAGCCTGGCTAACCAACGTGGTTACGCGGTCAGTATTCTTGCCACCATACCACGTGGGCAGCATTTGTATAGTTATTGCGATAAGATTGCTTAAGTCTCTTATTGTATTTTTATTCAAAAAACATCATTGCAAATTATTGCCCTTAGCTTGCCATTCTATTCTGCTTTGGTCTAAACTTGTGTGCAAGATAAAGAATGTTGTACCCTTTACTGGACCAAATACTACTGTACAAATAGTATCAACAATTATTATAAAATCCGACTGCTTCGAAGTGATGGACTGAAAAGAGAAAATAAGGATCACTATATCTATATTAAATTCTTAATACTTTAGGGTGCTGCACAACGTTTCCGTAGGGCAGCGGTATACGCGGTAGATTTGTAAAGCAGAGATGTTGAGTTTCTTGCTGGGCCGATTAATATTTTGTTAATTGGTCCAGGTCTGGTTGGTAGAGGATGCATCAACTGTGGCTAGTTACCACCCAAAAGACGTATCGCCAAGCGATTTAGGGTTCCCGTACGATGTCAGGTAGAAACTTAAAGGAGTGTGGATTTCGTCCTGCTCCTAAATATTAGCCCGCTTCCATCTTATGTTGCATCATCACTTACCATCAGGTGACTGCAGTTAAGGGCTAAATTGTGTTAATAAAAAAAGCAACGCCAAGGGATTTAGCGTTTTATTACGATATGAGGTAAAAACCGAAAGGAGTCTGGATTTCAAGAAACTAGCAGGTTAGCCCGCATCCATAATAGACTATGCCGTCCCTTTCCACCAATGTACAAATAATTATTGCAAACGCCCAGTTTGCATATGAGTATCACATTTTACAATCACGCGACTGCAAGATCAGCTAATTAAAAAAAACGTGGTTTGTCACTCACGCGATTGCAGGAAGGTCAGCCTGTGGTGGTGGGCGGCATGCGCCAAGGCGGGCAACATCCTCGCGGGGGTGGGCTTGAGCGCGGGCAGCGCTACCGTGGCCAGCACCGCTGCCGCGCCGTCCGCGTGGCGCGCCGTCGCTTCGCAAAGCTTCGTCCACTCCTCGCTCGCAGCGGTGGAGCCGTGGCCGGCGCGAGCGCGCAGCTTGCATATACAGCTTAGTACCTCGTTCTGATACACAAAAAAATTGACTGTAATTCTTGTTGTCTTTTTGTCCACACTAATTATACTTTCCCTTACAACTCCAAAACGGCTTGTCCGGTTTCCGATATGATGACATATCCTTATAGGAAAAAGTAGCAGGAAAGTTTTTAGCTACTTCCAGATGACCGCCGGAAGTGGTTGTAAATTATGAAAACACCCTAACAATACATATTTTTATGAATAAAACGAAAATGTTTCTAGACATAAAATTGTTTAGAGTAAGCACTTCCGGTTAAAATTTTCAAACCGAAGAAAAAGCCAGTAAAAGTACATTGTGTTAAATATCGGGCGTAGCAAAAATACAGGAGTGTGAACGGCTGGAAGCCATTCTCCGACTCGAGCTTAGTTGTTTGTTAAATCAAAATTTGAATTTTATGTTATGGCTAGCTGCATTCGCGGATTCACCCGCATAGCTAATAGCGTTTCCGGGAGAATATCGGCATAAAACGTAGATAATCCTTTATTCCATAGTGTAATCTATATGCACGCACATATTCACGCACGCAAGCAAGCACGTACGCACACTCGCCACATTAACCTTTATGATGACAGTTCTGCAGTGGTGATGCGGCACGCACTGGCGCAGCGCGCGCAGAGCGAGCGGCAGGAGGGCGGTGGGGCGCGGGCGGGCGGCCTCCTTGTCCACGAGCGAGCACAACTCGTTCAGCAGACTGCGGCTGCCGACGCAGCTACACATACTGGCCCATGCTGAAATAATATATTATCCACTCACATATCAAAAAAGTTAAATAACGATATTAACAATCATATTTTATCACTTTCGATAGTCGTTAACTCGGTCGAAGCGTCGATGCATGCCGGGAACCCGCAAACGGGTTAACAACCAATAAAAGTGAACAAGTGGGTAACAACTTATTAACTTTTATTGTATGCGGTTATATCCCGTAAGCGGCCTTTGCCTGCGTAATCAATAATGAAATTCATCGGTTGGTACAAATCAAACAGGATGCGATAACTTGTGTAAGTTCAGTACCAGTCTCAAATGCATCTTAGGACGAATAAGACATAGTTCAGAGCAAATACTAATGAACGTTACCACAATTATTCCAAAGAATACTTAACACAACAATTATCAAAGATAAATCGATACATATTGTAAAGTTATTTTTTTATATTTTTGTATGGATAGTTGGATAGACATGTAAATAACACTATATATTGCTGTATGGCACACGTGAGACTACTTTTATTTTGATGGTTATAGGGAATGAAAGGTCGTTTAATATAATCTCACCTCTGGGACAATCGTTAGTAAAAGTGACCAACATCCGCATGACGGTATCCCTCAACTGCTCAGTGATCATACACCACGGCCACAGACGGATTAGCGAGCAAGCTATATCTTCGGCGATACGCTCCTTAGCCGGGGCACATTCTAACATTAGACATGTACTCAATGTGAGGATCCAATTCAAAGTCACAAGTATCGGCTCCTATAAAATAATAATAAAATAAGAAATAAAGTTACGCTGATTCCAAACGAGAGAGTAAAAGACAAACATGTCGCGATGCCGCCCCGTTATTACTGCGTGCAAAGGTGAAAATATTAAAAAGTAAATTTTTTGAGCAGTATCCGTAGCAAATCTTTATGTTAGTTTAAATAGGAAAATACACATATTTTCTAAATTAGATTCTGATAAAATTATTATTTGTATTATTTTTTGGTATATCTACGAACTTACTAAATTTTTTGTACGTATTAAAATTGCCTGCATAAATTTCGATATTTTAGAATGTTTACTTTTCTTGTCCGATAAGTGACGTCATACTCGCGTCGCATTAAAAATTCTAGGTTAGCCGACAACCAATGAAATTTTCTTTACATTTGTGGCATCACGATATGTAAGCGTAAACCGCGCTAAAATGGCGGGGTATTGCCAAATATGTCAAATTGTTAGCCAGCAAATAAAATTGTTTAAATTTCACTTTATCATGGCTTTGTAATGTAAAAAAAAATATGAATATTCCCTATATATTTAGAGTTTAAAATAAGTTACTCACATGGTCCGCGTTCCTAATGACGTCAACCGGTTTGCCTTGCAGCGAGAGCGCGTCTCTCAGCATCTGCAGAGACTGCAACAGCGTGCCCGTGAAGTGTCGGTGCACGCAGTACATGCGTGCGCGCTCGCTCACCGACACTACCGAGCACAGACACGCACACACTGACGTCCACTTTTCATCTGAAATTATGTTAAAAAGTCAACAAACAACAACAATAATTATTTAAACCTACTGTGTACTTCACTACAGAGTAGACAAATAAGCGACGATAATTTTCAATACGTTTTTTTTGCGCTTACTGAAAAACAAAAATTTCGTTATCGTCATAAAGAGAAAGCGATATTTTTTTTCGTTGAAAGGAGAATTTGAAAGACTTATTGAGCTACAATAAGTATGTGTTTTTTTTTAACAAAATGTATCGTTAAAAAAGCGAAGATGTATTTGTTTTATTAAAAAAGAATTTAGCTTTGTCTTTTAGTTCGATAAACGAGGTTTAGGTTTAGGTTTCACGATAATAACCCTATTAGAGTAAGAGCCTGCGACGGCCAGACCTTCCTTATTTTATAAAAGCTGAAATTTTCTCCGTACATGTCTCCTATACAGGTAAGAACGACCAGCGACTATAGAGTTTGGGTTGTGGTTACTTGGGCAGGTAACAGGTAGTAAAGGTGTATAAAATAGTACTGAAAATTTGTTAGAGTATAAAGCTCAATTTTTTTATATTTTCTTCGGGATAACTGTAGAAATCTCGTCATCCATTGCCGGACACTTATGACGGTTGTTACCCCTTGCCAGACACCCCTAAACTTTGATAAATTACAATTATACTTTCGTTATAGTATAAAAGCTAAATTTTATATATGTTACTTGGGGGCTTATAAAAAGATGTTACCTCAATAGCCGGACAGTTTTCGTGGTTTTTACATCTTGCCAGACACATTGAAAGTCCACTGTAGGTGCGAGCACGAATGCTTAGTCGATTACTATTTTTTAAGATATCTAATAAAAAATAATTTTATTATGTTCATAGCCATGTTGTATAAAGTAAAAAATATTAGTTAATTAAGCATTGTCGTCGATGTTTTTATTTTCTTCACCACTACTACTCCAGTCGATGGCATGATCGTCTTCAACATCACCTTCTTCGTCAGTTTCTGAAAGAAAAATGAGCAAGATTATACAGTTATGAATAGTTAAAAAATTATGTATCATAATTTGTCATAATAATTATATACCTGATTGAGTTTTGAGCGAATCACTAACATAACTCGGTAGTTGCTCCCCTTCAAACCATTTGAACTGGTATTTGTCATCTTTTAATACCCAACCGTTATTGTCTGCTTGATATGTGGTTGGATTTTTTAAATGAGCATTATTATTCCAAATGGTACATATATAATTTGCTCGCAGAAATTGCTGCAGTAGCTCGCTTTTGGAACGTGGTAGATTACTGGCGTCAAAATTTCGCAACTTCTTTTTTTTTAATATTTTGTATGGTTTTAATTTTCCTTTTCTGAAGAGCGCAGGACTGAAATCACAACCTGTGATGGCATGTAATCCAGGTAAACTCTGACAAATTAACAGTCCCAACTCTGCATGTATTTTGGTTAGGTCCACATACCTTAAATTATTGCCAGTGTCTGTAAGCATCCAAACCACCGAATCACTTTTAAGGAAATGCATGTTACCAAGCATTATAGCCGCAATATCGGTATCAGCACTTCTTCTGAAAAGTTGATGTTACATGCATGATATACTATCTTGGTATCTGCTTCCTCGTGTGCTGGGCATGACAACTCTTCATTAATCCTTGAGACAACTTTATTAGAATTATCAACAGTGAAAGAATGACACTTTCTGAAATTGATGTATATTGTTTTGTTGCCAATAAATGGCACCACTTTATCAGTAGCCCAATGCGAAATAAAAAAATTAACTAAAGCTTCTTTCAAATTAAAATTTTTCAACTCTTTCGCGAAATCACTTGGTCGAATTTGTTTGGGCCCAGTTACAGAGTAAGCCCAAGCAGAGTACCAATTGCGCGGATTCTAACCGTTGGGAATGCTGATATCTTTGATCGATTCATCATCACAACAATTCAGCAGACATCAATTCTCGAAGCTTGAAATTGAGTAGCCATTTGCAACAATTTTTTTGAAATATTTGAACAGTTGTTACCTCGCGGTCGCACCTACAATGGACTTTCAATGTGTCTGGCAAGATGTATAAACCACGAAAACTGTCCGGCTATTGAGGTAACATCTTTTTATAGACCCCCAAGTAACATATATAAAATTTAGCTTTTATACTATAACGAAAGTATAATTGTAATTTATCAAAGTTTAGGGGTGTCTGGCAAGGGGTAACAACCGTCATAAGTGTCCGGCAATGGATGACGAGATTTCTACAGTAATCCCGAAGAAAATATACAAAAATTGAGCTTTATACTTTAACAAATTTTCACTGACACACAAATTTTACTACCTGTTACCTGCCCAAGTAACCACAACCCAAACTCTATAGTCGCTGGTCGTTCTTACCTGTATAGGAGACATGTACGGAAAAAATTTCAGCTTTTATAAAATAAGGAAGGTCTGGCCGTCGCAGGCTCTTGGGCCATATAGACTAGGATAATCCATAGATCGATCGAACTAGGATTTGTATCCATTCAGCAAATAGACTCCATTTAATTTTATTAAATTAGTTAAAAATTAATACCTTGACTAGAGAGACACTTTTTAGTATCTATATACTTTCGGTAAAGATCCAAGAGTATTTTACAGATATCCTCAATCATATACTCCGGTTGGCAATCAATACTGTCGCCGGCAGAAAATTTGCTAGTTTGTCTTTTCGAGTATGGCGACTTTATATTGTTTATAATATCGCAAGTTTCTTCTTTAGCAGTATCATTTCTTTTGTACGATATTGATCTCGCGAGTTGCGTCATGCAATGCATAGCTGTCTCTTGTAAATCTGAAAATAAAATAACTTTCATTCAAATACATATTAAAAATAAAAGTACTACATCAGAATGTTTACCATTTCTTTAACACAAAAGTGCTGCAACATGTAGCACCAGAGTGTTTGCTATGAAATACTATGAATCCTAATCTCTATGGGAGATGTGTGAGAACTCGCCATCATCCGACCAGAGTAGTTTCTCCAAGAGCGAAAAACGTAAGGCAAATTTATATGGAATTTTAGTAGCGCCATCTAGTTATAGCGAGAGTAAACGCTTTTTTTGCTATCTATGTGCGATTGCATTTTTAGGCAGATGCGTAAGTGTAATTGAATCGAACGTCAGGATGTAAGGAGGATAATAGAGATTATAATGATTGTCTTCAGCTACGTGTCAGTGAGACGTCAAGTATATCACATAATAGGGCTATACAAACAGTATGTAAATGTGTTAAGGTTTACAAAAAATAAATACACAAGATAATTGAAAAAGTAAAGTGTGCAGGAGCTGACAATTGCTTACACTAAATGAATGTATAAATACCTTGATGCTCACACCGCAAAGCATGCAGCAGTAAGTGTAAAAGCGTCGAGTCCCTTTTCACCTCGCACCATACAACGTCGCTAGCTGCCTTCTCCGGGAGTAATGCAGACAGCAGACGCAAGCCTTGCGCGCGAGACTCTAGCCAATCCCTTTCACACTCCTCTGTAAACAAAAAAATATTGCTATAGTAATATTGATGGAACATGCAGATAATCCTGCTGTAGACCTAGATACTGTGTAAGATATATCTAGAGTAAAGATTGCAAAAATCACTTTCATTTTCAATGCATTAGGGCGAAAGAGCGATATTCGAAGATTTCGATCTCGCCGTTACGACTTTTCTCTAATTTAGTGGCGCATCCATCCTACCGATTTAAAATAGAAAATCAAAACACTTCTCTTTAACTACTTAATTTTGAAGTTTAGTTACTTTTTTTTAGTAACAATTCTTCTTGTTTCGACTTACATCCATAATTTTTTCGGTCATCTTTAAACTGTAAGTTGCCGGATAGAAGCTGGACACTTCTATGTACCTTTGTTATATTTTATTTATTAGTTATATTTTATTTGTTATATTATATTATAGATATTACCTATTTGTGTTATAGTGTGTTTTTCTATCAATAGACAAATAAATAAGTAAAAATATTCGATAGGACCGTATTCAACAGAGAATACGTAGGTATCTTCAACCCCTCCCGTAATAGGGTAAAAGTTATCTATTGGTTTGTTATAATAAGTTACGTTTGTTGTATACACAGATAAGATTATTGCTATCTTTCATAGTACCTACTTGTGTCTGTGTCAGTTATTGATATCTGTGTAAATAAACAAATCCTAGCAACATAACGGCACTACAGTTACATTATCAAATTTTTCTATTTTTAGCAAAAACTGAGACGTTAAAAACTGATATATCGATAAGTAGTAACTCGTATATCCTCTGATAAACTTAGTAAAGTTATTGGTCCGGAAAGGTTAGGGTATATCTAACAATTTTATAAATTAATATATATTATCGGACAATACATACCGCTATGTAGCCCCATAGTAAGCGTTGCTTGGGTTATGGGTATTAAGAAAACCGATGAATATTTAATTATAACAAACCTTCTTCCATAAGCGCCATAGATAAAGAAGCAATGAGATTATAGAGACAATCCTTGGTGCCCGCAAGTGACACCCTCACGCACTTGTGTGACGCAGCCGACGCGAGCGCGCGGCACGTGGACGCGTACACCCGGCACACTTGCGGTACCGAGCTCCGGGTCCATGCCGCACATCTGGAAATAACAGAAAAATGCAATTCTTAAACTTAAAGTCAAATAAATAGTTAAGTATTTATTTTACTTATTTTGCTATTTTCGCGATAGCGACAAAGTGATCCAAATCATAAAAACTTTAAAATAAATACAAATTACTCCGAAACCGGAAATGACGGAGATCCTTAGAGGATGTTGACTCTACAATGTTCAAATGTTTTTACAATTAAAATGTAGTGAACTTTCCAAAGTAACGTCTGCTGCTACGCAATATTCAAATTTATTTAATAACTCAAAGTACCACAGATTCGGAAAGAAGATGCCAGAACGGCCGACCAAAAATTCATTGGTTACTTTTAGAAAAGAAATATTACAATTATATTTTAAACCTAGTTCATGTTATCCATGCCTAAGTGCAGAAATGCTTTTGCTTTCAATGGAAAATTACCCCTTACGTTGGCAATGACTATGATTGTATCATCTTAAGAAGCTTTGGCATGGCTGTTGAATCAGGCGTCGGATACAGAAGGCCGTAATTCTTGAAACGGCGCACATTGTGAGGAGGTTCTCCTCATGAACCCTGACCGTCAGTGGAGGAGGAGCGGAGCAATACATTTCACGTTTTTATACATTGTTAAATTAAAAAAGAAATATTGTAAATAAATAATTCTAAAGTGATACGGAATATAACCTGCACTTTATTGAATTCTCGAAATTGGCTTTATTCAATTGCCACTTCACAATTTATCTATAGTGTTATGATATGCTTTGCAACTTCTGGAATTTTGTTGGATTTATCACGCAATGAGAACTATTGAAATGGATACAATAAAGAAAAATCATCAAGAACTCATAATATTTTCTGATAGTATATTTGCTGTAGGCTACTGGGATGACCCAAAGTTGGCTTTATTCAATGGTAAGCGCCAAATGCTCTATAAATGTAGATTAAAATCAATGCAGAATTAAAGGAGGCGTTACTTTGCAAGTTTGAAGTTCGTTATTAAAAGTTAACAATTTATTACTTATTCCGGAAAATAGCAAAATAAATAAATTATTAACTATTATACTTTTTTTGCTAAAGAGGAAAGCACAGTGAACGAGAAATTTGAGCGATTCGGTAAAACCAAAAAGTTAGGCAAGAATACATAGCAAAGCAAGTTTTAACTATCACAGTAAACCAGCTAGTTATCAATACACTAAAAAAGAAATACTAATGAGCACAATAGAACACAAACCACGTGTTCGATCTTTAAAAAAACACAAAGGAATCTTTGTTATATATATACAACATTACTTGTATCAACCGCTATGTTACGAGTGACTAATATACCTAGATATAAAGTTATCAGTATATTCAGAGGCTGTATATTTATCAGCATGTGCTTATTCATTGCAGTTTACTAAACGACCATATAAATAATAACTCAGGCACTATTTACTATTTATACATAAAATACATGGTTTATCAATTAGTAGTATGTAAATGTCATGTAATTATATTTTATATAGTTTCAATTAAAGTAATATATTTCATATTTTGAATCTATTTCGGATATTGCAAAACTGTGATTAAAGTTAAATGAATATTTTAACCAATCAAAATTTAAATAATGGCCATTACCTACTAAATTGATTCTGTGTGTAATTGATCGCTATCTGATCTCGTAGTATGACGTCATAGATGTCAAATGTACTTTTCTATTGATTGTCTGAATTACTGAGGTTATCTTTTTTGTTTATCGACTACAAGTTGGCCCTTGACTGCTATCACACCTGATGTTAAGTGATGATGCAGTCTAAGATGGAAGCGAGCTAACTTATTAGGAGTAGGATGAAATCTACACCCCTATCAGTTTCTACACGACATCGTACCGAAACGCTAAATCGCTTGGCGGTACGTCTTTGTCGGTAGGGTGGTAACTAGCCACGGCGAAAGCCTCCCACCAGCCAGACCAAGATAAATTAAGAAAAATCAATCTGCCCCGCCGGGAATCGAACCCGGGTCCTCCATCTCATTAATCCACCGCGCCACGTAGGTCGTGATGAACATTTGTCGAACTTACATAATTAAATAGACTAACTTTGCTAAAATCTATCACTGTTTAAATATTCCTCCAATTCAGTTCAGCCGTTTTGGCGTGACTAACTAACATCGATCGTTAGTCAAATGTCCTACTATACTAATACTATTAGTATTGTAAAGTAAAAAGTAAAAGTAAAATGACTGCCTGGTTGGTCTAGTGGTTAGCCTGAGGTGCGCTTTTTATGCTTAACATTATGAGATCCTAGGTTGGATCAGGACTAATTGGCGGAGTCTTGTAGGCTTGTATGAAATGCTAAGTTAATGTCGCCGCCGTGCGCGGGAAGTTGGTGGTGTTACACCCCCGTGCCTTGGAGATCATGTTACGTTTGGCTCAAAAGGTTTCACTGTTATAACAATCTAAAAGTGACTAAAACGCACTAAAAAGTAAAAAATCACGTCATAAGTCGCCAATTCACATTGGACAGCGTGTGTATACGCTCCATATCCCCTCTCCTTTAAGGAGGAAGGCCTGGCCGTTAATGGTAATGATGATGATGATGATTGTAAAGTACTTTCAAATATAAATTCGGTACCTGAACAGCACTCTGTATAGACCACGTTCATTCCACGCCTGCACAGGTGCGCTTTTGTATGCGGTAACATTATGTAGCACATCAGCTAAGGCTGCGACCAGGGCTGCAGTTGGCGGAGGCTTGTGGGGTTGTAGCGAAGGCGCTAAGTTAATGGCGCCGCTCTTGTGCGCGAGAACTTCTAGTTCAGATCTACGCTCTAATACAGATAATGGTACGTTTGGCTCTGAAAAACGATAATTTCACTAGATTAAAATAAATAAATCAAAAGAGGTATCTTATTTTGTTATCGTAAAGACCATTTCCACCCTCACCATCTTGATGTCATCTACCAAATCTAGATGCAATGAAAAATTCAAATGTAATCAATTCCTGCTGTGGCATTTCCTGTAAATTTAAATATGGCGGCGTATTAACACTTTCCTAAAAGGCCGGCAACATTTCAGCAGTGCTTCTGGTGTTGCAAATGTTTATGAGCGGTTATGTTTGCTCGCTTTTAAATCGATATAAATTAAAAAAAAAAAATTAAAATAAATTAATGGTTTTTTAAATGCCACTGGCCACGTCTCTCTTTTAAAAGGGGGATTTAGAATTTAGATACACCAGGCATAGGGCCTAACGCCATTGTGCATTGAATCGTAGCACGCAATACATTCTAATTTAAAGTGCAATCTCACCTATATAATTTTTGTATTCCGTAGTTTCACTGCAGAAGTCTATAAAAATGTGCATACACTCTTCTATGAAATTTGCTTCGTCAAGCGATTGGAGCACCTCGAGTTCGAAAACCTTAAACATAAAATAATGTTCACAAATTAGAGGAGATTTAATCCCAGATACAATCGTAACCATTATAAGCCAGTCCAGTCCATGTAATAAAGTCTAGGATTCGATCTCCACTTGTTGGTTAATTTTGCACCTTGTCCTAGCTCATTATTTCTTTCCCATCCATTAATTCGAGAGAAAAAGGGAATATTGCTCATGTTTTTTTAAATATTTAGTATGTTTTAAGCATCTATACAAATCTTGCATCGTCACTTAACGTACATTATGACTTAATAAGGAAAAATATTCATAAATAGAGAAAGTAGAGCAATGATAAGGAAAACCGCACTCGCGAACGTACATATAATTATAATTTTATTAGATATATATACCTAGTATATTTATTGCAAATTTCAACATTGCAAAACATGAACAAAATTTCCCTTTCTCAAATTGAAATTTAAATCTCAATACATATACAAGAGGCATTCACCCCGCTAGAGCTGCGCCAAGGATATCGTGTGAGCGGTATTTTGTTAGTAAATAAATAGCATTATTCATTTACTAAAGCAAAGATTGATGCAAATTTAAAATGAGGTAGAAAATGTTATGCCTAATAAATTTAAAATTATGTTTTGTTATTTAAAAAAAATCTTATTTAAAAGATCTTGAATCTATTAATTAATAATCAATATCATTAAAAAAATTAGGTGTAAAATGTCTGTGTATTATTTCTATCTTCATCATGATTTTAAATAATTATAATATTATGTGTGTGTATTATATCTTCATCATTTACATTAGCTTATTTTTAAAGGCCCACTGGCTCTCTCAATATAAAATACTGGGAACTTAATGCCACCACTACTACAATGCAAGCACTGAATACAGCAAGAATACAGCAAGAGTTTAGAGGGATAGAATAAAGAAGTCCCAAAGAACTGATAATTTCAGTACAAGAATTTCTGTCAGTTTAGTTTGAGTATCATAATTATAGGCTTTATTTAAATTGATTTAGGTAAAAACAATTATAAAAAATAATACGAAATTGCGTCTGATTATAACATGGCCCATAAAATATCTTCGAGCCCCTTTCTATAGATAGGTATTAGGCATAGAGCAATCAATAGGGAAAAAATATCAAATTATTTCATGTTTTATACAGTAAACATTGTGAACAGCTCATAATCAAGTAACTGTTTTGAATTCAAAGTCCGCTTATCAAGCCCAATCGTTGTACAAGATAAATTAATGAAATCTGAACTTTTGACCTTACCTCTTGCTGATAGCAGGTTAAACATAATATCATAATACGAGTAGTTACTTATGAATTATGCATGGATACTATCAATTTAATTATAGAAAACGTTTTAATTAAACGTCACTGGAATAAGAAAATATTTCTTCTATAGTATAATTTTTTAAATGCCTAACAATAAATAAAGCATTTATGGGATAAAAATTGTGGTCGAATATAAGTATCATTATAAGTAAAATAAAATATTTCGAAAGTAATATTGACTATATAATAGAGCAGTTAGGTAAGTATATGCTTCATTTGTTTTATGGTGTGAATATGATCTTTTTGCATCAATTATTCTCGGACCTCGTACTACTAATACTCGTGCAATTTGGAGGCCGTACATATAAGGTACATAATTTTACTGACCTTCTAGTTCTTATTATAATTCATGAAAAAATGTACAAACCATAATAATAATTATCTATCCGTGTGTTTGTTTCGTCATTTTAAATTACGCAATAGGTATATTATATATAAAAATATAAGTATAATCGATGTATACATGTTACATTTAATGAACGTCAACTATTCTAACTATTATTCTACTTAATCCAAAATATTTAAATTTAACTAACTATCCACCTTACTACATCGCGATTCCACCAATAGATTTCCAGGTATAATTATGCATACATAAAATCACGCCTTATTCCCATAGGGGTAGGCAAAGACTATTGTACGCATATCCTAATCCATAAATAAATATTATAGGACAACACACACACACACCTCTATATAACCCAAACGTAAACGTAGGTAGCTTGTGTTATGGGCACTATGATAACTGATTGATTTTATATTTTATATATTATACATAAATACTTATAATATATAAAATCGACCCCAGAGGCGAGGAAAGAATGTTGGAAGGGTGAATTTTTAATTACTGTGCATCAACCTACTTTAATTTATGTTATAATGGCCAGGACAATTTAAATAATGGCCAGGTCAACAGTACTATAAATCGACGAACTTGAATGAAAGGATGCAAGGGTCTCTGCCTACCCCTATGGAAATGAGGCGAGATGATGAGTTTGTATATTATGTAGAAGTAAAAGAAACAATGTTAAGTCCCATCCCACAGATAGGTACTCAATGAAATTGTGTTAAACATTGGATTCCGTGTCCACTCTACTAAAATAAATATTTGAACTGTAATGCAGTTTCTTCTTCATAATATTTGCTTTACCATTATACTCACAACAGTGCACACAACATCGTAAGAGGAAAACGAAAATTAAAACAAGTTTCAAGTGTAAAACTTGAGAATGTTATTTTGTGATATCTTTATAATTTTCATATACAACATAACTCACTAATCTTTGAATTAATTTAAGCTTACACAAATACAATCATAAATATTTCTACAAAGCAAATTGTGTCTTAAATTATATTGTTAAGGTACATTTTCAGTCCCAAAATTATAATTACATTAGTTTTAAGTGAACTTATATGTAGAAGCATGTCCGTCTTATCGACGAGGAACATCAAGGTACACACAAGTTTATTTGACTTCAAATTATTTACATTGTATTATATTTCTATGAGAATCTTGCACAAAACAAATACGTAACCGATAAACATATATACCTAAATAAAATCTATTCATAACATTACGTTGGATTACTATCAATTGATTAAATCATAAACAAAACCAATCATTTCAAAAATGCGAGATAAGATAAACCACTACTCCAACAAAATACCATTCGATAGGTTACAATACTGAAATACTAAAGCGTAGATGTTGTACTAGCGTAACAGGAGATATAAATAAAATATTCAAACAGTCATAGCAGTGTCAAATAATAAATGAGACCACCAATAGGATGAGTTGCTTAAAGTATATAATCATTTAAAGAGGCCTAAATCTAAGCCAAATGCTTCCTTTGTTTTTAAGCATCACGCTTCTTGAATCGTACTGTATGGTTGGTGTGGTCCTTGAGCATGGCTCAACGACAAAATTGTCTAGTATTGTGGCGAGACCGGCTACTACCATCAGCTGAGCATATCGGGCTCCTGAAAGTAAATTGCATATTTAAATTTCACAAGTAAAATCAAGCGTCGTTGTGGAAAATTGTCATTTCATTGTCATTTCTATTAAGTACACTGAATTATTAAAATAGTACATGTACTGATGAAATACTATTTCAGAACTAAAATATTTCATTCGTCATATCTAAAAACCTATACTTATTTTAATTAACTGGAAATATATATATCTTAAGTTAATGTTCTGCGCTTAAATAACTCTATGATTCAAACAGAACTAATAATATTTGGAAAGTAGAAATGTTGAATTTAATTAAAAATCAAATTAAATATTAATAATATAGATTATCTCTAAGACAGATATTTAAATTTGACTTTATACTGTATTTTCTGTACAATACTTAATGTTTGTTATTTTGACCGACAACATTCCTAAAATCAAGTATACCCATTCAGTTAATTATGGACATTGTATCGATAACAATCGAAGTTAATAGTCAAAGTATACTGGTCATTGACCCGTGTTTTACCGTGCTGTTATTACGAATCTTCTATATTATCTACTATAAATTGAGCAAATGTTGTTATCTACGACAAAAAAAAATCTCAACATTGCGGAAAATTTGGGTCAGATTCTTATCATAAAATATCGATATTAATAAAAAATATTTTAAAACGAATTTTAAGAAAACAGTTTTCGATCAAACTATATTTTGAACATAGCTACAATATTTGTTTTAAAAAATATATGTACCTAATGAATAATCGAATTCAATTCTCACGCGTTCTAAAATGTTTAATAACATCTCGTCTTCGATGAGCGATTTTGACAATACCGTGACGTATCCGATACAATACCATATTTTTCACAACAGTCGAGTGTTATAAAACAAATATAGTTGTTCCTAGTGCATTCGTATAGATAATTACAGAAATAGTAGCATTTATATTAATTACCTGGGCAACTCCTTGGTCCGTCTCCGAAGGCGAAAAATCCCCTTGGGTTCAAATCGTCTTTAAATCTATCTGGATCAAATTTATCTGGTTCTGGGAAATATTCTGGATCTTTTTGAATACTGTGAATAGGTATAATAATTGCTTCTCGAGCTTTCAGCTTCAAATCAGTTCCAGGCAGAGTGCAAGGTGCAGTGGACAGCCGCGAGGTCAAAGGCGTCGGAGGATGTAATCGAAGAGTTTCTAAATACGTCTGCGCTACTAACCGCATTGCACACACAGCTTCATAGTTTAAACCATTATTACGTTCCAAACTTTCTTTTATTTCAGTCCTCAATCTGTTTTGCAAATCGACATCTTTGGCCAATTCGTACAAACTAAACGATAGCGTAGTCGACGATGTTTCCAGCCCGGCTAGCATAAAAATAAAGGAATTAGACGTTATCAATTCGTCAGTCATAGGAAATCCTGTTTCTGTCTTCTGGACATTTAACATGAGCTGCAGGAAATCGTTTCGCTTGTTACCGGTAGTTCGTCGCTCTGTTAGCACTTGATTAATTATATCGGTGAAGAAAACTTCAACGTTCAACGAGTATGTTCTAAGATTCAAGAACCTAAACAGCGGTGGACAAAATGCGCGACAGTACCGTTTCAAGATTGTGGCACGGTCGGCTTTAAACATTTTTTGGGACATTATTAAAAACGGTGACTGTGTATTCTTTAATGACCCTGGGTCGACTCCGAACGCACAGCTGCCAATAATATCAGTGGTAAATCGGCACATTAATTTCGGAACTTCGACATCATCTTCCGATTCTTTTAAAAGAACAGTTTTCAACGTATTTGCGCAGTCCGCTATTAGAGGAAACATAGCTTTCATTTTAGCTGAAGAAAATGTCGGCGTAACAATGTGTCGCATCTCTTGCCATTCAGAACCGCTCATGTTAGCCAGGTTTCGTAGAAGCGGTTCCCGCTGGGTGTCAGTCGAAACGGATATGCGATCACTGAAATTGTTGAATTCCTTCGATAGCACCGCTTTTACAATATCCACATCAATTAACAATAATGCTGGCCTCCTGGCTTGAAAAATGCCGACGTATTTCTCGTTACGATATTTGTCGTAAAAAAATTGCAGTGTTTTTGTATAGCTTTGACGCATCGTCAGCGTAGCGCCGAAATTGCCGAATATAGGACATGGTTCTCTGTACGGCACTTTCTTGTAATACCAGTACCTTCTTCCCTTTGTGGAATAGTGAAAAATTGTGAGTAAAAGCACTAAAGACAATAATGCCACCAATAATATAACAGTAACGCACATTTTCACTTATTGTTGCAAAAACTTTTACATATATAATGATGAATCAAAACACGTTCAAACGTTGAACTAGAGTTAATTATTCCCGGCGTTTTATATGGTAAACAAAGCAGCACGCGCGGCCGATCGAGTTCATGTGGTTCATGCGGTGGCGAGCGGCGCTAGCGGCGGCGGCGGCCACAAATCGAATGAACAGTATCGCTGGCGAGCGTCAAGATAAGCTCTACGCGTAGCTTCAAGGTCGTATATGTTGACGTACACGACGAAGTCCGTGACTTGCATATACCCTGCATGCCGACTCTAAGGGCGTTTTTTCACATTACGATAGGAATGGACCCTAACAGTGAAAGAGAACCTAAGTTATTGCTTAAACTTAATAACAAACCTGTTGTTATCATTATGAAGACGACCCGAACTAAACATTTTATTGCGCAATTAGGTAAATCCGAAAAGCTATATAAATTAAAACTAATATACTATAAACTACGATAATCTAGCGATTAGCAAAATAGATAAATCAAATATTACTTGTCGAATATTAAGATATAAAGGGGAGATCACATTCGCAGCATATTTCAATTTTTTTTTATTGATAAACACATGTAAACTTATAGTCGTAAATAGAAAACAAGTAAGTATAGATAAAAACCTTTAATAAGACTTTTCATTTTAGGCCCGAATGGATAGCACTTTCACTATTTTCATCTTACAGCCCCATCACACGGTCCACTTATTTAGAAACACTTTCAATGTTTAGTTTGCGCGTGTTTTGTTTCTTATTTTTGTCATGTCAGGCCACTCGTTTTCACGTCTTTAAATCATAGAGAATTGTGAGGACTTTTGCCAACATGTTATTTGCTGCAGTTGTGGTTTGCTTTTTGTTTATTTTGTGTTGTTCGTTTTCGTATTACAGTATGAACCGCAGTGTAGAAACGTTCTTATAACAACCATTGTGTTCCAAAACAAGAATAAGTAATAAGAAACGAATTACGCATTCCAACACTGGACAGTTATCGCATTCGCGGTGTTTAATCTCTTAAACAGATTGTAGAGTTATTTTAATCTCGAGCTCAATTGTAGCTACAGAGTGGACATTGTTTATATAATAATTTTAGCATGTTTTTATGCGAAAGTAACTTCAACAAAGGAAGACAAACTTGAACGTTGAAGATAGAACATCTTCAATTAATTACAAAGATGCTCATAAGCAATTTATTCAATGGTGATCTTCACACGTAAAGGTCTTTATAAATAATATAATAAAACTAGAGGACGCCCGCGGTTTCACCCGCGTAGTTCTCGTTCCCGTGGGAATTTCGGTATAAAATGTAGCCTATGTGTTATTCTGATGTATAAGCTATATTGTGGTAAAGTTTCATTCAAATCCATTCAGTAGTTTTTACGTGAAAGAGTAACAAACATCCATACATCCATACATCCATACAAACTTTCGCCTTTATGATAGTAATAGGATAATAATAAAATAAGGTAAATTCATTCGTTATCTATCGAAAACGTCTTTCTGACCAGTTATTGTTGAGGCTTATTCTAGCACTTCTCAATATTTTTAGAATTGCTGCAAATAGACGATTTTTTTATCAGTGTCTGTAGCCTTGTAAGCCTATCTCAAACAAAAAAAAATTGAATTAAACGATGGACAAATACTCGTAACTGTTTGATTAACAAAAGATTGCATTAATTCTAATCAAGCCCGAAGTCTATACACGGATTATGAATTTTTGACCGGAAATGAGACATATATTACGAAAACAAGAACGTACATACATTCATACTATTAAGCCTCATTCCTATAGGAGTAGGCAGAGACCAATGTCCTTACACTTGCCACGTTAGAACTACGTTTTAGGGTACTTTTGACCTGGCACTTTAATCAGTATGTCCCGGATTTGGTCCCGGAACAATTGGCTACGGGCTTAAGAACATAAAGCTTGTAAAAAGAAACAAAACGAGAATTACTTAATGAACCGCAGAGTCGGTGCATATTACTGTTTAATAACCAGTTTCCTTCCAGCGTCTATTTTCATTTGCGAACAATGTAAAGTAATAAATATAAATCATGTTTTAACACTTACTATCGAAAATTTAGTTTTCATTATTCTATTGTAATGTGTTATTTAAAACAATATTGGATAAAGGTTTTTCCCCTGTGCAAAACTTAAAATAGAAATAACGTTTTTGTGTTACGTAGTCATTAAATTATTAGTTAGTTACAGTGAAAACCATAGATACCTATTACCTACGCATTTAATACAGAAAACATTTGAGCAAATGCAAGACGTACTCGTACTAACTACTAATCTTAACTTTACACCGAGGGTTCCGTACAAGGGAAAATGTTTATTGGTTTTTTTTTTAACACTACACTACACTTGTATATAGGTTGCTAAAAGGTACTGTGACGTCTCTGTTTGCGTTGACTTTTCTATTGGTTGTCGAACTGACCAATAGCGAACGTTTTTTAAGCAGAATTTCTTAGATACACCTTTTCATGACATAACTAAAATACATAACAAGTTAATAAAAAAATATTGGTGTTCGTACTCATTTATACCAATAACGAATAAAATGCGAAATATCTGATCTAAATTTGAATCGCATGCATATTTCCTCCTAGTACAGGCAAAGAAAAATATTTAAGGTAGCGAGCGATAAGAGATTAGTAACGTTACGAATTACAATAACATTCTCCACTGTACTTTGTTTGCGAATAGTTCACAAGATCGTATACATTATTCGATTCACGGATACATTTTTATGAGTGACGCACCCACACCTACACATATCTATCATAGCGAACGACGTAGGTGGTCCTCAATATTTGTTGCACGTAGAACTGCGGTTGCTATAATTTATCGTTATTGCGATCGTTATTGCACGCCCAGTTATGGTAGTAATGCTAAACGTTGGTGCTTGTATACTAGTACTTATAATTGTTATGGGTATTATTAAAATGTTTTTCCCTTTTTGAACAGAGAATAGGTTTTTATTTATAATTGTTATTGTGAAATGAAATGTCATTGTAATTTTGTTTCTTTTTCGTTATTTATAGCTGTTATAGATCTAGTTTTGAACACAATAGGTGTTTTACCACATTCTGGGTAGATGTGTTTAAATAGACGCATGCCAGCAGATTAGACCGGCACTAACTTAGGAAACAAATTCTGGTAATGCATTGAGAAAGCTTTCACAACGCATTACCAGTAATTATTTATGCACCACGCACTAGCTAGTGTGCCTATAAAATCTGAAGGAAGTCCCCGTAATTCATGAGATCTTGACTTAATGACAATGGAACGAATTAGAAAGCATATAAATAAATAAATAAATAAATAAATATTATAGGACAGTTACACACATCGCTATACAGCCCCAAAGTAAGCGTACTCGTAAGTAGCTTGTTTTATGGGTGCTATAATAACTGATGAATATTTTTATATATATTATACATAAATACTTTTAATATATAGATAAACACCCAGACACTGGAAAACATCAATGCTAATCACACAAACATTTTCCAGATGTGGGAATCAAACCCACAGCCTAGGACGCAGAAGCAGGGTCACTACCCACTGCGCCAATCGTCCGTCAACACATATACATTTAAAAACTATCAATAAGTGACCATACTATTACATTTTTGACGATATGATAACGTCCTGCTTCTTTCAACTGGTTTTAACATTTTTTTCTGATTAAAGAGGTATAGAAAATGGTTCCACTTTAAATAATACCCAAATAAAGTGTAACATAATTACTTTTCAAATAAAAAAAGATGTCAAGCAATAGACGTCTTTTGGTTGATGATTATGATGATGATGATGATGATGATGATGATGATGATGATGATTATGATTATGAATATGATGATGATGATGATGATGATGGTGATAATAGTAAGTTCACTAACCTGCGTGTGAGGCGAAGTTCTAGCAGTGAGGCTGGTCAGTAAAGAAACAGCCGCCGCGCGCACTGCGTTGGCTTCACCCTCTTGACAGAAGATGTCTAAGCTGTGTTGAACCAACGACTCCTTCGGAACACCTGATCAGAAATATAACTTATGTACCTTATGTTTGTTATTCGCAATATTACTAAATATTTGTTATATTATGGTGACCAAAAACCGGCAAAATTCGGTTCGAGTATTTCCTTTTATGTGCTAGTAAGTATGTCTCTTTATAATTTAGACATTTGGATCCGCTCGAAACTTCTTTTTCTAGCTTGTATTGTTTACATAAATTTATTATATCAAAAATATATATGTAACTCTAAAATTTCATCTCCCCACCACATCGCAATATTTTAACAAAAAATTAACTAAAAACTATAACCCAACTTCTAACAGGAGAAGTTTAAAATAGATGAAAAAAAAAATTCAGATAGAAATCCAAAAATGATGCATTTCCTGAATTCTACCTTACAAGAATGGTAGAGGTAGGGCTGTGGTCGAACCTACTGTACACCTGCTATGCTCATGTCAGTGCCAGGAATACCTAAATTAAATAGACATGCCAGAATTTTACGATAATCGTAACGATACGTCCAGGGGTAACATGTCAGTGAATAAAAAAAGACTAAACGCATCTGTAAATGCGGACTCTATAAAACAAGTATAGTATTGTGTTATTAAGATACATTTAAAATGAGTTGTTACTTTTCTCACTTACATTGTGACAACTGTGGCATTAGTTGCGC
Organism: Mycalesis mineus; assembly: GCA_034621355.1. Classification (NCBI taxonomy): domain Eukaryota; kingdom Metazoa; phylum Arthropoda; class Insecta; order Lepidoptera; family Nymphalidae; genus Mycalesis; species Mycalesis mineus. The sequence continues at coordinate 11,729,275 of CM067885.1, forward strand.
ATACTGTGTGAGGGCCGCCATTACGTGCAATGCGCTTGCACGTACTTCCGCACCATCTTCGGTACTGCATCTAACTAACGCACGCACTACGTTGCCGTCCCATACTTCGCTCCATCTCTATTGAGACAAACATCAACATAAATTACAATTTCTTTAATATGGCAATTTCTTTAATAAAGATTTCTGAATTCACATAAACTGCAGCATCTGTTCATAGTTTCGCTACTTAACATAAAAGTAAGATTTATCTCAGTAAGAGTGCCCAGGCATTGCAGTAAATTGCATTCTTAGTCGATCGGACGGGTATAAAACTTATTGGTTCCTGATGCGAACTGTACAAATATAGAATGTCCTTCAAGCTTCAATTCTCACTACCACCTATTAATTGGGTATCTTCATGTCAAGAGATATTTAAGGTAACGCGTTTTACCATAGGCTGATTCTTCGCTTACCATAATACTTGATTGCAGCTACGCTATAGCCTGACAGTAAAAATGCTATTAATAGATTAGATACAAATATTACGCTTTAACTAGACTCACATCAGAAAATTAATCTTATATTACTGAAATAAAACGAAAATTGTAACTATAGCAGAGATTTTTTTTTATCGACTACAAGTTGGCCCTTGACTGCTATGTGATCTGCTTGATATGCAATCTAAGATGGAAGCGGGCTAATTTGTTTGGAGTAGTATGAAATCCACATCATCCACATCCGTTTCGGTTTCTACACGACATCGTACCGGAACGCTAAATCGCTTGGCGATACGTCTTTGTCGGTAGGGTGGTAACTAACCACGGCGAAAGCCTCGCACCAGCCAGACCAAGACAAATTAAGAAAAATCTCAATCTGCCCCGCCGGGAATCGAACCCAGGACCTCCGTCTTAAAAATACATCGCGTATACGGCATACCACTGCGCCACGTCAAAAAAATTATAGGCGCTTAGCACCAATACTCCAGGCAAAGGAGTAAAACGCGCGCGAAACGTCATCATTGTCATCATTATCATCATAATTATCATTTACTTATATTACTGGCATACTTAGGCCACTCTTCTAAAAGACAGGGTCTTGCGGACCCACTATGCTGCTTCAACGCGCGTTAGCAAACAGATTATTGCATCGAGCTTTATATTCTTAAGCCTGAGTGACACATTGTGTACATACTTAATGACACATGATATAGGAAGTGTTTTATTGAGGGCAAATATACCTACCAATGAACTGATATCCACGATTGCGTGAAATTGAAAAACAGAAATGACTTCATTATTATAACATCGAATATTCTTTGTCATGTACATATATATTAAATACCAATGTCGAACAAACAAAGGAATTGTTTGAGGTAAATAATTAGCCAAGTAATATTTTGATGATAATGAACAGACTGGTAACATGGCAACCGGTATCACCCCCCACCTTATAGTTCGTAGCTAAATTGCTCTTTAGCAATCCAACCAAGACCAGTTAAAACCCAATAATGACACAATAAGATGAGAAAATAACAAAATCTGACTTGCAAAGTGGTTTTAGTGTATTTACAAAGATCTTATATAGGGTTGTGTGTGTTGATGTTAAAAATCGCATGTCTTAAAGCTGAATTTTTCGTAGTATTGATTTGAAAATTTAGTAGAAATAAATTTGATTCACTTCAAAAGTTATAAACTAACTTAGAGAGCCCAACGTCCCTTAAAGGGCTAAGCTAAGCGTCAAAATTAATGACATCAACAAAGATCACGATCGCCAATATAAAAATCCAATATAGAAATAACAATTCCAAATTAGGAAAAGTAGATATTTCATATAGTTTTATGAAAACTTTTTATGAAAATCGCTAAAATCTCTCACATGGTTTCTTGTAAGGTATTTATACGTACCTGCACTGGTACAGAACTTTCACGGATCTGTCTCAACAGAGCAAGCAAAGAGAGCACAGCGTCCAATCTACAAGCCTGTCCCTTCCGCCCGGCGCCGGACGTGCATCCGCTGAGAGCATACGTCATCACCTTCAAACTCTGTATGAGCGAATCCTCAGACAACTTGCAGTACCGGGAATGTATCGCGTATCTAATACAGCGTATCAACTCGTTGAGATATCCTGGAAATTGTCTTCATATTACTCATACTTAGCCAGAAACTCATGTTGCTTCGTTTACACAGATTTTCAGTTAACGTTCCACGAAAGATCTAATGTACGTTCAATGAACTGATAATAATTAAAACCTCCCAGATTAAGAATCTGGACCCAACTCCGAAAGGTCTAGATTTCATTCCCCATCTATTGTAAATATTAATTTAAAACAATATTTAAAATTAAAATTTGAAACAACTAAAGACATAAAGGATACATAACTACATATATATCATATATGACTCTGAGTCTTTGAACAAGCTAACACAATTAGCACGGGCATGCAAGTGTTTTTCGACACGGTATGCCAAACAGATGGTGGTTTTGCACAGATGTCGTAATAAGAGCAGACGGGTGTCATGAAATGCATAAGTTTACATACTGCGGGTATAGTGTAACAACAATTAATTCCTCCCACTACGAGCTATTCTCGGTAATGCTACTTACTACTCTATGTATTTTATAATTAATAATTTAAAAAATCGCGTGTAAAAATTGTCAAAACTTTCAATTTTAAAATCTTTTTCTGACGGCCGAGTGGCGCAGTGGGTAGTGACCCTGCTTCTGCGACCTAGGCTGTGGGTTCGATTCCCACATCTGGAAAATATTTGTGTGATGAGCATAGATATTTTCCATTGTCTGGGTGTTTATCTATATATCATAAGTATTTATTTATAATATATATAAAAATATTTATCAGTTATCATAGTACCCATAACACAAGCTAAGCTTACTTTAGGGCTATATAGCGAGCGATGTGTGCAATTGTCCTATAATATTTATTTATTTATTTTAACGATTTATTTAATGATTAACTTAATTTTAGCTTGATAATGAATGTAATTTGGAATAGAAAATATTCCAAATTATATTCATATAGGCTAAATTTCAAACCACAATCGCGACCAATCTCACTCGATCTTCAAATCCAACCCAGTTTTATAGCAACCCTAAACATAGGTCTGAGATTCTACGTTCCCTTGCAGTTTTAGAACGTCTTTGCTTGCAGTATTCCCGTCATAAGTCCTCCCCCCTCAATATGTGATAAAGTTCATTATGCAATATGTGAAACTAATGTGCCCACACACTGCACAATAATAAGTACTACTTTTACCATAGATACATTCGATTCCTTGCAAGTATAAACATAAGTATTAAAGATAAAAGTTAATCTTAGACTCAGTAAGGTATTAGCGTATGCGGTCACTTTACAAATATTTTATGTAGATATATATTTATTGTTTAACCGGAAAATGATGAAATGTTAAAACAAATTTTTGCAAGTCACGGTTTTGCTTGAATCACAAACATTTTTTTGATGTAATCTAAAATATGTTTGTGATTCAATGAACACGCTTGTCCCTATTACATATAATCCTCATTATCTTTTAGGCACATTTTAAATTGGTTTTTCTATAACTTAATTTGTTCAATTTGGCACTTTAGCGATGTGGCCGTGGTTAGTTGCCCACACTGCGGTAGACGGATGTTTTATAACATACTAGCTTTTGCCCGCCACTTCGTCCGCGTGGAATTAGTTATTACGGCAGCCTATTTTTCTAAGCTTTGAATGTCATATTTATTAATATCTAATCAACTGCCTAAGAAATAGGTCTTAAGCTTTCAAAATGACGATACTTTCATACAACATTTCATCCCCCCTTTAACTCCTTACAACCCTTTTTTCTCAATTAAAAGTAGCCTATGTCCTTTTCCAGGCTCTAGACTTACTGTGTACCAAATTTCATTTAAATCGGTTCAGTAGTTGTAGAGTGAAAGCAAGACAGACAGACAGACAGTTACTTTCGCATTTATAATATTAGTTAGGAAGTGAATAGTGATAATCATAAGGAAAAAATTACTATACAAATATTACCCAAAACATGAAAATTCTTCAAGTCGATCCTCTCCAAGCAGGCAAGCAAAATCTTCAACAAGCTTTCCATCTTACTGCAGCTATACTCGCTATCGTGTTCCAGTAGTAATATACATCGTACAGAAACTTTAACAATGTGAATACGTAGCTGAGTCAGTTCTATGTTGTCTTGCAATGTTTGCTGCGGGTAGAGTCGCTCTCGGCTGAGCAGTGATATCACAGTCGCGTCGTTACCGATGAAGAATAGTTTTATCCAGGACATTGACTGGCCTGAAAGTATGACTTAATTTCAATCATTTCAGACTATTAACAGGCCACTACAGGAACAGGCCTCCCGTCCTACCTTTTAGGATAAGGGACATGGAGCGAACACCTATCACGCTGCTTTAATGAAAGATATTTCATTTATTAATGATCATTATCAGATGTTGATGTTATAGACCAGGATCGTCGGCTTAAATTACTCTCCGATGCACGACTGTGTCCACCAAATTCCCGACCCCGAGCTTAAAATGTACTGAAAATTTCTTAGAAGAAAGAAAAACGAGAATGCGCCATCCGTTACAGGGTTCTAATCCAGGACCTCCAGGAATCTACATAGGCTAACCATTAGACCAACGAGGCATGTCCATAGTCAGGCATGACCTAATTTAGACCTATAATTTTGTCCAAAAAAACTGCAGATAAGTTTGTAAAAAATCAACTAATGTTGCAAAATAAACCCATTATGTATTTAAAAGTTATGATATGAATTAATTTAGACCTATCTGACACTTAGAATGGAACATTTTTCCTATGACGATGCCTCAAAGCCGATTTCGGCTACAGCGACGCTTCTGACTCCTCAAGTCTGGGTATTAGAATCTAGACTTTGATGGTTAGTCCTCTGGTGAGCTTTCCAGTGACTAATGTACCCTATTTTAGCTTTAAAGGTGCGACCACATAGGGCATTTTTACTATATACATATTTTAAGTGATATTTTGTTCCACAAAGATTTAAGAGTTTTTAATCAATCGTATACATGATTGGAGTGATTGAAAAAGCAAATTAAAACGCGGTCTGATAGAAGAAGTAGAAAAAGAGAACATGTCGTGTCAACGCCACATGTTCGTTTGCGTTAAGAATGCAGTGACTCATCATTGTTGGCCCCGCCCCCTAACCAATCAAATCTTACAAATGGCGTCGCGTTACAATTGGTCACTGTGACTTGTAAGTCACAGACCTTGTAATTTGAAGAGATTTGATTGGTTGGGAGCGGGGTTAGAACCGGCGCACAATGTCGAGTCACTGCATTCTTAACGCGAACGAACTATAGCTTGGACAAAGGTCAAAGAGGTTATGATCTAAAAATAATATACACTAACCTTCTTTTGGAACATTGTCCATATAGGCGACTATAAACTGCAGTAAAGAAATCAACAATGCAGTGTCTCGCGACGAGGCCGGTGGCGCGACAAGGAACCTTTTAGTGTGTTGCCACGGCAGACTTGCCAGATCTACAGCCTCCGCTGGTGATAGTTGTATGAGATGGGTGTAGCTAAAGAAGAGGTTTATAACATTAGAATGCAACTCTAAATTTTTTTAGTGTAGGTACTAACGTGTTCCCAAAGATCACATGAATACAATTCTTAATTTATTATGAGTGCAAAACCAAAAACAACAAACGGAGCCATTTTCTTATCTTTTAACTACAATCGGTCACAGATTGTTAAAATTACGTTAGTTTAATAAATTCATTTCTAATTCAGAGTGTTTCTGACTCAAATATATAACGAAGGAAATTATTCAATTAAATTGAAATAAAATTGACCCGTTTGGCATTAAGGGCTAACGCTAAAACACGGGCGGGCGACCGCCGCGGGCCACAAATCCGCGAGCGGGCACACGTCGCGTGCGCCCGTCTCAGTTAGCGCTGCTAGTATAATTTTGATGTCGAGCGTGTACAGTTGTGTCGAGTAGATTACCATGGATTATTTACTAATTTATTATTTGGCAAAAAGACGTCAACGAAAACAACGTCGACTGCATGTTCTTGATAAGTAAGTTACTCAGCGGAGAATTCGATAATTCATTCGCCATACTCCATAATATTGGCCGAAATGGCACCTCAATTATTACGCGCTTTGTATCAATGTTCATGATTATACCTAGCCTCCAACGCGTGTGACCGTGGCATCTAGCGGCGCTCATCTGATTTGTAGAAACAAACCCGCTCGCGTGTGCCCGTCGCGGGCGCCCGCGCCGTGTACCCGCCACCCGCCGCGCGGGTGACAATCCGCCACCCGCGCCTGCGCTCCGTCGCACGCGCCTGCGCTGTCCTTACTATTTTTCATTATACACCGGCGAGCGTGCACCCGCGCGAGTTTTAGCGTTAGCCCTAAAATATTTTGGGCCGATATGCTCGTTTATAAGAATTCACAGATGAACTTTCCAACACTAGAATAACTTTATTGATAAATGTACTACAAAACATTCAATCATAACTAAACTCAAAAAATCAATAATCCTCATTTGCAGCTACTGTACACCACATTATTAAAAAAGAAGTTGATTTGCATAGTTACCTTCCCAAAAAATGTAGAGCATTGTTGACTTGCGCATGCGTTGTGGCATTCTCCAACGCAAGCAAATACTTCGAGCAAGAGTATTGCAAATGGGCAGCTCTCAACGCGGCCAGCTCGTTCGGCGGAGGAGGTGAAACTGGCGAGGGTCTGGACGAGCGCAGCAGCTTGGGACCTCCTCCACATACCCACCACCAACGAACGCGGACAGCATTCCGCCATAAATCCTCACTTAGCAGCCATTCTGTATTTCAGTTATGGACTGCAATTAGTCATAGTGTAAAGGATAGACGAAATGGATAAATATGATTATAATTGTTATAAAAGTCGCAGAAATTTAAGGGGCCTGGGAGCTTTCATCGAAAACGTCGCATTATCTATTTGAGCTATAACGAAATAATGTATGAAAGAATTGTTTCTCTTTTTCTGTAGTCTTATACAAAAAAAACCGCGATGGCACATGTCAATCGTTTGAGGATAACTTTCTATACCAATTTCTCTTAAAAAAATGGTTGCGTACATTTTCTTTTACTTTTGGCATTCTTGGTCTGCTATTAATGAATAAAAAAGTTTCCTTTATTAATAAAATCGCACAGACGCGAAACAAAACTTACCCACAGACGAGTGTTCAGTATTAGGGCTTGTGGTCCAATAGCTATTGACTGTAAACGGTAGAGATGTCCTCTCGGTAACACTGTGCGGCAAGGCGGGAACTCGACGGCGGTTAGCGTCTAACTCCTGCAGAGCGAACCCCGCCCACGCCGTTAGCGATAGCACTTGAGCTGCCATTAGTACTGTGTTGTCGTTCGCAGGGAACACTAACATCACTGCAATATGTACCTAGGTTAATGTCATACTTGTTGAATTTCAGTAAAAAGAAACAATATATCTTAGCATTGTACTTTTTGGGTCTTACTTAACGGAACATTTTTAAAATTAACTTATACTGAATTCATGTCAAAATAAATTGTAACATGAGGATTTTGAATATTCATATTTTCTAAGGAGGAAACAAAAGTAAATTATATGGTGTCATCAGGTTTTTAAGGCTTCAAAATTAGAATATTTCTTGTTATTCTTAAACAAAAATGTCGTGGTTTGTGTTTCTACGAAGTTGTATTTATACTTAACTTAGACCTTAGACTAACAACTTAGAACATCGATAAATCCTTACTAATATTATAAACGCAAATGTTTGTATGTATGGATGGATGTTTGTAACTTTTTCACGCAAAAACTACTGAATGGATTTTTATGAAACTTTACAATAATACAGCTTATACATCAGAACAACACATAGGCTTCTTTATATTATTTTACGGGAACGAAAAGTACGCGGGCGAAACCGCGAGCGTTCTCTAGTAAAATATAATTCGCGTCTTATAACTTTAATGTTAGAAGTGTGTTTTTTGAATATCCGCACGATCGTTGCTGTCCATTTGGACTTTTGGTAACATCTTAGGCCTGTGTGCACCAAGATTTCGGTTATCATAACCAACGGTTAACATAAGCTAACTATAAATTTACTGTTCACGACAAACCGCCCGGTTTACGTCCTGAACCGGCGTGGTTGTCTGACAGTAAATTTTATTGCACACAGGCCTTTGTGAGGAGTGCACACATCGTCCCAACTACTTTATTTAACGTAAACTATAGATTTCAGTGATACTAACCTCTCAATAAAAGTAAATGCAGATTATGTATCTTGGCCAAAGTGTGCCGGCTCGCGAAGCAGACGCTGTTCAGTACTGATACGCAACTTATCGCACATTCAGGAAACGCCAAATAGTCATCAACCATCAGAGATAACCTAAAACAAAAATATCGGTTATACTAAAAGCTAGCAAAAGCCTGCGATTTTACTCGCGTAATTTCAGTTACCGTAAAAATATCAGGATACAAATTAGCCCAGGTAAATCTTAATGAGTCTAGCTACAAAAACAATTTTTACAATTTGGTCGTTTCAGAAATTAACTACACAACATAATGAACAAAGCTTGAACAGTATTCGTATATGTAATAATTTTAAATAATTAAGTAAAGACAGACAAACAGACACACACTACGTGTATAAAATACAAACTTCATAGACTCGGCACCACTTGCGCCATCACATTTTATTGCAATAGTTCTAACTTTCGCCACCGGACATGAGTTGTTGTGGACTCTACATCTAAGTTTTTTTAACAGCTAAACGAGCTCTCCGAGGAACACTTTCAGCAAGCACCTCATCCTACGACCTCCGTGGCGCAGTGGTATGCGCGGTGGATTTATAAGACGGAGGTCCTGGGTTCGATTCCCGGCGGGGCAGATTCAGATTTTTCTTAATTTGTCTTGGTCTGGCTGGTAGGCTTTTGCCGTGGCTAGTTACCACCCTACCGACAAAGACGTATCGCCAAGCGATTTAGCGTTCCGGTGTGGATTTTCGTCCCACTCCTAACAAGTTAGCCCGCTTCCAAGTCAAGGGCCAACTTGTAATCTTGATAAAAAAAGCACAAATTTTCCAACTCTGCACTTCCACACAAAATTTCTTTGAGAAATACTACATGTCGATAGTAATTACCTTAACAGAGTGACGATCAAATTCAAGCCGTCATATTGTATGAAGGTTTCATGTAACTCCTGCTGCCTCATCATGACAGCCAGCTGCTGCAGCGTGCTGCGTCGCAGGGACGGCTCCAGGGTCGGCTGGGTGGGACGATGCTGCGTCACATATTCCGATGTATCTTCGTCGAGTACCAAGTCTTGTTTGAGCACGTCTAAGATCTGAACGAGTCCTGATGTCTGAATAAAAATTGAATTTTTTGTTAGATGTCTTTATAAGTTTATATGTGCCGTTGAATGACTAGACAAATTAATAATCCTAACTAATATTATAAATGCGAAAGTAACTCTGTCTGTCTGTCTTGCTTTCACTCTACAACTACTGAACCGATTTAAATGAAATTTGGTACACAGTAAGTCTAGAGCCTGAGAAAGGACATAGGCTACTTTTTATTGCAAAAAAAGGGTTGTAAGGGGTTAAAGGGGGGGATGAAATGTTGTATGAAAGTGTCGTCATTTTGAAAGCTTAAGTCCTATTTCTTAGGCAGATTAGATATTAATAAATATGACATTCAAAGCTTAGAATAATTAGCCTGTCGTAATAACTAATTCCACGCGGACGAAGTCGCGGGCAAAAGCTAGTAATCTATAAAAATTTTATAATATTTTGAGGTACCGTATATACTATCATATACATTTTGTGAAAATGTATTAATTTAAAAATACACACATTTGTATAGATTATACAAATGAATTTGTATGTCTTAAAAACTAAATTACAACAATTGCCACACAGTGTAAAAAAACAGCAATACTAACCTGAGTGTGTTTGGAGGGAGAACTGGAATGGTCTACGTTAAAATCTTGCGACTCGACGCGTCTCAGTGCATTCATTATAACGTCTGTACGTAATGATTCTCGTGGAGGTAAATATCTGTTATCATCTGAAAATAACAAATACCGAATGTATAGATAAAGAATAACTTTTAGTGTTTATAATTTATTTTACATTTGAGAATTTATAGCTCATTACAGTGATTTCGCCCAATTTATTAGCGGTATGTCGTTGTCAACTGTGGTTCCATGGTCAAAGCAACTCTATTCAAACAAATCTATAGTTGAAGACAATAGTCCCAAACATAGATTTATTTTAGTTGCAATTGCAATCACTTGAATACAATGTAGTATAACCCCTTCGCATTACGCACTCAAAGTTAATAGTGCTGTCAATTTACCATTACATCCAAAGCCAACCAAACTTCACAGAATAAATTGAAAAAATATTTTAACTAAATTTTAAGTAAAAATTGCAATTGTATATTTTTACTTAAAATTTAGTTAACTTTGCTTTGCAATTGTATATTATTTAAAATAAAAAAATAGGAGTTGGTCGTAGAGGGGTGAAAAGTTAGGGTTGTGTGTATTTTTGTATACTGTATTATAAAAAAATAAAAACAAAAAATTTTGTCTAAAAAATATAAAAAAATTTAGACATTTAGGGGTACGAAAAATGGATGTTGCCCAATTCGCCGACCTAACCGACATGCACACAAAATTTCACGAAAATCAGGCGATCCATTTCGGAGAAGTTCAATTACAAACACTGACTCGAGATTTTTATATATTAAGTAGAAAGTAAACTTACCAAGCAATTTGCAAAGAGAATGCACGGCATCCAACTTCACAGTAGCGCAGTTGACAAACACAAGACGTACGAGTCCCGCGATCATGTCTGCTCTCGACACTCCCATACATTCCACTATGTCGGGTTCCAATGATTTGCAGATTGCTTTGCCTGGAAATAACTATTACATTCATGATCTTTTCTTCATCATCATAATCATCTTTTTTCCAAATACCCACTGGAAGACATTGCGGAAATTCTTCAATGATATACTATTTTACAGATAAACTATACAGGCACATCACAGATATTGTCTGTAATGTGCCTGTATAGTCTGTAAAAGTCTGTAAAACTACAATCTAACTACAACTCAATCCAAATACCCACTGGAAGACATTGCGGAAATTCTTCAATGATATACTATTTTACAGATAAACTATACAGGCACATCACAGATATTGTCTGTAATGTGCCTGTATAGTCTGTAAAAGTCTGTAAAACTACAATCTAACTACAACTCAATCCAAATACCCACTGGAAGACATTGCGGAAATTCTTCAATGATATACTATTTTACAGATAGACTATACAGGCACATTACAGACTATCGATTGTAGTTTTACAGATATATTATAGTAAAATTGTGGAGGTTGATAAGATGTTGCCAAAATGCCACACATCTTTTAAATTAATACAATTTATATTTACACTACTCGTAGCTATTGCGTCTGTGCCTACGAGTGAAATCAGCACTCGTATTTTAAAAAAAATATGTATGACTTGGGAAGAGTTTCTTATAAATATATCATAAAAGTTAAAAACATATTGTCGAACAATAGCGACGAAATCGGAAATATCACTCGCTCTCTTTCGCCCGCAACCGCAATAAAGCAGAGAGTGATTTTTGATTTCGCCCTTATTGGACGACGATATATATGTTCTGTACACGACATATGACTTGCGCCGTAAGTCTACACGACTCCTAAAAACAATCAGTGTAGTTAGGAATGTGAAATTATAACACTACAAACAAACTCACTTTCGCAATTATAAATAATAATAAAAATCGTTTATTTTAGCTTGTACATTACATAAATACATGCGAGTTAGGAACCTTCTTTTAAGAGTAGTATGAATACCTCTGTACTAGAAGACTTTTTATAATATTACTATGCATACATGTAGATATTTATTTACCCAGGTGTGTGTCATGTTCAGCGAACACATGCAGCAGTGGTAGCACCGGCAGCAGGCTGGCGAGCAGCCGCCACCAGCAACTCTCGCTCAGTACCATTCTGCCGCGGAGCAAATACAGCATTATTTCCGACGACCTACTAGCCACCTAGAACGTTTAATGGAATACTACTTCTATGAATACAACTTAAGAGTGCAGGTTCATAGCTGAGGACAGCAGCGCGCGATGTGTCGCAGCGACACTACCAGATTCTATGTATCAATGTGTCGCAATCCACAAAAGGTATTTCATCGGCTACGAACTTGCGCCCTTATACGCAATATCAAATGTTGATAGCGATATAAAAAGAGAATTTTTTATTTTTGAGAACAGTCCTTTGAATATAAGACTACAGTATCTCTTTCCTTATAAGACAGGAGATATGGAACTAAGAGCTTCCAGTATTCCAATCAAATGCGGATTAACGAGCTTATACTAAAGCCAAACTTGATTGAGAATGCTTGTCAACAAACAAATTAAAAATGAAGGTAGAAATCACTAGTAATTTTACACCTATTTTTTTAAATTAACTAGTTAATGACGAATTCATGTCAATAAATTAGATTAGCAAGCTTAAAACGAATTAATATATTCAATATCTTTTAAATAAGATTTTTTAAAATAACAAAACATAATTTTAAATTTATCAGGCATAAAATGTGTTGCATTTTCTACCTTCATTTTAAATTTGTTTGTTGACAAGCGTTCTCAATCAAGTTTGGCTTTAGTATAGAGAGATATTGTATGACGGCTCAACGTGCTCTTAAAGGCACAGAGTGTAACAACTCCAACTTCCTAACTGCAGGTTAAGAATAGTTGCTAAGAATTTTTTGAAAGGAAGAATACCTTTAGTTCGACTCCTGGAATGGATTGATTAGAATGACAATGTTGTATAACCATTGTTATTCGAATTCACATAGCAAACTACTGAACTAGAACGAGAACGCCCGCGGTTTCACCCGCGTAATTTCCGTATCCGGATGTAGTCGATGTATTATTCTGATATGTATGCTATATTTCTGTGAAGTTTCAACAAAATCCATCCAGTAGTTTTTGCGTGAAAGAGTAACATACATCCATCCATACATTCATACAAACTTTCGCTTTTATAATTAGTAAGGATATGTACAAACCTCCCGCAGGTTTGACGACAGCCCATGGCAGCATATTTCCGTCAAAACTCCAACGTCACATAGCAGTGTCAAACATTTCTCATTCTCAGTCTGTTGAGCCTCGTCACTCATCAGCACTGACTTGACCATATCACAGAGCATTTCATAAAACGTCACTTGCACCCAATCAACATTATGCGCCATTAGAACTAACGCAACACTTCGAGCTGTAGACCAATCGCTGTCGGACAAATCTAAATCTTTTAACTTTTTTAACAGAATCTTTGCTATATCGCTCAAAAAGTTTTGATTCACATTCAAATGTAGCACTGGTATCGCGTTTTTGATGCAAATTAAAATATCTTTGGACACACGACCATCGTTGTTCTTCATGAATTGAACCGCACTGTCCATACTGACGCATAGTTTGTTCAGCTCTTTGTATTTGGTTTTATATTCTTGGTCAACTGATGATTTTGCTTTCTGTAAGAAAATTGAAATTTGAATGTTTAAACAATGTATTTAAGATTACAATATAGTAAACATACTATCTCCATACTAAAGCCCAAACTCGATTGAAAGTGCTTGTCAACAAACACATTTAAAATGAAGGTAGAAAATGCAACTCATTTTATGCCTAATAAGTTTAAAATTTTGTTTTGTTATTTTATAAATCTTATTTAAAAGATATTGAATATATTAATTCGTTTTAAGCTTACTAATTTAATAATCTAATTTATTGTCATGAATTCGTCATTAACAAGTTAACTAAACAAATTAGATGTAAAATGACTAGTGATTTCTACCTTCAGTTTTAATTTGTTTGTTGACAAGCATTCTCAATCGAGTTTGGCTTTAGTATAGAGATTTTTTTAAAATAAATGACATCTGTAACATCTGTGAAATTGTACACCAAAGAAAAGAGATTACAAAATAGAAAATACATTACAAATAAAAACAATGTACAATTGGCGGTCTTATCGCTAATGAGCGATCTCTTCCAGACAACCAATATTGGAGAGGAAAGTGCATCCATTAGAGAAGGTTCGGGTGTACGTACACACAAATAAAGGAACTATAGTAACAAATTATCAAATAAAAATATACTTACATAAAATACTGAATGCAAACATATATACATACATATTTACATACATACATACATACCATAAATACATACATAACATACATACATATAAAAGTAACTTATACGAATTCACATAAAAATATAAATTTATAAATAAAGGAAAATTATAGACAGAGAACAAATAAAATCTAGACGATATTCAAGGGAGACGGTAACAAAATAGTTATTTAGTATAAAAATATATAAAAAAAATTATATAAAGTATAAAAAAAATTATATTCTGATGATACTTGTAATTGATTAAAAATGGTTTTTTTTAGGTTGAAAAAATTTCTTTCTAAAAACAGACAATTTCGTAATTTTAGATCTTGGCAAGGTTATATTTATACTTTCAAGTAAATCTATATATCCATATATATACAAATTGAATAGGCATCTTCTAGGTAAGCGCGTTCCATCTTAGACCTGATCAGTGCTTTCCATCAGGCTTAATTGTAATCAAGTGCAAACCTATCTACCATAAAAAATTTTAGTCTCTTAAGGCCTTGTCAAACACTCAACAAACCGAATCACATAAATGAAAGTGCGAAATCTAATGAAAAATGAAAATGTATAAAAATTTTTAACAAAAAATAGAACCGACTCAAAACGCACTAAAAAGTAAAAAATAACCGTGTCATTAAGTTGCTTTAATTTACTTAAGCATATCTATGAAGTCAGTGCCAGCCAAGTTTAAGGAACATTTATTTTACGTAGTAAAGCAGTTTGTGGGTTCTAGGTAACGTCCTTAAAGTAGAAACCTTGGCTGGCACCGACTCCTAGATATGCTTAAGTAAATTAAAGCAACTAAATGACACGGTTATTTTTACTTTTTAGTGCGTTTTGAGTCGGTTCTATTTTTTGTTAAAAATTTTTATTTCTTACTTTTTAGTTATTTATCGCCACGTAACGTGCTCGTACTATACTGTCATAGTATATTATACGACACTAGTAGCCAAAAAGCTACCGATACCGAGACAAAAACCGAAATCGCCGTAAGCGTGCCTCCAAAATTTGAAAAGTTCCTTCAATTTCCCCAGGATATCATCATCCGATCCTAACGTGATGACAATGGGACCAACTTGGAAGTATGCCCTTTCTAATAAAAAAAGAATTATCAAAATCGGACAACTCTGTAAAAAGTTATGCGTGGTCATACATATAAAAAAAAAAAATATACGTGTCGAATTGAGAACCTCCTCCGTTTTTTTTCGTCGGTTAAAAAGCAAACCGCGTTCTTCGTTCCGTTTCCACTCGCTTTTACTTCGCTACGAGTTACGATTCGTAATGTGTTTGACAAGGCCTTTAAAGTTAAGGCCTTATTGACTTACCATTAGAACCGTAGCTATCCTCTTGCCTAGTGTTGGATAGAGTAGTTCTACAGCTGGATCTATTAGAGCTGTTTGTAAAGCAGTTACTAGCGGAGATGGCGGTAGTGCGGAACTTCTCGCCCAATACAACAATGTGACGCCACAGGGAACTAAACGTAACCAGGCTACCCTGAAGTGTGGACGCTCACTGTCTGAACTAAATGATAGTAACCTGCACAAAAGGGATACTTGTTAATTATTTTAATAGATTTTGATTTTGTTTTAAGAGTACATGATGAACTGTTATTGTAATCGGCTCAGCACTTAAGCTATGTTGGGACACATCTAAAGACAAATGATAAAATATTAGAAAAGCTTTGGATTTGGTTTAATCAGGAAAATTTCTATTACAATTTTTAAAGCAATATTGTCCCTATGACTCGTTGGTCTGTTGTGTGTTAGCCTATGTGGCTTCGATCACGAGGTCCTGGGTTCGATTCCTGGGTCGGGTCATGGAATAGTTCTGAGGCTTTTCAGTCTCCTATGAAATGTTCAGTACATTCCAAGCCCGGAGTTTTGAAGTTGGTGGTGTTACACCCCCGTGCCTCGGAGAGCACGTTAAGCCATCGGTCCCGGTCACTATCATCAACATCTGATAGTGATCGTTCATAAATGAAACATTATCAGTGTGGTGGGTGTACGCTCCATATCCCCTCCTCTAAGGAGCGAGGCCGTTAATAGGCTGATAATGATGATGATTGTCCCTATAAAATGGTAATGGAGTTTCGTTTATCTTAAATATGGTGTGATATGTGCGATTAAAAAGTATATGTTGTTTTCTTAATCTGTTTACTTGAATTGTCATTACTTTTACAGAACCCAGAAATAAGGAATAATTTGGCATTATGAAATTTGCAATCAAAAAAGAAATCAGTATTTTTTGGGCTTTAAAAATAGTATTAGCAGTGAAGAAGAAAACTGACCTGTATTTAGTTAGCAATTCACCCAAAGTGCGCATAACCATGCAGGCTTTGTGAGCTATATCCCTATGTACTTGAGATGTGTGCTCAGATGACCAGAAATTTTCATTTACACAGTCCAGTAATAATTCAATTAAATTCTCTATTAGGCACAAACTTATATTCAATTCATTCTGGAAATAAAATAACAATGAGATGAATACTGTGCGCCAGGTAAAAAAAAGATCTCCAAGTAGTTTCTGATACTTGTGACATAGGGTAACATAAATACAACTTAACTGTCCCCATACAATGCAATTTACAACTACCCCACATCCATCCTTTTTTAAACGGTTTTATTTAGCTCACCCCGTTTGTTTTATTATTTATTCTTGGGTCAAATTTAGTAAAATCCTGTCAACCGATTGATCTGAAATTTTGTATACACTTTGGATTTTGGTGACAATACAATAATGTTTATTCGTTATCATTATAAATTCAAGATGGCCGCCGCTACAAAATGGCAGATAATTTGTTTTATTAATCCCGTCAATATGGGTATCAAATGAAAGGGCTCAACAAGCAGAATACAATATACTATAAAAAATTGAAATCCAAGATGGCGGCCGCTACAAAATGGCGGATAACGTAGGTTTTATCAATCCCATCAATATGGGTATCAAATGAAAGGGCTCAACAAGCAGAATACAAGTTTTTTTACTTATTCTTATGTCAAGTTTAAAGAATATTCACATTGTCTTAAAAAAATCATTTGAATATTTACTGTTTTTGAATTAATGTAATTTAGACTCATGGACGTGGGATAAAATATTTTGTTTCCTAAGTTCAATGAATCACATGATCACATGAGACTCTTGAACTTAGGTTCTTCGAAAAGTTCATTATGAGTTGAATGTGACTCATTGGACAGTGAAGTAGTTAAGTAAACCGTTAAATAAATGCCCACTTGAAGGTGGGCATTTGGGTAGCTCAAGTGAGCTCTCGGTCCAGCCAAATTTGGTAATTTTAAACATTTATTATTTCAAGTTATTCTATAAATTAATCGGCTATATAAAATTTAAGTTATTACCATATCCAAAACATTGTTGTCTTCAAGTGTCTCCAGCACAGTGTGTCTCATCATAACAGTGAGCACGGTATGCAGCGCATCCAGTGCGAATATCGGAGCCGGCATCTGTCGTAACGCTACAAGAGCATCGTCAGCTGGCAACACTCTGCTCTCACCGGCTATGTGCTCCAGCTCTATGTTCACATTGTCGATTGATCCAGACTGCTCTACTGATTGCTGAAAATGACATAACATACTATAACAATCTATATAGTGCTGATCAATCAGCAATGGCGGTTAATCACTATTTGGCTAATGGCTACCCAGGGCCGAGCCGCCCCTATATGCGAAGTGTGCGGCGCACACAGGCGCCAAGTCAATAGAGGCGCCGCCATCGAAATTATTTTTGTTACACTTACACAACAACATAATACTGTGGTAGACTATCAATGAGTAAGCAGGTACAATAGGCGCAACATATGCCTTGTAAATAACAAAATAATTATAAAGCGCTTATAATACAAGCCTTATAAGATAATACCCAAGTGTGTGGTTTCATTTTACAATTTGGGTTTTAGTGTACATTCGTCACGAGCTCACTTAAAATCAAAAGAACCGCCGTGAGTTTGATTGAATGAATCATGAATGTATACCGACGCAAACAGGGTAGGGACACGGGGATTCCCCGACTCTGAACAATCAGTAAATTGAAAGTGTGTGCAAGGTGAGGCGCTTCATAGGTTTCGCACACAGGCGCTGTGGGGGGTTGGCGCGGCCCTGTGGCTACCGACAAAGATTATGCCTTTGGGTTCATACCCAACACATGTCGTGTAGAAATCGAAAGGCGGAATTTCATCCTACTCCTAACAGATTAGCATGTTTCCATCTCAGATTGCATCATCGCTTAACATCAGGTGTGATTGTAGTCAAAAGCCAAATTTTCCTGGATGGCATTGTTAAAAATGTTGCCAACCAACAAAGCTTATTATGTGGAAGTGAGATTATTTAAAACACGTAGGTAAGAGAGAGATACATATTAGTCTGTCTACTCTTTTGACTTGTGCGTTCAACACCCTTTTTAGCCAATTTATATAGTTTGTAGTATAGCCATCTCCACTACTGTTAATGTTGCACACCAATATTACCATAATCTGATGATAATAGCATACCAAGGAAATATCAACTAGAAGAAATCAGGCACAAGGTCAAAGGTGCTAAGTTTTCTCGAAATATACCTGATTTATACACATATATTCATACATTGAGTTTAAGATGTTACCTGGGTTTTTTATTTATTAAAGCAAAATTATAAGTTTGATTTACAACAAAACTAATCGTATTACTATTTACCTTGTTTGTATGAGAAATTAAATCCAAAGACATTAGTTTCAATAGCCTTGTTTGCAATGTGTGTGTGATGCTCAAAATAACATTTAATGCCTCTGCTATATGTCCTCTACATTGTCCATCAGCTATAGCCAACAATATCTGAAAATTAGTTAAATATAATTGCTTCAAATTTTATTTATCACAAAGCTAAAAACTAAAAAAATAGCTAGCAATCTGTTCTTTTTACTTTAAATTTAAAGTTTAGGTGGTGGAGGCTTTAGGGCTAACGCTAAAACTCGCGCGGGCGCACGCTCGCGTGTGTATAATGAAAAATAGTATGGACAGCGCAGGCGCGTGCGACGGAGCCCGGGCAGCGGGCACACGGCGCGGGCGCCCGCGACGGGCACACGCGAGCGGGTTTGTTTCTACAAATCAAACGAGTGCCGCTAGATGCCACGGTTACACGCGTCAGAGGCTAGGTACAATCATGAACATCGATACAAAGCGCGTAATAATTGAGGTGCAATTTTGGCCAGTTTTATGGGGTATGGCGAATGAATTATCGAATTCTCCGCTGAGTAACCTACTTGTTAAGAACGGGTTATGCAGTCGACGTTTTTTTGCCAAATAATAAATTAGTAAATAATCCATGGTAATCTACTCGACACAACTGTACACGCTCGACATCAAAATTATACTAGCAGCGCTAACTGAGACGGGGGCACGCGACGGGTGCCCGCTCGCGGATTTCTGGCCCGCGGCGGTCGTGCGACGCGTGCGCCCGCGCCCGCACCCGCCCGTGTTTTAGCGTTAGCCCTTAGCCATGGCTTGTCACCACCCTGCCGACAAAGACGAACTGCCATGCGATTCAGAATTCCGGTATGATGTCGTGCAGTAACCGCAAGGGGTGTGAATGTTCATCCTACTCCTAATTTTACTCCTATTTGCCTGCTGCCATCTTAGATTACATCATCACTTACCATTGGGTGAGATTGCAACTTGACTGCACTTGTAATGCTACAGCTAATTTGTAATTAATAAAAATAAAAAACAATATATTTTTAATTCATATAACATCAATTAAGTAATTGCATTTCTCATATCAATGTTGTAAGTAGACTTGCCTTATAGCAGTATGTATGAAAAGGAAAATATTCTTTACCTTCATTATACTTGGTCTATTTAAAAATATCTCAGCTGGAAAATCTCGTAAAACTACATCTCTAATGAACCTGCAGCAGCGTCGGGTTGATTTCAAAACTTTTAGTGAATCTTCAATCAAAATCATTGTTTTCAAATCAGAAGAGCAGAGGTCAACCCAAGGAAAGAGTAACACATTTATTCCATTACCACTTTGGGGGCTGAAAATAAAATACAGTATTTATTAATTTAATGCTTTAAGCTGCACATATATTTTATTAATTAGAAAAAATTGTAATTTAATGACAAAAATCATCATAAGATTGAGAAATGCTGCTGCTAAGTTCCTTGACAGGTCAATCTGAAAGTAGAGTCACTAGAGATATATTTTTAGCAGTGCTTGTAAATTCAACTTTTTACATGTACATGAAGTCTTGTAGTAATAAAAAAGATACAAAGAAATGTGACCAATCCCCTCAATCTAAGACCAATATGTCTAAAATGACATAAAACCTAAATAAATTTAATTCAATACCTTTAAATGAGCATTATATATTTCATGAAATTTTACATGCAGAGTTTTCTGGGTTGATTAATTGATCTAGCAGTTCCATTTTTATAAAAGTATAATTTACAAAAGAGCATAGCTCGGTCAAACAGGTACTATAAAATATTTGTGACAGAAATACATACCTATTTATTTGTATGTCCTCATTATATACTGAGCTTTCTTTGGAAGATCCTTTATTTATTCCCAGATTATAGTAACCACTTGATCCATTGCTTTCTGAACTGAAAAATATTTATGTGTATGTTTCTTAATCCTTCATACCACAACTTCTAAACTGATTAGGTTAAGATGGAAGCAGGCTGACTTTGGTTTCTACACATCATACCAGAACACTAAATAGCTTGACAATACATTTTCATCACTAGGGTAGTAATTAGCCACAGCCGAAGCCTCTTACCAACTAAACCTGAACCAATTTAGAAAATCTTAATTACCCCAGCCAGGAATCAAACCCAGGACCACCACTGAAGCCGTCAAAATCATATATACTTGATTTAATCAAAATATTAAATTATTGAGCAACTAATATACATAATTAATTCCATTATATGTATAAGTAAGTTTCAGTTAAAATACCATACAAAACTAACTACTAACCTTCTGTGTGAATTCAAATTCAAAGGTGGTACTCCTAAATTGACTTCAGAGTCCACTGTGTGTAAAAACCTGAGTGTTTCTATAAGGTCATCAAAAACTTCAGTGGCATCAATACTTATTTTTGGTTTTATTTTGTTTAAAGTTAACAAGATTTTATCAGTTCCAATTTCCTTAGCAATATAAGTTCCAGCTTTAGTCTGCAATGTTAATTATAAATAAGTAAATTTTTAGTAATACAAAACTTTCAAACGTTTATTTAAGGATTTTCCTACCCAATACACAACTGATTAAGTTAACAGTTTATAACATTGGTAAAAACTGAGAAGTTCTAGTATAATAAGAATCAAACATAAAAATACTTTTATCCAAAATACTAAATTAGTACTAAACAATTCTTTTTAATTAAAATAAACAACTTGACATATTTCAATGTTAATCAATAGAAATGAACATTATGCTATGAAATGAATAAGTCATTTCATAGCAATGTTTAGAAAGGGGTCCATGAATGATCATTTAATGCCACTTTGCTTAAGACAATACAAGCTTTTTTGTACATTATTATGAATACGAATCAGTTTTATACATGTAGGTATTACATAAAAATTGGAATTTAAAAACTAACTTTTAAAGTTTTCAGTAGTAATTCCAAAGCTTCCCTTTGATATGTAGGTTTTTGGACATTGAACCAAGCCAGCAGTGCTTCAAGCAGTTCTCTGGTTCCCGCCAATTCGTCCTCTAGCCCCCAGCCAAGTTGCAGTTTATTCAGCAACAACTGCAGCGAACGCTCGCGTATTTCCTTCATTGGATGGTCTAAAATTTAAATTTAATTTTAAGTTTTACATCAAAATCATAATATTATATCTCCCTCAAAATATTGCCAGATTGGACTTACTAAGTTTCTTTATGTATGCGGATGATACTTCAACAAAATTCATTTTCGTATTGTTTCAATATTTATTGTACAGTAATTTCATATTAAACCAATGTAAATGAATTACTTTTGTCATTTGTGTGTACTTAATTTCAAAATTCAAATAGTAGATACAAACAAAACAATCAAAATTAAAAACAACAAAATCTGTCAAATGTCAAATCTATCCACAGTAAAATCAAAAACTTTATATGGAACTTTTCTAGTTTACACTCCAGGTATTTTATGTTTGTGTTTTGCCAAAAATTAATATTGTTTATGGCCACAGACACTTATCTATAGCCTAAGCTATTTAACAACGAATTCTTTACATAATTTCTCCCTAAACTTATTAACACAGCTGTGGACGCCCGTGGTATCACCCGCGTGGTTCTCGTTCCCTTTCATGTGGGATTATAAGGATACAAAATATCATCTTCAGATGTCTTAAGCATGAGAATAGAAGTATGAATTATAAAAAAGTACATTCCGACTGGTAGTTGCAGACATTAGCCAAAAATGGCCAAAATAAACAGACTAACAGACAAATTATAAAAATTTATCTTTTGACATATTGTGCATTTAGTGAAAGATAGACTGAAAAGTGGCCTAATTTTTTATACTATTTCTAAATGTGATACACATCTGTTACGCTGTTGATTACAAAAAAAGTTGAGAGGTGTCAAGGGACACCCGGATGGAGCGAAGTTCCTTTCGATTAATTAGTGAAGGAATTGTAATAAAATTTTATTTTTTTTAAGTAATAATAATATTTGTTGTTGTACACCGAAACACCAGAGGGCGCCACGAGAGCGCGAGACAGCATACAGCGCGGGCGCCTCCCGCCGCTCACGCGCACACACATCAAAGGCGGCGGCAAGATCCTTTGATCAAAAAGTGTCGTGACAACTTTTCGTAAGAATTTTTTCCGTCTAGCCCCCTTTCACAACGCGCGATAAGGAACTTCGTTCCAATAAATAATAAAATAAAATGCTATTAAATTAAAATTACCGTGAACGTACGTCCATGGTAATTACCAGACAGACAGATTATTTTCATTTATTTTTCCTACACGTTTCCCAAAACAAATATCAATCATCTCTAACTCATAAGATTAAAACTAACATACAAACCAATACACTCATCCATAACCTATCTGCCAGACCCAGCACAAGAAAGTATTACAACCTGTATGAGAAAGTCGAGGAGAAAATACACGATGGTAACCTTAGGGGCGCCACTCGCTTACTATTTTCTAACGACACCCTGGCACCTGATACACCGGAAACCGCAGCGGCTTTGCTATCCAAACATCCTCCAGGCCCTACCAATCCGATTTTTGTAGATCCACCCTCTGATCCCTCAGCGTGTCTTCAAGTCACCGAAAAAGACGTTAAAGCAGCCCTCCTAACATTTCCAAAAGGGTCGGCGTCAGGACTAGACGGCATTTCCCCGCAGCATTTGATTGATCTGACCAGCCATGGAGCTGGTATCGCAGGTCAACACCTTGTCTGCAGCATTACGAAGCTGGTCAATCTCATGCTGCTGGGAGATGTATGTTCTGAAATTACACCAGTCTTCTACGGGGCAAACCTCATTGCCCTTTCCAAAAAAGATGGTGGCGTACGACCTATCGCTGTTGGATCAACGTTACGTCGTATAACAGCAAAAATTTGCGTACGTCATACTCGAAATAAATTAAAAAACCTCTTTGAACCTATCCAGGTTGGATTCGCCACCCGCGGTGGCTGCGAGGCTGCCGTACATTCCGTCCGCACCTTTCTCCACAATGGTTCTCATGAGGTACTCTTAAAATTAGACATTAAAAATGCTTTTAATTCGATTAATAGGGATACTCTGCTGAATGAAATTAAAATAACGACTCCCGAAATATACAATTTTTTATTACAATGTTATCATGACCACTCAAAATTAGTACACAAGTCCAACGAAATCTCTTCGGCAGTAGGTTGTCAGCAGGGTGATCCCCTCGGTCCAGCTATTTTTAGTTTGGCAATAAATTCGGCAATCCATAGTCTAAATTCAAAATTAAATGTGTGGTACCTTGACGATGGTACTTTGGGTGGTGACTCAAAGACGGTTTTAACTGATTTACTCGAAATTAATAAGAAATTTAAAGATATTGGCCTTGAACTGAATTTCGATAAATGTGAATTATATATTTCAGACTCCTTAGATTCAGCTTTGTCATCGCAAATTCTTCAAAATTTTAGAAACGTCGCTCCTAACATTAAAACCGTTTCCAAGGACAGTTTACAACTCCTTGGATCACCTGTCCTTGATGAAGCCATCCCTCCCTTTCTTAATAATTCGATTTCCAAATTCAACGACTATTCAGATCGCCTCCTTAAAATTAGCAGTCACTCTGCTCTTTTTATATTAAAATTCTGTTTGTTCATTCCAAAATTCACGTATTTGCTCCGCTGCTGCCCTATATGGAAACACCATTATTTAATTCAGCCGATCGATCAGCTTGTGAAAACCCAAGTTGAATCCATTTTGAATGTACAAATGAATGAACAGGCATGGACTCAAGCTACACTACCGATAAGGTATGGTGGCTTGGGTACTCGCAAAATTTCCAGTGTTGCTCTTCCGTCATTCTTGGCCTCAGTTCATAGCACTTCCAATCTCGTAGGTAAAATCCTGAAAGCCTCCCCGGCTACAAACTACGAGATTGCATGCTTGGTTGTTCAAAATTTCCCGACCCAACCAAAGCTACAAAAGGCTTGGGACACCATTATGTCAGAGTCTACCCTTAAGTCTCTTATAGACAGTGCGACAGGTAGAGACCGGGCGAGACTCCTGGCATCCTCTAGGCCAGAGTCAGGTCACTGGCTCCACGCCTATCCCTCACCCAACACTGGTACCCTGATAGACCCGGAGTCCCTACGTATTGCCGCTGCTCTCCGGCTCGGAACTGCGCTGTGCATTGAGCACGACTGTTACTCTTGCGGTGCCCGCGTAGACCGCTTCGGCCACCACGGACTCACCTGCTCATCGGGCGCCGGCCGCTTTTCCCGCCATTCCGCACTTAATGACATCCTGAGAAGGGCACTCGTCAGTGCTAATGTTCCCGCCGTTCTGGAACCCCAGATAGTGCGTGACGATGGCAAGCGCCCTGACGGAATGTCATTAATTCCCTGGAGTATGGGGCGTGCGCTGGTATGGGACGCGACATGTGCCGATACTTTAGCGGCGTCCTATGTTAATTCGACCTCTGGACGTGCCGGAGCGGCGGCGGACGCCCGAGAACATCAAAAAACATTAAAATACAGTTGTCTCGGCACTCAGTATGAGTTCATTCCATTTGGAGTCGAGACACTGGGTCCATGGGGCAGAAGCGCTCAGGTGCTTCATAAAGAATTGAGTAGGCGCCTCAGGGAGGCAACGGGCGACCCTCGGGCAGGCAGCTTTCTCGCGCAACGAATATCTATCGCAATTCAGCGCGGAAATGCTGCCTGCGTGATGGGCACCCTACCAAAAGGGCAAAATTTAGAATTATGCTTATAGTTAAGTTAATTAGTTAGTTATTATAATTATTCTGTTTTTTTATATATATATATAATTTTCGTGCCTTTATTGTTAATATATTTCATTGTATCACAAATAAATATTACAATTAATTATTCTATTTATGTAAATGTCATTATAAAATTCAAATCTGTCAATGTCAAGTGGCAATGTTACTGTCAGTGTCATATGTCAATACATTTTTCTACTTGTTCGTTGTTTGAGCACTGAGATTTCGTATGGTTTTTATTATTTAAAGAATATAGATTTATTATTGTGTTAAATATTTGTAATAGATGTGAAATTAAAAGTCATATGTAGAGACTAATGCTGTCAGTACACTGGAATCGATTTAAGTACAAGTAAGTTTAATTTTAATAGATAATCCTTTGTACACATCTTAAATTGTTATATGTTTGCAGAGGCCGATAAAATAGCTTTAAATATAAGTTTTTAATTGTGACTTGGTACTGTTTTGTTTATTACACTTGGTTATGTTAAACGTAATAGGCGTTATCTTGTGTCAAGTACTGTATTGAGGAAAGAGGCAACTCTTAAAGGAAGAGCCGCAACTGTTGCGAATTTTAAGTTTATAATAATTTTATTTTATATCAGCATATGAAATAATTAATATAATGATCTGCGCGATGGAATCGGCCAAACATTTAGAACGATCCAAGGTGAGTTTTTTCAAGTTAACTATTTTCTTCATAGAAAATATTGGATTTTTATTTGACATAATTATTATTTTCCTTCTTTCTAAGTTAAATCCCTGTGCACTTATGATCTATGGTAGTTTAAGATGACATAGTTAAAACATTTTCATTAACTAATTCCTCATTGACCGTGGTTAGCCTGTGTGACTTCGGATTAAAATCCTGTCCTGGGTTGGGATGAACTCTTGTATTTTTCATCCAAAAATTAAAATCTTGTCCTGAGTTGGAATGAACTATTGTATTTTTCATCCAAAAAATTCTCAGTAGTCATCTACAGTGTTTATTTCAGTGAGACAGTGCCTCAAGAGCAAGCTATGCTGCTAGTCTAATGTTAATGTTTTAGGAATTAGTTAAACATTATTTGTGCCAGATAGCTTAACCTGTATGGGATAAGCATGGTAAATCAAGATGCCCAATTCAGTTTTAAATCTGCCACTGCATTAGTTTAAACAATGTATTAAACCTTACTTACTGAGTTTAGGTTAATATACTATTGATGAAATTTTAAATGACAAAGATGTTGCAAGGCAACCCTTGATGATAGGAACTGTGAAATGAAAGCGGAAATGGTGCAAGACAGAATAAATAGATTTAGATAAATAATATATATTTACACAAACAGCTTTAAACTTCTCACTAGAAGGTGAATAAATAATTTTATGTAACAATATTGTTAATATTGTAAAAATGAATGAATTAAAAAGTGCAACTGTTGAGTTTCTTGCTGGTTCTTTACAGAACCTGCCTTCCAAGCTGGTGGTAGAGTCAATATAAAAAATCTAATATGATGTTTCAAAAGTGTTTATAAAAAACCTACATGAAATAAATGAATTTGAATACCTATTAATCTATGCTCATAATCCCATTCTTCTTTAAAAGATTAAAGTCATTTGAAATCTAAATGAGTGAAGGTCATAAAAAATCTTACTCTTGATTATAACACATTATAAGAGATAAAATTTATTTTATTGTTTGCCTGAGATCTTTTAATCTTGTGATACAAATTTTATCAGATTTGAAAATACAGCATTCAACAATCCACAAACTAGTTTTATGGATTTAAAATAAATGATAGTATTTATACTTTTCTTTATAACAGGAATTATTTTTAACCTGACTATTTATTTAACTAGCCTTTTCAATAAACTGTAGTTTTCTTTTTAGTATTATTTATTTATAGAGTATAAAATTCTTTTATGATTGTTATTACTGAAACCAGCTTAATGTATCCAGTATTATAGTGAGCCATTTAATTTTAATGTGATTATATTGTAATGAAATGTATAAACAGTGTTATATCATCATACAAAAGTTATTGCTTCATTGCTATTGATACTAAACTACTTTATTCCGTATTAAATGAACTTTGAAATAATATTGGTTACAAACAAATACCACCCACTTTTTTCATTTGGAAACTGAATCACATAATTCTTTATTTTTCAACAACCTTCACCACATTGTGTTTCTAATATAACCAGTGTTGAACACAGGTTTGATGGTTTTAAAGTCTGTAATTATCATAGGTAGACACAATTTTGTAGTGTAGGTATATGTACAGACAGTGACATGCACTTTATAAATGCACTGCCTACCCTGAGGTCATATTGTATCACCAGTATTGGAGAAGGAATTTTCCATTTTGTGTAGTTAGTACCTATAGCCTATATTTGTCTACCATAGTTATAGTTCGTTCGCGCTAAGAATGCAGTAAAATAATTTAAAATAGAAATCTTTAATTTCAATGTAGTTTGATTGTTAATAATTTCATAATAATCTAAAGTTGAGTCATCGAAATAACAGAAAATAAATGGCTGACACACTTTTTGCATACGGACAGAACAGGATAGGGGTAATACTTATCAGCATTCAGATACCACTCTTTTGTTGAAGTTTAATCTATTGTCTCAATGTTTCTACTATAGGCATATATATGTGTTAACATCATAATTATTATGTGTTATTACATAGAGATGAATTTCTTCATTGTATGATTGCTGGGTCTATGTATGACAGAGAGAATAAAGCAAGTAGATCCCCACATCCTTTGGGATTTCTAGTGCTTTCCATATTTATTGCATTAATATTTATAGTTTGAAACAGCAGCTGCTTTCATGTACATTGCAGTCACGCCTGATGCGTGAGGGATTAAATTAGTCTAATCTTTGTAGTGTCTAGAACTGAAGAGCTTGTGGGATTTGACATAAAGCTTGCCTCAGATGCTTTTCCCCGTCTTACTACATTACTCTGGTCTGGGAGATTAATTAGAAAGATATATTTTTAATCAGGAGATCAATCATGTAACAAGGTAAGATATTTCAGGGCTATTTTAAACATATTTCCATATTTTGTTAGTAAAGCCTTTGAAGTATAATAAAACAACAACAACAGATTAAACATAAGTTTAATGTTTAATCTGTGATAAAAAAATTAAGAGGAAGATGTTTTATCTCATTACTGCTAAAGTATTTGCTAAGCGCTGTATAACTCAATGACACAGCAACACTATTTGTTTTATATTATATATTATAAGCAAAAGTACTGCTGTGATAAATAATAATCCTAGTGCTAGTTGAAAATGAAACCTACAATCTCATTCAGCATTTAATTTAAAAATAAACATATGCATAATGGCATAATCTCCAATAGGATGGTAATGTAATCTTTCTCAATGATTGGTCTATCAAATAAAACAATAAGTTCATAGTTTTAAACAAAGAAACTGGAGCTTTATTGCGATTATCATATTAAAAAAAAATATAAAGTATTTTTGCAATTGTACTGATATAGGACATTAAACTTTTCAACACTGTATCTTGGTAGGTAGCAACGTTGTTGATACTTCCACAATGATATGACATGACTTCGTTGATACGGAAACTATACCCGCGGCGCGTACGGTTGGCCGATGTTTTGACGTCGGGGCGCAAACACGTGCGTACGCCACGGCGCCGCAGTCTGTGACCGGCGTCGCTCGCGCCACACGCCTGCTACCGGCGACGTAGGACGTTTCGTGTTCAGTCACAGTTCGCGGAATGTTATCGTAGTTCGCGCCGCGTTCGCACGCCTTGTAGTCCGATCCGCGTACACCGATAGTGTTTTGTTTTCTACGTACCTAGGTATACCTAAAATGAAGAAGGGCGACTCGCAATACAGCTTGGGCAGAGCCGCGTCAAGGTCCGCTCGGCTGCTCACGGAGAGCGTTTCATCCGATGAGCCCGAGGCGGAGAGGCTGTTGAATATACAGCAGCCTCCTATCATAGTGCCGATAGGCAGTGGGCGGCGCCAGTCTCTGACCGCGCCGCCCTCGCCCACAGACTACCGCAAAAAGCGTGATCAGCGCCAGCACAATTATATGAACCATTTCCACCACTTCATCCACTGGAGGGATATATGGGGTGGCGAACCTCAGAGAGCTCATGAGGTACAGAAACAATATAAATTATCATCTAAAACAACTAACACTATGTAATGTGATAGCATGAATTGATATGTACCTAATTATTCATTATGTTTGTGTTTGCAAAACACGAATAGGTATGAAATGACTTATCGTTTCCAACCCATCTTCTATGTAATAGATTTTTTAATAATTTAATGATTTATTATGATTACAATGATCTCGCGGGAATAGGATATCAGGCTTTACAGCTAATTGATTCAATAACTTTAGGGTCGTTAGTCTGTTCAATAACATCGATACTTACCGGCCGGTGAATAATATCGACATAAAAATGTAAAAATATAATATCTACGTATAATCCGCCTCGATATTTGTTTTATTTTAATTATTACCCGACTGCGTCAGAAGGAGGGTTATGTTTTTCGAGCGTATGTATGTATGTATGTATGTATGTCCATTTCTTCGGCACGCGCTTCAGCCTAAACGGCTGAACGGATTTTGACATGTGAGGTGTCGTTGAATTCGTCAAAATTGTGGTAGTGACATAGGCTATATAAATTTTCAAAATGGCGGCTGTAAATGGGGGAAAAAAGGGGGGATGTGTGTATTTTTTTCTCTTATCTTAGCAATATGGGTACCAATTGAAAGGTCGCAAAAAAGAACATTTCAAAAATATAAATATCATATCATGTTTATATTACTTTTTTAACAAAAAATGGCAAAAAGTGTACTAAGTCTACGGTCTCATTTCTATACGATAAACTAAAACTAAAAAGTCTGAAATAAAATTATTATTATAAAAACAAAAAATCCGACTGCTTAGAAGTTATGAACTGAAGAGAGAAAAACAAGGATCACTATATCTAAGTAAAGTATTTTGTCCCTGTTTGCAGCACCATGAAGTATTTAGAATTTTATACAGATATAGTGATCCTTGTTTTTCTCTCTTCAGTTCATAACTTCAAAGCAGTCGGATTTTTGTTTTTATAATAATAATTTTATTGCCTAAAATACTTCTAGCAATAATAATAAATCTATATTAACTTTAACTTAAAAAAGTGGTACTCAATCAATTTGTACATCGTATTATTTCCAACCGAATCGTAATTCAGTCAATTCACTTTTTGTCTCTATAGCCTTGATCTACTTTTTTTATTAAACAAAAAACGCGAAAAATATAGACCGCAATTCGCTTTCAAGGTGGCTATACTTACTTAAGCGTAAACATTATTAAGTTTTAATTTTGTTCCGAGAAAAGATGCATTTATGTGTGATTTTATAGACCTAGAGGTCGTAGGTTCGATCCCCGCCTTTTGGATTATTAGTCTACCTTCTACTAACAGAGCCTTTTGGACTAATTTTTATAAATTGGCGGCAACTTAATGATCATCTATGATTACTTTTTACTGTTATCCAGTAATGAATCGAAATTATAAATCCTTGTTTTTCTCTCCAACGACGAGTTATCGATTGAAGATTAATCTCGAATATTAAGTCTAAGACGCATTCTTAAGATAAGAAACCAGTCAGAGGGGATACAACGGGTCAAGGATTGATGCCTTGTGCTTCCTATCTGGTTACCACGCGGAATCATGACGGAAGGTTAACTATCTTGGTAATGCTAAATATAAATACGAAGACCGAACTTCTAAGGTGACCCAAGTCGGGAATCGATCCCAGAACCTTTAAAAAAAATGTAACTAAAAGATCCCCGCAAAGGTTGGTAGAAACTACTTTTGATCCTGGTTTTTCTACTGATATTAATTAGCAGCTAGTTTTGTATTTCTCAAGTAAATATTGAATTTACTTTTGATCCGAATTTCTAAACGTTAATGAATGCCATTAAAATGCTTACCCATCATAGTATCAATTACAGAAATATGAGAAGCCTGTCACTTTATCGCATTTTCTGCTTTTTGCACAGTTGCTACGTCTTTATAAAATACAGTGTCTAGCGCTGAGTTTTTGGTTGGATTCAATTTTATTTTTACCCGACTGCGTCAAAAGGAGGGTAATGTTTTCACCTATCAAATTAGCGATTATATCTAGGATGATTTATTGACAAAAATTTTATGAACACTACGAAAATAAGTTGCCCGTAAAATGATATTTGAGAATTCACGAGAGCTTTCGTGACGTCCTCTAGTATTGTGTATTTCTGTGTCGACGTTTGATACGTAAATTGTTCAATTTCAATCATAATATGGTTAAATACTTCCTTTCAAAATATTCCACTATACTCTCATATACTCCCTTGAACTCCCTTGAAACAAAGTAGTGTCTATCTTTTTAACGGACGAAAAAAAACGGAGGAGGTTTTCAATTCGACACGTATATATTTTTTTTTATGTATGACCACGCATAACTTTTTACAGAGTTGTCCGATTTTGATAATTCTTTTTTTTATTAGAAAGGGCATACTTCCAAGGTCCCATTGTCATCATGTTAGGATCTGATGATGATATCCTGGGGAAATTGAAGGAACTCTTCAGATTTTGGAGGCACGCTTACAGCGATTTCGGTTTTTGTCTCGGTATCGGTAGCTTTTTGGCTACTAGTGTCGTATAATTATATATGGCACCGACTTCATAGATATTCTTATGTAAATTAAAGCAACTAAATGACAGTTATTTTTTTTACTTTTTAGTGCGTTTTGAGTCAATTCTAATTATTGTTAAAAAAATTTCAAGACAACTTTTACCACATCCGTTTGTATACGTAGGTACATATCTATATCTAACTAATTTCTATATTCTCACCGCTGAATACAGGCTATTGGGATTAGAAGTCTTTCCAAGGTGATGATGATGACGATGATTCTAAATATATAACTTGGTTATATTGATTTTATATAAGAGATATATAGTAAAGGTAGGAGTTAGAAAATGTTTAGTATCTTAACATATTGTAATACTGTTTGTTCATGATTACGTTCCCTTACAAGTAGCTTGCCTAGTTAGTATTCGTAGGCACGAAATTGAAATTAACCTTATCGGCTTTGTAAGTAAGTACGGCATCTAGCATTTAATGCAGCGCAACAATACTTCTATGCCAGTCATGCATTTAAAATGCCAAAACAAGGAAAATAAAACTGGACTAAAATCCCAGACATAATGCAGACCAACTCACTAAAGTTTCATCACAATTAGAACAATAAATTCAGTATGTTAACTCTTGTAAAAAAATACATCTCGTCGATCATTCCACCTTCAGCTCGACTGTCATTTAAATATGGCAAAATGTCAATGAATACTGATTTCTGTTACATCCGTTTAGCAACCGTTGTACATCGGCTTCAAAACTGACGTTTTTTTTCAAGAATCGACATACAATGTAAGGTTCTATGTAAGTACTTTTATCTAAAACTGGAGCTATTTTTTAAAAGTAAGGGATGTAAATAATGTTTAAAAATAATCAAAGAAAATATCGTATTTGTCGGCGCGATTTAAAAGTGGCAACACTGACGGTTGTCACTAGCGGAGCGTCGTAGCTGTGGTAGCGGGGTGGCCATCTTGAAATGATTCTGAGTTGTTGACGGAACGGCCGCCAGCGCACCACGCCCTTCGACGAATCGCTTTCTTTTATTTCATCGATCTTTTATTAAAAATCCTTTTATAAAATTATAATGTTTTCCGATGAAGGCCCTCCTGCGCCTATATCAGAAGTGGGATCCAAAAAAACTCAAAATGCTGCGAAGCAAGCTGAGCTGACGACCGCTGAAAAGCTCTTGGGTAATATGGAAGCATTACTAACTCGAGTGCTAGCAGCCCAGCAAGCACCACCTGTGGCGCCAAACCAGCAAACACCACTTCTAAATTTTGACTCGGATGGACCAGATGCAGATATTGACGGTTGGTGTAAAGTGACCGACATTTTCATACAAATTAAACAGCTTGGAGGAGTGAATTTATTGGTAGCATTAACGGGAGCATTAAGAGGTCGTGCGGCCGCGTGTCTCACTAAGCTGAACTTGGACCAAATAACATGGAATTCGGAACTAAGGAGTCAGCAACGGAATCTGCGCTACGGCAGTGGACCCTCATTGAACAGGTACCTAAGTGCACGATGGCTGAAGAAGTAATAGCCGGATTTGTAGTTTCCATGCTGTGTTAGAAAAATTTTCATGTGTCAGTTTCTTTCGCCGCGAATTAAACACACAAACTGTTACAAGTCGTGGCCAGCTTTTTCGAATTCTCGGTGGAATATCACACAATCGATGACTAGATGCTGAGTCACAGGAACCCAAGACCAAACGAGCTCGTACAATGGAAAAATTTACTGGCAAATGTCATTATTGTGGGCTTTTTGGACATCGTATTACCGAATGTAGGAAACGAAGAGATGAAGTTGGAACAAAATTACTAGACGCCCCGAATTCATCGCGTACTACGAAAAAAACGACCAATGTGACCTGCTACACATGGGGTCAGCCTGGGCACGTGGCGCCTGCTTGTCCGGACAAGAAGAGCGGGGCCAGAGCTTCACCAGTGCGAGCACCGCCTTTCCAGGGGTACCTTGCAGACATCGTCTGGTGAGTTAGTCATCTTTATGTTTGATAGTGGATCATCTTGCTATTTGATAAAAGAAAGTTTTTTTTTAGAAACTTGCGGGTACTGTGCGTAAAAGTCTCGTTCATTTAAGTGTCATAAGCGGTGAAGATATACAGTGTACAACTCAAATTGAGAGCGAGGTAGTCATTGATGAGCTTCCAGCAAAATTCATCTTTCACGTGGTCCCCGATAAGTTTTTATCAGATCCTATAATAGTTGGTAGATCATCTTTAGATCAAGGACTGTGTGTTAAAATTTACAATGACAATCTTAAATTTTATTCGAAAGAAAAAAGTTATTTTTGCGATTTGGCATCAAATGAACAGGACTTGACCAAAGTTGAAGCGAACTTACAAGGTCAAGATAGGGAACAGTTAATATCCATTTTGAATAAATATTCCGATTACTTTACCGAGGGTATTCCGTCTCGTCGTGTCACAACATGTGAACGTCAAATTAATTTATCCAACCTAAAAAAAAATTAGTGCATAGGTGCCCATATACATTAGCGCCTGCAGAAAAGCATATAGTTAGGGAAAAGGTTCAGGAACTGCTTGATGCTGGTGTGTTTCGTGAGAGTTATTCCCCTTTTGCAAGTCCGATTCTATTAGTCGAGAAGAAGGATAAGTGGTATAGGATGTGTGTGGATTACCGTGAGTTGAACACAAATGCACAACTCGAACATTACCCTCTGCCACGCATTAAAGAACAGCTTTTTGGCTCTAATTATTTCTCGTCATTAGATATGGCATCTGGGTTCCAATAAATTTTAATGCATTCTATGCATGCATGCTATGCCTTTTTGGATTGCGGAACGCTCCTTCGGGTTATCAAAGGTGCATTACTAAGGCTCTGAGTTATCTAAAAGATAAACCACTTATTTATATGGACGATGTTTTATGCTATTCGTCTAAGGTTGCTGATGGATTGCTGCGTTTAGACAGCATGTTAAGCGCCTTAACAAAGGCCGGATTTACATTAAATTTACAAAAATGTAAATTTATGACGCAGAAAGTAGAGTATCGGAAGAGATAGAATAGAGTATCGACAACAAGATGCCCAATTCAGTTTTAGATCTGCCAGTGCATAAGTTTAAATAATGTATTAAAACTCATTACTGAGTCAGGGTTATTATACTATCGATGAATTTTTAAATGACAAAGATGTTCAAAGGCAATTGGATCGGCTTTCAACTTCACACAGGAAGTGAAATAAATAACTTTATGTAATAACACGCTTTATATTGTAAAATTGATAATATTATAAAAAGAGCAACTGTTGAGTTTCTTGCCGGCTCTTCTCAACAGGGCCTGCCTTCCGAGCCGGTGGTAGAGTCACTACAAATAGTCCAATTTGACGTTTCAAAAGTGCTTGTAATAAGCCTACTTGAAATAAACGATTTTGAATTTGATAAGACCGAATTTACGAAAAATACAGACATTAGTAGATTCCCCGCAACCGAAAACAGTTACTCAGGTTCGGCAATTTCTTGGTATTATCTCCTACTTCTTTATTACCTTTATATTATATTAATATTACTCCTATTCAAATATCCTCTGACAAAAGTAAAAGAACCTATTGAGTGGACTTAAAAACACGAGGCAATATGAAACGACACAATATGCATTCTTATGTCAGAACCGATTCTCACCATTTTTGACCCGACTCTACCAGTAGAGTTACACACAGATGCAAGCTCTGATGGATATGAGGCGATCCTTATACAAAAAAAAAATAAATGGCGCGCCTCATGTCGTGAAAAAGTAGTTGTCGAACGTCGGAAGTCGAGTCACGCTACAATTCGTAAGAATTGGAGACCTTAGCAGTCGTACGAGCGGTGGAACACTTCCGGCACTACATCTATAGTCGTTATTTGATGTCTATACAGACTGCAATTCCCAAAAGGCATCTAAATGAAAAAAAGACCTAACCCTTCGACATCATTTATCGGGATGGTCGTCGAATGGAACACGCAGATTACTTTTCGCGAAATCCACTTTCTGCCAATAGTAACACAAATACGTCTTGTAAAGATTCAGTGCCTAAGAAAGTTAATTTTGTTGAACTTCATCAGGATTGGCTTTCGGTTAAACAAAAACGCGATGACGAAATACAAGATCTTATCGTAAAGCACAATAGTAATGGTTTTTCCTGAGTCCTTAGGCAAAACGAAATGATGTTAAAGACGGTATCCTATTCAGAAAAATTGCTCGGAATAAAACAATTTCTTGGTTGCCAATTTGGACATTAATTAACCACGTTCATAATGAAATACAACACTTAGGAAAGAAAAAAAAATCCTTAGACAAGCTTTATGAGCAATACTGGTTCCCTGAAATGTTAAAATGCGTGCGTAAGTTCTTTGATTCTTGCATTATTTGCAAAGCATCAAAAGGTCCTTCAGGAGCTCAACCCGTCCAGCTTCATTCTATCCCAAAGGTAGCAGTGCCGTGGCACACTGTATACGGGAAAACAGAGCGGAAAGAGTTATACAAAAGACTGTCGGTAATTATCGATGGTCTTACTAAATATGTTATGTATGTTATTATGTTAGAACATACCACTTCCCTAGATGCTAGGAGTGCAATCCGCGCAGTACAAAATGCAGTTTTCCTCTTTGGAGCACCTAAACGGATTATATCTGATCGGGGTCTGATATAAGTTTCGATTTCAAGAATTTTTGTGCGGAGTACAAAATAGAATTTCACTTTATCGCGACAGGTTCCAGTAGAGCTAATGGACAAATCGGGAGACTAATGCGGGCACAAGGTAGGACAAAGATAAAACCATACGCAAAAAAAAGCGATTTAGTTTTCCTTAAAAATAGTGAACGAAACCAAACTAAATTGGATAGGAAGTTCAAAGGTCCCTTTGTTATAATGTCGGTGTTAGATAATAATCGGTACGAATTAAAGAGGTTTGATAGCTCTCATAGAGTGTATAAGTATGCCCACGAGAATTTACGCCCAGTAACCAAAGGACACGAAGGTTTGCTTAAGAATACTGCTAATCTTTTGAATTACGATGAGGCCATGTCGGCGCCAGAAGAAGAAGAAAGTATAATTTATAGAGATGATGACGAACCAGTTGATGGCAGTAACACCTTGACCGTATGCTCGGATACTATGTCTGTCTGTTCTAGTACAATTACCGCTAGTTCAGGCACCCTCAGTGCACACTTCGGCTCTGAGATATGGTACGAGTGAAATTCGATTGAAAAATTAGATTATCATGGTGTTTCGCAATAATAGGTATGTAGTAACATCTCATGTCGTAATTGTGTTTTTATATGTCGTCATATAATGACCATAGCCAGTTAAGATCTTGGTTCCCTTAAGTCGATCCTGGTCGACGGTGTCGTCCGGGCCACACCTGCAAAGGTTGGTTGAAGGGATGCACTTGGTCGGTCCAGATGTGTAGTCGATCCTGGTCGACGGTGTCGTCCGGGCCACACCTGCAAAGGTTGGTTGAAGGGATGCACTTGGTCGGTCCAGATGTGTAGTCGATCCTGGTCGACGGTGTCGTCCGGGCCACACCTGCAAAGGTTGGTTGAAGGGATGCACTTGGTCGGTCCAGATGTGTAGTCGATCCTGGTCGACGGTGTCGTCCGGGCCACACCTGCAAAGGTTGGTTGAAGGGATGCACTTGGTCGGTCCAGATGTGTAGTCG
Source organism: Mycalesis mineus (assembly GCA_034621355.1). Taxonomy (NCBI): domain Eukaryota; kingdom Metazoa; phylum Arthropoda; class Insecta; order Lepidoptera; family Nymphalidae; genus Mycalesis; species Mycalesis mineus. Next base: position 11,767,250 of record CM067885.1, read on the forward strand.
ATCCTGGTCGACGGTGTCGTCCGGGCCACACCTGCTAAGGTTGGTTGAAGGGATGCACTTGGTCGATCCAGATGTGTAGTCGATCCTGGTCGACGGTGTCGTCCGGGCCACACCCGCAAGGGTTGGTTGAAGGGATGCACCTGTCTGACACAGATGTGTAGTCGATCCTGATCAACAGTGTCATCCGGGCCACACCCGTAAGCGTTGGTTGAAGGGATGCACTTGTTCGGTTCAGATGGAGTTTAGCCTGGTCATACCTACGATGCTTGGTTAAGAGGATGCCTTTGTCCAGACCAGATGTATTGTTTCGATTGATTAATTGGGAGAACAGTGTTACCGGTCCAGACAATTATGTAGCTTTTCTTTAAGTGTGTTATCAGGATGAACGAGCGGATGCCCTATTGATGGGATATCATTTGTTTCAAGAAATAATTAACGCCCGAGGACGGTCGCTAGTCAGTCTGGCCGTGTCGGCGCGATTTAAAAGTGGCAACACTGACGGTTGTCACTAGCGGAGCGTCGTAGCTGTGGTAGCGGGGTGGCCATCTTGAAATGATTCTGAGTTGTTGACGGAACGGCCGCCAGCGCACCACGCCCTTCGACGAATCGCTTTCTTTTATTTCATCGATCTTTTATTAAAAATCCTTTTATAAAATTATAATGTTTTCCGATGAAGGCCCTCCTGCGCCTATATATTATATTGCCTATACTCAAGCCAAACTCGATTGAGAATGCTTGTCAACAAACAAATTTAAAATGAAGGTAGAAATGCAACACATTTTATGCCTAATAAATGTAAAATCATGTTTGTTATTTTAAAAAATCTTATTTAAAAGATATTGAATATATTAATTAGTTTTAAGCTTACTATTCTAATTTATTGTCATGAATTCGTCATTGACTAGTTAATTAAAAAAAATAAGTGTAAAATGACTAGTGATTTCTACCTTCATTTTTAATTTGTTTATTGACAAGCATTCTCAATCGAGTTTGGCTTTACTAGAGTGCAAGTAGGTAGGTATACTCGTAGTTTATGGCTGTGGATAATGAACGAAGTGCATGACACACACATGACTGATAAATTGCGGACAATGAGCTGCGTACCGCATTCAATTTAATCCTGTCAATTGAGACTGTAGTACACTTAGAGCCCCGCAGACCACAGACTTGTTATTGGCCGTTAGTTTGCTCTGGTATATTCAGTGTTAAAATGTATGCCAGTATGGAAATTATTACGTTTTTAACCGGCTTAATAAAAGGAGGTTATTAATTCGATCAGTATGTATGTAATATTTCCAGAACTGCCCAGTTTTCGTATATGTTAGTCTAAATCAGCGTCTGAACAAATGTGCCGAATTTCAAAACAGCCAACGTTTACCTAGAGCCCACAAAGTGCTTTGCTACTTCAAATAAACGTTCCTTAGGGCTAACGCTAAAACTGGCGCGGTTGCACGCTCGCGGTTGTATAATGAAAAATAGTATGGACAACGCGACGGAGCGCGGGCGCGGGTGGCGGATTCGCAACCGCGCGGCGGGCGGCGGGTACACGGCGCGGGCGCCCACGACGGGCACACGCGAGCGGGTTTGTTTCTACAAATCAGTCGAGCGCCGCTAGATGCTACGGTCAAATAAATATTTGTTGATTTTATTGAATAAAATTATACTAGCAGCGCTAACTGAGACGGGCGCACGCGACGGGTGCCCGCGCGCGGTTTTGTGGTCCGCGGCGGTCGCCCGCGCGCGGTTGTATAATGAAAAATAGTATGGACAGCGCGACGGAGCGCGGGCGCGGGTGGCGGATTCGCAACCGCGCGGCGGGCGGCGGGTACACGGCGCGGGCGGCCGCGACGGGCACACGCGAGCGGGTTTGTTTCTACAAATCAGTCGAGCGCCGCTAGATGCTACGGTCAAATAAATATTTGTTGATTTTATTAAATAAAATTATACTTGCAGCGCTAACTGAGACGGGCCGCACGCGACGCGCGGTTTTGTGGCCCGCCGCGGTCGCCCGCCGCGGCCGACCGCGGCGGGCGACCGCGCCTGTTTTAGCGTTAGCCCTTAATCACCGGGCGTTGAAACTTTAAACTTAGATGGCACCGACTTCATAGATATGCTTAATTAAATTAAAGCAGCTAAATGCAATGCAATTATTCATTACTTTTTAGTGCGTTTTGAAGTCGGTTCAATGTTTTTATTATTTTTTTTATCTTAGGGGCCGTTCAAGTATTACGTAAGCACTCTGGGGGGCGGGGGGGTCTTTGCTCTGCTTATTTTGGATGACATGGGGGGTGGGGGAGTCTAGATGATGATTACGTCATCGATAATTATTTTCTTTTTAACACAAATGGCAACCCTCACATTCTGTTTGCTTGAAAACGAAACGTATTTTCGGGGAATTACCTACAAATAAATGCATACGTTTAGTAGGGTTGCCGAGCTGTGACAAAAAAATCGATCTTAGGAAGCGATTCGAGCCGGTACTTAATGTATGTTGAATACCTAATCAGTAAAATATAATATCTATCCAAAGTCTAATTTCTTTTTTTTTAATTACAATTTAAAAAAATCTAAAAATGTTTACGTAAGCATGGGGGGAGGGGGTAAGAGCTTTGCTTACTTTTGCTGACAAGGGGGGTGGGGGGGTAAATTACTATAATAAATCTGCTTACGTAATAGTTGAACGTCCCCTTATATGGCTTAAGAAACATGCTAAAATCTTGGCCGATTAAATCTTGCAGTCTGCGGAAAATCTGAGGGGTAAATACGAATTGCGACTGTAGACAAATTCATCTCATCGTGTCAACAAGCACTACTCAGTATGGGTGACTGGCAGATTGTAAACTGTTTTAGAACAACAAAGGCAGTAATTCCACTGTACTTACATTAAACTAAACTATGTATATTGAAAGGTGTGGAATGTGTGGAATTATCGCCTTTGTTCATTGGAGTATTTAACATTTAATAGTACTTAGTTTGAAATCTTATGCTGCCTACAGTCCATATAATATAACTATAAAGTATAAACTTATTTAAACTGGAAAAGGAAAGTCTATTTTTAAGCTAATATAAAACAAAGTCGCTTTCCACCGTCTTTTAACTACACAAAGGATTTTAAAGAAATTTTCATGAACAGAAAGATTCAAGAGAAACTTATAAAAAATTGCCGTGGTGGTGTTTCTACGTGGGCGAAGCCGCAAGCATCCGCTACTATTGTTAAAATTATTAAAGAAAAATATTTTTAAATAACAAAATCCTTGTTTCAGCGTTTGAAGTAGGCCTTATATAAATATTTTCGGCCATCAGCTTCTTGTCACCATTGTAAAATAATATCTCATCTGATAAAATAAAAGAGCTTCGTCGGCCAAGGCTTCTAAAATCTGCAAATTTTTTACTGATAAGTTACTAGTACTAAAATACTGATTTGATAACGTCAACTGTATCTTTGTTGTTTATAATAACAAAATTCTATACTACCGAGTAGTTTAGATTATCGAAGTTGATATTTTTTGTGATCGCTGATTTAAATCAATCAATGGTGCCGATATCTGTTTGCCGACTTATTTTACTTAAAACGATGACAGATGAAGATAGATAGAATATGTATTTGATAGAATTTAATTCTTTTTATTGAAATACGCAATTTCATCACCGTGATAACGATAACACATCGTTTGCATAATTCAAGTTATTGGAACTGCTTTTAGATTGTAGCAAAAGTCATAAAAATTATTTAAGTGCAGGTACATCCATCACCATGGGTTAATTACTATAAAAGCTTGCATAATTGAAGCCTAAACGACGATAAGAAACGTTGAAGTAACCACAGCGTAAAAATAATTGCCATGTCGTTATTATTCATCTCTTATCTTTACATAAACGTGCACGAAGTTACTATAAAATATTACATAATTGTAAGGAATTATTTAACTTACAGACACAGAATCTACAAGTATAATGAATTTTTGACGACCTCCGAGACGCAGAGGTATGCGCGGTGGATTTATAAGACGGAGGTCCTGAGTTCGATTCCCGGCGGGGCAGATTGAGATTTTTCTTAATTTGTTTTGGTCTGGCTGGTGGGAGGTTTTTGCCGTGGCTAGTTACCACCTGACAAAGACGTCATCATCATTATCAGCCTATTAGCGGCCCACTACAGGGCCAGGTCTCCCTCCTTATAGGAGAGGGGATATGGAGCGTACACCCACCACGCTGCTCCAATGCGGGTTGGCGGGCTTAGGGTGATAATGTTTCATTTATTAACGATCACCATCAGATGTTGATGATAGTGACCGGGACCGACGGCTTAACGTGCTCTCCGAGGCACGGGGGTGTAACACCACCAACTTCCAGACTCCGGGCTTGGAATGTACTGAACATTTCATAGAAGAATGAAAAAGCTCAGAATTATTCCGTGACCCGACCCAGGAATTGAACCCAGGACCTCGTGATCGAAGCCACATAGGCTAACCACTAGACCAACGAGGCAGTCAGCTTGCATACAAAGACGTATAGCCAAGCAATTTAGCGTTCCGGTACGATGTCGTGTAGAAACCGAAAGGGGTGTGGATTTGTCTCCTAACAAGTTAGCCCGCTTCCATCTTAGACTGCATCATCACTTAACATCAGGTGTGATAGCAGTCAAAGGCCAACTTGTAGTCGATAAAAAAAAATATTGTATTATTGGATCAAAAATGAATAACTATTAGATTTGCTTTAAAGAAACATTAAAAGAAGAAATTAAAACAATTTCAAATTGAATTTAGTTGCGTCTTTGTTTGTTAGATCCTAGTTTACTGATCATTTAATTTCTAGAATTATTGCTAATAATTTTATAAATAACTAAAGGACGCCCGCGGTTTCACCCGCTTTATTCCTGTCGTTGCAAAATGTGTTTGTTATTCTGATATGTAAGTTATATTATTGAGAAGTTTCCCCAAAATCCATTCAGCAGTTTTTGCGTTAAATTGTAACAAACGTCCATCCATACAAATTTCCGCCTTTATAATTTAAAATTAATATTATAAAACTTTAACTTTACGGAGATCTAAATAAAAACCCCGTTATGCGTTTAATATAGATAGATAAAAATTATGTAATTACACAGATGGCAATAAAAGTATATTTTATCTATGTAGGAAGAATTTAAACTCAATATAGTTATCTGTACGCGTATATGACGCCAGTAAATCAACAGAGTTTACGATACTGATTGATCCGCCTCTCTTTATTGTAGTTCTTTGCAAACACAATAAAAGTGTGACCTTAGGGGGGTGTGGTCCAGTTTGTATTACGATTGTTTTTGCGAGATGCCTTTTGATACGGTATCGTATGACAGGTGCCCACTGCCCTGCAAACCTCTATTTTTTTCTCTCGGTCTGTACTAGCATCTTCGACCTATTGCCTTGTTTTCTCATTTTGAGTAAAACAGTAATATTTGTTTACACAAACTTTAATGGAATAAATCTAGAAAACTGAATTTAGTCAAAGATGGAGTCCAATACTCTGTTATACTTGCATATCAAACTGACAATGCAACAATATAGTACCTTAAGGCCTGTGTGTACCAAGATTTCGGCTATTATAACCAACGGTTAACATAAGCTAAACGTAAAATGTACTGTCCACGACACCCCGTACCCGGCGTACGGGTTGTCGTGAACAGTAAGGACTTAAACCGGACGGTTATCTTAACCGAGCTTACGTCCTTAACCAGCGTACGGGTTGTCGTGAACAGTAAATTTTACGTTTAGCCTATGTTAACCGTTGGTTATGATAACCGAAATCTTGGTGCACACAGGCCTTAAGCTGTTATGATTGGTAGCTATACCTCATAAGACTTTCTAGATAATCCTATTAAAACGTTTTGAATTTTTCTTGAACACTGGTTCGCCATATGTCATTAATTTTTGATATTTTTAAAAAGATCTGTTTTTAACATTTTAGTACAGAATAGATTTTAGTTAGAATTTAAATCAATCAAATTATTTGTTTAATTTAATATAAATCACGCAAATGCAACTTAGGTACAGAAACATTAACAACTCTGTATAATAAAAATCTATTTATCTTCTAAAAGTATAGTAGACTTAGCAGAAAAGACCTTGTTAACGAGGATAATGAAGTCTTTGTACTTGGCTTGCTGTATTGGCTTATTATCTACGTTATTTTATTTCATGCTATTGACATCAATGCAACTCAATACTTATTATTTATCTTTGAAAACATGAGCGTAAGCACCATACAATGTTATTGCAAGTAAATAAGTACGATCGTTGTTGTTTCAAAATGAGCCTAATTTATCTTAAATATTTTTCTGTAATTTATTTATTTACATTTTTGAATATTTTAACGACCTATATTATTATCGTGTAATTATTATTATTTATGTATGCAATATCACTTGTCTACTCGTATCTACGCCTTTACTAAGGATAACTTAAGCAGGCTTGATTTTCTATGTTTCAGATTTGCTGTTACCATTTTAATTAATATTCTCTATAGTTAGTTCTTTGTTGATCATTACGTATAGTATATAAAAATTTTTAACAAAAAATAGAACCGACTCAAAACGCACTAAAAAGTGAAAAATAACTGGGTCATTTAGTTGCTTTAATTTACTTAAGCATATCTATGAAGTCGGTGTCAGCCGGTTCTATTTTTTGTTAAAAATTTTTATTTCTTACTTTTTAGTGATTTATTGCCACGTAACGTACTCGTACTATACTGTCAGAGTATATTATATGGCATAAGTAGCCAAAAAACTACCGATACCGAGACAAAGACCGAAATCACTGTAAGCGTTCCTCCAAAATTTGAAGAGTTCCTTCAATTTTCCAGGATATCATCATCAGATCCTAACATGTTGACAATGGGACCACCTTGGAAGTATGCCCTTTCTAATAAAAAAAGAATTATCAAAATCGAACAACTTTGTAAAAAGTTATGCGTGGTCATACATAAAAAATATATATATATACGTGTCGAATTGAGAACCTCCTCCGTTTTGTTTTCGTCGGTTAAAAATAAAGTCCCCGCTATGTCTGCCTGTCCGTCTGTACGTGATAATAAAAATTTTTAAATAAAAAATAGAACCGACTCAAAACGCACTAAAAAATAAAAAATAACTATGTCATTTAGTTGCTTTAATTTACTTAAGCATATCTATGAAGTCGGTACCAGCCAAGTTTAAGGAGCATTTATTTAATATAGTTAAGCAGTTTGTGGGTTCTAGATAACGTCCTTAATGTAGAAACCTTGGCTGGCACCGATAAAAAAAATATACGTGTTGAATTGAGAACCTCATCCGTTTTTTTCGTCGGTTAAAAAACTCAAAATCTACTAAACGGACTGTCATTCGGATTTCACCACTAGATAGAGTAATTCCAGAGAAAGGTTATAGTATATAATTTTTTTATTTTTTTTAAATTGGCTACGATTTTTAAAAATTCGTATGTAACGTACCTACAACTTTTTTATATTCTTGGAGGTTTGCAATAATCGCGTATTTCTACACAGACAGAGTCGCGGGCATCTGCTATAATATAATATAGTACTAATATTTTGATGTTTCTTTTTCGTCATTTTATGAAATCTGACCGACAATATGTCAACAATACAGAAATTCACGCGTTCTCGTACGTACAATAAATTAAACAAAATAACACGAGATGTTCCTTCGAAATTATTATTAATAGTTATTTTACGGGAGCTAAACTGAATGCCAATATATTACGTACCTATATTACAGGATTGTCTATTGTTATAGCGATTATTTGCATTCGCCTGCACTGTTTTAACAAGAGCTTGTCGTTCGTGATAGAAATAATCCTTTGCTCTTATCAAATAATCTCTTAAGATCGTTGTTTGATATCGAACTATAGATATCGGCAAAACTACAATAACTTATCCTTCACGAGCTATTCTGAGATAATAATGACTATTAATTTAAATAATATAACTTTAAGGCTGATTTTCCACATCCATTGTATAGGTACCTATTTATTAATCGGTTAAAATAAAATAGTTTTTTCAATATCAATCTCCTTTTATTCCTATTCAAAATTCAAGTTTTAATGGCATTTGAATTAATTTGACCTTTAAAAAAACCAAATATTAAATTTTTAATAAGCCCACGAGGATTTTAAAATATTCTTAAACGAAAAGAGAAGACTCATACCACCAATATAGCAATTTTGAGTAACTAGGTCAAACCTAGTTACCCTTTATATTTATATATAGGAATTTATTTTAGGAGAGGTTAGTGAGGTGAAAATTAATGTTGATATGCGCTGAGTGCGTTCAGAAGAATCATGATTCTGTTTCTCTTTACTTATGTGTTGCTACGGTAACAAAAATAATTTTAGAAAGAGCCACCTCAAGGCCATTTTAAGGTAGTTTTTTTGTGCGTCGCAACTCCAATAGCCCACAATGACATCATAACCGCGCCCTAATTTTAACACACTTTGATTACCAATTGAAGCCAATATTAGAAACTAACTAATACAATAAGTACGTATTCAAATACATTGTGGCGTAAAATTTTAGTCTGAAGCTTTTCCTATCGTCATTATCTGAAAAATTCGTAAAAACGAATCTTAGAATAAAACTTAGTCTAGTTCAAGTGTTTGGCTGAAACAATTTCGTAAGTTAGTAAAAATTAAAACTAGAACGGGACCTGTAGTAAATCGTTAGTTAATTTTACTTTACTCTGGACCAACGTCCGCACTAACGACGGTCTTGGTCCAGACTACAGTAAAGTCTCTAGAAACCTAAAAAGTTTGGTCTAAGTAGGATGAAGTAAAATCCTATTACATCTAATTCGTTCTTCGTAAAAATGAATTTGAGAGTAAAATTTTTGTTTGGTCAATGTCCTACTTTTTACAATCTAATAATTTAGTAAAAGTAAAATGTATTATTCAAACTTTTGTCCTAATTGTTTCAATCCAATTAATTCCTAAAAACAATCCTAGAATCAAACTTTTAGTCCAATCTGTTGTTTTAAAAATAATAATTGTAGAAGGGCTCGTTGGTCTAGTGGTTAGCCTATGTGGCTTCTGTAGTGATATTGTCTATGTTATTTAATATTTATTTCATGCTATGACAGAGATGTCACTAATGGCATTAATAAAGATGTACACACGGAGATATGATGTTTGATTACAACATGGTGACAGCGGTGAACGAAATATATTAAATTAAGATGTAATTAGTTCAGAGCAGTATTATAATTTGGTGGAATCAGTGTGTATAAGTGATATACAACTATGGAACACGCTCGACCGCCGTCGGAGTTATGCTTAGAAGGTGGCCCGGCTTGTCGAGCGACAGCGTGGCGAAAATGGCGCCAGCAATTTTATGTATTTTTAAAGGCGGCCGGTGTACATAGAGAAACTACGGATGTTCAAGCCAGCCTATTAGTTAATTTGATCGGGCCGGAGGGGTACGATATTTACACAACATTTAGATACGCAAAAGACGAAAGTCGTGAAAACATTGACACGCTGATGAAAAAATTTGACGATCATTTTGGAACCAAACAAAACACGACAATGGTTCGTTTCAAATTCTTTACCCGGAATCAACAAGCTGGCGAATCAATTGATGAATACGTAACCGCCTTGAAGATGCTAGCCGAACATTGCGATTTCGAGCACTTAGAGGAAGGTTTAATTCGTGATCGGATCGTGTGCGGTGTATTAGATGGAAAAATACGCGACAGATTATTAAGATCGGATGAGTTAACACTTCAGGGTGCATTAAAAATTTGTCGGGTCAGTGAAATGTCAAATGAAGAGAAACGGCATTTCGAGGGCAGCAAGCCGTGCGGTGACGAGGCTGGTGCATCATCGTCGACGGCAGTGGACGCCATAAATGGCGCGCGTGGTGGTGGCCGGGCTGGCGGATGGACGCCGCGCGCTGGCAACTGGGCGCCGCGGGCTCAGCGCGGGCGCGGCTGGATGCCGCGCGGGCCTACTCGTGACGCTCGGAGCCAGCCGACGGGTACGCCGATGCATGCGGCGTGTCCTAAATGTGCAGGTTTACAATGCGATGGTAGCTTCAGGTGTCCCGCTAGGAATGCGGTGTGTTATTTGTGTCTGTGTCAAGGTCATTTTAAAAGGGCCTGTATGTTAAATTCGCGAAAAAATGTTAATGAAATAGTGGAAAATAGTGAAACAAGTCATGAGTTAAACAAGATCTTGATGATTAATGGTTCATATTGTGAGGACGGCAACAAATGGTATGAAACATTGCAATTATATAATAATAGTCATAAAACTGAAAGATTTAAACTTGATACAGGATCGGACCTTAATGTTATATCTTTTGAAAAATATAAACAATTAGGCTTAGATATTTCATCTTTGTATCAAAATAATGTTAAAGCTAAATCTTTTTGTGGCAGTATGATACCTATAGTGGGCTCTTGCTCTATATCTTGGATATATAAAAATAATCTATATAACCTTAATTTTTGTATCTGTAAAAACTATTGCCAGAGCGTACTAGGTAAATATGCCTGTGAAGAATTAGGTATTATCAAGCGTGTATTCACTATAAATATAGATTCTTATGATGATTTGTTTAGAGGATTAGGTAAATTGCCAGGCGAATATAAGATAAGTATCGATCCAGGAATACAGCCGTCGGTCTGTCCGGTAAGAAAAATACCTATCGGTGTTCGTGATAAGTTGCAAGTGGAGTTAAAGCGTATGGAAGACATGGGTGTCATTAGGAAGGTGTCACATCCGACGGAGTGGGTGAATGCAATTGTAGTGGTAGCAAAGAAAGATGGTACGATTCGCGTGTGTCTCGACCCGCGACCGTTAAACCGCGCGGTGCGGCGCTCGCGCTTTCCGTTGCCGACCCTTCCAGATATCGCTGCGAAGCTGCAGGGTGCTCACTACTTCAGCAAGCTGGACGCGCGCTCGGGCTACTGGATGATTCAAATCGATAACAAAAGCGCTGATCTCTGTACTTTCGGAACTCCTTTCGGAAGATACCAATTCCTGCGGTTGCCATTTGGAATTAATTGTGCCTCTGAGGTATTCCACGCGAGGGTGCGACAACTACTGGAAGATCTGGACGGTGTGGAATCGTTTGTAGACGATATAATTGTATGGGGTTCCACTGCCGAGCAGCACGATAAGAGACTGAAATGTTTGTTAGAGAGGGCGAGACAGGTAGGAATTAAATTTAATAAGGAAAAGTGTGAGTTCAGGGTACAAGAGGTGAGTTACTTGGGGCATACGTTCAGTGCACAAGGGATGGCGATTGATAAAAGTAAGCTTAAGGCTATTGAAGAAATGCCGATGCCTCGGGATAGGCCTGCATTGGAGCGGTTTTTGGGCATGGTGAACTACTTGTCGAAATATATTACGAATTACTCAGATATTGCATCACCTCTTCGTAGCCTACTGAAAAAGGGTTGCGTGTGGTACTGGGACGAGGTTCACACGGCCGCGGTGCGTCGTCTTAAGGACGCCTTGTGTGCAGCGCCTGTGCTGGCGCTGTATTCAGTAAGCGAGCCAGTTCTTCTGTCAGTGGATGCGAGCGCGCGCGCGTTAGGCGCGGTGTTGTTGCAGGGAGGCCGCCCGGTGGAGTTTGCGTCCGCCACGCTCACCGAAACGCAAACAAGGTATGCGCAAATCGAAAAGGAGCTGCTGGCCATAGTATTCGCTTTAGAGCGATTTCATCAGTATCTGTTCGGCCGCGGTGACGTCACGGTAGAAACTGATCACAAGCCTTTAGAAGCCCTGTTTAATAAGCCGCTAGATTCTGTACCTGCTCGTTTACAACGTATGATGTTAAGGATTCAAGGCTACAAGTTTAACGTAGTATATAAGCCTGGGAAATATATGTTTGTATCGGACACTCTGTCGCGGGCACCGCTACCGGAGTTAATGAAGAGTAACGTGTCCGAAGAGGTTGAAGAGCAATCTTGTTTTGTGATTGATAATGTGAGGTTTAGTAGTGAAAAACTAAATTTGATTAGAAGAGGTACTGAAATTGATAGAGAATGTCAAACAATTATAAAGTATATTAAAGATGGGTGGCCAGCAAATAAATATGATGCGGATGAATGTGTACGGCAATTATGGTCATATAGAGAATGCTTTGAATATATTGATAATGTTATATTAAAAGATAATTTAGTTTATGTGCCTAAAAGTCTGCGCGCAGAAATGATAAATCGGGTGCACGAGGGCCACATGGGCATAGACCGGTGCAAGCGTCGTGCGCGCGATGTCATGTTCTGGCCAGGCATGTCGCGCGACGTTGAGTGCGCTGTGCGTCGCTGCGCGACGTGCGCGGAGCACGCGCCTCGGCCGACGCGTGAGCCGATGATATCGCACCAGATACCGGAGATCCCATGGTTTAAAGTAGGCTCAGACATTTTCGAATACCAGAAGAAAAACTTTTTGATTCTAGTTGATTATTTTTCAAACTTCATTGAAGTGAGTCCACTAAATAATATAGGGAGTAAAGCGGTTATACTAGCTATGAAAGACCAATTTGCGAGGTACGGTATACCAGCTATGTTGGTGACTGACGGAGGCCCCGCTTACTGCTCTAAAGAATTTATGGAATTTCGAAAAAAATGGGGCTTTGAACACATTATCACATCACCTAATTATCCTCAAGCTAACGGTCGCAGCGAAAAAAGTGTACGTACAATAAAAGATATGTTGATAAAGGCCACCAACTCGGGATCGGATTTTTATTTAGGTTTATTAAATTTTAAAGCGTGCCCGCGCGACGGTTTAGCGTCTCCGGCAGAATTGCTCATGGGACGTAGACTGAGCACCAGGCTACCGACGCACGAGCGGGCGCTCAGACCCCACCGTGATAACAAGGCAGACTACGAGTGTATGATAAGAAAGCAGAACGCTAGCAAAGCGCATTACGATCAGCACACACGAGCGCTGCCCGGGCTAAAGCCGGGGCAGAATGTTGTGATAGTGGATAGGGGGCGGCGCAAACGTGCTGAAGTAGAAGGTGCAGCGCCTCAACCGCGCTCCTATTTCGTCAAAGATATGTCAGGAAGGCGGTATAGACGGAATAGGCGTCATTTGGTATGTGTGCCGCCAGAAGAAGAACGCGCTTCGGAGCAAGAACGATGGTTGAGTGCAGAGAGTGACGATTCCAATCCTGATGACACCTGTGCTCCTTCTACCTCCATAGGTCCTATCATGGATCAACATAGGGAAACTCCAAATAAAGTGACAAAGAGACAAGCGGCTATCAAAGCTAGAATTAAGTTACGAAATTTAAAATGAATTTTGTTCTGTCACATTATTATTTTTTTATAGGAAAATGTTAGAATAAGTAGGTATTATTTTAGCTTTATTATTATTATTTTTTTTTTTCATTTTTGTAAGGGGGAAGATGTAGTGATATTGTCTATGTTATTTAATATTTATTTCATGCTATGACAGAGATGTCACTAATGGCATTAATAAAGATGTACACACGGAGATATGATGTTTGATTACAACAGCTTCGATCACGAGGTCCTGGGTTCGATTCCTGGGTCGGGTCACGGAATCATTCTGAGCTTTTTCCTTCTTCTATGAAATGTTCAATACATTCCAAGCCCGGAGACTGGAAGTTGGTGGTGAAACACCCCCGTGCCTCGGAGAGCACGTTAAGCCGTCGGACCCGGTCACTATCATCAACATCTGATAGTGATCCTTAAAGTTTCACAGCCCCGAGGGGTCCCCTGGCAACCGTCAGGCAAATAATGACAGCTGTCATTATAGCTCCGTCGCTACCCGGGTAGCCGCGGGCCTCAAAGAAGGTTTGAATGTCAGGCCCACAGGGGTTAATAAATAAAACATTATATACAGCCATTATATTCTATAAAGCCCGCCAACCCACATTGGAGCAGCGTGGTGGGCCAACCATATGCCCTCTCCTATAAGGAGGGAGTCCTGGCCATGTAGTGGGCCGTTAATAGGCTCATAATGATGAATGATGATGAATTGTAGAATAGACTAATTGAAAATGGTTTGTAACTACCTCAAATCATTTTACCCATCTTATCTTTAGTAGATAGACACGAACATATTTCCCATAAGTGTTGTAGATATTTACCTCGTTTGCGGTTTTATGACACTTGAAACACTCATATAAAAGCGAATTTTTTACTTGAATTCAAGTTATTTAGTTGGTATTGGGTTATTCAGCATATCCACATTCACATTCGTAATTAGTTTCTACATGGCATACAACTGAAACGTCAAAAATTTTTTAAATAAAAATAGAAACGACTCAAAACGCACTAAAAAGTAAAAAATAACTGTGTCATTTAGTTGCTTTAAATTACTTAAGCATATCTATGAAGTCGATGCCAGCCAAGTTTAAGGAACCTTTATTTTACGTAGTAAAGCATTTTGTGGGTTCTAGGTAAGGTCCTTAAAGTAGAAACCTTGCTTAAGTAATTTAAAGCAACTAAATGACACAGTTATTTTTTACTTTTTAGTGCGTTTTGAGTCGGTTCTATTTTTATTTAAAAAATTTTATTTCTTACTTTTTAGTGATTTATCGCCACGTAAAGTACTCGTACTATACTGTCATAGTATATTATACGGCACTAGTAGCCAAAAAGCTACCGATACCGAGACAAAAACCGAAATCACTGTAAGCGTGCCTCCAAAATTTGAAGAGTTCCTTCAATTTCCTCAGGATGTCATCATCAGATCCTAACATGATGACAATGGGACCACCTTGGAAGTATGCCCTTTCTAATAAAAAAAGAATTATCAAAATCGAACAACTCTGTAAAAAAGTTATGCGTGGTCATACATAAAAAAAATAAAATATACGTGTCGAATTGAGAACCTCCTCCGTTTTTTTTCGTCGGTTAAAAACATGGCTCACAGAAGGCTAGTAGCTAAACTCGGCTAAAGTCTGAATATAGATCTGGCCAATTTAAAATTTATAAAATTCTGAATTCATCTGTTCTGGGACTAACTACTCACACATTTGCGTCATAGAGGTCAGCAATTTTTCCCCCTCTATTTATTTGATTTAAGATATAAGTGCCATAAATTATAATGCTTGAAACTTGTTTTTGAAATTTACATACATTCCAAAAATGATGTATGTACATATCATTGGATAATTTTAACAGCCATGTTTTTTTTATCTCGCTGACAAATTTGGCGTTTGTTTGAATTATTCTTAAGCAAACAACTGTTGTGGCATTTGAATGGTACTGGAACTTCAAACAATACCTTGTTTGATATTCCTGCGTCATTCACGTCTACATTTTTGGTATGTCTGGAGGATGGTCTTCAACAATTTGATCACAGCTAAACGATTGATATGCCTTTGAACGCTTATAATTGAACACAAATACAAACTCCAAACTTAATTGGACGTAAGAACTGTTGTTACATGTTATCTTTCATAATATTACTCAAGATAACGAGTAAATTCGTAGCTAGAACAATCGAAAAACTAATAAACTTTCAAAGACACTAGCACCACAGTCTTACATGTGTAATATCGCTTTCAACTACAACAACGAATCGAACAACAGTTCGTTTATCAGAATGATTAATTAAGTTCAGTAGTTTTAAATGTGGCAGAGCTCATCCGGAAAAGTACTACCTCCATGTATATTGCTGTCACCTCTGTGTTGCAGTCTGAACGGCATGATCAATAATTTATTACTAGAAGGAACCTACCGTAGGTACTTCGGGACAAAATGTGTCCTGTGTGTTATTCTGGGATGTTAGGTGTATTATTGTGAAGTTTCATCAAAAACCATTTAGTAATTTTTCCGCGAAATAATTTATGTTCATAACTATATGTTCATAAAATAGTTATATGTTCATAATTATATGTTCATAACAATACTTGCAAACGTTTGCCTTTATAATAATAAGGATTTCTACTAACAATTGTATATTACTTCCGAACCCACTACCAAAATAAATGTAAAAAAGTTTTGACCTTCGAATTTGACAACTGAAATAACAATAGATCTTGTTTACCAGTCATTGAACCATTACAATAGAATTACATTGTAATACACTATTATATTACTAGTCATGAAAAGAATAGAGAAAAAAGTTTACATAAATGTATTTAACACTCTGCTTGGCACGCTGTTGGTTTCAGAATTAATCAATCACCTGTGCTAAATGAGAAGGTGACTAGATTCTACGTACTCGTACTTATGTCTATGTAATATCTATCCTATTACTATTATAAAGGCGAAAGTTTGTATGGATGTATGGATGTATGGATGTTTGTTACTCTTTCACGTAAAAACTACTGAATGGATTTGAATGAAACTTTACCACAATATAGCTTATACATCAGAATAACACATAGGCTACATTTTATACCGAAATTCCCACGGGAACGAGAACTACGCGGGTGAAACCGCGGGCGTCCTCTAGTATGATATAAACTTTCCCTTGTGACCTTTAACTGGTGCAATGTATTGGCACGTCTGCGCTCTTATCTTGAAGTTCGAGTAAGGCATGACCCTATACCTAGTTGTTCTCTCTACATCGGTGGAGCTTTAGCTATTAAAAGTAATAGGGTAAAGGGTAATGTTTTTCGAGCGTATATATGTATATATGTGGGTATGTATGTTTGTCCATTTCTTTGGCATGCGCTACAGCCTAAACGGCTGGACGGATTTTGACACATGAGCTGTCGTTGAATTTGTCAGAATTGTGGTAGTGACATAGGCTATATAAATTTTTAAAATGCTGTAAGTGGGGGAAAAAGAGTGGGATGTGTATATTTTTTTTTCTTATCTCAACAATATGGGTATCATATGAAATGCCGTAAAAAGACCATTTAAAAAAAATTATATACTTTATGGTGCTGCAGGCGGGAACAAACGTAGTTTTAGTAGATCTTTCAATTCTAAAAAGTATTGTTTGTCCCCGCCTGCACCACCATAAAGTATATACAATTTTATATAGATAGAGTGATACTTGTTTTTCTCTTTTCAGTTAATTAATTCTAAGCAGTCGGGTTTTTTTGTTTATGTAATATTTTTTTTTACTTAATTTATCAATCTAACATTGACAATGAAGTGAAATTTTTAACCAATTTACCATTTGGTAAGGTAAGGCTACTACTTGGTGTCCATTACGTGTTCTAATATTGTCAATTGACACTGTACAGATTTCTCTGTGTATGCTGGTTCATCCAGTTCTTAGTAAAAAAATTAATATTCCTTCAGTAACAACAAGATCCTTTTTAGGCATAGAAAAGTCAAGACATTGTCAGCTATGAAACATTACACCAAACCTGATGCTGCAGATGCAGATTGTCTGATGCATTGGGTTATACGCCTACATAAATCAAGTATGAACAGGTGCTCACTGAAAAATGATCACTTTTATCATAATGATATTATTTCAACGATTTCCATTTAGAATAAGACGTCTCGGAAACTTTGGAAAGGATAACGATCAACTAACCAACTGACCTATAAAGCAAATTACAATGTATAAGCTATTACATTGTCATTCGCTATAATATAGGTAGTTGGTGCACCTATCGTTCCATTAGTACTTTCAAATGACGTTCTAAGCTAAGTGCCCTTTCCATTGTTATGGCGCTAAGCCGCCAAGGTCGAATCTTTGTGACTACTTGCCCTTTCTAATACATCTTTTACCCCAACCTCTTCAAATTCTTTTATGTAAGTAATATTTATTACATGAAATATTTGTTGTCGGAATGTTTTAAATTTGAGCATTTTATCAACTGTATATCTACATTCAATGGACAAAAAACTCGAAAAAAAATCATAAATAAAGTTACAGCTTTTTGTCGATTTAACCTTATCATATTGTTATGTACCTAACTACCATTAAGGTCATGTTGTGTTGTCATAAATGGAGTAGGTACGTACTCTATTATATTATGTTCAAATGGTTGAGTAATTTCCAATACAACTAATACAAAGTACCTTTTAATAGTAATTGCATTAAAGAAGTTCTTACTTATCTATATATTGTATATCTACTGCGGTTTTTTCTGGGAATGAAATGATAGGCTCATCCAAAAATTTAATTAACTTTATTAAGGAAAGAATATACCTTGGGAATTTATTTTATACTTTCTGTATTAATACATCAGAAATTCAAAAACACTGACCTAATAACTTGTCTAATCAATTCGCAAATTCTTATAATGCATTCTATCACCTCTTACATTTCTGCGCATTTTGTTAGGACCCTTTATGTAGGTCGAGATTGCAGTCCCGCGCATTCATCTCAAATATCACTTACTTCAACGATGAAGGAAAACATCTTGAGGAAATCTATTCTGCCTGAGAATTCAAAAAATTCAGTGAAATGTGACTTTTAAACTTACACTCGTGTCACAAGTCTCGGGCTCTGTTCGGAGTTTTACTCTTAGTCACGCGATGGACCCGGCACCTACACGGTGAATCTATGGAATGCTAAGATAATGGTCTACGTTCAGTTTTTTTAGCATAGCGGATAACGCCTATTTTATTACGAGAATATTAATATTATAGTTTATTTATGAGAATAGAATTGTGCTCAAAAGGGACACGACAGTAATGTGTTGATATGCCAACCCTGTGGATCCATTCAAGGGTTTGGGATATGCGTTGATGACTCAAAATATAAGTGATTCACGAGTCATTATATTTAGATTGTTAGTACATAAAAAACTAATTAATGTAATAGATGCATGTCAGACGCCAAGTTTCGCGGTGATGACAAATGTTACATCAAAATATAAGTGTTTAATAAACATGTCAGGGTTACAAACGATAACGATTACTGGAGCTAAGCCAAGAAAAATTGTAAGCTGCCTATTTAGGCAAACTCCAAAAATTGTGGAGAAACTATGTAAGCTTTAGTATTTTAAAATTTTCGAAATGACAGATATGTAACGATAAGCAGGGCTGAACATTGACTTGATGGGTTTAAAAAAAAGTTCCCATTAGGGTTATTTTATTTATTTATTTATTTATTCCTATTAACTAAACCCGGAGTTTCCCAATTCGCCTCTCCAGATTACAAAAAAAAACATAACACAAATTTTCTATAATTACAAAATAAAAAAGAAACAATGAAAAATAAAAGTTTAAAAAATAATATCAAATTATAAAAATCTCTATATCTTAGGAAACAAAGAATATCTAATTATTTCGCTCTAGTAAACACTTGAGCTTTTTTATTTTTAACCGACGAAAAAAAACGGAGGAGGTTCTCAATTCGACACGTATCTTTTTTTTTTTTTTTATGTATGACCACGCATAACTTTTTACAGTGTTGTCCGATTTTGATAATTCTTTTTTTATTAGAAAGGGCATACATCCAAGGTGGTCCCATTGTCCTCATGTTAGGATCTGCTGATGATATCCTGGGGAAATTGAAGGAACTCTTCAAATTTTGGAGGCACGCTTTTAGCGATTTCGGTTTTTAACTCGGTATCGGTAGCTTTTTGGCTACTAGTGCCATATATTATACTATGACAGTATAGTACGAGTACGTGGCGATATCACTAAAAAGTAAGAAATAAAAATTTTTAACAAAAAATAGAACCGACTCAAAACGCACTAAAAAGTACAAAATAACTGTGTCATTTAGTTGCTTTAATTTACTTAAGCATATCTAGGAGTCGGTGCCAGCCAAGGTTTCTACTTTCAAGGACGTTACCTAGAACCCACAAACTGCTTTACTACGTAAAATAAATGTTCCTTAAACTTGGCTGGCACCGACTGCATAGATATGCTTAAGTATATTAAAGCAACTAAATGACAGTTATTTTGTACTTTTTAGTGCGTTTTGAGTCGGTTCTATTTTTTGTTAAAAAATTTTCATGATCCAGTGCAGTGCTAGAGCATTACGCATGATTAGTACATTTTAAGCTTTTTGCTGCATTTGGATATGATATAACCGAATTCGAGAATTCTCGATCCAAACTAGCCACAGTAGCGATGCTCATTGTTTTAAAGGTCGTTTAATCTGTATTTTGTTTTCCAAACCCAAGACCGATTCAACTACCCCCTATGTTACCAGCTTCTATGACCGCTAGCTTTCACAAACACTGCCTTCAAGATAAATACGATGACATCCGGAAAGAAACATTTTTTTAACTCACGGCGATTTTCCTACACAGGTGAGAAAACGACATGCGCCTTTTCAAGAACTACGGCTTCTGTACCCGACCTTTTAACCAACAGGCAAGCGAAAGCTTCTATAAATTCAGTAATTATTAAATCCCTAGGCGTTACTACTACAATTAAAGGTATGCTTTGAAATGTAGCACTCAGTGAAACTAACGAACAATTCTTATACTATAAATAAAAAGCATCAGCGAGCCGCCTTTTTGATCAAACGATAAAATGATACAATAAATACAATGTGTCCAGAATAAATTACAACTCATCAATCATATTCATTCTTATCAATAAAGTAGGTACTCGAGAAAAGTTTGGAATAGAATCACTTCTTGATGAAACAATGACAATTAAAAACAATAGATATATTATAGTCTTAACATAATCCTTGTTAACAAAAAATTATAAGTGTACCTAGAACACCATCAATTGTAATAGCCGATTTATAATAATGCTTAGGATTAACTGAATACTGACAAGCAGATAATTTGTTGTTTTGTCCTTTCTTTGCCGTGCCTCTTTATTTAATGACGTATTGTTCTTGTAGCCGTTTGTTTATTTTACGGCCTTAATATAAATTAGTTACCATAATATACACATAATACATAATAGTCGGTACAAATACAGTTTACAGGTAGTTTTGACGACCTCCGTGGCGCAGTGGTATGCGCGGTGAATATATAAGGCGGAGGTCCTGGGTTCGATTCCCAGCAGGGCAGGTTGTGATTTTTCTTCATTTGTCTTGGTCTGGCTGGTGGGAGGCTTTCGCCGTGGCTAGTTACCACCCTACTGACAAAGACGTACCGCCAAGCGATTTAGCGTTCCGGTACGATGTCGTGTAGAAACTGATAGGGGTGTGGATTTTCATCCTTCTCCTAACAAGTTAGCCCGCTTCCATCTTAGATTGCATCATCACTTGTTTTTATTATCACATCAGGTGTGATAGCAGTCAAGGGCCAACTTGTAATCATTAAAAAAAAACATAAGTTTTAGCTAAACGACAAAGAATAAAATCGCAAGGGATTTTGACAAATAAAGCTTGATACTTCGACATCCGGCTGCCATTTTAAATCCTTGAAACATTAAATAACTTTAAATAAAAATTGATAAATCGCTGTCTGTAAGAAATTCATTAATCTATTATAGGCAGTTATGTGGACCTTACGAAAAAATAAAATATGATATGTAAAGTTTACTATTCAACAAAAGAAATAAGAGAACTGTTTGTTGATTTCAATATTACGGTAGACATTTGTAATTCAAAGCACGATCGTAGCACATTAAAGGTGAAGGTATATTTCCGTAGTAAATTGCGGGTCGAAAACGCGTCATTGCATCACAATGAAACTAATTATCTACGGGTTTCTAGCGAATTACTCTATTTATAACTGCAATAAAAATACATCATACCCACTTACAACGCGTCACTAGTGAATTATTTTGATATACCTACATCGAGCAAGTTATCTCGATTTGTGACTCTTGAACTTACAGCAGACTGGCAGGCTAAAGGTCTGTGGTAAATAATGTTATTGCATCTTAGTCACAATATCCTCTAGATTAATAATGCTCTTTCTGAATATTATGTACATATAACTATAGTTCAAGTAGTACGACACCCGTTAGTATGACTGAATGTAATAAACTCTGAAATTAGTGAACGAATTGTTTTCAATATCAAACGGAGTATTCCATGAGAAAGATTTTATATGGAATTCATAGAGGTTTTAATTATTTTACATAAGTAGCGTCTCTTTACTTTTTCCTCTTTTAAAAATTAATTAAATAAGATTTACTGACCTATGTGCTAGCCGTACGAAGTTGGTTGCTAGTAGCTACCAATGTAGGTACATAACTAATGTGAATATCATCATCACTTGGTGCTATCTTCATTTTTAATGACAAATGTATAAAATACCGAACAAAGTTTAGCGGTCAATATGCTAAAAGCTTTCCTATTATCCACAATTCGCTTTAATTGTGGTGTGGTGGTTGTTGGTCCACTCTCTTATGCTGTCTAGCCATTTTCTCCTTTGACGAACAGGTCCATTTTCATTCTAAGATTGCTCTTGGAAAGGCAAACTGAGCACTCCACTGCAGGTGTCCAATAAGAGTTTCCTCCGCTTGGTGGTAGACATACATTCTGTTTTTTATTCACTAATTCCAGTACACTGGCATTAGGTCTGAAGCTGTTCCAAGAGACCTTAAGCATTTGCAGCTTGCTTAATGCTTCTTTTTTTAAAACCCAAGCTTCGCAGTCATATGAGGATGTGAACCATACATAACACTTCATAAGCCGACTTCTCAATTGTAGATTCAGTTTAAAATTGTATAGAGTTTTAGACATCTGATAGTGATGACGAATGTAAACATACATAAAAGTTATTATATCCAGTACTTAATGGCATATATCTAATAAAGATCTTAACGATATGAACAATTTTTATAGTTTTATACTATTTTTATACTGAGAAGTCTGAGATCCAAGTCACGTTACATGTAAAAATTACGTAAACGTACTTGATCACATCGAGAATTACTACAATCTTTCTTACGTAGTCGGTTTCAAAATATTTAAATGTATATCTTATATATTTTTCTAAGCGCAATCGTGTATTTAATCGTCTTTTAACTTCACAGTTATTATGAAATTTACGATCTACAAGTGAATAATGAAATCGTTATTAAACAAAAATGCAGAAGCAGCGCCAAAGCGACTAAAATGTATTAAATCAGCCAAAAGCCCAGGATATTAAAAACATTGTGATCTTAACGTCTTTGGCCTTGGTTTAAAGATCAATTTTTAACGATAACGCCGTCTTTATACCCTTTTTACTTTTTTTTTTCTCTTGTTTGCTTCTGTTGTGCTTTGTTCAGAGTATTGTAAAAGGAATTTTTATTTTTAATTATTACTCTATCCACAATACTAATATGTATTCGATGCGACTAGGTAGCTTACAGAGAATTCCATTATTTCAATGTTATTTTCATTGTATTATAATAGTACTTACATTGATGATGAAAAGTAAACAGGTTCCTATGAAAAACAAAGATCCTTAATTTTTTTCGTACCTTTGTTCATTTTGGTGTTTTTAAGAAAAACAATCGACTTTTCCGTTATCGTGTTTCTAGAGGTCGCCCGCAGTTTCACCAGCGTAGTTCCCTTCCCGTAAAAATGTGGGGATAAAAAGTAGCCTGTTTTATCCTTATGTGTAAGCTGTATTATTATAGTTTTCTCGAAATCTGTTCAGTACTTGTTGCGTGAAAGGGTAACAAACACCCATCCTTTTATCCATACGTACAAACTTTCGCGTTTACAATATTAATAGGATTCAATACATAATATTATGTTTACCTTGATAGTTTAAAACCACTCAGATTTAATGAATCTATGCTTTCATGGTTCAGATCAATTTTAAGCATTTAAAACAACATACAATTTTAAGCATGCAACCGCCACTCATACGATAATAGAATTTCTCATTTCGATATTTAGTATAACCTAACTAAAATCTATATATGTATTAGAATTTAATCTATATTAGCAAATATTTTCCTTATTTTTAAAAAACGGCTGTAACTCACGTCACTGTTGTCGGTGTATGCCCGACTAGTTTCGAACCCATACGGGGTCCTCAGTCATGACTCATGAGCTTGCTTATTCATGTAACGCAGTGTGAAGCAAACAGAATCGAAACGGCGTTAAACTATACTAAAGCCAAACTCGATGGAGAATGCACTATGAATGAAGGTAGAAATCACTAGTCAGGCACACTCCGACAACTATGACGTGAGTTTCATTTTAATATTCATATATATTATCCGTTCATATTTTATTTTATATTTTAATAATATAAAATTTTGGTTTAAATCTTCTTATGATACGTATGTTGCTTCTTAAACATTTTTCGATAAGAAAAGTTACATAACAACTGTAGTAAATCCCTTGCCAAGAAGAAAAACATGAACTTTGGTTTATCACATCACTTTTATCTTGAGTATAAATCGTTTGACAAGCTTTATTTTAGAGATAAATTGGTTTATTTACTTATTTTTTTCCTCGTTGGTCTAATGGCTGGCTTTTGTTAAGAAATATCGGGTTCGGAGTTGGGATGTTTTACAAAATAAGAGTTAAGTACCTACTGTGTTTTTGTCAAGATAATAAGTAGACCCGAAGAACAACATCGTTATTTAGATTGTAAATTTTATTAGTTTTTATTGTTACAACCCAGTAGGTAGCTGCATGAGAGTGAACAAGATAATCTATCGGTCCCGGTCATGATAGTGTTCATTCAAATAATCATAGTAAGCCTGCAACCCCACTCTCCTGAAACTGACCCGACTTTTTAGTTAGCGCTAGAAAAACATTGATGATGATGATGATGATGATGATGATGATGGTGATGATAGTTGCTGTGACTGCGAAATCATGCAAACGGGTCTCAGTCAGTACAACAAATGTTTTAATATGATGGCTGCCTTCAAGAAATGTCAGTCGAAAATATTTTCCAATAAGTCATTTAAAATGTTTGTATAATATAATTATATCTCCCTACAGTTTTTCTTTTGTTAAACAAAACGTGCCATAGTTAACCAAAATGTATCAACGTGTCTGTGACATAAATCCAGGCACTCGAGGCCAGTGGCGCGCTCTTAATTATCGTGTAATAATTCTCGTAATTATAATTTTGCCGGTGTTCGTAAAACACAATCATATATCCAAATCAAATAGTAACAATTGAGACATAAATTAAATTATAAAAAATAATTATGACCATAATTTAATGCTATATTTTTTGTTACAAACAGGTCCCGACACGAACTCTGATTATACAGATTGTTAATTTTTTTATGTTAAAAACGCCATCTATGTAAAAGATGTGTAACTATCTAGATGGCGAGACAACGTTGAAAACTGAGATGCGCAAGCGCGTACATACAAGTTAGCCAGATAATGTTATGAATCGCCGATAGATGGCTTCACTTGTATATTTGAAGGAATTTTATAAAACGGTTAAAAGTAATATCAGCTATTACAAATTAACTTACTACCATTTGTTACATATACATTATACTTCATAAAAAGTAATTATTAATTAAGTTACATATTTAAAAGGATAATAAAACACTTAATATTTTTATAGCAATTTTTCTTTTACAAAAGAATACATTAAGTCTAAATATCTTAATTTCTATACAAATTCTCAAGGTATGCTTAAAAACAAGTTAATTAAATTGAAGTACATAATTAAGTACTTTCAAGTCGCTAATGCTCTGTCGGTAGGTGTTTTACTTCATAAATACATCCATACGTAAATATCACAAGGAGCGCTCAACGAAGTAGCTGATAAGTTTGATAAGCACTCCTGTGTAATGTAATAATATTTCTTCCATCACTTCTTATCAATGTAAATGGAACGTCGAGTCGGTTGTGACATGAAGGAGTCGTCCTTAGCACTTGTCGGATTGTTTTATTTTTTTAAAATGACTACCCACGCTGTTGAAAGATACAAAATGTTCCATCAGCCTAATTGTTAGTGAAGTTTATCAGTAAAAGTGCCATTCTAAAGTGTTGATTTGTGATATGAAGTGGTTGTGAAATGTCTAATTGGCTAGACAGAGGTGGTCCGTCGGAAAGGCGCGCTCTTGTTGTCCCGCTCAAAGTGCCGCGGAGTTATGGCAGCGTGCTACCTTATTACCGTTTCATGAGAGAAGCGTTGAGCGATCCGATGGCGACTGAGGTGATTTTTTAATCATTTGCGCCATTGTATGAATTTATTGATGAATCATAAAGGCATGGTAACACATTTATGTTGTAATAAATACAATTATGATTAGAAAGTTAGTACGGAAATTTAGAAGATATGAAATGAACTCTTCTCACGTCTTCGATTGTAAAATCAATCATGTACACGAATAAATGGGCTCTAAGATAAAATATATTTGTTTGAAAATGTCTATTTATTCTTGTTTTCAACATAACAAAGTTATGATAATTAAAAGTGGATACCTGCCTTGATTTAAAAAGACATGACAACTCGTACGCCGGTTAAGGACGTAAGCTCGGTTAAAATAACCGCCCGGTTTACGTCCTGAACCGGCGTACGGGTTGTCGTGAACAGTAAATTTTATGTTTAGCTTATGTTAACCGTTGGTTATGATGTCCGAAATCTTGGTGCACACAGGCCTTATAGTAAAGTTATGTTAACCGTTGGTTATCAGAACTGAAATCTTGGTGCACACAGGCCTTAGAGAGCTCGTTAAGTCGGCGATCTCGGACATCATGATTAACTTTAGTGATCGTTGCTGAGTCATAATGTCACCTAAGCCTGCCAATACATATTGGCTCTATTTACAACGTGTCAGGAAAATACCCTATTAAGTCGTCAACCAGAAGTTAGGCAGAGAGAATACATGCCTAGAAAAAAATGAGCTTCCTAGGCCGAATCCTGAGGGAGATAATTATGATGACTTCCAAAGCTTAAAACTTTGAGGTAGCATCCCTAGCTAGATTTTTGACATTGAACTCTATCTTACATTTGACGTGTCTACAAAAATCGTTCCTTTGACGGCCTCGTAGTCAGGTGCTTGTAAGTAAGAAGGTAATGCAATTCATTTTAAAAATAATATTTTATTTAAATCGAAATAATACACAGAATTGTGTCAAACAGTTTGAGATAGGTATATCAGAACGTTTCGGGATTTTATACCATTTATCCAACACATTATAAAGCAATAATACATTGTACCTATTTAAGTATATACCTACCGCAGGGACGATCAAAATTGTCAAAACACTGAACAGATTTTTCGATAAAGAAACGCGAACGACATCTCAGCGGGCGAAATCGCTGGGCATCGCTAGTTATTCATAAGAAGCAATGTCAAAACATTCAAAACACGCGTATTAATTAAGTACGTTTCGTCTGTATTTTTTATCATGAATCAAATTAATGATACCATGTCTATTTGATTAGATTGATGCATACACTAATTAATTATTAAACACTAGTGGACCCCCGCAACTTCGTCCGCATGGACCTTCAACCATTCTCTAAAGTAACGGTACTGATTTTCGGAATACACAGTATTGGTTGTCTGGAAGAGATCGCTCATTAGCGATAAGACCGCCAATTGTACATTGTTTTTTTTTAAAGTTATTTTCTATTTGTAAGATTTTTATTATTTGGTGTACAATAAAGAGTAATTCATTCATTCATTCATTATACCCTAACTTGTAGTTTGAACTCTAATCGTGCCAAGTTTCATTTGAAATCATTTAGTACTTTCGTCGCGGCTACGTCCTTAGTGAAATTCAGTTGTTTTGGATTTTTTTTTTTCTTACGTCCGATCTTCATGAAACAAAGCCTGAAACCTTAATCCATCTTTGAAAACCATATGAATATCGCTCCAGTAGTTGTAAAGTGATGCCCGAACAGACAAAAATTAAAAAAAACTCTGTTTTGTTGTCTGTATCGAGTATGTACCTACTTTTAAAAAAAATTTTAATGTACAGAATTCACTGCATTACTATTTTGTTATATGTATACATTACAGGTTATCGTAAGACTCCTCGGTACAAAAAAGAGGTTTCGAAATTCGTAGAACTGTTTCTTCGAGATTCGAAGAACTTTATCTTTGAATCTCGCGTTTATTAATTTAACGGATTAACGTGGCATTGAAATCCATACGAGCAAAGTAGCTAAGTAATCAGTTCACCGAGATAGCGGTAAACTACATTATCTTACCATACTTTATGGGCCACGGGTAAATTATAGTGTAAGGAAACTAGAGTTATCGTGTGAACCTGTGTTTGAAGAAAAACAGTTTAATCCTAGCATCAACATCCAATATGTTTGCCAACTTTGTGCATAAATATGACCGTACGTCCAGTATTACGTTCATTGTTCACAGGAATTAATGTAATATAGGAACTTTGTATAAAATGTCGAACGATTAATAAATTATCGCATTTGTTAAAATCGCCGTGAATCGATTTTAACTCGATGACGTTTCGGCGAAAATGCTTCGTGCGGCCTCTTTTATACGAACTTACGGACAGGTACGGATGAATCGTATTTATTTTTTATCGATTAGTTTAGTTGATCTTAGTATTTAGCGCTATATCATCGTACATGTTTCTCTATAAGTTTAAATTAGATAAAATTAGTCACCAGAAAGTACCCAGTACAGAAAAATGGGAAAGCTTTTTTAATATTATACTTGTAGATGTATGTAATCTCGGATATGCCTAAAATTTAATATATTACCTAATTATTTAATCACATATTGTATAATGATTAATATAACATAATTATGTGTACTAATACACGTGTCGAGATGCAGTAAAGTCAAAGGTCAAGTCTTTGATAGAATATC
Source organism: Mycalesis mineus (assembly GCA_034621355.1). Taxonomy (NCBI): domain Eukaryota; kingdom Metazoa; phylum Arthropoda; class Insecta; order Lepidoptera; family Nymphalidae; genus Mycalesis; species Mycalesis mineus. Next base: position 11,795,763 of record CM067885.1, read on the forward strand.
AGCGATTTCATACAAATCCTTACTATTCAGAATAATATCTTAGAAATGACATTTTTAACATAACAAAAGCCCCTATAGTTTGTCCCCCATGTATGTAAAATAATTTTGAATGGCTATAATTATCACTCTATTACTTAGTTCTAGGCACGTAGAAAACAGCTCGTAAGTTTAATCAAATCGCCAATTAATGTTATCTATATATTAATGCATATCTATAAATCATTTGACACAGTATATATTAATATCTTGTAGCTTCTTTTTGGAAAAAATATTTCATATTGAAAGTTGTGCCATTAAAACGAAAGAAAACATGAATCATTCTTGTAAAACTGTCAAATTTTTGCTTACGAGTGAAGGACAGAGATAATATTCATCCGCTTTCACATACATGTCCTCTGTTTACGTTTATTCTATTGATGCCTGAGCCGCACTTTAGTCAAAATAGCCGGCACTATTACACATTTCGCTTTCCTGAAAAAAGTTTATTAGTCTAGACTCTAGAACCTTAGACGCTTGAATGCTACTCCTATAAACCCACGGTACAGCGCTGCTGGCGCTGCTGATTTACCTCTTGGTATGTACAAAACTTGCCAATTACCATTTACTATTCAAATTCTCTTATTCCAACATATTTACGGAACGTATTCGCCGCAGGTACGGAGCTTTTTCGACATTTTCAATTTATTCATATAGCTGATAACTTAATGGCGATTTTTATGACTGGATAGGTATCTATTGATTAGAAAAAACAAAGCAATTATATTTTTCTTCGTCAATTTTTTAATCCAGCGTGAATGTTAATCTTTAAATGTACTATAGATTCATTACATAACTATACTCCTATTAAGGTTTTTTGTGTGTGGTTCTTTAGATGGTTCTGATTTACAATTTAATCACAGGTAAGTCCAATTAAGGTTCCGACAGGATAAAGTTTGTATTGAATTTGAAGTGAAAACTTTTTTAAGAGTGATCAAAAATCTTAGAATTCGCGTCATCGTCACCGAACGCTTTCCGTTGAGCACTTTTAGGGTAAACAAAAATTATAGAACTCGCGTCATCGTCAACGAACTCTTTCCGTTGAGCACTTTTAGGGTAAACAAAAATTATAGAACTCGCGTCATCGTCACCGAACGCTTTCCGTTGAGCACTTTTAGGGTAAACAAAAATTATAGAACTCGCGTCATCGTCAACGAACTCTTTCCGTTGAGCACTTTTAGGGTAAACAAAAATTATAGAACTCGCGTCATCGTCACCGAACGCTTTCCGTTGAGCACTTTTAGGGTAAACAAAAATTATAGAATTCGAGTCATCGTCACCGAACTCTTTTTGTTAAGCACTTTTAGGGTGAACAAAAATTATGGAACTCGGGTCAACGTCACCGAACTCTTTTTATTGAGCACTTTTAGGGTGAACAAAAATTATGGAACTCGGGTCAACGTCACCGAACTCTTTTTATTGAGCACTTTTAGGGTGAACAAAAATTATGGAACTCGGGTCAACGTCACCAAACTCTTTTTGTTGAGCAATTTTAGGGTGAACAAAAATTATGGAACTCGGGTCAACGTCACCGAACTCTTTCCGTTGGACACTTTTGGGTAAACAAAAATTATGGAACTCGGGTCAACGTCATCAAACTCTTTCCGTTGAGCACTTTTTGGGTAAACAAAAATTATGGAACTAGCGTCGTCGTCACTGAACGCTTTCCATAAGCTATATATGTGTATACTGTGTATGTACTCTTATTTATTTTCCTTTCTATCGGCAGTCGCCAAAGATTGCCCCGTAATTTTGTTTACACTTATCATATCGGAAGAAATAGACTTCTATGTTTCTTACACGCTGTGATAACAACATAATAATAATAATCTTATCATTGGTGACGTTACAACAGTTCATCCTAATGTTGAAAGTTATTAGAAAATACTAAAACATTTAACGATATTTTAATGAAACCTAACAGAGATTTCACTTTCGAAAAATCAAAAATAAAATCTGAATAAATATCCTTATAAATAATATTTCTCACAAACTTTTATTTAACTTGCCATGTATGTATGTAAATATGTAAGTTAAGTTAGAAATCTTACAGCTAAATTTTCAAGCAGATATCTTTAACCGATTGAGTTTTAATATGCGTGTATGTGGTCAGTTCGGGTAACGATGCATGGTTAACTGTGTGACGTCATTCAAAATACAACAAGCGCAAGTAGAAGCTTGTTTTTGTTGTTTTTAAATGAAAAAAACAAATGAATCGTCTTTGAAAAACTGATCACATTTTTACTTACGAGATATTACGACAGAGATAATAATCGTTTGCTTTTACATATCGGTTCTATGTTTACTATAATCTTTAGATCATTTGTTTTGTTGGTTATTATTTACGTTCTATGATTAATATTGTTGATATGTCAGGTACATATAATTAATTATTTATTTTTACAAATATAAATAAAAATAATTAATTAATGTACAATTCATTAATTATTTTTATTTAAAAGCTTTACTTTTATTACGTGCGGGTACATTGATGCGGAATTTTATAAATTGTTTAAAAATCCAAATAAAATTATCTCCATTTTGTAAAGTCAGTGAATAATATTGTTTTCGTGTCGAGTGGTCACAGTATCGCGACTGGACGGATTCCTGCATCCCCGTTATTCTTTTTATCCTGATTGCATTGCGGATCTTCACCTCTATTCCTTTTGCTTTATCTCCCTACGACTTGTTACGAGTAACTAGATCCTGCCAACTGGTTATTACGAACACAATAGTTATTTATGAAGTAAGCATTATCGCTAACCGCACACTTACGTCGCTCGAGTTCAACGAGGTCTTAATAGTGAACCGATTCTGAGAATATACCACTGTATTTCGTTAAATATCTTAATTAGAGCTTTTAAACGGATCCCAACATTTACTGAAAGCGTTAATTTATCAATCTTAGAGCCTCCGTCTATGAATGATCTGATTTAATTAATTAGTTTGTTTTACACTTTATTCCATACAGAAATTATAGAACTTTTTTCCTATTCTTTATTGTAAAATCTTAAATCCTATACTAAAGCCAAACTCGATTGAGAATGCTTGTCAACAAACAAATTTAAAATAAAGGTAGAAGATTAAACACATTTTATGCCTAGTAAAATTAAAATTATGTTTTGTTTTTTTATAAAATTCTATTTAAATGATATTTAATATATTAATTAGTTTTAAGCTTACTAATCTAATTTATTGTCATAAATTCGTCAATAACAAGTTAATTAGTGATTTCTATCTTAATTTTTAATTTGTTTGTTGACAAGCATTCTCAATCGAGTTTGGCTTTAGTATATGTTCTCGTATGTATAATTAAAATTTTTCATTTATTTTTAATCGAGACAGCGTTAAAAACAGTGTGTGTCTTCCAATGTATATATAATATTATTTCTATAAATATAATATTATGTTATCAATCTAGTCTTTTCAGTTATTTGGTCTTTCAATACAATTAAATAATCCTAACACAGAACTAAGCATTCAAGGAAAACAGTGTTGCCAAATCAATTGTATCCTACTTTATAGACTTCTCACGTGGGCCAGCCAGTTGACGAAATCTATTTTTTTTTTTCACAAAAAAGTCCTAATGGATACTAACAATTTCCTTATGTCTATTTTTTGGGATTTTCCCATGCTCAATTGAAATAACACACTATATAAATACCTAAAATTCCTAATCATTTTAATTTTTTTATGACTCGTCAAAACTTGTATGAATGACATTTAGCTCTACGATTATTTATTTATTCGTAGGATTATTGTATTGAATAATTCAAAACTAGGGATGGATATAATATGTATAATATAGTTAAGGGTAAGCAGATACTTATACTTTATCTCAACTTTTGTAATTTGAAAATTGTACAATGGTGTTACTAAAATAAAAAAAAATATAATTATAACTCTTGACAAGTCTATTGTTCCTCCACTTTGTTATATTTTTGTACGTTAGGATTAACACCCAATTATCTATTATGTAAGTTCACTTTATTTAATAAGTAGGTAAACTACTCGTGTATACACCTAAGTGCTTAATAAATATTTTTGTTTTAATTAAATATTTATTCATTTTATTTTTATACAGCTTTTTATTTCAATTTAAGCTTACGATTTACCTTATATGCTTATGAAATGGCTATTATCTAAATGGTCATCTGGTCGGCGGGGAGCATCTCGCGCCGGCGGCCGGCAGCTGCCCGCGCGCGTCCGCTCGCACAGTGTGTCCGGACACCGAGCGACATGCTGCCCTCCGAGCGAATCGTACATCGCACCGCCTCTGCGCTCTTCAAGCGGTTATCGTCATCCGCCTACAGTACCTATTCTCTAGTACGTATCCGTCCGCGTTCATTCATCGCGCCCGCCCGCCGCCCGCCCTCGCTACGCCGCGCTCTAAATAGTGTCCGCCCATCGTGAGCACGAGAGACGGTTCACAGTACGAGTGTCTCAGTTAGTCACTACGCTCGCAAATCTGTCACGGGACGCATCGCGGGACGCTCGTCGTACTATGCGTGACGGCGCGACATGTCCCGAGAGCCTCAGTTGCCCGACACAAAGAATAGTGACAATGAATACGTCCACATTCGCTGTCTCATTGCAAACATACACAAACCGAGAAATGTGTCCAGGCCGCCCGCGTGTCCCGAAGCGCCGCTGGAGGTGGTCCGGGAGTCGCCGACGTCGTCGGACACGGACCAGAGTCGCACGGAGTCGGCCCTGTCCGACGTCTCCGAGAAGCCTGACGTGTCGGAGGTCAGCAGCGCAGAAGAGGGAGCGCCGCCGCCTCGTCCAAAGAGTAACAGCTTTGCGGGCGCGATGTTGGCGCCCCCGCTGCCGAAGCGGCGGCGGATCTCGTTTCTGCACCTCAATATCGGGAATGGAAACGAACATGTAGGGCCGTTGTCTGCAGGGCCTCACCTCAACGTGCCTCGGTTCACCGTGACGGCGCCTCCCGGGGAGCAGCGGCGCCTCAGTCATGGCTTCCCGTTCCATGGATTCGCTCTTCGTCGGCACTCGAACACGGTCTGCGTCAAACTTACTAGTGTTGCCGTTAGACATGAATAACAATGCGAGTTTGACAACATTTTGCGGGCACTACATGGAACTAACTTAGCATGTCTCGTGAGCTGGATGACTTTAAAATGCAAATGGCACGAATGTTTGAATGAATTTTAATTTATAACATTAGGAATAACTAATGCCGAATCAAAACTGTTGGTTAACTATGACATTTATAGGTAGCTAGTGCGAATAATAATTGCATACGAGTGTAATCTTTGTTATCAACAAAGTGGCGATACAGTCGAGAATCTATCTAATATGGGATTAAAATTAATGCCCGGTATTTGCTCGATGTGATATTACCACGAGGACATTCGGCATAACGCATGAAATAATAATAAAAAATATCAACAATAAAAACGTCACAACCGTAAACACCGTAGTACATGCGCCGTTCATAGTTGTTTAGTGATATCTCATGTTATCAGTCTATCTACCTATACTTATTAATATTCATTATACACATTGTGAATTGTGCAGTGTTAACGTCGACTTACCGTAGTGTGTTTTACTATAAAATATTTTCTAGTCTTAATATCAGTGACCTAGAAATGTTGCGCTGGAGTTTGCAAGTGTCCGAGGTTTTGGTTTTTTCTATTAACTAATTTTAATTTTTAATATGCTTAGTATTAGCACCAAACGAATACGTTTTGTCTACTAACTGTTGATTATAATTGCATGGTTTGTTATTTTATGCTTACTCATTTACTTTGAAATTGATTTAGAGACAGAAGGTATTATTTCGAAAATATTTTTTTTATTGATACCTTATATTTAACTGCTGAGTGACATTTGTAACATAGATTCTTGACTCATTTCGTGACGTTAGTAGAGTTAGCAGAAAAACAATTATAGAGGAAAAAATATTGTAAAATGTGCCTATTTTATCGTAATTTTTATCTGATAATACAATTTACCACTACGAAAGGGAAAAGTAAAAAAAATACGCTTACAATCAATAAAGTCGTTCTACGTTACTTAATTTAAATTGTAAAAACATAGATATGTTATTATTAGGATATTCTCAGCATAATTATATTTATTTAAAAAAAAAGTTCTTACAAACCTCAGTTTACGGAGTTTTCATCCGCTTTCAGAGATTTTCACGGTCTTTAGAAATTTGAAATTACCATTTTAATGATTCACCTAATTTCTAAAAGTATCTGATATGAGTCAAGTATAATTAAAGGCTAAGAAAAATAAATACGAGTAAGAATGTGTGTTACTACTATTAGTAGAACTACTAGAGCAGTTAGTAGTACTTGACCGGCTTTAGCTTGAGCATCAAAAATTGCTCATTCACTGAAGAGAACTCCTTCAGTCAAGTCTTTATTTGTTGATAAGAGATAATGCTTCGCTGAACCATTACTTATCTCGCACTTATTCACATAACTATCGTATATCTATAAGTGGCGTGCGGTAGCGATCTGATTAGAGTAAGCTATCATCTCAGTGATGATACATGATTTAGAGATCTTATATTATGTATGATATTGCGTTTAATTTAATTGTTTCAAATCTAAAAAATGTTTTATTTTAATTTAAAATTAAAAGTAAGACAATATATTTCTTTTCTCATGGTAGTTTTTAATTAACTGATACTGAACTTAATAACTCTTAGATCAACGTGGTTAAACTTCTATATAAAAACTAAAGATTTCAACGAGCCACGATTTGAAGTAACAATAATCGAGGCACATATATAATCAAAGATGACGATAGACGTTGGGGTTCGAAGGTGCTAGAATAGAAACCCCGCACTGACGAGTCGCAGGGAGTCTCTAGATTCAGGTGGCCCAAGACTTTTATAAAAAGCTCATGACCAGCAATGGACAAATGCAAGTCCATTGCTGGACATGAGCTTTTTATAAAAGTGATGTGATGTGATGATGATGACATTCAAACTAGCAAACACGAATTAAAAAAATATTAATTATCATAATGAATCTTACTTGTAGCTCTTATTCATCCTACATACACCATAATGAGTTGGAAATCGTCCAGCACTAAGCCATTAATTGGAATGATCATGTGATGTTTCTTACAGAGCCTCCATCGCAGCGAGTCGATGGTGTCCCTGGCGTGCTTCAAGACTCTATCTCAACTGGTGAACAATGATGGCAACGAGCTGCAGAACTACCTCGCTTCCAACAGAAACATCAACATTGACGACAGGGACGAAGTGAGTGTTTGTCTTAATAAATATTTATCAAATAGGTTGCTTATCAAGTTTTTATTTAAGGTATTCGAAAATCGAAACTAATTGCGTTTACTATTACCCTTTAATTAGAAAGGTGTCGTGGGTGTAAGCTCCATATTATCCCCTCTCCTATAAGAAGCCTTAGCCAATGATGGAGATGATGAAAATTTTGTATGTTTATGTAATTTATTTATCCTTTAGAATGTTATCGACAAACAATTTAAAAACCTTATTATACTCAACACTTTCCACTAAAAAACTTGTAGCCCGATTAGAGTTTGTATTTTATTTGCAGCCGGTATATATATATGCAAAGGTGTATTTTACACGAACTTAGGCTCTAAATTAACATCAAGTGAACTGCAGACATCGCCAACTTAATCGTTAGGCTGTTATATAAATTTAATCAAAAGAAAAGTTAATTTCTATCTTGAGATTGTAAAGTTTACCTAATCAAAGTTACCGTGATAGATCAATAATTTGCTAAGCTAAAGTGGCAATGTGCGGGATCCATTGATCCAAGGTCGTTACCAGAAAATACTATGTAGGATGGCTCGCCACTAATTTGACGGAAGACATCAAATAGTTTGCAAGGAGCTGCTGGTTGTCTACAACTGGCAGTTGCCTACAACCAGCAGCTCCTCAGCTACAGGTCCAAGGTCCAAGATTTCCAGCAGTGGAATTGGCTGATAGTGATGATGACGATACAAATCTTTTGAAACAAATGTGTGTTAATTAATACAGAATGGCACAACAGCGCTCATGTGCGCTAGCGAGAGCGGACGCGTGGCGGCCGTGCGACTGCTGCTGGGCGCGAGCGCGGACGCGTGCGCGGCGGACAACGATGGCTGGACCTCGCTCGCGTTCGCGGCGCGCGGCGGACACCTCGCGATCGTGCAAGAGTTGCTCGAAGCGGGCGCACTAGTTGATTCCAGAGATTGTGTAAGTGAGAAATGATGCATTAATGGTACAATAGCGCTCATGTACGCAACCGAGAGCGCGCGCGTCGCGGCCGTGCAGCTACTGCAGGGCGCAAGTACGGATCGTGCAAGAGATGCTCAACTTCAACATACAACTACAACTACCTTCAACAATAGCGGTAAACTACCGTCAACAACAGCGGCAGAATAAAAAAATACCGCCCTCTAGTTGCGGTGGTTTGAAACAATCAAGCAACCTCAGGAGATAATGACTCTACAACATTCACTTGCGATGTCAACATCTCCTGCAGATGCTCTGGTTTCGGAGTGAAACGTATGTTGAGTGTTTTCTGTCGGATCTCGGCAACTTTAACGCTAAGCTAGGAGTCGTCGATTTTACGTAGAAAAAAGGTTCGAATAATCGAGTTTTTATAGCAGTTAAATTAATATAATCGTTGCAAACAATCTAAAATCCCAGTTTTTTTTATTATACCGCGTCATAATTTTAATATCCTGCGGTTTTAAGCATATCACTAATATTAATTAATTAGCTGCTTTAATATAAAATCTCTTTTAGCAGTTCCCACGCAGTACAATTATTTAATTGCCATTGGATACGTGACTAAACATCAAACATATCCAGCAACGATTAAAAAAAATTTAAACCATTTCTAGATGTGTCTATAACTCACGTTATATAATTCAATTCATTTATCAAGTCATTTACTTAGTAAAACTCATATTAAAACGTGCCTTCATATTATAAAAGCACTTAAAGATGCATTTAGATTTATTTAATTTTGAACGTATAAAAAAAGTAATGAATAAATATTCCATGATTTAGGGGTAATCCCTGGTATTCGTCATAATAATACGTAAAAGATGACGTAGAACACATCGTCCTCGTATTAAGCAAAACAAAATTTACATATAAAATGCACAATTGCAAGAGGTGACTCAAATAGCAATAGTGGAGCAATGACCAACTGTATTCTGGACTGTGCACCCAAATTTTGTATATTTATAGTTGTGGTGGATCGCTGCCAAGAAATCAACGACAATCCCACATTCTTAAATCCGGTTAAAATGTATACGTGTGCAGTTTGTTGGGGGACTTCTTTCATGAATAACGCGTGTATTTATAGATACTGATTACCATCTGTTCTCGTCTAATAGACGTAATGTAGCGTGATGGGGCGTAATTACTAGGGCAACTTCTGGCACGGTACACTGCAGGCTTTTCACGATAACGAGATGATACGCTCAGGTAAAATAAAATTTCTAAGCTATTATTCAACGGGAATAATAATCCCGTTCAATTATAGGTCAGATATTTATTCAGGTGAAACATTTTTAAACAAGCTCTTAGGGTAGGCATTAATTGCAAGGTTATTTTTTGGTCATATACTTATTTTGTCCATCATTTGCAAAAAGGGGTTAAAACCTGATGAGGCAAGGATCACACCCTCGCCTACCGCGCAAGCGAGTTACAAGAAAGGTTACAAGGAAGAAAGGCTGGTAGGTATTATGAGGCTCCAGGGATCGGGTGAAGGGTACGGGCCTCGAGCATGCTTCATTACTCGGGTCAGGTGCGGGGGAAGTTGTCTCCCCCGGTAAATATACAAAGCTGAGGCTTTTCATCCTATAGGGCCAGAAAGCAGTTTATTATGATAGCGGTTTAAGTGTGCAATTGCACCGCCTGAAGCAGTGTTAATGTGTAAGCTGGGCTTTGATGAATTAGGGTTATAGGCCCATTAAATAGCGCCATAAAAATAGTCAAATAACGTCTTCAAACCAAACCAGAGGTAGAATATACAATCATAAAATGTGGCGTGATCTTTACACACACGTGTAGAAATAAACTCGAAATTCACGTGTGAATTATTATAACACGAATTTATATTAATTTAAACATGATTCCTGTTTCATAAATTCCGCTTTATATTATTCCCTTGAATCAATAGACGTAATAAAGTGTTAATGTATTCCGAATATCAGACGTCTGTGATAACATCATAAACAAAACGATGTGTCACGTCGGTCTGTAGAGTTACCAGGTTAAAATATGAGAATTTCGGAATAATAGTTTTTTTTACTTTTCTGTCCACAATAATTAAGTGATAATAATATGACGAGATAAGTTTCTTGTATGAGAACGGCAGTTTCATTCAAATTCGTTTATTTCTAGTAGGCTTAGTTTACAAGCAAATGAAACGTCAAGTTACAGCACACCCTTTCAAAAACCATATTTTATCCATAGTGGCTAAAGTTTCGAAATTGTAACTGCCACATTGCCACTTGGTTAGCTAGTTTGGCTGAGGATAAACCCTAGGGATCTCTTATTAGAGATTAGACTCAATCGAGTCTTGGGTTACGCTAACATAAAAATAAGTCACTGAGTTTTTGTTCTAACTTAGTCTAAAGAAGAAAGAGTAATCTACAAACATTTTGACGGCCGAGTGGCGCAGTGAGTAGTGACTCTGCTTCTGCGTCCTAGGCCGTGGGTTCGATTCGATGGTGATAATTGTATGGTAAAAAGTCAAAAAATCATAATATACACCTCGACTGTGAACCGGCAATATGTCCCATCTCATGTGACATCACATAATGAGATAGGACATATTGCAAAATTCACCGTCAATCTGCATAGAGCTCAAAATCGATGGGTGTAACGGTAAAAGGTGCAGTTAAAGAAATTTTATGACAGCGTATTTCTCTGCAAAGGGACTATATTAATATTGTGGGTAGTCATAAAATACATTTCTAATAAAGTATGTTTTGAGTTCAACGCCTTTGTATTACTTTCTCATTACAGGTTTTAAGATCCACGCAGTTGGAGCCGAATCGCCCAACGTAAAAACCTGATATGATTATGAAGCTTAATATATGGATCTTTTTTATTTCGCCTTAAAATGTTGCATCTAAATGCTAAGCTGTGGCTATATTATTACCTTTTTCTGGGTTTTTCGAAAGAGATACGGTCTTATTTTAGTTAAGGACTTATCCAAACGTACCAGTTATTTGGTAACCCTATGAATATACTCGCCGTTTTACCCACGAGTGACGTAGTATTTATTGTGTTTATGTTAAATTTTCATAAATTAGCCATATAACGTGTATTGTTATTGATATATATATTTTTTTAATTTTATTGGCGAACACAAATAATGACGCAATGTAATAAAGTGAACACGTCAGGAGTAGCTTTCCATCTCAAATGAACGAGACACAATAGCATTTGTTTTATAACGAGCCTTTGCAACAACGTGACCTTTTTCACCGAGATTGAGTTAATGAAAGGCTATTTTATTTCTTGGCTTCACCAAGTATACTTTTTGCAATTCACGAAGGCGAGTGAGCTCTACTCGTGGTTGACCGTGTATATGTACATTTCCTTAGTGTGCCTGACGGAGCGATCAGTTGGGACCGAAACGTCGCAACGGTGACGTTGTAGTAAATTTCGCGGCCGTGGCAATAAACTTCGTAGCCACGAAGGACTGTCAATAAGCGTCGTGGAAACAACAAGCACAACGACGTTTCGGTCCCAACTGATCGCTCCGACACTCACGCACACTACGGCAATGTACATATAAACCTTCGTGAATTGCAACAAGTATACGTGAAAATTGGGGTGGGCTATGAAGACTCCTTTCGGTTGCAGTTGCAGTTTTTTTTATATTAATAATCGGACCAAACCTATGGCCTACTTGACGGGGTGTGTAAAATTATCGCCTATAAAAAAGTAACCTTCGCAGGGCAAACATGGACCATGTTCCAAAGTACTGTCCTGTGCCCATCAACCTGAGACGTTGTGGTTAAGTTACATGAGCTTGTAAATACAACGGCAACTATAGATACTTAGGATACAATATGGCTGACATATTCATGTTAAAAAAGAGTCCCTTGAGATTTTTAGATAATAAAGAAGAACTATAACTTCTCTTCAAATCGGAAAAGTTCAACTGTTCTTAAGCATGTTGAGGTAGGGCGAAAAAGGTAGTATAAAAAGGCTTTAATATCTGAAATATTACAATCAGCGATCAAGATTAAACTGTTGCTGTGATCTTTGTTTATAATTTTTTTTTGTTACAGGGTGGATGGACACCTCTCATGTGGGCCTCATACAAAGGCCACGAAGAAATAGTTGCTTTGCTACTGGGGAAAGGGGCAGATGTACATGCTCACGGCAATTATAATATTAAGTTAGTAACATTATTCTTTACACAAATATGTTTATTTTTTATCATTTAATAAGTTAGTCCTTGACTGTCATTACACCCGATGGTAAGTTTTCTGGCTGGTGGGAGGCTTTCGCCGTGGCTAGTTACCACTCTACCGACAGAGACGTACCGCCAAGCGATTCAGCGTTCCGGTACGATGACGTGTAGAAACCGTAAAAACCGAAACTGGTGTGGATTTCATCCTACTCCTAACAAGTTAGCCCGCTTCCATCTTAGATTGCATCATCACTTAACATCAGGTGTGATAGCAGTCAGGGGCCAACTTGTAGTTGATAAAAAAAAAAGTGATGCTACAATGTAAAACGGAAACGGGCTAACTTGTTAGTAGGATGAAATCCACACCAGTTTCGGTTTCTACACGACATCGTATTAACTGTATGTGATAACTACGATCAGAAAATCTTGAAAAAAAATATAGCTCGTAAAACATCAGGAAATAACTCAATAGATTTGAAATGATCAATATAAAAAAATATGATTATGGATTTTTCAGCACAAAAAGAATTGCAACAAAAACGTCCCAACTCCTGTTACTCTACCTACTGTTTATAATTTCCCTTTACGCCTGATTTAGGAGCCCGCGCGTTAGTTTTAGCAAAGACGCCCGCTTGGCGGTTTTTTCTAGACACGTTTTGTGAAAAACAACGTTTTATAGAATAATAAGTAAATAATCATTTAAGAACATTTTTTTAACCAAAAAACATATCATAATTTAACAGAAGTTTCTGCAACTATTAACTAGCAAACCACCCATATTCCGACCTCCGCACTCACAAACAGTTATCATAGAGGTTAAAAAGAACTTGCCTTCTTAACCTCATCTTGAGATCATGTAGTAAAATATTTTTGACGTGACAACGTCTTGTAATTCGATAGAGCCGGCTGCACGCACGAAAAAACATGACGTCATGCGTCGTTACCTCGCTTTGAGGCGTTCCATGAAAGGCTTGAAGTGCAAGCGAGAGCGCGGAACGAGCGACAAAGAAGCACAATCGGCCTTTGCGTTCGGCAGCGTTCAACATCCGTCCATAAATTAATATATTTATTATAAATTTATAAAATCAAAATCAATTATTTTATTAATTTAAATTAATATTTATAAAAATATACTTAAATTAAAAATTTTAATAACCAATTAAATGCTACCATTCCATCAGTATTTTCTTAAGACATTGTCACGTTCAACTATCGTCAGTAAACCGACTTTACAGACAACCAATTTTTTATTTTGTTTATTATTCCTCGAACTTGAAGTCTTTAAATTGCAAGGAAATAAATAATGTTAATCATTATAATAAAAAATAATAAACTTGTTTGTTAGTGTGTGTGTGAATATCGTCGAAGAGTGTATAGAATCGTAATGCTGTCATGACTGCAATTTATCTTTAAATTTATATGGTATTCATTCTTTAAATACACAACTCATCAAATGAATGCATCTCAACCACTAAATAACTTAGTACAATATTTAATATGCAATTTACAAGACCGGTTTATGTATGTTTGACACTATTACTGAGGGGTAAAATGGTTTAAAATTCTATTGTATACCAACAGCAGCAAGCAGACTTTATCGGTCTGGAATTAGTTTTTAAATAATAGAATTAAAAATAATAAAAAGTTATCTCAAAGTAATATTTTAGATAACTTTTTATCGTATACTTTAATCCATCTTAATATTATACTTAAAACCGCAATATAATCGGTTCAGCAGTTTCGGATATTAGCATGAAACTTATAAAACATATAAACAAATAAACAACAAAACAATCATGAAACATATAAAAAAACTAAAATTTTAAATATTAATCAATATCCTGTATGTCCTATCCTATCTTTTGTCATCTAATTGGTGATTGGTTTATAAGCATATAGACTAGCATCTCACTGCGTCTTTGTGTAAAATAATCTTTTACTAAAATAAAAGGTGACGTAATTCTTTGTTAATCTAGGACATCGTCAAAAATGTATAACAAACCACAACCAAAAACATGCTTTCACATTTAAGTCAAAAATCAAATAAAGACTTTCTTTATTCAAATAGATAGGCCCATAACGGAACCTTTTATGTTATTGTACATAATTTTGACTTCGTTTTGGGGCGTTAGTCATGGTGATAATCTTTTTTAGGATACATATAAGTTTGACTACTAATAAAAAAATAAGCCTATTGCACTAATTGGTAATTTCATTTTGGTTTTTTTATATATTACATTAGGTAACATTTGGCCGGCAATCATGCCTGATGTTAAAGACAGATGCATCATGGTGTAAACGCGCTTGCCTAGAAGATACATATTTACATTTGACTTCAAGATACGCTGTATGTAGGAGAACAATCAAATGTTGGCAAGGGGATGCCAAATCTATACAATGCGGGGCAGGTTTTTTTAAGCGTTCATGGGATATCGACTACGTAAACGTCAGATTGAACTTGGTTGGAACAAAACTTGGCAGTCCTTTGGTAAAAAGGCTTAGGCAGAACTAGCCGTAGATAAAAGAAATCCCTAGCACGGTTTCCGAAACTAATCTCGAACAAAATATAACAAAGGCATCTTTTTTATTTTACGATAACGGAGCTGGACTCCTATCAGAATGGTGCAGAACTTTTAAAGTATTGTTTATGTACATCTAACACTTCTCGTCTATTTTGGTCATATTAAAAAATATGTGGCTATTTTTAAGAGAAATTAAGTTACAATCTAAGATGAGCATAATTGCTGCAGTTCCCTAGTATGGGCGGCGGGCAGACGGCACAGCGGCGTGGTGGCGCGACTGCTGGCAGCGGGTGCGCGCCCAAACTCGTGCGACAAATACGCTACGTCCGCGCTCACGTGGGCGGCGCGCGCAGGCGACACGGCGTCATGCGCGGCGCTGCTGCGTGCAGGTGCCGACGCAGGCCACACACGGTAACTATTTCCTAAACCCCATCGCAACAATGCCTGCATGTCTGCTGGACGCAATAATACGCTGAATGCCGCTTTTGCAGGCCACACACGGTAACATGATGTGTGGGCGCGTCCTGCGCGGCGCTGCTGCATGTCGGCCCAGACGCCAATAATACTGCTGAATGCCGCTTTTGCAGGCCACTCACGGTAACTATTTCCTAAACCCCAACGCAACAGAAGCCTCTTATTAGTACATGATGTGTTGGCGCGTCCTGCGCGGCGCTGCTGCATGTCGGCCCAGACGCCAATAATACTGCTGAATGCCGCTTTTGCAGGCCACTCACGGTAACTGGTTCCAAACCCTCGAACATAAATTTGTAAAGTATATTTAAGACTCATACGTACGCTCCGTTCACGCCGACGCGGGATAAACGCCGTCCAACGCAGCGCTGTTGCAAAAATGGCATATTTTTTACCTTGCTCAGTGTGGATCAAATCTTGATACTTTAATTTGAACCACTTGCGGATCTCCTCCGGTGATGATAATACAGTAACCACTATTTTACCAGAAAGTATTTGAATCGTTCAATTGCATTTACAAACTCGGGTAGAAAATGTTTGTTTTCGTAATGTGATCTTAGCCATGCTCCAGATAAACAACATACATAGTTGACGGCGTAACGACAGACACATTGTGTAGGACAGTTGGTCGGCAGCCAAACATCCGTCTCATTGTGACTGAAATACTTAAAATTATAATATCCTTTGTATTTCTTCTGAAAACCGTATACGTGCGTACCGGAAACACACGCATGGAGACATTTATCGGTATAGCAAAGAAAGAGCTGGTCTGTTATATGGATTTCGACTTAACATTAATCGGGCCATCTGCATGTTCGTCAATTAGCACTTTAAAATTAATTGAGATAGGTAGTTGATACATGACCCGCGGATAGCGCTCTGTCATTACCAATGGATTTATAATTCCATTGATATAGTATTATAGTAGGCAAATATAAAAAAATGTAGAATATGCGATGCTACGTGTGTATTGCTCAATAGCAGTCGACCGACGTAAGCTTGAAATAATTTAAAATCATTTGTATGTAATGCGATACAGTTTATTGTTTAAAAAACTGACATCTCATTGTCACTGAAAGATTTAAATGTTAATAATAGTTTTAAAATATAAAATATTATGTTATTATGCAAATATTTCCTTATTTTTTATTTTCTTACATAATCAGGCATTAGTTCCTCTAGTACACCAATAGATTTACGCAAAATATACATGTTTTTTTGCACTAATGTATGTACTTAGTTTATATGAAGTTAAAAAATTATTCCTACAAGATAGCAGGTGAAAGACATTTTGTTAAATAAGTACCTATACATTTTGAAATTTGACATTTTATATTTAAGAATACATTTAATATTTCGCGTAAACTAGTATAGTTAATTTTCTGGTACATAAATTAATGAATAAATTTAAATTAACAAGCCTTCTAATTAGGAACATGCGCAATTTTTTAATATTTTAACATAAATGTTACTAAAGTCTCATTCTGCTTACGTGTCTCCTGACAATCACATTTACTTGTGGTTTTATATTATTCTCAACATTATTGCAGGTATAAGATTATTCATTTATTTATTTTGGAATCTAAGTCATTATAATGTATATATTCAACATGAATATATTATTATCACTTTATAATTAAAATACTTTTACTTTGTACATTGTATTATTAGTATTTTTTTCAGATTATAATCTATATCTGTTCCACCAGAACCACTAGTATTTTTAAAGAGGTTTTTTTTAAAAGTTTGGGAACTTCTGATTTAGATCTATTCAACCGGTCTGGAGTTATACTTGTAATTGATGTAATTAACCAGACTTCGTTTTATATACATACGTCACCATAATACTGTAAAAACTTTTAGTTTGTGGTATATCAAACGAATAAACTTTCAATAGATTGTAAATACTAAAATTTATTAACAATACAATCAAGTTTGAAATCTTAAAGTGACATGTATTATAAGATTATTTTTTGTTTTAGGTAACCATTTAGAAATCGTCCAAATGTTGTTAGAACATAAGCCTAACGTGAATGCCTTAGACAAGGACGGGTGCACCGCGCTCGCCATCGCGTGTAAGGAGGGCTTCTACGATGTGGCCTTAGCTTTAATTAATTCAGGAGCCTATATTAACGTCCAGGTAAATATTCAATGTTTTTCCAACTCTATTATAATTATCTTAAAGCACCAAGCCTCCTATAAGATATAGGAGAAGAGGAGATATTATATACTCTTGGAACGAGTACTATCATTAAAAATGTTAATTTAAAATTACCAAGGCTAAAAGATTAACGTGCTCAGACGCACGTGACTGTAACACTATCAACTTGCCAACTGCATGCTTAGAACTTATTAAAAATTTGAAACAGTTGAAACAAAAAAGAAAAACTCAGTATCATATTATAGCCTGAACCACAACTAGATTCAGGCTATAACATAATACTTAGTTTTTCTTTCTTTCTCTCCAACTCGAATCTAGGTCTTCGTTATGCCAACTCTCATAGGCTAACCACTGGACGAAGAGTCAGTTAGTTAGTATCAAGTAGCCCATATCTTTCACTCGCATGAATATCTTAGTATTTTTTCTACTTTCCTAGTTCATTACGGTAAATTTTGACTTTACAATGTGCGATTTTGGGTCAGATTTTACTATTACAGTGATTCTCAACCAATGTGCCGCGGCACTTTTGTGTGCCGCCAAATTTCAAAAGTGTGCCGCCTAATTTTGCAAATATATAATAATGTTAATATTATTAAATTATATTATTTAAAAAGAAAAATATTATTAACATGTGAATATATATTTAAATCCACAAAAAATAAATTATTTTATTATTTGCTTACCAAATTTGTGATTCACTTTGCGTCGCATTTTTCAGGATCGCATTAGTGACGCGGGGTCTTGGTGTATTTAAAATTTTTGTCATAATTTATTTATGCAGTATGTTGTAGTAAGTAAATAATTTTTATTTTTTCTTTGTGTGCCGCCAAATTTTGAAATCATTAAATGTGTGCCGCAACAAGAAAAAGGTTGAGAATCACTGTACTATTACATATTTACATTTTCTAAACAGATAGGAGGTTCCACTGTACTAGCTAATATACTTGGTTTATTATTAAACGACAAATAAATATTAAATTTTGTCTGGTTGTCTATTTACGCAATCTTTGTAAACCAAGGACCACTGAGCGATGGTCCTTAAACTTTGACTCAACAATGTCTTGAGTGACATGTTTGTTTCATTAACACCAGAAGGGAAATATTTAAATAAGAAATTGAATGCCACGCCTAAGAAAAATTAAAAAAATGTGGAACTGACGGCATTCTAACCCGTTTTCTGGTAGACTTGGCCGCGGCCAGAGACGCGTGCCTTTTTATAATTATTTATTAGTTTTCGATATATTCTTTAAAAATAGGGTTTATTTACAACCGCATGTGTTATTCTCCATTTATCATCGACATTGAATATGACAGCTTCAGCGGAAAACAACCTTGCGTTATGAGATGCGTTGCCAATTTTGTCACTTCGGTCAATATAGCAGCGGCATTAAATCATGCGACTCAAACATCATACGACCTATTAATCTAAACTAATGATATCTTTGAAGTCATTATAATTTTGACTTGATTGTCCTTCTTGTCTTAGATCTTATTTTATACACACATTAAAATTAATTGCTGTTCTTTGGTTTTGACAAACCCTTGGCTTATTTAAACTATTTTGGGTATGTTGAGAGAGACGAATATCTTAGCATTCCATGGATTCACCGTGCGGGTGCCGGGTCCATCACGTGGCTGAGAGAAAAACTCCGAACAGAGCCCAAGACTTGTGAAACGGGTGTAGGTTTAAAAGAGATGTCTTAGTGACGGCCGTCAACACTCACCTTCTCTGTTCAAGTTATTCTTCCTGCCCATATAGGGATTAAAAAAGTGTAATTTTGTATGGTTTTTGTAATTTCGACAATTTTATTTTTATTCTATTTTTTGTAGGTATTTACTTGTTTTAATTACGTATTTAGATTGGTAATTTAAGTCATACAAAAAAGAATATTAACCGTGTCTCTACTTGCACATGTGTTTCCTTCAGTTTAGCCAAGCATATATCGAGGCATATCGTTTATATTTACAAAACTGTTTTGCTTTAGTTACGAATTAAATACAGACACTGCTAAAACTGAGTTACTATAATTAAATTTTACATACACGCCTTGAAAGTGTTTATAAAAGCTTTGTGACGAATGATCTTTGAGATGGAATGATAATATCACAGCTGCGTGGAATTTTTTCTCTTTTTACCCATATCTATTTTTAATGAAACAATATCCAATAATTACCAAATATGTTGCTTTAGACGTAATTTAATCTACTTAAAAAAACTGCACCAAAACGTTTTCAATAATTCTAAAATGCGACGAGCCAAAAAATTTTGTTTTTGTCAACTACTTATAACTTACCTACTACATAAAACATTTTTTTAATAATTTTGTCAAACCAAACCACCGCTTTTATTTTAATTTCTTATTAAGGAGTAAACAGATTATCTAAATATAAAGTTGTAAATATATTCTATATTCCCTCTCCTATAACGAGGGAGGCCTGGCCCTAGTGGGCCGGTAATAGAGTGATAATGATGTAATATATTTTATTGTTTAACAGGATCACTCAAAAGACACTCCATTAATCTATGCCGTGAAAGGCGGATATAAGAATATAGTAGAAGCTTTGCTAAAGAAGCACGTAGACGTAGATCTGCCCGGCAAGGAGAAGAAGAGCCCAGTGTACACTGCCGTGGAGAAAGGCCATGTCGCGATACTTAAACTGCTGCTGGCCTCCAACCCAGATTTGGAACATTGCACTAATGTGAGTAGGTATAATAGATTATAAAATAAGAATATAATAGAAGCTTTACTAAAGAAGCACGTAGACGTAGATCTGCCTGGCGAGGAGAAGAAGAGCACACCGCCGTTAATTCTAAGTTATTTCTGAATTAATATTTTATATGGGAATGAAAACACTTCAGATGATGTAAAGCTAGAAAGTTCAATATGATTTACGGCTTAGATGCTATTAAAATAATTATAAACTCGAACTATTTCAATAATTTATTGTTTATGTTTAGTCTTTGGTTTAACGATCTAATATCCGAACACGAAATCATAAACAATAATGGTATATTCAAGCGCACCTCGATGTTTTATATAAATGATGGTGTGACTGACTGCCCAGGCGGCGAAATGTGACTTGGCATTCGGTATCTCTACATGCAGATCGATCATAAACCATCAACACGCGAAATTTGCCTTCAAACGATTAACGTTAATGCTAAGTGCCAAGACTATCAAATATGACTAATCAAAAGATATCTCATTGACATGTTAGAGACAAATTTATGGACCAAATCTGTCTACGACTAATTGACGTCGATCCTTATCAATCAAGATAAACTTAAATAAATACGTACGTACTTTATTATCAAACAATATCATCTAAAAGCATTTCAACCGTAGCTTTGTATGCGTTAATGCATACATTTACAACTAATTTTATGGTCTGAGGACTCGAAAAAATTAAATTTCTATCCTTCAGCTATTACTTTTTTTCTGAATGAAAGGTACCTTATGTCAATATGCCTTGTGAAAATATTGCCTTGTTTCGTTTCATCGCAAGAAAGAATGTACATACCAATATAAAAATATAAGAATGTATATAAAAATATTGCCCTAAAATGCATTTCTTAACGTTGAACAGAGCGGTGATACGGCTCTGCTGCGCGCCGTCCGCTCGCGCAACGCGGAGATGGTGTCGCTGCTGCTGGAGAGACGCGCGCGCGTCGCCGCCGCAGACAACCGCGGGGATACGTCCCTGCACGTCGCAATGCGAGCGCGCTCCAAGGTATACACATACTATTAACTTACACAAATAGTATTGGTTATGTTAAGATAAAAATAATTACAAAAGATTTAGTTATTCACCCTAATAGTTATTGAGACACTGTTCTGTTTACGAGTATTTTTAGAAACTTTTTTATTCTTGGGTCATACATCAGTATGGTGTTTGGTCTTTTGTATTTTTTGACTAGGAACCTACCTTGTGTAATGAATTTTTAGCATGTGGTTAATTTCAAGATAAGCTCACCTTATCCACCTCAGTAGTAATTAAATCCTAATCCTAACTAATATTATAAATGCGAAAGTAACTCTGTCTGTCTGTCTGTCTTGCTTTCACTCTACAACTACTGAACCGATTTAAATGAAATTTGGTACGCAGTAGGTCTAGAGCCTGAAAAAGGACATAAGCTACTTTTAATTGCGAAAAAAGGGTTGTAAGGGGTTAAAGGGGGGATGAAATGTATGAAAATATCGTCATTTTGAAAGCTTAAGACCTATTTCTTAGGCAGTTGATTAGATATTAATAAATATGACATTCAAAAAGCTTAGAAAAATTAGGCTGCCGTAATAACTAATTCCACGCGGACGAAGTCGCGGGCAAAAGCTAGTTATTGCATAATTACGTAAGACTCAAGTAATAAAAGCTATATCCTATCCTATACCTTGTAAAAGCTTGATTTTGGTATAGTATTTTACAAGGTAGTTTAAAGGTAAAATATTTTGACAATAGACCAAAATGCATATTCAATATAATTATCCAAATAGTTTTTCAAATATTTCGATACTGAAATATTAAAAACTGCCAATAAACGGTGTTTGATCTAGTACTGGTACTACTCTAACTCCTTATTCAACAAATACCTACATTAGGCACACGCAAGCGTGAAAAATTTAATAGACGTAAAAATAACTGATACTGAATTATCGCTAATTAATTCTCATTCAATTTCTAAATTAAAATTTCAATTTCAGCAAATCGTGGAAATTCTACTTAGGAATCCAAAGAATAGCCAATTGTTATACAAACCAAATAAAAACAAGGAAACGCCGTACAACATAGACATGAGCTATAACAAGACAATACTGGGCCAGATCTTCGGTGCGCGTAAATTGAACACTAACGAAGACAACGAGAACATGCTGGGATACGAGTTGTATAGCGCTGCTTTGGCTGATATGTTGTCTGAGCCGAGTCTGTCGGTTCCTATCACTGTGGGATTGTACGCGAGGTGGGGATCCGGAAAGTCCTTCCTGCTGAATAAACTTAAAGGTGAGATTTGTCATATTAAATAATTGGATCTCATTTAAATAGCTTAAAACATACGATTATATATATCGCCGTTTTGAGTTATTAGTAGTAAGTAAATATAGTTGAGTCACTCAGCGGACGATGGAAAGAACAATGTTTTGAAGTTTCTCTGCATGATCGAATCAGAAATGAGGAGATCCTTAGAAGAACCAAATTTTGATGAAACCTTAATAACACAGTTTATACATCAGTATAACACAAAGGCTACTTTTTATCCCGAAATTTTTACGCGAGTGAAACCGCGGGCGTCCTCTAGTGACCTTATACAGTCACACCAATGTATTACCACGGGCTATTTGGAAGTGTCTATAAAAATATTTATGTGCAGCTGTATATGATGATGTGTTGAATAATAGTAGAATCATTCCTTCATTGGTATGTCATCTGTGTTAAGAGGAGATGAAGAACTTCGCGCGTCAGTGGCGCGAGACGGGCTGGGCGTGGTCGTGGGCCGTGTCGTGGGGCACGTGGCACGTGGCGCTGTTCGTGGCGGCGTGCGTGGCGGCCGCGGGCGTGGCGCCCTACGTGGCGCTGGCGGTGCTGTTCGCGCTCTTCGCTGCGCTGTACCTGGTCTTCTACCTGCTGTGGTACCTCGGGAACAAGTGAGTAGTAACCTCGTGCGTTAAAGCTATATTAAATCGGCTACTTTTAAGTTTTGTTGATGTGGTATCTAGAATCTTGAGATAACGGTACCGCACGGAAAGAAGTGGGGCAGACTTATACCAATCACAGAAGAGCTTTTAATTTTACGCTTTAAAATACGGCAAATAACACATTGTTCTCTGATTGGTCGACGTTGACAGTGGCAAAACTTGTCCATAGACTTAGATACAATCAGACTTGTCAACTATAAATTTATCAGTTTAAATTACCTACATAACAATATTTTTGCTTTAAAACTATTTTGGTACCTATAATATAGGGTTACTTTTTTACATATAATGCTAATGACGCCTACTTCACTCTACCCAAATAAAACGCTATTCAACATAAATCGTGTTCGTAATATTCGAAAGGTTATTAAAAAAACCTATAATAAATCATAAAAAATAAAAACTTACCTTCTGCCAAAAAGGAAAGATTTTGAAATTTAATTTCAGAAATATTCGTGAACCTAATTGCCAACAAGAAGCTATTAAGTAAAAGCTTTACCAATGATTTTCAATTCATTGTCATTTTTTCTTCTGCTCTTAAATTCAAATGCAAATCCTTCCTTTATTTTCTTTTGTATCATTTTAATAATCTTTTTAATTTTTTCCCCTGTCCATTCCGATTGGTCATGGCCACTATAATACTTTCATAGCTCTGTGGTAAATTAAGAATTTTTCTAATACTTACCGCACTATCTTCATACTTTTGGTTATCCGCAGCTTCTAAGTCGCTCTTAAAGGGTCAAGTTCAGTAACCATAGCAAAATAAAGCTTTTTCACAGTTCCAACATAGTTACAAAATTAAAACATTACAAGAAAACACAAAAAGGATCACGTGACTTATGCTACTAATCAGAGCGCACATGGTGTTTAGTTATTGCTTACTCATTATTTTACGCGTGAGTTCGGTAAGTTTATCAAATTACGAAAATGTGGGCGTAAAATTTTATAATTTATCTCTCGTTTAGAATCCTACGAAAGGTTTTAAATTTTCTAGAAAATTTATAAATTTACGGTTCTTATTTTTCGGTGACATTGTATATGTCACCCGCTTTATTCTTAAAGCCCTATTCTTAAGAGGAATTTATAAAAAAATTCTTAGAATTAATCATATCCGAATGTAATAGTATTTTTAAATAAAACTAAAAGTAACTTAAAACCTACGAGTACTTTATTTTACTTAGGATATAAAGCTTCAAAGCTACAATTGATTAAACATTTCCTTGACGCAATCTATCTATTTTCATTAAATTTATTTGTTTTTTAAACAAATTTTACGTACATTAAGCAATTACGTTAAAATAGATATGACAAAAATTCATTAATAAATATAGTATATTAACTCCTCAGTCTACCTCTGAAGCTAACGTAATATTGATTTATTTACTAGATATGAGTGGTGGTGGGCAGACGGTATCGTGGGGTCGCTCGGACGTCGGTTCGGTTCCCTTCTGCTGCTGCTGCAGGTGATGTTCTGTCACCCGCCCGGACCCGAGGACCCGCGCGCGTTACCAGCTACACCCATCAGGTAAAGAAAACTACTGTTACTAAAGTCTATCACAACATGCGCAACCTATGCCTGGTTTTTGTTCTTATAGAAGAACAATAATTTATGCTAATTTAAACAATAATACTAATCCTCTAATCATACATACAATATGGTTGGCGCAATATCAAATATTCGTGATTAAGTAAGTCCGAGGCACATTGCTGTAACTCCATAAATTACCAAACTCGGTTGGCTTTGCATACTCTTAATTATTAACCGCCCTACTTCCTTGTATAAATTCAAAATCAATTATTTCAAGTAGGCTGTTATTCAAGCAATTTTGAAACGTCTGTCAGTACATAATGACACCGGTCCTGCCGATAAGCCGACAAGAAACTCTATTAAAAATCAATGTTACTGAAATTATAAAATCCAAATTATAGTTTGGATTTTATAATTTTTCAATTTTAGCCATCCCGTCTTGTGTGTAGAAAGATAAGTTGACTGCTTCCAAAAATCTTTTCCGTTAATAAAGTCATCAATTTTATAGTATTATCGATTTAATAAGTGGTTTTTGAAATATTTTTTTACTTTTTTTAAAGGCAAGTCTAATACTTCCTTTGGAAATGAGATTATAAATTCGTGTACTCAGTCCCACAAATGATTTTATACTTATATATTATTTGTAGATTTCACTTCACGGAAGGTATGAAGAATGGCGCGGGCCAGGAGGGCGAGGCGATGGTGGTGCAGATGATCGGCAGTCTGGCCGAGGCGTTGGAGTGCCAGTACGGGCGAGTGTGCACGCGCCTCGCGAGAGCGTTCCGACCGCGCCCCGTCTCTTCTACGTCCGGCTGGAAGTGAGTATACTAAGAATGGCGCGGGTCAGAAGGGCGAGGCGATGGTGGTGCAGATGATCGGCAGTCTGGCCGAGGCGTTGGAGTGTCAGTACGGGCGAGTGTGCACGCGCCTCGCGAGAGCCTTCCGACCGCGCCCCGTCTCTTCTACGTCCGGCTGGAAGTGAGTATACTAAGAATGGCGCGGGTCAGAAGGGCGAGGCGATGGTGGTGCAGATGATCGGCAGTCTGGCCGAGGCGTTGGAGTGTCAGTACGGGCGAGTGTGCACGTATTAGAAACATTATCAGAAGGGGTTAAAAGGCACGAGCAGGAAAACAATATTAACCAAAATATTAACACATTTTAATAACAAACTTTCTTCAATCAAATCAAAATGAAACAATATGACGGTAATCACATAATTTACTTAACTAGCATTACATTTTATTACACTTTAACTTTTAACAAAATTAACAGGCAGCATAACTGCACACAAAGAGAACACACAAAATAATTATATACAAATGGAAATACAGAGTAACTCGGAACGTGGCTGAGAGAATAACTTCGAACAGAGCCCGAGACTTGTGACACGGGTGTAGGTTTAAGGGTACCCTTGGTGACGGCCGTCAACACTCACCTCCTCTGTTCAAGTTATTCTCCTATCGAAAGAGAATTGGACATAGACCACAAATAGATAACTGAAAGAATAATTAACAGCAACTTAATTAACAGTGAATTACTACTGGCAAATTATGGTATTACAATGATACGTAACATCTTGTGTTAATTATAGAAACGCCAAAACACTGCGTCTCAAGCTGGGAATAATAGCAATATACAAAATTATGTTACTTTACAATTAAACATAAATTGACATGCTTAGAAACCAAAATAGTAGTTCTTACTCAACTTGTTTGCGTAGCTCTGCACTGGTCGGCGACTGAATTGCAAATCCGCCCGACTGTTTATTGCCGGCCCTTTTATAGGGTAGCTTTTAAAAATAAGTCATACATATGACTAGATAATAAGATACATCTAAAATAAGTTAATATAATTTTAATTAGTTATATTATTTGCCAATATTTTACAACACACTATAACTTGATTAGCTTTAATTATTATACAATTAATAATGAAATACAAACGTTGTATTTACCTTTACTCAAAACAAGAACTTTCAAATAATTATATTCTTATTTGATATTCATGACTACTATAATTTAACTAAGAATCTATCACGGCCATACTGACTGTACTTCGTCCCCGAAGTACTTACTTTTAGGTTCCTCATATTATGTAATCACAAACGTTTGCAGTGAATTTATTTATACATAATGCTTAACAATACTGAAATCTTAAAATACTAATTTTATGGAGCTATTTGCATAGACATGGTGGTCCCCTTCAATTTGCTATTGAGATAGACCAACCACCAAACAAATAGATCTTTTAATGAATATTTGCCAATTACATCGACATGCCAGTCACATTCACACGCTGCGAGTGAGACAACTGGCACCAAATAAGAGGCCGCCCAGCGTTTAACTAACTTAGTTTTGTAGCCAATAACCTAGACATACTGTTTCCATTCATCCGCTGCCGATGAGATAAAACAAGTACCAAGTCATGGCTCAGCAGCGACAAGATAGTTTTACACTGTAATATTGTACATAAGAAACAGATTTTATGTAAATAAAAGATTGTAATTACAATAAATAAGTAACTAATATTAATAATCGTAAAGGAGAAAATCTAGTTGATTTTTGTACTGTAGTGTTTAGCGTTTGCTGCACTTTTGGCAATTCGTTCGACCATTCTGACGGATCATTACACACTGTCCATTTTAGGTTGTTTCATTTTGATTTCTGTTAACTTTTTTGTAGGCGTTAAGTCCTTTATCCCACTTCTGATATTAGAAACATTATCAGAAGGGGTTAAAAGGCACGAGCAGGAAAACAATATTAACCAAAATATTAACACATTTTAATAACAAACTTTCTTCAATCAAATCAAAATGAAACAATATGACGGTAATCACATAATTTACTTAACTAGCATTACATTTTATTACACTTTAACTTTTAACAAAATTAACAGGCAGCATAACTGCACACAAAGAGAACACACAAAATAATTATATACAAATGGAAATACAGAGTAACTCGGAACGTGGCTGAGAGAATAACTTCGAACAGAGCCCGAGACTTGTGACACGGGTGTAGGTTTAAGGGTACCCTTGGTGACGGCCGTCAACACTCACCTCCTCTGTTCAAGTTATTCTCCTATCGAAAGAGAATTGGACATAGACCACAAATAGATAACTGAAAGAATAATTAACAGCAACTTAATTAACAGTGAATTACTACTGGCAAATTATGGTATTACAATGATACGTAACATCTTGTGTTAATTATAGAAACGCCAAAACACTGCGTCTCAAGCTGGGAATAATAGCAATATACAAAATTATGTTACTTTACAATTAAACATAAATTGACATGCTTAGAAACCAAAATAGTAGTTCTTACTCAACTTGTTTGCGTAGCTCTGCACTGGTCGGCGACTGAATTGCAAATCCGCCCGACTGTTTATTGCCGGCCCTTTTATAGGGTAGCTTTTAAAAATAAGTCATACATATGACTAGATAATAAGATACATCTAAAATAAGTTAATATAATTTTAATTAGTTATATTATTTGCCAATATTTTACAACACACTATAACTTGATTAGCTTTAATTATTATACAATTAATAATGAAATACAAACGTTGTATTTACCTTTACTCAAAACAAGAACTTTCAAATAATTATATTCTTATTTGATATTCATGACTACTATAATTTAACTAAGAATCTATCACACGCGCCTCGCGAGAGCCTTCCGACCGCGCCCCGTCTCTTCTACGTCCGGCTGGAAGTGAGTATACTAAGAATGGCGCGGGTCAGAAGGGCGAGGCGATGGTGGTGCAGATGATCGGCAGTCTGGCCGAGGCGTTGGAGTGTCAGTACGGGCGAGTGTGCACGCGCCTCGCGAGAGCCTTCCGACCGCGCCCCGTCTCTTCTACGTCCGGCTGGAAGTGAGTATACTAAGAATGGCGCGGGTCAGAAGGGCGAGGCGATGGTGGTGCAGATGATCGGCAGTCTGGCCGAGGCGTTGGAGTGTCAGTACGGGCGAGTGTGCACGCGCCTCGCGAGAGCCTTCCGACCGCGCCCCGTCTCTTCTACGTCCGGCTGGAAGTGAGTATACTAAGAATGGCGCGGGTCAGAAGGGCGAGGCGATGGTGGTGCAGATGATCGGCAGTCTGGCCGAGGCGTTGGAGTGTCAGTACGGGCGAGTGTGCACGCGCCTCGCGAGAGCCTTCCGACCGCGCCCCGTCTCTTCTACGTCCGGCTGGAAGTGAGTATACTAAGAATGGCGCGGGTCAGAAGGGCGAGGCGATGGTGGTGCAGATGATCGGCAGTCTGGCCGAGGCGTTGGAGTGCCAGTACGGGCGAGTGTGCACGCGCCTCGCGAGAGCGTTCCGACCGCGCCCCGTCTCTTCTACGTCCGGCTGGAAGTGAGTATACTAAGAATGGCGCGGGCCAGGAGGGCGAGGCGATGGTGGTGCAGATGATCGGCAGTCTGGCCGAGGCGTTGGAGTGCCAGTACGGGCGAGTGTGCACGCGCCTCGCGAGAGCGTTCCGACCGCGCCCCGTCTCTTCTACGTCCGGCTGGAAGTGAGTATACTAAGAATGGCGCGGGTCAGAAGGGCGAGGCGATGGTGGTGCAGATGATCGGCAGTCTGGCCGAGGCGTTGGAGTGCCAGTACGGGCGAGTGTGCACGCGCCTCGCGAGAGCGTTCCGACCGCGCCCCGTCTCTTCTACGTCCGGCTGGAAGTGAGTATACTAAGAATGGCGCGGGCCAGGAGGGCGAGGCGATGGTGGTGCAGATGATCGGCAGACTGGCCGAGGCGTTGGAGTGTCAGTACGGGCGAGTGTGCACACGGCTCGCGAGAGCGTTCCGACCGCGCCCCGTCTCTTCTACGTCCGGCTGGAAGTGAGTATGCTAAGAACCAACGCGTGCGCGATATGCTAATTATAGGCTTAGTAGTGAAAGTTGGCTATGGCAAAAGAGGCATGAAAGTAAAATAAATGCAGTAGACATGAGAGTATTAAAAAGTATAAAGTATAAAGAAGAAGTAAGAATAGTGTGATGTGAAGGCAGTGTGGCATGAAAGATGTAGTGACAAATCGAGAAAGGTAAAAGGTCAAGAGTGAATGAGAATGTTGGAAAAGGAAGATCAAGGCGAATGTTGATTTTTTTTCGGGAAGGTGAGGAAGTTATGTCGGACTCTTACCGACTAAAACCCCACGGTGTTACTACTCGTCGCGAGAAAACTGGGCCACGGGAACGAAACGCCGCTCCCGAGATAAGGCGAAACTTCCTGGATCAAATTCAGAATATTCTCATTAAAGACCAGGTCAAAAGTACTCACTTTCGCATTCTTCTACGACTTTTAAAAAATAGTAACATTTGTTTTATTTTCAGATGGCGTCGAGCATGTTGCATACCGCACATAATCACGTTCGAGCTGAGTTTCCTCTGCGTTCTCGTCAGTATTTGCGTGCTCGTCATATTCCTTACTGACAAGGACCCATCGTAAGAATATTTCTTTGTTTACTTTGTTATATCTGAGTCAGTTGAAATTCATATTTACTATAATACTAACTAATTTGTTTAATACTAGCTATTTAAAATTATTTTTACCATTGATTATTGCAATATTATGAAATTTTGTACGCCACGATAAAATCGTATAACGTCGTTACAGTTCTAACACAAAGTAAATGAGAATAAGTTAACTACTACTATATATATTAAAGTATAAAAATAAGATAAGCGAATGGTGTGGTGTAGATGGTTTGGGCATGTAGTGAGAAAGGATGAAAGACGCAAACAAAAAAGAGATTTATGAGTCGAGGGTGAATGGAAATGTTGGAAAGAAAAGGCCTAGGCGAATGTTCCTGGACCAAATTCAGGATATTTTAAAATAAGGTCAAACCGACGAACTTGTATGAAAGGATTAATGAGAGTTCGAGAAGACATGGAAGTATTCCAGGACCGTCGCAAATGGTCGGATTTAGTATCTGCCTACCCCTATCGGAATGAGAGATGTACGTATGTATGTACATTAAAATGGCAAACCAAATGTAGTGTTAGAATTGTAACGACGATGAGCTAGTGTCAGTTGAATGTGTGGACTGAGCTGGACTGTGTCGGTCACTCGGTCAGGCGGCGTGACGTGCGACAGGGGCTGGTGGTGGGCGCGTGCGCGGCCGCGGGCGCCGTGCTGCTCGCCAACCTGTACGCGGGCGCGCGCGCCGTGGCCGCGCTGGCGCTGCCGCCGCGCGTGCGCCTGGCCCGCCTGGCGCGCGCCATCCGCAAGGACCGCGCGCACGCTCTGGCACTGCGCCCCGAGGTGCAGGCGCTCACGCACACTGTAAGTACTACTACTTCTTTTTACTCGACAACTGTACGTATATATATATAATATTCTTTATTACCTCATATCTTTCAAATCGCTTAACGAATTTGTATAACTAAGATCGTTAGATATGTCTTAATAACTCAAGTGTTCTACGCCTATGGATATGGCAGTATTCTGAAAAATACAAAGGCCCATCCTGAGGATTTAAAAATGAATTTTTATATAGTTAGTAAAAAAGTACTTACTAACTATATAAAAAAAGTACTTTCAGAAATATGTTATTTCTTTTCTATACAAAAAACGCGAGTCGGTGGACTGGCCAGAGTGTTCTACCACTGAACCACGGATCCTATAACGCCAGTTCCGAAATCATGCATGTTATTACGTTTTAATTTTACAACTAATGCCTAATATGTACTTTTAATAAATTACAATACTATCGAATATTATACTACGACAAGCTCTTTTCTCAATTTAAAGATGACATGTTTCAATTTTTATTCTTTACATTTACCTGGATAGTGTTAATCACATTTTAGGATATTATAATTTTTGAACATAATTCACTAATATTATAAGTAACTTGGGCTATTATTATTCAAGTAATTTTATTCACTGTTATTTCACGCTGACGAAGTCGCTGGCGTCTGCTAGTTATTATAATAAGACTCGTTCCAAGGTGTCATGCCTGGACGCGTTCACGGGGCAGCAGACGCGGCTGGTGCTGGTGGTGGACGCGCTGGACAGCTGCGAGCAGGAGAAGGTGCTCGCGCTGCTCAACGCGGTGCACGCGCTGTGCTCGGACCCAAAGAGCCCCTTCATACTGCTGCTCGCTATTGACCCGCACATCATTAGCAAGGTATGCTGTAATCAACTTCAACTTTACTGAATACATTTTGTATCGTATGTATTTGTAAGTCTGGAGGCGCCCATTAATTACTTGAAGCACTTATGAGAGGGTGGGCTAGGTCTAGCCGAATCTTACTTAGGGAGATAGGGCATTAGCAGATATCTCACGTATTTTCTATCCACAAGAAACATCGTAACATTGCGGAAACACTAGATTAAATTAAATATCAAATGTTTCTCGACTAAATTAAAGTCAACATGAATCAACAAGTAGAATTTCATTGATTTGAACCAAGAAGAGCCTGCTACCGCTACCGTATACGACCAAGGAAATCCAGAAATGCTGGCGCCGTACAGATATACGCAACGAAGTGGTTTACTCTCCTATAAGTAGTTATCACTTCAAAAATCTTACGTTAGATTAAAGGAAGGGAGACGGTCGAGCAAAATTTCACGACATTTCAGCAGAAGAAAGGTGTCGAATACGGAATATCTAAAATCAGCTCACGTAGTTAATGGACGCCATCATAAATTACCGCTTAACAATGATCTCACCTTATGTCACGAAGCAGTCTAAGTTGGTAGGATGCTAGCTTGGCAAAGTTATAACATTTTTCCACTTATACGCCTTACTGTGGTTTCTATATAAACTTATATTTGTCAACAAGATGGTATTGTAAAATAGGCCAATTACCGTCCATAGACTGACGTCTACCATCTGACAAAACCCGAGTCAGTTTGTAAAATGTAAATTCTTTAGCTAATATGAATTGAAAATTTAACGCTTTCCGGGTATAAAGTAAAGTTCACGTAACTGCAACATAGACTTTGTTATTTTCAACTAATATTTTGATGAAAAAGAAATAATAAAAAGCAAAAACTTAATTCTAACAATATTGAACTAACAAATTTAAACTGATGAAATTTTTTTTTAAATCTAAAATTTTTCAGTACTAAATGGTTTTATTATAATATTTTAAGTTAAAATCTTTTATAAAATAGGGTATTTTACTTGTGCCAAAATGTCGGTTTTTTAGAAACTTGATTTGATAACAAATATAATTATGAAAAAACTCATTCATTAGATAATAAAAAGTTATGAGTATATTTATATTTAGACAGAGACGGCCTCACGCTCACGTGACGTCACACAAACAGTAACGCCCTAATAGCTCGGAATGAATTTTCGTTTTGGGAGTAAGGGGCAGAAGACCCCTACTCCAACAAATTAGGGTGTAACTTAAACATCTTTGTTGGATTTTATTTTTGTTTTCTGCGTACATTATTATTTTTATCCTAATTTATAATAAATTAATAAGAAATTTTGGGGTAAAATACTCTATTAAGATAACTTTTGCTTATTTAACAATGTGTGGATATGAAATTGATTGAGTTTCCGATGCGCAGGTTGCTTGGATGGAGGTTAGTTACGTGTTGGGTGTCTTTAGATCGTAAATGTGTTACTACGAACATGAAAACCGATGCATTCGCGTGCTTGCATGTACTTTCGGTACTTGTGTTTTGATTTTGCCCATTTTATTTGACCAAATTGGCCTTTGATGTTGCATGGAACGTGTAAATTTTCGTATTAAATTGTCCAAATGTATATAGAATTTTTTATCCTTATACTTACGTTAGAACACGTACCTTGTGTATTCTTTCTGTGAAATTTTTAAATAAGAATCGACATGCAAAATTTCTTGACATTTTTATAGGGTGTACGTTCGAAGCTGACTGCAAATAGCAGCAAGCAATTTGACGACCCATCACTACTGGTTTCCATGTATTACTGTAAAATACTCCCTGTGACTAGTGATAAGTGTTTACTATATAGAAACCAGTTGTGTCGTGGCAACACGTTACCTGCTGCTGTCTGCAGTCGGCTACGAACATGTACTCTAAGGTTTAAATAACGACATTTTTGTGTATGTAGTTTACTTTTTGGTATACATTTTAGTTAAAAGTTCAAAATTTTGAATCCACTCACAGGCAGTAGAAATGAACAGTCGCAGGGCATTCTCGGAAAGTAATATAGGAGGCTGGGATTACCTCCGGAATATGGTGCAACTGCCGTTCTATCTGCAAAACTCTGCTCTGCGTAGAGTGAAGTTGGCTCAGCAAACAGCGACTAGGCGCATACAAGCTTTAGGGGCAGATGATTTCAGCACTTCACTACAAAGATCGGTGAGTCCTTTTTCCCTTTGTTCTTCCTATTTCAGAACTGCATTTTTTTACTAACAGTGGATTTTAGATAGCCTACCTCTTTAGTAGATAATACTCGTCTTTCACTTTATTCTGCAATGTCCATTCATAATTATCCAGCATCATATTGTAATGTAGCATAAGTGATAAATTTCATACTGTAAAAAGGCAATTTTTCATGGCGAAGATTAAAAACTAACAGTCATATTCATAGGATATAAGCTGTAATTTATTTATTTATTTTGCTAGTCTCTACAAAAAACATCCAATTCGCAATATTACTTAGGATGTCACAAAAATCTTCGACATACGTTTCACGACGAAATCAGAAATCTTCATTTCATTTTCCTGTCCTCTTTTTAGCTGAATGTAAAGCTAGTATTACGTATGACAACGTTCGCAATCTAAACAATCGATTACGATTATTTAATGGCAGGTATCAGCGCGTCGCTTATCATCAACGTCTGAGCTGATGTCAAGTCAGGAGCGTATCAAAGGCGGGGCACGGGCCGAAGTGCGCGACACACGCGCAGAACGTGCGCCGCGACTGCGACCGTCGGAGTCTGTCGCGTCATCCGTCGCGTCGGGGTTGCATCGCGTGCCGGCGCCCGCTGCCGGCGCGGCGGACTTGGGCCGGGTGCTGCTTACCGACGACTACTTCAGTGACGTCAACCCGCGCAGTATGAGGCGGTTGATGAACGTGCTTTACGTCACAGGTACCGTATTTATGGGCCATTAATCTATTTTCTAATTCTACAAATTTTAAAAAATCATCCAAAAACAGCCGAATGTATAATTACATATAGCACTGCATGACTAGCCAAAAGACGTCATTCTAAATCCAATATGTCAGACTCCTTAAAGTCATGCGCTAATAATAATTTTTCATGCAGTAATGTTTGTTAACAAATACCAACCAATTTTATTATAATTGTTCTTATTTATTTCCTTTTGTCATCAAAGTCATAATTGGTGTATTATTGATTTATTATGTACTAGCTGATGACTGCTATAATGAAAAGAAAAGTTGCGTTTTTCGGGCATCTACAAAGAGGATCCCTCTACGAATTTCCAAGGTTGATTCTAGAAGGCAAGATACCCGGAAAACGCGCTCCTGGGAGACAGCGAAGAAAATGGTTTGATGATGTAAAAGAGTGGACCAAGCTTAGCTACACGAAG
Organism: Mycalesis mineus; assembly: GCA_034621355.1. Lineage (NCBI taxonomy): Eukaryota > Metazoa > Arthropoda > Insecta > Lepidoptera > Nymphalidae > Mycalesis > Mycalesis mineus. Next base: position 11,831,064 of record CM067885.1, read on the forward strand.
TTTAAAGCTGTTTTGCAGGACCGGAACAATTTTCTCCATCTGACTGCCCAACTTCACTTTGAAGAAGGCACCTGATGATGATGATTATGTACTAGACGCCCACGATGACATCCGCATAGTGCCCGTTCTTATAAAAATTTGGGAAAAGTAGACTCTGATATATAAGTTGTATTATTACAAACTTTGATTAAAATCTCTTCAGTCATTTTTGCGTGAAAGAGCAACAATACCTTCATACATTCTCACAAACTTTCACTTCTATGATAATAAGTAATATGTAACATTTTCATTGCATGTCTAATTTTTACAATATCTATCTTCAAGTATTTAACGTTACAAAGTTACGCTGTTGTTAAAACTGTTATCAAGTAAATATTTTTGTTGTGGTAGGTCGGTTGCTCAAAGCATTCCAGATCGAGTTCAACTGGTACCAGCTCGCGTCGTGGGTGAACCTGACAGAGCAGTGGCCGTTCCGCACCTCCTGGATCATCTACCACCACGAGACTTACGAAGACCACATCGATGACTCCACTTCACTCAAACACATCTATGAGAAGTATGTCAATATATAAATAATTTTTATACAATATAATATAAATATTTTATGCTGAAAATACTGGTTGGATCAGTATCAATGTGGCTTTGGATCACAAGATCCTGGGTCTACCTATGAAAGGAACAGCCCACAGCCAAACTACGCCCGGATTCGTGAAACTATATCCCTTTGTTTTAAAGGACACGCTAAGAAATAGGTTATTAACATTTGCATCTAAGTTTTTTAGGATAAGAATTCATAGGATAATAACCAATTTGCAAAAATAAATTAGTTCCCCAAATTAAAAAAAATTTACTTCAGTAGTTTTTTTTCACAAACGAAATAAACAACAATATTTACAAAAATGGTATCAAAATACACTAAGTAAATCACCAGATTTAATCCGTAATATTAAACAAATATAAGATCTTAAAAATCACAAATAGCAGCAGCATTCGCAGCTCCGGCATTAAACAATGCGATTTATAACAGGTAATATTGAAAAATATGAAAAAGCTTAGGCAAACTACAATTTTTCTGAAAACTAGTCAAATGAATTTTAAATAATTAGGTGACGTATCTCCCATTTTCGTTTTATTCATTAATTATGGGACACTCTTTATAATCTTTTATATTGTAACAACTCACGTTGCGTCGCCGGCCCGCCCCGTGCGCTGTATGACAGAATCATAAACTATGCTATTCGTGTTGCAGAGTAAAGCCATCGATAGGCAGTCTGCGCGAGGCCACGGCTCTCATGGAGCTGGACCGCGACGAGCGCAAGCTGGACGTGTTCCTGAGCTTCCACCGCGCCACGCTCACCGCCGCCGACCTCAAGATATTCCTGCCCTTCACCATCAACCTCGACCCTTACATTAAGAAGGTCATCAAAGGTATTATTTTATCATACATTCACTATATTCATTAATTTAGAGTACTAATAAATATCGTCAATAAGCCTGCTTGCCACGGCTTTCATGGCTTAATTTATTTAAGCAAGAATTCGCCGAAACACACGAGTGCAAAAAAATGGTAGAGGTTCACATTCTAAATTCTGTCAACAAACTCATAAAATCGGATGCCCAAGAGATGGATAAAGTAGGCCAGATTATGTATGAAAGCGGTCCTCACCTATTCGGATTAAGAAGTAGAAAAAGAAAAAGAATAATTTAGTTACCAAACTTATTTGTTTCAGAGGAGCAAGTACAAGCAGGCGCAGAAGATGATATAGTGTCGGGCGCCGCGACTGCCTTGTCGTGGGGTATGGCGCCCAGTTCGCGACCGTCGCACGGCAAACCATTGCACAAGAAGCAAGTCGCACAGGTAAGAGTCGTGTAAATTGTAAATAATAATGGGTTAGACAGAGACAGCCGTACATTGCTGACGTCGTAGCTTGTAACGCCATAGAAGCTCAGTCCAAATCTTTTTTTAAAGAAAGGGATAGAAGACCCCCTACGCGAAAGTTTAAGGTTTACGCATATAATTTTGAATATATTTGCCGGATTATAATTTTATTTTCAGCGTACGTCATTACTTTTATTCTACTTAATAATAAAGAAAAAATTAAAGTAATCTTCCCTATTATGTAATCGTATTTGCTATTAATATTATATATGCGAAAGTTTGTAAGTATGGATGGGTGGATGAATGGATTGACGTTTGTCACTCTTTCCCGTAAAAACTACTAAATGGATTTTAACCACACATGGGCGGTGAGCGTGGCGCGGTGGAAGCTCAGGAACACGTCCAGCTTGCGCTCGTCGCGGTCCAGCTCCATGAGAGCCGTGGCCTCGCGCAGACTGCCTATCGATGGCTTTACTCTGCAACACGAATAGCATGGTTAATGATTGCGTCACACAGCGAACGGGGCGGGCCGGCGACGCAACGTGAGTTGTTACAATATAAAAGATTATAAAGAGTGTCCCATAATTAATGAATCAAACGAAAATGGGAGATACGTCACCTAATTATCTAAAACTCATTTGACATTTTATCCCTAACTTTTAACTTGTGAAATCGCAGGCGTACTCTAGTTACATATAAGTTTCTACTATTGCAGAAAATGCCACCGGTAGCACAACCCGCGCAAAGCAACCCGACGCCGCCCGTGTGGGTGGGCTGGACCAACCCGCTGCTGAGTGCGGCGCCCACGTACCCCGGCGTGCCCGCCGAATGTCCGATGCCTCAGATGGTGCCCGCCGTCGCCATCAACCCGGTCACCATGTTGCGAACTGCTTTCCCAGGAATGGTTGGTGGAATCTCGTTTGATATCTATGTATCTGATGATACTGTTTTTTTAATAAATAAATAAATATTATAGGACAATTACACACATCGCTATATAGCTCTAAAGTAAGCGTAGGTAGCTTGTGTTATGAGTACTATGATAACTGATGAGTATTTTTATATATATTTTACATAATTACTTGTAATATATAGATAAACACCCAGACACTGGAAAATATCACTACCCACTGCGCCACTCGGCCGTCAATTTTTATATCATGAAAATAGCCATGATCAATTCTAACACTCGACTCTGCATAAAATACTGTATCACTGGTTTAAATTTACGTTAACAAGTCCCTTACACCCGGCATGACTCGAAAGTGTAAGGGCTGGCTTACACAGGCAGCTTAAAACAGTCAAGATTGCTTCGAGCTGCGACTGCGTAGTGAATTACAGACTTCTACGTACGTGCATATACACGAACGTTAAGCAGTTGCAACTGCTTCGAGCGGTTGGCTGAAAGGACATTGCCAAAATTTGCCCCAGGCTGTCCAAACATATGTTTATATTTAAGTATTTTATTTAAATACACAATTTTAAACAACTACCTATGTTTCATAGTAATCACCATTGACATATTAATACTATGGACTTCGGGTCTAATGCAAAATTTACGTCAAAAGTGTCCCAAGATATTTTATATACACTAGGATGTATTTATGTTTTTATACACAAAATAACATTGTAATGTATGTCTTATCGTATTGTTATACAGTCTAATTTGCAACGGTCTAATTGCATGCAATTTGTAATCAGCTTCGATTGACGGTTACCATGGCAGCCTTTTTTTGACATGACAGCTTCTCGTGAAAATAGGACAACATAAATGGTGTGGAGTCGGTAGCTTTCAAATTTTTATGGCATCTTATATTTATATATTATATTTACAGCAAATTTTAATTTATATTTACATATCCCTGACCTCTATATGCTGGGATAAATCTTGTACCAAATAATAATTGTTGTAATTATCTTGTATTAAATAATAATTAGTTATAATAATAATTAATTACAAACCAAATCCACTAATGTACAAAATGATATGCCACTCGACATAGTTCTTTACTTTGAAATTTTAAGTTCTCGATATTTTCATCTTTTTAATTAAACTGAAAATATATTTTTTACTTCAATGACGTTAGATCACTTTTTTAAATAACTGTTCCTAATTTCATGTAGATAATTCTTATAGTTATCAAATTAATATACCATTATGGTAAAAGTTATTTGATTAATATTCATGACATAAAAAATAAAAGTTAACATAAAAAATAAAAAATTTTGAATTGAAAATAATCAAATTATGTTCATTCAAAAATTAAGTAATTAAATAATTCAAATGTTAAACAACAAAATAACTCTATGCAGTCGTTGTTCTAAAACATTCTTTTGCTCACGGCAGATCCGAACTAAATGTGGTTAATTAGATAAACATATTGCACTCCTTCTATCCTATACGCGGGTAGCGTATGGGAAAAGGACAGATAGATACTTTTGTTCATTTTGGTTGGTTATGCAATTCGTTTCTATACTTCATTAAAATTTTAATAAAATAGCCTGTTTCTAAGCAAAATAATACTTTAAAATCATCAGTAAATATTTACTTACTGAAAATATGGTACACCGTCTTCTTTTCTCACCTTACTCGGGTAGTTCTTACAAGTTTTTCATAACACATTACGGCATTATTGACGTGTATTCTGTCAGTCAGCTAATATGAGACTGAATTGCGATTGGAACTCATTTCGCGTTTTGGCTTACTTTTGGTTCGGACACTTTTTATCGCTGACCCGAAGTCCATAGTATTAATATGTCAATGGTAATCACTGAAAATATATTAAAAAAATCAAGAATTTCAATCGATTTTTTGTGTTCTGAATCACGTGACCGTCGTCAAAGTATGAAAATTAACTTTTTTTTCAATCTTTATAACTTTTATCAGCGGCTGCATAGTTACATGTTACTTTGTTATTATGAAATTGTAGATCTGTACTATTTAAAGTTATAGATATCATCTCTGGACATCTCTGGGGCAGACTTCTATACAATGTTTGGCTATGTCCTTTCATCATTCATTCTCGCTCTTAACTGCAAGAGTATACCCTGTATGTTGATCACTAAGAACTACTCGAGCAGTTTGTGTACAGCTGGCCTTATTGTAGCAGACGGAGCTAACGTCACTGCGGCTGTCGACGCTGAGCGTGGAGCGCGTGTGTCGCGTGGTGCAAAGCGCGCTGGGCGCAGGCGGCGGCGCGGCGGCCGCGGCGCTGCAGCGACACCGCGTCTGCGGCCTCGTACTCTCCGTGTGCCACCTCAACGACCTCAAACCGGTGCGTATCATAGTGTTATAGAGCCGCCTAGCCGACTAGTTGGTTGAAAATAGATCGAGTAGTTAGCAAAGCCCATTGTGGTTTTCGGCGAATTGGAAATTTTCTTGACGCTCCGTTTTCAGTCTCTATATTCAATTGCTAGAACATCTCTGGAAATATGTACTTATGCCATACCTACAAAGTAAGAAGCCTAGTCGTCAATTACAAAAGTGGCCGGATAGTCCGCTTTTTTTTAAGGTCCATAAATTGACTTACCTTTTTTTACAGATACTAGAATTACCATTCGGCGATTGGGAGCTATTCAAAATGCTAATACTGAATCTCCGTGAACTAGAAGCTGGAATGCCTATGAACACGCCTGCTGTCACTGGTAAGTAATGCAAAAAATTAAATGCTTATATTGCCCAAATATAATAAGCAAATTTCAACTTTCTTATATTGAAAATAAATTTCAATTGGTACAAATGATAATAAGTAACCATAACTTCTGATTTTGCCCGCAGTACTTACTGAGAAATCAAATGAAACAGAAACCGACTCGATCAAACCAAGATCGACGCTAGAACACCAGCGCAGTAGACCGTCGAATGTTGAAAAGCAGGTAAATATTTAAGTCCAAAGTTAAATTATATCAATAAATATGTAAATATTAATGATGTCCATAATAAACGTTATCATTTAAATTTCAAGACACTAGTAGATATTCGTTATTATGAATAAAATCTCTCAAATTTCAATACTATAATAGAACGCAATATATTTATTTATCCATTAAGCACATATAATATTATAATATTATACATAAATAAAGAAAGACACAAATAGATTAAATTATAATAAGATCAAATTTATTTATTCATATGAATACCTCGTACCAATCATCAAGTCCGCTCTGAACACGATGCAGATGCCTGTGCAAATTGATTTAGTAGTATAAAATAGTTAGCAGCGCCGCCTGCGCAGTTCGGCGTGTTGCAACTTGGTACGAGGTATACGTTAATCACAACTAAGTTAAGCAGTCTGAAGTAGAAACGACGCAAATAGGCGCTAGACACTACGGCATATTTTTCAAGCACGTTCTGACAGATCTGTTATATCTCGCTTAATCTACCTTCTGTTCGTCTATATTACGCTATTGATAGACGTATAAATGTTGTACAGTTTATTTACCTGATGATTGAATGAGTATGTTATATAGACCGCGTGCAACTTGACAGAAGTATCAGTTCTTTAGACTCGCACATACTTTAAGCTAAAACTTAACTCACATTCGCGCAGGGGCGCGTCGCGTCATGATTTGCCTATAGCATATTCATCCTTATGTTCCTATCATCAAGGTACAAATGTGTGTTATGCAAATATCCAAACAAGCATCGACGCGCTTCACTGTTCTTTGATCGATTCCATATTTTAACTAACACTTTATGAACCTCAATGATGGGAAATTAGAGATAAACAAAAAAGACATGATATTTTAAATTTTTAGTTGACATTGAAACGCGTCGCTTCGTTTCCAATCTGAGTTAAGCCTAAGAAAAGGCCAATAAATTGGGCGCGGTCAATAGTTTAATAAGATGTGAATTAAATTAAATTTTAATTGGCAAGTATTTGTTCAAAAACTACAATCGGGTCACGTTTTCTTTTACTCTTGCAGCCGTTTACGGAATATCAGGTGACTTTCATAGTTTTAGGCTCAAGGCAAAATTTAACATTGCAGCATAAACTTTTTTCTTTTTAATCATAGAGGGTTCTGCATTGCACACTTTCAAAACTTTATTTCGATTCTCTTGCATACACAGATTTTTTTGCATGAAACATAATTATTTTCCCATTAAAATTAATTGGATTTTTTTAGCACTAAGCATAAAAATCATTTATTGTTATGTGACTGTCTGTTTGGCTATTTGTTTCATCTCTGTTTATGATACCTATCTTCTTTTTTGTGTCTATGTTTTGTTTTGATGTTTACAAATTTTTTGTGATGCCCAATAATCAAAGTAATTTTGAAAGTAAAGAAGAATATTGTTTAGTCTACTCAAATAAATTTAAATCTTGTAATTCAAGGTAACAATAATAAATCTTGTCAAAATTTTCATGTCCTACAACAATGATATTTTCTTCAAAGAAGATCATAAAATCAAGAATAATATAAATTAAAATATTCTTAACTTTAAAAAAATATAGCCACCTAGTTTTGGTTTTATAAACGGCGTTAAACCTCTGAGAGCAAAGGAGTCAAACTACTATCTATCTCTGTCTTGACTGTATTTGCAAGCTTACTGCGCAAGTCTCACTCGCACATTAATTTTCGTCAGTTGGTAACATTGCCAACCGGCGAAACTTATTATGTGGGAGTGAGATTCCCGTATTGCCAATATAGGTACGATAGAGATAGATAGTAGATTCTTTACTCTTCTGCTCTCGAGGGCACAGCGCACTTTATTGCCAATGGTTCGGACTATAGTACATTGTTTTATTACACTATTATATTCACTTTTACTACTCTTTTATAGTCTTTAGTACATTTATATCAATCTGGGATTTAGAAGCTGTAGGGGAATAAACAAATTTAATATATACATGCGACTGCTTATGGGTGCCAATTCGTAGTTGAAGCTACGCGACGTGGAAACATATCGCTAGCCACGATATCATACAAACACATTCAAACCAGTATTGTTGCTGCGACTCGTCGCTTGCTGCTGTCGTCTGCAGTCAGCTACGAACTTGTACCCCTAAACATTATTTTAAGGTTGACGTGTTATAAATATAATTCAATATAGAGTTTTGTATTATGGTTGAAACTTTAAATTCGTCAGGTGACTTTGGAGGAGCAAATGATATGCGGCGCTCTACAAACGCTCAACGAGGAGGCAATGGAGGACGTTCTGCAATCGGAGCCCGCCGCGCCGACAGGTGAGGCTCTGCGCACCATCCGCGAAAACGGCCCGGCGACCCCCGCGCACCTCACCCCGCCCACCCCCCGCACGCCGCACACGCCCTCCACCCCTGCGCTCTCCGACACCTCCTCGGAGGACGACGAGCGGCCCGACCACATCATCGTGAACCTGCCCGATGATGTTTTCCTATAACAGTTCTATTCCACGCGTTTCCACACTTTTGCGCTTGCCACGGATACACGGATAGCAGCGGCTAGCAGCTCGGATGGTATTACATCGCGGCACAAGCTTGTTGCCGCGCATTGCGTACATATCTGCGCAATTGGGCGGCGTAACTAAAAAGGGTCTAAACCATATTAAGTCACTTTTATAGTGATTTAATAAGTTTGATTGTTTTTAATAATTAATCGACCTTTTTTGTACCATTTGGTATACTCAACTTGTTTTAGACAATGTTATGTATTGGATCCTTTTTATTGAACTACGCCCGTTTGCTATACTGCGCTCGCTACGCAAGCATCCAACGCTCGAGTTCGGATGACGTCATCAGAGTGTTGCATAAGCTAAACTTGCGCTTGCCGCGTCAAGCCTTGTTACGTACGAGTCTGCTGTGCAATTTTAAATCCTAGCGTATATGAGGTCGTTTTAAAAAAAAATTAAAACACATTGTACACATTAATTGGATTGATTGCATTGATAGATCCTCAAAGATTTGTCTCATCATCATCATCATCATCATGAGACTGTGTGACTTGCTATGTTTTAAAACTGCACAGTACAGACGTGTGGCGTGTATTGACATCCTCTATGAATTTAAAATTTAATTTGATGAATGTCATTTCTGGAGTCATATGCACTGGTTTTCTGAGAAAAGGTGTACATGTATTGGTGTCACGAAATACGTTTTGTGCACATATACAGCTAGAGGTTTTTGGTACGAAAAGGTACCAATTATTATTATTATAAAAGATTCTAAAGAATTTCGTATTAAAGCAATATTCCTATTGTAATACGGAATATAAATTATTTTATTTATTTTTTTAGCCATTTTAACCGACTTTAAAAAAGAAGGAGGTTGTATGTTAGATGTATGTTTTAAAGCCCCTTGACATATCATCACGATGGGATTATTGTTGTTCGTACGAAGTTCAAAGATTGCGTGCGCTTAGGGAAAAATAATACTTCCATAAGAAACTTCCTAATAACGCAGTGTACAGTAACCGGCGTACTGTAACTGCATTAAAATATGTGATACGAGTGTCTTGTTTTATGTGTCAGCCGTGTCTGATTAAAAAACACGTGCCCATAAAATAAGTGAAACTTTTTTGGTCAATTTTGTACAATACAAGATGCTTGAATTAGGTTCAAGTAGCATTGAGTTTTCGTGAGACTATCCACATAAAATGTAGCTAATTTAGACTATAATCTTGTGCCAAAGTTCATCCAAATCTATTTAGCTGTTGTGGAATTATCAAGTGTTTTTTTAGATTTGGTCGAGAGGCTTTGCTTGTATTGCCTAGATATCTTACTCGATGCCTATTTGAAAATGCAAAGTACAAAAAACATTTATTAAGTGCTTCCATCGCTTTTTCGTTGTCAATGGCGGCACTTTTCGCTAAAAGTGAGCTTAGTGCTGTTTTGTCAGATTTAGTGCAATTCACCAAACAATTTAACCGGTCACTAAGTTCGCAAAAAAGTTTCACTTTTAAATAAACAAGAACTCAATATGATTAGTTAGACTAGATCTCACGTTGCCTTCATAGATCATATTTTTAGATCTTTTATGTTGTCATGCTAGTGTTATTAGGTTCAATTTATTTATAATAAATAAGCTTAGTATCGTATTATTCTGTTTTAAGAAATCGAACATCTCGAAGATGTTTATATTATGCTGTAGTTTATTGTACTATAATTTTAGTGAGTACTTAATAGTTGTTTTGTAACTTGTACTTAACGCTGTTATAAAACTTTGAATTCCATATAATGTGATGTACACAAGTGCACATACTTGAGGCTGTTGTAATGTATAGTTGCTGGAAAGCTTCTTGAGCAAACGACCTTGTCTGCGAATAATCGAATTTTATACATCTTATCATGTACATATGGAACGTAGTATACTATCACGCACTTTTTATTTATTAATTTATTTACTATTAATATAAAGTTCTGGAATGGCATCTAGCACTGGATAGCGCAGTATAGGTCGACCCCCTACTAGGTGGACTGGCGGGAGTCGTTCTATTCAGTTAGCTCAGTCCGTGGTCTAACTGCCTCTAGAAGTCCTTTCAAGAAGCCTATGTCCAACAGTGGACGTCAATCGACTCGATGGTCGTAATAATCACTTTCACACTCACTTTAGCGTTATGGTGCTACAACTAATAAACAAAATATTTCCTCTCTCCCTACACCATGGCACCCTTATTGTCAAAAACTATCGACAATTTCTTTACTTCGGACTATCGTGCTTATGAATGAGAATGTTCGTCAATAGTATTAACTGTATCCATAAAAGGAGTGTTTGAGGGGGCTTGCATTTCAATAATTCTTAAATAACCTAATGCTTAAGAAGTATGCCGGCAACTATATTTATATTTAGTTCTAGTACAGTGTAATGTAGGTTAGTTATCATTAGCATTCCTTTTGTGTTGCAATAATGTAGATCATAACATTAAGGTTTGTTTTGGCTGTTGCCTTTTGATTCCGGTTGTGATATGTTATACTTGAATTAAATTTTATAAAAGTGAGCATAATTGTGCCATAACCATTTTGATGAAATTTTCTCCACAATCCTTTACATTGTGCGTCTACCTGTTTTGTCGAATTAAGCAAGTTATTACGACTCTCGATTCGCTCCTTGGCACATTACATGAGATTATTAAAATAATTGTTAATGTAACGTAAAATCGGATATAAGTAAGTATTTATATCGTAGGTATTGAAATGTTAGTATTAAATATATATGAATGGTTATTATTATTAGTATGATGCAGCCGTTGAATGTTAACTTAGTGCGTCTCGATAACTGAAGCAATGGATCCTACACGACACTCACGCCGCCAAGTCGTGTTGTTATTGAGTCTGATCTGAACCCCGACATATCTTTATAACGTATCGTAGATATCTTTATACTTCCGTCGTATAGAATACGCATAGAGTATTCCGTAGATAAATATTGAATAAAGTATTCCAAATAAATAGAAAATCAGAAGACACCCGTAGTTTTATTTGCCTCATCCTGGGAGTGCCCCGGGAGCGCGGCGGCGCTGCGTGCGTCCGCCGCCGCGCGCCTCACGCCGCCGCCCTTCGTTTCAGACGAGGCCGGCGAGCCGCGCGCGCCCACCGTCAGCTTCAGCGTCGAGAACGAGGAGGACGACGACGGCCACATCACCTTCACCGCCCGCCCGCGCGCGCGCCGCCCCGCGCGCCCGCGCCCCTCCTCGCTGCGCCTGGCCGACGACGCGCCCGAGCCCGCGCGCCGCCTGTCCGCGCGCTCGCTGTCCGTCGAGGACTCCACGCGCAACGGCTCGCCCGTCCTCGACCTCAAGCTGCGCAACTTGCGCCGCACCGCCGACATCCTGCGCAAAGTCGGCTCCGCCGAGCGGCTCGCGCGGTTCAAAGAGAAGATAATGCTACGCGCGCCCGGCTCGCGCGAGAGGAGCCCGCCCCGCGACGAGAACGCCAGCGACGACGAGTCGGCCCCGCTGGTGTCATCGCCGCCCACCGCCGCGCCCCGCGTCGATGCGCGGTCTCCGCCGCCCACCTCGCCGGGACGCGCGCAAACCGACGCGGGCGCGCTCGGAGCCAGGCCGCTCGGCGTGGAGTGCGTCGAGCGCAGTCCCCGGGACGGGACCGCGAGCGCGGACTTTTCCCCGCGCTCGGAGGTCACGGACGCGGAGTCGCCGCGCGACAGCGCGCCAGACTTCGACCTGTTGCCCGAGGGCAAGGGCGACGGACGGGCGGCGGCGCGGGCGCACTTCGCGCGCGGGGCGAGCGACAGCTCCCTGTCGAACATGATCGAGCCGTACAACATGAGGCTGCTGGCGCACGGCGCGTCGGACGGCTCGCGCGGGCTGTGGCGGCAGGACGCTCTAGATGCGCTGGACGTGGGCCCGCCGTGGCCGCCGCACGAGCCTGACTCCGCGGTGTGAGCGCCGCGCCGGAGACGCAGGACCAGCACCCTCCGCGAGGCGGACACGGCGCACGTGATGCGCTGACGGCGCCGCGAGACGCGCTCGATTGATCCTTGTGGATGCAATATAATGAGGCTTTAAATCGATATATTAATTCGTAGAAAGCCTACCATACAAAATTGTACTGATATGTATACCGGTAAAATATCACACGTACAATTTGTTAAATTATTTATCACTGTTGCTACTTTGAACGACGATAATATCGTGAGAAATATGTATAGAATATGTACTTAAAAATCTAGCACTTGAGTGACTCAGGTACATACCGATATTAACATTAAATGCATTTTATTAAAAATTCTCCAGAATTGTGATATAGGTACTTATTCTTAAGAATATGAAAATATACATTTTTTGAGCAAACCATGTTTATAGATTTTACACAACCAAAACACAATCCTCCGCTTAAAAAACGTTAGATAAAAAGAGCAAAACATGAAAGTCAGATAAAGCTTTTTTTTACATAAATATACCTATTAGCAGTTATCTACCTACTCAAGTAAACGATTTTACCGACTTTCTGAGAGGCAATATTAATTCGAATGCATAATGCATATGTTTATCGCTAGTTTGCCGCGCATATATTTGCTACCCTCATACACTGCAAATGTAATTTTACCTTCTTCTAGATATGTCGCGGCCCATTCCGATACACGAGCAACCTGCGCTGCCTTTACCTGTGCTAAGCAGGCCAATCGTAACTTGCTTGGACTAAGCCATATGATATGATACCTTTTAATACTTACATCTATCCACCATCCAAATGAATTGTGAAATTGAATTGGAATACAATAAAACTTCATTACACGATGTCAAAGTACGTCGTGCTGATTTAAATTGTTTATCCTAGCTAGGAAATTGATAAACATTTTGAGGCACAGAACATCCGTTGACGTCCTTAAAAATTTACAAATCTTTGTATTTATTGAATTTAAGGTTAACTTATGATGGGCGTTATTTGTGGTAGCTGAACAGCATGTCGATTCTTGAAAACAATACATCGTAGGAATATCTCGCTTACCTACATCTCTTAGATCATCCCACGTTTAATTCGACTGTCAGTTCAATATATATACATCCGCTGTACATCAGCTTCAAAACTGACGTTATTTTCAAGAATCGACATACTGAATGCGGATTCTTGAAAAAATACATCGTTCGAACATCTCGCTTACATCTGGTCGATCGTCCCACCTTCAGTTCGACTGTCAGTCCAATACAGCAAAATGTCATTGGAGAATACCGATTTCTGTTACTTGCAACTGTTGTACATCGCCCTATAAACTGACTTTTTTTAAGAATTGACATATTACAGATCATGATAGCCGTTTGCAGTTCTTTGAAAGGTTGAATCGAGAAATAAAGACAATATAGATAAAAAATTATTATTATTATATAAAAACAAAAAACCCAACTGCTTAGAAGTTATGAACTGAAAAGAGAAAAACAAGGATAACAATATCTTTATAAAATTCTAAATACTTTATGGTTCTGCAGGTGTGGACAAAATAGTTTACTACCTGGAAAAGAAAAACCTACCAAAACTACGTTTGTCCCCGCCTGCAGCACCATAAAGTATTTAGAAATTTATATAGATAGAGTGATCCTTGTTTTTCTCTTTTCAGTTCATAACTTCTAAGCAGTTGGGTTTTTTGTTTTTATAATAATAATTTTATTTGAGACTTTTTAGTTTTAATTTCTGGTATAGAAATGAGACGGTACACTTTTTGACATTGCTTGTTAAAACAGTAATACAAACATGATATGATATTTATATTTTTGAAATGGTATTTTTACGAGCTTTCATTTGATATCCATATTGCTGGGATAAAAGAATAAAATGCACACGTCCCCTCTTTTTCCCCCCATTTACAGCCGCCATTTTGAAAATTCATATAGCCTATGTCACTTCCACAATTTAGCCGAATTCAACGACACCTCACATGTCAAAATCCGTTCAGCCGTTTAGGCTGTAGCGCGTGCCGAAGAAATGGGCATACATACATACATACGCTCGAAAAACATTACCCTCCTTCTGACGCAGTCGGGTAAAAAATAATAGTTGCATTTTAATTTTAGAGAGTAAAAAAAAATTTAAATTAAAACTGACAGAAGTAATAATGTAAAATAATATGTGAAACTTATTGAAATACGTCAAGACGGTATTTTAAACGGCCTATTTAAAACTTGAGAAGGTGCGTAAGATACCCCGCGTGTTGCAAATGCTATTCTTGATAAAAATCAGTTGCTTTCATATGTGCAACACAGTAACGGCATGAACAAGGTATGCTGTATACAATAAAATGATTATCTTCTAACGATTTTTGAATCTTATCACAGTTTTCTAGACAGAGCGTGTCGTTAGTTGTGACGTCGCTTTTCGTCGTGTTTAATATTTATCCAATAGTATACGAATAGTATGATTGAAATGTAGCAACACCTATCCACAGTCAAACATAAAACACTGAATTTCCATAGTCATACTATTAGGGTTCTGTGCCTCGAAAAGAGAAAAACGGTACCCTTCTAGGGATCACATTGTTGTTCGTTCGACTCTCAAGGTCAATCAAGCTGTTTATATTACTTAGGCTTACTGTCCCCTTTTTATAATTCTTCCCTTTTTTCATTGAAATTCATATCAAATATTCAGGTCTATAATAACTATTAAGCATGTAACGAAATAAACCCGGGTTTCATTTCAAAAACCTCTTGACTTTTTTCAATAGTATTATGTTCTATCATAATTTGTGTAATAAAAAAATACACTGGAAATGAAATGAAATTTATTTACTATAAATTAAGTGTAATATCAACATTTTTAAGTATATATCAGAGATCACAAGTTAATATACGAACGAATCCAATTTGCATACGACTACATGTCTATAGATTAACAAAAATCAACTAACCATAAATCACAATAATTATAAACCAATGGAAGAGTACTACAGCGCCCTAATCAACTTTTGGCGAACTACCGTCGACGAACGACTGATGCTTTATACTTAATACAACTGTGACATTGGACTATATATAGTGTTATAGTTCGTGCCATTCATTAACACATTGACTGCTGACAGCACGACACGCGCGTGAAAGATTTTTGGGTCCTAGTGGCGGCTTCCCCACAACAGTTGTGTTTCGAAAAAAGATACTACGTAGACTCGACGTAACACAGACGGTGTGTTTTTTCTTGCGCTACGGCTAAGCCGGGGACATACCTACCTACGACGTATCGTCGATGTCGATAATTTTTATCGGACCTATCTGGAAATGCCTTTCAAATAGAAAACTATTTTCAAAAATCGGTTAAGATACCATGGAGTTATGAATTATAACTCAATATAATAAAAATAAATCAACTCAAATTGAAAAAAAAATTGCGTCGAATTGATAACGTTCTTATTTTTGAAGTCGGTTAAAAAAGCAGCTGCATAATTACAGCTGCTAGTTATGACTGCTGGAGTTATGAATTATAACTCAAAATAATAAAAATAAATTAACTCAAATTAAAAAAAAATTCGCGTCGAATTCATAACGTTCTTATTTTTGAAGTCGGTTAAAATATACAAGGTTAAAATATATAAGGTACCACTAATAAAGAAATGCCTATTGTTTAGATAATGCGAGATAAAAATATTTTTTCGATACTAAAACTATAATCTTTTGTCTGTAATGGAAGTGAGAAAAAAATGTTTTTAATAAAAAATTTAACCGACTTCAAACAACTTCATAGATATGCTCAAGTAAATGAAAGCAACTGAATGATGCAATTTTTTTTTTTTATTTATATTCCAAGAGTGGTAGCATCGCGCCTTGCGTGTGTTATCCGCACAGCTAAAGCGTCTGAAATAACGCGCCACGCGCGTAGGCCCGCATGCTCAATTTATTCTGTTCCACGGGTGCTGACAACACAACTATTGTGTGGCGCTCCGCAGTTTCGATGCATTTCATTCATCATAGGGCAGCAGTCAACGCTCTCGCTCTCGCTCTAAACACTTATATTAGATCAGTTATACATAATTATATGGAAATATTCCTTAATTTTGTAGTACAAATTAGTTAGTTCATGACAGCTGCGCACTTCGGCGTGTTGCAACTATAAAGACTTGATGATTGGTACGAACTATTCAATATTCTATTAACACAAATTTTTTAGGTACATATGCTTTAGAATACTGTGTTTTTCAAGAATGACTAATTTGATTCCTGTTGCTTCGAAGGTTCAAGTAAGTGATTCCTAGAATATAAATCATAAACTTACTTAATTGCTATTCAAAAATATGGCAAACCACGGCATTAGGAACAATAAAAAACTAATTTAGCTACGTTATCAGCCTTATCCATAACATTATTACTATGAACTCCTTCAGTAACTTGACTGTAGCTTGGTGATTATTGTACCCATTGGAAATATTAGTGTTAGACATTTTTTATAGATTCATAATAAAAATGTATAAATAAAATATGTTAAATAAATATAAATTAACCATTAAATTTTAATATAAAATAAATTTCATTTCTTAATTGAACTGCATTTTTCAATTCATAATTAATCAAGGTAAGCATACTTGCAGATTCGCCATCAATTGCTGATCAATAAATATTATGCCCAAAGGGCAGGTCATCGGCTGCGTTTATAAGTCATCATCATTAACAGCCGATGGAGGTCTACTGCTGGGCCTTTTGAGCGACTTTCAAACACAACGACCCTGAGCCGCTTGTGGCCAGCGGCTGCCTGCGACACGTTTGCTGTCTTCAATCCACCTAGTGGGGGTCGACCAGCACTGCGCTTTCCGGTGCAGAGTCGCGATTCTAGCATCTTGGGCCCCAAACCATTAGCTTTTCGAAGTGCTGCTCCGCCCGTTACCACTCGTTCTGCGACTCGCTGAGCCGTCGGTTACTTTGGGTCTTTCGCAGATCTTATTTCCGATTGGATGACGCAGAGATACTCCGAGCATTGCACTTTCCATCGCTTGTTGAGCGACTCTGAGCCTTCTTATAAGATTTGCAGTTGACTAAAAAGTACTACAAATGAAAAATTGATGTGTTCCTAAAAGTCCAAATCATTTTTTTTAATAAATAATATTTTTCCAAAAATCTAAAGCCTTTGGATTTAAACCTATGTACACTTCAAAACATGATTTATCTAAATTCTTCACAATTTAGTCACGTCCATAAAACTTACAAAACAGTACGTCGTCGACGACAGTTGAAGATGTTACACAGTTATAAATGTAAAATTTTATACATTAATTAACGTCAACTCCCTGTATCAAAGATGACAATAACACGAATATATTATATCCACTATCAAAGATACTTGGATCTCATTTAACACGACTAGTCTTATACTATAAGAAATGCCTCAACGAAAAAAAAATCAGCTATTTAAACAAACTAGATTTTGTCTACAGTGATAAAAAAAATATATTATCTATTACAGTAAAAATTAAACTTAATCGTGGCAATAACTTAAGTAGAATTTTCTACAATATATTGGTGAAACTATGATTACTAATTTCGTTATTGATTTCCTATAAATGATAGCTTAAGCAGTAATAAATAATGTTAAAACATCACCCTCCTTCTGACGCAGTCAGATAATAAAATAAGTGGAATTGGTTGTATGAAGACATATTTACAATCCTACTCAGTATGGTAGGTCACTTGAAAATAACTATCCTTACTATGGATATTATTCATAGAATCGGAAATTTTGGACGTAACAGACAATTTACAGTCATGAAAAAGAGTAACATTATTATACCAATTATATAGTTTCATATATTGAAAGTTATACAGGTGATTGTTTATATTCGAGAAAATATAGCCAATATTTGAAAACGTAAATTGTATCATAAAAATTGACACTACTCGCTGAACTGTACAATACTAATAAACTCGCCAAACTTTTAGTCCGCTCTGAACACGAGAAGTATGACTGACTGCGCAGTGTACAAATTTTGACTCAGCCGGGCTTCTAAACCCGCGCAGTTCGTCATGTTAAAACTTCAAAGCGGACTAGTTGGTTGGCGGACTATACCTTAAAATCGATGCTATTCTATATCATATAAAACAATAAATAAAAAAAATATTTTTGAAGATTCTAAACAGTCAACAATGGGCCCAATCTCGCTTGGTTATAAAATGGCTACATACTGGGTACTCATATGCGAGATAAAGCTTTTTATGTCCACATATTTTTTAACAGATGCTACAATTTATATTAAGCGGTATAACCATCACGTTTGATCTATAATGCAATATTGTGAAATGCTCGGATCTGTCAAGATACATGTTACGTCTCATCCACAATTTGCTGGCAATCATATACTATTAACCATAGTAATGCTGCTCACAAAACATTATAATTTTTAAAATTAAACGTGATATTGAAAATTGCGAAGCCGGCGGGATTTGAACCCACATCTCTTTGGCTATCGCGACCAGAGCTTTCTTCCACTAAACCTGATTTTTGGTGGTTAACATTATCCAATAAAAAAAATTAAAGATAAAAAATTTGGAATATGTAATAATTAAAATGAAGAGCTCATTGTAGTATTGTAACTTGTTAAAAAGTTCATAGTAGATGGCATTACTGACCTTACTGGAAATGGCAGTATAGAATCAGTGCGTAAGTGGAAGAATGCTCTGGCTGCAATAGCCAAAGACTTGAGGGTTCAAATCCCACCAGTTCGGCAATTTTTGATATCACATTTATTTTCAAAAATTATAATATCCTAAAGTGTAGATAACACTATCCAATGAAAATAAAAGCACAATAACATGTTTACTTATCTCATTATCAGCCTATTAACGGCATGCTACAGGGTCAGGCCTCCCTCCTTATAGCCGAGGATATGAAGCGTAGACCCACCACGCTGCTCTAAAGCAGGATGGCTGGTTTACAGAGATAAAATTTTATTTATAAATGATCACTATCAAATTTTGATGATAGTGACCGGGACCGAGCTTAACAAACTCTCTGAGGTAGGGGGTGTATCAACACTAATTTCCCGACCCTGGGCTTGGAAAAAACTGAAAATTTCATACAAGAATGAAAAACTTGTGAAATCATTGGGTGACCGATCCAATAATAGAATTCCAGACCTCGTGATCGAAACCACATAAACTAACCACTAGACCAACGAGGCACTCTATCAAAGCATACTACTCCTAAATTAAAACCGCTATAAGTTACACCAACAATCGTAACACAGTTTAAGCCCGCATATGAATGCCCGCACTTACACTATGCGGAAACATTAACAAATTCACTATACAAGTATCACACTTCAAATGACTGTTATTTTATTGACGCGATTGGTTTGGTCTTCGATTACCTTATCTGGGGGGTCAGCGTTGGGGTCGGGAGTTCGGTTGTCTTCATGTAAGTTCTCGACGGCGTCGACGGCGTCCTCTGCGTCGGAGGGGTCGGCGGCGTCTGACACGTCGAGCTTGTCGTCGAGGGAGTTCTCCGAGGCGGTGGAGGGGGCGGAGGCGGGCGTGGTGAGCGCGCTCCACCAGCCGGACAGCGCGCCGCGCGCGTGCGACAGCGCCCCGCCCACTGCGCGCGACGTGCTCGCGACGGCACGGCCCGTGCTCGCCACCGCTGCGGTCACCTTACGCCCGCCTTCCGTTGTTGACATTGTACTAGAATGAGAATACAAAGAAGTTGTTGAGATAAGTTATTAATAAAATCTTAAATTACAGAGTTGATCAATCTATACTAATATTATAAATGCGAATGTAACTCTGTTTGTTTCCCAATCACGCCTAACTACTGAATCGATTTAAGTAAATTTGTTACAGAGGTAGAACCAGAGAAAGGACAGGGGTTCGTGGATGGGGACGCCCGCATACATCCACTACTAATTGATAAATGGGAAAATATTAATTAATCAAAAGAGTGCATTCCAGATAATAATTCATTTCTGTTCCAAATTTAATCCAGATCTGTTCAGCCATTCTAGAGTTATAAATGGTGTACCTAAACTTATCAAGCCAAAAGACATACTACTCAAAATACAATAGCAATAAAAGAACACTTACTGGGCGAACTTTAGTTTCATATCTGCTACAGATAGCTGCCCACAGAAGGGGTGCATGGGCATGAGGTTCATGAAGGCTTCTATGTCAGCGTTGTTGGTCGACTTCAACCACTTCTCGTAAGCGGGAGTCGATTTAAAAGCACTCATAAACTGAGAATTGTAAGATTCCATTTCCCGGCTTCCCTCTGAAATACAACACTTGTTATCAAGTAATAATGTATGGTGCAACACAGCAAATAATCTGGCTTTTAAAACCAGTGGTAGAGTATACGGATTCAATTTCCAAAAGTATAGTCAATTTCTATAAGTATAGTCTGTTTGACGATCTCTATGGTGTACTGGTACGCACTGTGGATTTATAAGACGGAGGTCCTGGGGTCGACTCCCAGCCAATTTTCTAACTTGGTCTAGGTCTGGCAGGTGGAAACCGCGGCCATGGCTAGTTACCACCCTACTGACAAAGACGTACCGCCAAGCGATTTAGCGTTCCGGTACGATTGTGTGGAAAACGAAAGGAAGAAAGGAGTAGAATGAAATCCATCCGGTGTGGATTTCATCCTACTCCTTTCTTCCTTTCAACCTACTCCTAACAAGTTACCCCACTTCCATCTTAGATTGTATCATCACTTACTATCAGATATGATTGCAGTGCCAACATGTTCTGAATAAAAAAAACAATACAAATTATATTAATTACCAGGTAATAAGGATGTTCTCATCAAATAAATCAGATAGCTAGCAAACTGGTCACGTATCCACGCGTCGCCCTGCGTGGACGCGTGTCGCACCACGTGGTCTGCGAACCGCAGGTCCTCTGTACCCATAGCGAGCTGCCGTCTGAGACCCATGTCTGCTGTCTCTATCCTCATCTCATTGAGCTCCACCAGTACATCGAACAACTGCCTCTTCTGTTTAAAAAGCACATTAGAAGCGCCAACCACAAACCCTTGCACAGCAGGATCGGATAACAAGTCTAAATACTGCAGCGACAGATAAGGTAAGCAGATGTAGCCATCTTCAAACAACGGTAATGGGAAACCACACTCTGTTTGGTCTATCTGCCCCGTGAGGTTGTAAAGTCCATCGACACTCATGTCCCTTGCCATTGTGGGACTCTGCTGTGCATCTGGTATGGACTTCTGTGTTTTGTATTTCTCACCGATGCTGTGGCATTTCTCTCTCCCGGCTGTCAACTCCTGCCTGTCGACTACATCTGATAATAGGGAGTCGTCGAAACTTTGTCTGCTCACTCTGTCTTTTTCTTCTAACATATTGCCAGTTTCCTTTGGTGTCAGTTCATCCTCAAATTGATTTCCACCATTTACAAGCACATCGTTAAGGGGTTCTGTGTTGGCGTCAACAACGTCTGTACTTTTGTCTTCCGTCACAATTGATGGCACTGGAGAAAGTGGCCTTGATAAACTGAAATTTGTCAATATAAAATAATTTAATAAGCTTAATAATAACTTCAGTTAATAAGTTTTATTTAACACTAGCAAATGCCCATGAGCATGCGAGCGAGAGTTTATGTTTTATAGGAAAAAGTAGCCTAGTCATTTCTCAGGCTCCAGACTATCTCTGTACAAAATTGCTTTAAAATTGGTTTAGTAGTTTAGGCGTGAATGAGTCACACACAGAAAGAGTTACTAACACATTTAAAATATTAGTATAGATGATCAACATACCGATTTCCACTTAAAATAAAAATCATATACTACAAATGTGTACGGCAATAACCATAGCATACTCAAGATTTTTTTTTATCGACTACAAGTTGGCCCTTAACTGCTATCACACCTGATGTTAAGTGATGATGCAGTCTAAGATGGAAACGGGCTAACTTGTTAGGAATGGGACGAAAATCCACACCTCTTTCGGTTTCTACACGACATCGTACCAGAACGCTAAATCGCTTAGCGATACGTCTTTGTCGGTAAGGTGGTAACTAGCCACGGCGAAAGCCTCCCACCAGCCAGACCAAGACAAATTAAGAAAAATCTCAATCAGCCTCGCCGGGAATCGAACCCAGGACCTTCGTCTTATAAATCCACCGCGCATACCACTGCGCCACGGAGGTCGTCGATTGAAGAAATAAACAGTATCTCCAAGAAATTGTATAAATTTTGAGAAAAAAGAATGTTCAAATAATAACTGAAATTCATTTTTAAGGAATAAAATGCTTAATTTTATGTCATGTAACCAGGATTCTGAAATTTTACAGTTTTTTTTCTGAACCCTGATTTCATTAACTTGAATTTCATTCAAGTATTATTGCCCAACATACAAACATGTGACATCATGCAGGTTGACTCATTCTACTAACACAGTTCCAGTTATATCTAATAGAAATAATGGAATAATCTAATGAAATCAGCACTTATCTTGTAATATTAATATAAATCTAAGTAGGAAACTAGTATGTTGTCATTCAGGTTATTTTGATTTTAGTTTTGTTTACATGTCCTTACATTACTATGTACATTTTACATGGAATTTGGCCTATCATTGAATTTGACTGATAAGTTTGTTATTAATTTATTATTTATTTAGATACACATTGAAATTTTTTTTCACAAAAAAGTTTTGTTTCAAACTATGCCTACAACATTGTCTGCTTGGAAACCCTGAACAACAATAAACTAATATTACAAATTAAATAGAATTTCTTGCAGACAGAGTCACAGGCTGGCACAAGTATCTAATATAAACTTTCCTAAAATTTAAATCCATTGTATAGTTTAAAAGATCTAAGCTAGGCCAGCAGACCAAGAAAGCGGTTCTGTTTATTGCTAATCAGTATTTGATTTTTACTTACACCACATTAGCTGACTGTGACAATCCATGCTCCAGACAGCGCGGCAAGAGTGATACGAGTGTTAACAGAGTAGAGGACAGTGGCCCAGCTGGTGATCCATAGATGAGAACTTTTCTGCGCAACAGTAGAAGTTTAAACAGCAGTAACGCTTTATGCCTCCAGTTTTCTACTATTTTTTGTACTGACAAACCTGTAATTATAAGACAATAGTTATTGATATGAGTTCCATGCCCAATAAATATTTTTTTAATTGAGCTAAAAATACAGAGGCTAATGAAAAACATTCGAAATTTCTGAAAATGTATATGTATGAATATGACTAAGCTTCACCATCATTATCAGCTTAATGTATGTTGTGTGTGGCCAATTACAGCGTCAGGCCTCCTAGAAGGGCTACAAGGATGTAGTCAAGGGGATATGGAGTGTAGACCCTCCACGCTGGTCCAATGCAGGTTGGCGGGCTTAGGGTGATAAAGTTTTATTCATCAATGATCACTAACAGATGTTGATGATAGTGACTGGAACCATTGACTTAACATGCTCTATAAGGCATAGGGGTGTAACTTCCAAACTCTGATCTTGGAATCTATTGAAAATTTCATATTATAATAAAAACTATGATTGTTTTTAATCTCAAAATAATGGGAATTAAGGATGATCCTTCTTGTCCAAAGTGTGGCAAAGAGGAGACAAGCTATCACTTCATAGCTGAGTGTCCCATGTATGTGCTGGTAAGATGGGAGATACTAGGTAAGGATAGAATTAGTGAGGCAGACCTGACAAACCTCACCATAGGGGGAATTGTTAGGTTCATAAAGGCTACAGGTAGGTTTGAGACGGGGGCACTGTCGAGACACCAATGAACCTGTGTCTCAAATCTGATCACCTGTCTGGCTTTGACAGATGTCCCCTCTCAAAATACATATGCTTGCTTTTAATGAAAAAAATTGAATACTTCACTGATATGGTATTATACGCAAGCAAATAGGCAATTTGGCCATCTGATATAGGACATTTAGCCCTACTAGTGGGTTATTTGTTATTTTGGAAATTATTTTATTTGATTATTTTTATTTTTTTAGTCCAAAATCTATGTAATGATTTACATACCTTCCAAGATTTGTTCTGTTTGGACTGGACAACTATTTAGATGTTTGAAGGCATCTTCTAATAGCTTAGTTTGAGAAAAATCACCCTGTAGGAACCAAGCCCGCACAACTAATTCCATTTTGATGGCAAGACGACCAAACAGAGGGGCACGGCATATCACACAAACACTTTTCTGAACTGAACTTCTAGTCATGTCTTCTGTTTTTTGAGCTACTTGCTGAAATAAATGAAATATTAAATTTTCACATCGACAACAATAGTTTTATTTATTTTTATATTAAACTAGTGGACACCAGCAACATTGTGTGCATGAAACATAATGTAGTCAACAACTTCTCTATGGTCCAGGGAATCCCTGCTTTGGAAAACCTCCATGCAATGCAGGACAGACAAGACAAGTCTACCGGTTGTGTAGAGATGAAATAGAAAAGTGTGGGTTAAATGGAAAATTTTCTAAGAACTGTATTCTAAAAGTTTTTGCCCATCAGTCAAACTCTACTGTGACATAAATGGGCTTGGACCTAATGTTGAATGTTTAATCATACACCGATATACGCAAATTTCATTTAACACATTTTTTTCCGGGATGTATCCTACGCATAAAGCTTGGTATTAGTGTATATGAAAGCTGAAATAGTACTCAGTAAATTTAACAAACCTCAACAGGGATTTGACGAAAACATGATATACCATACACAGTGTGTGCTGGATCTGTTAATCCTGGCAAACTAAAGAATATTGTATCAGACAAATAGTTGTGTGAGCCATCAGGCAAGGCCAGAGCTGGAAGGTATCGCCAAGCTGCAGGGAGCTCTGAAGGACGCCCAGGAACTAGTTCGGGATAACAATGTTCCACCTAAAAATATATTCAGAAGTTAAGATTCATATAGATTTATATAAATTAAAATCAACATCTGTCAATAGAACAAGTACTCATATTTCATTTTACAGCAATAAAAAAATTGATAACTGAGCTATATATTGTAGATATACTTATTATAAAGAAATGTTTTGATTATTTACGAAAACTATCGATTAGAAAAGTAATGACGCCTACCTGGCAACCTTTCTTATGGTGGAAACCCACCACTATTATATTTAATACTGGATCATTTATAAACGACATGTTTCCGTACAGTGATGCCCTTGTTTAATAATAGTCATACTCTCACTATCATTATTATATATTTCTTTTGGATAAATTTTACGAAATTACACTTCTAACATTTTTCAACTTAACCACAGATTACATAAAAAATTTGAGAAAATTCTGTCACATTTGTGTTTTTTTGAATGCTGGTTTGACGTTCTTGGGATCTAATCTTTTTGACCGTTATATTATACTACAAATATATTTAGTTAATGTTCAAAAATTAAATAAAAATATGCACCATAATATTCATAGCTTAATTCTTGCTGTAATGTATTAGTGTTCCAACAATTATCGTCATATTTCATCCAATGTTTTTGAATTTATCACAAACAGACAGACAGACACAGCAGGGCGCCTTTGTTTTATAATATGTAATGATATAATATTAGTTATTACACGAATCAAGTATTACGGTGGTTGCTTTTTAGATTTTAGACAGTTATACAAGTCCATGCCTTAGATTAGGTAAGGTTTGGATAAAGTATTACCACATGAACGACGCCAGCGTCGTCACTTATTTTCTAGCCTTTAATAGATACAAAAATAAGTATCTAATATATACTGTACAAGACAAGTATATAAGCTTAATAATATTGAAACCCAGAATATGTATACCAGGTATAATAAATCAAAGGTTTATTATCTCTTTGGTTGATCTTTGGTTGAACGTCCAAGAATGTACCTATTTTTGTAGAGTATGCTTAGAGAGTATGTTTATAACTCTATGTTACGTATGTTTATCTCATTTATCTGTGCGCAGAGTTCAACTTTCAACTTCAGGGTTGTAAAATTTGATATGATTTTGATTTACATTTAATTTGAAACAAAAAGTTTATTTTTCTGTATTTACTACCTATCACTTATTTAGTATTGTTATGGACAAAATATTTTCTCTCGACGACTACAAATAACGTTAATTTAGTAATAGTGTTTTAAGAACTCGTATTGTTTATGTTAAATAATTTAATCCTATGCGCCGCCATTTTCGCACTTATTGCTAATTGCAGTGACATTTTATAGGCTCATGTGAAAATACAATGATTATGTGATAATAATATCTTTCAATAAAAATCGAACAGTGTTTTCAGCGGATTTTTCGACCATTGCCTCCAAAACAGGTTAGACATTTTATATATATTTATAATGAAAGTAGATTTGACGTGCCTAATTTTATTGTGCCACAATATTTTGAATTATTTTGATCAACATTTCATCTGAATTTATAAATAAAAAAATTAATACTTTTGATGAGATGGGTCCAGAATGTGTAAAATTAAATACAGTTGTTTGATATTAAATTAACTAGAAACTAATTGATGACTTATTTACAGTAAATTTATTAAATTATAGTAATAAGTTAGTATAGGTGTACTTATTTTTCATTGTTGTTGTTTAGGAGTATTACTATTTGTCTGTAAAAATGAATGGATTTATTGTTATGTAAACAAAAACTATAAGAACTCTAATAATAGATTTGTGTAAGTAGTTTCTTAAAAATGTTGAATTCTGAAAATGTCCTTTTATTGTAAGACATATTTTTAATTTATGTACTTAATTACAAATATTTTTTACTTCTCATTATATTTCTAAACATCTCTACAACTCACATCTATTGGCCCATCTCATGAGACTGTATCTAACTACTAAAGAATAGATAAACTTCTATTTAAATGTATAAAAATATTAAACGAAAAAAGGCTAAGAGAAAAAGCCTGCTTACATCTGTATAGACATCCATAGTTTATAATAAATTATAAAAACTATAATTTTTGCTCTTTATCTTCAGCAGACAGATATTCAATTTCTAGATATAATAAATTTTAATAGCATGTATAATTTAATATTTGTTGTTTTTACATTTTATTTTAAATCCAATTGATCTTTGTAATTCTAAAAAATAAATGCTTCTATTGAAGAAATAGAACATTATTGAATCTTCTGTTGAGATTTTGTACACATACTCATATCTCTATAACTTTTACTAATGGTGTGGTACTTTGTTCCTTATATGCACTGCTAAGACATAGAATGATTGATGATTGTGTGATTGTGTGCCCTTCCACCAAATTGAGTATCTTTAAGTCAACAGTGCATTGGCATCTTTTAGGCCATGGTATTCTACTATAGCATCAGGTCTTTGCTTACCATCAGGCTTGATTGCAGTCAAGCGCTAGCTTTTAATATAAAAATAAATTACTTCCATCAATATTATTTTCATCATTAACATCATTATTGTCAGCTGACAGATGTCCACTACTAGATATAGGTCTCTTGCATGGATTTCCAAACTACACAGTCATACAGTCTTGAGCCAATTATGACCCAAACATAGTCTTTCTGAGTTCATCCTTTTTATGTTTGTCACTTAGAGCACCGTTAACAGCAGGATTTAACAACAAACACTGTCTGTAAGCTACTTTAAGAACAAAAGCTGTGAGTTGTTGTAAAGCAATACTTAGACCTGTGTGCACCAAGATTTCCGCTATCATAACCAACGGTTAACATAAGCTAACTATAAATTTACTGTTCATGACAACCCGTCCCCTGGTTAAGGATGTAAACTGGGCTGTTATCTTAACCGAGCTTACGTCCTTAACCCGCATAGGGTTATCGTGAACAGTAAATTTATAGTAACCAACTGTTAGCTTATGTTAACTGTTGGTTATGATAACGGACACACACAGGCCTTAGTCATCATCATGTGTTGCCATCCTCTAAATGAAGTTTGGCGGCCATAATGCGAAAAGCTTTCCTATTTTCTACAACTCTCTTTAGTTGTGGGTAATTGAGTCTGGTCCACTCTCTTATGTCGTCCAAACATGTCCGGCTTTAACAACCTGGTGCTCTCTTGTCTGTTAGGGTAGGTTCCTTCCAAAATTAACCTTAGAAAGAAAACTGAGCTCCTCTTTGCAGGTGTCCAAAGAAACTTTGTTTTCTCTGCATGACAGTTTTCTCTTTTTGTTCATCTTTTTCAGTACACTGTTATTAGGTGTGAAGCTGGTCCAGGATATTTTTAAGCATGCTTAAAATCTAGTACTTGTAGGATCTCAAAAGACAAGACATAAAAATTAATAGAGATACCATTTGATTTCACTCAACAATTAATAACATGATAATCACAACAAGTAATTATCTTGATCCAAGGTGAAGATATATTTATTGTATGACCAACATAAATTATCTAGTAAAGTCAATATAATATGTTATTTTAATTTTGTCGATTGTTGTTGTTTAAAAATATATTAAATCAAATCAAATTAAATATTTAAGTAGTTCTGTTGGTTTCTATATTCTAATACATTAATTGTATTGAATTATTTTTACGCATCTTTCTAGATTTTCCTATAATCTTTTTAACCTAGGTCTAAAAGCGTGTATTATGTGGGTAATGTATTGTTTAGACAGCGCAAATTCTTCGCGTTGACGTCAGCTATATTTTTTCATGCTCGTGTTCGCACTGATTCGTCGGCCGATCGTGTATAGCGCAAACACAAAGGAGTAAAATCATATCGAAAACACAAAACTCGTGACGTATGTGTGCGACTAAACTCGCGTCACATTTTACGATACATAACAAGATGGATCCGGCTGAAGTTCTCGCTTCGAATTCACGAGTCACATCAGTACAGGTGCAAACTGCAACCCTAGCTGACTCAAGGACAACTGCTTCTTTTATCACTTCTGGTTTCATACGATCGGCCACTTTTGTAAAGCGTAAATAATCGATTTCGTTATGCTTCTAAAAATGTTGCATTAAAAGTGCGCGATATTTTTCAATTAATATTTTCAACACAATTGAAATACGTAGATAGCCTAGGGCTGCATGGTGTCGAACTCAAGGTTATGTTTATGAAAATAATTGTGATGCTTACTAAGTTTGTATGTGTGGATGTTTGTTACTCTTTCACGCAAAAACTACTGAATGTATTTTGATGAAACTTCACAACAATATAGCTTGCATATCAGAAGATTACATAGGCCATATTTTATCCCAAAATTCCCACGGGAACGAGAACTACGCGGGTGAAACCGCAGGCGTCCTCTAGTATAATGTAGTAGCTAAAATAAAAATTGGGCTCCATTTTGTTTGCAGGATTCAATGGATACCGCATTAGACTCGTCGGCATGACAGAAAAGGTGCTATACCCAGGTAAGTGAATAAATAAGTACTTAGTTTCAACAGCTTGTATGTTTGTTTACACATGTGGAAATACGTAATGGCTTGTGTGACTCCGAGACGTCGCGGTTTCAATGCAATGATTATAACGAAAAATACTGTAAATTCCTATTCGGTAACTATACGAAAGTTATATATACGTATACAGTAATAGAGTACATAATGACACAGGACGAGTTGATTTGACATTTTGCGATTTATCAAAGCGGGGTATAGTCAAGGTTATTAAAGAGCCGTATTGATTTTCGTTTGCCCCTCGTCAGTCGTCACCCTTTGCGTTCAACTACGTTACAATATACTTAAATGGATAATAACGCTTTAGATGGATCCCTTCAACTCTACACAGTGTCACGTGGCTAAAGCGTCACAGATGAGTCGTCAGCCAAATCAATAAGAGATTTCTAGATTGTTCCAACCTACTTATTGATCTAGTCTCACAGCATCGTGTATTCGGAATAAGTTAGCGCATATTCATGTTAAACTGCGGTATATGTTGGATATACTATTATGAAACATCATTAAAACTAAATTAATATTTATCTTTATAAATATTTATATACGCAGTGGAAATGTAGGTAAGTAGGCACCTACTTGTAAATAGCTTTCTTTTAGGTGTTGCACGTGTTTTAGAATCAAGACATTGCGTCTTGAGATCAGTCTTGTTTACTTTCTAAATGCTTAAACATAGTAGTAGAGTATTAATTTTTATTTTCAATAGCGTGGCAATTATTATTTTTTCAAAACGATCAACAAATTCCATTAAATAAATGCTTTTATCAAGCATGCACGAAATCTTGTGTTTGTGTTTAAATTCTATTAGAAACCACAATAGTCCCCAGTAACTATTTAATTATTAAATGAATTGTTGAACCTTAACAAAAATATTTGAAATTCAATTAATATGAACTACATGAATTAGATTCCTATTGAAACATACTCGTTGCATATTTTAAGCGTGACCAATTAATTTAAATTCGTATACATTGTTTTAATACGGAAGCGCTTACTGTGGTTGACTGTTTAATATTCATCCAAATCAGTCCTTCCGATTAGGGCTCGGTGCAAAAACACTTTGGTACCTGCCTACCGGTCAAATTTTAAATATAAAAGATTTCGAGTTTGAAATTAGATAATATACGTCTTGTTAGGATATCCTTAAAGTTTATATTTAAACGGTGTCCGGCGAAGGGTTGGAACGATTCTTAGTTTTTGGCTACTGTCATGAGTATGAGATTTTTGTAAGTTATCGAAAAATGAAAAATACGTTTTATACTTGGACGATTGAGGATATAGCAGGGCTATAAAATATTGAGCTTTTTATCCCCCGTAACTTGGAGAGCATGTTAAGCCGTCAATGCCGGCCATTATCATGAACTTGGTAGAAATCATTCTAGAATCAAATTTTGCTACTCCAAGCCAGACAACTGGATAAGAGTGGTGGGTGTAAGCTCCAACTCCCCTCACCTCTAAGAAGGTAAAGTTTAAGCCTGTTGTAGCTCATTCTAATTGCCTAGTGATGATGACGTTAATTAGAAAATAAAAATACAGTAGGTAATAAAGTTTTAATATTCTGCCCCACCCGCTATACAAGCATTATATAAATAAGGCTATAGGGCGATTTTAATAGTGTTTATTATACTGCCCTTTAATTTTAGGCATTTTTTTTATAATAACCGATTAATCACTTGGCCAATAAACCATGTAATTTATTTATTATAAGCAATAATTTGTCTGTCGAGCCAAAGGGTGGAGCGACTTGACACTCGAGAAAGTAGCACATATTGAATAATTTATTCACATGTGTATAGAAATGGCAGCGGAGACGATGCGCAGTTAATACAGCGTTCTCAAGATTTCCGTAATGAAAGGAGCTATAGTTTGACCGCGTGTCACGTATCTGCACACATACATGCATGTGTCGTGCGACATACGAACGAGAAGTCTAAGGAATTTGAGCCGTGAAACAACCGCTTATGTGCCTTGTTTATTCTCTGTGGTGCATGTGCATTCGTTGTCGCATCGCGGTGGAATCTTTACATAGCGCGCGACTCGCGAGGGCCGAGGAAGTATGTAAAGCGGGTATATAACTCGTGGATCGATGCAGAGGACCGACACCCACAGGCTCTCGCACCCAATTCTATGTCTTGTGATAACTCTCAAGTCTTAACCTTCTTTGTAAAATGTCAAATGTTGAATCGTGTCGACGATTCGTAAAAAATACTGATGTTTTCCGACAGTATGTGCAAAAATAAAGTGTAATAGATACTAACAATGTTTATTTGTACTGTTATTTAAAAAAAATGTCTGTGAATTTAACACATATTGTAGTAAAACTAAAAGAAATTCTAAGTCAATAATATTGCATTTTTTTTTATTGCACAGAAAATGTACGAAGTCCATTTTCTGTCAGTTTTTCCTTCAGTAATTGTTATGGTCCTTATATAATAAAACCTTTTAAATGTTTCTGTTATTCCTAATTATGTATATACTTAAACAGCGTTACTTGTTATAATTTAGCTGAAAATCTACATTAATTAACCCGTATTCAAAGCTTTGAAACACAATTTCATTCAAATTAATTCTTGATTAAAAGCAAACATTTTGTAAGCGATATGATTAGTAGAGACAAGTTGTATTTATTCTGGCGAGGAAAATCTTTATTCTTTGAATCAAGTGGAATGGCATCGGCACATGCGCACCCCTGTGACCTTGGTGCTCAATGACAACTTGGGGGGAAGAGCTTAAGCTTTTTGTAGCAACAAACAATACTTTAGCCTTTGGTTATGCTCACGCGTCCACATTATTTTATCACGAAACAATATATAGTGTCCCATAATTATTGAATCAAACGAAAATAGGAGATAATTTCACCTAATTATTATCTATAAATGAATTGACTAGTTTTCAAAAAAGCTGTAGGGTGATGAAATTATAGTATTTTTTCGGATTTTTCAATTTTCTTTGTCCTAAATCAGATTTCCTTATTGGGTGTTATCCTCTAAAACAGATTTAACGAAATTTCGTTCCTAAAGGGGTAATACGGGGGTGACAGTTTGTATCACAGTCCCAAATTTGTGAAAATGTATGCTCTATAGATGGTTTGATGGTGTACTAATAAACACTATAGGCTACTTTTTATTAAGATATACCCATGGAAACGTGAACTACACAGGTGAAGCCGCGGGACAAAGCTAGTACACTATAATATTTTACGCTAAATCTTTATATTTTCAGAAGCCAGATAAAACTAGTAAAGCTCTTTTATTTTTCTTATAAAATTACATCTGTATCGAGCTTTTTTTGTATTGCATTAAAACGTTCTGAGAAAAGGCAATGAGAAGTAAAAATCTAGATAGGTTGTAGGCATTTTTTTCGATCTTAACCCACCTGATCGATGTTCCTAGATACGATGCCTTTATCGTTTTGTATTTAATGTGGTCACTATCTAATTTTGATTGAATCTCAGGTCGTAAGTTCGATGTTTAGCCAGCATTGTACTACTGTGTTGGAAGCATAGAGATTAACTACTTGTATGGTTTTGCATAAAATTGAGAACCACATGTGGAAGTGCTGTTATAGTAAATGTTGTTATTTACATACGAGGTTGATTTATATGACCAAAAACTACACGTTTAAAACTGGTCAATTAACTTAAGATTGACCATAAACTTGAGTCCTATTAACCAGGCTTGAAGGTCCCTAATGTCACAAAGTACCAAGGCCATCTATAAAATATAGAATTTGAATATCCTTTCAGCAAAAAAGAAGCTATTTTCAACCTTCTCTACGGATAGAGATTAAAGACGGTAACTAGATTTTCATTGACTCTGATTAATTTGACCAAACTATAATGAAGTTTTTAATGAGTTAAGGCGAATTTCTACCAAGGGGTTTGTTTGCGAAGTTAAATTTTATTACTGGGCTATATCACTTAGAAATGGCAGAATAGTAATTTTAGCTTATAATAGGGCCACTGAACTGGGCTGGGGTACAAGCACGAGTGAAACCCGGCTCGCTGGAGGTCATTGAACCGCTCATTTTGCTGCATCCGTTGCAAATAGTCATGTGCGCATCGCTCTTACCCGCCACCACAATTCTGCCGATTGTATATACCAGTTTTTCATTGCTAAGCCAAGTGAAAAAGTGGTCGACACTAAAAAGAAACGACGAGCGACGTCGACTGCCAATAGAAAGTTGATGTCGTAGGTATCTGCTCGCTGAGCGATTGTGTCTGATAAAATAAATAGATAGGTACGTACTTAGCTGTGCAGACTACATGGGTTGCGAATTGCTCGCAGCTCATCTATAATGAAATAAGTACGAGTAGGTACCACGGCTATTGTTCGATTTATTTATAGTTTCATCTCGATGGTAGAGCGTTGAGTTTTGTAGGAATATTGTACCTACGTCGGTGCAATATGTATCTGTACTAAAGCCAAACTCGATGGAGAATGTTTATCAACAAACATTAATTTGTTTGTTAATAAGCATTCTCTATCGAAGGTAGAAATCACTAAACATTTTACACCTAATTTTTTTAATTAATTTGTTAACGACGAATTCATGAAATTAGATTAGTAAGCTTAAAACTATTTAATATATATATATTATAATTTTAATAATAAAAAAAACAAAATGTAATTTTAAATTGATTAGGCTTAAAATGTGTGTGTTAAATGGCATTTTCTACCTTCATTTTAAATTTGTTTGTTGACATGCCTTCCACATTGATTTTGGCTTTAGTATAGGTACAATAAGTACGTTACTATATACTAGTTTTCATGATCATCGTAATTCAAAGGTAACGGCTAGATTTTTCGTATGTCACACCAAGCAAAGTGCCGTAATGTTGAGACTAGAAAGTAAAGAGGAAACGAGACGTGGCCATTGTAAATGTTACGTATTTAGCTGTTCTTTATACAAATGACATACCTAAATTACAAGTTGCTTAATTTCTTTGCTACACATTAATTTAGAAGATTTCATAAACTACACTATTGCAACTCGTAACTCAATAAATTTAAATAAGCTTATCTTTGATTATCTTTGTAAAATCCCTTATATTAATCATCAATAAGGATTACATGTACTAATAAAAATTATTAACAAAAAATAGAATCGACTCAAAACTCACTAAAAACTAAAAAATAACTGTGTCATTTAGTTTAAGGAACATTTATTTTAATAAAGCAGTTTGTAACGTCCTTAAAGTAGAAAAGCATATCCTTAAGTAAATTAAAGCAACTAAATGCCAGTTATTTTTTCGTTTTGAGTCGGTACTATTTTTTGTTAAAAATTTTTATTTCTTACTTTTTAGTGATTTATCGCCGTACGTATCGTACTCGTACTATACTGTCATAGTAAATTATACGGCACTGGTAGAAAAAAAGCTACCGATACCGAGACAAAGACCAAAATCGCTGTAGGCGTGCCTCCAAAATTTGAAGAGTTCCTTCAATTTCCCCAGGATATCATCATCAGATCCTAACATATGACAATGGGACCACCTTGGAAGTATGCCCTTTTTAATAAAAAAAGAATTATCAAAATCGGACAACTTTGTAAAAAGTTATAGTACATAAAAAAAATATATATACGTGTCGAATTGAGCACCTCCTCCGTTTTTTTTTCGTCGGTTAAAAATGCTTTGCAATCCGCTAGTTTCGCTAATAGGTAATCGCAAACAGCTTGATTTATTTGATAATTTTTTTCGTTGTGATTTAAAAGCAAAAAAATAATGAAAACCAAAGTAAATAACCGGGAAATCGAAATGTAAACAATTACCAAAATTAAAGGTTTTTATTTTTGATAAATTATCCAAGAAATTCCTAATTCGATGGTTCGAGTCGAAGTTCATTAGGCCAGCTGGTGATAAAAAAATCTTAAAGTGGATTGCAGTATAAATAGCGAGGTTTATAGTTCTATGGTTTTACCATTATTATTTAATCTGGCTGAGTTTGTTGTAGGCTTCTTTACAAACAATACGCGTTAATAATAATTCTTTAGTTACTAGTGGTCGCCCGAGGTTTTACCCGCTTAGATTTCGTTCCTGTGAGAATATCGATATACAAATTGTTTTATGTTACTTTTCATGAGTCTGGCTGTCATGTACAATAATTCTTCTACTAGTAATTTCAGATATTAGCCGGAACAAACAGATAGACAAAAGTTTAAAAAAAAATTTAAGTGTCGTGTTTATATAATTACATAGAGACACATCAACTTAACTTTATTTGTATAGATAACATCAAATTTACTAATTAAGTTATTTTTTTTACAATTAAATGCTTAAATTGACTGTTCATACAGAAAGAAAAAGATATTTTCGTGTAAAAAGTAAAATCATATAACACATCTACGAGTATTCTGGAGCGTATATTTTCAAGTTAGTACGTAAGTACAGATAAGCCTCTTTAGCTTTGACATTACATTCGATATTTGCTTTTGCTGAGGTATTTGTCAAAAATAGTGTACTAAACTTGTTTATTTTGATAATGTTGACGACCTCCGTGGTGCAGTGGTATGCGCGCTTGATTTATGAGACGGAGGTCCTGGGTTCGAATCCCGGCGTGGCAGATTGAGATGTTTCTTGGTTTGGCTGGTGGTAGGCTTTCGCCGTGGCTAGTTACGACCCTACTGACAAAGACGTACTGCTAAGCGATTTAGCGTTCCGGTACGATGTCGTGTAGAAACCAAAAGGGGTGTGGATTTTCTAAGAAGTTATCTCTTTCCGTAACATCAGAGTATAGCCCGAAAACTTCCATTTTAGGCAAATTTTATATGGAACTGAAGCAGCGCCCCTGGCGGGAGTGAGAGAAAACTCAAATGGGCGAGTGTCAGATCACACTTGCCCCACAGGTGTGATAGCAGTCAAGAGCCAACTTGTAATTTATAAAAAACAATAATTGATAAGGCTTTTGATCGTAGCTCTATTAATATGATGTTACGCGTGTTAATACAATTTATTTTCCCTTTTGGTTGGATTTAGGTCTTGAGTTACCCTCTGCGGCCATCGTCGACTCGCTGCTTATCGACCGTAACCGGTGTCGGTGTCGGTTCGCAATATACAAGCGAACCCTTTGTAGCGGCTGGGAGTTTTTCCCACCCCCTCCTTTACTTATTTACGAGTTTCACTAATGGCCCGGCCATTTCCAATGACTTGTGCCAATTTGTTAATTGAATTTAGTTCTATTGCGCATCTCCTTTTCCAAATAAACATTTAGTTAAAAAGAATACCTGGATTTACTTGTTGACGAATGTTCGTGTTATTGACCACTTATTCATCGTCATCATCGCATCAGGCATAGACACAGACCTGAGCTGACACTGACACAGACCTTTCAGAGGCTTCCAAACTTGCATTATTGCATTAATAAACACACCGGCATATTTAGCGGAACATAAAAAAGGTCCATAATTTAAAAAAAATTGTTTTTATTTTAAAATCTACTTACTACACTTCTTTTGTTATTTAAAGTTTCATTTGTTTTACTTAAAATGAGCTCAGATTTTGCGAGTAAAGGCTATTTGTGAGAAATGGTACATTTTTGAACTTTTCATGTAACCGGGAAAAGTGAAAATTAATATTAAAATAACAATTAATTAAATTAGAAAAATGGTGATTAATATCGCGTACTTCCTCCACGTGCTCTTATTAAAGTTTCTACCCGTCTAGGCATACTGAGAATGATGTTATCGATGGTCTCCTGGGATAGTCTCAGCCATTCCACAACTACGGCGATTCGCAGTTCACCCACATTGGCAGGAGCTGGACTTCTGGACTTAACTTTTCTTTTCAGCAAGTCGCAAACGTATAAACCAGCCAGCAACATTATCTGATATCTGATTCTGATACTGATATCAAACCTTTTTTTTATGTTCCGCTAAATATGCCGGTGTGTGTATATTAAGCTTCTGTCTTGAAAAATAGTACACGTGATTGAAAATTGCATTTGACATTCGTTACGAAACCGAGGCGTTTGCTGTTAAATTCTTCGAAAATTATAATCTATGTGGTAGTGGGTGGTTGTACATCTGGAGTAGTAATGCAATTTGATTCTAAATTTTAAAGAAATGGTATAAAAGAATTTCTATTTTGCGTGTATTTTTGTTATCATGTAGCATCTTTCAACACTTTTAGTTAATTTTGTCAACTTTATTATGTTCTAATGTTAATAAATCTATTGTTCCAACAACGATTATTTTAGTAACAAATTCATTAATTAAACGTTGTTGTTTAAAATCAACTTTTGGAAGCCTGCGCTATCTGTCAGTATTGATGGATTCATAAATAAAAATAAAGTTGTTGTATGTAGTTATTATTGTTTCACGTATACTTAACAATTAATTTATCCCGACTTCTTGAGGATACCTAGTTTGTGTATATGAAAAGTCACGAGTCACGAGAGCGTGTAGCGGCCGCAGTGGACTTTCGCCCACAGGAACTGGTTTCGCGGTTCAATGCGTTATTTCGTTTTAAATGATTTGTGTAATTTCTTCAAGTAAACTAAAAAATTGTGTTTTTTTTATCAACTACAAGTTGACCCTTGACTGCTATCACACCTTATGTTAAGTGATGATGCAGTCTAAGATGGAAGCAGGCTAACTTGTTAGGAGTGGGACAAAAATCCACACCCGGTTTCAACACGACATCGCACCGGAACGCTAAATCGCTTGGCGATACGTCTTTATCGGTAAGGTGGTAACTAGCCAAGGCGAAAGCCTCCCACCAGCCAGACCAAGACAAATTAAGAAAAATCTCAATCTGCCCCGCTGGGAATCGAACCCAGGACGTCCGTCTTATAAATCCACCGCGCATACCACTGCGCCACGGAGGTCGTCGATTTGGTATACGTTTGATTGTATGAAATGATTTTTAGTTGATTGTTGAAATTTTCTGTAAATTCTAATGCCAGAGTCGGGAAGTTGGGTCACTTTCATCAGCATCTGATAGTGATAGTTAATTATTTAAAGACTGTCAATCTAAACCCACCAACCCCTATTAAAGCAGTATGTTGGGTCTACGCTCAAAATCCTGTCTACAGGGCGGGAGGCCGTTAAATAGGCTGATAATGATGACGAATAAAAACCGAATAATTGAAACGGAAAGAAAAATGTTTTTTAGTGACGACTTTGAGGGTGGAGTAATAGTGGGTGTCAAGGGGTGCGGGCCGGTGGTAGGAGTTGTTATATATAGTGACGCGATCACGTGTACATTTGCAGCCTGTATTGATCCTGTCGTCTTTTTCTTGTTAAATGCGGTAACTCTGCGTGATTTCTGGCAATTTTAAAACTCGAGGCTCAACCTTCAGCCGTTTGAAGTATGTAAAAATTGAAATAGACGTACACCCTAGTAACTACTTTTTATCCGTTACTAAACCTACTAACCCTTAACATTATAAACTTTACATATTTCACTGCAATATTGCATAACAATAATTTAACCATTCTTTGAGTACCTACTCAAACTATTTTATTTATTCCAGTACCTATATAAATTTATGTTATTCTAAGTAGGCTTTTTATACACTCTTCGGCTTAGGGCTCTACCATTGGTTCGAAAAGCAGATTCTACCCTGAAGAGCCGACACAAAAATCAACAGTTGTTCTTTTAAAATAAGTGTTTTTTGTAAATTCATAAAAATTCAGTTCATGTAAATGTGTCTTGTATGCAGAAGTGATCTTGTGTGTACTGGAAGTAGGTCTCTCTCACGGGAGCTTAAACTGTATACAGATTAATTATAGAGTTTAAATGCGTTACAAAAAAGTTTTACTATGCAATGTAAAATAACAATCAACCAATTAACAAATAATGAGAAGCTAAGACTGTCGGGGAAGAAATCTCTAATCTCGATGCCAGTCACTGCGTTTATTTGCGCTGCTTTCACTAATTGTTATTATTTTAAATAACGTTTTAACAAGACAAGGTGACAACATATTATTACTAAGTTGTCTGTCACCTTCTTTTCGATAGAATGTGTGTGCAAGACACGTTGAACATTCCATTACGATATCGATACACCACAGACACGACAATTAGTTGAATTTTATCTCTACATTATGTAAGTAAACTATAATACTTTTGATAGTATGCTCGATGAACGCGAGGTAGCTTGTAATAAACTTTAAAACTAATTATACTGTACTGTTACTACCTAGAAACCTACTGTTACTAATTTACATACATGTAGGTATGCATTGCTACATTATTTGCAACGTAATAACCTGCCGTATCGATCGGACTGAGTTAGTGTTTGTTACTGTTTCAAATTATCATCTTTTGTGACTTGCGACATTGTCTGCATTTGTGTAACTTAGAGTCTTTTCTAGCTATTAGACTGTTAATCTTTTTCTTTCTTTTTTTTATTGAATATGGTTTGGGGATGTTGTTCGCATGGATATTGTGTAATACGAGTACAAGCGTGAGCCGTGAACTGCGCTCCCAAGCGTATTGGCGTGTCGATCTCGAGACCCGAGGCACTCGACACTCGACTTGATTCTCGTACGTTTGGGTGCGTGCCATTATTTTCTCACTTTATTTTATTTCTGTCAAACAATCCTATATCGGTAATGGGTCGGTCATATAACTTTTATTGCGTCTAGCTGTTTAGGAAATGAACGTTGACCTTTACTTCTTTTTGAGTCTAGGAGTCTGTTTGGTACCTACGTCTAATGGTTCTGAGTAGCGTCAAAAGGAAGTCCTGTTATGGTGACATGCAAATGATAGATGTCGTGTTAGTATGTTAGTTACTGATTAATGTTAAGTTAAAATATAATTCCAATATTTATTTTGATTACGGTTTTGATAGATATAGTTGATGGAGTGATTTTTTTAAAGAATTAAATCAATCAGAAATGAAACATTGAAAGTGTGTAACTCGCAGTCTAGTTCGCGCGACCGGCAAAACTGCAAAAGTTAGACAAGAGACTGAAAGGAGGCGTGAGAGTTTAGTGAAGTAGAACGAGACGCGAGATTTGTATGCGTGCGCTCTATTTTGGTCGCGGTGGCACACTCGACGGCTAATCGGCGCGTCACGTGGCCAGCGCCGGAAGGATGGGGGGTGAGGCCTCGCGGGACGAGGCTGGGGCGTCGGAATGCAGTCACCACCGCTCGATGCACGGCCCGACGATTGATCGCCGACTGCTCACCACGGAGCCGCTTACACCGCTTACACGCACCGCCTGCCCACCTATTGTTTCAACATAACAACACAATGACTCAAACTGCAAACTGCCATAATACAGGTAGCCGGCGCGATCGTAAAAAGATAATCGTTATAGCGATATTATTATACCATTAAAACGTTATGCCGTCTAAACGTCAATTGTAAGAAATGTAAAAACAAACTCTGATTATAATAATTAATGCCTAATCATTTACTTCAATTGAGATTACAGTGATATCTATAAATCTGGTAGAAACGTATAGAACCGAAATCTCAGTGACCTTATCTCGTAACGAAAACAGCATTATAACAACATTGTTAGCAGGCTTTCCCGTGGCGTTATTTGTACGAGTCCATGTTAGGATAAAATTGTGGAGTACAAGCAAGACGTAATTGCAGCGCGCGGATTGCAGGCAATCGCCCCCGCGCCGCGCCCGCGCCCCGCTCTCGAACACCGTAAGTAAACAGTCTGGTGTTTATCCGCGTCTCGCTCGCACCGACCGCGTCGCGTTGTGCCTCCGAGGTGCACTCGCTGTTCCTATTATTTTCGTGACGGGTATTGCGCCGAAGCCGATTCCCGCATCCTCGCCCCGAGACGCGAGGTCCGGTCTCGCGGAGGCGACGACGGCGGCCGTTCGCATCGCGCGCCAGTCCACGCCCGGTGCCGCCTGTCACACACACAAACACGAGCGTGTCGTTCGCTGCGAGTGATCTCGCGCTCGCGTGTCGGTCGGGGACGAGCCGGTGACCGAACTCGAACTGTGGCTCGTCGGTCGGAGTGCGGATTGTGTCCTGGTGCGCTGATGCTATACGTGAATGTGAATGGGGTTCGGAGAGGAGTCGGAAGATGCATTTCAAGGAGTCGTTTGCGATGAGCGATCGTCCGAACGAGCGCGGCCGGCGCAACTCCCGCTGCAAGGGTGCGTGTCCACAGTTCGTGTCCGCCACGCGCGGCGGCGGCGAATGCTCTGCGCTAAGCGCTCACCGCTGTCAAACTCCTATACTATAACAGCTGCTCGGCAACCGTTTGCGGCGGCCCACTCAAAATAGGATTAGGAGCTGTTCTTTTGAATAAGTTTTTGTATTGACATTTTAAGCTAAAAACGGATAGGTTTCTGAGAAGCGCTTGTCGGCAAACTTTGATAAATAGATAAAAGTATTCACTGCCGAAGATTCTGTTTGTTCGCTTTAGATTGTCAAAACAAAAACTATCAAAGAACTAAAACTATTTCTAATTATATAACTATTTAAGTATTTGCTTTGGTCAGCTGATAGTAACTGTCCCGTTTTCCCTATTGAATGAATGATGACTCATGATAATTTCCTGGTAAGGTCAACATTTTTGAATTCAATGACACGTAAGACTTTGTATAGTTATAATTTTTTTTTAAATTTAATGACATCACAAACTACGCATTTAAGTGCTTCATAAAATAAAACAGATTCGATTAGATGAATATTTTTAACTGAAGCGTACATCTCTTAGTATTAAATTAAATATAATCTATCGTTAAATACAGCTCAAATAGTAAACTATTATCATAATTTACGAACGTTAAGTTTGACGGTTGTTAAAATGTTTACAACTTGATAAATCAAATCCCAATTAATTTCTACTGGTAAAGTTTAATTTTATAGCTACTTTTAAGTATCATTATGGTTTCCGATAGGTAGTTAACATCTGCGTGTCAGTGGTTGCTAGGCGTTGGTTTGTTGGTAAACACTCCTTGTCCGACAGTTAGAGATGATAAACTTACTATACCTTTGCTCTAAGTAGATAGGTACTAATTAAGTTTTATAAAAACTCTCCATATTTACTATATTATATACTTTTTTAAATTGGTTGACAGGCACAATTGCCTAATCCAGATATGGATTTAATTAAAATTTAGCTTTTAATGGTTCCTCAATAGCATCTTATCTTTGATTTAGTAATTTCGATTGGCAATAATTTGATTTATTTTTCTACCATTCGCGAAGCGGCTCGCACACAGTTGTCATTGCCAAAGTTAATCGGACCGCGGTTGGTCTGACTGTTATCGGCCGTGGTTAGATACCATCATATCAATAAAGTTGTGATATAAGTAAAAGTTCTTGCATCAGTAGCCTGGATGATTTGACGAATTGCTGAATCTTACACGATAAGTTGGAGACTATCCTTGCAGTCATCGAAACACGAGCCTTAACAGTTATACCTCAGGTTGATGGATGCAGGCAGACGTTGTCGATATAGGATGTCATCATCATCATCATCATCATCATCATCATGAGACGATAGACGTTCATATCTGGGCATAGACTGCAAGGACTTTCAAACACATATAAGACTTATTATATCAGACGTGATCCTTGCTTATTCTGTACTGTTGGGGTGGAGCTTATTATAAAGGCGATGGTTTTCTTACTCCCGTCAGGTGAGGTTATACTGGGTTCGTTAATTATAACTACAGAAGTAGCATTGTTGTGTTGAAGTGTTCATTTCGTGTAGTAAGCATACCGTGCGAAATGTCATTCCGTTATATTTAACATCATGTCATCAGTATCTTTGTTTTTTTTCTTGAGGTGGAGAAAATCCTTATGGATATCCTTGTGACGAATACTTGTGACGAATACAACCTTTTACCAGCTGAAAACCCTGGAAAGAATTTCCTGTCTTTTTGGCGCCTACCCCTGACTATAAGTTCTCTACTTCGATCTTTTATGATATGGGCAAGTTTCGTTCTATTACTTATTCAAACAAACTATATATTCAAAAAATCAAAATTTAATACAACTGACTGAGCTTAAAAGCACTTGCTGCTTGCTTGCAAGCTTGCATTTAGCGCCCTTCGTAACGTATTCTACATTCGTACGTTACGGTCTCGCCTAGCAGTTAAAAATCAACTTTGTATATAAAACATTCCCATCAATTATACATTTATGGTGATTGGTTAATAACGGTTAGCCTATGTAGCTTCTGATCGAGAAGTCCTGGGTTCGACTCCAAGGGTAGCGTAGTAGGCCTTGCTCTTGCTCCATTTTCCCGCTACTATAAGGGCTGTTAAAATAGACTTTGATTGTTTAATATGTTAACTTCAATTCCTGAAGGTTGATACGACTTGAATATTTTTGTGCTGTCTGATTCGCCGATTTCTCATGAAACCTATATGTGTATAGGTAGTTAATTAAATATTTTGATTTCATCATTCTCTTTTGGAATATCTCAACATTCGGTTTTGTGTAGGCTTCATGGGTGATGCGGTAGCGGGTGTGAGGTGCGGGGGGCAGAGGGGGGTGTAGGGGTAGTCACAGAGGATGGAGGTGAGATCATAGTGGCGAGTGGCCCGGGGAGGCGATCAATATGTACATTGAACATGTACATACATACCTACCTATATAAATAACCGTACCTAACTTCTCCCAACTCACTGTCTGCCCCAGATACTGCGCCAAAACCCCGTTTGCGTCCCCCCCCTCTTCACCCCACCACCACCCTCCTTGCCATTTCACCGATTCTTTTTCATAAACATTGTTATTACATAAGCGTAAAATTGCCATTAGGTATAAGTATTGGTAGGTACAATATCGAAAGAATTAAATTTTTAAAAATTAATACTTTGCAATAAAAAATATACCTGCATACTAAATTTCTCGTTAAAAAAAATTCATTTATTTCAAGTATGCTTACTATAAGCACTTTTGAAACGTCAAATTTGACTATTTGCAGTGACTCTACCACCGACTCGGAAGGCAGGTCGTGTTGAGAAGAGCCAAGAAACTCAACAGTTGAAATTTTTTCAAATCGTATCTATGTTTCAATCTCACAAGTTTTAAATATAATTAAATAAAAACACCATTTGAAACTGGAAAAGTAATAAATGACTACTTAAATTAACTACTTTTGATTTATTAAACTTAAACAATCGAACATAGAAATAACGTGTTATCGATATCTTCTAGACAGCCTGTCAAGCCATGACCGAATGTTCAAACTTCAAATATCCACAAAGTAGGTAAATGGTTTTTACAGTAAAT
The DNA here is from genome assembly GCA_034621355.1 of Mycalesis mineus. NCBI lineage: Eukaryota > Metazoa > Arthropoda > Insecta > Lepidoptera > Nymphalidae > Mycalesis > Mycalesis mineus. The sequence continues at coordinate 11,875,799 of CM067885.1, forward strand.
ATGGATGTGAATTTTAATAGCACAGATAATATGCTACCAGGATTTCGTTCTTCTCTACTCCAAAAAAATGGTACTAATTAGTAATACTAAGTTAGATCACCTTGGAGGTTCCTAATAATTAATACTTTATTTTTCCTTAACAACAGTTTTTAACCACACACAAGATGTTAAATTTTACTATTCATTTTAGTAGCTGCGTGAAATTATTATTATTTTGAGTTCGCTTCGGGTAACAACGCAAATTGCTTGTTATTTTTTAATTATTAACTCGTGTTTAGAGAGCTTCATTCGTTCCAATAAAAAAGGTAAACAACGAACGATTTTTTTTCAGTTTTTACTATTGGCAAACCTTAGGGCTCATTTGATGTTAAGTTATATGCAATCATCTATAACGGAGCAATTGCATAGTGCTTGACATTTCTATAAAAACATGTTCTGCAACATGCTGCACCTTTTGCTTCCAATCTGAGGTATATAATATGGATTTCGGTTCGTGGCCGACATCACTGATTTCTAATGTATTTATATAATAACGTCGTATCGTCGTCCTCTTAAGGTGTTTCATAGAAATTCATATGTACAAACCAGGAGTGACGCTGCGACACGTCGTCTGCAGTTGTCGTCCGCTGTCGGCTACGAACTCTCACCTTTTAGATGTAACTTCATAGCCAACCATGCCCTTTATACCATGGCAATGCTGAGTAAGATTAGTAAAGTTTTGGTTCCTTGATCCTAACTCGAACTGCGAAGTTATCGAATGCCATTCCAATTCCAGGTAGTACCTACAATGTGGGTATCTTCAAGTCATGAATGAATAGACACCTTCCAGGCAAGCACATTCCACAGTAGGCTGCCTCTTCCCTTACCATTAGGCATCTTTTTTTTTATCCACTACAAGTTGGCCCTTGACTGCTATCATACCTGATGTTAAGTGATGATGCAGTCTAAGATGGAAGCGGGCATCCACACCCCTTTCGGTTTCTACACGATATCGTTCCGGAACGCTAAATCGCTTGGCGATTCGTCTTTGTCGGCATCATAGAATAGGCACCCTTACGTGGTTGACATCCAAGCAACTCGTACGAAACGTTTGGCATCCACGTTCCTAATACGCACGGCAAAAGTGTGGAATGCCCTACCGGCGTCAGTGTTTTCTACCACCTACAATATGAACATCTTCAAGGCTAGAGTGAATAGGTATCTTCTAGGTAAGCGCGTTCCACATTAGACCTCATCACTGCTTTCCATCAGGCGTGATTGTTGTCAAGCGCAAGCCTATCTACCATAAAAAAGGCTACTTTTTGTTGGACTATCACAAAACAGAATTTTTCGCGGATGGAAACGCGGGCGTCCGCTAGTACAGTATAAACAAAACTTCATCAGCAGCCATGCCCTTTAAACTAAACACATCAATGTTACTAAGTAACAAGTTTCGTAGTCCTTTCTCGGATGAGCTTACGTAACTAGGACCCTACTTCTAAAATGACATTTCGTAATAGATTTGAACAATGTATGTACTGCGAAGTAATATTCAGATCTGAAAAGTAGGTAAATAGTAAAATCTTTTAAAAACATTAATTTGCATATCAGCCTTGACGGTGATGTAGAGCTGCTATACTAATAATTTTATTTTTAATTTTATTATGTTCTATGTCATCTCATGTCTGGCTATCATATACATATAATCAAACTGACTGCTAATTTCACGGTTAATTCAAACAAAAAGACAGACAGTTTGACGACCTCCGTGGCGCAGTGGTATGCGCGGTGGATTTATAAGATGGAGGTCCTGGGTTCGATTCCCGGCGGCGCAGATTTTTCTTCATTTGTCTTGGTCTGGCTGGTGGGAGACTTTCGCCGTGGCTAGTTACCACCCTACCGACAAAGACGTATCGCCAAGCGATTTAGCGTTCCGGTATGATGTCGTGTAGAAACCGAAAGGGGCGTGGATTTTCGTCCCACTCCTAACAAGTTAGCCCGCTTCCATCTCAGATTGCATCATCACTTAACATCAGGTATGATAGCAGTCAAGGGCCAACTTGTAGTCGATAGAAAAAAAAAACGGACAAAAATAGTTTTTTTACGTAAAAGTAAAAAACACACAAATTTTATTTATTTGTACATAGTGTTTCAGAGTCCAATTAAATAGAAGTCTTGAAGCTTATTCAGTTTTATGCTTTTAATATTGCGGTAATAAAAGTACCAGTAGAAAATATTTTCAACCTTTTACCTGCTCTCAAAAGTATACAACCACCTGTCTCTAAAACTTCCATTACAAAATCATTGTCCGAGCCGAGTAAGCTTTTTTCTCTAATACGATTGGTTAATAAAACGGAAAGTAATTGTTTACTACAGTTTGTTTATTTGAATAGCTATATTAGTATAAATCAAGATACAAAGCGAATTGTATAATGTCGAGTGATATAAGATGTTTATGTCACGTTTGAAGAGGATTACCATATCTTAAGGAATCGTAATAGAGATACTTATTTACAATTATGTATCCTAACAACTTTAACCGCTTGTTCTTGGTTCATAAATATGGCAAAAATCCAGATTTTTTTAAAAGGTAATGATTAAAAAAACATGAACTGTTCCAATCTAGTATTGTCTTCATTTTAGAAGTTAGTTAATCAATGCCGTTTATTTATGTAATTATTTGAGAACTAATGAAACACTAAGAAAAATAATGTTCTCTAAATTTTTTAGAAAAAAGTATAAATATTTGCTGATATTTCTAAACCTCACCTTAATCGGTAGTTTATTATAGGTTTCTTAGTTAAAATAAAAAAAGAAAATTTGATAGACGAAGTCTCCATGTGACCATGTCGCTGAAGAGTAGTCCAGTAAAATTAGGTCTGTAATCAAAATTTTAGATAGAACTTTGAGTTTTGGATATAATTTAGTCTTAAAGAAACTAAAACAAAAAGTAAAGGTTTTAATATACGCTACCCCAAATGTACAATAAAAATTTAAAAATTTTTTTAATTTTTATAGTAATTTTAACCAAATAAATATAGTAAATATTTCATACATTAATTATTAAAACATAAAACTTCTCTGATTTAAAAGCTCTACTTTTTCTTATTTTATTTTTAGCTCTAGCCAGTTGTTGCGCAAATGAAAACTTTTACTCACTGTTCTAGTTTTTCTAGTTCTAAAACTACATCATCCAAAATGCAAATTTGTATCTAAAAATATTTCAGATCTAATATTAATGGCCTAAAGGTACCATGTCAAATTAATGTAAGAAACATTTAATTAATCTTTGTGGAATTTATTCGGTAGCTAATCGATGGTAGCTAAGCAATGCAAAAGATCATAGCTACATTATTAATAGATGTGTCCTTCAACAAAACCAAGCAAAGGCCTGATATAACGCGAAAATTACCAACACATTTATATTAATTGTATATACCACACACATTCAGCTACGATAACGGTAAAGTTACCTTGAATAACAGTAATAAAATCTGCAATCATTGGTAAATATGTAATAATGGATTGTAATAAATACCTCGGCAAATTCAGTTGACCTTTACATGTACTATTATGTATTTCGTGCCTTTACCATAATTAAGTCTAAAAGCATACAACAACAAGCGCCTATGTAGAAGTATTGTAAAGAGAATCTTGATCGTATTTTATGTATATTAATAAGAAATAAACATAGACACTATTCATACAAAGTTCACATGCAAAAATGCCATTTATATCCTTCCAACCATACCTTGTATACAAAAGAATATACTAAAAATTCCTCTAAAAGTTATAGGAATTAATATTTTATTGATTTAAAAAATGGAGTACCAAAAAGAATATCTAAAAAGCTCTCTTCGAAACTAGGTGTTGTGAGGAAGAAAATCGATAATATTTCTTGGTGCTAAAGTAAACTTAGGAAAATTAATTCTATGTCAAGTATTACGATTGATGGGCCTAAAATAAAAAAAAATCTTATACCTAATTTTTTTGGTCGTATTTAGTACCGATTTTATTGAAACGGTATATCTACTTAATTACCTTAAATTGATTTTAAGGTTGCGCGTAATATAGAGTTTAATCTGTTGTTGTTAGGCGCTGGCGTCAAGATGGAGCACTTCCAGGCGGCGCTGGATCCTCGCAAGCAGGAGCTACTGGAGGCTCGCTTTCTGGGCGCCAAGGTCAGCATACACTTTGTATAACTATCCCACTTGCACTGTAGGCATATCTGATTTAGTTGGAGAGAGAGATAACACTTTATATGCTTATTTTACATCTATATCATTTTCTAATAGACGTGTGTGTGCTATTTTTAATTACACGAGAGATAGTACTGAATTGCCTTGAAAAGAATACCAATCTAATCGCCCACGTAATCATGTCCAGTCGTGTCTGTCGGTGCAGTATTAATAACCCAGCTATTTTTGCGGTGTAGTTAGGTATGCGTTTTTTTCGCCTATAAAATACTTGCAGATTACATTTTTGGGGCGTCCATCTAAAGTCTGGCAGTTACCTGTTCGGTTATTTAAAGATTTACAATAAAGCGAAACGAGTCGGAGTCGGAGATGGTGCGAGCAGTGAGCAATAATGTTTGGAGATCGATTCTTTTGTTGCTCCGCGTAACCCGTCCGGCGTGCGCTCTGCGCGCATGTTGCTCGTTTAGTTTATCGTTACCGGCTCGCCGCAGAGACATCGCCGTGCGCCATTCAGCTACGTTAGCACAGGCTCGCGCTTACGTGTTCAAAAGAAAATGGCCGCATCGCAACGCCTGCTGTAATTGACTGAAACTGATATTGTACTGTTTGTTGTCTATGTAAATGTTTAAAACGAGCGCACATTTTAATCTGTTCTTTTCACCTTCGATAATATCGATAGCGCACGTGTATTTTTGAATGTTATCAACGTGTAATTTACTTATCTAAACAATAATTTTATGAAATCTACTACCAGATTCAATGGGTAACAGATGGTTTTAAAATGTTTACACTTACATATTGACTGTAAAATTTAAAATTTTATTGTTCTTAACGTTTTAATATCAATAAGACCATTTTAATGTTTATTACCTACCGCGGAATAGAAAAACCATATAACCAACCAACTTAGGATACCAAAACCAACTTTTATTTGTATTAGTTAATCTTGCGAATAAAAATCGTTCATTTTCATTTTAAAATAAACATTCAATTATTTCTAAACTTGTTTAGGCCGGTTCGTAAAGATAAACATCGTATGACTTTAAATAACTTTCGAATCTTCACATAATTCATATTTTTTAGTGTTAAAAGGTATCATTTAAACATACCCACCGTTTTTTGTAGTCCTTATCCTAACGATACTACCAATTATAACAATTTATTTTTTAAATCTTTTGACTTATTCGATGAAAGCTTTCACTTAGTTTTGAAAAATTAACTCAAATCAATATTGAACCGTATGTATAGAAATTCCTCGTGAATCACCCTACCTATAGCTATTGATAGAGAGGCATAGAGGGTCGACGGGAAACTACTGTGTTTTTGACTATGTTAAGAAGTTTTTGTCTTTGTTTTGCTTCCTCAACAGACTTAAGCTCTAGACGATATTTTTAAAACATTGTTATCGTTGATATTATGATAGATGGCGTGTTCGAGTTTCGTTATCACTATAAGTATATTACGCGTTTCGTTTTGAAAGGCGGAACGAGTGAAGGTTGATTGTTAGCAGTGTCTTCGCGATGCATAAAACGCGAGCTTCAATCGACCCACCTGAGCCCATTGTTGCTCTTGTTCGCGCTGACAGATTGTGCTGTGTCGCGCCGCTCATGTTAGATGTACAGCTATGTATAGGTAGCTTATATAGTCACATTGTGGTCTCGGCCAAGTAAGTGATGTAGATATGTAATTCCATTATGTGTCTCGCCTTCGTCCGCCCCTCTCCCCGCACCTCTCTCATTCTCCCCTCCGTGGACCTATTGACGCGTCATTTTGCCGCGCCAGGGCATTGGTTTTATACGTTGGTTAGCTTTATGGGTTATTCAAATGATGTTGTTTATTGCGATCGTGATCTAAATATTGTTCAGCGGAATTAATTAGAGTGAGTAGCTTTTGTTACCTCTAGACCCCTAATTATTTATTTCTAAACGGACACGTAATATCATCGACTATGACATAGCGTATTCGGTCTCTAATGAGAGTTGTAGCTATGAGGACTACCATTTCGTCATTCGAAAACAAGATGGCGGACAGACACAAATAGTTTGCCGGTAAATGTACGTTTGTGACTTATCAACCTACAAACAGATCGGTGCGCTCTCACTGCCTGACCGAGCGGAATCAGAGCGTCAAAGTGCCTACGTAACACAAATATTTCTTTGCTCGATGATTTACATGCAAAAAAATCGTTTGAAACGTAAACAAGAATAGAGCGCCGTTACTCAGAGGAGTTACAAATAGATAAATGAGTTGTCAATTTAATTTTGGAAGGCCGCGCGTAATTATCGTAAACGGAAAGAAACAAATCTAATTATATACCGCTCTAAAATCAAAGAGGAGTTTCTGATTTCTGAACGTATCGTTTAGTACATGAGCGCATTGATCGCGTGTTCGCAGGTGAGCACCGCGGGGGCCATATTAGTAGAAACTCAACGAGTCACCAACTTCAAGACGGTGGTGAGTTTGGACTTTTGTTTGGATTTAGGGTCACCGCGGGTATAATTGACCAATTAAGATAGATTTTATTATAAATTACTATTTTCCTCTAATATGAAATGAGATACAAACTTAATTATTTTTATATATAAATCCCATTTTAATGTTGAATGCAGTGAAATAATATTTTTTTTTTCTTTCTTACAGAAAATTAGTTACAATTTTTTTGTAACAAATTTTGTTGTTGTTTTTGTTTTTAAGTCTGACTAGAGGTTTCAATGTTTGAGCGATCGATGTTCGATTGCAGCAATTTTTGTATAAAAATTTAATATTAGCGCGTAAATTCAAAACTGGTGAATTATACCCACGTTGACTCTAGTATGAAACGAAAGCGTAGCCTGTTGTAGTCCACGCCTCAGTAGACCGTGTATGTATCTGCCTATACGCCAGTGTCGCATTGTCTGACTACATATTGCATGATGACATACGCTAAATTTAGGCTTAACTCTGTGCACTCGCTACGTGGCGCCTGGTCACCTTGATATCAATTAAGTATCTTGTGACAACATTATAGATACCTACTTGTCTATATAAATATATCATCTGTACCAAATATTCGTAATAGAAAAATGTATGTATTTTCTGATATTTGTATTCGCTATCAATTAGATAAATAGATTATCTGATACTCATATCTGTATTCAGCTATGATTAGAAGTTTTACAGCTTACAGTGATTTAACGCTTCGACGTGCGGGGTAGGTAATTATTGGTTTTTATGGTACTATTAAGGCATAAAAACAAGTTTACGAGTACTCAGTTTAAAAATTCGGTAATTTTCTTGGAAAAAATTCTCAATTTTTATGACTATAATAACTTAAATAAAAATTGGGTGATAATAAGTAGGGAAGTATATAATCAAAAACTTGTTATTATTTCTTATCACATGTCTACGTTATCGTTTTACACGAGGCGATACGGATGGCTATCGTGTATGAAAACATTTGTTAAATCATTTCAAGGCAAAACGGGTTCGTTCGAATATAATATTATAGCATTTTAGTACGTGAGAGCTAGAATGTTGCCGGTGGCGGCGCGGCCTCGAGTGTAGCGGGCGGGTAAGGGCCCGTTCACATAGACTGGCTTAGCAACCAGAACCAACTTTGTGTGCAATTGAAATTGAGATTTAATACATTGAAATAAGTTATACTTTTACATTGAAACTATTTCCAATCACTTCTTCGAAGCTGTATAGGGGATGTTGTTTTTGCTAAGCTTCACCTAGCCGATTTAACGTAACGTCTCGGTCACCAAGATGTCCGGTTTGTGTGAATAGTCACTAAAGCGCGGGGCCGCGGGGTCACCGACACCGCAGCGCGCCTCGCACCTATCTATCAACGACGGTGACCAACCAACCAACCGTATGTTATATATTATATATGTATAATATATTATTAGGTTGATTTATAAGTATCACAGTATTGCCAACATAATATTTAGTTTTCACTTATTTACGAGTACGATAGTTTTTTTATTATTACGTAACGGTAAAACTAGTTATGCTTGTACTGTCGAAGATTTGTTGTTGAAAGGGGAGTACTTAATAAGTAGTATGAATAAATTAAATTTATGCCTTCCGAGCCGGTGGTAGAGTCACTACAAATAGTCTAATTTGACGTTTCAAAAGTGCTTATATATAATTAACCTACTTGAAATAAACGAATTTGAATTTAAGTTTATGGTTAAAAAGAAAAATGTTGATTATCATTATTGCAAGGCAATAGCTTTACAAATAAGCATTCTAAACGTACACAATCGATCATTTGACTTTTGAAGAGCATTAAAAATTATCATAATAACACACAAATAAAATAATTGATATATTGGCGAGGGTACGACAAAATGGTAACTTTATTTAATTTGTCTTGTTTTTATAAACTTCATCTGTAAATTGTACACAATTAAGTACCATATCATATTTCAGAGGTCTCAAAAATATATAAAAATACTGATAACTGATAAGCAACAAAAAATTTAATTTGTGGTCCAATTAAATAAATTTTATTACATAATCGAGTTTTATGTACAATAATATTTATTGTTTAATTAAATACTTAACACCAACTTCAGCATTAGCATAACTCAGATCGTTATATCTTACTTCGTAGTAATGTCAGTTCTAAATCGTATTTATGTTTGTTAATACTTCACAAACATTCTCAATAATAGGCTAGAATAACAAAAAAAGTGCACAAAGAAGTGAGTAGGTATATGTTCCAGGTAAATAAATCAATGACGAGGCACACGAGGGTGCTCGAGCCACGGGAGAAAAGCGAGAAGGCGTAGCGCAGTATTTTGTCGGTCGGTTTGCACATTCAACGCGAAGGGAAATTATAACATGGCGCACACAGCCTCGCCCCGCCTTGGCTACAATGTCCCGCCAAACCTCATTCCACCGCTTAGCCGCCCGGTTCCGCAGTTATTTTTACACAACCCGACCTTTCGCACCGGTCGTCACCGCACTCCAGCAAAAATCTAAATCGCACTCACGAATAATTCAAATAAGATTCACTCTACGGTTTAGGCACTAGGAATATAAATCGTATATTGAAATCGGTCGCCGCCGCTCGTGTTGTCATTCGGGCGCATATTTGAAAGTAAAATGCTGATAGAGTATCCAGTACGTCGCACCGGCGTACGGCCAGTGGTCCGTCGCATGCGGCGCGTCCGCTCGCTGAGCGCGCCGCGGAGGCAATGAACGCGCGCGCCGCGGGGGCCGGCGGCGGCGGGCGGCCTGTCATGCGTCAGCTGAGCGTCACGCCGCGACATTGCAAGGTCCGCCTGTGCCGCCTCGCCTGACCCACTGCGCCGTGCCGGCCGGCGAGCGACGCCGGTCTAAAACTCTATTTACAAATAAGCCTTCTATTTACACTATATGTATAACTTGTTGGATTTTTATTTTAGTTATTTTATGTTTAAAAACTCTTGCTAGAATCATAAATCATGAGGAACGGTTATAAAAGCAAGTGTTAAGTAGAGCGCAGCACACAGCCGGTTCGCCCGCGGCGACACGTCATTTGTTGTGAATGGAACGCCGCGCATGCTCGCTACGCTGGTTTGGCTTGCTTGCAAGTTGTATTTGGTTTTATAGTGGGGCCATTATATTATTATGTTGGTAGTTGGTACGTGTGGCTTTTATTTATAGATATCTTGGCGAAAATTGCTATCAGTATTTATAATAGATTTAAGTCTTCTTACAATATTTTTCCCTGAGTCATCGCCAAACGAGGTTAGCTCTTTACAGACCGCTTTATACCTTACCTATTAGGTTTTATGTTACCTAATATTTACTTTTATGTTATTGACATTTTTATAAAATTAGGTCAACAGCTGTAGTCTATTTTTTAAATGGGGTAAATGTAAACAACACCTCTAATATATAATCTGAGTCTTGGTTGCTAAACCTTTATTAATTCGTTATTTATGAACATAGTTGTCAAGGTCGGCACTTATGCACAATTTAACTAGGTATCCACTATTATTCACTAACACTGTATTCCATTAGGTTGGTCGTGTTTTTAACTGGTTTTCGTACAATGTGTATTATTATTACGTTATTACCATTTACACTATTCAGTATGAGTTAATCTTATTATGTTGGTATAATAGGAAAACTTCCGTTGAAATAAAAATAGCAATGAATAATAACTAACAATGGGAAATTAACCACAACAAATAACGAAAAAGTCAAAGTAAGGATAAATCAAAAATTACAAAATAATCTCAATAAACTGCATTATTCTCAAATATCAGTTCTTTTCAGTGTCAAATATCAGTTTGTATGAAATATAGAAAATAGGTAAATATTTATAAAAAATAATTTCATACAGTAATGCTCGATTATAAAATAGTATTTAGTAGAAGCGTTACAAACTAATACATATAATTATTGTTCCTTTTTTAATTGTTTCCCACATTTATTTCAATAATATAATGTATTTTTATTAAAAAAAAATGTTACTTATTGCAAATCACTACCAAATAAAAACAATCCCCTCCTCCGCTTGCGGGGCTTTTAAGTGCCTAAGCAACCGACGGTTTAAGGCTCCAGAGTTTGGAACCTCCTCACAATAAGTACGCGACGTATCATGAACTCTGTAGATATTTTAGCCCTTGGTCCAACAGCTTTTTGAGATGTTGTTCGAAGCTTGTCACTTTAAAGACTGATATTATTAACAATTATTTAATCATTAGTATCAAACTACAGTGAAGCCTTAAGAGTCATTATTTTGGCTAAGTAAATAAGGTTGAATGTTCCACTGTAGCGCCTAAACTCTTAAACAGATTTTTTAACCGACGAAAAAAAACGGAGGAGGTTCTCAATTCGACACGTATATATATTTTTTTTTATATGTATGACCACGCATAACTTTTTACAGAGTTGTCCGATTTTGATAATTTTTTTATTATAAAGGGCATACATCCAAGGTGGTCAAATTGTCATCATGTTAGGATCTGATGATGATATCCTGGGGAAATTGAAGGAACTCTTCAGATTTTGGAGGCACGCTTACAGCGATTTCGTTTTTTGTCTCGGTATCGGTAGCTTTTTGGCTACTAGTGCCGAATAATATACTATGATAGTATAGTACGAGTACGTTACGTGACGATAAATCACTAAAAAGTAAGAAATAAAAATTTTTAAGAACCGACTCAAAACACACTAAAAAAGTAAAAAATAACTGTGTCATTTAGTTTCTTTAATTTACTTTAACATATCTAGGAGTCGGTGCCAGCCAAGGTTTCTACTTTAAAGACGTTACCTAGAACCCACAAACTGCTTTACTACGTAAAATAAATGTGAATTGAACTTGGCTGGCACCGATTTCATAGATATGCTGAAGTAAATTAAAGCAACTAAATGACAGTTATTTTTTACTTTTTAGGGCGTTTTGAGTCGGTTCTATTTTTTGTTAAAAAATTTTATGAATTACGTGCCAATAGTTTCGTAATAATGACCCGAATAACGTAGGTTATACAAATTTATCAAATTTTTATATGGCGGAAGTTAAACCTCAGATTCTAAACTCAAAAAAATTTAAACTGTGATAATCATCATGTGTTTGGTATGACAATTTTAAAGGTATTTTCTAAAAATTTTATATCATATTGTCAAAGTCAAAACATATTTTGTTTCAAATGCTTTCGTATATTTCGCGCCTTCGCAAATATTGGTGCTGCGGTTATTACTATACTTGAGAATGCGACAATGTCGGCTAATGTATGTGCCCTCGGGAAACGGAAAGTTTGAAATACAAACTAAAGTTAAAAACTATGAACCAATTACGTGAAAGGGGTCTAAAAAGTATGCAACAAGAAATATCATGCCTGAGGTCGAGCCGTGGTCACACTTACTGTATTAGTACGTATTATGATTATGTTGGTGCCAGGAATACCTCCATTAAACATATATATACTCTACACATTCTACCAATTGTAGGAATAGGGTGTGACCACGGCTCTACCTTAACTGTTTTTGTAATCTATGCTTACGATGTATTAATGAGATGTCGGTTGAATATCTTTTTTTAATGATATGATTACTTGTGTCAACTAGTAATTCAGAATTGGATTCTTAAATGCTTTAATTTGAGGAAAAAAGAAATCGCAATACTGCCCGCAATCTGTACCATGATCACTGTTTACAACGCGTTATCGAGTCTCAAATAAGAAAATAATGTAGCGTTGTCTTCAGAGTTTTTATTGCGATAATTTCTTTTACAAATACGTACGTGCGGGCGTGTGTTATAGAACATAAAGCGGAGACGTCAGTGCATAGAGAGCCTAGCAACAGAAATAATCAATATTGCAGGGTCTGATTCGAATCTCGTGGCGCCTCGTTGGCGTTGCACACTTGTGGCTGAAATTGCGCCGAGCCCTGCCCTCTCCGCGCCCGCCCCGCCTCTCACCTCGGGCCCTGTACACCCCTCGCACTAGAAAATTGGGTTAAACAGCACGCGGCTGAATACCGCACCGGAAGAGGGGATTTCGGGGTCCGCGGAACTGCGCTTCCACAATGAATGCGGGACAGAGATGTGACCGAGTATTGATTGTCTTCAACATCGAGACGCAGTTTCCTGAGCTCTACATTTATGCACACGCCCCCGACACGAAACTTGATCATTTTACTTTGTAACCTACCTATATTTAATTTAGAGAAATATTTTGTAATCGTAATCGGTGTATGGTATGTGACGATTATATGACAGCTGTTATTAGTCGCTGTAAAAGATACAAATATGGTATAATTTTATGAATGCATAAATACTCAAAATAATTATCAAAATTATCCGCCCACTGGATTGAACTGCTAGAGGGCCAGGGTTTTTTTCTTATCTATCACTCTATCCCAATATGGGTTGACGCGCTAAGGGTGGTAATGTTTAATTTTGTAACGATCACTATCAGATGTCAATGATAATAATCGGGAGAACAGCATAACGTGCTCTTCGAAGCTCAGGGTTTTTACGGGATGATAATGAATGATATCACAAAATGTTTAATAAATTTTGAGTTTCCTATAGAGCTGATCGGGCTATATATTAGCAAAATGAAGAGCTGTTACATTCAGTTATACGTATACTATGCATATTATGCATGTGGTTTCAGTGGTTAATGCCGTCAGTTTATTGATACCGAGTACGGTTTGTTATTGCGAAAAGTTCCCATGCAACACACATACAGTTTTTAATTAAATAACATTTCATGCATATAATCCAACGCGTATCAATTATATGAACAACATAACCATATAGACTCATATATTTATTCATCGACGTACGTAAAATATTGTTGCCAGCTCGCTAACTTTCCATTTGCCTGGTGCTAGGTGTGCTAAATATAGGCACAACAATAAGTACTGCGCGGTAAATGATTGAACGGTTAAGACGTTAACTGTGGGATTAGATAAATATATATGTAAGGTTAATTAACACAATAATATAAATAATTAAGAATTAGCTTGCTATTTGCTGATGTGTTCACTTGAAACTTGTTATCTGGTAGGTAGGTACTTACGTCAGCTAGCCTTGCCAGTGTATGCGACGTCAGCATTTTCTAACTTGTATTAAAATCACGTGATACATTTTTTTTGTTATCGTTAATTTGAATCATTCGTTGCATTCGCTTAAACATCGTCGGTTCCATAGTTGTTAGTTCAGTAAGGAGGTGGGCCGTGGTGGGAAGAGGCGCGGGGGGGAGGCAGCGCAGGAGGCACGGGAGGGAGTGCAGAGCGGCAACGTTACAATGATAATACTAATATGCCCCGTTTGATGTTTCATCGTTTATTGCGTTGTATAGAAAAAAATCGTACGTTCTCTATTTGCATTGGCTGTACAAATAACATGCATTGATCCGCTTGCCCCTTCTGAGCTGTTGTGATCGCAAATATGGAATGAACTTGGTTATCGTACTTCCTACATCATGAATCAATAGTTTATATTTGTTGTTATAAATATTATCAGTACTTTTCCGCAGCTTTAGCTCTTGTTTAGGTTGCATACCTATGCCCTTGAGTGACTTGAGTTGTCTCAGTCAATTCATTTGTATCTTTTTAAGGAATCTGTGCTAAACTGCACCAATTCGAATCATTTACAAACTGTAATATTTTTCTTAAAAGAGCAACTGCTAAGGTCCTTTCAAACTTTTATGCGCAAAATCTGCTTTCGTCCCGTTGGTAGAGACACTACACACTGATAGATTCGACTTTGTCATCAAGTGTTTGTAAATTAAAACAATTTAATTTGAAATAATACCTGAATGCTTTAGTAGAAAAGGATTATTAACTATTTCATTTCTATTTATAGGTGTTAAAAAAATTAATGTTGCATTCACCCAAAATTGTGCATATCAACAGTTGAGGACAGATAATTTGAATTTCCTGGTATTACATCATTTATTCATAAAAACAACCAAAACTCAATTATACAAGAAAGGAAATAGGTATAATAGTTAAGGAGAGATCATTTCAATTTTGGTTTTTCAAAAACTCAAGATTTTGCATTTCAATAGTTGGAGATAATTTTAATTCTCTTTTCTTCTAATAAATATCGTGTTTCCCAAAAATCTCTATATTTTGCACAGGAACAAGTGAAGAGAGATTATTTAAATTTTGAAAAATGTATAAAGCAATATTTAAGTCAAAATCATTTAAATTTCCTGTTTTTTCATATTGTCTCTTTCCAAAATTCCCAAGATTTTGCACAGCCAGTTTTAAAGAGAGATCTATTATTTTTTCGATATTTTTCTACTATTGACTTCTTCCACAATTTCCAAGATATGTTACTGTGTAGGAGTTAAGTGGAGAGTTATTTCAATTTCGTTTTTTGACTACATCATAAATTGTGTTTTAATTTTTCGTGTTCAGCTTTATGTCCAATCAACAGCAATTGGACGGTGTTTATCGTAACATCTATCAAGATTATCTAGTGCATCTATAATATAAACAAGATTTTAAGAACAATAGAACAAAGAGACTGATTACGTAGAGTTCAGTTGTGTTTCCTAACATTTAGTAAGATTCTCAGAATTAGCCAATAGGAAACTGTATTGGTGTTGATGAAAATAGGTGTTCATCGTTTTTTTTGAGAAAAATGATATATATTTTTTTGTAATTAGGACCATTTATAAGTTTCACTGTCAAGTACAACTTTATATAAAACCTCAGCAGAATCATCTTTCAGGACTAGTGGTACCTACGTAATCACCTCAAGACATGACTGTTAAGTGCTTGTATGAACCTACTTAATATAGCCTACTTGAAATGAATTAATTAAAAAAACTTAATAAAAATATGTTAATTTAATACATATTATATGTACTACACTGTCGGAGAATTAATTTTTTCAATAGATTTTTAGGTACCTACTATAAATTTTCCGATCTAAGCAATTTCACATTCGTCGTTTGGTTAAAAATTATATGCACTTCTAATTGTCATTGCTGTCACTATTACTTCTTATGATAAAGAGCTGAGCTTAAGTAGGCAGGTGACCTTGAAACTCGCTGTTAGTAGAAGAAAGATTAAGCTTGAATTCATTGGTATTGTGGTCGGTACCAGTTTTTTAATAAGCACAAAATTTTGTGGGCCAGATTAAAATGATCAAAAGCTTTCTTTAAAAAACGCATCACTTTTATTTTCGAAGTTCAATCTGTCTGTATTTACAAGATTAAAATTGTTTCTTTTTTTGTATGAGTTTGTAAATTATCCGATCGAGTTTAAAATATTATCTCAGTGTTAGTTTCGGGTTGGTTACACGTAAAGTTTATCGCGCGTTTGGCTTGGTCGCATATCCGCCGATATATTAGCTACATATGTACCTGCGTACTGCCGTGTCTGTGTTTATGTTGGTACATCGCGGCACAGACGCCTACGTAACACGTCCAAAGTAAGCAGTTTGTTGTGGGGCACGAGCGCCGATATCACGTAGGTACTCGTTCGCCGCAGGTCGGTGGCACTCCGCCCGCCACCCGCCGTTGCCACCGCACCTCGTTGTGGGAATAATCGGTCAAGTCGATTTCATTCCGACTACTTTTATACTCTCATTGGCTACAATATTGTATTCTCTACATCGATGATTCTCAGTGAACGCATCAATACCCAATACCTCCCGTTCTCTGGCAATATTTAGTTACTTAATACGTAGCTAATTCCGAACTGCATGGTGGTAAACTTCACGATGCAAAATTTCGCGATCTTTTATTTCTAAGATTGCAATTACGGGCTATTGACCCGCCGTTCTAGCTTCTACGAATGCCATTCGTACCTTTCACAACATTCTTGCGAAATAACTACGATACTAACAAAAGTAGGATTTATGCCTGTTTCAGTGCTATATTATATTGGATTAAAAATGCTTCTGGCCTTGTATCCTTGTAAAATGGCGCCTCGCCCGTCGTTATTATTATTACATACGAAGCGAACTTCGTGACGATCTCCATTCTCCAGCCCCCCGCTTCAAACCTCCCCGCGGATGCGTATCCGATTGTCGCGAGTCGCGACTGGCGTTTACTACTTGTCAAACAAGTTAGGTTATACGGACTGTTGATGCGAAAATACAACGTAATTATAAAAAAATATCTTTTTCCTTTATATATATCATGTGAATAGTGTTAGTGGAGTGCTAAGATCGTTAAAAACCGATGGAAAACAGAAATAAACTAGGCGAGTCATATGTAAAGACGCCATCTTTCTTTACAGATGTCAGCTGGGTCACAAATTCAGATGGCACCACAAACTACTGTCAACACGGGGCAGCCACTACATAATCAGGACTCCAATATGAGCACAGGTAAAGTGTGTTTAAGTGGCACAAGTGCAGTTTAACCTTGTGATGTGATCAGTGAAGTTAAGTGTTTGCCATTACACGCTCACAAGTTCCTCGGAGGCTAACCTTATTTACGAACTTTGTGGACGAAACTTCTATGGATAACTGCCGTCGAAAGAAGGACTGTGACGTCAACTTTTTGTGTATAATGCTGGATAGGAACTGTGAAAGTCTTATATGTCCTCCTGTGATACGAAACTATTGCGTGACAGAATGCATGACTGTAAAAGTGGAACTAACGTGAACCACATCGGTCTGCTCAGCTCTTTATCGAAAAGTGAGTTTATGTCATTTTGCCTGCATTACCCGGCGTATGTCGGATACATTATGTTGTTTATTTGCCAACATATTATTTAAATAAGAGATACCAAATGTAAAAATCAGTTTTACTACTATTTTTATGTATTAACTTAAATGTTTATGCTTGTCAATGTTAGATCTATGATATCCATTGGTTAATGTTTACAATTTTACAAATTTATATTGGAGCAACAATGATGTTTTTAAGTACTATATAGTCCCATTGAGAAGCAGTCTAAACCAAAAAGCTAAGCATTGGTTACTACTAGGTAGGATGATAATTATTTTTGGCAAATTTCACAGTAGTACCTTATTAAATAAATATAAGAAGTGGCTCTTACTTGCTTTGTTTAGAGAAAATGCTGTGTGCTTGTGATCATTGTCATCTTGTTTGTGGTCTATTGAGTGCTCATCACTAGCTCCCTGTGATCCAATAATTGATATTGCTGGTTCACTTGGCCGGGGTCCTAGCTCTATATACTATCAGTAATTGGACTGTTTATCAACTTAATAATAGAGCTGTTATAAATAGCCACAACATGTTAGGTTCACATCTTTATACTTGAAGTGTTTATTATAAATAGGTTGTGTCAAGCATACTTAAGTACTTGTTATGCATACTAAGTTATTTGTATGAGAAAATCTTAATGCAATTAGTTACTGAGGTAAGGGAGTCTTAAAACTACCATCTAAACATTGTGACATCTTTCAGGATCTTCACATAGTGATAAAGAAGTGGATGCTTTGACTCCTGAAAAGTCTGCTGCTATGCGAGGTTCAAATTCAGTTCCTGGCAGTGCTCTGGTGCCACCAAGTGGTGCCACGCCTACTATAGCAATGCCTGACCGAAAGAGGAAACGGAAAGGTAATTATTAATCTTTAAATATATATTTTAGAACACATTTCCAAGGTCAGCATAACCTGATTCTTAAAATTTGGCTATTTTACTAGTGGTGCAAATGTCTGGGCATCTAATGTAAAAATATGCAATTTAAGTTGTATTTCAAAGTAATGTAGTTGTAGTACTGTTTCGTGATGGTTTTTGAAGTTTGGCCATTCCATGTTTATGATATTGGTGAACCCTTCTGGCAAAACTAGATGCAAATGTCATAAAAACATTGAAGTCTTGGCTTGGTCTGGCACTCTCGGCTGACCCTTCAACTCTATTCAGACAACAATGTTGGGTTAAAACTAAAAAGACCATCGGAACTCTATAAACACCTCAGAGTTACCAGAACGCATATTCTAGTTCAGTCTCAAGTTGCATCACATTTAAAGACCAGGGTGCCAGAAAACTTGACTCTAGGCTTCAATTTTACAAACAATTTATGGCAGGGGCTCAGGTAAATAGAACCGGGTTGGGTGCATAACAGAAGAAGGAAGACCAAGACATAATGTGGTGAGGCAGTGGGTACTGCAAGACACTGGTAGGATGCAAGGTTCTCCTGGACAGGGGTCTTTACTAACGCTACCACGATAGAGTACTAGAAATCATACGTGAAGCTATAAAGCCTTTCAGTAGCTAGAGCAAAAAAGGGTTGCTGACGAATAAAATACAAACGAACTATGTTGAAGCAGGTTCAAGTACAAATTTCAACAGCATGCCTTTTTCAATTCTGGGCTCTGAAAAGCACTATAAAACCCCGGAAGACTTAGCTATTTCGACACTTAGACTAGACATTTTTCTTTTTTTTAAACAAATCAAACATATAGTACTTGTTGTTGAACTTACAATCCCTATAAACAAATATCCCTAAAGACCACGTTTTCAAAGTGAATAAATATTATGACCTTACTAATGAACAAACTAAAAATGGCTATGTGGTTAGTTTATACGCAATAGAAGTGGGTGTGAGAGGTATACTAGCAAAGTCTCTCTATAACCTGCTAAAAGTCCTTGGCCTTACTAGAAGTGCAGTAAGCTTTATATAGGAACGAGTATCCAAAGCTGCTCTAGGTAGGGTCCTTCCGAATTTGGCTGGGCAGGGAGAATAACAGCCACACAATGGACCTGGCACCCGCTCGGTGAATCCATGGATTGAGATAAGATATTCATCTAGAGATTTAGAAATTCCCATTCACAACAAAGCTAGTAATTTTAATAGTTATAGTTATCAATCTTTATTTTATTAATTAATTTAGACTTTCAAATACCAGTTAAAGATAAGTGTTGCCATACAATATATTAATAAAATCTTCATTGATTTGCAGGTGAAGAAGGTGTAGGAGGTGGTGGAGGGGGCGGTGGTAAACAAAGGCATAATTCTTCAGATAAGAATATCAGAGAATTTTTTTCCAAGCACCCTTCGTCCTCTCCTGTCCGGCTTGCAGGAGCTAAGTCACCTTCGCCACAAGGCGCTAACTATCCTATGGTAACTATGATTCAAAATTATGTACAAAGCTCAACAATGATATTTTAATTTTATTTTTGTATAGTAACAATTGGTAGACCAAGCTGATAACCTTATGGTAAGCAATCTATTGCCTATGAACAGACCAACACTTTGTAGGACATGTAAGGAACATTCTACAAAACACAGCCATGCATCCATTGACCTAGGCGTAGGTGTTAAGATTTAAGTGTCTGTTATAACACTGAAAATAGTGCCCATGATTGACAGCTACGCTGTTTGGTTGCAGGAAGCATGGTGGTAGTACTTTTCCTGATAAATCTGTCACAATAAGCTTTGATAAATGTTTTTTTTATTAATTAGTTATATCTTAAATATTATTGGACCAAATTAGTTTAGTATTTGAAATATGCTTTGATATTTGTAGTACCCACCGTCACCTTCATCTTTATTGCCTTCGGGAGACTTTTTACGTTCCGCCTCGCAACAGCGACCTCACACTTCTGTTAAACAGGTACTGCCCAACACTGACTTGAGATTACTGCATTTTATGTTTGTTATAAGTTGTGAGTTTAATTGTAATCCTTTGACAGATTCAAACAGAACTGACGTGTCAGAGGATACAAGAGTTAGAAACTCAAGCTTCATCTGACTTAGAAGTAAGAAATAATAGAATAGAAGAATTAACAAGAAGTAATGAAGAGTTAAAACATCAAGTTACTACTCAGAGCAAGGTTACTGTTATGATTATTTATAATTTAAGTTTTGCTTTTGATGCAAAATGTTTGGCCTTATATTATATACAATGTTTCCTCCCCATACTCCTATCAATAATGATTATCTTGGGATACTAATGTTTCTGTTGACTGCCTTGTTGGTCTAGTGCTTAAGCTATGTGCTTTGATCATGTGGTCCAGGATTGTGTCACAGTCAATTCTATGAATTTTTCAGTACATTCCAAGCCCAGAGTCGAGGATTTGGTGGTGTGACACCCCTTGCCTCGGAGAGCATTCACTATCATCAACATCTGATAATGATCATCAATAAAAAACATTATATTATAACACCTAAGCCCGTCAACCTGCATTGGAGCATGTTGGTGGGTATGCTGTCCATATCCCCTCTCCTATAAGGAGGGGGCCTGGCCCTGTAGTGGGCTGTTAATAGGCTGATAATGATGAATGTTTCTGTTTATAGTTTATACTATGACCAGTGTATCTCATGACATTGAACAAACTACAGCAAAAGGACAAAAAACCCAACAATAACTCAATAATTGAATACAAGAAACAAAACATTGAATCTTTATAAATAAAAAAAAACTACTGTACATTTTGCATCAATTGTAAATTTACTAACTGAAGTATGATTAAATTTAAATTAATTGTAATTTTCTTTCTTCTTCAAGGTTATAGATCAGCATAAATCACATATAAACAAATGTATAGAAGTGGTTAAGAAATTATTAAATGAAAAAAGTACTATTGAAAAGAAAGAAGCGCGACAGCGATGTATGCAAAATAGGTTAAGGCTTGGTCAGTTTGTTACCCAGCGAGTTGGAGCCACCTTCCAAGAGAACTGGACTGATGGATATGCATTTCAAGAACTCACAAGGTAAATAATTCATATAAATTAATTAGCTTTAATTATAATTTTTAATTAGTCTTTTATACAACATTGGATAAACAATTATGTTTACTTCATAGTCTGACAGTTAGGACTCATGTGGTAGTGGTACTGAGTTTGATACTATATATCTAGTTTATAACTGCCTCATTGGTCTAGTGGGTAATCTACGTGGCTTTGATCATGAGGTCCTGGGTTGAACCCTGGGTTTGGTCATGGAATAATTTTGAGATTTTCTCTCTTCTAAGAAATTAGTTATTCTAGTGGTTACACCCTACGTGGCTTTGATCACGATTGTCATCAACTTATGATAGTGATTGTTAATGAATTAAACATTATCACTATAAGCTTGCCAACTCGCATTGGAGCAGCATGGTGCGCTTCAGCACCATATCTCTTCACCTTAAAAAGAGGGCGACCTGGCCCTGTAGTAAAGGCCTTAAAAAATTTGTTGATAATGATGATGATGTACATTTATCTTTTATAATATATTGTAGGCGGCAAGAGGAAATAACAGCAGAGAAGGAAGAGATAGATCGTCAGAAAAAGTCACTAATGAAGAAGAGGCCGTCGAACAGCGAGGGCGGCGGCGGGCGCGGCAAGCGCACGTCCAGCGTGTCCGCGCCCACGACGCCGCAGCCGCAGCCGCTGCACAACGGCACGGACGCGCCCACCTTCCTCAAGCCCGACCCGCTGCCCAGCATGACGCTGCAGGAGTACTACGAGGCTGATGAAATATTAAAGGTGGGCTTTGTTTATACTACTTCAAAAAAAAAGGAGTTTCGTAATTCGACTTTATATTGTTTTTACACTACTTGTCATAGCTGATAGAATGAGTGCATGGTACACCTGGTGTTAAAAGCACTGTCATTTACTATAACTGAGCAATAATGTTGTGTTTAGGAAATATTCAGTTAATTCTAAGGCTGTATCCTTGGAGAGCATGTTAAGTTTTCCGTCCTGATCATGATCACCAACATTGATAGTGATTGTTAAATAGTCCAATATCTATGCTCATGTCTCATATAAGGAGGAATTCCTGTGAATAGGTGGACACAGAAAATAAATTAAATAACTAAGGCATTGTTGGCTGATCACCATTAGTTGGACTAACACAAAGTGTAGGATGCAGGCTTAAGATTATTTGGGAGGCCTTTATCTGCAAGTGAACTTCCATGGGCTGATGATTTTGATGATGCTAGCTGACCTCGCACTTCTAAGAACAATTACTATAAACTACAGCCTTACGTCCAAGCTGAGAACATTAGTGTTAAGCCTTATGTAGCATTTTCACTGGCTACCATGTCATTCAGACTGAAATATGGCTTAAGCCTACATTTGTGCTGTAAATCTCAGACTCTTCTGAGTTTTCCTTTCTGCCACATAATGGACTCTGCACCCGCACGGAGATTCCAGAGAATGTTATTTATGATATTTGTCTCAAGTATAGTACTTCTCATTAGACAAGATTTGTAATATGATATTTTCAGCATTGCAATATTATGCTGTGTTATTCTAATATTAAATATGCAATTGTTTCAGCTGAGGCAAAGTGCCTTAAAGAAAGAAGATGCAGATTTACAATTAGAAATGGAAAAATTAGAAAGGGAGAGAAATCTTCACATTAGGGAACTGAAGCGGATACATAATGAAGACCAAAGTCGTTTCTCACAGCATCCTGTGCTCTCTGATAGGTGAGACTTTCTAAATGCTCTACTGGTTAGTTTATTTGGCATCGATCATGAGGTCCTAGGTTCAAATCCTGGGTTGGGTCATCAAATTATTTCTTAGAATTTTCTAGTAAAATTTGAAGTTAGGAGTTGGGTGGTTTAAGCTCTCGGTCCTGGTTACTATCATTAACACCTGATAGTGATTGATAATTAATTAAACATAATGACACTTAGCCCACCAACCCATATTGGTAGCATGGTGAGACTAAGCTCTATATCCTCTCTTCTACATGTAATGCGCTGTTAATAAGCTGATAATGATGAAATCATTTATTAACAATATAGCTATTATCATAACAATATAACAAGTGTTTTATTACTAAAACATTTTTGTACCAAAATGATCATCATATGTGTTTGTTTTGCAATTTTCCAATTGTGTCAGAACAGATAATTTTAACACTGTATTGAATTAATAATTTTTAACTTAATTTGTGGTTGTTGTTAATAATTATATTTGTACTTAATAAAATTGATATTAAACATGATAAAACTATGAGTTTATATAGCTATTAAAATAATATTTTTTCTTCACATAACAAATTGAACAAAATATTAGTCATTTTGACTGTTCCGTTCTCCTAACTTTCTCTTACATGACTTTATCTTGTTTTAATATATTTTGTATATCCATACAATTTACTTGTACTTTTATCATCCATACTGTTTGTGAACATTGTTATTAAAGAGATTCTGTGTAACCTTCAATTAATTAGAAGGGCGCAGCGATTTTAATTATAGTAAGTAAACTGCTAGATAAACAGGTCATATTTCTTACACAACGAAATTTTTAATTGCGAGGAAATTATTTATTTATAGCATAGGTATATAGTTGTCTATTGGAGCTTTATTGTTTAGGTTTCAATCTGTGATGGCGAGAGCGTTGTTATGAATTTGATAGATGTCTGTTGGCTCTCTCCTATTACAAATCTCTCTTGTTTTAAAGAACTTATTCCTAGCGATGTGTGTTAAAATTAGATAAGCAAAATAAAAAAATAGACTTTTTTCATAATTTTGAATGCAATTTTTTAATTTTAATTATTTTAAAATGGGAGCTTATTTAATTTTGTTATAAAACAAAGAGTTCCGCCGGGTCTGTCTGTGTGTTCGTAATAATCTCAAAGACTGTTAACGGATTTTCTTACGGGTTTGAGCGATGGATAGAATGATTGTTGTGGAAGATTTTAGAATATAATTTGTTAACATTTTGTATACCTTGGTTCAAATATGACGATAATTGTCGGAAAAGGCGCACCGCGTCTGATCTTTTATTGAAAACGCTGCCTAATCCATTCCCAACTTCCATACAAAAATTTGAATTCTCCTTTAATCTATAAACTGTTGTGGAACCACTCAATCAGTAATATTTTTTGAATATTTCAGGTATTTGCTACTAATGTTGCTGGGCAAAGGTGGTTTCAGCGAAGTGCACAAAGCGTTTGACCTCGGGGAGCAGCGCTACACGGCGTGCAAGGTGCATCAGCTGAACAAAGACTGGAAAGAGGACAAAAAGGCCAACTACATCAAGTGAGTCTGTATGCCGGCACTGACTACAACAAATAGCAATGTTTTTGTTTTCATCTGGCATTTCTTTGCAATTGTTTTATAAACTGACCAGAAATATAAAAACAAACCCTTGAGGGAAACAATTAGTTATAACATTTTATGGTTCCGTACCTCGAAAGGAAATTAAGGAACCCCTATAGTATGTTGTTTTCCGTCAGTCTGTCTGTAAGATTGTTTTTCTCACGAACGTTGGATATATCAAGCTGAAATTCATACCAAATACTAAGGTCTACTGTTCCTTTAAACTGTAACAAAATTTAACTTCTATGTCAACACAATCTTAAGAAACAGTAATTTTAACAATTTAACTTGCAAATACTCTTGACAAAACTAAAGACTCGCACTTGGCCGGTTTTTTTTCTACTAGCATTCTCAGTCAGTTGCAATAAAAAGTATTGTGGTGGTGGTGTGGGATTTTTTTATATTTCTGGTCAGGATTTACCTATTATTTGTGTTTTACTGTACAATTTGTTTGTTAGCATTGACTTGTCTCTTGTCGTATGAGGTATAGCCTAAAAAATCAGCATTGATCTTTTCTAAAAGAACAGTATACACCTACATTACAGATATGTTAAAAAGAAAACCGATTGCTTATTGTATATTAGATTTTAATGAAATCTTTATTAACAACTATTAATATGGCTTTGTAGGATATTGTATGACATAATCCAGCCTTAACAGTAATTCCAAAATTTTCTTCTGAATCACATTGTACTAATATCAAGTTCATGTTTGAAATGAGTGAATTTGTCTTAGAAAATTTAATAAATTTAATGCAAAGCGAATGTGAGTATAATTTACTCTTTAAATTTTTATAAAATCAATTGGCATTTAGTATGAATTGTGAATAAAATGTGATAAGAGACCAGTGCGGTATAAAAAAAGATGAAGTGACTAAAATTGAGAAGGTATGCTGGGATGGTTTGGTCTTGTAGCGAAAATTAATGAAAGGAGACTTACAAAAGGAATTTATAATTATAAGGCGAGATTAAATGGGAATGTTGGGAGGGGAAGACCAAAGCGAATGTTCTTGCGTCAAATCCAGGACATTCTGATTAAAGGCCAGGTCAAAAGTACCCTAAACCAAAGTACTTGTATAAAAGTTTTAATGAAATTGGAAGAAGCGAAAGAGGTATGCAAGCATCGTGGCAACACTCACTGCTCGCGCTGTTTTCTCTGCTAAGTCAAATTTGATAGTATTGTAATAGAGCCGTTTCTATCCAAGCTATTCTAATGTGGAATCTAATCTAATCTGGTAATCTGTAGTTCTAGTCAGGGCAAGGTGTGTGACGAGAGATTTTGCTAGTAGGGTGCTCTCTCCCATTTTTATTGCACAAATATTAACTTACCAAGTTCCGTTTCTCGTTAGTTCCTTTGATAGTAGTCACAATGTTTTCATTTTATTGTGTTGTATTTAGGAATGTTTATTTCCAACAGCTGCTTGTACGTTTCATACAAAACAGTTATATGAAATAACAAAATTCCATGCAGTGTGTTAACATAGTCAAGTGTAGGTATTTTTAATTTAATCTCGTTTTTCCTCTGTATGTTTTTAAATACTACACTAATATAATATGCTTTTTCTAATTAGTTTGCCAAGCTGACCTCATTGTCTTATTTCATATGCAAAATGTTTTAAATATTTAATTATGTTTCAACTTGTTTCAGGCATGCGCTCCGGGAGTATAACATACACAAAGCTCTTGACCACCCTCGGATTGTAAAGCTCTATGATGTGTTTGAAATAGATGGAAACTCATTTTGTACAGTTCTCGAATACTGCAATGGGCATGATCTCGACTTTTATCTCAAGCAGGTATGTTGCAATACTGTATTTACATTCAGTATGTTATTATCGTCCATTTATGAATGTTAATTTGTTTGTCTAATCTTATCTTTTGCTAGATTAAAGTAGGAATTAGATTGTAATAACACGTTACGTGAGTAATGAAAATAATGTTTATGGAAATGAGGTTTTAATTGTGTAATGTATGTAATTAAATGACATACGAGCAAACAAATTAACATTTAACAAGAGAAACAGTCTTATTTAGAACATGTTTGCATACTACATTTGGTTATGAATTTTAGTTTTTCTTTCTTTTAACCTCTAACGAATAAGGAAGGGTGTTTGAAAAAAAGAAAGAAAGTTTAACGTCGATGTCTGTGTGCGTGCGTGCGTGCGTGCGTGCGTGCGTGCGTGCGGGCGGACGGGCGGTCGTGCGGACGTGCGTGTCATTATAACGCTTAAACAGATGGATTGATATTGATGCAGATTTTTTTAATTTGAAAGCAAGTTTCCTAACAGTGATTCTAAGATATGTTTGATAAAAATTGGTTCAAAACAACTGCGGCTACAAAACGACAGATTACATATTTTTCCACTACTCCCTCAATATGGGTATCGATTGAAAGCGTTTGAGGAGCAAAATACCACGACGAAAAAATCATCGGAGTTTTCAAAATCTTATGTTTATCAGAGAAGTATCTATAAAAGCAAAATTCTACTTTACACTCAAAAGCAGGTTGGCAGAGGATTGTAAATTGATTCTGTAAATATGATAATAACATTCACATGATTTCCTGGGCATTAGGGGTAATAGTGCATTTCCATCTCGAGGCTTTTTGAAAAAATGTATGTATTCAAAAATTAATTGAAATTATCAGATTTAGAATAATATTTCATGTTGATTTCAGCATAAAACTATACCAGAGCGGGAAGCGCGGTCCATAGTGATGCAAGTAGTGTCTGCGTTGAAGTACCTGAACGAGATAAAGCCGCCAGTGATCCATTACGACCTGAAGCCGGGCAACATCCTGCTGACGGAGGGGAATGTGTGCGGAGAGATCAAGATCACAGACTTCGGGCTATCGAAGGTGATGGACGAAGAGAACTACAACCCTGACCATGGCATGGATCTCACCAGCCAAGGTGCTGGCACTTATTGGTAAGTTTACGTTTACTAATTATATATATTATACAGAAATATGGGCATAATCGAAATCAAGCTGAGTTTCTTGTGGACTCTTCTCAGCAGGGATCTTCCTTTCGAGTCGGTGGTAGAGTCATTACACCTGGTCAAACTTAAAGCTTCAAAAGAGCTAGTAATTAAAACCTACTTGTAATAAATGAATTTTAATTTATGAATTATTTTCAGTAGACCTATTTATAACACTATAATTGTTAATAGTAATAGGTTGTATATCTATACATATATAGGTGAAATACTATTGACCGATCATTGACTCATCATGACATCTTTAAGACTTTATAAGCATAGTTACTCATTTCGCGACATTCGATACTCACTAAGAATGGATTTCTCGACACTCCCATGGGAATGGTTTTGCCTCTTCATAGAAGGACTTGCCTTCCGAGCTGGTGATAGTCACTACAGATAGTCTAATTTGACGTTCCAAAGGTGCTTATTTATAATTAGCCTACTTGAAATAAATGATTTTGAATTTGGAAGGGATTTATGCGGGTGAAAGCGCTGGGCACAACTAGATATGTTCTGTCCAAAATCTGAGATCGCATGAAATTTATGGATTAATTATTGAGATCGCGAATGTAACTGTTTTAATCGTACTACCCTTAAAAAAATTATTTTCATTGTAATAATATTAGTTAGTTGTATTATGGGACTTTGATTTATTAAAATTGGTTCAGTATATTGATTGTGATTTAAACTACAGAGTTACTTTTGCTTTTATAGTATTTAATTTTTTATTGAATTACAAATTGTAGAAGGAACACACCTTTCCTTCTACAGTATATATCCACTTATTATGTTAAGTAGGCACCTAAACTTATGAGATGTTTTTGTTCACAGGTACTTGCCACCAGAGTGCTTCGTAGTAGGCAAGAACCCACCAAAGATCAGTAGTAAGGTGGACGTGTGGAGCGTTGGTGTCATCTTCTACCAGTGCCTGTACGGCAAGAAGCCATTCGGACACAACCAGAGTCAGGCCACCATACTAGAAGAGAACACTATCCTAAAGGCGACTGAGGTGCAGTTCGCCAACAAACCTACAGTCAGTAATGAGGCTAAGGTGAGTGTACTGTCTTTTATATCTACAGAGAAATTAGGAGCTTTTAGACATGGTACAAACATAAAAGTAGTATAAAGTTTAATCTGAGGCGTGACTGAAATGAATGTGATAGCGACATCCGGTTGCTGCTTTACCTTGAGACATCAAGGAAACTTTTACTCTAGTCTCTTGAGAATATATCTAAAAAAATTTCAAGATTACCTGGTAAAGAAAAGAGAAAAAATACATAGTCTTTCATATTTAGGTCTTTTCTTTTTGTAACGCTTTGTAGGTTTATGTAGTTTTACATCTAGCGTGTGTGAAATAGCACACAGATGTTGACCTTAACGCGTTGTTGTATATAGCTTTATTGACACTCGACAGTGCTAAGTTTAAATTTTGTCTCTGTCTATCTATAGTCGAGTGACATATTGCTCATACACAATAATTAAGGCCTAGTGAGAGTAACAGAGTGACTACGTAAAAACGTAACCAACTGTAATGTCGATATAAAGCTTAGCTCTATATTTTTTTAAATAACACATTGACATATTAATACTATGGACTTCGGGTCAGCGATAAAAAGTGTCCGAACCAAAAGTAAGCCAAAACGCGAAATGTATTCCAATCGCAATTCAGTCTCATATTAGCTGACTGACAGAATACACGTCAATAATGCCGTAATGTGTTATAAAAAACTTGTAAGAACTACCCGAGTAAGGTGAGAAAAGAACCGTGTACCATATTTTCAGTAAGTAAATATTTACTGATGATTTTAAAGTATTATTTTGCTTAGAAACAGGCTATTATATTAAAATTTTAATAAACTATAGAAACGAATTGCATAACCAACCAAAATGAACAAAAGTATCTATCTGTCCTTTTCCCATACGCTACCCGCGTATAGGATAGAAGGAGTGCAATATGTTTATCTAATTAACCACATTTAGTTCGGGTTGCCGTGAGTAATAGAATGTTTAAGAACAACAACTGCATAGAGTTATTTTGTTGTTTAACATTTGAATTATTTAATTACTTAATTTTTGAATGAAAATAATTTTATTATTTTCAATTCAAAAATTTTTATTTTTTATGTCAACTTTTATTTTTTATGTCATGAATATTAATCAAATAACTTTTACCATAATGGTATATTAATTTGATAACTATAAGAATTATCTACATGAAATTAGCAACAGTTATTTAAAAAAGTGATCTAACGTCATTGAAGTAAAAAAATATATTTTCAGTTTAATTAAAAAGAGGAAAATATCGAGAACTTAAAATTTCAAAGTAAAGAACTATGTCGAGTGGCATATCATTTTGTACATTAGTGGATTTGGTTTGTAATTAATTATTATTATAACTAATTATTATTTTATACAAGATAATTACAACAATTATTATTTGGTACAAGATTTATTCCAGCATATAGAGGTCAGGGATATGTAAATATAAATTAAAATTTGCTGTAAATATAATATATAAATATAAGATGCCAAAAAAATTGAAAGCTACCGACTCCACACCATTTATGTTGTCCTATTTTCACGAGAAGCTGTCATGTCAAAAAAAGGCTGCCATGGTAACCGTCAATCGAAGCTGCATGCAATTAGACCGTTGCAAATTAGACTGTATAACAATACGATAAGACATACATTACAATGTTATTTTGTGTAGAAAAACATAAATACATCCTAGTGTGTATAAAATATCTTGGGACACTTTTGACGTAAATTTTGCATTAGACCCGAAGTCCATAGTATTAATATGTCAATGAAATAACACTGAAAGATGGCTATAGCAAAAAAATTACTTGGCTGAGTTTGTTGTTGGCTTTTCTCGCACCAAAGCGCGTATGGCCCTTCATAGCTTTCATTTTAAATTTTCGACCTTAAATTATCACCATTATATTTAAATAATATCAAAATTACATATAATCAGAATAATCTAAAAGATTTCACTATTTATTTATATGTTTTGTCTTTGACTATATGGAAAATTGTAACGTTTTGCTTTCTCATTTTATAAATATTAATTGTGGATTAATTTCACATTAATTGACGTTACGAGTAATTTGAACTTTTGTAATGTACTTATTGATATAGCTCGTCCGCCGAGTGCGACAGCTCTGTTGACTCTCGCGCCAGCGTCGCGTCGTCGTCCTATCCCGTTGCGTCCGCTGTAGGGTAAAACCTTCAGTCGGCCCATAAATGAATGAAATGTATGAGATATAAAGTGATCCGTTTTCTCGGCAGAGCTTCATCCGGGCGTGCTTGGCGTACCGCAAGGAGGAGCGCATCGACGTGTTCGGGCTGGCGCGGCACGAGTACCTGCAGCCGCCCATGCCCAAGCCGCGCGGCGCGGCGGGCGGCGGCGCGGGCGCGGCGAGCGGCGGCGCGGGCGCGGCGGGCGCGGCGCCGCAAGCCTTCAGCGCCGGCCTGTTCGCGGCGGGCTCGTCGTCCTAGCCGCGCCGCGCGCGCCCGCGCCGCCCGCGCCCGCCGCGCCCCTGACGCCGAGGCGCGCCCGCCCACCCCCCAATACTATGTTGAAAGAACGTTCACGACACTTGTAAAATGACTATATCATTTACGGATTAAATTGTTTAAGATTATGCTTACTGTTGACTGTATTTATTGAGCAGGTGATAAAATGTGATTTTCCATTTATGAATGGTTTCATCTTTTTGTCACTAAGAGCATTCCTTGACTGGAAAGCTCATTCATCATATTATATAAGTTATCCCTATTAAAAAAGTTAAAAATAACGCTGTAGTATTCATTTACTTAAACCTTTGTTAGGGTTTCTTACTTTAAAAGGGATGGAATGAATGTCTGTCCGTCAGTGACATTTCATTTTCTCGGAAACTACGAGAATAAAGTTAAAAGGTATAAATATCAATTCTTTGAGATGAAATATTCATAGATGAAAAAATCTAGGTCCCATGAGAAGCAACGTATAAATGTACAAAAAACTGCTTTGAGTAAAATATTAAATACTTGCGAGGATATCATATATTTAAACCATTTGTTTCCAAATTAGTCAATAAAATAGAAATCATTCTTTCCCCCTACCCGGAAACTACTGGACTTATAAATTAGTAACTTAAAAATTATAAATTACTTTTCCACTAATTGACGAGAAAATCTATTAATAGTTAGTTAAATATTAACTGGAAAACCTATTATTAAAAGTCCGTGTTTTTTAGGTTCTGGATGCTCAAAAGACATTTTGTGTAAAATCTGTTCAATATCTTTAGATACCAGACATAAATACGGCTCTTCTTACAGACAGAACAAAGAAGATATTATTTGCTTGCTATCTGCCGCACTGCTCACGGCTTCAAAACTCTGGGTCAAAACAATTCATGGGGAGGGTCGTAAACATTTGGACGGCTATTTGATATTAGATATTTATTTTATTTCATTCCGTGTCCTGAAGTGCTCGGAGTAATACATAAATTTTGTTCGTTCTTTGTTACTAGTATTTCCTGTTATTATTTTCGTAATTGAACTTTTGTAATGGTAAAGGATTACCTCCTTTACCATTATAATGGGGATTTGTAAGATACACAGAATAAATATATAAAGTCGAGAATAATATTTTTAATTATGTTCATATACAATTTAATAGAACTTAAATTGTAATAGCTTTACATAATTTTTTTATTACTTGGTTAGAAACTAGGTTAAAAAAAATGACGTACTTAAACTGAAAAATTATTTAATCATACAAGGTAATACAAAACAAGGTATTAAATTTTAGAGTGAGGGAGTCTGACCCTTGAGTTCTTGGGGAGTGTTCTCGCAAAAATACAAATTTGTATGAATACAATACATTTGTACATATACATAAGGTATAAGGCATTACATGCTTGTGGCGCGCTATTAAAGCTATCTTTGTCTATTGAGATATGTTATAGCCCTTAATACTTTTTTGTTATTTAGTTTTTTCATAACCTTATTTTTAACTTAATCTAGTTTCAAGTTGTCATTAAAAAAATTCAAATACCGTATTATAAAAAACGTAAATTTATTTTACATTTAAAAAATTAGTAAAAAAGGTTACACAAACCTGCATAAGCGAATGACCTTGCAGTCGGTTTGTTTACGTCTGGTATCGCTTCTCCTTGAACGGACTATAGTGCAGAGACAACGTCGCCCAATAAGGCAAAACTAGTAACGAAAATACCGCTCTCTTTCGCCCCAACACAATATTTTCTATTTCTCGCCAGATATTGGGCGATATTACTGTCACATTATGTCTTCGTGGTCATCCTAGGCCTAAGGACACCAGAACGAAATGAAATTCTTGACTTTAGTTCGTATACAAACATAATGGCCTGAGGAACATCTTTTTCTGTCGAATGTAGAAAGTAACTTTTTAAAACGACTTCAAAAAATGGTTTTTCTAAATTCGAGCGTATATATTTTTTTCAGAAGAAGAATTAGTAGTTATAACAAATCTTATAATATTTAGATTTGTACATGGTAATTGGTAGGTAGTGCAGTGCAAATTGATTCTATTTCTTTTTATGTAGTAACTTAATCTAAGAAAATATTTGTAAATGCAAACATGTAAGTTAAATAATTAAAACACTAAAAAAGGAATCTATTTAAACCAAAAAAGGAATATTAATATGCTGAGACCAAAGCTTTAACTTTGATAAATACATGAACACCGATCATTAATGATAGGAATTTGCTCCAGTATGGCTTCCAATTACCTACGTACCTACATTACCATTAGACAAACTGTTAAATGTAGACATAAAATATGTTGAAGTCTACATAGTTTGCTTATTCATTTATTTATAGGATAAAGTATGCGTTTAAATTAGATGATTGCCTCTTTTATTAACTTTTTGCAATACAATTACCTGGGTAACGTTCTAGTGGTACGCCTATGTGACTGTGGATAATATGGTCTGGGACGGGTCGGGTTATAAAATATTGAGCTTTTCTTTATTCCCCGTTCGTTCAGATCGATCCACGTCCGCTGAATTATTGTACCCACTTCTAACAGTCTATAAACATGAACGTGCGACTTGAGCGGGGACTTAGGGAACCCTCTTATATACCAAGCACAGAATGTAAATAATAAATCCGTTATCGCGGATAGACAAAATATATAATGTCTCTATGTTTTAAGTGCGGAAACTAGGGCAAAAGCTAACTCATTGCAACCATGAGAACCCCCACCACCCCCCACCCCTACGTACGTAACAATATTGGTCATATTTCGAAAGCATTGGAAATATTTAATGTAATTATTTTTCTCGCGTTTATTTATTTACATATCTATTTTTAGTAACGCTTAAAAATAAATGAATATTAAAAAAAGTTAATATAAATACAGGAAACGTGCACAATTATTGTTACTCGCAATGCTTTTCATTACTTGGCTCATTATGAGATACGAGTGGGCAGTGATTTTATCATTTACTTTATAAGATTTCAGTTTAATTAGTATGAATTTTCATGAGCAGAATTCTTTAGGAAAGAAACTTAGCCCTGACAACTTCTAGTTCAGTTTCGGTCAGTAAAGTTCTACCAAAACAGATTCTAAGGAATTCTTATACGTTCTACTTGGTCATTGAGCAGTAAAAAAAATTAATACCGAAATATAATGAAGTCTGGTATTAGGTAGGTACCTTAAAACATTTGGGAGTTTTGAAAATTGGTTGGTAGGTACTATAGATATTATAGTTTTATGGTTTCTTAGCGATGTGTAGAGTAAGTAAAATGATTATTGATTAGAAACAAATTTGATTTTGGCGGAGTAAATTTTTTTTATTCCGCACAATTTCTTAGGAAATGCAGGCTAAATTGACCTATTTTTTTGTTAATACTTATCTACAGGTTAAACTGTACACTTGGTGTAAGTCCAATGCTGCTTTGCGATAGAAATAGGCTGGTACTACCGTACTATAATATTTATAAATAATTTCACGTACCTACTACATGTTTAACATAGATACTCATCGGCAGTCAATAAAATAATGATGTATATGAGTGCATGCCACAATAAAACGATAGAAAGCGGGTAGATCGATTGCCCTTGACATTGTTAACTTAGTTCAAATATTAATCTTTGCTCATGTCGTTTTATACGAAAATGTTCAATTTTTCTCATCATCACCAGCCTCTTGTTGGCACACTACAGGAGATGCCTCCATGGGAAGGTATATGGAGCAGCCTAGTGGGTCTATACCTACCCATGGCGGGATTAGAATGACCATGTTTGATTATTATTTAACAATCATTACCAGACGTTGATGATATTGACCGGGATCAATTGGCTCTCCGAGGTATTGAAATGTAGCACCACCAACTCCAGGCTTAGAAATGACTGAAAGAGAAAGAAGAAAAACTCAGTATTATTCCAAATGAGTGTGTTGGGGTGGGTATAAGGGTGGATATATATAATTGTGGACCGTCACTGGCTAATAATGATGATCACATAGTGTTATTTTAAATTTTTTATTAGTAAGGACATCCCCATATCATATATATGCATCATACCTTGCATTTTAAATTTCAAGTATCTTACTGCAAAAACTTAGGACCGTTTTAAAGTCCACCCGAGTTTCGTAAAATCCATTGTCAGCGATGTCTCCACCGAATAAGGAAAATACCTGGCAAATATGAAGTTTGTAGGTCTTAGAGTTTCTGAGATTTTGTGATTATTCAGTGATTATTTCGCTTTGATTTATTTTTTCGATTTATTTATCTTGCCTAGACTTAATCTACAATTTACCTAACCGGTAAGAACTCCCATCTAACATAATTTTAACCGACATTTTAAACAATGCTGGACTCGTGCTCGTGATTATAGTTAGAAGATTTAGGTACAGTAAGTAAGTAACCTAAACCTTTTCTCTAAATATACTAAACAGACATTGGTGACTGTTTTGCATATATAACTTGTACTTAATGATAAAAATGTAACGTAAATGTAATCGCAAGGAATTCGTAAACAATATCTTTTATAAAACGTTGAGTTTATTTTAAAAAGAAGTTCCTTCCATATTAATGTTCAGAATACAGATAGTTTTACGGTTTCACGCCTTGAATAGAGTGGAAATGTGGCGAGAATAATAACAACATCGTTGCATTTACACCTCTCTCGGAGTGCAGCCGTATTGTGAAGCGTCCCTACGCTCTACAATTTCAATGTAATTGTACCTACAGGGGTAGGTGCAAGGATGTGAGATCTAAAATACGCATTGAAAATAAAATGTGAGATCTTTATCAAGCTCTTTACCAACAGCTAAGTTTATAAACTTAGGTTTAATTGCTTCTTAATCTTCAATTATATACTAGTTATAATTGAAGATCTAGGCTCCACGTGTATTTTTCGTGCGAGAACATAAAATTTCGAATTAAATATAATAAGCATAATATCAAATCTAGATACCTAGGTATGAGATTAAATTTGTAAAACATTGATTCTTTTATACCTTAGTTGTAAAAGAAGTTGAAAAGTCACCACTTGATTTTTTTGTGAGAACTATAATATATTATATTATAGAAGTTGTTCCTAATACTACAAAATGATTGTAAGTTCATCTTGAATTGATCTTAATTCATACTCGTGAATTTCATAAAATGAAAAAAACACTGATTAATACACTTTTTTAATAATTGATCAAGCAGATGATGATGGTAACTTATTGGGTAAGTGAAAAACCAGTCGCCTATAAACACTTCGCAGGGCATGCAAAGACGTCCTACATGTGCAGTCCTAGGCTATGTCTGTCAATTAGAGGTCTAGTCGTCTAGTGGTCTAGGTCTAGTGTTAGGCATCAGATATAATCATATCTCTGAGACCTAAGTTAAAATATATCTAAGTATATTCCTCTTTATTATCATTTATTTACGGGATATTGACTATATTAGGTACCTCCTGCAATTTATTGGAACAAATATAATGAAAGAAATTGACAAAATCGCAAAGGAAATTGATTGCCTCCTACATAGAATTAAATTGATAAAATGGAAAATTTCCTCTTGTTGATGAAGTTTTCTTTAAGGAAGGTTAACGTGTACAAGTTACTGAAAGTAAGGTGTTTGCCGCAGGGCTAGACAATGTTTGCTCAACTGAGCACTGCTCATCTTTACCTATAGGAATGTTTATTTTATACCACGTGTAGGAGCCATTTATCTCTACTTATGTAGAAACAGGGTGGCCCATAAATAATGGAGCAAAGTTAAAACGACTATACGAACGAAACCGATTGTGTAAATCTAATTGGACTACTTAAGTAGTTTTTAAAAAAACAATAAGCGAAATACCGCTGACTTATCAAGGGATCTCTAACGATATAATTACACTCGATTCATTTGTAATTTAGTTTAGTTATCTAGTCATTTCGCGATATAAGCGCTCACACTCGGGTTGCCCGATATTTCCACACAGGAGTTACGCGGGTGTAATTGGAGGGCACAACTAGTATACCTACCTATTACCTACGTATTAAATTATGATTTCCTACTTGCATAATATATGTATAGATTAACAAAGTCTGTGCTGATTTAATTTACTATTTATAACTGATGAGTTTTATAATTATGTACGGTTTATCGATATAGGCCGTCGGATATGATCGTCGGAGGGTGTAATTCGAAGGCTTTGATGTTCACCGGCCTCGCACGCGGCGGAGCGTGAGGCCTCCGATACTGGCGCTGTGCAGCCTCCGGCCTCTTGTGAACTTGACCTTTGTCCCATATAACCTATATAAAATCTGCAACAGGATAGACTGTCATAATACCAGCAATGTTGTTCACAACTGTATAGCGATATAGGGTATAAATTTCATGAGTTTTAAATGATGATAAAGTGAAAAAAGTGCCTCGATGGTTGACTGGTTAGCCTATGAGGCTTCGAATCCCGGAGATCATATTAAGCCATCGATCTCGGTCCTTAGCAACAACATCTGATAAATAAATAATCAAGCCTGCCAACTCGCATTCGAGCAGCGTGTTGGGTTGAAGCTCCATATCCGATAAGGACGCTTGACCCTGTCACGGGTTGTCAATATGCTGTTATGATAGTGATGGTGATAAATAAAGAATAATTATAAAAGAGTCTTGCCGACTCTTCTCAGTGTAAACTGACTTTCAAATTGCTAGTAGAGTCACCACAAACAGGCGAACTTGACGTTTCAATAAAGCTAAACTCTACTTATCAATTTTGAATTATAAATTAACACATAAATGATTCATAACTACACTAGTAATTAGATTTTATTTCTTAGTTACTAATAGGAATAAGAATAACCTTTATAATAAAAGCCATCTCTCTAAATTAAAATATGAGTATTTTTTAACCGACGAAAAAAAAGATTTTGATAATTCTACTAATAAGAAATTTGAATTTGAATTAACACATAAATGATTCAAAACCACACTAACAATCAGATTTGTTTTTTATGTTATAGTTAGTAATAGGAATAGGAGGAACCTTTAAACTAAAATCAAAATTAAAATATAAGTTTATTTTATTTTAAGTATCAACCCAATTTAACCTACTTATTAAAGATAAGTTAATGTTGGTTTCTTCTATACTGAACTACAAAAAATCCGACTATCAAATGTCCTTTATTCGGGTCTCTGCCTCTGATATTGATCCTGAGACTGACATCGTTTATTCCGGACATGTTTTCCTGTTTGCGCAATTTCGCCGGCTACGCTAAAGTTAAACAAATTTCTTTGATGTCAGCCAATATTGTTATAACCCACATAATTAAGTACCTACGGCGTAACGGTCTGGAAATTATTAAATTACAGGATTTGTCATTTTTGTTAGTGTTACTTTCAAGTGTGAGCTTTACTTGATTCGTCACGAAATTTATAGAAAGCCATCTGGGTTACGTTATAGATTTTCCATGCGTTGTGTTCTTTTTACTGACTTTGGCCTCTCTGGATGGTTGAGAGTATCGTCGTTTGTTATCTGGTGCTACCCAAAGCAATCTATGGTGCCTCCCCTTACTTATTTCAAATAGAAGCTGGGGATTCTTCAAGGTACAAGTTGGTCCTTGACTGCAATCAGACCTGATAGTAGTTAAGTGATGATGAAATATAAGATGGAAGCAGGCTAGCTTGTTAAAAGAAGAATGAAATCTACGCCCTTTCATGGTTTCTCCACGACATTATATCAGAACGATTAATACCTCAGCTGTGCGTTTTTGCCGGCAGGGTAATAACTAACCGTGGGTAGTAGACGGTCGTGGTCCTTCGTCAGCCAGACCTGCACTAATTAAGAAAATCTCAATTATCCCAGCTGGGAATAGAAACCAAGACCCCTGTCATATAGATACACCGCGTATACTGCTGCGTTACAGAGCCCGTCACGACGATGAAGGTCTGATTATCGCAGGCTCTTAAAGACTATAACCTTCTGTACTGAAATGCACATTTGATACGCGATGTTTACGAGCAACGAAACAACGTACCATAAAAATAAATTGAGCTTTTAACTTGGATTATACACCTACTCGTTTAAAAACATTAATATATCATTCGAATAACGCTTACCGTTAGACTTACAGTAATTTGGAAGAACATGCACCTTGGAGACAGCGTAGAAAATGGATTGATGATATAAAGGAGTAGACCAAGCTTAGCTACGCAAAGCTTAAAACTGTTTAGCAGGACCAGATGAATTTTCTCCATCTGACTGCCAAACTTCATGTTGAAGAAGGCACCTAATGAGGATAATGAATTTGGTAAGATGTACTGCACTGTAATTTTGTTTCTAATGTTTATCGACTTTACGATATCAAGCAACAACCACACGGGTATTATCGATTATCCAACGGTAATCCTTATTCTCTCACATACTGGCAGGTAACTATTGTACAAATACATCCGGTATTGAAATATTATATATCGAGTAAGTCCATAATAATTTGTCTAAGGGTAAATCATATCACAATATCCTATATCATAATGTCTAATCTAGCCTCGTGGTTGATCGGATTCTCGCTTCGACCCATGCGATGACGGTGACCTCGAAAATTGTCAGATCGCGTGCTTCCCACCATAAGCCCCTGCAACCTTCCGACCTTATGCAATGTCAATGCCAATACAAGTGTAATTGTATGGAAAGCAACAAGGTTTTATGTCGTAACATATAACTACGTACGAGTATATAC
Organism: Mycalesis mineus; assembly: GCA_034621355.1. Lineage (NCBI taxonomy): Eukaryota > Metazoa > Arthropoda > Insecta > Lepidoptera > Nymphalidae > Mycalesis > Mycalesis mineus. The sequence continues at coordinate 11,915,554 of CM067885.1, forward strand.
TCGTAGGTACGTACTTCTTACGAGTTTCATATTAAGGAAAAGTTTTCAAGTTAATAAAAGTTATATCGGTTTTATCATAGAGAAATGTGGAAAGAATTAATATTTAGGTTTCTTGCATAATTTGACGATCTCTGTGACGCAGTAGCATACGTGGTGGATTTACGAGTATAAGTCTAAGGTCCCGGATTCGATTCCGGCGACTGCGTAAAAACGTACTCACACGTATCGTCAAATTATATAGAAAAAAAAGAGTTTAGTCTCATTATAACTAGATGGCGCTACTCCAATTCCATATAAAATTTGCGTTTACTGTTTTCGATATCGACGCGGTAAAATCTTACACTAGGCACACAGGCTGGTGGGAGGCCTCTACTCTAGCTAGCTATCACCCTACCAGCAAAAACGCACCGCCAAGCGTTCCGACACGAAGTCACGTAGAAACCGAAGGGTGTGAATGTTATCCTACTACTAAACAAGTTGGCCCACTTCCATCTTGGATTGTATCATCACTTACTATCAGCTGTGATTGCAGCCATCAATTGACGGATGCTGTTTAAAATCAACATCAGATGACGAAGATTTTTAAAAGTTTTCCATCGCGATTTTCCCATACTTAGTGCATAGACGTATATAAGAGGTGGACGTAGCTATATAGGGAGTCCGCCTATCCCTTACATGGGCGTCAGTCAGGTCTATTCTCATATTTAGTTTAAGGGGAAAGTGGTATTACTTATTTTCATATTTAAAAGATAATTATAACATAATAAGAAAATAAATGTCTCATTTTCTAGCAACTGCATGCATTCTGTTTTCGTTTGAACAGATAACTTGTATTGCTGATTCAGAACGGAAAACATTTGCCCCGATTCCTTATCTCAAGTAATCAGAAGAGGTTTACTGCAGTTCTGCTAAACGTTACTCGAGTGCATAAATATTAAGCTAAAAATAAATATAATTTCGCACGAGATAGCATACCAACATCGTGACTGTACCACGAGACGTGACTGGTCAAAGTTCTCTTTGCAAACGTAAGAAGGGTTCAGTAGTACTATAGTAGGTGTAAAAATTTTGATTCAAATCTTATTAAACAAAATTTAATTATTTTTTATATGATATTTTATCTCAGTACGTACTCTATATCAAGCTCAGGTTCGCTCGTGCATGGAGTACTGCTCCCATTTGTGGGATGGATCAGCTAAATATCAGCTTGCTGCGTTGGATTCGGTGGATAGCCGCGAATCATTGGTAACGAGGCGTTATGCAAAGCAAAACTGCAAACACTTGATCATCGCCGAAAAGTTGCCTGTCTGTCGGTTTTCTACAGAATATATTTTGGAGAGTGTGCACAGGAACTTTTTGATCTAGTTCCCCCTCGCCCTTTTACCATAGAACTGCTAGGCATCGTAGTAGTCTGCACCCATACGTACCTAGTCGATATTCCGTGGACGCGTACAAAACGTTTCGCTTCGTCGTTCCTGATTCGAACTGCGAAAATATGGAATGCCCTTCCAGCTCACGTTTTCCCTACCACCTACAATATGGGTATCTTCAAGTCAAGAGTGAATAGGCACCTTCTAGGCAAGCGCGTTTCACCGTAGGCTGCATCTTCGCTTACCATCAGGCGTGATCGTAGCCAAGCGCTAGCCTATACACTATAAAAAAAAAAATTACCTAAATTAACCCGCTTTGGAGCACCGTGGTGGGTCTACGCTGTATATCCCCTTTCATGTAAGGAGAAAGGCCTGGCCATGTAGTGAGCCGTTAATAGGCTGATAATGATGATGAGTAGGCTGAAAAGTCGAAGCTAAATTAGGTACTTTTTGACGTTCTATTTGCGTATCTTCGATGACAATGCTACTATGAAACTGGTCAGATTTTGCAGTCCGACCATAGGTAGGTAAGTACTGAGATAACATATCAATTATTATTATTATTATAATGCTGAGGCCCGCCATAGCGGATGAACTTCGATCCTTTTGGATCTTTTGTACTCGCCCCGCCCTCACCTCCCCTATATCAGTTCAAACACTCTAAGAGTTGGGTGGTTGGTTTCAGGTTGGAGGCACAGTAATCCTCTGGTAGTGGATATGCCACTCCCAGGAGATCCATTCGCTTTCTAGCCAATCCGTCACATTCACACAAAATATGTTTCATGGACTCTGTGTCTTCGTTGCAGGTCCTGCAAATGGGATCCTAAGATACCCATTTTGCAGAGCATAGACCTGGACTCCAACATATCAAAGTTTGAGTTCATTTTTTCTTGGAAAATGTAAGACAATAAATAAAATGCTTTTAACATTTATCAGATCTAAGGGAGAGTATATAGTTTAATTATTTTAGTTTTGCCTTAGAAACTTCAAGTGTATGAGTTAACATAAAATATAACATACGGAGTTATTTAATATGACTTCATCCTAATTTTTTTTATATTAAATAAGGGTTAAGTACCAGTATTATTGTTTGAAAAAACGTTATGTTAGTAAATATCAATAAGAGCTTATTTTATTTTATATATTTTTATTAAAGAGTACATAAGAATAGTATTTAGTTTATTTCACGGTCTTGCATGCTATCATGTACCTTGAAATGAAGGGAAAATTGCTTTTATAATGGATACTTACACTACAAAGGCCCAATCTATTAAATCTATGACGGTAAAGGTGAGCTTGAACATCAAGGACGTTGTTCGAGGGTAGTTATGTAGTAAGTATTTGGAGATCTACTATCGGGCATCGGCGTAATTCTGTAAGTGTTAGACTCTAATGTTTATGAACTAAAAACAATGTTTATTTACATCCTACAACGATTGAACACATAATAACGTCACCATAATTTTAATAGCGTGCTAAAACTGGAATCACTAAAAGGTTGCTATTTTTCTACTAGGTATAACGGGCAAAATATTCTTGTAACTAGCAACGGTTATAATTGTTAGTGGTTTTAATTAAAAACCGTTATGTTTATTGTTTTACGGCCAACCCTGTCGATGCGCAAGTATCTATATTATGCTGAGTGAATAAGGGGCCTCAAATTGGTTAATAAAAACAATAATTCCATCAGTATAATAGATAATTTTCCTACAAAATTTCATGTCGAACTTTATAAATCTAAAATAAGTAAGTTATTATAACTACACCGAGACTCGAAGCGCTACTTTAAAAGTTTGAAACGGGCAGCTAAGTTCCGAGAAGGTTACTTTGAAGTAACTACAGGCTAGAGCTAACACAAATTTCATTGTCTTTCCCAGGGTTTGGATTACACGTAATGGATTCGCGATACGCCCAGCTCTTTGTGACTGATCGCCATTGTTTGCCAGTTATAGTACGCCCTCTAGGTAAACTTGACAAGGATTAAAATTACCACTATCAGACGCCCGTATCTTATGTAGAGTTCGTTTTTTCTCCATAACTTTTTCTTTTGTCCGATCTCATTGAACCTGAAACCAGGCTTAGGTGAATCTAAAGACCCTGAAAAAGCCAGCAAAGCAAATAAGGGAGACCGACGTAGACTGTCATGTTGTTTGACTTTATTAGGATAATTTTTTCTTTATTAGGATAATTTTTATCCAGTCTTGTTTGTTTGCAGAAACAAATATAATGTAAGTATCTATGGTAATATTATGTGGTATGAATAATGAAGTCCACCTGGTCAGTAAGTAGGTATATATGAATATAAATTATAGGTATAAAATTTTCCCTATTATGGCAGTGAATTTAATGCGCTTGGTAGGAATTCTCTATTCAGGATAACAAGTATGGGGAACGTGAAAAGGTCAGTGGAATATTACCATCTTTTTATACGGAGCTGTTCAAATGTATTCGGTAGTGTGGCCCGCCTCACTGTGACACGTGTTTACAATACTTGTTTACTAAACTGAAGCTCCTAGCACATCGACTCGTTCAACTCGCGTCTTTAAATAATTTGAAATTCAAATTAAATTTCGTTTTTGTAGTAATTTTCAATGTATTTGTTTTCATTTTAAGTATAATAAAATGGTCATAAGTGAAGTCTCTAAATTAAAATTAATTTTAAGTTTAAGCCTGTGCCTTTAAAGGTATGAGAGCGTCACCGGAGAATTATTTTAAATGGTTTTTCATTTAGATTATTTTGAATATTAAACTTAGTGAAGATTTCATTAAACTGGAGTTTTGTTATAACTTGAGTTATCATTTAATCGTAGTTCGTAGTTTTCTTTTATCTGGAGTTTTCAATCGACCGGAGTTTTTTTCACTGCAATTTTCTATAAATATGTCGTAGTAGTTTGTACTTAACTAATGGTAATTGAGTTCAGGCGAAACTTTCATTACTCCATCACGAGTTGGCAAGATGAAAACCCAAATTTATTCAAGCAGATTGCAGATCACAGTACGCACAGTTTAGACGTACCTTTACTTAAATTTTATGGTTTCGGTTAAAAATAAAGTGTGGTATGTTATGTATATCCATTTTAAGGAGTAGCCGTAACTTATACAAATACAAGTAAATTTTTGTTAAACAAAAGTTTGTTACCTCGTATCTATACCTACTCAATTTTTAGGGGTGCAACGTGCAGTTATAAAGACGAGGGCATAAAACAATAATTATGGCACTGCGAATTATTTACTTTTAATAAAGTAACTAGGAACTTATCTTTGTAATATTATTTCCAGCAAAGTTGGTTGGGACTATGTTACGTAAGCTTCCGCTAGGATAAGAGGAAGCGCATAACCTATATTTGCTACTGGGATATCGGAATTTCCTGCAAACTGGCGACCTGGAAATTAATATTGTTACCTGCATTTTATCTGAGGTTGACTATCGGGGTGAGTTTTGAAAACTCGTAATCGTATAGTGCTTTCGAAGCTTTAAAACTGACAGATATATGATATGGTTAAAATATATTCTTTTCTGAACATAGTAACTTTGATATTATTTGTTTTATTCTAATTTTGGGGAATAATTAGACCTCTATAAATAATGATCATCTATAACAAATTTGAATTTGAAGGAATTAGTTTCGTTTTAGGACTTAGGTATTAGGCATGATAACCTCTCCGAGGCTCGGGAGTGTGTCACCACCAACTTCCAGACTCCGGGCTTGGAATGTCCTGAAAATGTCATAAAAGAATGAAAAAGCTAGAATTCTGCCGTAAACCGACCCAAGATTCGAACCCAGAATCTAAAGCTAACCTCTAAACCAACGAGGCAGTCTCTATCTATTACACGATACTTAATAGTAGGTACAAGTATAGTGTAGGTATAAGTATAAATTAAAATAAAGGGCCGTTTCTTACATTGACTACGATCCTATTCACAGCAATGTAACGTTTTTGACTGTATTCTGTGTTATAGGCAAAATTGTTGCCCTGTTAAGCGCACATTTGTCAAAAATGCGCGATAAGGAACACAGTTCTGCAAAGTCATACCACTCGGATTTTTTCTATAAATGTCTTATCACGTAAACAAACACGTCTTGTTACGAATATCACATTTTTTTACAGAAATCACTCTTTTTAATTTAGCAGTAAATGTCTAGATCTCTTTATTAAACGCGTACAATACACAATACACTGTAAACTGCTTCAAATTTTCCATTTTATCCATATATATTTTCACAAAACAAAATAATAACAAGACTCAATTCCACAGCTTAAATATGACAACGACAATTTGACATTTCGTAATTTCGTAAAGATTGTCTCTAAATTTATAATGATGGGAAAAATACATCGAGCATTAACTTGTCGATGAAATATAATAAAATATTTATTGTTGTTATTTAATATTACTGATAAATATGCTAACGTTGGCTTCGCTAGGCTAAAGCTTACTTTAGTCTTCACTTTCACTATATTTCACTTTTTTCTCTACCGGAAGTAAATAAAAATGAAATAATAACCTGTTCCGTAAAATACATGTAAACATCGATTTTCATAATGATCGGTCAAATAGTTTCTGGATCTATTCATTTCATATATATAAACATGCTCTTCTATATATATATATAAAAAGAAATATCTAATAATATAATTATGTAAACGGATAAAACTTCCACCGCTACAATTGTCTCTGGTTACGAGGCCGCCATTATTGATATTTAAAAAAAAATAGATATACCTACATACAAAATATATAGGTACGAGACTTTTAAACTCTGTCATAATATTATGTTAATTGAAAAGATTAATTTATTATTAATATTCTTGTTTGTACAATGTCAATGTCGATATTATCTGTGATGCTGCAGGCATCTCAGTGACCAGGGGACCCTGTCGTCGGGACGTGTGATCGGAATAAATCATTCAAGGCGACAGACAATAGGCCTTCGGTTTACCTTATCAGAGACAGTTCCTGTTTGTATTCCGATTATTGAAAATGGATAATCATATTATGCTATCTATCCTTATTAAGGTCTAGACTTTCAATTGTAAAATAAAGATAAACTAGAGGACGCCTGCGGTTTCACCCGCGTAGCTCTCTAGGTTTATTTTGATATGTAAGCTATTTTATTGTGAAGTTTCATCAAAATAAATTCAGTAGTTTTTACGCGAAAGACCAACATAAAAACTTTCGCCTAAGAGTATAATATTAGTAAGGATCTTAGACTAGTTTCAATTTGATGAGATCTGCGTGTTAGTAGGGTAAAATCATTCTGTAAAATGTGCATAATTTTTATACTAAGCTGGAGGGGAAAGAGAAAAAAAAACAAAACAGAAACTGTTTTCTGTATATCAAAGTATTAATACAAAAAAATCGAATTCGGTTTATTTCACTATCATCCTCAATAACCATAAGTAGATTATCAAAAATAGATCCAACGTAAAGGCCTACTCCATAGAGAAACGTAACTTAAATGTTATATATGAATATGAATAAGTATATATAATAATTATAGTAATTTGTTTCAAAGATGCAACGCTATGCTCATTCTACAGAAAAGGATCACTCTTTTAGTTCCATTTTCATCGCCTTGGTCCTTAAACTTGGCTGGCACCAACTTCATAGATATGCTTAAGTAAATTAAAGCAACTAAATGACGGTTATTTTTTACTTTTTAGTGCGTTTTGACTTTGAGTCGGTTCTATTTTTTGTCAAATTTTTTGGAACGAAGTTCCTATCCACAAAGGGCTAAAAATTCGTACGAAAAGTTGTAGAATGGATAAAGGATCTTGCCGCCGCCTTTGATGTGTGTGCGCGTGGCGGCGGGCGCCGACTTCATCGATATGGCCCTTAGTGTTTCGGTGTAAAACAACTAAATATTATTATTCTTTAAAAATATTATTACAATTTTCACTAATTAATCGGTTCTATTTTTTGACACCTCTCAATTTTTTTTATTGCAATGGTAGGTCTTACTTATTGAAAAGTACCGTGTACACAGCAGTATTATCTGTCCCTATTCTAAAGTACCTCGTATATAATGGTCATTTTAGTCCACCGTATAGGTAGTATTCAACTACTTTCAATAGTTTGACCCGGGAGTCATATTAATACATTACACAGTAGGTTAGTACGTACCTAAAGTTTCCGTGTATCGTGATGGTATCGAAACCTGCATCCGCTATATCCGTCCGACGGTACCGTGCCTGCATTCTGATTGCTATCATTATTATTGAAACAATTGAACTCAAACTAAGCTAACGGCCTATTTATTATATAACAATGAACACGCTTTATAATATAAATACCAGTTGCCTTTTTAATGATGGTTCTTTGTGTTGCCATTATCCAAAATAATAAGCACTGAAAAAAATATATAAATAGGTTTATGGGTAATTATATTATAGTCATATCCAGTGTGATTAAGATGTAGAGAACAATGTTATATATAAACGCTTCGAAGTCGATCAGATTAGTTTCTTTCAGTTAAATCGGTGTCTTTCAGAAGTCGAAATTAGCCGATGCTGTATGGCATTTGTTTTGCAACTTCAATGAATAACATAAAATAAATTGTAGCGTAGAAATATATTAAATGTCTAAACACTTTGGTTACTATCATTTTCTGAAAGCCACCTTCTTGGTAAATGGCTTCTTGTCTTTATGGCGCCAAAAACCATTTGTTATATAATAATTGAGATGCCCTGCTGAGTCCGATTGCCAGCTCAACTTAATTTTTATTTAATTCTAATTATTTCAACGATTCGCGCGTGGAACGCAAGCTGAGAGTGGTTTTGTGTACAGTGACGCATGTGGCGTCACCCGTTTTGCCTGAAAACGCTTGCGGCTTAAAATATTAGTTAGATTGCAAATGATTTTCTTTGCTCCATAAAGAGGGCATCGTCCGTGCTGCAATGACGTGGGCTCCTGGCTATTTGCGTCCAGTTAACTGGCTACTGTCAAACAGAAGATTAGCGAACCGAAACGCACGGGTTTGTGTTTTGATTTAATACTATTGATGCAAAACACTCGACGTTAAGCATTAATTTAGCATGCTCATTGACCTTCTTTCTGGATTCCTTTGAAATTTAGTTTTAGCTTTTAGAAATAGTAGTTTTGGGGTTTATGCTGACTTTCCATTGGCTATGAAACAGCAACATATATTCTCACATGTAATATGGAATGTTTACCACTAAGGTGGGGGGGGGGTGTCTCAATATGACGGAAGCTCAATGAGTCATGGCTAACGGCGACGAATATGCTTGGTGGTACGAAAGTTGATACAAAGCTCATGACGTCCTTTGCTCACTTATGGTTATAAATGGATTAGTTGTGCCCAGATGTCTCCGTACCCAAAGGAATCGTATTGAGACATCCATTCTTAGTGAATTTTCAGTAAAGTGAAAAGGAGAATGCCGTTTTTTGTATGGAAGTTCGTCTATACCGTGAATGATAATGCACACACACCAACCTTACGTCAAAAAATTGAACATGTGTGCAGAATTATGTATTAAAAAAGCTTACAAAGATAATTAATGGGAGTTCATGGTAATCTGACTTTCCTGTTTGTTTACATTTTGAGGTTATGTTTTGCAAAGCACTATTAAAAATAATTCAAACTATTGAAATGTTTATTTATAGTCGGAAACAATACAGTCAAGTATATAATATTTAAATTACAGCTACGTCTTGAACTGTAAATAAGTATTGAGCATTATTCTACAATAAAAACGTCATTACTAAAGGTAGAACTAAGTATATCTACAGAAATCTGTCTGAAAATATGCCATGCTTCTTCTGTTGGCAATTACTAATTTATATTTATTATAACATATATCTAAGATGGTTAAACCTGTCAACAAGGAAACCAGAATACTTTGAAGAGTTATATATTGTGAAATATGTGAAAATATATTTCACATTACTTGACACAATTGATGATTCACCAGTAATTGTTTTCAGTTATAAAAGTGTAAGGAAATATATGTAAGTAATAATAAATACAAGCAGGTGGGAATTTATTTATTCTCAACATAAATGTGTTAACTATTTTACAATAATATACATATAATAACATGAGGTAAGTAAGGCACCTGTTAAAAATAAATAAGTAATATCTTCAAATATATAATCCAAAAATGCACTATGTGCCTGGTCATTATTATAACGACCCCAACTAAGACTCTTGAATGCTATACTACTGGTGGAGAACGAAGAGGTGGCTCAGGGATTCCAATTCCGATCAGTTACTCTGGAAGTTTTCCTGTGCCAGTTCTTGCCTATTTGCTTCATGTTATGACAGCCAATGGAATGCTCTCAGCTGCTCTCCACTTGAAATCTGAAATATCATTACATTAATAAAACTCAATTTAATATTATAAAAATTATGAGAACAGGTACCTTTTTCTGAAGAAATTAATCTCATGACATTACAATAGTACACAATACTATAAATAAAAAATGGTTGTTACAAATAATTTATCCATTGTGATTGTCCGAGTATGACTTGTTTTACTGTGACATCCTGGGTGCAACTTCTAGATCAAACTCTGATAAATTGGATTTTTCTAATAGTTTCTACATGGCAGTGCAAAACTAGGAAGTTGGTGGTGTAACATTATCATCATTGTATTGAGAAGCATATTAGGTTTTTATCATTAACATTTGACAGCAAATACTATGCCTGCCAACCTGGCAGGAAAAAAGAAGAAAGCAGAAATTGGTACCTTTTAGTATAAAATTGAAATAGGTCGATGTGTAATGATGTTGAGTGAGTATTGTTGATGAACTAATATTACCTGTATAATATTACCTGATGAACTGAAATCACATTGCACATGAATTGATGACACTTTAAAAGACTGAATTCTTCAAAAATGATTTACAGCAGCTGAAACATACTTGTTGATGCTCCAAATGCTCTTGCTGGAATTATTTCAGCATTTGTATGATTTAGTATCAATGTATAACATTTACCACACAAGACACCTTCATTTGTTATCTGTGAACAATATTTATGAATGAAAAAATTATATTATTCAGTTCGTTTTAAAGACTGTTATAAAAGTAAAATCAAGTCAGTGATCATACAATGGTAACTATAGTAAGAGCTTCAATTTTCAATTGATTCCATTAATTTAATAGTAAGCAAGCGAGGTAGCTGTACCCCAACAGTACAGTGACAGTACCCAATGTTAGTAGCACTAGCCCAAAGTATGGACATCAGTGGTGTTCCACATCCATGCATCCAACAGTTAGTCCTGGACCCTTTGTATTATTTTCTTTTTCTTTATTTGTACATTGCTTCTAAATACACAATAAATATGTACATTACACCTAGAAGGTATCATTGTTTGGGCCTGAAGGACATGTTTGTATGCATAGAAGCATAAGGCTTAACAACTTTGTTATCAAAACATTATTATATGGGAATTGAAGTAAGAGTTACATAATTACAATCTTTTTTCAGAAGACAGCTTGCTGCTTGACAGTATAGCTTACACATGCATGTTTGTGTGTAAAACTGAAGGAACAACAAAGCAGAAACTGATTATTAATTATTATCATCCGTATGTTAGTGGTTACTAAGCTTAGTATTAGTTTTTAGTACACAAGTTTCGATGTTACATGCCTGTATCATTTATTAAAAAATAATAATTATAAAACGCTTCTTTGTTGTACTGAAATGTATTATTTCTTCAACTGGAACTGGTTAGTGCTACCATTTTACTATAAACTGTCTTCCAAGTATAGAATAATACTATCTGAATGTATATATATCTAATTGTCATAATACTTACAGATCCCGGTGCGATTCATGAACTCATAATAAAAGTGCCTAAGTAATTAGATTCTTCATCAAATTAATATACTCGTTGCTGCCGTGGAACTGCTAAAGAGCAGTTGATGCACGTCACGATTCAGGTGTCCGTGTAGAGGACATAGAAAAATAAGAGTCCTGTCTCAACGTCTTTACAAAACACTATACAGTAGAGGTTTTGGTAGTCAATAGAGAATTGCTCGACTCGAGGTAAACTAAACAAGAACAGCGTAATTCATTTTTTTACAATCGTAAACAATCAGAAATAGATTAACAAAAAGCTAATATTGACATTAATGGCGCAAGGTTGCCAGATTTGTAAAAATCTGTACCCATAATCCGTATTTTTTTTTTTAATATTGAGTCGTCATTAAAATGCTTTTCTTCGCACTCGCTCCAATAAATAAAATAAAACCTTTTAGATACTCTGTAAAAATTATTTTAAAGTGTATTTTATTTTATGTTTTCTCATCTGTTTGTATTAAGATAGGCTGTTTTTGGTTAATCTATGAAAAATGTCAAACATAAACCGAAAAAAAAGAGTTAGGCGACATTTACATAGACATGATTACGTTGAGAGTCAATATTTCTTTTAAATAGAATATAGTATTTAATCTCGTCAAAGTAATACATTGGTTTTGATACATTCTCGTCAATTATTATTATACGAGAACAACAACATTTATCTTTACAAATATGATATTGGACAGAAAAAAGAGTTACTTGGCGAAAGTGAAATGTTTTATTAAGAGAATCAATTGAGATAGACATTATAGATTCAACATCTCTTAAAGATGCTTCAATTTCGGAGCGAAACGTACGAGTACGTAAAGGCTTTTCTGTTGGATCTGGTTTATGGTTTCGATTCATCGGTTTTGTTATAGAAAATAATAAAACAAATAAATTACAAACCGTTTAATTAATTTGGAAGGTCTCCGTGGCATAGTAGTATGCGCGGCAGATTTATAAGTTGGAGGTCCTGGATTCGATTCCCGGCGGGGCAGATTGAGATTTTTCTTAATTTGTCTTGGTCTGGCTGGTGGGATGCTTTCGCCGTGGCTAGTTACCACCCTACCGACAAAGACGTACCGCCAAGCGATTTAGCTTTTAATAATTATTATTATATTTTTCCTTAAGATTCTCATAAAGAATGCTACAAAGTCCTTACACTCTTATTACTATATTTATTTTTCAATCTAATTCTAACTAATTACTCCTAACTAGTTACCCCGTTTCAATCTTAGATTGTATCATCACTTAACATCAAGCAGTCAAGGGCCAACATGTATTCGATAAAAAAAATTAACCTTAAATAAAATATCAATATATTGGAAATTCAATATTTTAATAATAATATATTAACAGCTATAGTTAGAGAAATCATGTCGCCCGAATGTTTCAGGTTTTCCCCAATTATAGGGAGATTTTATTAACTTGCAACATAAAACGATTCTATCACTTAAACTTACACAAAACGATCAAAAAAACACTGTCATGATACAATAAACACTTTTTTTATTTAACTCTTAAACCCCGATTATTTTTCGCAACTAGGATGGATATATTTCAAAATATTTTTCAAAAGATGAATTATAATATTAAAATGATAACGAAGCGTAATCGATCGCAAAATAGACGAAAAATGGCTTTCTCCTTTCAAGGTCATTGGTATTTCGCTTTTCGCTACGAGCCCAGTAGCATAAAACTGCTGTAAAAGATCGACCGCATATTGTAAGAATTTTTTTTCCGACGGGTGCTCGATACAAACGATCGGACATCAGTAATTATTCTCAGTATCTGATTTTTTTGAATTAAGTAGAAAAATAACACTAATGAAAGTAACTGATCGTTGTCCATTTGGTTTTTTTCTTACTTTTTTAAGCCCTGCCGGCCAGCCGCGAACTAAACTCAGGCTCGCCGGAACAAAGTTTCTGATAGGTGTGCGGCGTGGTTTCGACGGGCGTTAGAAATTTTCTAACAGTGGATACATGAGTTTGAGTTCCATAAGCTTTCTAGTAAGATGGTTAAAGAGCTTATTTATTTGGGTACTTCGCTGAGTAAGTACATATCTGTAACTTATTATGAAGCACAAACTACGATTTCGAAGGAAGAGAACGATTGACATAATTGAATAAATTTTATAACCACATACCTTCTTCATTTCAGTGTTCATAAATGCAACTTTACAATGTCTTAAATGAACTCACAACGTAAAAATATAAATAGATTATGAACCTCTCGTCTATCCCCCATCCCCAGAGCGTGTAACTTAAAACGTAGTTTAAAATCTTTGTATTTATGTTCACAAGCCTAAAAGTTCTATCCACTCATGCTTGAAGTAGATACTACGTCAGCTTACGGGCGTTATCTTATCATAATTTTATCAAGCTTTTCATTAAACCATCGGTTCGCTTATCTTATCAATTATAAGCTAATAACAACATAAATATTGTATGCAACTTCAATAATTCAACACTAATGTTACTTATCGGTTCGTTTAACGATAGGAACAAAAATAACAGGACAAATGTTTATACTGATAAAAGTTCAATATAGGTGTAGCGTACACAGTACACTATCCTATTCATTCGTTCATTCAGATTCTATGTCCGGTATAATACTACCACTGAGAAGAGGTGCCTGTGGTATTGGCTCCTCTCTCCGCGTCGCAGGGCTGCCCGGACCGCATACATTTCGTGCCCGTGGTAATCCGACCGACGCAAACGGCGCGCGCCAGTCATCGAGCGGCGGCCGTCTAAGATGCTACTATGAAGCTTTAAGTGATACATTTCATTTCATGTGACATGCGCGCTCATATTATATCATATTTTGAATAAAAACAAACATACGAATTGGATTTCAGTGATCAAATTCTGTGATAGTGTACTTTATACTTTTTAGTATCCTTAAAAGTTTCATAAAACGATCTCTTTACGCTTGTGCTGTGTTTATGTCGGGATCGCGGCGGCCGATCCGTCGCTGAGTTAGAGGGACATCGCCCTCGAAGAGTTTGTAAAGAGGTAAGCCTCTAGATGTGCCTATTTTAATATTAATCTTCAAGATCTAATTCGCCCCAAGCGGCGTGTTTGGTTGCACTTAATGATTTATGATCGAGCCGGTTTCCTGCCTAAAAGATACCTTATATTAAATCCGGTTATAAAACCGCGGCTCCTTATTTGTTTGGAATGGTAAAAACTTCACATGAAACTGTTTGAATTTGGTTAAAAAGTTAAAATCAAAATATTATTATTTATTTTTGAAGTTTATAAACGTTTTAAACTTTTAGTTTTCATTACGTAATTTGAATTATTTGTACTCATAAACAAAGTATATTTTGCTTATTTGATTACTGATTAGATTACCACTTAATTAAAATGTTTAAATCATAATTATATATTATAATTTATACATAATAGTTATTACAATAAAAGTTTAAACACGGTAATAGGTAAAAGCCGATTTCAACTTTAAAAGAACTGTCAAATCACCGGGAACGTAGGTTGAACTAATTTTAATTAGTAGGTATTTAAGTTGTTTATGGTTTGGCAGGCGAAACATTATCATTATTATAGGTAGATACAGATAGGCAAACCTAATATATTTTAATTATTAAAACGTAAAGTGTCAGCTCTACAAAAGAAAGATAGGATATTCTTACCACCCCTCGTTGCCGTTTGCGGAGAATTCTTTATCTACCCTACACGCGCAGGTATTTGCCCAGTAACATGATAATTACTAGGTAAATGGAACTAATAAGATAAAGTTTACTTTAAGCAGCCTGTAGGGTTAGTCGTATAAGTACGTACCTAGTTGTAGTGTTGTGATATTTATGAAGTACATGTTTTAGATACCTCACAAATATTTTGCCGGAAATACGTATAAAATGTACATAACAAAGCAACCGAAATAGCTCTTAAATAATTTGTTGTAGTTCAATGCACCTACCCAAGCCGACATCTAAGTTCAGACGACTTTTTTGCATTTGATCAATCAAAAAAATACAATTTAATGGGCAGAAATCAACACTGAGAGGTTATTGGTTGGATATTCGCCCAGTAGAGTACGTACCCCTCCTATGACTACAGTTTTTAAGACTAGGAGGGATGGGTTTAATGAAAACAAAATACCTATGATTTGTCTTCTAAATGACAGTAACAATCACTTGTCATTTTACCGCACTGTACGATCAATGTATCCCGTGAAACTTTTGTTGTGGGAAGCTCTAAATAAATTTTAAGTTGCTCAGCAGTCTATGGAATATGTATCTTGAATCAGAAATGAGTAGGTACAAATGAAGAACGTAGTAACCGACGTAGCATTATAACTCAGTCACAAACTTGTTGGATATTGAGTTTCGAAAATCCGATGGACAAGTGAATTCTAAGGTGTTGGAATAGTGAGCCTAGTACATGAAATCCTAGTCTTTCCTCTACCTCTACGAACGTGTGTATTAAAATCTAGAGATAGTGATGTTGCCAGTGTTGACACCTGGAAACAATTCGAGACACAATGTTCGAAGTGAACGTTGCTCAGCGGCTGAATATGTTACTTAATCAGAAATAGGCGGTTCAGAAGAATGTTACAATATTTAATGAGTCTCAATCCTGAGGGACATAGTCGAAAAGCGTAACATGCACTAAGGGTGAAGTCATTGCCCGGATATTAGATGATGTCGTATCTTAATTACCATACAGCCAAATTGATCAGCAAAGTTTTGAACGTTTGCATATCTGTGGTATCAATCGGCTGTATTGACATATGTAGTCCGAGCCTGTAAACGTTACAATACGGTTGTGCATTAATACTTAAACAATTATTATGTTATCAGTTGCACTCAGTGTCGTACCTGCTGAAGTAACGCATAAAAAATCATTGCCGTTATGAGATGATGTCAGTATCTTTGATTACCATAGCATCGACATAATTGACCAGTAAAGTTTAAAACTTGAATATCTGTTGTTTCTAATGCTTATAGTATAATGTACAACACGGTATACAATGTCGATCCTATCGTATATATCTGACTGTATTAAGACCACCAACATACATACGTAGCATCACACCTCGTATCCCATAGGGGTAGGCAGAGACTAAATCCTACCATTTGCCACGGTCCTTGCATACTTCCTTAGCTTCTTCCACTCTAATTAATCCTTTCATCCAAAAATTTTTTTTATAGACAATAACATTTACATAGATTTCGTTGATTATTGATAATATTTCGGCATTGCCTAGGTACGCCAAAGTATGGTTAACAATATGTACGAACTAAAGATGCACATAGGCGGCATTATCGCCAACAGTCGATTTCTTCCAGGCAACATTTGGTAATTCATGAGAACGCAGGCTAAGACCGTAAAGTAGGAATTGCAGTAATTTACGCTTCGTCTCGAATCAATGTAAATTACTGAACCGTCGAGTTATTGATTGTTTCATTTAAGTTAAATTATTTTATCTACTGGAAGTCGACTCATTGTAATTCTTAACAATACTATTGTATCACTATCAGCATCATGATCATCATTATTAACCTATTTTAACTGCCGTCTACAGGGTAGGGAAGGAGGGAGCTCCTTAGATATAGGAAAAGGAACTACTTACTAAATTGTGTAATAGTCATTAATTTTTTGTTTATAAAATAAACACCTTGCATTGCATCATCACTTAACATCAGGTGTGATAGCAGTCAAGGGCCAACTTGTAGTCGATAAAAAAAATCCTTAACCTGACGTAGAGTTGTCAATAGTTATTTAACTTTAAGTATCAGGTACCATGGGAATTATCGTATTTCCTCTACAATTCTACATGAAAATTATAATCATTTTACAAAGTTAATTAGAATAATTTAAATAAGTTAATTTATAAGAGTATACAAAACGTTAAGTTAAAATAAAATAAAAAAAGCTAGGATCAGTTTTCACTTTCGACTTGGCATTTATTGAAAGCTCACTTAAAGTAATTTATCTACGGGGAAAGCAATGTCCATTATTGTTAAGTAGTGAATAATGATTTGAAGTTGATTGTAATTTGATTCACGCGAGTTTAATATATTAGATTGATTTTACTTTGTGATTTTGTACGAATTGCAATGTTTGCGTTTATTGGACTTTGCTTTTACTAAGTTACATTGATTATCGCATTTATTTTGCTATTGTCTACGAAAATGGCAACGATTTCAAAATCGATCATTTTCGATTAAATTGACTTTATTTTGTGATATCTAGGCATCGACTAGGTGTACATAACGCAAGCTTAGAAATATAGTGACCTAATTCAAAATTTACTATTTATTTATCGACCTATAAGCATGTATCTCTACCTGCCAGTCGAGAACCATTTCATTAACGATGCGAATGTTGAATTTAGGACGTTTTATTAATAAAGGTAAAAAACAAAATGTTTTGTTTAGATCACTATATTTCTAAGCGTGCGGTAATATTATATTTTGCAAATTAAATTAATATTTTTTATTATACATCATGAATATATCCGTATGCTAATGCTGCCTTGTAATCATTATTAACTGAGGTTATTATAGAATCCAACTAATACTTTGAAATGAGCAATTCTTGTATACATATATAATATGAATTTTGATGCAATTTTATATTCAGGGGATTTCAGGGCGATTAATCTATATAGCTAGGTTTAATTTTTAAAAATTTATAACGTCCAAAAAAATATACTGACCAGGTACTTAACTGTTACCCACTGATGATGTTACATCATCAGCTAATTACCAGATTGAAAAATCTATTCACTTGTCATTTATCCTTATATACGACGGAAAAATTTCGTTTAAATTAATTCTAAAAATAGGAATCATCACGACGATTCACAACGGTGTCAGCAATTTATTTATATGTTATAATTATTTATTTATATTAACACTTTAATAAATAATTCACGACTCTTAATTTATCTGGGCTAATCGTATCATTTTTAACTTTGGTCAATAAACATTATTACAAATGGTTGGACTTACTTTACACTTAGTTTATAATTATGACATATAAATATAAATTTTCCTTTTCAATATTATAACAAACTATGTATTATATTTAAAGTTTGAGAAACTTGAAAAATCGCACGTACCTATTTGAAGAGCTTTATCTCAAAACAAACTGTACCATCTTGTAGTGTTTACAATCTTAATTCAACCTTCATAACCTGGTTACCTTGAGAATAAAGATTTAACAAATTCGAACCTCGCGACGAAATTTTGAGGTTTCTCTGTTAATATGATTTACTCGCGCTCACACTAGGATTAGGTATTTAGGAAGTTTTTAAAGACGATACCTAATTACCTACATGTTTGTAATTCACTTAAAGCATAACTTAATTAACTAACTTGATGAGGCCTACTTCGGAAGCTTATGGTCATAGTCTTGTAATTGAAAATTATTTAGCATTATTTGATACTTTTAATATGTATTATAATATATAATATTTTGCTAATGCTTTATAGGTCTAAGTTTCTTTTTGATTTTCTCACTTTTCCAACAATTTTTAAGTTATGATTACATATTCTTTTACTTTTAAGCAAGTAAATTGTACACGGAAAAATTGTTCATGTTCATTGCTTTAACAAATTATAAATCGATGACTATTTTATTTTAAACTTTTTACTTATTTTGTTTCGACTCAACTCTACCTTGAATCGAAAGATTTAAATAGCAAAAACTCTCCCAATGACATCTATGTACAACTGTACAAGTAGATTATATAGCTTAAAACTTAATAGAAAAGAAGGAAAAACTAAATACAAAAGCTAGGTACCCAGCTTTTAATACAACTTTCAATCTTTCTTTGCTCTTAACTTTTAGGTCCTAGAAATGTAAGGTCCAACACAAAGTTTCAAAGGCTAGTGGAAACGCCTTTGAGCTTTTGTTTTCTCTCCTTTAATTAGCCAGTAACTTCCGATACGCTTTGTACCCTGTTACAGACATTTGATGAATCGACCTTTTAATAGAAGTTGTTGCCAACAAAAGTAATTCAGTTGCGATAGTATACTCGTATTTCAACGGATGCTCGTTTATGTTGTGAAGCACTTTTGTTAGTGTCTTTTGATGACTTTCGGATGCCTTACTAATTGTTAACGAAATGTTTATGCTCGTTTGTAGGTAATAACAATACGATAAGGTTAATGGAAGGGACAACCGAAAGATTCTTTTACCTGCGTGAATTTAATGAAATAAGTAATTAAGTGCGTGTTGATACAACATATTGTTGTTGTTGTATAAACAGAGTGACAGGTTCCGTAGGGAAATAAATAAAACGTAATTGAATCATTGAGTCTGATTAAAATCTAGTTTTGTTTATACTTATAATATTTTATTTGTTTAGTTTACTTATTATATTTTACTTGTTCAGTTTCTTTTAAATGGTTTTTCTTTCTTCCAATAAGAATGCAATAAAAGTGTTTGGGAGAGTAAAAAACCTTGTGTTTTCCGGACTTTATAATTTGTTTAATAATGTTGGTGTTATGGTTGAATATTTCTAACCTAAATTTTAAATGTGCTATTTGGAATATACTGCGGACCTTATGCATTTTTAGGGCTATAAATTTTTATTGATTTGACTGCGGAACGCTGAAAGTAAAAAACCCAATTTTAGCGACAATTAAAAAGCCGTATGATAATAATTGACCTACATGTTTGGGACATTAAAGAGTCTTATTCTCAGTAATATATTGTTTAATCAAGAAACAAAAAGGTATAATTTTGGTCATTACTTAATCAAGTTATGTCAAGCAGTCAAGCAGTTTAACATTAACGAGTGTTTCACTTGTTTACCAAAGCGTCCTTGCTCCATTTTTCATCATTTAGATAAATTAAATATTATTGATTGGCTATCTAAAAGTAGCTTACAAAAAATAATTATTAATGATCTAAATGAAATAAAATCAAAATGTTACTTAATTGATTTTATCAATGTTGTACATTTAAAAATGCATAATATAATTTATTTGTTACTATCAGCCAAAACCAATCAAATTTATCTTGTTTTGCCAATTATATTTTTATTTTGTACCTTATTGTAACCTAATTGAGGCAAAGGTAAATTCTGATGAACCATTGAGTAAAGATAGGTAGGTATTTAATAAAATAACTTCAAGATAAACTACCAACAAAATTACTAGACAAAAACGTCATAAACTGAAACTGAATATAATTTATTATTAATTTCAGAACATCATAGTATTGAGAATGTTTATTTGTATTATTACAAATATTTGGAGTTCATTTTGACGAATGACCAACTTTAATTGGTATACTCAGACCGAGTAGACTCGGATACCTACTCGAACCCAACTCGTATTGTGGCAATCCATAATCCGAGTGCACTCGAACTCGAATTCCGGCGTCCGATCTGTGTAAGTAAACTCGGACCGCGTTATACTTCATCAAACAAGTTCGCATACGAGTAGGGAAACAAAATGGCGTCTAATTTAACAACAACCAAACGTGTGTAAATAATATTTGAATACAAAAAAAAATTAATTGCCAGACGGCTTTTATTTTTTATCATCATTAACAGCCGATAGGCGATAAGCTATTTGGCTTACCAAACAACACGCTTGCACCCAACGTTTCCCTACATGGTAACCGCATGGTAGCCGCCAACACTGCGCCTACCATGCGGTTTCATAATTCCAGTACCTTGGTACTTTGCGACTTATTAAACTACATCGTTTACTTTGGTTCTTCTGCGGACCTCCTCATTGCTGGCTCACGATCAGGCCGAGCATTGCTCTCCATGGCCCGCAGAGCGACATCTCACATTTATTGCTATTTGATAATTATCGTTACCGAGTGACAAATCACACCGAAGATCGCAAAACACGATGTAGCTCAGCATAATGTGTACTAGAGTTGTGTGAAAAAGTGTAAGGTCAAATCTTAATTACTATTTTTTTGTAAACTTTACGAATTGTGAATATGATTTCTTGTGATTTTACCCGCTGATAACCATTGGCGCAAAAATCATTTCTTGTTAGACCAGTTTTTTGTAACGTTGTACCATAAATTACGGAAAACCACCGTGTTTCAAGTATATTCTCGCATTGAGTTAGTAGCTACATTCGAAGTGTTGATTCTAAACTGAAATAAATACATAGTTTTAATGATTACTTCTATTAGGACTTAAATATTTTTAAAGAAGTGCTATCTTAACATTAAAGTATACAAGTAAAATCATTCTTTATTGTTCTTCCCCATTTTTCTTGAAATACTGACTTTTTTTTGGGACGAACGTTTTAATGTGATCACATTAAAACCCTCGTCCCGTACAACGTAGTCCACTTCTGGGGATATAGAAGCACTGTGGATATTATCGTTCTGGAGTTGCAGAACAAGGAATTTCAGCTGTGAACAATCAATGAGTTAGCCGTTATTTTTTGTATTTATAAAGTCTAAGCATATCATAACCTTAAATGACAATAAAATGAAGCCTGTGTAAAACTTTGTCTCTTTGTCAGTAATATTGAAGTTTTATTTATTCTACTTGCCTTCGTCAAAACGTATTGTGCTTGGCTGGCATTCTGCCATTATACAAAGACAAGGTTTCTGCACCCGTTGAACCTTTTGTGAACGAATTAAAAAAATACTTACTATGCGCTAAGTTTTTATAATTGCTTGCAAAGTAAAAGGTAGCTGTTGCCTTTCTTATTAAAGATGTAATAACTGGTAAGAAGGTACACACATCGGAACGCTAAACTAAGGTACGTGGTCCAATACTGTAGTCTTTTAGAAAAGTTAGTTAGTAAATTAAAGCAACTAAATGACACAGTTATTTTTTACTTTTTAGTGCGTTTTGAGTGTTCTATTTTTAATTAAAAATTTTTATTTGTTAATTGTTAGTGATTTATCGCCACGTAATGTACTCGTACTATACTCTCATAGTATATTATACGGCACTTGTAGCCAAAAAGCTACCGATACTTACACAAAAACCGAAATCGCTGCACGCGTGCCTATAGAATTTGAAGAGTTCCTTCAATTTTCCCAGGATATCATCATCAGATCCTAACATGATGACAATGAGACCACCTTGGAAGTGTGCCCTTTCTAATAAAAAAAAAGACGTGTGGCACTCGGAGACTGCCGCGGTAAAGCTATTGCATAGCATTTTTTATCAACTTATGTTTACCAACCGACGTCATCGGGACCGTGGCCTAGCGGTAAGGCGCTCTATTTTTTTTTAAGCGTGATATTGCAAAACGTCATTAATAAAAAAAAATGACTATTTGAAATATCACGCTTGAAAAAAAAAATTCGGAACCGACAGGATTCGAACCCGTGTCTCTCTGGCAATCCAGGCACTTAGAGCGCCTTACCGCTAAGCCACGTTCCCCGGTGACGTCGTTGCCGAAATTGTGCTTTTGATATTATGTTTTTGATACTCAGGGGGTGTAAGGATTTTTCGTTACGGATTTTCTGTATTCGGTCACCACGCTCAAGGCCCGCGATAAAAGCTATGCAATAGCTTAAAAGAATTATCAAAATCGGACAACTCTGTAAAAAGTTATGCGTGGTCATACATAAAAAAAAAATATACGTGTCGAATTGAGAACCTCCTCCGTTTTTTTTCGTCGGTTAAAAATAATATTGTAACCAGAAAATAAATAAAGCAAATGAAACTAGTTAGAGCGAGAGAAGTTCATAAAGCTGCAGGTGTTTCTAATTCCGAGTGGAGGGTAGGATGTTATAACTTATTCGCGATGTATTTATAAAGTTAGCATTGGGCTCTGTTTACGCGTACTATATCTGGGAATTAATTAACGCGTAGGCGTACTAAATGCCTAGGCGTTACACATGTTTAGTATTTTTACTGGCAAACGTGCAAGACTCTTGATGCATGCTGTCATTTTTAATTCACTTCTATTTGTACTCTTTGAATGACGTTTGATTTTTCTGTTGGAGTTTTCGAGGTTTTTGATTTATAAATGCGAGTAACTAAACATTACCCATCAATCACTTTAATTTATTACTTGCAGTATGTGGATACTTTGAAGTTATGGCGACCTTCTACTCAAAATATGTGACCTATTTCTTTAAAATAAGAACATGAACAATTCTTTGTTTTTTTTTTCAAAGTCTGTAAACAGTTTTAAATGTTGTTCTGTATTTTTACATATTATCTTAAATGAAAACCTACCTTCCGACCTGGTGGTAGAGTAGTGACTGTACCACTAGTTTGGAAGGTAGGCAAATAGTATATTTTAAGTGTTTGTAAATGATTCTGTTGGAACGACAGACTGTACGGTCAAACGGGTGAATTTCCAGGATTTTTCTGATTATACCATTCAACATTAAACAGAGTTATTAAGGATTATGTGTAGCTGAGCAGGTTTTAGGCAAAAATTGAACCGCATTTAAATTTGACAATGTATGACTTTTAAATGCTTCACAGAATACTACATTTTGAAAGGTGGTAGAGTCACTGAGGAGATAAGGATGAATTTGACCTTTCAAAAGTAAGTATTTGAAAATGTACTTGAATTACGAATTATGAATTCAGTAAGTAAATTTCAATTCAGAATACCAATTTTTTAGAGAACCGCAGTCAGGCGGGTTTGCACTCGTTTCTTTAGGTTTTAAGTAGAATAATATAGTAAACTAATCATTCCAGTAAGAGGCTGAAACTTATTGAGAGTAAATAAGCAATAGAGTATTCATATAAGTATATCATTTTTTTTCTTTTTTTTATCTACTACAAGTTGGCCCTTGACTGCTATCACACCTGATGTTAAGTGATGATGTAATCTAAGATGGAAGGAGTTGGATGAAATCACACCCCTTTCGGTTTCTACACGACATCGTACCGGAATGCCAAATCGCTTGGCGGTACGCCTTTGTCGATAGGGTGGTAACTAGCAACGGCGAAAGCCTCCCACCAGCTAGACCAAGTCAAATTAAGAAAACTCTCTATCTGCCCCGCCGGGAATCGAACCCAGGACCTCCGTTTTATATATCCACCGCGCATACCACTGCGCCACGGAGGCCGTTAAAATATCTAATATTAGATCCTTCCAATTTAGTATATTTCCATGTCATTCAGAGACCCAGAGTGCATCACCTCTTAATAAAAGAATCAACGGTTAATTAACTAAGAAAAGAAGAGCTTTCTTTTTTATAACCATCAAAATAATCTTGACGTGAAATTAAATGACTTGCAATATCTCCCGAGTGCCGGCCGGCGTCCGTAATACCAGTCTTAGCTGCAAATATACGAACTTAAGGTTTATTTGCCTAGCAAAAGCTCACCGTCCAGAATTTACTAAAGCTCTCTTTAAATACGAAGTTTTCGCTTTAAATTAGGTCCGGAGGTTGGTTTTTTAATCATTTCCACCGGACCTTGGTCTCGTGACTTTTTATTGCCAAGTCGTCGGAATTGAGCCGTAATTGTATAATTTAAAACGTATACAGTCATATAATTATGCAGGTAGTGAATATAAAATGGTGTCGTTAAACAAGATAAAGCTTAAAATCGAACACATTTACTACTTGCACATTTAAAATGCCACCATGGAAGAACTGGTTATTTCTTTTCTCATAATAAATTAACTTTATCGTATTTTGGTATTTATAAAACTTTAGATTTAATTCCAGAGTCATAAAGTACTTCTAAATCTGTACTTTCTTTTTGTTCAAAATTTTTAGCGAATTGCGTCTTTAGGTATATTGTTGGGTATGTAGTTCTCAAAATACGACAACATTTTCGTCATAAAAAAATTGCGGCTTTTCATTTTAAGCCCTATAAGAACAGCCGTTATTTTGATGTTTGGAACAAATATTTCGAACCTGTATTAAAAGTACATGGTCACGGTTCGGTTTTTACTCTTTGTTTCCAACTGTTCGTTTTATATTTATCATATAAGAAAATATTCTTGAAAGGAAAATAATATAAAGTAGAATTCTGGGAAACATAAAATCCGGCTGTCACGTTTTAATTAGCCCGTTTCAAGGAATCGCTAGAGGTCCAGGAGGTTCGGCCCTCAGCATCCTTTGATTAAAATTCATAAGCGGTTCAACGTGCCTCGGGGACTTTGCGGGTAGGCACCGATTTGTGCTATATCGTTATTGACGACACACGCCGACAAGGGACTGCCTATTTTTCTTTGATCTACAAAATTTATTCGGAAAAGGTACAAAAGCTACTTAGTCACGAGAGTACTCGTACGATCGTATTGGTATATAAAAGCATTTATTTCTCTTTGATAGATAATATTTTGTTTTTTTGTGTGTAGGTTGGTAGGTAATATCATTTGATTTCAATATGTTTGTATTTATTATAATGTATATTTTTATTTATAATTGTAAGGCATGCGTACTTAGTTATATAAGATCTCAAAACGCTTCTTGCCCTTACATAAATTGTATGCATTTACTTTAGCTATGTTATTAACTGTTATAGGAATATTCGTTTGAATCCTTATAACGTTGGAGATGTGGCGATAATAATAATTCTATTTTATTGGACAATGGATATTATTTCCCTTAAATCTTATATTTGAGACTTTCTTAGTTTCAACAAGACGTCGACATATTTTCACAATAGGCGACTCTTAATTTTATCCAGCCTTGTTACCACATATCTTCATAAGTAAACTTAAGTAAAATGTAATTTTTATTTTTTTTTAATTCGTACCTACAATAGTTATTTCTTTTATCGACAGCGGGCCACCAGATGTTAAGTGATTCTGGCCGCCTATGAATATTAGCTGCACCAGAGGCACTGCTAAAGTGTAGGTTTAGAGGTGTTTGCTTAGCCGCTCCTTAAAATATAATCATCGTCATATTAAAGATTCAGATCAGGGCCAGGCCAGATGTTGATGACAGTGACCAGGACCGAGGGTTTGACTTTCTTTCCGAGGCTCGGGGGTACCACACTACCAACTTCCTAATTCTGGATATAGAATTAACAGAAAATATCTTAGAAGAAAGAAAACTTCAGAATTATTCTACGACCCGACCTTCCGACCGCCTGAACGACGATAGGATTGTACCCTGGACCTCGTGACCGAGTCTAGACCAACCACGCAGTATTAAATTATTTTAAATTAAAACTTTGTGGAAACATCGCAGCAGATAGTTAGTTTAACAAGAAACAATCCGGTTAATAACTTTTTATTTAGTCGAGGACAATGCCATAAACTTTCTTAATTGCGAGTATTTATGAAAACAATCGACTTTGCTTCCTGTGCACGAGACCGGATGACATAAACTACTAAATCGTAAATTATAAATTGTTTTTGTTTAAATCTCTCGCTAAACTCCAAGGTTTCTTGCCTGCTTTTCGTGGTAGAATCTGCTTTCGGAACGGATGGTAGAGTTACTACTCACATACAATATGAATTTTCAAAATTACTTTATGGTAAATCTACCTAAATGAAACACACTTATTTTAAAATATCAATATTTACATATGTTTGAAATATGAAAAAGATTCCGCCTCCCTTAGATGACCTAAAATCTTGTGTGAGGAGGAGGTATTACTACAATACTCACAACGACCGAGTATCGTACTTAAGACTTCTCTGATGAAGTCCGGATGTTTAACAATGGAGTTGTGAGTACACTTAATTCACATGAGCGTAGAAGCACCGATCTGGCAAACCGGCCGCGGGGTAGAATGTAAGTCGTTATGTGAAAGTCAATAGCGTGAACGATACGGCTAACAGCGCGTTTGATCGTTGTCGGGAATAGCCGCCCTTGGCCGCGACCGTGCCTTCCGAGCCGTTTTGACTGCACTCCAAACAAATCGTACAGTTGCCGTGACAGGCTCGGGCGGTCGGCCTGTTGGGAAATTTCCTACGTCGATCAGAGACATTGATATATGTACTTACTCACCGAACTAATATTATTTTTATGTGTATTTCTTTGCAATAAAAGTTCGTCACATTATATGTTCCTCTTTTTAATGACTTGATCTAATCTAATGAAAATGAAGCCTATATAGATAAGCTTCCATAAAAAAATGTTCATTTATTTAGGTCCATATTGTCCACAATACCGTTCAAATTGGGTTGAATTTTTGAGAAAATCGTGAACTTGCAAACATCCGTACATATTATATTACATCTATCGACTATATTATGACATGTAAGTACACTATTTATTTTAAAATTATTCAATAATCAACATAAAATATTGGTTAATAGAGCATTTACATATACACTTTTGGATGTTTAAAAGCATTTCAAGAAATCTAAATTTTTTGAAATGCTTTTAATAAGAAAGATAGTTTACGATCCAAACACGATAGTTATAAAACCATAAATAATGCAATATTAATAATATTTTTATAATCATCATCATCATTATCAGTCTATTAGCGGCCCACTACAAGGCCATGCCTCCCTCCTTATCGGAGAGGGGATATGGAGCGTAGATCCACCACACTGGTCCAATGCGGGATGGCAGGCTATTTTATAATATCATACTTTTAGGAACATCAACTGAAGGTGTCAAAAGGCACAAGCAGCAAAAGAACATTAATCAAAATATCAACACATTTTTATTACAAAACTTCTTTAAATCAAATCAAAATGAAACAATCTTTCCTTGAACACTAATTTAATTACTTTTACAATATTATTGAGGCAACATAACTGCCTATGCTAGAACTGGAATTGATAATGTCCGCAATTTTTTACCTGTTGTGTTGTTAATAAACCGTCCTTTTATATAAGCCAAAAATGCCGCAGAGTATATTCTTTTTTTTACGATTTTCGTCTAATCGTCGTCGTAGACTCTAACTATTTGAAGCGCAGTATTCAACGTTGCTAACAATACATTAAATAGGTGCTTCGTAAATAAAAATGCAATAAACATTACGTCCTTGTAGAATTTTTGTAATTAGACGCTAGTTTGTGTGTAAAATGAAATAACTAGGTTATCCTCAGTTCCCAGCGCGGGACTGTGATACGGTATTCACAAAGCTATCTCTATGTATCTTTTACTTTTTACACTCGAATAATGCAATTAAAAATATGAGCGAGCAATTTTAGAAATGGAAAGTTTAACGTTTTAAAAACTTTGTACAATGTCGTCGTAGTTATTATGGTTACTATGTATGTACAACTATTTTCTTCTATGGATCTAAAAGGTAACTGCAACAAATTTTTACTCTCGATTTCGCCTTAAAAAGTACTCGTATCTTTGATCATATATTTTTCCTTATTAATAAAATTAAAAATGTATTTTTAATAACGTAAAGTTTGTATTATGTGTTGTTCAGTGACGTTACTAACATTATTTTCAATTTGTGTATTTTATCAAAAGATGACACCATGTCAAAATATGTGCCTGCCTTTTTTGTGTTTGTTGTTTTGTGTATGGAATTGAATATTGTAGGCGGAATGTTGACATTGACGATGCTTTAATGATTCGTCAATAATGACGATTTCATATCCAAAGTCCAAACTTACGATCACGTTCCTGTGAACAAGTGCTAGCTAGGTATTTGTACTTTACGTAACTATAAAAAAATATAAACCGAAAATATATGAAAATTAACATTTCAGTAAATTATAATAGAAACAAAATATTTTGACTAATCTTAATTTTTTTCATTTACTAAGTCCTAGTAAAGTAATTCAAGTTCTAGGAAATTCATTCAAGAAATGCGAAAATCTTTTTATAGGAATATATAAATATATAAAAACATGTGATATATTACCCCCCAATTGTGATACTTCGTGAGTTTTCATGTACCCCTCCTCCGTCTTTCAAGCCTCACGTGATTAATGAACAACCCCTTAAGTAATACCATTCAATCTTATTTGCTTTGTAGACAGTATGTATGTATAACAAAATTAGGAAATACATTATTCAACAGTATACCTATATATTGCTTTTAATAGTAAAATATTCCTGAAATTCAAGAAAGAAGCCAGAAAAAAGGCCCAGATTTATAGGTCTTACGTACAAGTAAAATAATATGATAAAGGTGAATTTACATCAGTGTCAAATAGCTGGAGTCAAGTAGGCGGAGAGATTTCGCCTAATAAATCGCGCCGAAGTACGCCTTGCTTCGTGTACAGGCGGCGTTGTAGATGTAAATTGTCCGCTATTTATTCATATTTTCGAGGTGACAGTCTATTTTCGCCGCGCACGCCGCCCCCGGCCTGTCGAGAGCTACGGGTAACGACTCTATTTTTTTTTCTTATTGTAAAGAATAGTGACATGTGCCTGCATTACGCACTGAGTGGTTTAGTCATCTGGTGACAGGATTAACTCTATAAAATATATACGAGAATAGGCACTTCTGATGATAACAAAACATACGCTTTTAAGAGCTTCTTAGGGTCAAAAGTTTACTTTGATCCCTTATAAGTAGATCTCCCACTTGTAAAAGATTATATTTCCCGTTTGGGTCCAATTGGCATTTACGAAAATCGTATAATTCTGTATTGACTTAGGTTTTGATAACGAAAATGTTGTTCGTTTTACAAATAGTTATATAATAACAAAAAATAGAACCGACACAAAACGCACTAAAAAGTAAAAATAACTGTGTCATTTAGTTGCTTTAATTTACTTAAGCATATCTATGAAGTCGGTGCCAGCCAAGTTTAAGGAACATTTATTTTACGTAGTAAAGCAGTTTGTGGGTTCTAGGTAACGTCCTTAAATTAGAAACCTTGGCTGGCACCGACTCCTAGATATGATTAAGTAAATTAAAGCAACTAAATGACATTATTTTTTATTATTTTTGACTTTTTAGAGCGTTTTGAGTCGGTTCTATTTTTATTTAAAAACTTTTACTTCTTACTTTTTAGTGATTTATCGCCAAGTAACGTACTCGTACTATACTGTCATAGTATAGTATACGGCATCAGTAGCCAAAATACTACCGATACCGAGACAAAAACCGAAATCGCTGTAAGCGTGCCTCCAAAATTTGAAGAGTTCCTTCAATTTCCGCAGGATATCATCATCAGGTCCTAACATGATGACAATGGGACCACCTTGGATGTATGCCCTTTCTAATAAAAAAAGAATTATCAAAATCGGATAACTCTGTAAAAAGTTATGCGTGGTCATACATTATATATATATATATATATATATATATATATATATATATATATATATATATACGTGTCGAATTGAGAACCTCCTCCGTTTTTTTTCGTCGGTTAAAAATAACAACACAAATAGTCGATTTATGAAACGTAATTGACATTAAATAATATTGAAAGATTAAACGTTTAATATTTTAAATGTTTATCTCTTATCTCAGAGCGAGCCAGTTCATAAATATAGCAGCCTTGCATAATGTCATTAGATCAGAGATTATTTTGACGCAATCGGTGAATTTGAAAACCACCCACGGTTTATGCTACCTATTTACCTGCTCGTAATAGGTATTCGGATTGCCTCGTTGGTCTAGTGGTTAGCATATGTGGCTTCGATCTCAAAGTCCTGGGTTCGAATCTTGGGTCGGGTCACAAAATAATTTTGAATTCTGAATTCCAAAATGAAATGGTTGTTAAAAAATTTACAATGCACACGCGCCCCTTGGATATCGTCTTAAATAAATAAACGCCCCATATCTATAAGTAGAACACTGTCGCCTAAAACACAGCTACCTAGCTTAGGAACAGTAGATTTATGATTATCCGCGTAATATATAAAAATACTAGATGACCCGGCAAACGTTGTTTTGCATTAAAAATTTAAAAAAAATTAGATGAAAATTAGGTAGTAGCCGATTCTCAGACCTGCTGAATACGCATACAAAATTTGGTAAAAATCGGTAAACGCGTTTCGGACGAGTACGGTAACAAACATTGTGACAGAGAAATTTTATATATTAGATTACATATAAGTTATACCTATTATAATAATAATAATAATAATAATAACCTTTATTTCAAGTGACATAGACTCATAATATAGTTAGTAACATTTACTTAACTCTATGTTAGTCCCTTTACCCCTAAAACCTAATATTTTGTTAGTAACAATTGGTCATTATATCTATGTTAGTAACTTAAACCTACGATGTTACGAGAAACACTGCTACGTCAGCCCACTAGAAACGGCACAACAGTGTTTCACGTAACAGCAGTCTAGTCGACTGGCAATTAAATTCAAAATGTTGTTGGAACTGCTCCTCAGCCTACACACCAGGGACCCACACCTTTTACGCATTGTTGCATAGAAGCAATCAACTCTTGCCTCTGCGAACATCCCTGATGCGCTACAAAATCGAGGCAGCCCCAACATCACCCTGAAAGCGTTGTTGTACTGGATACGGAGAGCATTGTACGATTTTTTTGTGTATTTAGACCACAGGCTGCACGTGTAAAAGACGGTACAGTATGCCTTAAACAAGGTTATCTTCACTTTATTTGAGCAACGTGCAAACCTGCGAGCGAGCATGTTGGCTCTTACTGACAATGCTCTCCGCTCCCGCTCAATATCCATGTCATCTTTGAGGCCGGGAGTCAACCAGTGACCGAGATATTTAAATTGGTACACTCTTTTTAAAGTTGTCCCATTCAGCAAAACTGATGGAACTTTAGATGGTACTTTACCCTCAGCCTCAAAGACCATTACTTCACTTTTCTTGGCATTATAGATCAACCCATGACTTTCCACATAAGTTTCACATATAGCCAACAACTTATAACTATTATGCATATGTAATTTAACTTGTACCTATGTTTAGCAGCTCGATAAATATTTTAACAATGTATCTGTGCTGTGTGATCATTTAGTACACACACATATGCGTATGCACTTGGCAAAATAGTCTTCAAAAAGGAGAATAACTGTCCAGTTATTCGAATGTAAAAGCACTGCGTCTGATTATAAGTGTAGAATATGAATGGGAAAAGCTTTAGATTGATCGATCGCTACGTACAACCACGACACTGTCACCGCGATGACGAATCGAAGCTTTGCAGATTGTATTGTATAAGCTTTGCGAATCGGGTCTAAAATCTGATATAGATGTGCACAGAGCCTAGTACCTATAAGGTTTTTATTGTGACACTAGCGGACTGCGAGTATCATATACCTACAAAACGATTTATTACAAGCCGACTGGCAGTTTCAGAGTTTAACCAGAGCAAACATACAGATAGGCAGAAAGACAGATAAAAGGTTTCATAATTTTTTGGATGTTTCGTATGTACTTTTTAATATGCATATTATATGGTGAAAAGCTGTTTTAATTTGAAATTTCTAGTGGACAAGTTGACACTTGACTGTGATCCAGTTCTGCTGGACGTCCCGCTTTTGACACCCAAAAAAATGGAAAAAAATTTATAGATAAAAATTAAATGTACACGAAGCATCAATAAGAATTACATTTTACGCGTAATAAGACAAAAAGTAAAGAAACCCTTCTTGTTTCAATGCGGGTCGGGAGGGTTAAGTTGATAATGTGTTTGTTCTTAAAACCATCACTATCGGATCTGATGAAAGATAGTAACCTGAATCGATGGCTTAACGAATTTTCCTAGAAACTGAAAACTCCTTGCTGAGAATTTTATTGTTTGTAGGCAGCAAGAAACCAAATATTTCATAGCCCGACCCAAGATTCGAATCTAGAACGTTCCTGATCCGAAGCTATTTAGACTAAAGACGAGACCAACGTGGCAGTTACTTAGAGAAATATAAAAGCACGGTCATCCATACGTTAGTCGTATTTACATACGTATAAATCAATTATACGCGTGACTTAAATAATATTTGGACGCGGATGATTCACCGATGTTGATTGAAATGAAATATTTATTTACACTCTAACTCTAGACATCGTTATTTATTATTGTTCGTACAGGCATTTAATGTGTTAACTACGTGTGTTATACACGTAATAACACATTAAATAACTCAACCTTTCGCTAAAGTGCGGTCGCGGCGGTTGGAATCAATCCATTAATTTATATATGACACATGCTTGTCTGGTACTGATATTTAGATTGATTTTGTCTGTTCTCCTTTTAGCACGTCGTTTAAATCCATTGACATATTAGTACTATGGACTTCGGGTCAGCGTTAAAAAGTATCCGAACTAAAAGAGAGCTAAAACGCGAAAAAGATTTCTAATCGCATTCAGTCTCATATTAGCTTAATGAGAGAATACACGTCAATAATGTTTTAGAAAAACGACTGCATAGAGCTATTTTGTTGTTTGATATTTGAATTTTTTAATTCCTTCATTTTTGAATTGAAATTAAAATTATTAATGTATAAACATTTATTTTTTATGTCATGAATATTAATCAAAGAAGTTTTACCATAATGGGATCTATATGAAATTTGGAACAGTTATTTAAAACAGTGACTTAACGTCATTGTAGTAAAAAAATATATTGGTTGGCACTAGATTTATCTCATATAGAGGTCACTGATACATTTAAAGTTTGCTGTGAATATAATATATAGGTTAAAGATGCCAAAAAAAATTCAAAGCTACCTACTCCACACCATTTATGTTGTCCTTTTTTCACGAGAAGCTGCCATGTCAACCATCAGTCAAAGCTGATTACTTATTGCAAGCAATTAGACCGTTGCAAATTAGACTATATAATAATAGTATAAGACATATATTACAATGTTTAAGATGTTTATAAAAATACAAATATATGCTAGTATATATAAGACATCTCGGGATACTTTTGTCGTGAATTTTACATTACACCCGAAGTCCATAGTAATAACTTTTAATATGTCAATGTTTAAATCAGATCATTATGATTCATTATTATTATCAGGTGGTGGATATCCACTGCTGGATATAAGCCTCTTCCAAACGCCATGGTATTGAGCCTTCTGCATCCAGCGGCTCCCTGCAACCTAGTGTAACAACTTGATGTCGTAACAATAAGTGGGACTGATGAATTCAAATCACTTCGAATTAGAATCGATTACGAATATTAACAACCAAAACAAATCAAACATCTATCCTGTACTCCTCATGAGTCTGGCTATCATATAAAAAAAAAATTTAATCAATCACTACGGTAGTTTCAAAGAATAGCCGGAACAAATAGACAGACAAATTTAAAAAAATATTTTTTAGGTCCAGTGTGCACAGTATATATTTTCATATGCATTTATATGACGGCCGAGTGGCGCGGTGGGTAGTGACCCTGCTTCTGCGTCCTAGGCTGTGAGTTCGATTCCCACATCTGGAAAAATATTTGTGTGATGAGCATGGATGTTTTCCAGTGTCTGGGTGTTTATCTATATATTATAAGTATTTATGTATAATATATATAAAAATATTCATCAGTTATCATAGCACCCATAACACAAGCTACTTACGCTTACTTTGGGGCTATATAGCGATTGGTGTAATTGTCCTATAATATTTATTTATTTAGTGAAAAGCTGTGAAATTGAAATCACAAACGATACTTCAATTGTATATATTAGGATAGTAGATTTTGAATACAATGCAAATGGATAGACTGCGTACTCATAAGTGATGACAGTAATGATTTGAACTGATCGCATGCCCAGCAACTGCGAGGCGTTCGATGCATCAGTTCGATACTTGCTAGTGCTTCATTAATTCGATCACTCTAATACGATTATTCACCAATATTGACCTACCGACCAAGACTTTTGTTTATTTCATTTTAATACTCTTGTTTAAATCAAAATGCCTATTGCTAGCATTTTGTCATTTATTATGCTCGTGTGGTATAATTTTTTTATTCATACGTTTATGTTCTCCTGATTTCTATGTTACTTGCGGGTTTACGCTTCCACTTTGAGGCTATTTCCACTTGTCGGATTATGTACCGGCACCGACAATAATTTAAATAAAAGGCTCTGCTACTGGATCTGCAACATCCGATTAAAATCCGACAACCGATAGGTAAGTGGAAACAGGGTGTATGGCTTCAATTACTCAGTCATGTAATCAGAAGAAAAATCGATATAACAAAACAATTGTACCGAGTTAAGAAACTACTTCTCTTTTTAAAAAATAAAAGAATATTAATTAATTTCAAATATATTAATTGTAGGATTAGTGCTATCTTGTGCAACGAGCAATTAAGTCTAGATTAATAACTGTTAATACGATTTTATTAATATTCACGATGTTGATTGCGATTATTAAACGAGTTCCTGCAACTAACAGGTTTATTTTGTTGTTGTTATAGCTGGTTAGCATTAATAGTTTTAGTTTTATTAGAATTAAAGTTTCCCTATAAAATAATATGACTTCTTGAGGATGTCTTTGGTGATTTTCTTTACAAACAGTAATTGTTATATCATTATCACATCACTTGGAGTAGGTCAGGTATAAAAATCAACGAAGATACATATTCGTAAGCAAAGTTTAATAAGAATATTTATGCTTTCAGAAAAACTTTTACTTTCACTACTACGGCTTTAGATGTCGCTTTTATGATGTGATATCGATAAGAATCAATTTCGTTGGGTAAAATGTATTCCGATAACATTATTAATTTACTATTTGAGTTAGCTAAAACTAAATTATCTAACTGCGTAAAAATTAAAGCGAAATCCGATAATCCTAACTCTGAGACGTATTTAATGAGCGGCGACGAATAAAAGGACACGTCGATGAATTTTATTGAACAGCTCTGGTCTGGTCTAGAACAGCAGTATAGAGCTGTGTGTGTAATAAATTCATTAAATTTATATTCGTTCCTTTATGGTGATACTGAAGTAACATTTAAACATTTTCTTTCATTCATGTTCGACGTAGTAAACACGAAAATCTCACTCAGACGGCGGACAAATAATATCTTTACAAAAAATACTCTAACTACGAACGGCACGTAGATAGAGTAGGTAGAGTAGGAGGTATAAGAGGCATGATAGTTGCGTAGATCTGCAGTAGCGTAAACCAAGTGCATAAAATGAATGCCATTGAAACGGACCGTTTGTGTGGTTGTTTTGAAAGGTTGAATTTTTTCATTGGAGTGCAGCTGTGGAAGCGCCGCGGCGCTCCCGAGTGGGTTTCATTCCGTGATGCCTATTGGGTTCATTGACCCGGCGACCGTGACCCCCTCTCCCCTCTCCGCTTTGCAACTTAGGCTGGGCTTATATTTGCGGACAGTTTTTTACGCGAAACTTTTACGTCTGGGAAACAGTTTAGTCAACATTTATTCTGGGACTTTGTAGGTTTTCATCTATTTCTAGACCTGAGGGTTTATTTTTTGACGAGCCAATACCGGAGTCGGGCTCCAGTATTATGAGCGAAGTGTTCACCGGTATCTGGTCAATATAAGGTCTCAAATCTACCTGTAAGGGTTTACGAAGGCGTAAACGCTCTCCGGAAATGATTGCTAATGTCTGAAATTACCTGCCGTGTTAGAGAAGTTCTATTTGCGTAATGTGGTCAATAATTTTTGTGTTCAGATCCTCTTCGTTCTCTATTCTCTTAGATAGATTTTTTTAGAATTCTAATATCAATTCTATAATCAAAAGTTAAATCAAAGAAATCGCCAGCCACAAACGAGTTACGAGTTGACGGGTATTGGTAACTTTACTATCGTCTTACTGAACCAATAAAAGCAAATAGTTAAATTGAAGACAATGGGGACATTATGGTAAACATTTCCTTTCGTTACTTGTATATATAGATGCGACGCCCCATCGCAATGAATACAGATGTCTCCAGTCTCTACATTTAATAGGATCTGTCGCGTTCTATTAACTGAGAAGAACAAATAAAGGTTGGCAATACGGCAATAGTATTTTTTTTAATATATAATTTGTATTTAATCGTAAGGATGCAAGTTCGTAGCATACTGCAATAGCAGGCGACTACACTACTATTTTCTATATACTTTTCAATATTTCATAAAAATCGCTGCGACACGTCGCCTGCTGCTGTCGGCTACGAAACTTGCACCTTGGGTTCTTAGTAGTCTTCGTCCGTGTCTGGTAGCCATCGTTCAGGCCAAGACATACCGCAATGCGACGTTCTAAATGATTAGTCGTTCCTGTTCAATACTGCGTACCCGATTGTATTTATATATGGTTTGACTTGAATTATCGACTATTCATTGACTAGGACCGTCTCACAAAACACTGCTCCTGTGTGATACCCACTGGATCAGACAAGATACAGTGTTTTGCATGGCATGTCAGTAGGTAGGGCTTTCATAAAGCTAAAGCCATGAAACTCATTTCATACTTTACTGCTGGTGACTGACATAAATCTTTTTTTAACCGACGAAAAAAAAACGGAGGAGGTTCTCAATTCGACACGTATATTTTTTTTTTTTTTTTTTTATTGACCACGCATAACTTTTTACAGTGTTGTCCGATTTTGATAATTCTTTTTTTATTTGAAAGGGCATACATCCAAGGTGGTCCCATTGTCCGCTTGTTAGGATCTGCTGATGATATCCTGGGGAAATTGAAGGAACTCTTCAAATTTTGGAGGCACGCTTACAGCGATTTCGGTTTTTTACTCGGTATCGGTAGCTTTTTGGCTACTAGTGCCATATAATATACTATGACAGTATAGTACGAGTACGCTACGTGGCGATAAATCACTAAAAAGTAAGAAATAAAATTTTTTAACAAAAATAGAACCGACTCAAAACGCACTAAAAAGTAAAAAATAACTGTGTAATTTAGTTGCTTTAATTTACTTAAGCATATCTAGGAGTCGGTGCCAGCCAAGGTTTCTACTTTGAAGGACGTTACCTAGAACCCACAAACTGCTATACTACGTGAAATAAATGTTCCTTAACTTGGCTGGCACCGACTTCATAGATATGCTTAAGTAAATTAAAGCAACTAAATTACACAGTTATTTTTTACTTTTTAGTGCGTTTTGAGTCGGTTCTATTTTTGTTAAAAAATTTTATTATAGCATAACTTCAGTAACGCAGTAGACTACTCTTTTTACTATTAATTCGAAATATAATATCCAAAAGTGTGGACACGATATTGGACCAATCTGCTTTTTTGTGTAGAGTACAACACAAATAGACTAGAAAAACCTTTTTTGCTAAACATTTCTATAAATTGTAGTGTCAAGTATTGCTTTCATCTCTGTATAAAGTGCTCGCCACTGATGTGTATTAGGCCTAAAATCTAATATTTTTAGCTTTCAATAGCTGAACTTTAACAGCATTACTTTGAATAATGCCAGAAAATATACCGTACCGTTGCAACCAAGGGTCATTCACTGAAACCGAGGCTGGAATAAAAAAAATTGTGCTCCCGTCGCCATAGCGATAAAAGTTTCAATGTTTCCTTTGCTCTTTGTGAATTTAAAACTACGCTGGAACGCTTGCACAGCTATGAATTTGTGTGTTTACTGTTTACACACCGCAGGACGCTGTAGTACCTACCTGCGAGTACGAACCTTTTATTTTTTTACAAATTGTTTTTTCACAAACATTTTTACACGATCATATGTATGGGACTCATACATACCTACTCGTACTATGAGTTTGTTATCCATCGCAGCCAGTTTGGAAACTTGTTATGTACATATTTTTGTTTCGGATTCTGGAATTTTATCCTTGTGGGTTGTTTTTTTTAATAGTAGGTGAGTAACACAGTAAATGTGTGAAAAAATAGTTTTATTATGTTTTAGTATTTGTCTTTCTGTATGTCAGTTTCAAGACAAGAACTATTAGGCATATTCCAGGCATGTGAACCACATTTTAGATCTCACAATTTATTTCCATCAAGCTTGTTTATTTAGTCAAATTTCGATAATTTTGGTACATTGGACAATACTTGATTGCTTGACTT
Source organism: Mycalesis mineus (assembly GCA_034621355.1). NCBI lineage: Eukaryota > Metazoa > Arthropoda > Insecta > Lepidoptera > Nymphalidae > Mycalesis > Mycalesis mineus. The sequence continues at coordinate 11,954,461 of CM067885.1, forward strand.
CCACAAAATAACTTTTTCTTTTCAATATTTCATAAAAGTTAAATATTCCCTCTGTTTATTATTCGCAATAATTTTATGAATGCTTTTGAAGATATTTGATCTGGATGTACACGGTCGTCTCGGGACAGTCAATATTCTTGAGAGCTAACGTTTATAAATTATCTGTTCATATTGCTTCAGGAAACTTATCCGTACACATAAAGAGATACTAAAATTTTAAATACATCTTACTGAGACTATTAAGACGTGTTGCTTGAACACGTTTTATAGTTCTGTTTGTCTGTGCCGTAATTTAAAAGATACTGTCAATATTGTAACTGCATTTTAATGTCGCTCTTAATATTACTGCTTCCTTGATCTGTTGGCTACATCGGCTACGTATGTTCTATTAAGTATGGTTCGAATACCTTCAAGGCAAGAGTGAATAGCTAGGTAGTGAAGTGCAATATAGGTACATACCACAAAGGTTTACGTGATCGCTTTCTTCAGAATGATTTTCTAGAAGTTCTTTACCATGCTTTATCTCATCAAAAATATTGTTAAGGCAAGCAAAGACTTAAAATTTAATTTACTTGTTAACGTATACATTATTTCGGTCCAGCGAAAAATAACAAATTAATATTATAACTAATTCAACAAATTATCTTCAGGTTTGTGTTATTCAAATACCGTAGATTTTTCAGGAGATGTTGATTTAACATTCAATGAAGTTCAATCTGACAATTCACTTGCAAACATTGATAAAACATTAACATTTCATTATACATATCCTTTTTGTATTCTATATGAAAAAAATATATATCTTAGCCTATCTGTCGCATTGTTGGCTACGTAAAGGACCTTGATTGGAAAGGCTGTGTGGCTTAATAAAAGTAGTCTGGAGCACTTACATGAATCTGTTTGTTTTTGTGCCGCCAGCCGCCGCAATTTTCCTATTCGTGGCAAAGGTAAAGTTTTATGTTCGTGTTATTGCGTTTGTGGCGACTAAATAAACGTATGCCAGTCGTTATAATATTGTTGGTTTATTACGGCCTTTACGGTTGCGTACACAGTTAAACAAGACGATATCCTATTTACAAATTAACTGAGATTAAGATTAAGATAAGCGTCAATGAGTTTCAGTAATCTAACAGAAATGAAGTATGTTATAAACACATTTTTTTGGTGATTCTCATCAATTCATAATTCAGTTTGTAATAAGTATTTGCATGAAATGTAAACCGTGATAATTATTAACCGTGATAAAACTGATATAGACCAAAACAGATTATACTTTAATACATTTAATTAATTTTACTTTTTATTCATGCTTCTCTTGGCAACTGCTCGGTTATTTTACATTAAAAAGTAGTTACGGTACTGTACGAAAACATCACTCGGAATTCCTGGTTTCCGTTAGTCACAGTGATATCATACTCGTAGCTCTTTGGTTGCATTTGTGACGAGGCAGCTATTATTACGCCTTTGTTTCAGCGCTAGTTGCGTGGCATTCGGCTCCTTCGCCTGTAAACATCATTGGGCTCTTGTTTGCTAACCGAAAAGTCAAACAGTCGTTTAAATGTTTAGCTTCATTTGCGTGAATTCCAGATTGTTGTTCGGGCTGGTTATCTTTGTTTAATTAATATTATTAGTAAATGTTATTTGATGTTTACATTCAAATTAGATAAATGGTGCCGATGTAATATGTGAAGTTTTTCTAAGAGGGATATGAGTTTTCTACGATGGTTACAAAGCTGATTTCATTCATTTATTGCTCGTCATCTTATATTTAATGGTCTAACACAGGCTTCTCTTATTGGAAAATATTGTTATGCTGTTCTGATGGTATGATATTTTTTGACTCTACTAATTTCCGAATTCTTCGGTCTGTTTCTAAAAAATTCTTTAAAGATAGATACATAGATAATATTAAATAATATTAGACTTGTATATTACAATTTCTTAATTGATTTACGACCTATTGAAATTACAGGTTAAGGTTAAAATGCAAATTAATTTCATGCTAGTTATGATAGAGAGTAATAGTATGCAACTAATATTGTTTATGAAATGGTCCAGATGCGGCGGCGGGCGCGCGAGGGCGGCTGGGCGCGGTGAGGCGCGGCGATGGATCACGCGGTGAAGGCGATGTCGGCGCGCGGGCCGTTCGCGCGGCTGCTCGCGCGCCGGCGCTTCGAGTCGGCTGAGCTGGAGGAGCTGTACGCGCGCTACGCCTGCAAGCTGCAGCGCACCTCCGTCGGCTCGGCGCTAGCGCTGTGGGCGGTGCTCGCGGCGGCACTGGCTGCCGTCGACGCGACCCGGGGCTGGCGGAGAGCACCGCAGGTACTGTATCATAAACTGTGTCCATACAATAAGTCACTTCGAGTCGGTCGAGCTGTTTGATAGGGTCTGATGTTGATAAAGAAATAGTACCCAGTAGTAAAGACATTTTTCGTTGGTATCATAGGTGGGCGTGCTAAGCGCGCACGCCGTGCTATGCGGCGGGCTGGCGTGGTGGTGCGGACGGTCGGGCGGCGCGGCGCCGGAACGGCGTCTGCCACGCGCGTGCTGGCTGGCGCTAGCCGGCGGGGGCACGGCGCTGGCCGCCACGCTGCCCGCCTGGAGCCCGGGCGCCGCGGCCGAGGGGGCAGCGCACGTCGTGTGGGCAGTGTTCGCTGCCTACGCGTTGCTGCCCGTAGGCGCGCCCGTCGCTGTCGCCTTCGGACTGTTGCTCCCCACGGCACACACCGTCGCCGCTGCGCTTGTGGCTTACCGCTTCCCTTACCATGTTTGGCAACAGGTTAGTTTATATTTTATTTGTGTTTCAGTATTAATTATACGGAAGACATTCCGACCGTCTCGGTCAAGCTGTATCTCACCCACTATCACCAGAGGCGAGTGGTCCGAAAACTGTCGAAAACATCTCACATTATTATTAATGGACATCAATTTATTGCGTATCTACTTGTAAGATGTTTTGTTTACATATATACTGAGGTACGATTTAGTGAAGTTAAAGTAAATTTATGATTAGCGTAGTAAAGAGATTCGAACGCTGTCGAACTTATCGGTTCAAAGGATATTAGCTAAATGAGATTTCCCATTTTACGCTTCACATAAGACCCTTATACGAAGAGATTACTTACAAGTTGGTAGTTAATTGGGTCAGTAAATTTTAATTTTCTACTAGCTAATAGCATATAAACTGGATGACTAGAGGTCATAGCCTTGACCTCTTGGCGCCGATCCGAAGCCAAGAATGAAGTTTCAGCCGCGTATGATTGCCGGCGAATTTGGCAATAGTGTGTCGAGACTAATAGGAAATAGTATTGACTTTTCTTTCTCTATTTTTTTAATAAAAAAAATCGTATTAGATGTTTCTATTAACATTAATAAGTTAATACAGTCGTCAATAGTTTAATGGGCGGGGACCCGTAGATACCCAAGACTTCTTTCTTGAATTTGACTCGAGCTCCTATTCCTTAGAGACTCGAATATTTTTTTTAATTTTAATTAATTTTTTTGCGGAAATATATAACTTAAAAACTAACTTTAATTACAGAAATAAACATTAAAGTATTTAAAGTACATGACGTAATTAATTTGATTGGGGTAACTCGCACCCACGGTTACGTCATGTCGATCACGCAACTTGCGTCCTTCGCAACAAGCAACACCATCGTACCATAGACAATGGCGACCTTACTTTTTATCAACACTACTAATTGCGCTTCACAATTAAAACAATTTATAAGGACTTGTGCACACTATCAGATCTGAATCCGACTTAATATATTAAAATTTTTTCATTAGGGTCCGTCGATATATACTTTTGTTCACACGATGATTTGTTATAGTTATCGAACAGCACTACGTCAAATAAACATAGCGCAGTAAGGACAAAATAATATCGTTGGTAACAATATCTTATAAATCTAACATGCGCAAGAGAGAGATACGTCGTGTAGACAATAACAAGGCAAATTGTCGCCCAATATCGCTATATTTCCGATCTTACCCCTATCGGACGACAATAATTTTTCGTTTTCTCTGTTAAAGATATCTCTTCGAGCTCATCTAGGCTAATCGGAATTTTCGCGATGTCGCAGATATCGATATAAATGTCATTTTTATTCCAATTAATATTAGAGAATTATATTCGCAGACTCAAGCAATGTTTATTTGATTTAGTTATTACTTACGTCGTGCTACAGGTATAGATAATCTTTTACACACCTACTTAGTTTTAACGACACTCATATTATTGTATCGGAAGTTTATTTCCTCACGTAAAAATCGTTTTGCATCTTTAATTTATTGGATTCAGATCTGTCTCAGTGCACAAGCGCGCTTTCGTAGTTTGCTTACAGAATAAATTAATTCCCGGAACATAGTTACGAATCTATGTGTCATACTGGGTGTGGATCGTTAGCGATCTCCAATATGTAAATAAGTCATGTAACGTAATTATTTTGTGCTAAAGCTTTTTTACGTAGTTTTCAACGACACTTACGAGTATAATATGAGAGGTTCGGCATCCTTCATTTTGTAGCGAGGGTGTCGTTGATCCCTTAAGCTAGCAATGGATCCGTGGTTTTACGTAACATGAAAATAATATGCTTACAAAATTTGAGATTAAGGTTCATTTTAATATTTACCCGTCGTCTATTTAAGGCTTTTGTCATTTGAGTTGGGTTTGGTAAATATTAAAGGCTTATGTTTAATACAACTTTTTTGTTGTAGATATCTTATTTGATTTATTAGTCCTGGATTCGATTTCCGTCGATTCGGTAAATAAAGATTTTCTAAATTGGTCCAGGTCTGGCCGTCGCGAATTACCAACAAATACGTACCGCCAAGCGATTTTTTTTATCGATTACAAGTTGGCCCTTGACTGCTATTACACCTGATGTTAAGTGGTGATGCAATCTAAGATGGAAGCGGGCTAACTTGTTAGGAGTAGGGTGAAATCCAAACCCCTTTCGGTTTCTACACGACATCGTACCGGAAAGCTGAATCGCTTAGCGGTACGGGTAGCGGATTGAAATCCTAACCACACCAAGACAAGTTAGCCCGCTTCCACCGCGCTTCTACTGCGCCACGGATCGCAAAATTACATGACTTAACATCGGGCGTGATTGCAGTCAAGGGCTCAAATGCATAGTATATAGGCATAGTATATATTAAATAAAAAAAAAATTTTTTATAGTTTAGAATACGCATACAAAATTTGGTAAAAATCAGTAAAGCCGTTTCGGAGGAGTACGGTAACCAACAAGGAATTTTTATATAGTAGATTTAATTTTTTATGTTTAGTGACGCAGAAGTTTAAAATATTAATCTCATTGTTGTGCTTTAAGTGCATATATTATAAACTTTTTTTCTTTCACAACGTCATACTGTCTATGTAATCATATAGTGGATATTTACCTACGACTCGTCAGGTTGACATTCTGATGTTCTGAAGTTCTTATTGTGTACATTTCAAGTTTATTTTCATTTCTTAAAGCTCTCTGCCAGCTTTCCGGTTCTGCAAAACAATCATAATTTAATTCGTCCTAATTTCGTAAATTGACCCATTCGATTCATCACCGGCTATAAAAACATTGTGTATCACGAACCCACCACTCTCGCAGATATAACGACCGACATATAAAGTTTGTATTGCCAGTGGAAACAATAAAATGTGTCCTCGAAACTGCGTTCTTTGTATTATGTATGGCCAGAAATCAAAGCGCTACTAAAGTGATTTTTCTTCAATCTGTGAAGGCGCAGATGTGACTGAAATGTACGTGTAAGCGGCATCCGGCTGCCCCTTGCGCCTTGTCTGGTTAAGGGTCTTAGCACATCTCACTGAAGATGCGTCGTGTGTGTCAAATTGCGTCAATAGTTAATTTCTAGATTCTGACTCTACAACCAGCAGACCTACTGAAACGTTTAGGTTATTCTTACGCAATAACATCAGCTGAGTGCCTAGTGTGAGCTTTCATCAAAACAAATCGAACTTCACATTCGCGTAAGGGCAAATTTTATATGAAATTGAAACAGCGTAACGAGAGAAAACTCAAATGGATAGCTTATAGTTTCTTTACCGTTAATGATAATCGACTAATGCACGATAAATCTTACAAAACAACCACACTGGTCGGTTTTGGTGTACAGTTGAGTCGGTATTATAGTTGATGGTAGGTATCCTGTACGTTACCTACACAAACGCTTAAGTTACACCTAGTCTGAACGTATCAATCGAAATACATATGGCGCGACATGGCACAATGTTACGTTAACCAACAATGCGTTGGAGGAAACGAAACAGATATCGCATCAACGTTGAGCATGGGGTATTAGAAACGTCGCGGAGGATGTAGCCTATCTCAATATGGAAATGAGGTGTGTTGTTATGTATGTAATATATGCTATTTCAGTAAGTAAACTCTGTGCCCAATGTTAGCCAGACCCAATCTATCGTTTAAGCGTGATTGAGTGAAAAACATCCAATCTATTCATCAAAACTGTCTTTTTTATAATATTTGTTAAAGAATATATGCAGCAGGAAACATTTCTCCTTTTCCCTCAATAATGGATTAAACTTAAATGGGATATGTATCATCTAACTAGAGGACGCCCATGGTTTCACCCGCGAAGTGTTCGTTCCCGTGGGAATTTCAGGATAAAATGTAGCCTATGTGTTATTCTGATATGTAAGCTCTATTATTGTCAAGTTTCATCGAAATCCATTCATTAGTTTTTGCATGAAAGAATAACAAATCTACACACTCCACGGAGGTCGTCAAAATTAGCATTAGATTTAGATCGCATCATCACGGGCGTGATTGCAGTCAAGGGCTCAAATGTAATGAAAAAGAAATCTAAAGTTCAAATTACCAGCATAGTGTATATTACTAGCTGACCCGGCGTACGTTGTTTTGCATTAAGAATAAAAAAAAAATTTAGATGAAAATTAGATAGTAGCCGATTCTCAGACCTGCAGAATACGCATACAAAATTTGGTAAAAATCGGTAAAGCCGTTTCGGAGGAGTACGGTAACCAACATTGTGACAGGGAATTTTTATGTAATAGATTTAATTTTTTATGTTTAGTGACGCAGTAGTTTAATAGATAGTTTAATAAAGAATAACAAATCTACACACTCGCATACTCACGAACCCTTATTATATATAATAACCCATATTATAATTAATTTTCTTTAATTCATTTACATCTATAGGGAAGTTCCTATTTTTTCTATCCTAAAATTCAGTATTCAACATAGATCTTTACAAGAAGATCAATTTACAAACCTTGATAAGTGCATAAGTTTTTAAGATTATGGTCTATCTCATCAACATAATACTATATATCTCATATTTAAGTTTGATTTCCGGGACATCCTGTATGACTTTTGTGTACATTGATTGAATAATTAAATATTTCAATGCTTTCAATTACACGAAACGCAGACAAACTACTACTAATTGGAGTTGCATAAATCAATCAGAACTGCACAAACCCAGTAAGATTAAAAGGCATTATCGTTTGAGATCAAACCAGCATCTGGTTTGTGTAAATCAGTGCCGAACCGAATACGATTAATATATTCCTCAATGAAGGACTTTAGGCTCCGGCTGTAAATACCCCATTCAGAATGTTTGGAGATATGGAAATTTTGGGTCAAACTTCCGATTCGAATACTACTTGATTTAGGATATATAATTTAACTAATCGTAATTGTATGTAAATAAATAATTACATTTACTCTTGCAGTTAAAATTTCAGTATTATAATGAGACACAATGGAGTCCAGTTAGTGAAGGTCTTTGCAAATGAATATTAAAACTCCCGCGGTTTCACCCACGTATTTTTCCTTCCCGTGGGAATTTCAGGATAAAATGTGGCCTATGTACTATTTTTAACCGACGAAAAAAAACGGAGGAGGTTCTCAATTCGACACGTATATTTTTTTTTATGTATGACTACGAAATTGAAGGAACTCTTTAAATTTTGGAGGCACGCTTACAGCGATTCCGGTTTTTATCTCGGTATCGGTAGCTTTTTGGCTACTACTGTTGTATAATATACTATGAAAGTATAGTACGAGTACGTTACGTGGCGATAAATCACTAAAAAGTAAGAAATAATTTTTTTTAAAGGAACATTTATTTTACGTAGTAAAGCAGTTTGTGGGTTCTAGGTAACGTCCTTAAAGTAGAAACCTTGGCTGGCACCGACGCCTAGATTTGCTTAAGTAAATTAAAGCAACTAAATGACACAGTGATTTTTTACTTTTTAGTGCGTTTTGAGTCGGTTCTATTTTTAGTTAAAAAAATTTTGATATATAAGCTATATTAGTATTAAGTTTAATCAAAATCCATTCAGTAGTTGTACAAATATAAAAATCGATTGGCTGATTCTTTGATATACTTCGTAGCTGTTCGTCCGTGGTATTATCAAAATCCATTCAAAGTAGTTTCTGCGTGTAAGAGTATGTATGTATGTATGTCCATCGGCACGCGCAAACATCCATATGTGAGGTGTAGTTGAATTGTCAAAATTGTGGTAGTGGCAAAGGCTATATAAAACAAATATAAAAATATATATGTCATAGGTGTTCGTCCATTTCAAAAATATAAATATCATATCATGTAACAAAAAATGGCAAAAAGTGGTATCACATTTACTTAAAACTAAAAATCAATGTCACTGAGTTTGTCAAAGACAAATTTCAAAATCAAATTCCCGCAAAAACTGCAGCACCATGTTATTTTAGTCGGGTTTTTTGTTTTTATAATAATAATTTTATTAATCTCTGTAACATTAAAATGAGTACTTATAAAACAAATTGCACTTACTTTATTACTTTTATTCTATTTTATACTACAATCGTCGAATAAACCTCTATTATACGTATCAACCTAATTTATAACAGTCGTTACGGCCTTATAAGTGGTTTTCGATCTGGCAGTGATTTATGAAACCTATTTGATACCATCATTTCCTCTTAACAAATGCTTTGCTCGATCGACCTCAAACTTTCTTAGTTATGGTGGCGAAAACAATCGACAACTACGTTCTATAGAAGCTTTTTTTCAGTCAGCCCTTATTTTGGATGCTAGCCAATCACTTGGATTTCTCTCAAGTACTGAGTGTCTAGTATGAGCTTTCACCAAAACAAATCGAAAACTTCATATTCGCGTAAAGGCAATTTTTATATGGAATTGAAGCAGCGCCCCTGGCAGTATCGAGAGAAAACTCAAATAGGTGAGTGTCAGTGTCATATAAAATTTGCGTTTACCGTTCTCAATATCGACGCGGTAAAATCTTACACTAGCCACACTGGAAACATTAACAAGTGAAATGTACGAGTTAATATGATTGTTCTTCTTCTATCATACTGCAGTCGTCATTTTCTAAACCTAAGGTCGCGATACAAATGGCTACTTAGCAATAAAGTTGCCTTTACACCTATTCTACTTTCTTTATAGAAGAACATCCGAAAATAAGTTTTTATTATATTCACGTTAGCATAACTGGGGATCAAATTGATCTCAATTATTTATTCCCTTGTATATTTTACAAGTTTTATTCGTGGATTCCAAGTTACAATAGCTGCGATGTCGTGATAAATGCTGCTTGATCGACAGTCGGTTGATGATTTATGGAAACTTCCTATCCTATGGCTTCTTATAATAAAGAGGACGCTCGATCGATCCCAGTTATTTGAAGTTACTTAGGCATAAAATTCGTTTGACAAAGTGAATATTTACTTGAGTATTAGCATATTCATGTTTTCGTGTTCAGTGGGCGTATTGAAATAGACGTTGTTACTTACGTAATATTCTGACAGGTATTTTTATAATCCAAGGTCATTTCAAAAGCTCATTAACAATTAGAAGTCTATTAACGGTCCACTAAACAAGCAGGCTTCTTTCTTTATAGGAGAGAGTACTTCTCCTGCTCCCTCTTCCTGGTGGAAGGCTTTTCGTCGAGGCTAGTTACCACCCTACCGACAAAGACGTACCGCCAAGCGGTTAGCGTTCCGGTACGACGTGTAGAAACCGAAAGGGGTGTGGATTTTCATCTTACTCTCTCCTCCTACTCCTAACAAGTTAGTCCGCTTCCATCTTAGATTGCATTATCACCTAACATCAGGTGTGATAGCAGTCAAGGGGCAACTTGTAGTCAATACAAAAAAGAGTATTAGAGCTTTCACACGCTTCAATGTGAGTTGGACACTATTAGATGTTGATGATAGTCACCGAAGGCTGAACGCGCGCTCCGAGGCTCGAAGGTGCAACACCCGACTCCGAGATTAGAATTTAACTGAAAATTTCTTACAAGAAAGGAAAACTCATTATTATTCCACAGCCTGACCTGACCCAAGACCTCGAGATTTGCAGCCAAATTCGAATAGACTAATAGCGAATGGCACACTGGATTAATAGTACATAATTCTACGTAGTTTATTCGATATATATTTTTTCTCACTTTTATATACATTTCTTCTTTAAATTTTGTATTATTACTGATATCACTAACGATATTTACTTTTAATAAAGTTCAACTCTTATTTCTTACAGAATAAAGTATTATCACAATAATTTGTTTAACCTTGTCCTATACAGGGTGACTGTAAATATGATGTATTCCTGTAAAGATCTATAATCTCTTAATTCCAGTCTATAACTCATATTTTCAGTCACACTGTATATCCATCAATGTCAACTGAACAAAAGCTCTTTAATGTTTCGATGTATCAATTACTAGTGGTGATAATCATCTGCTTTATGTATTGTATGAGCAAGTTTTTCAGAAATGTAGATTTTATCAATAATAATTACAGTTATTATGGTTGGGATAAGTGAATTTCTATTAAGGGGTGATTGATCACAGCCGCCTGATCCCTCGTTATAAATATTTGTTCATGCGACCTCTGTTGTTCGCAGCCACTTGGGAGCGAATCTCGTTTGTTTAAGTGCTTCTTTAATAATTGAACAACACCAGTTTATATGTACTCATTAATATACTCGTACAAATATTATTTTTAGTAGCTTTTTGTGAGGGTCATGTTGATTACAGCTATCATACAGCATTACTATGTTCGGTCGGATAGGGCACGGTTGCTTGTGTAATTACATGCACATGAGGTTAAAAATTATGTCTCAGGTTATTGGAAATAGGGTGACGATTTGTAGGACATTCTTTGCATGCCCAATGTGTTTGTGCTCTATTATCAGAAGGTTCATCTATCTGTAGATTCGTCAATTTTTACTATAAATATTAATGTTTTCTAGCCGCGAAGGAGCTGCATTTTACATACATGCCATCGCGCCACATTCCCATAGGGGTAGGTAGAGACCACGTCATTTGCCACGATTCTTGCATATGCAACTAAATAATTAAGAAACATTCGAATTAGAACTTTTTACAATGAGTAGAATTGTGTTTTAATTAATACAAATAAATTATGTCTTTTCATCTATATTTCATCTTACATTAAAATTGTTCTTTTCATTTCGATATTAAAGATTCTCCTATTGAAATTTTGTCAAGTTCAACAAACTGCGGAATATTATTTCATTTTCTTCTAAGTCAGTTGCCTCGGTTTTGTTATGGGAGGCAAATCGGAAACTCTTTCTGAAAGTTTAAAAGTTTATTTAATAAAACTTTCCAGAATTTGAAAGTAAACTCGGTATCTCTTGAAATTTTATATATTGTGACAGGATATTAAATTTGTATGTAAAATGAGCATTTTCCATCTATATTTAGACAAGCACCTACTCTTGATAAAAGTACTTAGGTATAGTAATTTAAGCTTCTCGCTTCGCTGCGCAGTTTTATACAATATAACATCATAGCAGGGTTATTATACCTACGCAGTTTTAAGCAACATCAATCATTTAGGCGTGGACCAAATTCTTAACAATAAGATTGTTTATTTTTCTTTATTTCAAATAATATTTATGTACTCGCATATTGATTGGTTTTGGTATAATTACTCTTTAAAAAAATACACGAGCATTCTCCGCTCGTAAATTAGAATTGAAATACCATGCTTTTTAGTTTCGCTTGCGTACGCTGAGAACTAGCGGTCAGTCTTAAAAATATGAAGGCCGAATATATTCGTATATAAACTCATTCATATATATAGAAGTCGTATATCAATCAATCTATGTATTGCTAAAAATATTACTCGACTATTTTTATCTTTTACTATTACTAAAATCTCAGCCACCATTCATTTATTTATAGTCAGTACTTTTTAGTCATATATTATAGATAGTTATAAATGTTTCCCAAATTAAAACATTCGGTATAGTATGTGTCGGAATTAAATAGGACAGAACCTAAACAAAAGGTTGTTTAATTTTCGTATGCCCTAAAAAGATCTTTTGTGTAAGAATGTGACTACACCAATAAAATCTCTTAAATAAGAGCCCTATTTCTTATTTCTTTTGATCCACTCTTCGTTCGTTTTGATCTTTTCCATTCTGATGATATAGTATCTACTTTTAAAGGGAGAGGTTCGGAAATTGAAACTCTTGAATGGACATTGTATGTAACTAATACTATTTTTAAAAATATCAGTTTTTTAGTTGTCTTTGCATTGTTGTGAAGAAATAAGCTTTGGCTTAATTCTGTCCGGAATTTTGTCGAAGTTATCAATTTGTGTTAGCGACATGGCTACGGTTATTATATTGTCGTGGTGTCGGCTGCACTTAGATTGATGATCATAATATATACGGACGGGAAATTAGGTTAATCGCTCACTGGCAATTTATACGAATGACACGCGTACAATTGGCACGGTGTCCATAATATTTACGTGTAACCATAGTATTATGTGTAGCTTACTGCATTGGGAGTAAACTGCCTCATTGCTCTAGTGTAACTAGGTTTGAATAGGTGGGTCGGGACGTAGATTGATATATTATACGGACGGGAAATTAGTTCATGCTTCTGGAAATTTTCAATACACGTTCAATGGCGTGGAGTCGGAAAGTTTACGTGTAACCATAGATCAGGCACCTTACTCGATGCCGCAGATGATGCTGATTAGTCTAGTGATGATTAATAAAATTGTATTATCACCCTGCCCGTCAATCCGCATTGGAGCAGTGTGGTGGGTGTGCGATCCATATCCCTTCTAAAAGAAGCATTGTAGTTAATAGGCTAGTTGACTTCAGTACTGTGTAAACAAAAAAATATTTGCTTAGGTACATGTTTCCTAATTAAATGTGTTAATTAATAAATCGCAGCATGTGAATGTATTATATTTTATTGATTAGATTGTAATACAACGCCCAATTTAAATATTTTTTCATAAATTACATATTTGATTCTCTGATAAGCTCTATTCTGGCATATCTATTTTGAACAAAAAAAAAACAAAATAAACAAGTATAAATTCTCATATGGATAATCACGCATGTTCATTTGTGAGATGCTATCACATATTATAGTGTCGGATACACTATTATATGGTACGCACAATTCACGCCGAATACTTAGCCTACAATTAGACGAGAACGCGCTTAATTGAGCATGCCCACACGCACATCACGCGTGTCACGTGTGCTATAGATATTAACATTGATTATAGCATAAATAAGTAATATTATGTATGGTATTTTAGGAACACCGAGCTATAGAATCAATTTTGTGTACTATCTATCCTGACTAACATTATAGAGGCGAAAGTTTTTAAGTATGAATGGATAGATGTTTGTTAATCTTTCACGCAATAAATCACTAAAAAGTAAGAAATAAAATTTATTAAATAAAAATAGAACCGACCGAACCGAAAAAGTAAAAAATAACTGTGTCATTTAGTTGCTTTAATTTACTTAAGCATATCTATGAAGTCGGTGCTAGTCACCTTGGAAGTATGCCCTTTCTAATAAAAAAAGAATTATCAAAATCGGACAACTCTGTAAAAAGTTATGCGTGGTCATACATAAAACAATATATATACTTATCGAATTGAGAACCTCCTCCGTTTTTTTTCGTCGGTTAAAAACTGCTGAATCGATTTTGATGAAACTTTACAATAATATGGCTTACATATCAGAATGACACATAGACTACATTTTATCCCGAAATTCTGTTATGTTTTTCGAGCGTATGTATGTATGTGACATAGTTCATAACTTCTATGCAGTCGGGTTTTTTGTTTTATAATAATAATTTAAGGAGACTATCTTGTTTGTAGACAATTTATGTTAATAGAAACATGGAAATTTACCATTTTTTATTAAACGGCAATACAAAATGAATGATATTGATATTTTTGAATAGCCTTTTTACGACCTTTCATTTGATACCCATATTGCTAAGTAATTAGAGAATTAAATGACACAGTTATTTTTTACTTTTTAGTGCGATTTACAGTTCTATTATTTTTAAAAATTTATTAGCTTATGTCATTATAGCATTTCAAAGGAAAAAAATTCAATGATATCTCACCTGTCAAAATTGGTTGAGTCGATTAGGCTTTAGAAGCGTGCCAAGAAAATGGATAAAACTTAATACTACAAAATTGTAAATAAAAACAAAACCCTCATTTGAACAGTGAGGTAAAAATAATTATTCAGTTTGTGGATTGATTCTTACTGACACAGAACAAGTAGAATCGAAGGGAAGTGAAGAAAATCCGTTAGTCAATCTGAAAATTAATATATATATTTATAAAACATTTTTTGCTAAAAAATAACTCAAGTAGGTATGCAAGAAAGTAAAGCGAGTCTAATCAGGTTGTTGATTAATGTAAGTGAAGGTTTTAATGTAAAAATAGCTGTTTTCTTGTGGAGAAAAGCGCAAATAAATATTGCAATTTCTCAAACCTGTTGCTATCACTGCATCCGCTTATGGGCTGTTAGAAATTATATTTTCTAATCAACTGTTATAGAGTCAGATCTGATCAGACTGATCTTGGTTTTACATGTTAATAGTACATGACTATTTTGTCCAATGTTTAGCCTATTTGTCTTCAAATTACCAGGTTCTAGATTTGAGTTTTGGGTCGGACTGTGAAACATAAAGCTCTTCTTTCTCTTTCAAGAAATTCCCAGTGGTGTTACATCGCCGGGTCTCGGAGAGCACATTTTGCCGTCGATCTGAGTCAATGTTAACAATAACATCTGATAGTGATCGTTTTCATTCATTTGTCACCCTAAGCCCGCCAACCCCTATTGAAGCAGCGTGATGGGTCTAAGCTTCATACTCCCTCTTACAAGGAGGGAGGCCTGGCCCTGTGGGTCGTTAAAACTAGTCTGATAATGATGATATTAAGTCGTTGATCTGCTCATATAATCAGTTATTTCTTCTAAATAAACTCGTTTGATCCTTAGTAAAAATAAGAATCCATCTCTGATATAGTAAGCTATGAAATTCGTATAATCCTTTATTTTAGCATTTTAAAAGTTGTTTCAAGTGTAATAAATTCATTTAATCTCATTGTTCAGCGACATCTTTTCTATGCCTTAAAAAAAGATATTCTTCTGATAGAAAATCAGCAGTCTACTTGAAAATAAAAAGTAGAAGAAATAATAGTTGTATCTTCAAATTTAATTAGTCTGAAAAGTACCTTAGTAGTTAGGTACTAATAGTAGTAATAGTAGGTAATAATTTGTAGGTACTAATTAGTAGGTTTAAATGTCTCCATCCACCTGAAGTTATTATTTTTGTACTTTCCTATTCACGTTTTAGCTCAAACTTTTCGCTTAATTGGAAGAGAAAAGAGAGCAATAATCGCTTTAAAATATACTTTAAAATTGTAAAAAAAAATATATTTACTTTAATAACATAGTTGCAAAATTCTTATGCATTTTCTGGGTAATGCTATTATGCACTATTTGAGTTATACAGTATAGTTATATAGGTCACAGTGTGTGTTTGAAAATCCATTTGACTCTACAATGTTATCTGTACTGAATGAGTTCACATTTACGAGTAATTTCCATAACAATACCCCCGTTATGCGTGAAATTTATTCATTGTCAGTCTGTCTCTCGTTATTAACACCTCCATGAGTTTGAGAAGGTCAGGCTTAAACAATAGATAGTAAAGGAAATTTATATAACTTGTCCACGTTTTTCATTTGTAGGGACTTAGGAGTTCCATTCGCGGAAAGTTCACGGGAAAAAGGTCAAGGAACGGGTTAATCTGTTGGACATAAATTACTTACAAGAACCTTACTTCTAAATGGGTTGTAGTACTGGAACCGGATCTGAAAAATAGAATTAAGGGTTTTGTACACACACGGCACAGTTGTATCAAACAATAAATGCGATTGAAGCTTTTAAACAATTGAGTTTTTGGTAAGTAATTATTAACCAGTATCGACGCCGCAACTTTTAAAGTATCAAATTACAGGGTATTTATGTATCCTTAATAAATAATATCTTTGACAATCAACAACAATTGAAAGAACTTTTCAGCTAAACAATTAAATATCATGAAATTTTTTGCCGTAGCATCTTTAAACCTGCTACGGGAGGAATATGTCGTTAGCTATATGTTTAAAGATTGGTTACAAAAATTGATATACACTGGAGAAAATGTGAAATACATTTCTTATAATAGAGCAATGTATTAATGCATATATGATAGTGGTTCAAAGCTAGACCACTCAAGATCTAGACTGTTTTATTTGATTTACGAGAACTGTATCTGTGAGAATCTGCCAGTATCCTTATAAGGTGTAAGTACATCCATTGATATATTCACTGCTTACTAAACTTCGATATGGAATCAATGCTGAAGGATTTATATTCAGCGTTGAATATATTGAAAAGTGTACTCGCTGCGGAAATTGGAAGGCGAATGGAAGGAGCGGAGGCAGAATTGAGCTTTCGTAATTTTATTTTCAATTCAATGCATTTTTACTCTCCTTATTTATACTTAGACGAGCTTTTGACATCCACGCCTTTAGCTACGAGAAACGGGCTTCTGAGCGAAATGTTCTCTTTGCTATTATATCCTTGTTAGGTTTTTGAGTGCCTAGTGTGAATTTTGTACCCGAGTCACAGCGAAAATACGTAACGTTAATTTATATAAACGTTTTCTCACTTCGTAAATGGCGCTGCTTCGTTTATATGTAAGTTGACAATACGGGTGAATGAATTAAACTGAAATGATTGGACAAAAGACATTGAAAAGTACAGAAAGTAGTAAGTTTTGATTTGTCAGGTATAAGGCAGTTACCACCAGGTCGACGGCAGTAAGTTTTGACGACCTCCGTGGCGCAGTGGTATGCGCGGTGGATTTATAGGACGGAGGTCCTGGGTTCGATTCCCGGCGGGGCAGATTGGAAGCTGGTGGGAGGCTTTTCGCCGAGGTTAGTTACCACCGTACCCTATTAAAGACGTACCGCCAAACGATTTAGCGTTCCGCTATGGTGTCGTGTAGAAACCGAAAGGGGTGTGGATTTCATCCTACTCCTAACAAGTTAGCACTCTTCCATCTTAGATTGCATCATCACTTAACATCAGGTGTGATAGCAGTCAAGGGCCAACTTATATTCAACTTTTTTGCAAAAAAAAATCTTATTACAAGCCCACTACAGGGCCAGGCCTTAATCTTTATAGGAGTTTTTACCCACACGCTGCTCCTATGTGTGATAATGTTTAATTAATTAGGTATTATTTTTAATCACAATCAGATTTTGATGATCAAGAAACTGATGGCTTGCTGGTCTTTGAGGCATGGAATCTATAACTTCACCAACATCCTGTATTTTTTTAATTATCAGTGTATTTCTAATAAAATAACGTTTTTAAATAAAAATTACCTTTAGCTATTCAACAAAAGTTTTACAACAATTTCCATTGCTGTGACTTTTGACTTCCATACACTTTATTTGCTAGACATTCGCTAAGTAAGATGGATGAATATTGTTCAGCATTGCGCAGTTTCCACATTATTCACTTTATCGGAGCTTCTTTTACTCCATCACTTACTCGCCTGTCTTTGTGGTAAATGTTATATAGAGGTGGTGCATGAATGTTTTTTTAAAGTATATTTCAGTCAAATTTTCAGTAGGTAAGTAGATCGAATATTTAAAAAAATATTCCTTAATTTACACATCACAATTATTAAAGATAATACAAATTATGAAATCCGCGTAAAAATAAGGAAATTAATTTGTTACATTAATTTGCTTTGAAATTTTAAACCACCTTGTTTTTATTTAAGAATTGAAGCTTGTAGTAGAGCGATAGGAAAACATTTTTAATGGCTATACAGAATTATAACAGTTGGGTTTTGGTCTGACGTTGACCTTAGTACGTCTCTCTTTGGGGTTAGGTTTCCGTTATAAAAGTGGGGATATAAAACTTAGACCAAACAAGCTCCAATACAGAGTTGTCTGCAAAGTTGTTTTGTTACAGACGAAGGTATTTCACTTTATATCTGACATCTGCCATAACGTATAAACGTGAGTGAAACCACGGGTAAAAACAAGCTTAATATAAAAGTGAGATATAAGTGGTCAGACGCCTACTTTCTTGTCTGTATAAGTCTATTAATGTTATTTGTACAACAGAGATAAGAGCGCGCGTTCGGACAAATAATTAGTTATGATTGCTTTTAAACGTGATTTGGATGTGGGCGATCAATCAATATAAACGACCACTCTATTGTAGAGCTGATGGAGCTCCGGTTGAATGGCTTTTCCTTGCTGATACGAATCTCGTATCTGTCTCGATACCTAGCTATTTGTTTCTTGTGCTTGGGGTTTTGTTAAGTATAATATATATGTTACGAGTATATTGTATATTTTAAAACAGTTAGAAGCCTGGATTACATTAAGAGTTTTATGAATTTAAAATTGATCTGTCGTAATTTAATATTTTAATCTCAGATGTTCTTTCGTTAACATATTAGAAATACCTATTACAAGTAATTTAGGTTTTTCAAATGCATAAATTGCACATATTTGACTAACTCTGACAAAAGTAACCCTATTTATGTGGCTACGATTACGACGTCCTAAGTTCGAATACTGAGTCAGATCGTGGTTCGATTCTGAGAATATCTTTCTTTAACATATTAGAAATACCTATTACAAGTAATTTAGGTTTTTCAAATGCATAAATTGAAAATATTTGACTAACTCTGATATAAGTAACCCTATCATGGGATGATTCTGAGAATATCTTTCTTTAACAGGTTAGAAATACCTATTACAAGTAATTTAGGTTTTTCAAATGCATAAATTGAAAATATTTGACTAACTCTGATATAAGTAACCCTATCATGGGATGATTCTGAGAATATCTTTCTTTAACAGGTTAGAAATACCTATTACAAGTAATTTAGGTTTTTCAAATGCATAAATTGAAAATATTTGACTTACGCTGACATGAGTAACCCTATCTTGGGATGATTCTGAGAATATCTTTTTATAAGAATTTTCTGCAAATTTTAAACCCGGAGACGTGATGTGGAACGTGCGCATCGGAGAGCATGATGGTCTCAGTTACAATCATCAACAACTTGTGTTATTGTTAATGAATTAAAAATCATCACCCTAAGCCCGCCAACCCGCGATGGGTCAGCGTGATGGGTCTACGTTACATAACCCTTCTCCAACAAGAAGGGAGACCTGGCCCTTTAGTGGGCCATTAATAGGCTAATAATGTTGTGTTTCTGTCTTTATAGCTACTATACATTTTTTATTCGAAGTTTTTGGCGTTTCAATATCGTGGCTCTGAGAAACATAAGCTATCGGTCACACGTCCAATCTCTTACCGTTTTTGACGTATTACTGCCCCCATTTTGTTACGAGTATAAGAATAGAGTGCCCCAATGTTTATTATGGACACATGCACTATAAGTAATGTCTGTTTTTCATAGTAACAGTGGACGGAAATTAAAATTCATCATCATCATTATCAACCTTTAACGGCCCATTAAAGGACCAGGCCTCCCGCCATATAGGAAAAGTGATATGGAGCGTAGACCCACCACGCTGCTCCAAAGCGGATTGGCGGGCTTAGGGTGATAATGTTTCATTTATTAACGATTACTGTCAGATGTTGGTGATAGTGACCGGGACCGGCGGCTTAACGTACTCTCCGAGGCACCTGGGTGTAACACCACCAACTCCGTGCTTGGAATGTACTGACAATTTTATAGAAGAATGAAAAAGTCACGATTGTTTGTAAATTGAAATTCATCATCATTATCATTACCAGCCGGTAGACGTCCACTGTTGGACATAGGACTTCCATCCCTAGCAGCCTGTTGCCAGCGGCTCCCTGCGACACTTTTGATGTCGTCAGTCCAAGCCGACCTCAGGACCTCGGGGTCCCAATCGAAGTCCCCACATAGCGCTAACCACTTCAGTTCTGCGGTTCGCGAGCAATGTAGGTACTTATCTCCTCATTTCAAAACTGAGTGACCTTGAGCCTTCTTATAAAGCCCGAATAGATGGTCGTTCTTTTATGTTATTTTGAAAATGAAAAGTCAGGATTATTTATAAGTTAAAATTGCTAACCTGATATTAAGTGGCAAACAAGTCTCATGGAGTGCTAGAAACACGTAATGCTAATACATTAATAGAGACATAATCAAGTGTTAAACATTGCGTAGAACACAAGTTTTATGTACAGTAATTGGTGGCCTTAATTCGATCAGAAGCTTACTTTAATATTATCACGCAATTCACGAGGTTTATAAATACTGTAACATTGTAGCCTGGCTTTGAACAAGCTTTGTAGTTTTAGTGAATTGTGAATAGAAACAAACAATGCGCGTAAAGGTCAGTAGGCCATGAACGTTGCCTTCGCGATTTAATTTGAATATTGATAAATAAGATTTATTAATTTTTACCGGTATTAGGTTATCAAAGTGGTGGCAATGCCCCAAAACGAGTGAAGTTTAACAATACACATTACTAGAGAACGCCTCGCGATTTCACCCGCGATTTCCGTGAGAATTTCGGGATTAAATTTGGCTGGTGTGTTATTCTGATATGTAAGCTATATTATTTTGAAGTTTCATCGAAATCCATTCAGTAGTCTTTGCGTGAGTAACAAACATACATCCTACAGTATAATAGTACGATTATGTCTATGAACATCTATTTACCTTTGGTTTTCCCCGGATCAGTGTTAAAATTTACTCTATCTAGCCTTACATATAGAGATGGATTTCAAACAGTGAAAACTCCGTACAACTATAATATTGTTTATATTGTTTGGTGCAATATTGTTAGACTTTTAATAAATTAACTTTGTTGCTTCGAGTTTCGGATCCGAAAAAAGTGCATGAATGGCATTCTTACCTTGACTGATTTATTTCATCGAATCGTAAAGTCAAAATCAAAATATCTATATTCAATAAAATGATTATTTTGAATGGTCAATTTTTAACGTAAAACATAATACTTAATTGTAAAAGCAACCCGTGGTCAGCAAGCAAAGTAAAAGTTCACAAGAAGTGTTGTAACTTCAATAAAGAAACAGCATAGTCATGATTATAAAAATTTAAAATGCAAACTAATCGCATAATATCTATATAGTTGTAAAATATTATTTGAATATTAAACTTGGGGCTGGCCATTTACATTTGTTCAAGTATTTACTATAAAATTTTACCGCAAGTTATTATTAGCTGCATGACTTTCCGTAACAGTTTTCATCGAGCAGATTTTCCTGTTGGGATATCGTCCAAGTTCGAGACAGGTACAATTGGATGATCTAATTACGAAAGTTAAACCGTACGCAGTAATACTGGTTAAAGATATCAATTTACTGAGTAATTAATTACATGTACTTGTATTAACGAGAAGATAAAAGTTTATATTTATCTTTTTAAAGCTACAGTGATAATTATTAAGTTTATATATTTTCTTGACTTACTAATATTATAAAAACGAAAGTTTGTATGTATGGATAGATGGCTTTTTGTTACTCTTTCACACAAAAGTTTCTAAATCTTGGATTTTACTACTATTAATACTTCACAATACTTACATTTCAGAGTGAGGAGGTTCCGCACTCTGGAGCCCTGACCACCGGTTGCTTGGGCTCCCGAGCCCCGTAACACGTTTTTTTCTAAATTTTTAATAGTGTTTTTTTATACTTTTTATAAGCATTGTTAAAATTTTTAAAAAGAATTGAAAATAAAAAAATAAATGATAGACAAAACATAGCGTACGTATCAGAATACACATATTTGTCCCAAAATTACCTACGGGAACAGGAACTACGCGATCAAAACCGCGGGTGTCCTCTAGTATCTTATAAGTTATTTAACTTATTAAAAATTGCAAGAATTCATTTCGTTGCAAGAATTCTCTAAAGATCCTCGGGAGAATGTGATTCTACAGTGTTTGATTTTGAAAGGGATTAGCTAGGTTATTCAACAGAATAGCAAAATAAATCAATTATTCTCTGTTCATAATAAAACAACGCGAAACAGACGTTAACTTGTAATTTTATATAAAAAACATTTATATTATTTTTAGTACCTAGAGACTACCCACGAGTATTACAAACGTTTTAAAGCTTCTCTTTTTTAACCGACGAAAAAAAACGGAGGAGGTTCTCAATTCGACACATATATATATTTTTTTTTTTTTTTTGTTTGTATGACCACGCATAATTTTTTACAGAGTTGTCCGATTTTAATAATTCTTTTTTGTATTAGAAAGGACACACTTCCAAGATGATCTTATTGTCATCATGTTAGGATCTAATGATGATATCCCGGGATTTGAAGGAACTCTTCAAATGTTATAGGCACACTTGCAGCGATTTCGGTTTTTGTCTAAGTATCGGTAGCTTTTTGGCTACAAGGGCCGTATAATATAGTATGACAGTATAGAACGAGTACGTTACGTGGCAATAAATCACTAAAAAGTAAGAAATAAAAATTTAATTTAAAAAAGCAACTAAAATGACACAGTTATTTTTTACTTTTTAGTGCGTTTTCGGTCGGTCCTATTTTTTGTTAAAAATTTTTAAACTTCCAATTTCGTAATACCTTATTCCCACATAGAATCTTTGTTATCCGAACAAATAATGTAGAGTGCTCGAGCTCGGGTCAAGTTTTGTCGTTTCGCCGGGTCATTTGCCGATCGTCACATAAATGACCTTTTAATGAGTTCATCATACCGAATTCCGTGCCTAATTTTGCTAACGAGGTCCCTGAAGTATTTTGCTCTCATTACGGAACGTTTTAGGGAAAAGTAGACGTTAGATACATCTTTTCGTCCGCCGGTCTTTATGTTATTGACTTTTTATTATCATACTTACTTGCTTTTGTAGCCACATACATATAAACTTTTGCTTTAATACTATTAGTGTGATACAGTATTGCAGTTGCAATGCTGAGAAACAGATTTAGAACACAGTTATGGCCAAAGACATTTGGAAGTTCTAAAGTTTAAATATATTTTTAGGAAGAAGCTGAAAGAATAAGGGAATTAAATAAAAAAGGTTTATTTTAAAAGAGAAAACCTATTTCAAAGTGGTCGTATATAACTCACATATCAAATTTTGCGTGTGTATTCAAGAATGAATCTAACCTAACTACATCAGTCAGTCAGTCATGGCCTATACGTCTGTGACAGATGATTTTAGCAGCATCTTTTGGATTACACCTAGATTCATGGCTATGAAGGCCAATTCGAGAACGACAACTTACCGCAGAGCTCACAAGAAAGAGAAGAGCTGGGAGATCTATAACATTCCCTTCTTTATTGTCTCCTGTCTAACAGCAACTTCAACCACTCCCTGTAATGACACTCCATGCCTTACTTTACCTTTTTACGCCATTCAGTCCTGTCCTCCGCGAGTTGCTCTCAACTCTTATGCTTGATAATAATAGCGGTCATGTAGGACATACGAGATATTACGAGTAGGACTAGATTTAACTCTACCATTCACAATTACATTAAAATAGATTTGACTCTACTATTTTAAATTTTAATTACTTTTCTCTTCACAAACATGAGCTTTTGCTTTAAGGATTGAATCGGTATCCGGATGTCGGTTTGTCCGGCATCTGATCTGTAAGAAGAAATTATCGTAGGGATGACTGATGATTGTGGTTTCACTTGAATTAGCACAAGATAATAAATAATTCACTAGCAGTCGCTCGCGACTTCGTTCGCGTTAAAACCTCTTAGGTACCCTTTTATTTTAAAGACATACTTTCATATAAAGTGTTTCCTCTTTCCCCGCTGTCCCGTCTCAATTTTATTTTTTTTATAGTTTCCCGTGAAACAATATCCTTCGTCCCGTCCCGTGTACTAAAGATTTACATTTTCCTTAAAAACGGTTCTAGTGAGTTAATCTTAAAAGATAGACATATATTGTCGTGGACATTTTTTTAGATCATTTCAAGAGGAATAATTCTTTCATACATATTATTGTGGTACCTTAAACTGTTTTCGCAGCGCACGCAATGGATAAATAATTTTTCCCGTTTTTTTCACATTGTCCATTATTTCTTCGCTCCTAATAGTTGCAGTGTAATATTATAAAAACCTTCCTCGATAAATGGTCTATTCAACACAAAAAGAATTTTTCAATTTGAACCAGTAGTTAATGAGATAAGCGCGTTCAAACAAACAAACAAACAAACTCTTCAGCTTTATAATATTAGTATATATAATATAAATATGTGTTTTGTAGGTTCGCGTTTTTCGTACACGAGGGTTTCCGGAATATATAAGTGCATTAAGACAACAAGTCATTTAAGTGACACTGATTGATAGCAGTCTATTTGCAACGCAATTTTTATGTAGACCCCATTTCATAACAGCGCCACCTCCATATTGACTGTGATAAAACATCGTGAATTATTCATACCCAGTGTAACCTAGAGACCGATCACAGTTTAAGGTTTAAACCATCCATGTACGTTGTCCTAATCTGTAATCCAATAAATCAGATCCGCCGCTCGCGCTTGACCCCGGACCGTAGCTGTAAGAGGCTTACAAATGCGTTTCTAGATCGAGATTTAGCTGTTTTTTTACCTTACCGCCGTACAAAATACACTTTGCCGTTACAAAGGCTACACGATCTATTATGCCGTGCCGCAGAGATCAAAGGGGACGTATTGCTGTACTTAAAATGAAATTGGCTTTGATAAAAAAGAGGAATACTCCAAGGCGAAACCGATTTGTGTATTGTGTTTTTGTGATACGTAGTTTTATTTAACACTGATGCTCTATTAGGTATGAAATCTCAAGGAAATAAATTGTGTACTTTATTTAAATATTCATCATAAGTCATATAAAGTAAGAGGTACATCAATTGCTGGATGTAGACCTCCTGTGCATTTGTAACAGCTTCGTTTGTCTAGTGCGCGAGGTCCTGGTGTGCTTATTATTTATTTAGTATTTCTTTCTTCTAAGAATTTTCGTAGAGATAGATAGCCTAGATAGCCTAGAGTTGGTGGTGTCACACCCCCGTTTTTATATGTTATTATAATCGATCGTTACAAAAGTAAAACATTGACTAAGTCTATCAATATGCAGAAGCAGCGTGGTAGGTCTAAAGCTTCTTACTCGCTTCTATAGGATGGAGAACCCCTACAGTAGTCCATTATGATGATAGTGGTCCCTTGTTGCAGTTGCTAGGCAACGTGGTGGTTTTCGTGTGCGTGAACGTGGTTGGCGCGCTGATGCACTCGTTGATGGAGAACGCGCAGCGCCGCGCCTTCCTCGACACGAGGAACTGCATCGCAGCGCGACTTGACATGGAGGACGAGAACGAGAAACTGGTCAGTATTTGTTTTTTTTTCTATATTTGTATATCTAACTCTAAACACCAAGAATATGGTGGGCATGATGATGCTGTGCTGAAGTGTTATCAAGCTTGATTGCATTCAAATATGTTACTTGTTGGGTGAAAAAAAATATTGCACAATTATTTTAGCAGTTTCATAATAATTTAAATGGTGTTGTTAAGGAAAAACTAAATATTATATTTAAATAGTTCATCTTTGTGTGAACCGTAGAAGTACGAGTAGGTGTTGTTTACAGTCATATTTGTGCCACACCTGCGAACACAGCCCAATCACATATGTGGACTTGTAGACAATCTCATATTGCAAGTTAGAATAATGTTGGTAATTTAGAATAATAATATGTGTTACATAAGGTAGTTAAGGTATAAGGTAATTATAAGTAGACTATAATATAGATATACACGGTCAAATTAGGTTAGCCTGTAAGGACAGATGAATATAATTATAATAAATAAATTAAAATAATAAATAAATATGCTGTTACATTTCGATGTGATAGATACACACTTGTATTCTAACGGTCGTTTCGTAGTTCCAACTTTCATAATATTGCATATGGCATTTTGTGACAGGAAGATCTCCGAGAAAAATGAGTACATCCTAACAGGGAGATCACGTTGTGGCATTTTGCTTATACCATTAAAGTCCTCTCGGTGGTTGTTTCCCTGCTTTTATCGTAGATACTAAGTTCATAATCTGTGCTTTTTAGAAGGCCACTCAATCGTATTTTATGGTTTCCGTTAAAACTAATATTTGATATTCCACCATTTGAACGCATCACTGTCGAGATCTTGTCATATTTCTAATTGATTACTATTTTTATACCAATTCACACTAGACTGTGATATGAACATTGATTTTATAGTACCTATCGTATTAACGTCATGCTAAATTATATCGCTGGACAGTAAAAACAAATTGTCCAAATACCTAATATCTAAAAACTCGTAATTGTAAAACAAATTCCACCTTCTGTTTATTTGTGCCCCGATCCCGGAGACAAACAAAACGTACAAAACCTCCCAGACCCTGATTTGCTCTCAGCAAATATTTGCCCCGTCACGAACAAGTCCGACCACGGGAGAGTAAGTGCGCTTATCATTATTGCTGCAGACTGTCGAACAAAGTTGGGATTTAGCCACGATTTAGTTCAACAGCCGGAAGAATTTAATGCAGTCGACTACTAAATTATGGATATACATAGCCCTATATACGTCCGGCGTAGAAAAGCTGTACATTTAAAAGAGAACGCCCAGTAATGGAAAATCAATTTGAACTAACCCTTGTCTTGTTAAATTAACAAACTGAAAATTTTGCGCTTACCTTCCGAGTTTTCTCACTCTATGATTGTATTATACCTATAAAGACTGCTTTTGTACTCCTACGCAGTATCTACTTTTGTAGGGTTTTCATATTGGAAATCCTTAGGAATATTTTTGTTACTTTCGGAAATGCTACTAAATGGATTTTGATGAAACTGTACAATAATACAGCTTATACATCAGACTGACACATAGTGTACTTTTATTCCGATTTTTTCAACCGCGAGCGTCCTCTAGTGTACTCGTGTCATAATTATTTTGTCTGCAGTGCGATACTTACTTTTGGAATCGCTCTACTGGTACTGTCCTAATTATATTTTGACAAGTTATTGTGTGTGTTAATAGGCTGATAATGAAATTATTGTGTCAATATAAATTAGCTGCTTGTCTGTATGTTTAATAAATCAGGATAGAGCTTAGGCGAGCATTTTATTAGGTTTTTCGGTTAACTTTGTTCATTCCAGCCGAGTTTAATAAAGTTAAGCCTACATGTGTAATTGTAATGTATTCGTCATTAGGCCGGGTTTTTGTATGTACCTGCGACCGTCTAAAAGCTTTTTCTAACTCTTGGGGGAACATTTTTTTTGGTTGGACAGTCTGTTTGTCAATGAATTACGAATTTTTATACACGCGTATAAAATCCTTACTTCATCATCATTATCAAACTCAACTTATTTTACATTTTAATTTATAGCAGACTTCGTCCACCAGAAATTCTGTTTTGCGATAACTTGACAAAAAGTAGCCTAAATCCTTTTTCAGGTTATGTATTAAATTTTATTTAAATCTGTCCAGTAGGTAGCTTCGTCGTGATTACGCAACATAAAGACAGCGTCACTTTCGCATTTATATTGTTAGTTAAAATTAGTTTGTAATATTAGCTATGATTCAATACCTCAAAGATTCAATACAATACTATCACACACAAAAATCACATGAAATATTCAGTATACGAGAAAAAATCCGGGAGCAAAATAACCCTATATTCATTGTAATATTATTCCAGAATTGCTTCATTCACAGTTCATAAGGCGTAATATTGTCAACAGGAACGATTGTTGCTCTCCGTACTGCCACAACACGTCGCCATGGAAATGAAGAACGACATAATATCGCCTGTCGAGGGACAATTCCACAAGATTTACATACAGAAGCACGAGCAAGTCAGGTGAGTCACATCGATTAGATAGATCGAATGACGGACGACATAGTGAGATAGACAGAAGAAATGGAACATTACATAATATCTTCTGTCGACCCGCCCTGGTATGTCCCTGCATTTTGAATCTTATATGACTTGTAAAATATTCACTTAAATTATACACATAAACCTTCCTCTTGAATCACTCTATCTTACAAAAAATCCGCATGAAAATCAGTTGCGTCGTTTTAAAGATTTAAGCATACATAGGGACAGGCAGGAGAAAAACGACTTTGTTTTATAGTATGTAATGATGATGATATAAATCAGGTGAGTCAGATCGATTAGATAGATCAAATGAAGAACGACATAATATCGTCCGTCGAAGGACAATTCCACAAGATTTACATACAGAAGCACGAGTGAGTCAGGTGAGTCAGATCGATTAGATAGATCAAATGAAGACCGACATAATATCGTCCGTCGAAGGACAATTCCACAAGATTTACATACAGAAGCACGAGTGAGTCAGGTGAGTCAGAATCTTATATAACTTGGAAAATATTCACTTAAATTATACACATAAACCTTCCTCTTGAATCACTCTATCTTACAAAAAATCCGCATGAAAATCAGTTGCGTCGTTTTAAAGATTTAAGCATACATAGGGACAGGCAGGAGAAAAACGACTTTGTTTTATAGTATGTAATGATGATGATGTATAGGTCAGGTGAGTCAGATCGATTAGATAGATCAAATGAAGAACGACATATTATCGTCCGTCGAAGGACAATTCCACAAGATTTACATACAGAAGCACGAGTGAGTCAGGTGAGTCACATCGATTGGCAAGGCTTTCCGCGGTTTACCGCAACATTGTTACAGCATAGATACGACTGTTTCTAACCAGTGTTTTAGTCATTTCGTTTTAATTAGGTGATCATTTGTTTCCACCTAACTGTAATCTGTATGTCTGGTATTAAAATACAGTATGTTTGTATTTTGAAAAATTGAAAATGATGTATAGAGAAATTATTATTTTTACTACATTTTTAGTTTAATGGTTTAGATGCTGTTCTATATTTCACTTTGTATGTATTTGCCAGTAAAATTTAGTTTATTTCGCATATCTTTGTGACAAAAATAAATTTTTATAGTGCAGTATTAATTAATAAAAAAAATATTAAATATCACGATCAGTTGCAGATTGATAGTTTTCTATTTCGCTACAAAAGTTGCAAATATGGAGCGAATAATGAAATTCAGTTATTACACGGTAGATGCAGAAAATATTTATGATTTTCTTTGCCTTAATTGTGTTTTCGAAGATTAATTAGTAGAAAATTATCAGTAGCATTTATTTAATTCCAATCTTGTTTATATTAAACATAATTTACACGGCTGAAGGTCGGATGTCCACTGGACATGCCATTTATTAAATTTGAATTACGTTGAATTACTTTTACTTGGCAATCGATCATATCGGGGTATTGCGGTTCTGGCCAACCTCCAAATTGACCCACAATTGATTCCCCTCGTCTCAATAACCTGTCTATGTTGATTAAACTATTAAATTATAATGATTAAGTCAATATTGATGCGACTCCAAACGCTGTGGTGAGTTATCACTGATATTCTCCCTGTTAAATTTCGGTTCGTGCAAGAAATTGAAATAATGCAAGAGATTTATTTGTGTAATAATTTTGACAGCCGAGTGGCGCAGGATGTGTTGACTCTGCTTCTGCGTCCAAGACCGTCGGTTTGATTCCAACATCTGAAAAATGATTGTGTGATGAGCATGTATCTAGTATATGTAATAACGGATCCCGTGTACTTTAAGCAACGTTTATTCCACAACTCCGTGATGCGTGTCACAGACATCACACTAATAATATTGTTTGACTACCTACACATAGGTACATATACTACAGTATCTAGGTGTTTATCTATATAAGTAATATAAGTATTTATGTATAATTTAAAATTAAATATCCATCTGTTGTATTGGTACTAAGCTATGTTTACTTTGGGGCTGGATAACGATGTGTGTATTGTCTTATAATTTTCCCTGTCTCGTTTATGCGGTGGTTAGCTAGGGTTTCGTGGTATGTTTTGGAACATAAAACTTTTATTATTTATGAACTTTTGTTTTTATTCGGATCTTAAAGACCTGGGTCGGGCTATTATATATTGGAGCTTATCATTTCTCTCACAGGCATAGGCACAGACTGCTAGTACTTATATAGGTATAAAAAAAACTATCACCCTAACTTAACTTTATGTATTATCCCAACAAAAAGCTCTGAGTAACGAAGAAGCAAATAAAGCGAAAGTAATTCGGCAAGGCAAGGACAGCGGGTGATGTGTAGCGGCTTTGACGGATCAATTTGCGTAAAATTTGGTGTCATCGTGACATATTGCTTTTTTCGTGCGGTCATCACCCTGTTTATTGAGTTTATCTATGTTTACACATTGCTTTCCTTCAGTCAATCTTTACTAGTATTATAAAGGCCAAAGTATGTATGGCTGGATCATAGATTATAGACTACTAGATGGAGTCATAACGCGGCTGTAGGTTCAAGAGCGTGACAGACTTATTTCATTCGGACTTTATTAGAAAGTGATACAAGATTAATTTTGTCCCTTTCAGCGTGTTCGTTTTTATTATTTGTCAAGAGTGGAATTTGTGACAGACAAGGGACATATCTGAGTAATTATTAGCTTTTTATTAAATTTGCTGATAAATAATACAACTTTGCGGTTACTATATTAATTTAAACGTTATCGTGCTATGGTGGGTTGTAATATTTTCGCCGGCTGCAACAGTCGCAGCGAACAGAAAATCGAAGGAATTACGTTTCATACGTAAGTAGGCATAAACTTCATTGATTGATGATTTAAAGCTTAGATATGTTATTTTTTAGCATGTATGTATTATGCGCTTACTAAACTATATTATATAAAGTAATATTTCGTATTTTACGATATTTTAAAACATAACGTTTTACGATGTACTTTAAATGTTGACATGTCATGTCAATAAGGCTGATTTGCTGTCTCACGAGTGGACACGCTATGGGCTCTATCTAGTAGTCTTTAATCTATGGGCTGGATGGACTTTTGTTACTCTATCACGCTAAAAGTACCGTATGGATTATTATTATATTTTACAATAATATAGCTTACATATCATAATAACACATAAGCCACATTTTATCTCGAAATTAGTAAAGTATAACGAAATAATTACTTATTACTAAAGGATGTCAATGAGTGAATTGATACAATAATTATGTAAGAAAACTAAATAATTATTATACTTATTTACGCCATAAAAACAACAATACTACAATTTAGATAGATTATTGCAATCAATAAGTTTATCCAACATATCAAAGGTCTTAAGATTGTTACAGTTTAAACTCTTCCTGTAAATTAGTTACTGTCCACTTGGACTATTTAAGGTTTGGACCAAAAATTGAATTTATAGCAATAAATATGGATATAGATTTTGTTGTAATTATCCATTCTAAATTAACATAAGTAAACAACTCGTGAAATGGTTAGTATTTTCAAACACACCGAGACAATTAAATATTCACTTGGCACTACCATTATGTCTCTTGTTCAAAGTAATGATGTAATTTACACGTCAGTGTTCGCTACGCTTCGAGTCATTGACACGTCTTGAACGACAACACATACCATCTCTAAAGGCCGATCCGCAAACACATTTGCTGACGCGTGTCAGAAGATAGTTCCGTATCGGTAGCATTTCTTTGTAACAAAACTCGACAGTGTGAGTTTCAACTACGTGTCCTCCTCGTTCCGTCTAATACGGTACTACTTAGAGAGAGGTAGAGACGAATTCTAAACTCGCTCTGTCGAGTTTTGTTACAGAATAGCACTACAGTTCAGTTCTGCTATTCACACACTTGCCGACAGTTGCGTCTGCCATAATTTCTAGTTCAGTTATGGATATTAACGAACCATTTTTACTACTTTTTGGTAGCTTATCTTAGAATACTGCGACCGTGTCTGACAAAATATTCTCTGCTAAAAATTCACGTCGTATCACAGAAAACGTAGAAGCAGCACTGATTTTACTAAAAATCACTAACATAAGTCCGAATAGTGTCATGAAAAATATTATGAACAATATTAACTGTCACTGATATTGCATGATACTAAACTTTGAGACACGTGTCGGCACTGATGTGTGTGGATCGGCCTTAAATGTTCACGTTTGTCTAAAGTCCAACTTCCATTATACGACTCCACTGTATATCTGTCTCCAGATAGCTTTGAGACTTGATAAGCTTTATTTTTATCTAACGTCTTTAACGGCATTTCAATAGTTTTTATTATAAAAACTATCCTATCTACCTGTTGACGATCGCGTTTGTTAACAGCTTTTGTTTTAGTTTAAAATGACAATACACTTGCATCTTAAATTAAATTTTCAGCAATAAGGCCGACTTAACACACTTGGTAACAACGATTGTGTTATTTATTTATTACTTATAGATGTGCAAAAAAAAAACAATGAATAATTATAATAAAATCGTTTATTTTCATTCATTTCATTTACATTACATTAAAGAGATTACATAATTATAAGCTGCCAGATCATGATGATGCCAGAATGACATCTATTTGGTACTATTTTTATTGCCATATCTTTAAATATTCATTTTATGAATCTCTGAAGATAGTTACACGGTATTTTAATTTTCTATCTTTCAACGTCCATTCACAAACCAAAAAACACTTACTATGAGATGAAGGGAATATCTAGCCTCAATTGTTTTTTTTATTCTGATATACAAGTACATATAGCAGTTAAAAGAAACAGCACCTCTAGTACTCGGTAATTTATTTCTTAGAAAATGCAGAATGGCTTTAACTTTTAATTTAAGAGAAATTGTTTTCCTTATTTTGAATCTTAACATTATGGTACGCTCGTAAAAGAGCAAGGGTGCATGAAATTAAGTTAACAGTCCATTAAGTGGCCAAATTGGAAGTAAATTAATTACATAACTCAAGTAAACATTTGTAATTTTATGGATATTTAATCCTTCTATAAGTCTTAATATTACGCAAACAGCTTTATGTAACTGTCGAATTAAATAAAACGTTCGAATGTAATGTAGTGTATAATCATATTTTAACGGAATACGCAGGTCTCCCTCCTTTTAGGAGAGGAGATATGGGGTCAGAGATATGAGGAGGAGAAGAGGGGCTTATTCACCACGTTGCTCAAGTGTGTGGGTTGACTGGCTTAGGATGATTATTTTTCGTATATTTACCATGGTCAGATGTTAAAGATTCTGACAGGTTTGAATTGACGTGGTCTCCAGACACCTGGGTGCAACACTACTAACATCTCAATCAAAATAATTTTTACTCAAAAAAAAAGATCTGAAAGAGAGAAATGTTAGTCATAGCCTAATCCAAGACTTCGTGATCGAAAGCCAAATGCTAACCAGTGGACCAACGAGGCAATATATAATAAATGATCAAACGAACTTCCTGAAGTGAAGTTCGATCATTATTATATGAGTCGCTTCATTCGAAGATATTTACCAAGTAGTCCCTTTATCTTACAGGCAACCTCGCACGAGTTCAGAGATGTATATATTTTTTTTTTTTTTTTTACAACCTGCTTTACCTCACTTGCAACTGTTTCATTCTTTTAGAGATACGTTATGAACAAAACTTTTAGGGTTAAAAGCACAGAACTTTATGAAATGTGGTTTTATAATGGGTGAGGAGGGTTCTTATATCTTCGAATGAAGCGACTCATATAATAATGATCGAACTTCACTTCAGGAAGTTCGTTTGATCATTTATTATATATTCGTCGCTTCATTCTTCAGATATTTACCAAGTAGATTTTCAGAGAGACAAGTTTTGTTCTGGTAATATACATATCTTTTTATTTATGAAAACGAAACGTAAACAAAATCACAATTAAACACTCGAATTATTATAAGAATTAACAATAACTGCTAACTATTTTGTAATTAGTTAATCAACTACAGGAAACAACTGCGTTTGCAAAATCGTCATCATTCGAAATTGGCCTGTCATAAAATCGGGCAAAGGCTAAGGACGTGGAGGTCCAGCCCGCTGTCTTTCTTATTGTGTCCACACTAAGTCCGGCTGCGCGAGCGGCCGATGTGACTGCGTGTCGCGTGCTGTGTGCACTGAACGTGGACACGTCCACGCCGCTTTCTGCCAGCATCTGCTTAAATCATCGACTAATAGATTGAGCTGTGGCGGCTTTATGTGGTTTCTTATAAGTTATTAGGAGGTTTCCTATATTCGTGGTCCTAATATTTTTTGTTACAAAAATATAATCCTTGAGGACTGAAGCGGGACATATGTTTTCATTATCGCGAAAGAAGGGTAGGAATAAAACTGGCTGATCTCGTCCCGGAGCGGACGTCTTAACAATGTCTGTTATCGCTATCTTAGCCCCATTTGAAGTAATTGATATATTATTTAATTTAATAAGAGATAATGTTTGTACCCTATGGGCTGTGCAAAGTGCTAATAAAATTACTAATTTTTTGGTAATTCTATCGATACTTAACTCCAAGTTTGGGTACCAATTTGACACATAATTAAGCACTAATTGTGGGTCCCAAGTATAAGTATACTTTGGCTTATGAGGCTTCAGTTTATAAGCTCCTTTCAGTAATCGTTTTATACAATCATCGGAACCTACGTTAAAATCCATAATCAAAGACAGAGCGGAACGATGTCTGTTGAGGGAACCAAATGAACAACCCTTATTGAATTTCTCGGTTAGAAAAGAAATAACCGATGTTTTTGAACCACCAAAAACGTCAATATTGTGTGATGAACAAAACTGCCACCAAAGCTTCAATGTCACGTTATACTGTTTGATAGTGTTGTCTGCTAGCGAAGCCATCATGAGGTTTAACGAGTCGGGCGGGGTTCCCCGGCGGCGCCGGAATGCCGTCCGCATAGCCTCGCGACACCCAGATTAATTTTGGTGTGCAGGGGGTGGTGTTCCCGTAAAAGCATTTACAGCGTAAGCATCTGGTTCTGGTTTCCAGGAAACAAACGAGTCGCATTTGGTATTGCAGCGAGAAGCAAAGAGGTCAATTTCAGGGCAGCCAAAGTGTCTTTTAATAATGTTATAAGCGTGATCTGATAACTCCCACTCCGTATCAGGGTTGATCTTCCTAGATCCTGCGTCAGCATAATTGTCTTTAGTATTTACGAAAGAAGCGAACAACCAAATATTACGCTGCTCGCACCACTGCCAAATACACCTGGCCAGATCGTTTAGATGCGGGAATTGGACTCCCCCTAGGCGGTTTATATAACTAATTGCTGTGGTGTTGTCTACTTTCAGCAATATTGTACAGTTGTCGTCATTACTGGCGA
Source organism: Mycalesis mineus (assembly GCA_034621355.1). Classification (NCBI taxonomy): domain Eukaryota; kingdom Metazoa; phylum Arthropoda; class Insecta; order Lepidoptera; family Nymphalidae; genus Mycalesis; species Mycalesis mineus. The sequence goes on from CM067885.1 coordinate 11,990,090, forward strand.
AACTTTTTAAACCTAAAAATACGGCTAAAAGTTCTAAGTAATTTATATGGTGCTTCATCTCTACGGCTTTCCATTTACCATGGACTTTTGCACCGTTACAGACAGCACCCCAACCTATTCTAGAGGCATCTGAATATATTTCTTTTCTATAACTTTGATTTCTTATAGGACACAAAGATGTAAAAATATGATTACGCCACCAGTTAAGGTCTTCTAGGACCATTTGAGAAATGATAATCTCATGTTCGAAATTACTATTATGTTGTTGTAATGCTAGGTATTTCTGCCGTTCTAACAATTTTGTATAAAGCCAGCCGTATCGAACTGCTGGACAAGCTGCTACCAAGATCCCTATTAATTGCGCAAACTCGCGAATTGTACATTTTGTAAAACTTAAAAAACGTTTGACTAACTGGTGAATGTTGTTGCGTTTCTCCATAGGTAATGATAAAGACATATTATGTGTATTATATATAAATCCTAAGAGTTTACATTTTTGAGATGGTTTTAATGAACTTTTCTCACAATTAACTACGAAACCTAAACATTCTAAAAGTTTTAGGGTTTCGCGTACATTGGTTATACATTCCTCGTAATCATTACCTACACATAATATGTCATCTAGATATATTACAGATTTGTGTCCCTGTTTCCGAAAACAGGCCATAACCTCTTTCATAATTTTTGTGAACACTCTTGGTGCTACGGATAAGCCGTACGGCATAGAATTGAACTGGAATGTACATAAACTGTTAGAATAAGGAGCTTGAAAATTAAACCGTAAGTATTTTCGATCGGATGCGCATATAGGAACTAGTAAATAGGCTTCTTTTAGATCAATTGTAGCTAAAAACCCGCCTTCGGGAACTAATTTTGCGGCCGTCCTATAATCCTCCATTTTAAAATGTGTTTTTGTAATTAATTTATTTAGTGATTTTAAATTTAAAATAAACCGCTTGCCTACCTTAGCTTTAGGTGCTAAAAATATTTTCGATATATACTGGTCATGAGTTGCGGTGCAACGTGATATAGCCCCTAGTTCCAATAATTTATTAATTGCCATATGCATATCTATAGCCTCATCGAGAGTGAAGTTAGACAGTGGTGCATTAGGCTGATTGACTCGAGAACAAATGGAAATTTTAAAACCGTGTTTTATCCATGATAACACGATAGTGTTCTTCGTTATCTGACGCCAACAATTAAAGAAAAACCCTATTCTGCCTGCATGTACCTGAGTTATTTTTGTTGTGGCGCACGAGTTTTCGATGCGTAGGATCTCTTCGCTGTCGCTTGAGACTGCGATGGAAATGACCGACGTGACGTCACTGGTGGTCTCCTTTGACCTCCCCGCCCCCCCCTGTTCGACGGGTACCGAGGAGGTCCTGGCCAGTTTCCCTGGTTGACAGAGTGTGTGACCGGCGGCTTGTTGTTCTGATTTATTATAGTTTTTCTTATCTGAGATCCTTGTTTTTCAATGGCCTTACTGGCTTTTATTTTTTCAGATAATGAGTTACCGTATAGAGTATCATCCCGTTCTGAGTCTTGAATGACATGTAGGAAGTTCTTTTCCAGACTTGGGGTTATTAATTTTATTCTATCTTTGGTCAAAGAGTGATGCAAATCAGATAACAAGCGACAACCGTCGCTTAAATGTCTTAAAGCAAGAACTTTATTATTTGATTTGAGCAAATTGTCCATTGCTTTATTTATTGCTGCGGTACCGTTTCCTAATTGTTGTTGAAAATTAAACAATTTTTTGTCTCGTCCTCTAACTATATCTGATACGGCGGCAGAAATTTCCACATTTAACTTCGGAGCTTGCAATAATTTGCAATTGGTGGGTATAAGATGTTCTTTCATAAGCTTATCTTTATCATCTTTAGCCAACCCTTTCTTCAGTAGGGGGGTCCACAGACTAGCTAAGCTCTCGTGGACCTCTTCTCCGAAATCTGGCGTACTCGATGTAGAAGATAGTAGCCCGACGCAGATAGTAGCTCCGGGTCTAAAGTCACCGAGGTTGACTCCGCTGACGGGACCGCCGCATCCGATATGATGTCTGATATTTCCTGCAGGGCAGGAGCTGCCACTGGCGGGCCTTCTTCGTAAAGAAGAGTAGATGGACCCTCTTGTGGTTCGACGTCGCTCGTATCTACAAAAACATATTACGATATTTGAGCGGTCGAAAAAATGGGTATAGCACACGTTTGCCTTTTTTTTTTTTTTTTGTAATTTGTAGTTTCTGTGCATATCTATTTCAGATTACACATATTTTCTACTTAGTTGTCATGAGACATGACTCATAATTAGCTCGCAGCTAATTATGTTATCACAATTGACTCGCAGTCAATCGCGATTTTTAGTGCCTTCTTCGTAAAGAAGAGTAGATGGACCCTCTTGTGGTTCGACGTCGCTCGTATCTACAAAAACATATTACGATATTTGAGCGGTCGAAAAAATGGGTATAGCACACGTTTGGTTTTTTTTTTTTTTGTAATTTGTAGTTTCTGTGCATATCTATTTCAGATTACACATATTTTCTACTTAGTTGTCATGAGACATGACTCATAATTAGCTCGCAGCTAATTATGTTATCACAATTGACTCGCAGTCAATCGCGATTTTTAGTGGGTAATAATAAAGTAAACTAACCCGCAACGTGTTCATCTTCAGATGAATCTATACGTCGTCGTATCCGATGCCAATCTTTCTCCTTATTCTTTTCTAATCTTCTAATCTTACGTTTATATTTTTCCAACTTCTGTTGTGCACTACGTTTCGCCATTTTTTAATAGGTGTGTGCGCTCGTTGCCACGCAACGACAAAGGAATGAAACAGTTGCAAGTGAGGTAAAGCAGGTTGTAAAAAAAAAAAAAAATATATACATCTCTGAACTCGTGCGAGGTTGCCTGTAAGATAAAGGGACTACTTGGTAAATATCTGAAGAATGAAGCGACGAATATATAATTTATGTAATGTAACGTAATGAATGTAACAACTACGTGTAGGAACAACTCGGCTTTGAGTATTACATTACGGTAATCGAGACGAGCACAATGCTCACACTAATAATGATGCAACTGCAAACATTGCACTAGAATGCGAAACTACGCGAATGCTCATCGCGCAGTACGTAGAGTTGATAGAGATTATACTTCTCTTACCTCCATACGTAGATCATTTGATGTTGCTTTATAGGTATATTCATGAAAATTGACAAATAGGGAGTCTCTCCTTAAGATTTCCTTATAAAAGTTTGACCATACGGCGGACGGAATGAAAATGTGGTGATGCTGACCGAAGTTATTATTATATACTTTAGTATACTAGTTAATATAGAAAGTGTTCCGTACCATCCGCTGTGAGGTAAAACCATAAAATAGTAGGTAATAATGAACTGAATGTACGTTGAGGCCATAAATTTATAATGTGACAAATAATGGAATCTGTTCAGGGCCGGGAGATTGTTTCAGTGGGCCGTGAATAGTAATGTTTGGTGTTACGATTTATTAGGAACGTTTGATATTTAAGGGTCTCAACATATCGAATGTCCTGACTTTTACCTGATTCAGTTTTAGATAATTAGGTAATGTATCCCTCCCATTTTCAATTGATCCATTAGTTATGGGACACCCTGTGTATGTTTGTTTTGTAAGAATTTTATGAAATAAATGGGTAAACACATAAATCATTGGATGCATTATTGGATGTAAAGTCAATTATCTGCCGGCTGATTGGCTTTGGATGTGTCGTTGCTACACATGTTTTATGCTTTGATTGACGAGTTTAATTGCTAGCGGTTTTAACGCCATTTTAAGGGTGCAAGTTTGTAGCCAACTGCAAACGAAAACAAGAGACGATATGTCGCAGCGACACTATTAATTTTGGATTTATTTGAAATGCCTTTGTGGCTAGCGACACGTATTTCCCATACAAATCTATATATAAAACAGTAGTATCGCTGCGAGGTGTAACCTGCTGCTGTCGGCTAATTTTTACTTTAAGGGTGTAACTTTGTAGCCGACCGCAGACGATAATTTGTCTCAGTGAATGATTTCTATATAGTTACTAGCTGTGCCTCACGGACTCATCCGCGTAGCTCCATGAGAATATCGGGAAATTTGTTCTGAGTGAGCGTGTATACATGACAAAGTAACCTCAACTGCCATATTTCAATTCAAGCTTAAATATTTCCGACTCTTCCAACATTTATCGTCATATTTCAGTCAATTTATACAAAAGTTTAATAAATTGTATACTAAAACCTTCCTCCGGAATGACTCTACCTTGGTGAAAACCGCATGAAAATCCGTTCAGTGCTCTTCCAGTTTATGACATACAGACAGACAGACACGGCTGGGGACTTTGTTTTGTATTATGTGATACTAAAGTGATATGGAAAGAACGGGTTGACGGTTACGAAAAGTATTTCATAGAAATTGTATTTGAATTGTAGTTTATAAACCAGTAGCGTCACTGCGGCCATTGCCCACAGACGACTCAGGATCGTTGTGTTTGCAAGGCCCTAAAAAGGCCTATGTCCAGCAGTAGTCGTCCACCGGCTGTTAATAATAATGATGATGATGATGAAGTCTGGCTGCGACATGTCGTCTGCAATTATTGTCGTCGTCGGTTGGCTACGAACTCGCACCCTATGAGTGTCGCTGCGACATAACGTCTCCAATTATTGTCGTAGTCGGCTGGCTACGAACTTGCACCCAAAATGTGCTCATAGATTTATAAATGGTTTTCCAACATACAATTTACACATTCATTAGCAGTGTTTAAATATAATTAAACGAAATCCTGTTCTGGTTTTAGCAAATATTTGGCCTAGATTTAAAATCAGCGATGTATATTTTGACCGCAACTGTTGGTTTGCGTTTAATTGTTAAACATATTAATGTTAATCGAACTAACAATAAATAACCTGTTATAATAAAAGCCTGTTTTAATAAATCAGAAGTGAGATTCGTATGCTTTTTTTCATCGACTACAAGTTGGCTCTTGTCTTCTATCACACCTGTTGTTAAGTGATGATGCATTCTAAGTTGGAAGCGGGCTAACTTGTTAGGAGTATCGAAGAAATTACCCTTTTTCGGTTTCTACTTCTACGCGACATCGTACCGGAACGCTTAATCGCTTGGCGGTACGTCTTTGTAGTGTAGTAATTAGCCAGCCACCAGCCAGACCAAGACAAATTAAGAAAAATGTTAAATCTTTAAAATGATTATACAGTTTGTATGCCTATTGCAAATTATTTTTATGGTAAAGTACCTTGGATACTTGTATAACAGAAAAGTATGGAACGGTGGATAAATCTTTCACCTTGCGCCCAAGTGTACGTTAGGAAAATGATGAAGCTATATAAAGCCAAACTCGATTGAGAATGCTTGTCAACAAACAAATTTAAAATGAAGGTAGAAAATGCAACACATTTTATGCCTAATAAATTTAAAATTATGTTTTGTTGTTTTATAAAATCTTATTTAAAAGATATTGAATATATTAATTAGTTTTAAGTTTACTAATCTAATTTATTGTCACGAATTCGTCATTAACAAGTTAACTAAAAAAAATTATGTGTAAAATGACTAGCGATTTCTACCTTCATTTTTTATTTGTTTGTTGACAAGCATTCTCAATCGAGTTTGGCTTTAGTATACATAAATCTATAATAATATAAATGTGGCCTAAAATGTGGCCTAATTATTGTAAAGTTTAATCAAAATCCATTCAGTAGTTTTTGCGTGAAGGAATAACAGACATCCATCCATCCATACAAGCTTTCAACTTTATAATATTTGTAACGATATACATATATATACATATGGAGTTTTCTTTCTTATAAGCAGTGATAATTAATTTGTATATATTTATGTATATGTAATTTTAGTATATGTAGAAATGTGTGTGTTTTTGTTTTTGTTTTTATTTTTATTGAATTAAGAATTATGGAACTATAATAATTATTTTTGGTCATTATTATTATTTTTTAGTTATTAACTTATTATAGACTTCTTTTTGTTTTTTTCTTAATTTATTAAATTTAAGACGTCAAGGCTGTTTAGGCTATTGTGCGTGGCGGCACCTTGACTAGGGCCCAGCTGAAAATCAGTGTTGCATGTTTTTTTTTAAGAGCATGCAGCTATATGCTGAGCTGGGTCCTTTTTCTGGGTTGTGCCACATCGCAGGGTATTGTCCTGGCGACTAATAAACAAGTTGTGATGTGTGGCATAATTGCATTAATAAAGATTTTTCTTTCTTTTTCTTTCTTTCTATATGTAATAAGTTTAGATGTTGAATTTTTGAAGTAAGACCTTATAAAATTTTCGTAACTTTGGGTTAAGTTAGTTTTGGCTCTACATGACATCTGAGTGCCTAGTGTGAGCTTTCACCAAAACAAATCGAAAATTTTACATTCGCGTAAAGGCAAAATTTATATGGAGTTGAAGCAGCGCCCCTGGCAGTATCGACAGAAAACTCAAATGGGTGAGTGTCAGTGTCAGTGTCGTCGTTTTCGATATCGACGTGGTAAAATCTTACACTATCCACACTAATAACTTTTCGAAAGTACGAGTCCAACGTTCTCGTCTTGACAATATTTTACCCCAAATTATTTTTGTTGGGATCAAAATTTTACAAGAAATAGCAAAAGATTTATCATACGTTACTATTTGAATGAATGAATGAAACCTCTGAATAAATTTTACTTAATGTCTTTAAACATTCATTACGTTACATCATTCAGTCTAAAAGCGCACGAGCAAGATACAATAATAAACAATGAAGGAAACAAAATAAAGCGCCAATGACATTTACGACAGCAACTCTGAATCAAGGCAACGAGTCGAATCACCGCCATTAAAATTGATCTCGTGAATCGTCTAGTGCATTGATTCCCAAAGTTATACAAGTGGACCCCCAGGGATCCATGAGAGACTTAACGGGCTGTCTACGTTGGTGTGACAAAAAATTGGGGTCCACAGTTCCATCAAAATGTTGTATGTCTGTCTCTTTTCATAGAAAATAACTAAAATGTTGGCTTGACTAATTACCTATCTAATCTACCAATATAGTAAAAAAGTAAAATAGGATGGAATTAATTTTTCATATACCAACATTACTCTTTTGACATACACTCACAGTACCATTAATTAAGTAAGGCTTGTGTGCACCAAGATTTCGGTTATCATAACCAACGGTTAGGTTAGGTTAGTTATAACTTTACTATAAATTTACTATTTATAATAAACCCGTACGCCGGTTAAGGACGTAAACCGGGCGGTTATCTTAATCGAGCTTACGTCCTTAACCGGTGTACGGGTTGTCGTGAACCGTAAATTTTACGTTTAGCCCATGTTAACCGTTGGTTATGATAACTGAAATCTTGGTGCACACAAGCCTTAATTTACTTAACTTAATTAACCAATAAATTAACAGTTTTCGAAAACACATAATTCATGGTTGGAACTCAGCCACAACGCCGTGGTTAAATCTGACACACATATTTTCAAATTTATTGTCGAGTTTAGGCAATCAGTATAATTGTAGCTACAGTGTTCTCTGGAACCAGCTACATCTCGAAAGTGGTGTTTGTGAGAAAAAATAGTTTGGGAACCTCTGGCCCAATGCGTTTATACTCAGGGCACACTCATTCCTTGTCTCGAGCTAATATTAACTCTTAAACAGCCATCAAATGAAAGCACTCTAATATCTGCACCGGCAGTGTTGAATTGTACCGTACAAACATTCGTGGAGCAATAACAAAATGAATGCTTGAAACTTTTCATACACCGACGTCACTTTATGGTGTAGTTTAATTTCCCCGACTTATCTCTTTATGTATGAATTTATATATATTTTTGGTACGCCCTACAACTTTACCCTTTTAAGGAATTTCAACATATAACTTGTCAGTAGATTTGTCTCTGATGTTGAGAAGCATTAGATGCACATTTTTCTGATATCCCACCCTTTACGTCGTTGGATTGTTGCATTTTGATTAGTCTGACATTTTTAACAAAAGATCTCATTTGGATAAATAAGTTGACAGTCATGTATTTTTTTTTTAATCGTTTATTTCTCTGACACGATACGAAAGAGAAAGAAAAACTTCAGTTGTTTATCAAATACTCTTATATTGCCCTACTGTACTGCGTTGGTAGAAAGTTCAAGTATGCCTTTGTTCGATTTCATTACGGCTCGAACTATTCTACCAGATCAGTTCTTTGTTGTGTTGATTCCAATGCACGAAGTTGATTGAGCCTAATTAAACAAAGCATTTATTAATGGAGCAATTCAAGTATAGCCAAACTCGAAATATTCTCTACCATTGTACTACATCCTCGGTAGATTTTAATAAACTGTTGAATCGTAAACCATTTTACGGCCATTCTCCACTTTCGCGTTTCGTTCTGTTGGGTTCTATAGCCATGGAAATAAACATGTTTATTATTAGTTGGTATAGCATTTGGTGTGGTTATATTTGGAGCTTTTAACCTTGAGCACTCTGCATTGTGATTTATAGATGACAAACTAACCTGTCAACACCCGAGGCGTGCGACGTCCGAAGTTATAACGAGGGTTAAAGCCATATATTTTATGACTTTTATGTAATGAGTCATGAATGATTTAGAGTTATTCTCTTTTTAGGTCTCCCTTTTTGTAGTGTTATTTAATTTTCTCCTTCTTAACATATGTTAAATCTATTAGTATTTATCTTGTACTTTTTCTGTAACCTTAATATTTATCACCCAATTTGTAACTTCTGATGGATATTTAATAGATTTATAGAACTTTTCCCGTACTTTAAAATTTTATGACCCACTTTGTCACTTTTGATAGATTTTATCACATTTGAAATATTTAAGCTTGTTTCTTTTTAAGATAGGTAAAACTAGAGGTCGCCCGCGTAGTTTCCGTTGCCGTAAACATTTCGTGAGAAGCCTGTGTGTTAATCCGATGTATAAGCTGTATCGTTCTAAAGTTTCATCCAAATCCATTCAGTAGTTTTTGCGTACAAGAGTGACAAACATCCCTACATCCAAACTTACAAACTTTCGAGTTTATAATATTAATAGTATTCTGTTGCAAATGTAATAAGTCTATAACTTTTGCGTCAGTATTTGTATATTTATGTGTATTTTAATATAATAAACCCTTACGCCGGTTAAGGACGTAAACAGAGTGGTTATCTTAACCGAGCTTACGTCCTTAACAGGTGTACGGGTTGTCGCGAACAGTAAATTTTACGTTTAGCTTATGTTAACCGTTGGTTATGATAACCGAAATCTTGGTGCACACAAGCCTAAGTGGTGGAAATATTTTGTTGATATCCCGCTAGCAAACGTATACTTCTTCAGTGACATTTTAAATGTTAACAAGCAGTTTTATGAAAACATATTTAAACATAAATCATTATTTAGTTTTATGTACGAGTATGTATAGTATTTTATATGTATAAAGTTGTAATGAATGCAGTTAGTCTGTGAAGCACCAGCACTCATTACGGTAGAGTGCTTTTGAGAGTCGACATTGCGATAACTGTCGTATAGTTTTATAACTTATTTTTTTAATGTAGACGTACAGTTCATCATGAGCCTATTCTATAATGGGCAGATCTCTCATTACATAGGGCTTATATAGAGCTCAGGACATCAACGTTTATTAATTTGGACTAAGTTCTTTAACCTATTGGAGGCTTGGTATTCAGAATAATTGGGCTCCTGTGACTTTGAAAAACAACTAATTTCTCTGGACCTGGTTCCTGAACTTTAGGAAAAGAGATAATTTCATATCCATCATATCCCGACCGAGGGTTCGAACCTAGAACCTATTGATCCGTAGTTGCGTAGGGCTAACCACTGGAACGACGGGGGTTGCTGCGCGAGAATTTGTAAAAAATAAATAATAATAACTAATAACATTAAAATAATAATAACGTAATATTTAATTTAGAAAAATTGACGCATCGTGTATGTTAAAGTTGCGAAATTTTGTGATTGTAAAAAACTACTAAAAACATTGAGGATTCGCAATATTAACATTTTTAATTTTGTAACGTGAAAGGGTGTCTGTCTGGTCGCGCCCATTAAAAACTTGGTCAAGATATATTCGAAGAAATAAAAAAATTTTAACAAAAAATAAAAACGCCTTCAAAACGCACTAAAAAGTAAAAAATAACTACGTCATTTACTTACTTTAATTTACTTTATCACTTCTATGAAGTCGGTGCCATCCAAGTTTAGGTAAAGTCTTTAAAAGTAGAAATCTCGGGTGGCACCGACTTCATAGATGTGATAAAGTAAATTAAAGTAAGTAAATGACGTAGTTATTTTTTACTTTTTAGTGCGTTTTGAAGGCGTTTTTATTTTTTGTTAAAATTTTTTTATTTCATACTTTTTAGTGATTTATCAACAACTAACATACTAAAGAACCTACTCGAACGTACCAATATTCACTAGCTACTTATAACATTCCAACATCCCTGCAAATGTGCCTATAAAGTTTGAAGAGTTTCCTCGAGTTTTCGTAGATCTCATCATCGGATCATGACTTAGTTAACATTAAACCAACTGGAATCTATAACCATTCAAACTTCTCATTGTGACATATTAATCGAGCCCAATCACAAAGTAGCTACTGTAAACCGTTAAAGAGCTCCCTCAGCTGTCCTTCTTCTTCATCGCCAGACCGACAATAACAGTCACAGTCCATCTAAATGTAAAGTTCTCATCGAGACAAAATAATCGAGCCCAAACACAAGGTAGCTACTGCAAACCCTTAAAGAGCTCCCTTAACTGTCCTTCGTCTTCATTAACAGACCTTCAATGACCGTCACAGTCCATCTAAATGTAAAGTTCTCATCGAGACAAAATAATCAAGCCCTAACACAAGGTAGCTACTGTAAACCGTTACGGAGCTCCCTTAACTGTACTTCGTCTTCATCACCAGACCCTCAATGACAGTCACAGCTCATCTAAATGTAAAGTTCTCACTAAGACAAATTAATCGAGCCCAAACACAAGGTAGCTACTATAAACCGTTACAGAGCTCCCTTAACTGTACTTCGTCTTCATCACCAGACCCTCAATGACAGTCACAGACCATCTAGATGTAAAGTTCTCATCAAGACAAATTAATCGAACCCAGACACAAGGTAACTGCAGTATATCGTCAAGCAGTTCTCTTATATGTAGATCGGCTCCATCATCAGATCGACTCCAAACCTTCATCAAATTGTAGTGCTTTTAAATAGTTATCGGAAAAATTAAGAAACATACTTGTTGTCCCTACAATTTTTGAAAGTTCCCCTCGGATTCTCCAGGATCCCATCATCAGATCCTGGTTTCCTTGTCATGGTACCACCACCGGACTATCTCCTTTCCAACAAAAAAAAAAATATGAAAATCGGTTCATAAACGAACACGTTATGTGCGAACACACATAAAAAAAAAAAAAAAAAAAAAAAAATATATACGGTCGAATTGAGAAACGCCTTTTTTTTTGAAGTCGTTTAAAAATAAATTGTGAAAGTTGCTAAGTTGAGAGTGAGAGGGCGGAGTGTAGCTATTCATTTTTTAAGGTTTTCTTTTAACTATGTAACCTAACCATTTTATTACATGAAAATATATTAATCTGGAAGTGGTAACCTGAATTACCACTTACTTTTTGGCTCAACAATAGCGAATACATAATACCAAGACGCTGTTTGCAATTCCAGACGTAAATATTAATCGTGTTATAAGTATGACGTATCTGTTTATATATTTACTAGCAGTCGCCCGCGACTTTGTCCGCGTAAAAACCTTTTAGGTACCCTTTTAATTTTAAAGACAGACTTTCATATAAAATTTGCTCTTTTCCCGCTCTTTTTAATTTTTTTATAGTTTCCCGTGAAGCAATATCCTCCGTCCCGTGTACTAAAGATCTACATTTTTGTAAAACATTGTGCGATGTTACAGTACATTTACATTAAGAATATATATTTATGGCAATCTTTTGAATCTAGCTTTCATAATAAACAAAATAATTTACAATCCGACATGCAGATCTAGAGATAAGCCCGTTTAAACAAACGAACAAACTTTTTCGTATATTATATAAATATGGTCTGCCATGCCAAATAAACTGAAAGAAAAGATCAGAGATCTAATTCTCAAAAAATATCAGTACCAAAATGTTGACCCCTATGCAGTACGTATAACATAACACGGAGGAGGTCAACTTAATTTGGACGATATAGCGGCATTGTCATGTTTGGTAGAAATTTTGTAATATCTCGGAAAACTTTATAACTATTTAACATACTGTAAAAGACAAATTTTATCTCTATAATATCCTTGTGATTATTAAATAATTTATTTTGATAAGGATTTAAATTTAGTTCTATAAATAATGAAATAAACGTAAGCATATGAATTAAATGATTTTTTTAAATACAAAAAGTTATATATCTTCCAAAATATAGAAGATAGATATATTCTATTGAGAACTTTTTTGTAGAACTTTTTAAGATGCATAAAGTTTTCATACAATGTTTTTAATTATATCCAATATCTAAGGCAGCGTACGCGCCTAAAGCTAAATTAAATAAATTTCACGGTCCGACTCGCGCGACAAAAACTGTGATAACTCGGGTAATATATACAATACAAATATAAAATATAGCCTTTAACACTCACCGATAACGTAACATTCTATTGGTGAAAGAATTTTTAAAATCGGATCAGTAGTTCCGAAGATTAGCCCCTTACAAACTTTACCTCTTTATAATATTAGTATAGATGGTATCGTTGCTATGAAGATGCGATAAGCCAATCTAAGATACCAAATATCTTTATAGTTATTCTAGCTAAATGCACTTCTGTCACAGTCGGGGGGTATCACTATTTTAATTTTTTTTATTGACTACAAGTTGGCCCTTCACTGCTATCATACCTGATCTTATGTGATACCATTGATGTAACATAAAAATATTCTGAAAGTACTTAGTACTAACTTGGGCCTGAATGACAATGTATGGACTGAACGCAACCTCTACAACTACCCGAAATAAGATAACTAGGCAATAATAATAATCAATGTTAGGCATACATCACTTTAGTGAAGTGCTTAGATGTAAATATTTAATACCTTAGCGGGCTAACCAGTAAGCGCTTGGGTTTACATAACGATACTAAATGTGTACATAGGAGAGTACTTGTATCTCCACAGTGATTTATTTTCTACTAAGATATGATTTATGCTACGAAACAAACCAAACGTGTTAACACCTACATCTGGACGTGATGACGGAAGATATGAGTAGGCAAAGTGCCATATTTCATTAGTAATCTCGACCAACTCGACATACATTGTAGAGGTTTCCATAGAAATCTTAATAACATCAAAATTTAAATGACGTATTTCTTCGAACTACAAGTATAGAAACCAGTAGCGTATATTCTGTAAATTTGTAACAAATACAAATGTCACTTGCGTCTCTATTTATCTCTATCTAATACGATACTATCGATAGAGATAGACATAATATTAAACGCGAACTGTCAAGTGTCATTACACTTATTACAGTATGGCGCTACCAACCTTTCTATAGTGTTTTTTAATGTAGATAACGATAAAGTATCTAATAAGAATTTGTGATGTTTAGATTACAACCTATTTCTATTGGCTTGTTAATAAAATTTTCAATATTGTATTTTCAACATTTGAATTTTGGCCACATCTAGACAGCCTTTCCTCTGATGACAACTTAAAAATATTTACTGCATATTATGTCTACGCGGGTTATTTTAGGACGTTTATAAATATAGGGTCTAAAAAATGTTGGCAACTGCATTATGTAGGATATTCGTATAAATTAACTTTGAGAGATGTGTATACAAAACGTTTGGAATAGAATTCCCCCGTCGGGCGATATCCGCGTGTCATTTATTTGGCTTACTACCAAACAGACCAACCAGAGAATTTAGTACCAACAAATTTGTAACTGTTTAGTGTATACTTACACTAATCGTGTAATATATATCATCATATTTATCCGTTCTAACTTCTGACAAACTGCATTTATACACATTTGTGCACGAGTATAGTATAAAACATAACAGGGTTAGTTACATTGTAACTAAAAACGTACGAGTATGAACGGATTCCGATGAAAAGCACAGGGGCAGTAGTAGTTCGGTTTTAAGATATTTATTTTCTCCAAAGAACGTACAGTTCACTTAAAATAGAGATAACAAATTATTATCATTTTGCAGACAGCATGCATTATTAGCAAATTTTAAATACAATAGTTAAATAATATTTTATCCAAGTTTGTAGAAACATGGGACTTAAGAGATACCTTAAATGCGTTTATATTATTTATCTCCTTTAAGGAGTTGGGCAGATTGTTGTATAACTGAGCACCTTCACATAATATATTATTGTTGCCAAATGTTTTTGGTCCGTGGATACCTAACATTTACTTTGTGCTTGTTTCTGAGATTGTGTTTATTTGTGCTGATATTAAATTTGTAGTAGTTGCTTACTACAAATACAACCTAAGGCTGCTTATGATCCCGATATTTCCTCTGGAAGCTACAGCTAGTACAAGATATATAAAAGTGTAAGATATGTATGTCGGTATGAGCTAACCCACAAAATGGCGTCGTAGTGGTAACAAATCGATATGTCACAGCATTGGTCGTAGCAATAAAACTATTGCAAATATCACGCCTACGCTAAGACTGCGTCATACCTGTCTGGTTGTTTATTCAATGTCTATACATGATATTTGTGTGTTAAGGCGCGGCGAAAAATTTCCAAAGATGACTTATCCCCCAAAATATGTATCGATGTATCAAAATATGTAAAAATTGAGACGAAATTCACACAAATATTAATTTTTCAACAATAAAATAAAACAGGTCAGGGTCAGGGACGTATCAGTAAACGACGTAATGCGATGTTTTGTCAGTCAACATTTCACGAATGTTAATTACATTTAAGTTTAGGTCTTAAGTTGGTCATTTAGTTTTACTGTAATAACATATTTCGATTCCATATCCACATTAGTGTAGAATTTTTTCTTGTGTGAAAATATTTTTTTCTAGTCTTGCTCGTACATTTAGAAACTACTAGCAGTCGCCCGCGACTTCGTCCGCGTGAAAACCTCTTAGGTACCCTTCTAATTTTAAAGACAGACTTTCATACAAAATGTGTAAAGTGTGCTCATTCCCCGCTCCCCCTCTCAATTTAATTTTTTTATAGTTTCCCGTGAAGCAATATTCTCCGTCCCGTCCCGTGTACTAAAGGTCTACATTTTTGTTAAACATTGTATGACATTTCAGTACATTAACATTAAAAATATATATTTATGGCAAGCTGATGGGTATAAATTGATATTAAATAGTATATTTCACTCTTGAGTCTAGCCTTCAGAATAAACAAAAATCATTTTACAATCCGACACGCAGATAGAGATTAGCCCGTTTAAACAAACGAACAAACTCTTCCGTGTACTAAATAGATATTTGAACAAAGATCGAATTCTTAATTCATCATCGTATATATAACATAGATCTGAACTCCCTTCCCGCACGCGCACCCCCGCCTTGGTGACGCTCACTTCGCAACGCAGAAATAGTAAAATTTTAATTTCGCCATAACTTCAAAACCAAACGTCCAATTTTAATCTTTTAAATACCAAATATTATCTACATAAACTGTATTTAGTGATGAAATAATTTATTTGAATAAGGATTAATAGCATGTGTGAAATAAATGCGTTTAAATGTAGTCCAAAAAAAATTGAGATTTTTAAATAAAAAAATGGTTGTTGTGCCTCACTCGACATAGATAGGTATAGTGTGTCGCGGACTTTTTTGTAGATATTTATAAGCTCTTCAATTAATTAGAACATGTTATGGTTCTATCTTCTATAGTTTAGGCAGCGTACGCAAAATAAGTAACTTTTCTGGTTGATTTTTTACACCTTGTGTCCGAAAAACCCAAATATTTTACGGAACCCTATTTTTTTCCAAAATAAAATTTAGCCTATGTTACTCGTGGATAATGTAGCTTTCGAATGGTGAAAGAATTTTTAAAAATGGTCCAGTAGTTTTTGAGCCTATTCATTACAACCAAACAAACAAACAAACAAACAAACAAACAAACAAACAAACAAACAAACAAACAAAGTTTTCCTCTTTATAATATTAGTATAGATATACTTTACCATTTTCCAGTTCAGAGAATTGCGAAATGTGTTGTCTGCAACCCGTCGCTTTCATGCGTGCAAATTGTGGGAATATCAAAATGTGTTTTTTTTGTCGACGCCATTGTCTGCCGGGATTTCGAGTTCACTTGACTATACAGTATTGATGATCTGGCGATATGGATAAAATACATATTTCCGATATAAATAAATTCCATTAAAGAATTTCTTATCATCGTCATCATTATCAGCCTATATTAACGGCCTCAGAATCAGCCTTCCATCCATATAAGAGGCGGTACGTACTTCGTGCTTCGATCTACCACGCTGCCTCAATGTGGGTCGCTGGTGTTGTATGATAATGTTTTTTACTCGTGTAAGAGTCATTATCAGATGGCATGATATTGACTAGCACGGATGGCTCAACTTGTTGTCCGAGGCACGTTAGTATAACACCATGAACTGCATATGTTGAAAGAAAGAAAAGCTCAATCGTTCATAGTGAGACCCATCAGTAGAAAACAGGACGTCGTATTCCGAAGCCACATAGGCTAACTACAGGCAGGTCCTGAAAGGCAGTTTTCGTTTCGTTCTCGGTAGAAATTATTTCAACTCAATCTATTATGCCAAACGCCAGGAAGTATACTAAAGCCAAGCTCGATTGAGAATGCTTGTCAAGAAACAAATTAAAAATGAAGGTAGAAATCACTAGTCATTTTACGCCTATTTTTTTTTAATAAACTAGTTAATGATGAATTCATGAGAATAGATTAAAACTAGTTAATATATTCAATATATTTTAGATAAGATTTTTTAAAATAACAAAACATAATTTTAAGTTTATAAGGCATGAAATGTGTTGCATTTTCTACCTTTCATTATAAATTACCATTATAAATTTGTTTGTTGACAAGTATTCTTAATCGTATTTGGCTTTACTATAGTTCTAATTTAGCTTTCAAGTAACTCAAATTATGCTCAAGTAAATAAATATTAAAAGTCAAGTAAATAAAAACTTTTTAAAATTACAAAACGTCGCATAATTATAATATCGTTATTTCATTCGGTAACGTCGCTACACGTAAACTTTAAGTAAATTAAATCAAGCATCCAATTACTCTACCTCTGGGAAATTAGTTCTTAAAACTATTAGGTCCTATAACAGTTTCTTGAAATTACTGTGTTTGCCTCAATTCAATGCTGCGCTGATTCCTCATTCCGTAATGACAATTTGTGTGGAATTTGCTTAATATTTGCGAGCTCGATAAATACCGACAAAGTATCTACATACATTCAATGAAATAAAATTTTTATTTCTATCATTTATTTATTTACATTTCTTTTTAAATTTTCAACAATGCTATATAAAACAATTATAAAAACACTATTAAAAATTTATAAAAAAAATCATTCCGCCTGCTGCGGGGCCCGGGGGTCCAAGCAACCGGTGGTCAGGGTTCCAGAGTGAGGAACCTCCTCACAATACGCGCCGTTTCAAGAATTACTGCCTTCTGTATCCGACCCTTGATCCAACAATTAAGCGAAAGCTTTTTAAGATGTTGGTCAAAGCTTTTCGCTATAAGACCGTTGACTGAAACGACTATAGGAACAATCATTGTTGAATCAACATTCCACATGACGGTAATCTCATGAGCAAGGTCCAAGTATTTTGATACTTTTTCCTTTTCAGCTTTCACCAGATTATCATCATGTGGAACAGTAATATCAACAATCATTGCACGGCGCGTTAATCGATCAATTATCACTATATCAGGTCTATTGGCTACAATATACCTATCAGTGATAATTGTTCGATCCCAGTAGAGCAACGCACTGCTATTTTCAAGAACTGACGCTGGGTCGTACCTATAGTAAGGCACCTCAGAATCGACAAGACCATACTGAAGAGCAAGTTGTTGGTGGATTATCTTGGCTACTTGATTATGTCTGTGCAAGTATTCGCCATTAGCAAGATGAGAACACCCGGAAACTATATGTCTGAGGGATTCCCCAGGTTGATGACACGCTCGACATATGTCAAGAGTGCCATCTTTCATAATATGTTTCCGGTAGTTTCTCGTCTTGATAACCTCGTCCATAATTGCACAGACAAAACCCTCGGTTTCCCCAAAGAGGTCACCGAATTGCAACCAAGATACAGATGTTATTTGATCTACATCCGGTCCCGTGAGGGCCTTGTAGAAACGTCCATGCAACTCCTTACTCTTCCATATCGCCACACGATCTGAGTTACTAATTACTTTAGGCTTACGCCAGTTCTCTTTGCCAAGGGATAGTGGGGTAAAACCCTTGTCCACTGCAACGACATCCTTATGCATACCCACATTTATCTTGAGAAAATAATCTCTGAGATTGCACACCTCACGATTATGGAGGTTCTTGGCATTCAAGAAACCACGTCCCCCACACTTGCGTGGGAGGTACAATCTCATTACAGATGAACGTGGATGGTGCATCCGATATGACGTCAGCAGTTTGCGGACTTTACAGTCCAGGGAGTCCAGTTCAGTTTGAGTCCACTTTAGAATGCCAAAAGAGTATATGAGTAAGGGCATGACCCAGCTATTGTAGGCACGCACCTTATTACCACCTGATAAAAGACTTTTTAGGACTTTTTTTAGGCGGCCAAAGAACCGTTCCTGCACTAGTTGTTTCATATTCCCTACCTCAATACCGAGTGCTTCTGACATTCCAAGGTATTTATAGGTCTCCCCTTCGCAAAGTGATTTGAGAATAATAGTTTCTGAAAGTACTATATTCTCAGAGCTCACAACTCTACCTCGCTCGATATTGATTACCGCACACTTGTCTACACCAAATTCCATCCTAATGTCACTGCTAAAGGTTTGAGTGATCTTCAACAATGACACAAGGTCTGAACGCTTTGATGCATACAGTTTGAGGTCATCCATATAAAGCAAGTGAGATATGAGTTCACCATCCCTGCGAAGGCGAAAGCCTAGCCCTGAATCCATCAGCAAAGTACTGAGAGGATTAAGAGCTAGGCAAAACCATAAAGGGCTCAAACTATCGCCCTGGAAAATACCCCGCCTAATCCCTATCGGTTCTGTCAATTCAGAACTCTCAGAGATGCCTGGATGATTAAGGACTGTCATCCACTGACTCATGCACGACTCGATAAAAGAGCATAGGGTTGCATCGACCTTGTACAACCGCATGACCTCCATGAGCCATGAATGAGGCACTGAATCATAGGCCTTCTTATAGTCAATCCAAGCAGCTGTGAGATTTTTTCTGTTTCGCCGAACCTGCTGGCAAATAGCAGTGTCAATGAGGAGCAGTTCCTTCGTACCACGAGACCGGGCCTTGCATCCATTCTGTGTTGGGGCCAAAATATTATTTGCATTAATATGCATTGTTATTTTTGATGTCAGAATGGATGTAAGGAGCTTATAGATGGTAGGTAAGCATGTAATCGGTCGGTAGTTTTTGGGATCCGTGGTACTTCCGGATTTGTATAATAGGAACGAGACACCAGTTGTTAAGAATGTCGGTAGCGATCCAATGTCAACGGCGCTTTGGAATTGTATTGCCAAGATAGAATGCGCACTACGGAACCATTTCAACCAGAAGTTGTGCAATCCATCCGGACCAGGACATTTCCAGTTGGAAGCCGGCCGAATTGCACTACCTACGTCTTCCGCAGTTATGGTTATTGGAACCATTTGTTCTACCATCGCGCATTTCTCCTTGACAATATTCATCCAAACGCCGGTTGTGTGATCAATGGGGGCCGACCAGATGCTACGCCAAAAATCTGACATAGCATCAGAAGTTGGAAACTCTCCATTAGTCACACAAACACTAGATTGCTCCCAGTTCCTATATACTTTCCGTTGGTCACTTTGAAAGATCCGATTCTGATAGTATCGGTCATTGCGCTCTTTATAACGCCTGATACGTTTTGCCCATGCATAGACTTTCTGCTTCAAGAAGTCGATGCGTTCCGTGACACAGTCCAAGTACTGGGACGGACGTGTATCAGTCCCAGCAAAAGCCTGGTTCACGAATCGCATGACCCTAGGGCGGTTATTGCCCTCCTTAAAGCAGGTTAGCTTAGCAATGAGAGTTCTAGCCAGTGTGATACGCCTTTCGATTCTGGTCTGCCAAGCTGGAGCTTGACCCGTCCTCTGCGGGGCCGTGCGTGGTTCAGGGAATCTAACTCCCGCGATTCGACACGCCGCAACGGCACCACAGTATAGGATCGAATGCGTATCACTTAGGTCCTCAGATGTTAAAAGGTAATTACCTAATATCTGGTCTAGAACCCCCACTAATGCCATATTTCGTCTATGTATAGGCAACCGAGGCAAACGTGGTCTTAAATTAAGAGGCATATACCTGTACATCAGAATCGCATCCTCCAAAGTTCTCCTCAGTTGCTCATCATCCTGGTTACTTACTGTCAGATCGATACCACTCTGTAACTCCTCTTGGATGTTAATTTGCAATGCTGTTGGTATTGCATGCTGAGGTAAGTTACAAGTGGTATTAACCTGTGGTAGAGTAGAACGCAGCCGTTCAAGTAGAGCCTCATCCAGCAGATGACGTCGCTGGATGGCCCGTACTTGATCCGCCAATCGTTGTGCAGTCACGGTCACTGTTGGTTCAAGCGCCTGAAACAGAGACAGCATTCTTGCACGGTACGCAGTGAGGTTAGTTCCCCCCTCTGTCGCCCCGTAATACGCACGCATGACACTCTCATTCATATTATGAGACCATCTCATGCGGCGCACTATACCACCGGCAGCGGGAGCATTCGCGGGGGCCATCGGCTCCTGTTGCCCCAAGCTAGCTGGTGGCCCGTCGTCCGTCGTCGTTTTGCGCCGTGTGGTGACGCCCCGATGTATCCTCCGAGCTGGAGGGGGTGTCACATCCCTCGCAGATGATGGCGGGGTCCCATACTCGTCCGACGGCGGTGACGATGACGACGATGTTCTATGTGTTGGTTGTGCGCCTTCTGCTCTGCCGCCACCACGTCTCATTTTTATAATATACCTTTGTGTGCATTTAAATAAAATTTATTATTAAGTGACTGGTTTAAGGTTAACGATTTTTTAAACTAAGTAGTAATAAACAAGTATTGTGAATTTTTCAATGTTTTTTTTTATCGACTACAAGTTAGACCTTGACTGCTATCACACCTGATGTTAAGTGATGATGCAATCAAAGATGGAAGCGGGCTAATTTGTTAGGAGTAAGATGAAATCCACACCCCCTTCGGTTTCTACACGACTTCGTACCGGAACTCTAATTCGCTTGGCGGTACGTCGTTGTCGGTAGGGTGGTAACTAGCGACGGCGAAAGCCTCCCACCAGCCAGACCAAGACAAATTAAGAAAAATCTCAATCTGGCCCGCCGGGAATCGAACCCAGGACCTCCGTCTTATAAATCCACCGCGCATACCACTGCGCCACGGAGGTCTTCAAACGAAAAAATGTGTGAAAAATCACGTTTTTCCAAAATGATATCTTTATTTTATAACTTCAACAAGTCATAAAGTCAAATCAAGTTATAAAATCGTGCCTTCGTTCGCGTAGAGGCCAAGGACCACGGCATTTATAACCAAAATTAGTAATAATTCAACAAATTAACACAAAGAATTCCTTTTTGCTATTTAAAAACATTTAAAAAGCTATGTGTATTATGATTGACGAAATCTCAGCCGTTAATTTCTATAATAAACTTTTTGCAGTACATATTTTATTGAAATGCATTTGTTTTAGATATAATTTTATGAAATGCGCGATATAAAATCTAGAGTAAAAATTACTCAGTACTTCACTATTTTTACTGTCGTTTACTCATTAAAAATGCCTTTCTGTAAATATGTAGTTCACGCCCGAGCCGGAGTGAACAACTCTAGCGCTTTTTGGTCGAGGCCAAGTTCTATTGTTTTATTTTTACGTAATGATAATGTGTTTATTTTTAACCAAATAAAAACAATTTTTCAGTTTGCATTAGTTTTCATTAAAATCATATCGGCAGCAATTATTGTATTAAGTATTGTAAGTATGGATGGATGGATGTTTGCTACTTTTTAGGAGGTTCTCAATTTGACACGTACATTTTTTTTATGTATGACCACGCATAACTTTTTACAGAGTTGTCCGATTTTGATAATTCTTTTTTTATTAGATAGGGCATACATCCAAGGTAATCCCATTGCCATCATGTTAGGATCGGATGGTGATATCCTGGGGAAATTGAAGGATCTCTTCAAATTATGGAGGCACGCTTACAGCGATTTCGGTTTTTGTCTCGGTATCGGTAGCTTTTTGGCTACTAGTGCCGTATAATATACTACGACAGTATAGTACGAGTACGTTACGTGGCGATAAATCACTAAAAAGTAAGAAATAAAATCTATACCAAAAAATAGAACCGAACCGAATCGTTGCTTTAATTTACTTAAGCATATCTAGGAGTCGGTGCCAGCCAAGGTTTCTACTTTAAGGACGTTACCTAGTACCCACAAACTGCTTTACAACGTAAAAGAAATGTTCCTTAAACTTGGCTGGCACCGACTTCATAGATATGCTTAAGTAAATTAAAGCAACTAAATGACACAGTTATTTTTACTTTTTAGTGCGTTTTGAGTCGGTTCTATATTTTGTTAAAAATTATTTGACACAAAATCTATTGAATGGATTTTGATGAAACTACAATAATACAGCTTATACCTCAGAATAACACAAAGGCAACTTTTTATCCCAAAATTTTTACGGTAACGGGAACTATAAAGACAACGTGTTGGGTAGTTGAATTTTTAGTTAAGAGTTGCACTGTTAGCAAGCAGAAATTTTGCAACAATTCAACTGGAATAAAAACAGACTCAATTATGTTTTTATTATTTTTATTTCCTCTCCTTGATTTCAATAGACTTGATGACTATTAAGAGACAATTTAAGGTCATCATATTTTAATACAAAGGTCGGAACACAAATTCGCGTATTTACTTTCGAGGCACGTCTTCACGGCAGCGATTGCACAACCGTCAACCTACATATTAGTTCAAGAGCTCGTTGCAAAAACATTTATTAAAGAAATATTAATTACATTTCTTTCTCAATAAAAATAAAACCATTACAGCAAACAATAGGTATGCTTATTTACATAAGTATATAGTATAACTATAACTAATTGTAGATAATAAAATAGAAAAGCTTTTTGCATATTGACCTAAATTGATTGCAAACTATGTTTGAAGATGGCACCAATGATGATTTACAGTTAAAACTATATTTTGAATTTTTACTGTTTTATTATCCAAGGGTATTAAAGGCAAGCGCTTCGTCTTTTGTATGATTTTTTTTTTATTTTTGATTATTTTGAATCTTTTTGATTTGTTGGATAATATTATTCTAAGTCCAGGTTTAGGATTCAAACTAAATATGTGCCGTCTGTCAAGACCGATAAGAAGAATATATAACAACAATCAATCTTTCCCACTTATAATATTAGTATAATAATAGGGAATAAAAATATATAATGTAATTTTAAATAGATTAAATCCCTTTAACAGTTATAAGGAATCCTTATAAATCAAATTGGCAGTTATTATTTGAAAAATATTACAAAAAAGATAGCTATTTAATTATGAAATAAGAAATGGCTTACAATTTATTCGCCATGAAAACAAATTAAAGAAATAAGTAGTGTGCCGAAACGTAGCGTGGCGTAGGCTGCAGCTTACACTGTGTAGGTAGGTGTACAGACGCAAAACCAAACTTTACAATTGTCTACCGTCAGTCTTGTTCCAATTTGATGAAATATTACATTTATTATAATGTCGTTGCACTCTTAGCTTATAATATAATGCATGGCTAATGACGTCACAGCTATAGCGCGGGCGGGGCGACAGGAAGTCTATTACCGAGCTTGATCCTTTTAGGCTAAACGGATATTCAGCTGATGGGATTGTCTGTCTGCCTCCCTGCTTAATGTTTGAACGCATCAGTTGCTTTTGTGGCGTACAACGAAATATTGTATACATTAGGTATCAGACACGACGTGGGATTAATAAGCGTTGGACGCCAGACGCACCAGCGTTGTGTAGATACTTGGAAAGTCCCACGTGTTATGTCGTTAATATAATACTTCTGTGACTACATACAGAATAAAACAAACAACATACAAAAGTAAAAATGTAGGTATGCAAAGGTGGCCTTTTTGCTGTAAGCAATCTCTTAAAAAAGTTCATAAAGAACTGGTCATAGGTATTAATTAAAAAATAACGCATTAGGAGTAGCAAAAACTGATGAATTGTAAGAACATGACGCATGTATGACGATGCATTGGTTTTCGCCCGTCAATCTGTGGCAGAGCTGAAATTCTAATACAATAAATGTCTATCATTTCAACATAAAGCTATGCAACTTGAAGGCAGTAACAAGAATAAGTGTTAATACTTCCTCACATGAGCTTTCTTCATGTAACCCTTATGTTCTATTTGTAAGCCCCGTTATCTCCTTCATTCTTAAAATACAGTCAGTCATCATATGCAGCTAATAATGTACCTGTGAAATAATCTTAAAGCGATGACACATCATCATAAGCTATAACCAGAAGTTTTGCACGCCCTCTAGTTTACATAAATATTATAGTTTTACGATGAGATACAAAAATGGCAAGTCTACCGAATGTTCCTTAATGATACAACTTCATCGGGGTCTTGCGTGCTGTGAAGAAGTTGGCAAGACTATGATCCTTAACAATACTTTTGAAGTTTCCAACTTTGCAGACAAATGTCCAAGACCAAAGTGAAAGTGAATAAGAAATTTCATTGTAATTGTACACTACAGTAACTGGAATTAGTCTCGTTTTAGAAAGCCCTAGTGTGTTAGCGCGTCATAATGAGCTAAGTTTATCGACGTCTTACGTGCTATTGGGCTGTTTGCAAATGAGAACTATTCGTATTTCTGTGACAATATTGTAAATTCCAACCTATTACTATTATGAGACAAACAAAAACAAATATAGCGATCATTTAATCTTTCCCTTTATATTGAATTCGGTTGCACCTGATAATTAGAAATTCTATGTTTTTGTTTTTCAATATTGGAGTAACACTAGATATATTGAATAAAAGTACGTTGCATTTCAATAATGTAGAGTTTATATCTACTGAAGATGCTCGGAGGTAAACATCGTCGAGGGCATTTAAACCCCCGTCGCAAAAAGATTTTTTCATTTGATATTTGGTTTCCTTGTGATAGTTTTTAGCTCTGTTTAGTTAAAATCGTTGCAGCAGTGCAAAAGTATCCACATTCTTAGCGTATACTTACTCGGTTAAATGCTTTACGCGTTTTTATTGGTAAATTCGACCTGATGCTGCAATCTGAATGGTCTTCAGAGAATCCAACTCACCACAGACTGGCAGATTGAATTGAAAAATTAGTTGCAATGAGAACCTATTTATCGCGTAGGGGTTTTTT
Source organism: Mycalesis mineus (assembly GCA_034621355.1). Taxonomy (NCBI): domain Eukaryota; kingdom Metazoa; phylum Arthropoda; class Insecta; order Lepidoptera; family Nymphalidae; genus Mycalesis; species Mycalesis mineus. The sequence goes on from CM067885.1 coordinate 12,015,773, forward strand.
AAAAATTTAATTTTATGTAGAAATTATTGTTTATAGAACTAGGTGGCGCTATATTTTAGCAGAGAAGTAGCAAATTAAATTTATGATTAGAATGTTTATGACTTATGACTGTTAAGAAAAAAAATATGACCGTTACAAATATAATGATGTTAAAATACTTTCGAAAAAATAAGCTTCTGCTATTACTTTGGGAAAAAGATGAAAGTACAAAAAATTTATTAGCGCTAGAGATGAAAAAGTGTAATCAACTAGTTGTGGCGTCGAGGGAAATAACTAACACGAATATAACTTCACATTCTGAAGATATTCATATTAATCACGGCAAGATCCAAACCGAAAGCTGTTTGTGTTGTCTTTGTGCATATTCCGTGTTTGTTTTAACTAGTTAACAAATTAATTAGGGGAGTAAACGAATTTATAGTTACTTAATTAGCTACGTAGTTTCTATGTTTGGTTTTACGTAAATATATACATTTCGACAGTTTATTTGTTAAAACCAAATTTACTTGTGCCTTATCACGTCCTCACCTGATGTTTTTCTGTAAGCAAGACCTACCGTTAAATGAGTGTTGCCGTTCTTCAAGTCAACAGTTTCTTAAGTTCATTTATTGTATCAATTCCATAGTAATCTCGTAACTTGTAACTATTAAATAAAAATTTTAAAAATGTACGCAATGATGATGTATAGAAGTAAACGTTACTTTATAGGTTCGTTATGATCAATGAATAATGATTAATTGATTTTGTTTCGTTTTTTCCGCGAATAACAGGCATAATATACGTGGCAATGCGCTTCAGACCTGCAGCGCAGTCTTTGTAATTTAATATGGTAAAGTATATACTCAAAGGGTGCTCCGAGAGTAAATTGTTGTTAAGAGCGATCCAAATTCAAAGCCCAGTTTTGTTTATTCCATTAGTAAATTTTGGTTCATGGAAAAACATTTGATAACTAAAGTTACAAAATCGTAAAAGAATACAGGATTTCCGCAGATGCAAGCAAACTGCAAGAAAATGTTATTAGAATAAATGATATATGGGCACTAAGAATTAAATAATGTCATCATCTTTCAGAATAAGCGGTCTCCAACGCATTAAAAAATATTAAAAAAAACATCTCCATGTCTCTATATTTGATGGCAAAAAATTTAAAAGATGGTTCAACCAAACACCTGAGTGCTCTTTGATCATAGATGCAGGAGACTTTGCTCATTATAGTCCGACTCACCTCCCACTGAATAACGAGCGGTGGCTTACCTACTTATTTGCATAAAAGTATGCCACTTGAAAAAAATTAATGATATCTACGTTATATTTTCTTTTGTTCTTATGATTAATCCAAATTATTATTCCATCACAGATGATTTAATTTGCGCCATTTATTTGTCTAATGTTAAATAAGAAATATTGAATGAAGAATTGATTATTATTTTAATTTAGACACGATAGTGTGAGGTTAATTTATAATTCAAGTACCATTGCACTCTCAAGCTCAATTTTGTAACGATGTTTTATAATGTGACAGTGTAAGTTACAAACCCGTCTTTATCTTTCTCTTTCTTACGCGGTACTATATATAGAGACAAATTCAAAACTAACCGACATAAAAACACCGTTACAAAATGGCAAGACCGATCCTGAAAAGTTTACTAGTCTTTCCTTAAAGCAAGTTTCCCATCTGGTTAAAATCAGGGTTTTGCACCTGTGCGAAAACTTGTGCAGTTTAAATATCTTCGCCGTAGGTAGCTTAGTCTCAAAATGAAATTATCCACTGTGGATGAAATTAAGTTGGGCGAATATTATTGAAGCGAAACCTTCTTTCAGCGCACTGTGCTCTATATTTTGTAGTTAAATAAGTCTGTGCCGCTTATGCTGAGTTTTGTATAGATGCGAGTTTGTAGTCGAGTGCAAACAGTAGTAGCAGACGATATGTAACCGCATCTGTATTGATGTCTATGTGTTTCTATGAAAATATATCGTGGTTAGCGTATTCCATACACCATTATTGAGACATATTTCGAGTTTCAATTTGGATATGACAGTCTTCATTTGTCGGTGTATTAAAAGGATATAGGTAAAAAATGTATGGAAGTCTGCCCCAGAGATGCCCAGAGATGCCCAGAGATGATATATATGTCATTAAATAGTACAGTGTGGCTAGTGTAAGATTTTACCGCGTCGATATCGAGAACGGTAAACGCAAATTTTATATGACACTGACACTCACCCATTTGAGTTTTCTCTCGATACTGCCAGGGGCGCTGCTTCAATTCCATATAAAATTTGCCTTTACGCGAATGTGAAGTTTTCGATTTGTTTTGATGAAAGCTCACACTAGGCACTCAGATCTTCTATATAAATAGTAATAAAGTTACTTGTAGCTACGCAGTCGCTGATAAAAGTTATGAAGGTTGATAAAAGTTGACTTTTCATACTACGACGACGGTCACGTGATTCGGAACACTAAAAATCGATTGAAATTCTTTTATTTATTATATATTTTTAAGTGATTGCTATGAAGCATGGGTAGTTGTTTAAAATTCATTGTGTATTTAAATAAAATAGTTAAATATGAGCATACGTTTGGACAGCCTGGGGCAAATTTTGTCAATGTCCTTTAAAGTTATTTACGTGTGTATTATGTTTGTTACAGTATCCTGTTCGCTGATATAGTGGGATTTACGGTGCTAGCGTCGCAATGCAGTGCGCAGGAGTTGGTGCGGCTTTTGAACGAACTGTTCGGCAGATTTGACCAGCTAGCGAACGTAAGAATATTTTATTGTTTTGTTTATTTAAGTTATACTTTGGATTTTAACTGTAGTTTAAAAATGAAATACATACTGTCGTATATAGAGTTCTTTATAAATCGATGTAGAATCTAAATATATAAATTAGAAAAAGTCAGAAATCAAGGCACCGCTATGAATCATGTCTTCTTTTCTGAAACTTTTGTGATAAAACTACCTTATCTACTTCATCATCTTAAGTTAAAGTCTCAGACTACGAATTCATGTTAGTAAAAAATTACGGCCGATTTTCCAGTGCGACTCACTAATTTTCCCACCTCTTAACAGAAATTCCATTGATGTATTAGTTTATTTACATCGATGGGAATATCTGAATTTCTAGTCGAACGGAGCTCACAGTATCCGTTTGAGTTCGTATATCTACTCGTACATAACAGAATCTTTACACTCAACTCGTTTCCTTCGATAACTCGGGATATTCTCAAGAGAATGGTTTCAATCACGTGCCTTGTTCATGAAACGTTCACCGATTTCCTTTTATGTAGACCAGCTGTAACTCAAATAACAAGCTAAATATATTATTTTGGAAATAATTGACAATTCCCAGATGGTTTTAACTTTTGAACTGTAATTTGTAACTTAAACACTATATTACGAAATGTATTAGTAGCATAATATAACGGGTAAACGCTACGAAACAACTACGACGAAAAGCTTCGCTGTTTAAAAGAAAAATATATGGCAGTCTTAGCCTAAAACGAGCTGAACTCATTATTCGTACTTAAAAAGTTTTACCTGCATACTTAGGTATATTGTAGGTTTTAAACCATTATCTAAAATTCGTATGAACATTTTTTTTCAAGAATTAAGGTACAGTATTATAGAACTAAAACGTGATATTTGCTGATTTAATACTTACCCGGATTACCCGGCTACGGAAAGTACCCTAAACCGACGAACTTATATAAAAGGGTTAATGAGAGTGGAAGAAGCTAAGGAAGTATGCAAGGACCGTGGAAAATGTAAGGATTTAGTGTCTGCCTATACGTGTGGCATGATATTTATATATGTATGTATTAAAAGCTTTATGTATTATACCAATAACAACCTTATTAGCTACATTTTCCCTTACGAATACACTCGATTACATTATCTCAAAACCAGCTATAATGTAAGTAAATTGTACACCAGGTGCACGAAGAAATTAAATTTTGTAAGTCAAGTTTGAATCAACACCACCTGCTGCAAACGCAATGAATGAAGGCTACATAAATTTAGAAGTACGGACATTTCCACTGCGTATTATTTTTATCCCTGTCTCTGCTCTATTAATAATTGCATATAAATTTAGCTGATGAACTAATTTTAAAAGTTTGTTGACAATGTTTACCTAACAAATTCATTTTTGTCTGCCAAATATTTACGGTTTCGTGGTATTAAATATTCACATTTATTTTAGCTTGAGATGGCAAAGGAGAGCGAATTCTTTATGTGTTCTAAAGTATGTCTAAGTAGTCATTTTATTTTTATATACTTAGATAGTTTATTAACCGCCAACGTAAAAAGAGGAGTGTTGTATCGTTTTTTTATTTGAAAGCTCATGTGTATGAGATGGTTCTTAGCTATACGATGATGATACGGGTAGTCAATTTAAAACTTAAAGGTCGGTATTCTATAGCTTAATTCATTACAGTCAGGAATAGGTAATGTTTGCTTGTGACTAAATGTTTTTATAAAAAAGTTTGTTGTTTATAAAAATATTTATTTTTTATAAAAACATTTAAAACATTTCGCCATCTCGAGCCTAGAAGTTTGTAGGTTCGTTTAAAGTTTAATGTAAATAAAAGTTAGCTAAAGTTAATATTTATTATTTAAAACCTACAAAACAATGAAGACTTAGTAATAATAAATACAGAGGATCCGTAGAACTTAGAAATAATATCAACTTTGGTAACTTTCTAAAAGTTTTGAAAGTTTGTAATTCGATGTTCCTACCGTAGAAAAAGAAAAATCAAGTTCTCAGTCGCCAAGCAATAATGTTTATAGTTCAATATCGTTTTTATCTAAGGACATATGGACATATGAAAAAAAATACGCTTCACAGTTTAAAACTTAAGGTCTGTATATTTTTAATCTTATATTTCCCAAATACACTACAGTCTCAAGTCTCAACTCTTTTCCAACTTTTGACTATGGTAGGACAGGAGTATATAAGCTAAGAAACTCAGAATTTATGAAATGACGAAGCTCTCGTTCTATAACTAATGTTTTGTTTGTGTTTACTTTCTTGTTCACAGGACAATCACTGCCTACGTATAAAGATCCTGGGCGACTGTTACTACTGCGTGTCTGGACTACCCGAGCCTCGATCTGACCACGCGCGCTGTACCGTCGAGATGGGCCTTGATATGATCGATGCTATCGCGTAAGTTACTCTTCATAGAAATAATTTAATATATATCCCTTCGTTGGTCCAGTTCTTCTAGCATTTGTGCTTTTGGATGACGAGATATTATTCGGAGTTGGAAAGTTTGTTACGAGTACAAACTTCGGAGAGCACATCCTGTGAGTGTCCTCTGGATAATGAGTTAGTCAGAATTATGTTGGGCTAAAATAGTTTTCGGACGGTGCAAGGATTTAGCGATACATTTTACTTGGATATTGCAATTGGAATAATTCATAGCTTTTACGGATAAAAGATATAAAATGATGACTTTCTTGATATGTAGGGTATGGCACGTGCGCGGCGATAACATTACGCGAACACGGCATTTCTATTACCTTGTTACGTCTATGATCTCTATGCATAGACGCTGGAAAATTCACGGTTTTGTTAGTAAATTACAACGATATACTATGACGTGTGAGTCGCAAATTATGAGAATATTAAATTATGCTGTGGCATAATTTAAACCGACGCGAATGTCAACTGTTTACATATTCGGCGCCAGCTGACTTAAATAGAATTTTAATGTATGAAACATTAATTTTAGTTGATTCTATCTAATAAACTACCAAGAGAATTTATTTTAATCTGTGCTAAAATTGACCGCAATGAAAAATACTGTGTGTAATCGTCATTCTTACCAGGATTAGTGTTTGTGACGTATATGAAGTTCGACGAATTTTTTTGTTTATTTGAAAACAAATGTAAAATACAATTTAGTGTTTACATTACTGCATTTGTAGGAGGTTAATGGCTTCATTCGGCGAAAAAGACCTTCATCCTTCATTTGTATATTTTCTAACAGCTCAAAGGAGAGCTTGGGCGGCAATACATGTTTTAAGAGACAAAGAATTTCAGTGCTTCTCTTCATTCTTTTTCTTTGTATTTTTTTTTTTTGAAAGAGAACTATTATTTTTTTTTCATTGAGAAAGAATGCAGTCTAATTTATCCTAATAACTATACAAATCATGCATGTGATCTAGATGTACCGTAGTAGTTCTTAGGTGTAGGTAGGTGTACTATTTATGTCTTTCAAAACTAGTAAAACCATTACACATGTACCGGGAAGTTAGTCTCTATTTACTGTACGATTTATGTCTTTAATAGTAAAAGTAAACGCATTTCCCGAGGTGTAGCTTATCGCGTATATGGAATCCGTGGCAAAAAGTTTAAAATTGTCCTGAGTGAGTCTTGATACAAATGGCAACTTCTAAGCAAATACGTGCTAACTTAGACGATATGATTGCTTTTCAATAGACATATTTTTACTCAAGCGTGAGCATCTTGTATAAAAAAAACCAAAAGTCATTGACGGTTTTCTCGAATTTTAAATGTAGGTACACTGATGCTACACTTCGGCACGCCACATGAACTTCTACGGTAAGGTATTCCTTGTGAGCGACGTTAATTATTTACAAGTTTCTTTACAGCTTTGAATAATTTATGCCGAGGTATTCAAAACATATTTCAACAGGCATGACGCCTATTGAAATATATTTTGTAGGTACGAGTAAATTAACGTTAAAAGTCGAACAAACTTTGAATTTTCAACTTTTAAAGGCTCGGCTTTTAAGCTCATTATTTTAACACGAATTTACGAAAATACAGTATCTACTAGCAACATGCCCCAACTTCATACACGTACCTGCTTTATACTAATGTTTTGTCCAAATTTCGTGCAACTTGGACTGATAATGGATGTACTTTTAACTTAGAACGTTCGCTTCTAAATTTTGTAATGCATTTTTTTAATTTAATGTTACCACTAATATATAAGGTGTTCATTATAGCAGAATAACGTCTTTTTAGCAATGTGTCAACATCATCATTATCATTATCAGCCTATTAACGGCCCACTATATATAGAAGAGGGGATATTGAGCGTAGACCCACCATGCTGCTCCAATGCTGATTGGCGGGCTCATTAGCAATGCGTGATAGTATAATATTACTTGTAACGTTTTCGAGACGTCGCTACAAATGTAGGTAAAGGTATGTTGAAAATTTATAAAATAATTACTTATCCACGAGTAGATTTTCAAAACAAAACCTTCTGAAAATACATAATTTTCTTCCGCTTCTAATTTCATCAGACATACATAATATTAGGTATAAAGATTAAGTGAGTAATTCGGCTATATTACTAATTCTTATTTATTTCTTTGGTTTCCACACTTCCACATGCCTTGTAAACTTGTCCCTTGGAATTCTGTTTACAACCAGTAATATACATTGTACTATTGTACTCTGTGGTTATACCTAGACCCTTTCTTCTTCAGAATATATTAAGTATATAAGGTATAACAATAGTTCTCTATTCTCGTAGATTCTCCAAGACATTTATTTGCCGAGTGGCGGGAAAAAGCTAGTCCAATATATTTTTGTAAACAACGTGTAACTGTATTGTTTGGCGCTTAATTTCCCAATGGTGTTTCCTACTAACCGTGCAAATATACGAGTTTATTATTAACATGGCTATTGCTACATTTCGGTTTCGCATTATGTTTCATAAAAGATTATTTTCCCTGACCGAGTTTGTTATGGAATCTTTTCAAAACAACGCGCGTTTGTTTTCCTTATAGTTTTTAAGTTTGTTTTGACATTACTCATTACCATTACTTTATTAATCCCGGTATAAAAAACACTAACAAATACAATTGGTTTATATGGCTATTGTGCTAAAAAAATCAACGAATCCAGTAGAACAAAGTCGCCCAGATACGAAAGAAAATCCTCGATGAACGTTTCTATTCAAAACCGAATGTACAATGTTAACTCTACAATGTTTAATTCTGATGGAGACAATTTTATAATAATCTTCCACAAAAAACATTTATCTATTTAACATTACACACATTTAAATAAAAAAATTTAAATAAAAAATATTCAAAATACCATATGAGTATTAGATTTATCGTTTCTTGCATACAATTTTTGGCACAAATAAGATCGATTGGAAATTTTCACGCTTTCACTGTACTTAAAGTTCATGAAAATTTATAATATCTTAGAAAATCATGGTAGGATGAATATCTATTTTGACCGGGGTGTTGTTTGCTTCTCCCGCTTATCGGATGTCGGCTGACGCAATGATGTCCGTGCACTTGTCACTTGTCGGTCTACATTCGAGATAAAATCGATATAACATGTCAATGTTCATAGGATTCGCCTATTTCGAGTGACCGATGTCGTTGGCCTTGCCTTGTTTCTACGATTTCAAAACTTAAATTATGATTATAAATATAGTTTTGAATGCTGAACTCTTTAAGCGACGTTATATTTCCTTTCAAATTTTAATTAGATACCAGCGTGTGTCGAAAAATTTGGTCCGCCATTTTAGGATTTAGATTTACGTCACGGGCTATAATGCATTTACGTATAAAATTATGTTCTTGAGTCAGACCTCAAGAGACATCCAAGTGACGTCTTCAGGTGCAAAGGTGTGGGTGACACCTGCTCGCTGAAAGATTAAGCCAAGCACGCTGTGAGCAAACATTACTCTACAACAGGTGTTGTACGGTGTTTCGTCTGACAGTTTATCTAAGATGCATACGCTTTACACACTATAGTATTTAGTAATGAAACCATCTAGTTATTTAACTCGATTATGAAGATATCTACTGGCGTAAAGTATAATTTCAACAACGCGAAAACTAGTTTAAAACAACATTAATTAGCCAACTTTGAGATTGCATCTCAGAGAGTTGAATTAGTACTTCGTTGCTTTAACAAAAAGATGATTATTACGCTGTATAATCGCTGAATTTTTTGTCATAGTTTTGTGAACTTGGAAAAATGAATTAATGAATTATGTTAAAAATTGATATAAGTACCTGAGCTTGGTTTTTGTACAAAAATCTATTCCTAAATCATACTTTTAAGGTGCTGTATTGCTATTTTCAACCGACGAAAAAAAAACGGAGGAGGTTCTCAATTCGACACGTATATATTTTTTTTATGTATGTATATATGCGTGGTTACCACCATGCATAACTTTTTACAGAGTTGTCCGATTTTGATAATTCTTTTTTTATTGGAAAGGGCACACTTCCAAGGCGGTCCCATTGTCATCATGTTAGGATCTGATGATGATATCCTGGGAAAATTGAAGGAACTCTTCAAATTTGATAGACACACTTTCAGCGATTTCGGTTTTTGTGTAAGTATCGGTAGCTTTTTGGCTACAAGTGCACAAGTACAAATGCAGTGCCGGCACTGACTTCATAGATATGCTTAAGTAAATTAAAGCAACTGTTACAAAATGACACAGTTATTTTTTACTTTTTAGTGCGTTTTGAGTCGGTTCTATTTTTCGTTTAAAATTTTTATGTAATTCCACTTCTTGATCTATTTAAAGGTTACAAAGCGGATTATCAAATCGGGAACGAAATTATAGAATATATAATTTACAACTATATTAAATAAAAATAATTAACATTTCAAATTACATCATGCTATTTCGGTAGTCTGTAAATTCACGCAAACTGTTAAGTAATTGACTAAGGCAATTAATGGGCAATAATAAAACGGGGTACATAATGTAGCTTCATTGGGGAGGAAAACAAAACGCTCTGTCCCCCGATGCCAGCCTATAAATAATATAGCGGATCAGCCTTTCTGGGTCACGGGGGAACGGCTCAGTGGGTTTCGGGTTACGGTGTAACCACTGATATGTAGCAGGCTGGGTATCAAAGCGACTTACACTTGATACTTCCGGACTTTAAACTTGTTTGTTACTTTTAGTACACAAATCGTTTTTATTTAAATCGGATTATCACATTTGATGCGTTTATACTTATAGTTAATGTCACTTTTGTTGACTGTATTTTTGTCTGTCAAGATTTTCTCATAAAATCGTGTAGGAAATATCAAAAATTCTTCAAAACGACGAAAAAAATCAGCCTCCTGAGTCAAGGCATGATAAAACATGGCCATTTTTTATTTTTTTTCTTTAATCTATAATTACGAAAGAAAATAGGTATTTATAGCACACGCGAAGAAAACTGTGTAATTACTTTCTAAAATTTATTTAGGTAAATATAATTTTATTCTTGATACCTATATTGGTATTTGCAATGTCACTAATAGGCATTAAAGCATGTTCCGATAGTTTATCAGTCTCATTAAAGGATACTCGATGACGCATCCGTCAGACGTCCAGGGTCAAGGGTTCGTCGTATCAACGGAGAAAGCACAACGCAGTATTGTCTAATGAGCTAATATTGTGTAGCATTGTTCCTAAACGTTTAGATATGCGAATTGCACGCGCAATGAATGGCATATGTTTAAAAAACGCGTCATCATTTTCATGCCTATTAACAGATCAGTTCAGGGCCAGGCCTCCCTTCTTTTAAGAGAGGGGATATCTGGCGTAGACCTACTTCGTTGCTCCAATAATTAAAATAATGTTTAACTTATTAAAGATCACTGTCAGATGATGATGATAGTGGCCGAGACTTTACGTTCTCTGCGGGGCATAAAACTAACAACTCCGGGCTTAGCATTTACTAAAAATTTCTTAGAAGAAAGTAAATCTCAAGGATGTCCCGACAGTTTATCAAGTCTTATTAAAGAATAGGTACTCGATGAAATATCCGTCTGACGGCCGTCGGTGGTCCAGGGTCAAGGGTTCGCTGTATCAGTGGAGAAAGTACAACGCAGTATTGTCTAATGAGCTGATATTGTGTACTTAAACGTTTAGATGTATGTGAATCGCACGCGCAATGAATAGCACAAGTTAAGAAATCTGCGTCATCATTTTTAGGCTATTAAAAGATCACTTCAGAGCCAGGTCTCCCTTCTTGTAGGAGAGGGGATATCTAGCGTGGACCCACCACGCTGCTCCAATGCGAAATCTCGGACTCGGAATGATTATGTTTAATTTATTACCGATCACTATCAGATGTTGATGACAGTGGCCGGGATTTTACGTGCACTCCATAATGTATAAAATTTTTTTAACAAAAAATAGAACCGATCAAAACGCACTAAAAAGTAAAAAATAACTGTGTCATTTAGTTGCTTTAATTTACTTAAGCATATCTATGAAGTCGGTGCCAGCCAAGTTTAAGGAACATTTATTTTACGTAGTAAAAAGCAGTTTGTGGGTTCTAGGTAACATCCTTGGAGGTAGAAACCTTGGCTGGCACCGACTCCTAGATATGCTTAAGTAAATTAAAGCAACTAAATGACACAGTTATTTTTTACTTTTTAGTGCGTTTTGAGTCGGTTCTATTTTTTGTTAAAAAAATTTTATTTCTTACTTTTTAGTGATTTATCGCCACGTACAGTACTCGTACTATACTGTCATAGTATATTATATGGCACTAGTAGCCAAAAAGCTACCAATACCGAGTCAAAAACCGAAATCACTGTAAGCGTGCCTCCAAAATTTGAAGAGTTCCTTCAATTTCCCCAGGATATCATCAGCAGATCCTAACATGAGAACAATGGGACCACCTTGGATGTATGCCCTTTCTAATAAAAAAAGAATTATCAAAATCGGACAACACTGTAAAAAGTTATGCGTGGTCATACATATAAAAAAAAAAAAAAAAAAAAAAAACAAATATACGTGTCGAATTGAGAACCCTTAGTTTACTTAGTTTACTGACAGTTTATCAAGTCTCATTAAAGGATATTCGATGACGCATCCGTCAGTGGTCCGTCGGTGGTCAGAGTTAAGGGTTCCACGCAATGATACCACAAAAACAATCAGAAAACCGCGTCATCATTTTTAGCCTATTAACAGCCCTCTTCAGGTCTCCGTTCTTGTAGGACAGGGGATATCTAGCGTAGTCCGCCACCACGCCGCTCCAATGCTTCACGTGCCTCGGAGTTTAGAATTTTTTCCCGTCGCAGGGCTTAGTATTTGTTGAAAATTTCTTAGAAGAAAGCAAAACTCAAGGATTTACTTATAACCCTCAAGGACAGTTTATCAAGTCCCATTAAAGAATACTCGATGACGTTATCCGTTAGTCGGCCGTCGGTGGTCCAGGGTCAAGGGTTCCCTGTATCGGTGGAGAAAGTACAACGTAGTATTGTCTAATGAGGTGATATTGTGTAGCATTGATCATTTGTGAATACTGGAAATTGTACGAGCAATGAATAACTATGTTCGATATTTAAATTTTATTGTCATAGAGGCACATCGAGGCAATTTGTTATTGCAATAATTCATTTTTGCAAACAGGTGAGGTATCTACACGTACACCAATATAAATTTTGTATTTAAACATTTATTTTCTTTACACGTGTAATATATGTATGTGGTCCCCCATAAGGCACTATATCATACTCTACATAAGTATTAGTGTAATATGTAGAGTAAGCCTGGTTACGTCGTACGGCATACCCCTAAGGAAATGATTATACCGTAATATTGCCGAGGTTCAACTTACGCTATGCTACCGCTTACACCTAGTCTATTATTATTTACGTTAATTGGTCTATTATCATTAGTGTGAAACATGTTAGCCACTCATATAAAATTTTTTTTTCACTTTCTTATATGTTGTGGTAATTGGTCTACTATGCTGATTGGACAAGTGTGACTGAAAATCTAAATGTTACCAGTTTTGTTGCCATCGGAAAAAGTTACGTGTTAGTTCACCAACCAATCTGGGTCCCCGATTGTTCCTGTAGTTATTTTCATTCTAAAGCTTTTCTGGGGATGTACTACCACCACGTTTATTGCGGCCTCCAGGCAACATTGCTGCGTTTAGCTCTTGAAGGGCATGGTTGACGATTTCTTTACAGGCGCTTGAAGCTACGCCTCAGGTCGTACGAAGGCGGTACTTTGTTGGATGTTATCCTTACATATCTTGCGAAGTGTTGCTCTGTTCATAGGCGATAGATTTCCACTTACCAGCAGAAGAACTGCTTGCAAAGTCAATTTTTATTAGGAAAATTCCAAATACATTCAACATTCTATGTAATTGTTGGGTACAGACAGGTAATGATCACGATAATTGGTCGAGCAACTAGTTAGTTTCAGAAAAGCAAAATACGTGATTAATTATTTATTATTTATTTGTACCGTCGACGGAACAAATAAAATATGGCCGCTGGAAACCTTACATGATGGATTCTAACGTGTCTGTTATACAATTTGCTAGACGAGCCGTCTCTAATAGGCTTTCGTCGTTAATAGCAGGCTATTAATAGAATCTATTATTCTCCTACGACGGGCAATAGTGTGGTGGTTAGTTGTCAAAAGCGTTCTGATACATATGTAGTCAATGTTTATATAAACGTTATTATCGTCTTCTCTTCCACCTACTCAGAGCCCTCTAGGAAATTTCTCTCTAAGGCTCTAAACTAAGGTATAAGTCTCACAAAGAGTAGATGTAGAGTCGTTTAATCATTCACTCATCTAGCCCTCGGTCTCGACGCTGATAAAGCACTCAGTAAAAACTCCTTGGTGCAGCAGCTCGGAATCCAAACAAATACACGATCAGAACAAAAATAAAAGAATACTCCCATTCAAGGTGACCCATAGCAGGTTTAGACTCTGGGATTATTACTCAAGAGTTGATTGTGTTAAGAAGCCTTGCATGATTCATTACTTCTACATCGTGCCACAAGTTCAGTGTTTTAAACAAGTCAAATTTTTCAAGTTTATAGGTAGTTAACTGAATAAAATAAATAGGAAAGTTTGTGTAAGATAGTAGGATAATTTGATAAAATAACGGTGCCTCATTGTCATCTCAAAGGCCGGCCGGCTGCGTGCGGCGACGCTCAAGCAACCGCAAACCGCACCGCCTCAAGACCAGAATATCTTGACACCAAGTGGCAGATGATTACACTGGCACTTGACAATATGGTCAAGATTGTGTTTTGTTTATGTTGTTCTGTGTCAGTTACTTAAGGATATTCGGCTTGAAGATTATTTTTTTGTATTTTGTAGCACTAGATACTCTATAATGGCGTTTACTGTTTTAGGTTACAAAAAATTACTAGAAATACGAATTTTGCATTCAGTTGAATTATTAGGTCTGACTCTTCTAGTCGGCAGTATAAAAATTAGCTATTATAATGCCTTCGGCTTTTCACGCGAAAAAGGTGTGATAACTTGTAATGAATAAAAAAACCTGTTTACAAAAAGTTTTAGGTAAAAAATAATTAAAAACTTTCAATAACGGAGCCTCTCTGGCTCTTATTGCGCGCCCTCTCGCACAATAAACGCAATTTTACGCAGCGAATGCTTCAAAGTAAAGAAAAGTTGTTAACAAAGGGGCACTTAGCTTCGCACGGTACAATTTTCACGTGTGCCGGGCTTGTGCCCCCGATTTCTTCCGTATTCGTCTTCTTCCTATGTCACATTAAAATGATATATTGCTCACCGCTTCCTGCGGTGCTGTGAAACGAGCTATATTGGTTAAACGTATTTTTTATTATAATAACTCTTCTTTTGTCCCAGATGACGGCAATATTAGGTACCTATATTTAACGTTCGATATCGAATATCAAAGAATGTAATAAATATTTCTTGCAATAAAATAGAAAACGTCGTCCGTTCATAAGTATCTCGTGACAGTAGACGCTTGCACCTTCGTCCGTGTTTAAAACCCTGACTCTTTTATCTTTAAAGAACAGATTTCCACAAGACTTTGTCGCAGTAGTCGATAGATACCTATTTCCTTTATTATATTGAGAGAAAATCTCTTTCAGTCAAAATTTATCTCCTGTAGCAAGTTTGCTTGGTAACTTTAGTAGTTTGGCCATGTTATCCAGGAGGCTATCCTTTTACACGAATCCATAAAACAGAAAATGTATGGACCGCTATGGAGGATCTGAGTGTCATCGGTTAGGTCTCTTTTTTAATTATTTTTTGTGGGGAAAAAAATGTGAGCAAAAAGTGGGAGGGGTAAATTTTCGGAGACTTAATTTTGTAATTTCATTGCTTTTTGCTTTAACCTAAAAACATCATAAATAAATATTATGGCGTTTATACAAAACATACAAAATATATTTAGTAGGTATGTATACCTATTTCGTAAATTCTACGTAGAATTTTCCTGTGACAAATTGACTCCATGCAATTGTGAGGTTGAGTTTGTAATTTCATTGCTTTTTGCTTACATTTCACCTAAAATAAATAAAAATTTATACAAAACATACAAAATGTATTTAGTAGGTATGTCTATCTTAACTTGTTTCATAATTCTACGTAGAATTATCCTGTGACGAATCGACTCCATCCAATTGTTAAGTTGAGGAGGGTTGTATAACTCATACAACGTTTAGACGCCTTTGTAAACAATTTGTAAGGCGAAGATACGATGTATCATCATATAAATTCACCGTAAAAGCTTCAATAGCCCATAAACAGCACCGTTTCAAATACATAATCGCGTCTAATACGAGTATACCGATAATAATGTTAAACTACTTTAATAAGAACTGATTGATTTATTTGATTATACTATAACTATATCAATAAACAAAGCAGTACAAATTAAAATTATTCTCTTTATTTATATTTTTTTGTGTTCTTTAAATTACCATGTTCTTGTTTTTTTTATAAATATACAATTGCACAGTATACATGCCGATTTGAAAGCCTACTTTAATATGTATTTAAATCTGTGAAACAATCAAAAAGCTATATTCCTAATTTGGGCCGAGATGAACCCAGGGTCTGCAGGTTGTGCAAAAAGCGCTACATAACTGGTGTTAAAAAAATCATCAATTTAAATAGCTCACGTCTAGTCAGTAATCAATATGACAACATACAACGTATAAAGCAGTACATAGAATATGTGAAAACTTGAACATTGAAAATCTTTGCAAAGTTAGCGCCATTTTTCAACCGACGAAAAAAGACGGAGGAGGTTCTCAATTCGACACGTATATATATATTTTTTTTTTTTATGTATGACCACGCATAACTTTTTACAGTGTTGTCCGATTTTGATAATTTCTTTTTATTAGAAAGGGCACATCAATGATGTTCAAATTGTCATCATGTTAGATCTGATTATGATATCCTGGGAAAATTGAAGGAACTCTAAAGCAGTCATCAATATTTGGTACACTTGCAGCGATTCCGGTTTTTGTGTAAGTATCGGTAGCTTTTTGGCTACAAGTGCCATATAATAAACTATGACAGTATAGTACGAGTACGATACGTGGCGATAAATCACTAAAAAGTTAGAAATAAAAATTTTTAACAAAAAATATAAATTTTACTTTTTAGTGCGTTTTGATTTTTTCTATTTTTTGTTAAAAATTTTTATTTAAACTAATCAAATAATTTCCCATCACGTAATATTTATTAGTAGTCAAGCACTAACTTGAAATTAAAACCACCTTCGTTAGTCTCATCTAACGTGGCTAAATGTTAAAATTATGTAAAATTCAGAGCTATCTCAACTTCAGTAGGATTTACTGCCGGATAAGATTTATGTTAATAACAGTACAGCTCGGTAAGTGCGCCAGCGGCCGGCGAATTACGGTAATATCATACAAATTACGACAACACAGTATACACATTACTGCATTCTCTATTCTGACGTGTTTGTATACTAGTTTTTATTACCTCCTTACTGTTGGTTGATTTATTACCAGTCACGGATTGTTAATGATACATGCAGGCTCCTCGCACAGTGGTTCTTCAGTGATTGTATGTGAAATTATATTGCGTGTGTTCCCCTTAAACCTCATAAACTAGTAAAGTGTACGATTCTTGTAGTGTTTCGTCTTCGCAATTAAACGTAAGTCAACATTCTCCTGAGGATGCTCCGTTTTCCGAAAAAATAGCAAAATAAATAAATTAAACATTAATTATGTACCTATAATGAATTTCCTGAAACTAGCGCCTGCTTCTATCGAATAAATAAGACCTATAAATCCCAACCTATCCAATTAGTCTTATAAACTGCACTAGAACAATAGTCCAGCGGCTGATGATCGGATCCCCAACCTCCTCGGTTTTGAGTCTGGTATATTCATGACACTATTGAGGCTTCAGAAACTTAAGAAACCAGATCAGGTTTTGTAAAACTGACCTTTAACTATCATTTTAAAAATTGTAATAGGGACATAAGATTATATGATTACTAGCGGATCCGGCAAACGTTGTTTTGCATTAAAAATTAAAAAAAAAATTTAGATGAAAATTAGATAGTAGCCGATTCTCAGACCTGCTGAATACGTATACAAAATTTGGTAAAAATCGGTAAAGCCGTTTCGGAGGAGTACGGTAACTAACATTGTGACAGGGAAATTTTATATATTAGATTTATTTATTTTTTATTTACTACAAGTTAGTCCTTGCCTGCAATCACACCTGACGGTAACTGATGATGCAATCTAAGATGGAAGTGGGTTAACGTGTTAGGAGTATTAGCAAAACCTCTTCCGGATTATGCATGACATTGTAACGGAACGCCTAATTGCTTGGCGGTACGTCTTTGCCTGTGGTAGGGTAATAATAACCAGCCAAGGCCGAAGCCTCCCATCAACCAGACCTGAACAAGTTAACAAAATCAAAATCGGTCCAGCCAGAAATTGAACCGAGGACCTCCGTCCGTTATAAAAACACCGCGCTATGGAGGTCGTCAAAATAATTTAGTTGCTTTGCTTGTTTTAGTTTTAGAGGCTGTCGAGTTTTACTGTTACGAATTCTTCACGAAAAATTAAAAAGAAATGTGCAAACTCGTCTTTTTATTTGTATACTCAACTGTTGGCGCTTATTTATTTTCATTCGTAGATACTTACTGGTATTCCATCCAGCTCATTTCGGCGGTGTTTATTGTTCTTACCCGCCTGCTCTTTCGCCGCTTTTAACAAAGTTGTACGTAAACATTGTTTGCGACGATGTAATAATAAAATTGTTTATTCGCAGTGTAACAAGCGTGACGGTAAAATGTTTTCGCTATTAAGAACGGTTACAATTTATTCATATTATTTTTTATTAGCTTTTTTATTTAACTACAAATTAGCACTTGATATCAGTCGGGCAACTGCAAAATACCACTGCTTATTTATGAAGCGAGTAGGAGCAACGAAACGATTCTTCTGTGAAAAATGAAAACATTGTTGAAGTGAAACTTCTTTATCGGGGTTGGAAAAAAATTTAATGTAACATTTTTTCGTTACGCGTCACATTTTTCCGTTACGCGCCATCTTTGACTTATGGAAGTGCCGTGATAAATATATATATATATATGTATATATATATATATATATATATATATATATATATATATATAATAATGTTATATTGAAGTGATCAGCAAAATCAAAGGGTTTATTTTTATTCTAATTGCAGTGAATTTCTAACAAAAGTAAGTAATTACGACATCAATGATAGTAATAATTCTATTACAATAAATGAAATTCAATAATAATCTTTGTAGTAATAAGCTAAAATGAAATAATTGTAGAATTTGTATTTATGTCTATGATAATAAAAACCTTTTATTAAACTTTATCTAATTTAACTTTATTTAACCAATTTCTGTAAAGTTGCATATAGTAAATTATTTTTGGAAAAATAACGTCATAAAAAAGTTTCACTTCTTACGAGTATACGCTAGTACACGCACACATTTTTTTTATTTTATTGATCTAATATTTTTTTACTTATTACAAGTTAACCCTTGACCGCAATCATACCTGATGGTAAGTGATTATGCAATCCAAGATGGAACAAGCGGGCTAAATTGTTTTAGGTAGGATGCACACATCCCTTTCGGTTTCTACACAACATCGTACCGGAACGCTAAAGCGCTTGGCGGCACGTATTTATCGGTAGGATGGTAACTAGCCACGGCCGAAGCCTCCCACCAGCCAGACCACGACAAATTAAGAAAATCTCAGTCTGCCCCGTCGGGAATCGAACCCAGGACCTCCGTCTTATAAATCCACTGCCCATACCACTGCGCCACGAAGAATGTTAATTGACAACTAATCCAGTTACGAAACAACGCAGACCAAACTGCGCTACATTGAAAGTTTTTACACCTGTCTTTACAAAGGATTTTAACCGTTGATAAATTTCGATTGTTGATCGTTGATAGATTGATTTGATACGTTGATAAATATTTAATACCCCCAGTTGGTCACGTTAATATTCATAGTTGTGTGCTGATTCAATCAATGATCGCACCATGACCTCACCGCTCGAGTCCAGCAATTTTAATACGCGCAAAGTTTACTTTGAAGCGCATTGAATACATTATAGACCAAGAGCCTGGGTTTACCAAACCTTCGTTATTTTATAAAAGCTGCAAGTTTGTCAGCTTATGCACCTCATAGTTAAGTACGGTAGAAAACTATGGAGATTGCACCGTGGGGACTTTAGCCGGTTTTAAGGGTCTCAACCATTCAAGTAGAAATCGTTATTCTTTTATATTTTCCAGCATAATATGAAAAATCATATTTGTATTCGACAGTCACTTCATGGCTAAGTACAGTGTTTATGTTACCATGAGTTAGTTAACAAGAGTTACCACGAAGTTCAGCAGACGCTGGCGTTTTCTTGGCTGGTGGGCGGCTTCGGCCGTAGCTTGTTGAGGCATCATCACTTAACATGAGGCGTGATTGCAGTTGATGGCTAACCTGTAATAAATATAAAAAAGAGTGGAGAAATTTCGGGTAAGATTCCGTAAAAAATATCTACGTTAATTGCCCTTAAAACCTACTAACTTCTAATGCGCCCGCTTTAAACTTTAAAGTTTCGTATCGTAGGTTACCTATGGTAAGAGCATTTTGAGCTGATAAGCTTTTAACTTTTATAAAATAACAAAGGTCTGGCGACTCGGACTCTTAGTCTATAATGTCGCAATTTTAAATATCTTCTCCTCGACATCCAGTATCTATGTCCTAGATATGTCTACCTGAGGCGTTGAACTCGTTTTATAGCGGTATGAGTATTAAAGGGTCCATCTTTCAAGTAAACTTACATAATCCATAATGCCCGCAATGAAACCTAGCAAATTACTATGAAATATGTATTTGCTGCGTTCAATAATCCTAAAATGACTTTTTGGCCTGACTAAAACTGCAATAAGCTCGATCAACTTATGCCCGAATACGAATACTAGTGAAAACGTTACTCAAATCCACCACTCACTTGAACCCCTTTTGAATTTGATGGTTGAATTACGATTGAGTATACGTTGATACGTGAGTTGAGAAGATGCACAATATTATAAGAGATTCTAAATATTTGAGGGTTTTCGTTAAGTTGAAAAGCAGAAGCGAAAATTAATATGGTTAATGTTCATTCAAACATTATTTTTCGTTCTCCCAGCAGCTGTGTCATACCAACTGACATGTTTGCTCATGTCAATTCCCTCAGCCCTCGCATTTTCTGAAATTCGCAAAATGTATGTGCATTGTGCAAAAGTGTGGTATGCTGTAACAAATTTAACAACCGACTTCTAAAAACGAGGTTCTGTATTTGACCAAATATATGTACGTAAGTTTGTGTCCGTTATTTTCTCTATTATTTATCTCTATTATCTATTACTAAAGCCTAACTCGATTGAGAATGCTTGTCAACAAACAAATTAAAAATGAAGGTAGAAATTACTAGTCATTTTACAGATAATTTTTTAAATTAACTTCTTAATGACGAATCCATGACAATAAATTAGATTAGTAAGCTTAAAACTAATTAATATATGTATATCAATATCTTTTAAATAAAAATTTTAAAAATAACAAAATTTTAAATTTATTACGCATAAAATGAGTTGCATTTTCTACCTTCATTTTAAATTTGTTTGTTGACAAGCATTCTCAATCGAGTTTGGCTTTAGTATAGAAGTGTTGCTTCGATTTTTGCTGAGATTTCAAAATGTAAATGCATATTATCAGATTCAATGATATATGTTATATTTGTGTTATTAAGGAATATGTACCTACTTATCTAATATATAAAATTTCCCTGTCACAATGTTAGTTACCGTACTCATCCAAAACGGCTTTACCGATTTTTACCAAATTTCGTATGCATATTCAGCAGGTCTGAGAATCGGCTCCTATCAAATTTTCATCTAATTTTTTTTTTTAATTTTTAGTGCAAAACAACGTTTGCCGGGTCAGCTAGTATAACTCTAAAAAGTTAATAGGTACACTGTAAAAAATTCATAGAACACGGACAAATGCACAATGCATTGTTATTATCCATTTAATTTTGAAAATCCCCCGACACTCGTGAATTTTAGTAGAATAATTTCATCAACTCAAAACCATTTGATAACGATGCATTGGCTTAATCGACCTTTATCGTAATTATCCATTTTGTCCATTCATTTAGAAGTACGATGCCTCAGATAAACATATGAAATGTATCACACGTAATGTATTTTATATATCGCGGGCCGCGGGAAAATAATATAGCCTTTTAAATAAAATTTCACATTAACAATAGCCATATTTTATTTTCGACATGGAATCGACTTATTTTCAGGCGCACAATCTTTTGTGTGATTTAAAGTGGTAATAACTCGAAAAGAACGAAAATAGGTTTTTATGAGAGCATTTAACAACTCAAGCGTGAAGATATAAATGCTGCGAGTAAAAATCGTAAATCTAGGCAGCCGTACTATAGTTTTCGCTTCACGTAAACCATTGTAATGGCTATAATTGTATTTTGTAACATCAATGGTAGCAATCAAATTTTAATATTGCAAAACTCATCGTCATTAATAGTTGAAGATATTATGTTTTGAGTTGCTTGTAGTCTAAAATAATAAAAATTTTTAACAAAAAATAGAACCGACTCAAAACGCACTAAAAAGTAAAAAATAACTGTGTCATTTAGTTGCTTTAATTTACTTACTTATTTAGTGATTTATCGCCACGTAACGTACTCGTACTATACTGTCATAGGCACTTGTAGCCAAAAAGCTGATACTTACACAAAAACTGAAATCTTTGCAAGTGTACCTATAAAATTTGAAGAGTTCCTTAAATTTTCCCAGGATATCATTATCAGATCCTAACATGATGACAATGGGACCATCTTGGAAGTGTGCGCTTTCTAATAAAAAAAGAATTATCAAAATCGGACAACTCTGTAAAAAGTTATAATAATATTAATACAAAAATATATACCTACTAGAGGACGACCGCCGTTTTACCCGCGAAGTTTCTGGGTAAATTGTGGCCTATGTGGTAATCCAGGGTGAAAACTAATTACATACCAAATTTCATTAAAATCGCTTCACCTGTTTAGTCGTGAAGAAGTAACAAACATACCTACACACACACTCACAAGATGAGGATCTATATTCGTATGTTTATCTTTACGTTTAGTACTGCTTAAACCAAACTTAATAGTCGCATATAACTTATTTCCAAGAGGATGTTTAAAGATGAGCACTGTAGCTTATGCCTTATTAAAATTTT
Organism: Mycalesis mineus; assembly: GCA_034621355.1. NCBI lineage: Eukaryota > Metazoa > Arthropoda > Insecta > Lepidoptera > Nymphalidae > Mycalesis > Mycalesis mineus. The sequence goes on from CM067885.1 coordinate 12,038,330, forward strand.
AGTAAATCATTCTACATAGCTTTTGTGGACCTACTTGCAAATAGAATAATATGAAGTAAATCGTTGTGCTAAAGCATTTTGCCACCATTATCTTGTACGAATTGTCCGTACGAGACTAATAGACGTTCTTCCGTGACTGAGCTCAGCAGAGTTATGTCATGCCGGGGGCTGTTAACTCCTTTATTGATACGTGGCACGGCAGACTGACATAGAATCCTCTGTAAATACGGGTACACAATATACTTATTTATTTACTACAAAGCCAAATGTACCATACAGTATAAAATTTGACTTAACGAAACATGGATCGAAAATAATTAAATTAAATCTTAAGTTACGAATGAAAACAAACTTAAAACCACAGATTTAACATCCACTGCACGACTTATTATCAATCTATGCTTACAACATAAAATTAATAAATAAAAATAATGAAAGTAATAAATATTATCTGTTTTGAAATTGCAATCTTATTTGTTAAAACTTGTAGTTGTCCATTGTTGTGTTATATTTAGACGTTCATGACATTAATAATAAGTTAAATTGTAAAAATCGGCTTCAGTGTCGCAGTGCGTACCGCTAAGCGATTTAGCGTTCCGGTACGATGTCGTGTAGAAACGTGTATAATATTTTACATGTAACAAATTAGCCCGCATCCATCTTAGATTATATCATCACTTTCCATCAGGTGTGATAGCAGTCCAGAGCTAACTTGTATTGACAAAATGTGTGTGTTATGTTCCTTTACAAAAACAGTTTAATTTGTCTTGTTTTTCGAACTGAAAAGTTTAGTAAGTTGGATCCCTCCGGCAATTTCAACCAAGGATCTGTCCCAATTAGGTGAACTACAAGACTTTTCCAGGAAGATTGCAATAATACAGGGAACGAGGGATTGTAAAACTTGGTCCCGGGTCCATAATGCTATGTAAAGCTACGAGCAGGTATTATCCTACCTTAACGAAGCTTCCAATGAAGAAAACTTTTTATGGTAAACGAAATTGAAGAGGTTTTATAGAGAGTTAAACTTTTCCCTTTTGATTTAGTTACTTAAGTACATGTATTTTTTTGTTTCGGTGATACGTAAACATATGTTAAGCTATATCCTAAGTTTCAAATACGGACTTTTTATTGTAAACCAATTTGAGAGGCTTTAGACAGAGTTAAACTTTTCTCTAGAAGTTACTCGTAGAGTCCGAAGTTTATTTTTTCAGCACTAAATTGTTTCGCTAACAGAGGAGATTAGTTATTATTATAAGCCTCTTTTATCGGCACATTACAGGGCCTGGGTTCCCTTCTTATAAGAGAGTGCTTATAGGTGGCATATAATATACTATGACAGTATAGTACGAGTACGATACGTGGCGATAAATCACTAAAAAGTAAGAAATAAATTTTTTTAAATAAAAATAGAACCGACTCAGTATACGTTCCTTAAAAAGTAAAAAATAAACTGTGTCATTTAGGTGCTTTAAATTACAAGCATATTTGGAGTCGGTGCCAGCCAAGGTTTCTACTTTAAGGACGTTACCTAGAACCCACAGAATGCTTTACTACGTAAAATAAAGGTTCCTTAAACTTGCTTGGCACCGACTTCATACATATGCTTAAGTAATTTAAAGCAACTAAATGACACAGTTATTTTTTACTTTTTAGTGCGTTTTGAGTCGGTTTTATTTTTATTTAAAATTTTTTATTTAATTTCTTAAAAGAAAATATAGCTTAGTATTTGTTTCCTTGCAAATATTGAGACTAAGAGTAAAAAGTACGAATATAATTTTATACATATAATTACATTTATTATTCATTCCATTAGCTCCTTTCTGTACCTGACATGGCGGCACAAGCCTGTTAAATACACCTGTTCAATTTTCCCTCTACGGTTTTAATACTGTTATGGAAATTATTTCGTAATATCTGAACGTGTCAAATCATGGTAAAGCGAATCTTACAGGCGTTGTTATTACAAACATTTATTGACGAAGTCAGTTAAAATTATTATACTGTCATAAGTGGTTCACCGAGAAAAATCATTGATTTCGAACCAACGTTTGTGTATTGATAATAATCATCATCATTACGACCTGTTTTAGTAGCCCGCTATAGTAGTAGGCCTCTCTCTTTATGGGAGCAGATCTTAAATCGTTATGAGATTTTAATGTTTTATATAATTATACGATTGCACGGATAGAGCGTTCGTAGAAAATAAATGCAAAATGTTGATTTTCATTTATGTTTTGTAATTTATTTTCATCGCTTGGACAATTACGATGTGAAAATCTTTGTGAATTGCATCCACTTTTATTTCGAAAGCAACAATGCTTTATAAGATTCTTCCTATTTATAAAATCAGGTCATTGTAACGAAAGCTTTGATAAATCAAGCTTATGAAAGAAAACACGAAGAAAAGCTTGCCTTGAGAATCGTAGAATGATGTTAAATAATGAATCGTAAACTCATTTTCATACCGTTTGAAAATAATCCTTTCTTTAAACAATAAAGCTTTTAACTATAATGATTGATTATACAGAATTGTTCTTCATATTTGTGTGCCCTATGTTACTTGGAATCATCATTCAATCCTTCTCCTACAAAAAAAATATAGCCTGCCAACCCGCATTGAAAGATGGAAGCCCCTGTAATGGGTCGTTAATAACCTGTTAAGTAAAATATTTTTGCTCCAAATGAAAATATATTTTTCAAGTATTAGATACAATGAATAATGATCGAATTTCAAAATAGTTGTGCGGCCCCCATTTATAAATTAGTATGTATTTTATCGTTAAATGCGTGTTGAAACTTCTGTTCACGATAGCACCGAGTAGGTAATAAAAGGAAAAAAACTTTTTAATCATTATGATCGTCGATCATCATTAGGGACACGGCACAACTGAAGTTTGATTTATGCTAAGTATCAAACTTTCTTCTATAATACATTTTTAATGTTCATTGTTGTTATGAATCAGTTTTTTTTTAATTTAATTTTGTAAATGTAGGAAAATACTGAAGATTGTTAAGCTTAAGCGATGTTAAATCAGCTCTTTATGTGGGATGTCTTTTGGTGTTCGAATATAATATGCTTTTCAGACTCGTCTATGCCTCGGAGAGCATATCCGTGTCTTCCATTTAATATATGTATGAATAAAAACAGCTGGCCTTTTCGCTATCTTTAAAGTAGCTAACTAGATTTTGTTGGAAATTCTTTAGTCACATGATGTCGTGTTCACTAAGTCGTAGTGATGGCTTCGTTTTCTTTAAGCCAGTTAGGCTTTACAGAATACGAAACCTGAGGTTGTCGTTGATTTTTCGTTAGCTATATTAGGTGGCTAAGTTATAAAACAGGTCTACTACAGGTCTTACTTGAACATTATGAAAAAGTAAGCGAATAATTTGTTTATTTTATTTTTCGTAAAAAAACTTCTCAGCGTCAATGTCAATTAGAGGCAATTCCTGAAATATTGATTCCATGATGTTCAATTGCGTTCAACTCTTCGTTTCAAAAAAAGAATTCAAAGAGGACGGTTCTAATAGAAGAAAATTAATGATGCTAATGATTCTATACGCTGTGTGTTAGTTGTCTATTCTATACGATGTATGTGGTAAAACATATATACTGAAGCACTTGTGCAAGAGTATATTTGATACTTCGAAATTCACTTTGAGAGTTGTTTAGAGTGTCATCTGTATTCACAAAGCAATTGGTTGTAGGTGTCTACTTTACGTGCTCCGCGCGTGTTTCAGCCGTATGTGAATTCGACGTCGAATTGCTATGCTTTATTATGAACTACATACTCGTAGCACTCTGCTAAACTATGTAAAATCACGATGTCTTATATTTATTATTCTTATATGTCTTATATATATTATCTGCTACTCTACAGATTACTCAAACAGAACTACTTAATGGATTTACATGCGATTTTCACAGGTAGATAGAGAAAAGTCTGAAGCTTTATCAAACTACTAGCAGTCGCCCGCGACTTCGTCCGCGTGAAAACCTCTTAGGTACCCTTCTAATTTTAAAGACAGACTTTCATATAAAGTGTGCTCATTCGCGCCAACCAATATCCTTCGTCCTGTCCCGTGTACTACAAGATCTACATTTTTGTTAAACTGTACGATGTTATAATACATTCGACCAAATTTGATTACCATAAAAACTGTTCTAGTGAGTTAATATTAAAAGATAGACATATATTGTCGTGGACATTTTTTTTTAGATCATTTCAAGAGGAATAATTCTTTCATACGTATATTTTTGGTATCTTGAACCGTTTTCGCAGCGCACGCAACGGAAGCCCTCAAGGATGAATAATTTTCCCCGTTTTTTTCACATTTTCCATTATTTCTTCGCTCCTAATAGTTGCAGCGTGATGTTATATAGCATAAAACCCTCCTCGATAAATGGTCTATTCAACACAAAAAAAATTTTCAATACGGATCAGTAGTTCCTGAGATTAGCGTGTTCAAACAAACAAACAAACTAACTCTTCAGCTTTATAATATTAGTATAGATGAAATTATATGGTTTGCTTACCATACTTTTCTAACATTATTTTATTGGAAAGAACACCAAGGAACTTGTAATGTAATAAGTGTTGCATTTATTGCATTAACATGTAACAGGATTTGTGAGTGAGCTTTGCCAAAATTAGTTCATTCATCTTGCAGATGTTTCATTAACACGAGAGCAGGTACAAATCGTATTTTACGCAAAATAAATACGAGAAAGCATAAAAATTTGATTATTTTCTTACAGTTCCGACCTGTTTGTTTCTTTCAAACGTGTACGTCGTAAAGTGTGGTAATGCGTAAAATACGAACCTCGCCTGGATTTCTATTTGAATATCAGATAATGCAGAATTACTGAACACGAAAAATAGAAAGAAAAAGGATATTTTTCCATGCGAATCTTTTTTAGTAAATTTACTTATCGGGAAGGAATAATAAACTTACTAACTTAACCTTTAAGAACTTTCAGTAAGTTTGTGTCAGAGTCAACATCGAAAATAACAAGAGCTTTCGATTTTTAGAAACTTGTCTAAATCTTGCGTTTAATTTTCATTCTATAAGAACTTCTAAACAAATGATTTAACTGTCAATTATAGTGTTGTAGATTGATTTTTATTGGTTACTTCCTTGCTTTGAATCTGCCAACGTCAAACAAATGTAAAGCTTTATGTGCCTGCAACTAATGGCACCGACAACTACCTATAAGTTTTAGCAATATCTACTGCTTTGCAGATGTTATGAACATAGCACTAGGATCTCATGTGTTCGGGGAAGTACTGAACGAGCTTTATCACAAAATCTTCTCAACAAAATCTTCATCGAATTCATTCGTGAATGAAATAAAATGATTCTAGAATTTTAAATTTGATGGATTATTAAACTTATTATATTATTTGTCCGTAGGTCCGTAGTAGAGGCGACAGACGTGCAGTTGAACATGCGCGTCGGTATCCACACGGGGCGGGTGCTCTGCGGCGTGCTTGGTTTGCGCAAGTGGCAGTACGACGTGTGGTCCAACGACGTCACGCTAGCCAACAACATGGAGGCTGGTGGCGAACCGGGGTGAGATAATACAATCACATGAGTTAAAGTAAGACCTTATCTTTCTCGTAAGAGAGGGGTAAGTCTGAAGCTTGGTGAGAGAAGAGCGAAACACATCGATGTTTTCTATATTCTATAATTTCATTCGCGTCAAGAATGCAGTGAGTTATCATTGTTCGTCGCCCTAGCACTAATTTTGTAAAGATTTGATTGGTTAGGGGCAAGGTTTGGCTGGGGCTCACAGCATTCTTAATGCGAACGAAATATAATACGTCTATTTGTCCGCCTTTGAGTGATAATGTTAAGGTCAAAAGAAATACAATCAAACAATATATTGCTGATTATGACTGGCAACGATGTATCTGGGCTGTTTTTAAGAATTTCTTGGAAGAAAAAAATAACACTATGTTGTTCTTTTGACATTTAAATATTCGCTTTTTACAAACTAAGTTTTTAACACATACATTATAATTTTGTGCTACCAATTTCCAATGAAATCGGTTGCTAGTTGTAATAGGTTTTGGCTGATAGCCAAATAACATCTAGTCAATGAAATCTTGGTACCTAACATTTTTCCTAAAATATTTTCTTTGTGCGATTTTTGCTCGGTTCACTTTACCATAGGACTTTGGACATGCATGGATTTTTATTCACTGGATCTACATTCGTGCTTCGTAAAAATCCCAAGCAGTGCACAAAGCGCTTTTCGTAGTCATTCCTCTGACTATGGTTTGTTTTTCTGAAGTTTGGTTGTTGGTTGTCCTTTCTATCCCTATAAAAAGAAGTAAAAGTTAATCTAAAATTCGACAACATTAAATATTTTAGAAAATCAGAATAGTGTACCTATATACCTCACCCAACTAGGGCGAATCTAATGACATCTAGACTGAAGAGCGTGCCAAAGCGAATTGGTATAGACATTACACATTAGCCATACGAGTACACTTTAAAATCATACTCATCACATCTCTCCTTTGGCAGACGGGTTAGAGCAACGTTCAATGCTTCATAGCTTACTGTGCCCCGGCGTATCACCCGCGTAGATTCCGTTCCGTAAGGATATTGGGAAATCCGTTCTTAGTCAGCGTCTACATCGTGAAATGAGTAACTATGATAAATTTCAAGTCAATCAAGTTTCACAGTTCTCGTGATGAGTCAGTGGTGTTTCGTTTATCAGCATCATCATCAATATCATTATTAGCCGATGTATATCCACTGCTGGACAAGAGCCTTTTTAGGAACTTGCAAACACAAAGATTTCGCTTGTGGCCAGCGGCTCCCTGCGACGCTTCTGATGTCATCAGTCCACCTAGTGGAGGAATTGAACAACACTGCGAATTTAGAATTATGTTTTGTTTTTTTATAAAATCTTATTTAAAAGATATTGAATATATTAATTAGTTTTAGATTAACAAGTTAACTTTCCAGTGCGAAGTCGAATAAGTCTATTCTTGAGCCCTCAACGGCCATAAGCTCTTCGAAGTAGGTGTGGCTCCGCCTATTGCGACTTCAGTTCTACGTCACGTTGAGCTAATTCTGTTACTTTGGTTCCTTTGCGGATCTTCCTCATTTCGCTTATAATATGTAAATAAACTTCAGTAAAGTTACCTAATTATTAAGGCAACTAGAACTTTCCCTTTCTTTAGTAATTTGTTTTTTTTCAGGCGAGTACACATAACGCAAGCAACCCTGGAATGCCTTGGCGGAGCTTACGAAGTGGAGCCAGGTCACGGCGCCACCAGAAACGCCTACCTGCGAGACCACTCTATCCAGACGTATTTTATCATCCCTCCACCTAGACGGCGAAAAGTTAGTTATGAGTTTATTCATTCTTTAGATTTTTCATTTGCATAAACATGGTTATTTGTTAAGTTACTTGCTGTTTTTAGTGTAATTATGAAACGATTTTGACGACGGCTATTACGGCTAACATGTGTATAAAACGTATTTTTTCCATTAGTCACGCTATAAATGGTTTGACCTATTTAAATGATGTGTTGTTTTATTCGCTCTGAAAATTTTAAAACTGGCAATTTTGTATCCGATTTTTCACTTCGATTATATTTTTAATTGGTATACGTTTGAAATGATACGATTTAACCGGATCAGGTGTTTTATGACATCAAAGGAATCGTTTCAATGATTGAGGCGTGAAGTATTAACATATGTACACACAACAAACACACACATACAAACTCTCGTTTTTATATTAGTGTGATGCTTATTACAGATGTGCCTGTCAGCAGGACTGGGATCAGGGTCACGTCGTAAGCTCTCTTTCAAAAATGTATCCAACGTCGTGGTGCAACTGTTGCATTCAATAAAGTTCAACGTCGATGTGCCATTTTCCAACATGGCGGCGTCCCCGCAGGAACTAAAGGCAAACGCTGCGAGAAAGGTAACTTAATTTTTACAAACTTAATTACACATTCATAGAGCTACAGAAATATATTATTTTTATATTATGTATAATATTTTAAACATAAAAACCGTAAAGTTTTCTTTGCACTTCACGTTATATAAACCGTCTCGCACTTTACTGGACTCGCTAAACAATACGAGGTCGATGTCCATTTTATTCTTTTTCTCCAGATGTTTTCAATCGAGTGATAACAAATCTTTTTTTCGGTGATACGCACTTGTTTACTATACTTTAAAGGTAAGTCTCTTTCTTGTACTCAATTTATATTGTGATGTTGTGTATGTTTATACTATTGTATACTGTACTCTCTTGAATAGTTTATGTATTTAATATATTTTTATGAAATCTTTAATATTTCTATAAAATTAAATGTATTTAATATTATATTTAATAAAAGACAGTATTATCATATTATGAAGCTAATCTTAATTTACCACTCCATACAAAAGTGGTCGTTTAATTTCTCTCTTGTTTGTGAAAATAAGTAACTCTGTGGAAGCATCGTGCTTCGTATTTAGTCACATTTGATTCAAAAGCATGACGCCTACTGTTACGCAGAACGTGTCGCGAAATGTATTATACTTGGACAACACAAGAATACTCGCTTTAGATCGGCCTTCCTCTAATACATCGCGTCGGTCGCGTTTACGTTGCGTTTATCGCAATGTTCGAAGTCCTTTGATGTAGTGCGATTAGAACTTACGCATCGTTTTTGAAAAATTAATATTAGATCTATTTCTTCAAATCTTTTTATAATCTTTTTTTTTACTCAAGAGTTACGATTATGTAAAATGAGCTTTTTTTTAATTCATACCTATTCGAATTTTAATTTGTAACTTGCGATGAAGGAGGAAGGTCGGTCTAACACTTCAACCTATTCAGAACAAAGGTGAAGTGTCATGCTGCTATAGGTGTGAGTACCCGCGTACATTTGGTACAGAGCGTAAGCAAGCTCAAGGCATAGCTTTAATGCTCGTGGAAGCCTTCGTCCCAATAAACCTACAGCTATACACAGTCATTAAAAGTCGTAAGTAAGCAGCGGCGTGTGGGACGCATTGGCAGGTGATGGACCTGAAGCGCGCGCTGCACGCGGAGCCGGGGTCCGCGGAGGCGCTGCGGCTGGCGGCGCTGCGCGGCGAGCACGTGAGCGGGCCCGCCCCCGCCCCCGCCGCACCGGCCCCCTCCACCGCCCCGCACCACCACACCTTCGACGCGGTCATGCAGCACCACGCCCTGCGCACACACGCTACGGTCCACCGACATACCGCTGTTCTTTGTGCAATGCGAGCATTCCTTAACCGAGCACTGTCTGTCGCTGGCTATACATACAACATACAATTATGACGTTGCAGACAGCCGCAAAGTTATAATAAACTTGAGAGTTAGTGGCGTTTGAGGAGGACGAGATAAATGTATCGATTTATATTTTTTATTGAAAGTTATCACAGTAGTATAGCCAGGTTCAGACTACCCAATACGGCAGGTTGGATTGTTATCTAAATTGAAAGTATTAGAAACTTAAAATTTTCAACGACAAAATTTATTTTCCGGGGGTTCCGTATTCCAAAAAGTCCATAGTTTATACCTATTACGCTTCTGTCTGTATCCGAGAGTCAGCTAGCTTTATTAGAATGTACTAGTTTTGCAACTTGCATTGAAGCTGAAAAATTAAGTTCTCTTAAATGCCTAAAGTCCTGTTATATTAGTACCTACTATAATAAGTTTTATTACATTTTAAAGCTATTATTTATCAGAGATATTGCTACAAACAAACGCTCGGAAAAACTGTTTGCCCTTTTCATGTAGTTGCTTATGCTTCTCTCTACGAAATTCTACAACAATAGTAGAGAGATTAATTGAAACATCAGCTTCCATTGTAGTCTACAAATACTTTTATTTATTGTTACGATTACGGAACCCTAAATCAAGTGTATTTAGACTTTTCTTTATCAACAACCATGCCGATTGGGACCTTATTTGAAGTGTGAAGTGAAAACAAGCACAATTGAATTCAGCTTTACAAGAATAGTGGAATAGATAACACGTAAACACATTCAACTTTTGGAAAAACATGAGCGAAAATGTGTATGCGTTGGGTGCGATAAGGCGGGATTTACAACATGGTTGAGGGTCTATCATGAACCATACCGCTTCGAATCCCATCTTCAGCAAAATCTGCTTCGAACTTTGCATTGGTTTTATGCGACTCAGGTGCCCAACGATTTATAACCACGCTTAATGTTTTCTAGTAGTTAGTAATATTTCAAGTGTGATTTTTCAAACTAAATCTGCTGCTTTCCTGAATTTTCAAACTAGGTATGCTCCAAAGCTTTCTTACAGCACCCGAAATATTTTGCGAGGATTTTTCGCTTCGCACTAATTTATTATTTGACGACTAGATGAAGTAAGCCCTTTACGAGCCTTCACTTGCGTGACTGAACATTGTATCAATAGCCCAAAGTTCGTGCACAATGTTATAATACGTCCTTATCTGTGTCATTATATCATTATCATTCAAATTGCTATTGGATTATACAGGTTATGTTGATAGGTTTTATATATTTTTCTCTTTCTCGATATTTAACAAAAAATGTTTTAAAAATAATGGATATTTGTCCCAAATATTGGTGCAGTAAATTTTTGTTTATAATTTATGTTCAGCTTATAAAATATATACGGATTTATTTTTGAAATATTTAAGGCGCCAGTCCCAATAATTAACATGGAACGTCTGCTCGTTGTTTTTCAGATGTTCCCTTCTTGGACATTAGTTCTACCACAAATACCCGCTGAAACAGTAAGCGCTGAAAGTGTTGTTCTTGTGTATTATTGTTTTCCACCACTCACCAGGTGACACTAAATATCCCATAAAACGATTTAGGAACTTATTTGTGTACACGTGGGTCGCACGGAGCACCTGGCGATACTCCTCGATAGCACCTTTGTTTTATAACTTACTCGTATTAACGGTCAGGCGAATCGAAGACGCAAACAGCAACGCAAAACAGCACTCGAAACCTACACCACCCCGTCTAACTGGGGACTTTCTTTTCCTTCAAAATTGTGATACTATATTTGATATTGTTTTTATTAAATTTTGTTTGAGAATAAAGTCGAACGCACCGAAATGTGTTTCACTCGCTATCCCGACTATAGCTACCTAAGCATGGCATGGCATGACCGACACTAACCTAACGTGCATGGAATTCGTTCTAACAACTTAGCCTTAATCTTATGTCTTAATTTTATTACCATACGAAACTGTTATCTGTTTTACGAAGAGCAATAAACTTAATTGCCACGAGATAAATTGCGAGAACCTTCGAAACTTCAGTTAAATGTGTCCGTTAAGTAATTTCTTCTTCAAGTCTTAAAACAATCACTTCTTTCTCGTCAATGTGTAAATGGATGTACTATATTATTCTGCTATCTTAATAATGTGATGCTGCTTCGGATTCCGGATCTTTTATTTCTAAGGTCAGTTCGAACTATAAGTGGAGCATGGAGTCAGCATGCCGTGGATCCTGATCTCCTAAATGTTACCGGTCCTTCACTGTCTCTCGATGTTTAACGCAATAACCTTATACCGCCCCGAAACTCCTCGACGGCAAAGTAAAAGTAAAGATTTACAAGTTACTGAACTGCATTATTATGATTGTACAGAATAAAGTGACGGAGAAATCCAAGCGGCTGGTGAAAAAGCGTCACTCGTCTGTGTACCACCAGCCCTCGAACCGCGTCAACAAGTTCCTGGCGCAAGCCATCGACGCGCGCTCCGTTCACCGGGAGAAAGCTACCCACGTGCATCTCCTCACGCTCTGCTTCAAAGATGCTGACAAGGAAGCACAGGTGAATATGATTCTCTATTATTAATATTTAAATACCTTAAAAAACTTCTAGATTTTATTTTAGGTACACTCGCGACAAATAAGTTGACGCAAAATGGCGCTGTTTGCCCTTGAATAATTATTATAAACAAAAGCGTTAGGTACAATAATTTTTTGCAGCTGTCGGAAAAATAAAAGAATCTTAAAGCCTCTAATTTTATGAACAATCGTCCTGGCGTGGGTCGTCAGGGACCCACTTACACCCGAAAATGTGTTAGTGTGTCCGCATAGACTTTGTGTTAGTAGTATAAGTAGTAGTAGTAGTAGTAGTATTAGTATACTACTACTACTAAAACAAAGTCTATGTGCTTGCTATTTCTTTAGTATTTTATATCCACAATCACATAGGAGAGAATGGGGAGTTTTCCATACAAATTCTCAATTCGTTCACATTATTAAGACAGTTATTATTTTTTTTATATGTATATATTATTACTTATAAAATTATAAAAAAAACACTATTAAAAATTTATAAAAAAAATCCATTCCGCCTGCTGCGGGGCCCGGGGGCCCAAGCAACCGGTGGTCAGGGCTCCAGAGTGAGGAACCTCCTCACAATGCGCGCCGTTTCAAGAATTACTGCCTTCTGTATCCGACCCTTGATCCAACAATTAAGCGAAACAACAACAGCAACATTTATTATTGCATTACATTATTACCAGAATAAGATTATACTCAGGACAGAATTTAATTTCAATTTCCATTCAAAGAACTGATTGAGTGAGTCGTCAATAACTGTATTTGCTTTTATACGGACGGAAGGTATTGAAAAAAATGTTGCTCTTTTTACATCGCGTATCCCTCGCGTCTGATGTCGGAGCGTTGAAACTTAATCAATTAAGCTTTTAGGAGTTTTGAATCGAGCCAATTGGGTTTTATTGCGTCCTCGAAACAGCGACGAACTTGTAACCGAATGAATAAGGTGGATGATATACGCATATCGTATATTAGATATACGCGGCAAGTTTGTTCATCGTCAATAATTTCGTTAGCTTAGATCATAGGATTTGGTACTATTAAACAAATTACTCGCATGGTCCAATATAGTTTTGATAGATTCATAATAATTTACGTTTAAAGCCAAATTCAAATAGTCGTGTCCAAAATCATCTTCGTGTCCTTTGATCTCTATTAAAATTTTAGTATAACAACGAATTGATTTATACCTATTAAATAATATTAATATTTAATTAATCTTAATAATTATAGTTACAAATCGCAGCAAAATGCTGAGTGGTGACCTCTTTGAGATCACGTCCTCCTACAACCTGTATAGCGAATTTAACGTTCAACATTCAATGAAAACATCACGTAATATGTTATTTTCATATTACGTGATGTTTTTCCCCAAATAAATGTTTTTAAACGACTTACGTATATATATATATTTTTTTTTTATGATCCTGGAGAAAACGAGGAGAACTTTCAAAAATTGTAGGGACAACAAGTACGTTTGTTAATTTTTCCGGTAATTATTTAAAATCACCACAATTTGATGAAGGTCTGGAGTCGATCTGATGATGGAGCCGATCTATATATAAGAGAACTCCGTAACGTTTTAAATACAATACCTACCTACAATAATCAAAAATAGCTCTGCATAGATAAACGTGACATCCCAAACAATGAGATTTTATAATTAATAATTAATTAATCTTAATAATTATAGTTATAATATAGCACTATAATCTCTTTAGTTTACGTTTCAGCAAAATGCATGATGACCTCTTTGAGATCACATCCTCCTACAACCTGTATAGCGAACTATGTTATTTTCATATTACGTGATGTTTTTCCCCACATAAATGTTTTTTCTTTCTAGTTGGCATTGTAATGCGGGAACAGTAAAATAAACGTTTCTTTTGTCTTTTTGTACTCTTAAAGACGTATGTAAATACTTATTCGTTTATATTTCGATTTCAGTATAGAGCGTCCACGGACGGCGGATGGGCGGGATCTCTGAGCGCGGCGCTGGGCGCGCTGGTGGCGGCGGGTACGCTACAAGCCGCCATACTGCCTCGCACCACCATTCTACTCTTGCTATTCGTGACGGCGTTCGCGTGGTCCGCGGCTGTGCTGGCTCTCACCCTGGCTGCTAGACTCAGGCTTATTCCTTGCGATGTGTCCCGACCTTTCGCATTGAGGAATGCTATTACGACTTTTACTATAGTGCTGGGCTACGCTGTGGGACAGGTTAATGTTGTAAGTGAATTGTAATATAAGTTTTAGTTAACTTATAACGTATTTAATTGATCGTATTATTTATAATAATTTTAGTGTGTTTGGCATTGTTTTGCTTTTCATTAACTTTATAATGAGATCCACTAAATACCGCACAGTTGTGTAATACCTTGTTTCCACTTGTCGGTTGTCGAGCTCGGATTTTAATTGGATGTTCTAGTTGTAGAGCAGTTTATATGAATTCTTGTCAGCGACAACACAAAATCGGTTTCCGATAAAAATATCTCCAATAACGATTAAAGACAATAGGAAAAATGCGGTCAAGAGGACATTATTATTATCATAATAGGAGAAGTTTCCCCAATTGCAGATAACGTGCCACGAGGTGAACGTATGCGCTAATCTCACCGACAACATCACAATGGATATCATACGATCCACATCAGGAGAGCTGGCCTCTAACCTGTGGAGTAGCACCGACCACCTGGCCTGCCCCATCCCGTTGTACATCACCCTGGGATGCTGTCTCAGCATGCTGGCAGTGGCCGTGTTCCTGAGATTACCCATACTGGTGAAGGGAGTTCTGCTTGCTGTGATGACGACCGGATATGTGGCCGTTATATTGTTGTACCATAAACATCTGTTCGACTGCTACGATCTTATGACGGAGTAAGTACCTACTGGAATTCATTACTGTATGTAGTATTAAACCTTACATTATTGCATTTACTATGCCAAGTATTTTGCCAGTACAAGTTTTCATAAAAAAAAAATGTTATATGTTTTAAACTTTCTCAAAGTACTGTACTGAAAGAACATAAAACTCAGTTATACTAGCAGTAGGTACGACGATAGTCTAGATAGAGCAGACAATTTTCATATTGTCTCAAGAATTCGGGTCATGTGAAAGACGAAGGCGAATGTTCCTGGATCAAATCTTACTTACTTAATACTTGTATGAAAGGTTTATTAAAATTGAAAAGAAGGAGAGAGATATGCAAGGAACGTGGCAAGTGGAAGGACGTGATCTCTGCCTGCCCCTATAGAAATGAGGCGTAATGTTCTTCATGTATGTATGCATTAAAAATTGGCCGAGGTACCTTGAAAGTTTTGATACTTTGAAATTATCGCGGCACGATTAGATAATAGAGAAAGGGATGCTTAGATGGTTTGGGCATGCAGAGAGAATGGATGAAAGAAGATTAACAAAAGAGATTTATGAGGCGAGAGTGAATGGAAGTGTTGGAAGGGGAAGACCTAGGCGAATGTTTCTATACCAAATTCAGGACATTTAAAAAATGGCCAGGTAAAGAGGACCCAAATCGACGATCTTGTATGAAAGGATTAATGAGAGTGGAAGAAGCTAAGGAAGTATGCAAGGACCGTGGCAAATGGAAGGGTGTAGTCTCTGCGTACCCCTATGGGAACGAGGCGTGATGCTATGTATGTTTGTATGTACGATTGGGTATTTCATATATTGGTTCTTTATGTTAGGTTAGTTTATTTTATTTTAAATTGTACTGTTAGTTTTTCTGTCTATATCTAACTTTTGTAACTTTAATTTGGGGTTCAATGGCTTATTATTTCTCTAAAAGTATAAATCCTTTCAGTCCCGGCGCGGTGGGCTCAGCTTACATAGCGTCCGCGTGGACGTTGGCTCTGGCGGTGGCTGTGTTACTGCACGCGCGACAGACCGAGTGGACGGCGCGCTTGGACTTCCTCTGGCAGGTGCAGGCGCGCGACGAGAAGAGGGACATGGACGCGTTGCAGGTTAGAGACATAATCATGGCACTCTAAACATATGTCGAGTGTGTCATCGTCCTGGGGAATCCCTTAGACATATAGTTTCCGGGTGTTCTCATCTTGCTAATGGCGAATATTTGCACAGATATAATCAAGTAGCCAGGATAATCCACTTACAACTTGCTCTTCAATATGGCCTTGTCGATTTGGAGATACCTTATTATAGATATGACTCTGCGCCAGTTCTTGAAAATAGCAGTACGTTTCTTTAACGTTTCGAACGATTATTATTGACGGGTACCCCTGATATAGACCTGATATGACCTTAATAAATGTCAAGTTTATCTATATTCTTTAATGATCTTACGATTATTACTAAGCAACACTACTGTATTGCTTAAATAACAAAGTTGTATCAATACAAATTGCTTTTATTCCAGGCATCGAACCGAAGAATATTGTTTAATCTACTCCCAGCGCACGTTGCGACACATTTCCTAGACCAGTTTAGGACTAACATGGTAAGTGACTGGTAATTGTTGCTTACGCAATTTCTTGCAATCTTTTAGTTGAAGGTTACAACTGCCTGCGCACTAATACAATAGATACAAAAGAGAATTAGAAAAGGTATTGTATTATGTCACTAACTTCTACACAACAAAATTTATATTTATTTATTAACTCTGTATTTGTACACCACAACGAAGAAGAACATATAACAGAGTCATAAAGTGCATTAGGTATAACTGGTACAAAAGGCAGTCATATCGCTAAACAGCGATTTCTTCCAGGTAACCTTAGGCTTAGGAAAACATTAGGACACTAGAATGCATTCAAATACATACACAAACACCTATACAGTAATTATAATAGATATCTTAAGATACACTAATTAATTATATGTCTTTAAATCATAGTTATACGAGTACAACTTGTATGTCATAGCATCAAACATGTTTTTTATCTTCTTTCTTTATTTCATAACGACGGATAATGGATGAACTAAGTAGACATCTTATGCGCTTTTACCAATACAACTTTTTCTGTGCAGGAGCTATACCACCAGTCGTACCAGCGCGTGGGCGTGGTGTTTGCCTCCATCACCAACTACCACGAGTTCTACATGGAGCTGGACGGCAACAACCAGGGCATGGAGTGCTTGCGACTACTCAACGAGATCATTGCTGACTTTGACGAGGTTGGCTTAAAAAAGATAATTAAATATTAATCTGTCTACTTAACAATAGATGGCGTTGTTATGTAGTTAGTATCTAAATGTAATTTCAAAAAATACCTAGCAATGCTCGGTCTACCAGGTAGTTCCATACCAACCACATTTCAATAAGTTCAGTTTAAAACTTCGTATTGTGTATGTTTAATCATTACAGTAACGAAAAACTGCTTTGACAATGGTAACGGCTAGCGTGACAGTTGTAGAATTATTGAAAATATCCATGATGAAACAAGACGGCTATACTTATATCGCTATTGCGACTATCTACATTAATTTGGTCAAAGATCAATCAAAGAAACACGACAATAAATAGATGTTATAATGACGACTTTTATCCAACGATAGATAAATTAATCTTCACGACATAATGGCAACATGTTCTAACATAATGTTTCTTTCTTGTTCTAGTTATTAGGTGACGATCATTTCAGTGCGATAGATAAAATAAAAACAGTTGGGTCTACATACATGGCTGCCGTTGGGCTGATTCCCGATAAAAAGATGTCCGACGATCCGAGCACTCAGAAGCACATGGCGACTCTGGTCGAGTTCGTGTTTGCTATGAGAGACAAACTGAAAGATATCAATGATAATTCCTATAACAATTTCATGCTGCGAGTTGGTAAGAACTCCAATATTAATAAATGTTTTTGGAACGAAGTTCCTTATCGCGCGTTGTGAAAGGGGGCTAGACGGAAAAAATTCTTACGAAAATTTTGTGTGTGCGCGTGAGCGGCGGGGGGCGCCCGCGCTGTATGCGCTCTCGTGGCGCCCTCTGGTGTTTCGGTGTACAACAACAAATATTATTATTACTTAAAAAAAAAATTTATTACAATTCCTTCACTCGAAAGGAACTCCTTATTTCTGCCGCCAAGCACTTAACTGTTCACCGGGTTGAAGAGCATGGTTGCCGGTATAATTAAGGGCACACGTCACCAAATCCTCAAGTGGTCTCAGGGCGACATTTTGAAGGACGAGATGCTTGCATGCACAGGGAATATTTGCTCTGTTTGTAGACGATGGTCCACTTTCCATCGGGTGGGCCATCTGTTTGATCAGTTAATTAATATATCTATAAACAAAATAAACATTTGCAATATCTGATCAATAGTTTCCTTTTTAGGCATAAATGTTGGGCCAGTGGTGGCTGGTGTTATAGGTGCCAGGAAACCCCAGTACGATATTTGGGGCAACACAGTCAACGTGGCATCTCGCATGGACTCCACAGGGTTACCGAACCACACGCAGGTTACGGAAGAAGTCTTTCAGGTGCTAAAAGATATGCCTTACCAGTTCGTGTGTCGAGGCAAAGTTAAAGTGAAAGGCAAAGGCGAAATGACTACTTACTTTTTAACAGATAGAGCACAATCGAGCGGAACCGCTCAGAGTAATTCTAACGGTCCGCCGCAGAATCCACCGACAATGTACGGCGGTGTAGCGACACCACTGGCAATGTTGCAGAACTCAGCGAGAAGAGCGGCAGCACAACCATCGAGGCTGCCTCCGCTCAGAGAAACTTCCGTGACTGGGGAAAATGAGCCGTTGCTCCCTTCAAACGGTCACCAAAGCAATGGCAACAATCATAAAGGTAGTAAAGGAAGGAGAAATAAGGAGCCTGAAGATACCCCACCGCCTCCGCCGCCGCATGGGTTGAATGGAAACCCTCGGTGGCCGCCGCCCCGAGCTCTGGTCCCGCCGTGGCCGCGACCCCAGGAACCGCGCCCTCCAGCCGTTCATAAAAGGAGACCTCCAACCAGACTGCCGAGACCGCGGTCTAGTGAAAGTCTACCTCTAGCGAGAAGTCCGAGGGTGCACTCGTCTGCAGACGAACTAAGCTCTCTGACACGCTCTCCCAGTCTCAGTTCATCGGACGAGAGCTATTCTCGGACTACCGACGCATCTCCCTCTCCCCCTAGGCCCGCCCCATGGTTGCCTCCTCCTAGACCGCAGCGAACCGAAAATAATTCCGCGTACGACTATCCGCCTATTCGTCTTAACAAACCGACTCCCAATATCATCAACGAAATATATGCCAAACATAAATTGAATAAAAAAGCATCCCTCGAGGAGAAAATTCTCGATAGCAGTATAAACTTTCAAAAGGAGGAAGAAAAATTACAAAGGAGTATTATTAGTATGCTTCAAGCCTCGGTCAAGAGAGACGGATGTAGTCAAACCGATAAGAAAGACGTGCCACATCGCCTCACTCAAAGAACGAGTTCATTTTCAAGTTCAGGGAGTCGGCCGAATAATTTAAAACACTTAAACCATGACAGCAGGGAAGTATTCTCAAAACGGAGTCCTGACGTCGCATGCGTACCGCCGTTTGAGAGAGAGATTCAAAGGCTGTTGGATGATAAAAACCTTATTAAAATTAATTCTCCTAAGGTAGAAAGAAAGGACCTGAAATTAGAACTAAGGTAAGCTTTTAGCTTTCAATTTAAGGTTTATTTTTATAATCATCAATCTGTTTTTAAATAATAAGATGTTTCAGAGCTCCAAACTCGTCTGTGGAAGCAGTGAGGAATTGTAACAACAATAACAGCAGTCCGCTACATGCAGTTGGATTGGCAGCAATCACGCAACTGGCGCGGCAGGAGCCACCCAGCCCGCGCCCGCGCCCCGCCGCCTCGCCCCTCAAGCCCACCGCTGACTTCCCCGGCGTGTTGCCAACCGATGTGGTTGTAGAACTACCCTCTCCTACGCATTCGACTGAACAAAACTCCAGGTTAGAAATTTGAACAATACGGATCATATTTTTTATTTCTTAACAATAAATCTTTAGAATCTTTGAACAAAATGATTATTTTGTTACAGTGTGCCAAGTGTTAAAAAGACAGAAACAGCGATAGTAAAAGAAAAACAAGAGAAAGAGCTTCACGAAAGATTGCAAAACCGGGTACGTATATTATCCTAATGCTTACTAAAATTTAGCTTCCTGTGATCTTTCAAATGTCAATTTATTTGTCATAGGTGGCCACTTCTAACCATAGAGAAATGGGTATCTACGGGGAGAGTCAATCGGAGTGGAGTTCGTCATGCTCAGAGGGAGAAGGGGAGGGTGAAGGCGGGCAACCCGAGAGCACCGGCTACACCACGGACGACCCTGCGCTGGAGAACGTGTCGATGCTGAACGAGGCGGGGCTCACGGACGCAGAGGCAGCCCTGAGCGACGTCAACTCTTGCTACTTCGATCGCGACGATGACGTCTCCTCCCGCGCTTCCTCTCGCCTTTTGGACTCGGAAGCGCTCGTGTCACTCGAGTCGCTCAGCGCCATCTACGACTCCGACGAACCAGCGCACAGGTACTTGGCTAACATTCGAACAGTCAGCGAGTCTATCACCAGGAACTTTGGCCAGTCCGCGCACGTCACCGACGGCGAGAGTGATGTTTAGCAGTCGGACGTCACTTCGGGGCTCCCGTTCACAAATCTTTCGTATTGTGTTACATGACAGACGTTCCAAAGAAATATAAGTCTGAATGGACGGTGTATTGAGCTCTCTTCTTAACTAATACTCAGTTCTTAATTTACAATGGACGATAGCGTGGTTGTTACCTTTAGGGGATGTTACCCGGATATCGATCGATTCGTAAAAGATCAACACTTAATTAATCATCGCTATTGAACTAACGTGCCTGGTTATTTAAATCCTGTGTGTACTTTATATATTATGTAAATTGTCAATATGTACCTATTAACGACACTGTATGATATTCATTGTACATTTGCGAATGCCATGTGATGGCTCTTCGAATCATCTAGACGTATGCGGTGATCTCTACAATTATAAGGTGCTCTGATTTAGAATTATTAGTTTTTTGTCTTGTGATAAAGAAGTAGGGAATTCACTATATGATCGACCAATATCTGTAAACGTCGGTGTTAGCTAAGGGCTGGTCCCTCTACTGTAATGTCTACTAGAATCATCCAAAGGACCTTGTTCGTGAGATTGTCGGTTAGTGTGGGTCAATGATAATGTATTAATTTTGCATTTCGATATATATTATTTAGGCATAATATTGTTGTTACCACAATTTACTGCTACTGATATAAGATAGCTTACTGCGGATCCTTTGTTGCTATTACTTTTGTCTCTGGTTCCATTTCTCTTTGATTCTAGTCAGCTTTTTCCTTCTTCGTAATATTTCTTTTCTTCTATACAAGTATTAGCAGTAAATATCTGTGCCATTGCTCTTTGGTAAATATTTGTTACTTTGTTCAGTAAAATTAATGTTTTACGCAGCCAATAGATGTTTTAAGTACAAATAATATTTGCTTTAAGTGATTCATTCAAATCTGTGCTCATCTGTCTGTAATACTTTCGTTCAATTTCAAACTTTCATAAACAATTTGTTGTATTTAGACCAAAACCGAGAGTACAACAACTACATAGAACACCAGTATCGAATATTTGTTGTAGAATATTCCCAATTTATTTTAGAAATCTTTTATTGTTTATTGTAAAATAGTTTTGTGTCAATTTCGTGTATCCTTTAAGTGTTAGTGTAAGTTAATAATGAACAACTCGTTTGAGACTAAGATATAATGTGATTGCGTAATTACAATATGTGACTGCTATAATATTATGAAATGCTTAAGGATTATTTACTAAGCTTGTACTTATTCAAATGCAATAAATGGTGGATTGCAATGCTCTGATTTCGCTGGTCGTGGAACACAAAATGTTTTATTATAATACATTTGATATAAATATTACTTTATCTGATACCGGAATTATTTGAAATTGTTATAACAAACAGCTTGTGATTTTCTTTACATTTTGTATGAACAATAAAGTCAATTATCGCATATTAAAAATTAAAAACAATGTTGCTTTGGCCATTGGGATTGAGACTTTAAAAGAAAACTTAAGATAGGTACTTCTACGAATTTATAAAAAAAATGCTATGTCATTCTTAATAACGAATTACCTAATTACTTCACAAAAAGTTCATCTTATTTTACTTTTAATAAAAGATCCGTTATCAATGGTGTCATCAAAACCGCTTTTATTTCTTTGATTAATTTGTTCTGTATGTCGGTCGAAGTGATGAATGTTATTAACGTGTATTTTTACACGAAAGGAGTTTTAGTAATATTCAATTGAATTTAATCTTTGCGCGAGGCGTTATGTGTACGTTACTCTCTGTACAGTAACTTTGTGTGCGTGGCGAGTGCTCAGGTGATGATTGATGCGTCATCTATGCTGCGAATTAAAGTTGTATTGTTATAAGACACGCATACATAGTGCCGCGCGCACAGATGCGTTGAACTATCTAAACCATTGTTAATCTTTGTAAATATTGTTAATCACCTGTCTAGCGCTGTAATCTAAGTAGTTTAGAGCATGCTGTGAAAATATATCTTATTTTTGGAAGGGATCTCTTATTTGCAATCAGTCTTCTCAGTATGTCAATTTTAAAGATTTTTCTCGTAAAAATGTTTAGGTGTAGTGCCAAATGTTTTGCTTAATTCTCTTGTTGTATTTATTTAAAAACTTACTATTTATATGTTTATGTTCTTAATTTTATGTAACATCTATTATATTTTTTACAAAACATTTACGATTAATTAGTTTAGAACTTCCGACTAAACCAGTAGTACCCATCGACATAAATAACGTGTAGAAATTTATAAATTGGTCATTCAAATTATTTATGTAATTTAAATATTATAGCTGATTTAGTCACAGTGAAGATGTTTAAAAGATATAATAGAATAACATACAATTTTAAATTAACTTTGAACATAAATTATTATGTGTCACGCAATAAACAAATATCAAAATGGTGTTAAGAATATAGCCTTCTTGCATATCTTCCATATTGCAAAAGCAGGAAGCGAATTGACCGTAGATATTTTTCGTAATGTTTGATTGATTTATCTCTAATATATATTGGTTGGTCGTCGTATTATAATTATTTTATACAGTGTTAATTAAAATATGTCACAATAAACAATTTTATTGTTCCTAAATCAGCTACCACCAAACAAAATGTTTGCCAAATATCAATGTATTAAATTATTATTACTGTGTACTTCAAATTCTGCATACTTGAGTGAATTACGTGATATATTTATTTATTTCAATTTAATTAAGCAATAATAATTACATACAAATAAAGAGGTTCGAAAGACCGAAACTGAGGTTTTATTTTTTGACCGACGAAAAGACGGAGGAGGTTCTCAAATCAATGGCTATATATTTTTTTGATAATTCTTTTTTATTAGTAAGGGTATACTTTCAAAATGATCCTATATTCATCATCTTAGAGTTTGATGATGGAATCCTGGAGAAATCGAGAGGAAATTTTTATAAAAATTTTAGGGACAACTAGAGCGTTTGCTAATTTTTCCGCTCAGTATTTTAAAACACTACAATTTATCCAAAGTCTGGAGTCGATCTAGTGATGGTCTACAGACGAGGGAACTCCTCAACGATACTCTGCAGTTACCTAGTGTTTGGGCTTGATTTATTTGTCTCGATAAGAACATTACATTGAGATGGGCTGCACTATAAAGTATTTAAAATTTTATATAGATAGAGTGATACTTTTCTCTTTACAGTTCATTACTTGTTTTCTCTTTTCAGTTCATTACATCTAAGCAGTCGGGTTTTTGTTTTTATAAAAATATTTTTTTTACTTACTGAACCATATCTATGGATTGGTGCCAAACAAACTTTCTACTTTAAGGACTTTTAAAATCGGTTTTATTTTTTATGAAAGCTTTTTCTAGTGTAAAATATCTTATGCAATAAGTAAGACCGTTGGTTGGGATGTGACGCCACAACAGGCGTTGCCTTATTATATCTCTTTTGGAAATAAAAGAGATATTTCACATCTGCCACATTATAAAAAAATACTTAGGTTCATATATCTAAGTTATTTCCCATATATTAGGAATAGATAACTTTGTATATAATGGGAACTATTTGGTTTTGGGTGTACTAGGTAGTAGAACAAACGCTTCTGTACGAGTAAGCCAAAGTAACGTTGCATTACCTGTTACATAAATGAGAAGATTTAACCAATAAAACACGATTACCTAACAAATAAAACATTCATTAGTATCCATTCAGTCTGGTGATAATTTTTAAACATGTATATACTTTGCTGACATTGCACAGATCTAGGCAACCCTTGAGTTTCAGACACAACATACCTGTTACAACCACTACAAAACCGTTTTACCAAATTTGAAAAATTAGGTATACTTAAAAGATTTTTTTGGAGTTACTCAAACTCCAAAAAATCTATACATATCTAGTAGTGTCACCTATTCGTGTAATGGTCTCCCATAGGTTCGCGTGTCGTGTTCGTGGCGTCCCACGTCGGTTGCGGTGTTGTTTTCCGCATACTAATGTCCCTAGCCTTGAATTTAATACTATGCTTTAACATGGTGAGCTTTAACGACCCGACCGTTGGATATATCCGTTGTTTTAACTAAACTGGAGATCGTATTACTTCACCTATGTTTTGTCACATGTAACCTTTAATTTAGAATTGGCAAAGATATTTTCATACGTGTGTATTTGTCGCATATATTTTTTGAAAAAGTTATAGCTGAGCTGTGGCGATGACTCACCACTATCTGGAAAAATGATTATTATATCATATTCACCATTCTGCATAATTATATGTATATATAAGAATTTATGTCTAGTACCTATCACAATATATCAGTTATTTAGCACCCATAACCCAACATTACAAGTGTTTGGGGCAAAATGGCCTATGTCAGTTATTGTCCTATAATATTTATTTATTTATTTATTTTCGAATATTGACCGCCATACTTTTATCGGAAGATAGCACCAAGTCACGATAATATTATCTTACCAAGTGATGAAGATGATGAGAGTAGGTTAGAAATAAAGAGTTCACTCCCGTTACCGCTGTATATTATACCTACTTTTAAAAAAGGGATATTGTTTCTTGAACCCATTTCGTTTCTCCAATATTTTTATTTATCCCAGTCGGGCCTGGAACTTTAAGATCTGCAACTGAAGTGCAAAGGTTGTAAACGGTTTTATTTTTTTAAAAATACATAATTATATTTTAAAAGATTTTGGGATATCACATCACGTTCATCATCTTTTATTTTCTAATGCCAATATTGTTCAGTCTCTATTGTATTTTAAATAAAACCTGTCCTTTGTTGAAATATTTCTTCACTTTACCCAACAGCGTCCGCCTAAGTAACTACAAATCTAATTTTACTTTGTATATTTTCTTAATTTCTTTAACAATAAAGATACTCAAAGAAAAACATCAGCATCGATAATAGGCTGACATTAACAATGATGACTTTCTTTAAGCATCTTTGTTGTTAACTCATCAAAGTATCTACAAATCTAATTTATTTAGGCCCATTATCTTCTATATATGTATCTTTGTTTTGTTTGCAAGGTTCGTTCTAGTTTCCGTTATAAATGAAACTGGTTCATCCTTTCGATTTCACTGGCTGTTATAATTCAGCACTAAAATTATTGCATTGTGCAATTCACTTCCAACAGTTTCCTCAGAAAAACTATGCATTCCAAACTATTCATGTGGAAATACTGTTCTATTGTTTCCTTTCTGTGAGTTGTTTGACCGATTACTGGCGACTGGCAAAGCACTTGAGTTTTACATATGAATGTTTTTAATTTTTTTATTAAGTAAAGATCTAAATATATATATATTTCGGTATAAAATGTAGCCTATGTGTTATTCTGATGTATAAGCTATATTGTGGTAAAGTTTCATTCAAATCCATTCAGTAGTTTGAAGTAACAAACATCCATACATAGAATTTAGACTATCGCTAGTATTTTCCATTACTTTAAAATATAATCAGCTGAAACTCATGTTACTGTGGGAGTATGTCCGACTAGTTTCGAACTCAAACGGGGTCCTTACTCATGAGCTTGGTTGTTCATGCAACAGGGCGGTTCGCATTTCGCTTTACTTCACGTCGCGTCCATCCGCTCATAGGGACCCGGTATGGATTCGAAACTATACTAAAGCCAAACTCGATTGAGAATGCTTGTCAACAAACAAATTAAAAATGAAGGTAGAAATCACTGGTCATTTTAAACCTAATTTTTTAAATTAACTGGTTAATGACGAATTCATGGCAATAAATTAGATTAGTAAGCTTAAAACTAATTATTATATTCAATATCTTTTAAATAAGATTTTTTAAAAGAACAAAACATAATTTTAAATTTATTAGGCATAAAATGTATTGCATTTTCTACCTTCATTTAAAATTCGTTTGTTGACAAGCATTCTCAATCGAGTATGGCTTTAGTATAGTCGGGCTTACTCCGACTATAGTGAGTGAGTTTCAGTCGTTTATATTTCAATAATATAAAAATACTCGCGATGGCTTGTATTCTAATAAGCAGATAGTATATTTAGATCTTTATCTAATGAAAAAATTAAAATCATTCATATGTAAACAGTAAACATGTTAAGTAAAAACTATAAATTAGCAACTAAGTACGGAAAAAACCTGATTAAATTTATCAACATTTAAGAGTAACTATGGTAAATATGCTTTTAATATTAGAATGCATATTTACAATGTAAATATAGTTGACCTACAGTCACACGCCTACCTACATAATAGTTATTTGCACATAGATATACTATGTACCTAACGAGTTTTAGTAGATGATGTAATAGTAAATTAATTGTCTATTCGACATTTATGCTTGTTGTTATTGTAGTTTGCTCTCAATATTCGTAAAATATGCTTCGTAACCATATACACGAAAATACTGATAGCTATTCGCAAACAAGGTAAATTGAATTATTTAAACGTAAATTGTTATAACAAACATGAATTCAAAACATTGAAGTGTGAATTACGTATTTATATTGTAAAGGATCAGGTAGGTACTTTAGCACTCATTTTCTCTGTTCTGAAAACTCGTGACTCAGTTACACAGTGAGGGCGGTTTCATTCAAAAATTTGAAGTAGTTGATATGCAATGCAAGTGTAGAAGCACGGTTTTGGGTGGCACACAGGTATGGCGGTGCGACGCCGACGAGCCGCGCGGCACAGGCGCACAGCTGCCCGCCGTGACGCGGCTGGCGATTGGTTGCGCGCGGAACCGGTCGCACCCCGCACCCCGCTGCATTCCCCCCGCTACAAACTTCCACTCCAAACGAATTCTTATTCATACTCCTCGCTATGACCGTTGCTGTCGCTAATCGCGCGCCCGAGCCCGTATTCCGCGTAATCTTATCGAAATGTGCTCAATGTTGAATGCCATTACTATACTGTCGTATTGATAGATACAAAACAAACTGCGATCCAGTGCGAGCGGCCACTGCACTATGAAAACCCACGACGGGACCGGTGGTTTTGTCCTTTTTGTTTCAACGGTGCTTTGTGAACGGCTACGGCATAGGGCCAGCTTTGCCATGTGCGTCAGATAGTGTTGTGCTCCTATTAGTTTTTGGACAAACTAATATGCTAGCTTGTGGAATCTTACCGTGTTATAGTGGTGTGAGCAGTGTGTGGTGAATCATTAGTGCTAACATGAAGGTGACGGTGTGTTTTGGTTCCGTACGAGTGTTGGTACCTTGCGGCGCTGGCGACCTGTTGGTCAGGGACCTCGTACGGGAAGCGACTCTGCGATACAAAAAAGCGACCGGACAGGTTAGTGTTTCTCTTCCCCCGATGACATTTTGACATTTAATCTAATTTCGCGGGTTTTTTCTTCAATCTCATTGGTCGATTATGACGCTATCATTGGTTATACAAAATAACGTTTTCTTGGCAAAGTATAAACTTAAGGTAGTACCACAGAGACGGAATAACGAAACTTAATCAATCTAGTACCTTACTCTAAATTTATTATATTAAAGTATTGGGTATGATCATATATATTTGACCAAGTTACCTATTATCCATATAAGCATAGCAGTAAAGGCATTTGAATGCATTTATATTAGCCACACCTGAGAATGCGAGCAATCCACAGCCTACGTTACTCTCGTGTTTGCCGAATGAGTAGCACGATGTCGGCCACTTGGCCACATCTCGTTTTTGCGTATCTAACGATCATTTCGCTATGGAATGCAGAATCGTGAGAGAACCACTTTCGCGACAATATTGCTTCCATATCAGTTGATCGCCTTGATGGTAAAGTGGTTAGTTTACGTGGTTTCAAATCACGAGGTCCTGGCTTGAAATCCTTGATCGAGCTGTGGAATAATACTGAGTTTTCTGTCTTCTAATATTAATATGATTCTAAGCCCGGAGTATAAAACTTGTTGGTGTTACATCCCCGAGCCTCGGAAAGTCATTAACAACATCTGATAGTGATCGTTACTAAATTCATACATCCTAAACCCATCAAACCTTATCAAGACCGGAGAGGTGAGACTAAGTGTCATATTACCTTCTTCCATAGGAATAAATAAGTGACCCTATTCTCGCCAACCCGCTTTATATAGCAGTGTGGTGAGTCTAAGCTCAATATCCCCTCTTTTATAATTAGGGCCAGGCCTCCGGGCGTACAGTGAGTCAATAAAGGCTGATAATAATGATTAGACTATCTTACGGTGCGGTCAGACTAGATCCAAGCACGAGTTGGTCGAATTTCGTAATGGGAACAACAGGTTTTTACACTCGTAGATATCAGACGGCAGACGCCAATACTGCGGGGTCATCGGCTTGACTCATGACATGACGGTTTTTTGTGGTTAGCTCAGAGTTGTGTTGTTGTTACATTTTGTTATTTATCAATTACTGAATTTACTTATTTAGTGGAACTGTGAACACCTACTTCAGTTAGGCTTAACTTACTCGAGACAACGTATCGATGCGTCGTTTATTTTGCATATAGAAAAAATAGCGAAAACCCGCGATTCTGCCGCGATAAATTATGTTTTGTTATAAAGTTAAAAAAAGTAGTTTATTTCCTTTCTCAGGCTCTAAACTACCAAACTTTATTTCAATTTGTACCAAATTTCATTTAAATTTATTCAATAGTTTAGGCGTAATTGAGTATCAAACAGACAGTTACTTTCGCATTCATAACACCTAATAATATAACGTTTCATATATACATATATATTCAACTGTAAGTATGCGAATCGAACATTATTTTTAACGCAACTTTGTACCTGACTGATAGAAAAATAGAGATGATTATTATAATTTTATTGTTAAAATACGACATGTCGAAACGCTTCGACTCTGCATAAAAGTTCTTAATTGAATTTATTAGACGTTTATATGAAAATAATAGGGACATGAAAACAAATTGCCTAGCTGTCTTAAAGCCGTAATTATGAATTCATTCTAATTGCTAGAACCAATAAGATGTTACTAAAGCAAGAAGATTCTGACAACTCATTTTGTGAGCTGATTTCCGAGTTGTAAATCACACACACTTCCCAACAGTTACGTTGTGTAGATCAGATTTTTTGAGCTAGGTACCAAACAGTAGAACTTTTAATTAATTTATATTCACGTTGAGAAACTCCGACTCGAAAGGATCTAAAGTTATACGACCTTTAGTCTATTTATGCCTATTACATATTTATGCCTATTAACTATTACTATTAGCTATTAAAATAAAGCAACAAATAACAATCACCTGCAGTTACACCTGTTGTTTCAACCCACCATAACACGTAGGCAGCGGCCGGCCTCGTTTTATGTGCACCATCAAAGATGCATGTTATTGCATATATATAATACTATTCTACTAGTATTTGAATGCTTTATAAAAATGGGTCAAGTCCTTACGGAAAATACACTGTGACACGAGATTTTTATAATTAGCCATGAAAATGATTCGTATCACCTAGCCTCCATTTGTTGTAAATCATTCACAAAAGAACAAGCAGCATAATAAGCTAGATTTGTTAATAGTTCAGAGTTCATTCAATTTCTTTATTAATAATTTTGATACTCTGAAGGAGGGCCACCACCAGTTGCTTAATCAGTTCTTGATCTAATGAGTCACTATTGAAAATACATATAAAAGTTTCAGTAGTAAACAGTATAAAGTATGTGATATCAGCTTTTAAAGCAACCACGTAACGTATTATAGCTATCTAAAGGTATGCGTAATAATAGCGACCGATTGGAGTTCGAATTACTTTGACATAAGTTCAAATTCCCCGTAAAAATAACTGAAATGTTATAGATCCACGGTTAACGATGTCCGCCCAAGTCTTAATCGGTGATCGATTATTTTCTGTAGGAGAAAACTTTGGTATTTGGATTAAGTACTATTATAGAACAAAGTCGGTCTGATTATTGTCGGTCAAATAATGGGTCATCGGTTGTCAGATGTGGGCAGGCAGCCTAAGTTGTCATTATTTATGTTAATAATCCAACTGCCGTTTTAGTAAATGCCATATAAACAAACTAAATTCTCGTGCATATTGATGCATTATCAGTAGCGAATGCAGTTGCTCATACTATCTCAAACAACTCAAAAAAGAACTATTATCTCAAGCACAAAGTATCTAAGTAGCTATGTTGTAGTTTTGGCAAACTTTCTGCATGATCGCCTTGGTTATGCAACAGAAAGGTCGAAGGCACCGAGTATCTGCCTAGTTTAATAAGGCGGTTAAGTGTTGCTTGCCGCTCTACTGGCCTTACGACATGTAATTGAAACTTGCCTAGCAGATAGTTGATACTTATTTTTTATCGATGACAAGATCGTGGTTAAGTGCATTGATCTCGCTTATTACTTTGTACGGAGAAGCAATACCTGAAATTGTTTGAACGGTTTGCCGCTAAGATAATTGCTAACAATTTTTTCCTTTGACTGCAATCACACCCAATGGTTAGTGATGCAGTAACTTGGTAGGAGTACGATAATATCCACACTCCTTCAGTTTCTACATATCTTACCGGAACGGTAAATCGCTTGGCGGTACGTCTTTGCTAACAATGTTTATAAGTACGCAATAAACGAACTTAAAATCGCAACATTACTAGTGCTATATTGCCTACAATCTATTTTTAACGGGTATGTACAAACCACTTCAAACTATACATACTATTATACTGCGGATAATTTGACAGTGTTAGCATCTTTAACTAGACAGATATACCTACCTGGATACTAATAATATTAACTTATGCCTACGTGCCGAACAACGCCTTTTGGCTATTTCCCGATTATACCTACCTCATAAAAATTTGTATTATGTAGCTTTAAAACAAAGGCTTTCTTTATCGAACTAAATACCTAGTCAGGTATGTTATTGAAAGCTCTATTGTGGTTGTTCGTGCTATATGAGTAGAGAAGTGGACCGGTTCTGAGAAAAATGACGAGACATTCCACGGTGTGCCGATCTGTATTGTGAGCCCACTAACAACCGGTACCTACCATTGATTCATTGTGTGACGTGAATTTAGCATGCGGGGTTACCTATCAAGCCTTTCGTGTGGTACCTACAGTATTGTGCGTACCACACCAGTAACATAATATAGGTATTTTTAGTTCATTACAAGGTAGTGACTGTAATCACACCTGGTGGTAAGTAGCGATGCGGTGGTGGCAAGTAGGATGAAATCCACACCCCTTCCGGGTTCAACACGGCATCGGACCCGAACGATAAATCGCTCGGCGGTACTGCTTTGTCGGTTAAGTGGTAATTAGCCACGGCCGAACCCAATCCAGCCAAAAGTGGCTACTTCTCTGTGGTAACTGCCTCGTTGGTGCGAGTCCTAGGTTGGGCTATGAGTTATTAAGCTTTTGAGTAACGAATTTACCGGTCTATTGCAGTGGTAAAAGTTCATTGAACTATAAATCACAATAAAATAAAAAAATAAAAAGTTATTAGGTTTTCCCCATCAGAAATTTTTGGTAGACAGTAATTGTTAAAACATTTTTACTTATTAATCTTTTACTCACTCAATCACTTATTAATTAGGTACTCGTACTAAGTCTCCGCTAAAGTTACAACACATCGAATTGCCTTAGTGTATAAATGGCGGCGCTGGTAACTATTTTTTTGTATTATAAAACCAATTTGTATAGTGCGCAGGAATACAGCGGACTTAATAATTAATACGAACTATACCTACTATGGAATTTGAGCGTACATCCTAATCCTAACTAATATTATAAATGCGAAAGTAACTCTGTCTGTCTGTCTGTCTGTCTGTCTTGCTTTCACTCTACAACTACTGAACCGATTTAAATGAAATTTGGTACACAGTAAGTCTAGAGCCTGAAAAAGGACATAGGTAACTTTTAATTGCGAAAAAAGGGTTGTAAGGGGTTAGAGGGGGAATGAAATGTTGTAAGAAAGTATCGTCATTTTGAAAGCTTAAAACCTATTTCTTAGGCAGTTGATTAGATATTAATAAATATGACATTCAAAGCTTAGAAAAATTAGGCTGCCGTAATAACTAATTCCACGCGGACGAAGACGCAGGCAAAAGCTACTAATATAATAAAACGCCCCAAAAGTGTATAGAGGCGTCAGTTATGTCCTGATTTCGGTACACAGCACCACATGTTCTCTGTCAAGTGGATGGAAGCCGGGCTCGAATTCCCTAATTTTTTATTAATTGCCAAATCGTTTCCACATGTTCGTCTTAAATACAAAAAGAAACGTTTTGGACTATTCAAACAAAGTGTTTGTGAAACTGAACATGTATCCGGTGGCGCGCACATAATGCATTAAAATCCTGTAATATAGTATTGTATATTAGTATAATCCAGGGCAAGATCAGTTGGACTGATAAAGTGACGAATGTCGAAGTTCTGCGCCGCGTGAATCAGAAGCGTGAACATTTTGCAGACCGTCAAAATGAGAAAAGTTGCGTATCTGGGGCATGTGCTACGACACGAGAGATACGAACTCCTACAACTAATTTTGATGGGAAAAGTTGCCGGTAGAAGAAGCGTTGGTCGCAGAAAGAAGTCTTCGCTGAGAAACATCAGAGAGTGGACCGGAATCGCGAGTGCCGCACAATTATTTCGCCTCGCGAAAAATAGAGAGGAATTTACGAAACTGACTGCCAACCTTCGCTAGTCGGAGAGGCACTGAAAGAAGAAGAAGAAGGGCAAGACACAGGGCAAACGCAGTATGGGTAGGAGAAAAATACTTGACTAAAAACCTTCGCCAGTGGTTCAATAAAAGCACTCAGTCACTATTCAGGGTTGCTGTGTCCAAATTTCAAGTTGCCAAAATAATCGTCGACCTTTGTTAAAAGAGGCACTTAGGCACTGAAAAAGAAGAAGAATATAGTAGCTTACATTTTATTAAAATAAGTAATCTATTACACTTATCAAGTAGACATCGTGGTAGGTTCTATCGCCTGCCTTTTTAGTTTTTACTGTAGACTGTAGATAGCTCTTCAGCTCCTAAGTTAGCTCATTTAATAATAGGTATTTAAATACATGAATAAAATGATAAACAGTAATAAAGTCATGTAATAAATGTTTAAGTAGCAGGTTTTTTTTGAAAAGGTATGCCCGACCATTTAATTTTAAACTGCAAAAAAGTAAATAGTGGAACTTGAAGATAAACGTTTAAGTAAAATCGGTTTAATATCTTTTTATTGATTTATTTTTGAACAATGCTACTGTGTGTATTATGTGTACACGTACTCTACCTAATCTTATCATGTCACTTAATTAGGTAAATGGAACAAATTACAACATAGAGGCCGGTTACTTAAATGATACTTATCTAAAACTTAAGACCTGAAACAATGATAAACATACAACTCATTTCAATATAGTTATACATCTAAGGTAATTTTATTATATAAGTAATAACATAATATTGCTAACTTGTTTAGTATTCTAATATAATTGTTCGCATGTTCGTATTAACATTTGTAACGGAATCCTTACAATACCCGGAACCAATCCAATCAACTAAACGAACAGTTTTTTTTTCTATATATGCTGAATATAATAATGCAATTAGGTGTAAGCAAATTTTAGTTTTTATGAAGTCTAATGCAAATTAAAGTCAAAATTTGATTTAATTAACAAACTGATCAGTTTTATCCAGTTATTAGATTTTGCTCAGGTCTTAGATCAGTATGTTCATATGTTGACTCTTGATATAAAAACGTCAGTTTCTCCAATTTCATTTTTCCACAAAATTGGTCTGACAGTCGAACTTAAAGATGGTTTGATAGACGAGATGTAAGCCAGATGTTCGTACGACGCATTTTTTTCAAGAATCGACATAATTAAGAAAATTATCAATTTTTATATAGGTATCTGATAGTAATTAATCAAAGATTATCAGCCAAGTGCACTAATCCGCAATGGTGCTGCGCGGTAGATCTAAGCTCCAGACACCCATTTCTTTTGGTGTAGAAAAATAGACATAAAATTTTTTAACCGACTCAAAACACACTAAAAAATAAAAAATAACTGTGTCATTTAGTTGCTTAAATTTACTTAAGCATATCTATGAAGTCTGTGCCAGCCAAAGTTTCTACTTTCTTCAAGGTTTTTACTTCAATGGAACCACAACCTTAGAAGTGTGCCCTTTCTAATAAAAAAAGAATTATCAAAATCGGACAACTCTGTAAAAAGATATGCGTGGTCATACATAAAAAAATATATATATACGTGTCGAATTGAGAACATGCTCCGTTTTTTTTTCGTCGGTTAATAAATCAGTTATTTCATTAATTATGTACGATTTTTCTTTAATTTTACTCTGTTTAAGTATTAGCGGAATTTTTATTCTCCAGGAACAATAGCTCGTACGTCATTTTAAAAATTAATGTATTCCTACAACACAGCTTGCACATTAATCTTCAATTTGGTTTTGTCATTGCGTGGGCATGAGGTGCTCGCCTTACTCATTCACCACGTGCGCCATTGGTCACGTCTTGTGTCCAATTAGGAGACAATTCACCAGTTTGTCGGCTACGGCATGCCTCGTCTACTCCGAACCTCTTTATCAGTCGAACATATCTGTCGTTTAAACGAGTATGCGTGACTTTCAATCTTCATCAGCTTATATTGATAGCCCAGGGTCAAACCTCTCTGCGTATTGAAGCCTAGCCCCACCACGTTTATTTGTGAGAATCGCTTTTAGAATGTTAATGATTAATACAGGTATACCGGCTTAAAGTGCACTCTGTAGCATAGGGGATATATTACCACCAACTTCCCAACAATTATTCAACAATTCGACTCTGGATTCGAACCTATACTAAAGCCAAATTTAATTGAGAATGCTTGTCAACGAACAAATTAAAAATGAAGGTAGAAAATGCAACCCATTTTATGCCTAATAAATTTAAAATTGGGTTTTGTTATTATAAAAATTCTTATTTAAAATATATTAAATATATTAATTAGTTTTAAGCTTACTAATCTAATTTATTGTCATGAATTCGTCATTAACTAGTTATTTAAAAAAATAAGTGTAAAATGACTAGTGATTTCTACCTTCATTTTAAATTTGTTTGTTGACAAGCATTCTCAATAAAGTTTGGCTTTAGTATAGGAACATAGGAACATTAATTGATTATTTATATTATGCCCTTTTGCTTCTACATGCTTTCTAGAAAACCTAAACGTAATTTCGGTGAGTTATTGCGTTTTCCTTATCCAAAATAGACTATTTTAAAACTACTATATATTATATTTAAGTTGTTTTTAATAGATGAGTTTTTTATATTGAAAATTTTAATTTACCAATTGCCTCTCTAAAATGGCGATCAACAAAAAGTAAGTCGTTAGTTTCTTTACCGTTTTTGTGTGTAGGCATTCCGATTCGTATTGGCAATAGAATCGCCAATAATGTTAATTCGCGGTAAGGTTGATTACTAGTGCGCTGGATGGTGACTCACCATGTAATACTGTAAACATCACAATTAGCTATAACTACACGACTACACGTCTATATAAATATGTATAAGTACATATTATACATATACTGGTCAACGCCTGCGACTTCGTCTGCAAGGAAAATTATGTACCTCCTCCTCCCAAAAAATGTACCTATGTGACCATTAAAAAAATTAAAATAGCAAGCTATCTTTAAAAGTTAGATATATGACATTACGGATTAGTCCTTCTATTAAAGTGGAACGGTCCTCCGATCCCATCATACATTGTTTTGTTATATCACAAAGGGATTAGGCAGCGTTTCTAATGAAAGCTCTCAGGCGGCGCGACACTTTACACAAATATGTTATTACTACAGCAAAACATCAACTAATTATATAATTATGAAAAACTTCCTCGTGAATCCATCTATCTATTGGTGAACGACTTGGAAAATCATGCAGTAGTCTTTAAGTTTATCGTGAATAGATAGACAGACGGAAAAACGTGGCAGGGGACTTTAATTTACTATACGTGGTGATGTAGGTACATAATCGGTACTCGTTTGCTTTTGCGTCGCTCAATTTTATTGGAAACTAGTTTATGTACCTGTATGCAATTTCATCCGCGTGTCCTGTTTTGGGGTGAAATAAGTGGCTTGTAATTTTCTAATACCTGATGATATCTGTCATTTCTTTCCTTCCGCTTGCAAAGGAAATAGAACATTCACTTAGTGGTTATAGAAATGTATCTTTAGGAAAAAAGACTGACTTCGAATTTTACTACGGACAGGTAAATTGGATTGGAATCTTTGTTTTACTTATTAGGCTATTCACTTAATGGAGATTTCTTTCATTGACTTAGAACCTACGTATAGTAATTTGTGGCTCAATGGAAATGTTTTTCCAAAAAATAACATGACCACTCTAATGACTATCGAAAATATATAATTCGAGAACAGACGGTCGCTGGGGCCGGCGTGTTCTGGAGTGGAGACCACGTACTACTAAGCGCAGTGTAGGACACCCTCCAGCCGACGTCGGTATGCGCATCTCCTGCCTCCCCTGTAGACAGCACTGAGTGCACCGATGGGCGCGCTGGGCTTCAAGGTGAATGATTCCTGATCCTTTGACGTCCAAACATGGGCGCTGGCGGCTCCGCGGGGTTTTAATTAAGTAACTATTACACCCAGCGAGTCCCACATACCCGGACGGAGACTGCGCAGCTCTGTATGCGCAGCCTCCGACCGGGATGCGTAAATGCATTTCCCAGCGTCAAAAAAAAAACGCCCTCCAGACCGGTGCTCCGACGATCTTAAAAAGGCAGTGGGAAGTGGCTGGAGGAGAAAGGCAGAGGATCGTATGTGATGGCGCGCTCTCGGGAAGGCCTATGTCCAGCAGTGGACGGATACAGGCTGATGATGAATTACTACCGAAAATACTACGTACATATTTACACAACATCACTCGTTATCCCTATAGGGGTAGGCTGAGACTACATCCTTCCATTTGCCACGGTCCTTGAATGTTCTGCTAGTTATTGCAAATGTACGAGTATAATTGCATCAGTGTTGTGCAATACTAAGCAAACAGAATTAATATTAATTCGTTCTCTTATATGCAAAGCTTAGCTATTTATATCGTCTAATATACGTGATTATTGTTTTAATAGCATTTGTGCGTTGTGTGCAGCTTAATAGGCTGATGAATCCATATTAAAACTATGGTCATCAATCTCCGACAATTAACATTGACTCACTGAGTACAAGCATTCAGTTTGCTTCATGCCGCGTTGCATATACAAGCGGGCTCATAACTAAGGACCCCGTATGAGTTATAATTAATATATATATAATAATATATGCAATATACTTCCAATAGTTTAAACTCTAATATAACATTGAGTTATCATGTTCGTATGTAGATGTAATGTGCCAAGTAAGTAAGTGTGTAAGCTATTTGCTTAGGAAATGTTGAGGAAAAAAATGTTTAAAATTTGGATTCACGCTACTGACCGCGTGCCTTTGATTTTACTTATGGTAGAGTTGTAAACAATTTTATATTAGAAAACAAGTTTGACTAACTACCGTGGATACCCATTGTGTTTTTTACATATTCAATTTTTTGTAACAGATGTAGGTAGGTGGTAATTAACGCGCTGCCTTCCATACTTACGTTTTAGTAGTTGTAGTGTTGGAATATTGGGATCTTTGACCAAACAAATAATTTTAACATATTATAATTTTTGATACGACATTTTCATCATCATCATTAACAGTTAATGGACGTCTACTGCTGGACATAAGCCTTCTTTAGGACTACCACTTTTGACGACCTCCGTGGCGCAGTGGTATGCGCGGTGGATTTATAAGACGGAGGTCCTGAGTTCAATTCCCGGCGGGGCAGATTGAGATTTTTCTTAATTTGTCTTGGTCTGGCTGGTGGGAGGCTTTCGCCGTGGCTAGTTACCACCCTACCGACAAAGATGTACCGCCAAGCGATTTAGCGTTCCGGTACGATGTCGTGTAGAAACCGATAGGGGTGTGGAATTTCATCCTACTCCTAACAAGTTAGCCCGCTTCCATCTTAGACTGCATCATCACTTAACATCAGGTGTGATAGCAGTCAAGGGCCAACTTGTAGTCGATAAAAAAAAACACAACGATCAAGAGTCAGTCCATCTAGCCCCACTGGGTGGACTGACGACCTCAAACGTGGTCGACCGTTCTTCTGTGGATGTTCTCGTTTCTGATTCGATCACGCAGAAATACTCCGAGCTTTGTTCTTTCCTCCGCCCGCTGAGTGACTCTGAGCCATGGCGTTATCTAATACATAAAATTTCCCTGTCACAATGTTAGTTACCGAAACGGTTTTACCGATTTTTACCAAATTTTGTATGCGTATTCAGCAGGTCTGAGAATCGGCTACCATCTAATTTTCATCTAATTTTTTTTTTAATTTTTAATGCAAAACAACGTTTGCCGGGTCAGGTAGTTTTCATATAAATGTAACCCAATTTGATAGATTTCTCCAAATATCACTATGTTAGTTTGCTGAATACTGCCAATGACTAAGAAAAAGGATTTTATTAATATGTAAGGCAGAACAGATGACTATACCTTCATTTAGATTGGTCTAGAAAGCCAGGATTTAATTTATTGGTTATACATAAAGAAATAGTTAAATATTTAACAGAAGCTACTTTAAATTTATTTTTAGGATATTAAAATAGGTATAACAGATAAGAACTTCAGGGGAAGTAGGTATCCGGCACGAAACAAAAACGTTAAACAAAAAACAATCCGCAGCATTATCGTAAGAACAAGGTGCTCACCTGTTGTTCTCAGGTAGTTTAATAAACTATCCCAAACACGCCTTACACCCATTATCTCGAGTTTTTATAATCCCTCCTTCCTATGTAAGTATCTCTATTGCCGAGCGGGATGGAAGAACGCCATAAAAAGAAATGGTTATTATTATTCTTAAATCTCACCGTATTACATCGATTTAAGTTGCCCGCTAACCCGCATTGGAGTTGCGTTGTTGCTCTAATCTCTCAAATTCCGTTGTTCTATAAACAAGGCCTTGTCCTTGGACTCCTGACAAATTTTTGAACCCTTTTAGAAAGTAATGAAAGCGAATTATACTAACATTTTTTAATTTTATCTGTTATTATGTGTCATTAGTGATATTAAAATATTTCTGGTCTTTTTAGTGAATAAATATGCGAGACAAATATCGGTTCTTCGGGCCCTCTGAGGATGCTTGGGGACGGGTTATCTATAGAATAGTGATGATGTTTCACAAATACATAGTATCCACATATATTAATTATATTTATAATTTATAGGGTTTCATAACAATATTATACTTAACTGCCTCATCGATCTAGTGGTTAACCTTTATGCTACTTCGGGTCAGGAAGTCCAGGTCCGTGTCTTTTCTTTCTATCAAGAAATTTTCAATAAACTTTCTTAGTTCTCAAAAAAAAAGTTGGGAAGTTGGTGCAGTTTACTATACCCCTGTACTTAAAAAACGTAATCCTATAAAATTAAATCCTATTTATTCTATGATAATTTTATTTCCGAAATATAACTTCTGACTGCATATGACGAATATATCGTTCATTGTTATGAATCAGTACAGCGTAAATAAAACATATTAGCACAAACAAAAAATGAATCAATTGACTAGCTATGAACAACATTATAATATAATTACGTACCTTCATACATACATGTTATGTGTATATTAACTAACCTAATGAATGAATGAGCATCAAAAGTGTTGGATTCGTAATTTTTAATCGATTTCACGTATTTATCACTGTGGAATAAAGCAAAGCCAAACTTGATGAATGTTGTTAACAAACAAATTTAAAATAAAGGTAGAAAATGCAACACATTTTATGCCTAATAAATTTAAAATTATGTTTTGTTTTTTTATAAAATCTTATTGAAAGGATATTAAATGTATTAATTAGTTTTAAGCCTACTAATGTAATTTATTATCATTAATTCCTCATTAACAATTTAACTTATTAAAATTAAAAATTAGGTGTAAAATGACTAGTGATTTCTACCTTCATTTTTAATTTGTTTGTTGACAAGCATTCTCAATCGAGTTTGGCTTTAGTATAGATGCCTTAGGATTTTTTTACATTTCTAAACAAACTTTTATATTGTTAATAATTCTATAATGTTTTCAAGGAATACGTATCGCCTTCCAGATTTTACAATGTCTACTACTAAACCTTGCCTGAAAAATATGCAAAATACAACAAAATCCAATAATAAATCTATAATTCAAACCGAAGATACTTCAGATCAATCAGAGGAATTTGCGGACGTTTTAAGCTTACACGTCACGTAATATACAAGTGCTTACATTAAAATCGAACGATATTCAAACGATTGATTTGTCTAATACCTAAGCTACATACAAAAAAAACATTTTTTATACAGATTTTTACCGTTTTAGTTTTGGTATGGGTTGACATGTGGGAAAGTGAGCATGTAGTCACGTCGTTTCGTTGGAGTAGTTTATATTCGCCGGCGAGTAATTGCGAGCGCGGCGGACTCGGACGGATCACGGATAGGTGAGACGGGATGTGACAGTGACAAGCTTTGCCGGGGCTACACTACGGGACATTTGAGATAAACTACTCGAAGAATTTCCAGTAGGTTTCCGTAACACGGTCTTAAGCTGTCAGCTATATATTTTTTGCTTGGTGGTAAATGAAAAGGATATCATCATCAATTTATAAGTCAACTTATAAATCAATGCATATTTTACAAAGTTTAAATGAATTAATCATACCTATGTGAAGAATATTTTTTCTTTTATAATTTTAGTTTAGGAACAGATGGTGACATACACGTGGTAAGTGAATATATGTCATCGTCGGGGTCCTTAATAATTATATTCGTTGTTCATGGAACTCGCCATTTTGTATAATAAATGAAAAGACTGAAAGATTTTTTTTTATAGTGTATAGGCTAGCGCTTGGCTACGATCACGCCTGATGGTAAGCAAAGATGCAGTCTACGGTGAAACGCGCTTGCCTAGAAGGTGCCTATTCACTCTTGACTTGAAGATACCCATATTGTAGGTGGTAGGGAAAACTTGAGCTGGAAGGGCATTCCATATTTTCGCAGTTCGAATCAGGAACGAGGAAGCGAAACGTTTTGTACGCGGTCACGGAACATCGACTACGTATGGGTGCAGACTACTACGATGCCTAGCAGTTCTATTTTATTCTAATAAGTAATAACAAAAAATAGAAAAATATAGAACCGACTCAAAGCGCACTAAAAAGTAAAAAATAACTGTGTCATTTAGTTGCTTTAATTTACTTAAGCATATCTATGAAGTCGGTGCCAGCAAGTTTAAGGAACATTTATTTTACGTAGTAAAGAAGTTTGTGGGTTCTAGGTAACGTCCTTGAAAGTAGAAACCTTGGCTGGCACCGACTCCTAGATATGCTTAAGTAAATTAAAGCA
This sequence comes from Mycalesis mineus, assembly GCA_034621355.1. Lineage (NCBI taxonomy): Eukaryota > Metazoa > Arthropoda > Insecta > Lepidoptera > Nymphalidae > Mycalesis > Mycalesis mineus. The sequence continues at coordinate 12,080,137 of CM067885.1, forward strand.
ACTAAATGACACAGTTATTTTTTACTTTTTAGTGCGCTTTGAGTCGGTTCTATTTTTTGTTAAAAAATTTTATTTCTTACTTTTTAGTGATTTATCGCCACGTAACGTACTGGTGCTATACTGTCATAGCATATTATACGGCACTAGTAGCCAAAAAGCTACTGATACCGAGACAAAAACCGAAATCGCTGTAAGCGTGCCTCCAAAATTTGAAGAGTTCCTTCAATTTCCCCAGGATATCGTCATCAGATCCTAACATGCGGACAATGGGACCACCTTGGATGTATGCCCTTTCTAATAAAAAAAGAATTATCAAAATCGGACAACACTGTAAAAAGCTATGCGTGGTCATATATATATAAAAAAAAAAAAAATATACGTGTCGAATTGAGAACCTCCTCCGTTTTTTTTCGTCGGTTAAAAATGACTATCAGGGACAACGAAAAATCCTGACAAGAGTGTCGGGACCATTAAAAAAACTATAACTAATTTGAGATTTCCCATAGAATGCGGGAATTATGGTAGCCCTACAGCTGTGGAATGCTGTCTTACCTGCAAGCCTTTTAGAGAATCATTGTAGGCTCGTCTAGTCCCGATCAATTCTCGTATTTTTTACTCCATCCTCGCCGCTGCTACGACGGCGTAAAAGTTTTTCTATCACAAGGCATGGAATGGACGTAATAAAAATGTTTTATTTCCACCATTTCAAAAGATAGACATTTGTAAAATTACATTTATCTAAACCTGATGTACAAACGCTAGTGGAAAACATTCCATACTTTATATATTTTTTAAAGAATGTTATTGGTAAATTATTGTTGTAAAAATAATTTTGTATTGTAACTTATCATTATCAGCCAATTTTATAGGCCCTCTACACTGGCCTCTCTAGTCCTTGTAGCAAAGCGGATCCAGAGCTTAGATACACCATGCTACTCCTAACGTTTTTGACGACTTCCGTGGCGCAATGGTATGCGCGATGGATTTATAACACGTAGGTCCTGGGTTCGATTCCCGGCGGGGCAGATTGAGATTTTTCTTAATTTGTCTTGGTCTGGCTAGTGGGAGGCTTTCGCCGTAGCTAGTTACTACCCTACCGACAAAGACGTATCGCTAAGCGAGTTCCAGTACGATGTCGTGTAGAATCCGAAAGGGGTGTGGAGTTTCGTCCCACTCCCAACAAGTTAGCCCGCTTCCATCTTAGACTGCATCATCACTTAATATCAGGTGTGATAGCAGTCAAGGGTCAACTTGTAGTCGATAAAAAAAAAGTAAGTTCGCAAGGGCTTCTTGTGACGATCGCTATCATATTAACGGCTTAACCAGCTAAGGCGCCAGGGTATAACGATACTGTTCTTCCCAAGTATCTTACTCTTCTTTCTGCACAGTATTCTAGTTTTATTGTACCTCTTTTCAAGTAGCCACAATTTGAATGTACTCGTAGCTACTTAGTTGATAATTCCTTACTATTATTATAAAGGCGAAAGTTTGTTTGTATGGATGGATGTTCGTAATTCTTTCACACAAAAACTACTAAGGCCTGTGTGCACCAAGATTTTGGTTATCATAACCCACGGTTAACATAACTTTACTATAAATTTACTGTTCACGACAACCCGGACGCCGGTTAAGAACGTAAGCCCGGTTAAAATAACCGCCCGGTTTACGTTCTTAACCGGCATACGGGTTGTCGTGAACAGTAAATTTTACGTTTAGCTTATGATAACCGTTGGTTATAATAACCTAAATCTTGGTGCACACAGGCCTAAATGTATTCTGATAAAACTTCACAATAATACAGCTTACATATCAGACTAACACATAGGTCACATTTTATCCTGAAATTCCTACGGGAACGAGGGCTAGGCAGGTGAAACCACGGGCGTCATCTACTTTATAATATATCAGGCGTACGTACCCTATTATACGTACCACTTGACGCTAAGGCTTGACCAGAAACCATATTCAATTAATGAACTAAACTTATTATGTCACGCTGAGAGGATTAAACTTTGATAAGATTTATTTTCCTTTCTACAAAGAGTTATTAGTACGGTTCGTAACTTAATCCCTCCCATTTAATGACATAAGGAGATTATGGCAGCCTTTGGATAGTTGATTTTGAAAAACCCTCTAAAGAGAAAGTATTATTGATTTCTTCAAAACAGGCATTGATTGGTACTTATATACCTATTAAAAATTATTTAAAGATCGTGTTCACAAGAACTAAGTATAAGTATATTATAAACTATTATAATGATGTCATTATTTACTTGCGGCAAATCTTATTGTTGATTTAAAAAATTATACTAAGTCACTGTTGATATAGTCCAGGGTCGATAATTTTTAAAACCAAAAAAAATCATAGTAGGATGAAACCCATTTCAAAAGGAAGAGAATGCCATAAAAATGAAAGGAAAAATAAATTACGGGCGATTTGAGGTCGGGAAGGGGTAGGGATTGAGGGTCTAGGGGTAAAACACGGATTTTCTCGATTTCCGGCAAAACTAAAAGTCCTATGGAAAAGACTTGAATGGCAAAGTTGTAGATAATAAAAAGATCTAAAACTTTTGTTTCTACACTTTTTTCACATAACCTCAAAATTTGTGTGAAAAATACAAAAACCAAGTTTTTGGTTTTATATTTTTATCTTTTACAAATAAAGTTTTATTTTCATAAAATTTGGTGGAACCTTGCCTTCTTATGTCCCAAACACGCTATAATTTATTTGCTTTGAAATATTTATTTTTACACCTTATTTTGAATGAATATCGAAAAAATAACCTAATTTTCAACCGAAAAATTGTCCGTCAAAATATATTTTTTTTTCAAAAAATTATTGTGCTTTCTGTTCGTTAAAATCTCTACTTTCCGATAGGGAAATAATATATATATGTTACCATAGTAAACCTTCTCAGAAAAGGCAAAAACTAGGCTAACGGTTTTTACTGCTGCTACGTAATAGTAGGTATGTAGTAAGACCCAGTTGAGGGTCTGGCTCGGTGGACTCTGCTAATTAGGTTACGGAAGATTTACGATGCTCCCGGCACCCAATCACCAGACGATTGGAAGGAACATCGCTTGGTTTTAGCAGGTATTCCGGTTGGTTCTCAGCCGATGAGTCCTACATACCCTCTGAGAAGTTAGCTGCCCTATATCTTTGCATAAACACATTTCTCAGTGTTAAAAAAAAAGTATGTAGACCCAACAAAGCTCAGATCCGCCTAGCCCCGTCTCCACTTTTCTATGTTGACATTGTAATGTGACCTTTTAGTGGGCTAAAATGTTTCGTAGGTCACTCAGGTATATACCTGAGCGACCTACATTATCTTAAAATAGTAATAAATAGGCATCTACGCCTGCATTTTCATTGCAGCTGTAAAAACCGTTAGCCTAGGTTTTGCCTTTTCTGAGAAGGTTTACTATAGTAACATATATATATTTTTTCACCTTCGGAAAGTAGAGATTTCAACAAACAGAAACCATACCAACATTTTGAAAAAAGCTGATATTTTGACGGGTGAATTTTCGATTGAAAATTAGGGTGTTTTTTCGATATTAATTCAAAATAAGGTGAAAAAATAAATATTTTTAATCAAATAAATTACAGCGTATTTGGGACATAAAAAGGTAAATTTTCACAAAATTTCGTTAAAAAAGAAAAAATTTTGTAAAAGATAAAAATAAAAAAAAAAAGTAGGTTTTTTGAATTTTTCACATAAATTTTGAGGTTATGTGAAAAAAGTGTAACAACAAAAGTTTTAGATCTTTTTATTACCTACAACTTTGCCATATAACTCTTTCCCATAGGACTTTTAGTTTTGCCAGAAATCGAGAAAATCCGTTTTTTACCCCTAAACCCTCACCCTCTACCCCTTCCCGACCTCAGATCGCCCGTAATTTATTTTTCCATTAATTTTTAAGGCATTCTCTTCCTTTTGAAATGGGTTTCATCCTACTGTGATTTTCTTTTACTTTTTATTATGTTTGAGGCTATCTGCACTGGGCTAATAGACTTATTTCTGTTAGTAGAAAAAGGGCCCTGCAAGGATGAAGGCCAATAGATAGAAAATTCAAAATTCCACAGTTTTTCAAATAGGTTATGAAATGCAATTTAAGGCGTACTTAATATGTGTCACTGGAAATTGAACCTGTCCTTATCGGGCAAAAAATTGTGCTACATTCTCCGGTACACGATTGATAACAGCAATAATACAATCAAAAACATGTGTAAGCATGGGTGTGGGACCAAAATTTCGATGGTTCACAGTTTGTACTATAGGTAGTAGACGCATTTTTAGCTTTATGCAGTTTTTAACCGACGAAAAAAAACGGCGGAGGTTCTCAATTCGACACGTATATATATATATACCACGCATAACTTTTTACAGAGTTGTCCGATTTTGATAATTCTTTTTTTATTAGAAAGGGCATACTTCCAAGGTGGTCCCATTGTCATCATGATAAGATCTGATGAGGATATCCTGGGAAAATTGAAGGAACTCTTCAAATTTTGAAGGCACGCTTACAGCGATTTCGGTTTTTGTCTCGGTATCGGTAGCTTTTTGGCTACTATTGGCATATAATATACTATGACAGTATAGTACGAGTACGATACGTGGCGATAAATCACTAAAACGTAAGAAATATAAATTTTTAAATAAAAATAGAACCGGTTCTATTTTTATTTAAAATTTTTTTGGATATTCTATTTTTTAATAAAATTAAAACGCCTGGTTGTGACTTTTGGATACGATTGATTGTAAATCTTCAATAAGTTTACGATGAGCCGATCCGACGAGTCAGTTCAAAATGCGTCGACTATACTCGCTACATATGGTCTAAGATCCCACTGTTCGATTCTGCAGCTTTGATTTTGATTGAACTAATTTTAAATGTATGTTGAGGGAGTCAGCAATGGGTTAGTTCTTCCGACCAAATTTTAGTTTTTAAGAGAAATTGCACAAGTGAAACGTAAATACAGATATCCTAATATAAACTCTTATATAGAAAGATAAAAATCTATGTAATATACTAATGTTCCTTTGACGTGATGCAAAATAATAAACGTGCGTGCACCGGGCGCAGGTAGGTAGCTAGGTACCGACCTGGCATTTCGCAATGTTTAAATTTTATACCTGCTTTGTTCCCGTACCACGGCTTGTAACACAATATCGTGTTTTATTTAATGAATGTGTGATTATAACGGGTAGACAAAACAAGGAAATGTAGGGCTGTGTAAAACCAACGTAGGTGTTATATGCCATAACTTATTTTTTTACTCCTATTTCACAATCTATGGAATATATTCCTAAATCTCAAATCATAACACTACGCTAGTCGGTACCTACCTAAGGTAATGATCATTACAGCATAAACCATGCTAAATTGATTTTTTAAATTTACACAGCTCCCATGTTATTGTATATTGGTTACAAAAATTCAGCTGTTATTAAATTAATTTTTTTTATTAGGGTAAATCGTAATAAATTGCGCGGATCTGCGCATGTTGTTGACATTATACTGTAGGTATTAGTAATAAGGTCTCGTTTTGGCTCATTGATATTCAGAAGCGAAATTATCCTTTTCTAGGCTCAGCTCTTTATAACTGAGCTCCTAAAAATCCACCGGTTGCACACCTATCAGCCTGATTCATCGTTTTTAAGGATACATTTTTTGGTTACATAGTAAGAAACTGTTATGTGGTAATATTTATACTTACCCACTGTTATTTCATTGCAAATGACTATAAATAATTAGGTACATTCCTGGTCTGGTTATTTCTGCGCCCCTACAAGATAGCCCCTATGTATGGCACTGCCCTAGTTACGGTACTGGTATGGAAATCCAAAACTAACTCCTGCGAATAAATCTCCACCATCACGAGTGGAACGTGTAGACGTACCTAATTCAAATTGTAAAGTTAAAACTTAGACAGAAAAACAAATTGCATTGACACAAGCTGAGATGAGCCTTACTGGCAGAGCGTAAGGAAGACACTGGTAGTGCACTGAGGATGGCCACCGAAGGGGATTTAGTGGGAAAAAATCCCACATAACCCAACCTCTCTCAAGAGGTTGGGTACCTCTAGGTGATGGTGATTTCCCCCCGTCAACAAAAAAGGCGATTATTAAAAAGTTTATAACGTATGATACATATAAATAGGCAAAGAAAGATTAAGACAAAATAGGAAGAATTTCAAATTAAATTAAAAAAGCGTTTAATATTATAGGTCATGGACATGACGTTATTTATTTCTTTACGTACATACTGTTCTCAAAACTAGATATTAATATATTATTATTGCACAAATACTTAACAATTTCCTGTTATTAAGTCTGAACGCGAGTTGATTTATATTCGTTATATAACCGCTCGTACATATAACCATTTACTAGTAATATAACAAGAATTTAAAACATATAAGTATTACATAGCAAGAATTTAATAAAGATGCTTTTACACTAGAGGCAAGCAGTCAGCAAGGCTTCGAAACTGTATTGTATGACCAGACTCAAATCTGAAATACATAAGTACCTGAAAATTAGAATATATGTTTCATTTTTGAAATACGACCAATATTCTCCTTCTTATTCAACTTGTCATACAGTTAACACAGGATATGACAATAGCTAGTGAAAAATTTTTTAACAAAAAATAGAACCGACTCAACCCACTAAAAAGTAAAAAATAACTGTGTCATTTAGTTGCTTTAGTTTACTTAAGCATATCTATGAATTCGGTGCCAGCAAGTTTAAGGAACATTTATTTGACAGTAAAGCAGTTTGTGGGTGCTAGGTAATGTCCTTAAAGTAGAAACCTTGGCTGGCACTTACTCCTAGATATGCTTAAATAATTAAAGCAACTAAATGACACAGTTATTTTTTATTTTTTAGTGATTTATAGATACGTAACGTACTCGTACTATACTGTCATAGTATATTATACGGCACTTGAAGCCAAAAAGCTACCGATACTTACACAAAAACCGAAATCGCTGCAAGTGTGCCTATACAATTTGAAAAGTTCCTTCAATTTTCCCAGGATATCATCATCGGATCCTAACATGATGATAATGGGACCACTTGGAAGTGCGCCCTTTCTAATAAAAAAAAGAATTGTCAAAATCGGACCACACTATAAAAAGTTATTCGTGGTCATACATAAAAAAAATATATAAGTACGTGTCGAATTGTATTTTTTTTCGTCGGTTAAAAATGGAACCACCACGGGACTATTGACTTGAGGCTTCAAGCTATGAAAATCAAATTTCCTTATTTTAAGTAGACTGCTCCGTTGGTCTAGTGGTCAGCATATGTGGATTCGATCAGGAGATCCTGAGTTCGAGTTGTGGAATAATTCTCAGATTTGTTTTCTTCGTAAATTCTAAGCTCGCAGACTGGAAGCTTGGGTTATTACATCCCTCTACCTCGAAGATTATAATATCTTTTACATATTCTTACGAGCAGCTACACAGTTTCAACTTGACGTTAACACATTTCGGCTTAACAAAAATTCTAGGCTCCTTATATACCATCTTAACGGCTTTCAATACAGGGTTTACGTACTGTATTTGTAGATTATGTTATATTTTATTCATACCTAAACAAGTACCTACTTGAGTAGCCAGCATAATAAAAGTGATTCAAGCAATGTTACTCACGTAGGAAAACGGCAGTAATTTTTTTATTGACTTAACCTACCTTGAGAGATAGATAATAGGTATATTTTTACGTAGATATTTGACGTACGTTTTTATATTAAATCCATTTTTTTGCAAACTATGTTGCACTTAAAAATAATATAACATAACAACAAAACGACTCAAGAAAAAATAACTTCATAGGATATATAGGATCTATGACCACTTTGTTCCTATACCTACATTACAGTATAATTTAATCATCATCACCATCATCATTATCAGTATATCGATTTTTGAAAAAAAAAACGTCAGTTTTGAAGCCGATGTACCACGGTTGCGAAGAGGATTTAACAGAAATCGGTATTCTGCAATGACATTTTGCCATATTAAACTGACAGTCGAGCTGAAAGTGACACAATAGACGAGATGTAAGCGAGATGTTCGTACGATGTATTTTTTTCAAGAATCGACACGCAGTATCTCAGCCTATTAACGAGCATTTGTAGAATGTCAAACACCACGCTTTTGACCTTCCTGAAGTCCTAACATAAATCAAAACAGAACATCATAGAACTTATTTATTGCAAAAGTTTTCTTAACTTACATTTAACGTCACGACTGAAACAAGGCATCGTCTGTAAATGTCCTGACGATGTTTAAAAATACCGTAGGGGTCAAAATAATCACTCTCATTTTCTCCCACGATCGTCGGTCATCCTCGGCTGGCCACCCCGCAGATTCACTCACCGGAATGGAGCAAGTGAACCGACCAACACTTTCCGGCTTCTACGAATTTCCGCCGCTAATGAAAGTGGTCACACGCACACACATGCGTGGAAACACACGCTGCATTTTCACGGATGCGCTGGGATTGCAAAAATAGACCAATCAGATTAATGGAACATAACGTGATGTATTACTTGATTGGTTTATTTATGTAATAATCGTTAAAAACAAAAGTCATCATTATATTTAGTCTATTTTTATTTTTCTAAATAGCCTAAGCCAGAAGTCAAACCCTACTAGCGGTCTTAAGCCTTATGAGGTTATACTGTTTAACTAAACCCTGAAAGTGTATTGTGTCTTACTTATGATATAGGATAATTTGTATTCCGATATTAAATAAATAATAAATTTGAAAGGTAATACTGTATTTTTTTCTGGCCGAAGACTCAACCCCCGTATCTTATGATACGAACCACTACAAACCTAACAGTTTAACCACTGGACCAACAAGCTACTAAATAAAAAGCATAACCATTCCAGATAATACTTTTATTGCCATTTCACCTACTCTATGAAATGTGAAATAGTATCTCAAGTTTAAAACTTAGATCTCAATGTTATTTTTTTTTTTTTAATAAAATATATCCGAAACTGTTGAATACCGATTAACCAACATGACGTGTCAGTGCTCGTAAAAAAGGAAAGTAAAATTTTAAATTGCCCATTTCGTAATCCATCACACTATTTTGGTGCAAACATGCTGTCACTAGACATTTTACTTCGCTGGTAGTTTTTAAACTGTGTCGTTAGCCATGAATGACTTTTATGGGGCCGTCCACCTTGTATGGCTCCAAATTATTTTAAAAGTTTTGTTGGTTTAATAAAAAAAACAAAATTGGAAAAAAGTTGCTACACAAACGAATATTTTTAGCATTTTTGGAGACTGGAAAACATTAAAGAACAAAAAAAAATTGTCAAGGTTTGTTTGTTAAGGTTTAAGAATCGGCAGCTAGGTAATTTAACGAAATTTTCAAAATTGTTATAATTTATAAAAATAGCAATAGACGAGTTTAAAAAAGAATCAGTAGATTAATCTTAATAGGGTAATTTTTTGGCACAATTATGATAAAGCTGCTCATTTTTACCCGACTGCGTCAGAAGGAGGGTGACGTTTTTTGAGTTCATCAGTTATTTACATATGAGTTTTCTATTATCCTTATCCTATTTGATCTATCACCACTGGAACAAACACATAAATATGTATTTGCATTGATTGTAATGTTATTTTATTATGAGCTTAATTATTATAAAATTATTTTTTTTCTCTGTTAGAGAGTGTCATTAAGGCACCCAATTTTACGAATGTAGCCTATAAATGTTGCCTTATAAAATGCATGGGCTAAAAAAATATATAATAGATTCTCTTAAGAATAAAACTGTAAAGTAACTAAACATTTTATATACTTGCAACCAGTTAGCTTCCAAGAAGCACATCGTGTCAAGAAAGCTAGGCCAAGAAAAAAGCAGGGTCACGTTAACATCGGGTATCGTGTTCAGTTTTCACAAATCTCCATTGAGTATTGTTCTGTTGGGAAATCACGTGCGTTTCTAATACGTTAACTACAACTTACGAGCTCTATTATCCGATATAATATCCATAAAGAAATTGAGCTCACAAGTAACACGAAAGTGATTACATTTTATTTGGATTTAGTACCATTGCTACATTATTCTATCAAGAAAGTTCGATTCGTTGTTTTAAAATAACTGAAGAATGCATAGATTGTATATAAAAAAAATATACCATTAATTTGTAACTTCTACCTTTCCGTTTAGATCAATTAAATTACAGATTGCCCATTCTTTCCGAAAACGAAAATCTATTTCAAATAAAAGTATAGTCGCCATTACATTTTTTAAATGACGATTGATACACCTATACTTACGTGTACTAAAGCCAAACTCAATTGAGAATGCTTGTCAACAAAGAAATTTATAATGAAGGTAGAAAATGCAATACATTTTATGCCTAATAAATTTAAAATAAAGTTTTGTTATATTAAAAAATCTTATTGGAGCAAGATATTGAATATACTATTCGATTTAACTCACCTCTAATTTATTGTCATGAATTCGTCATTAAATAGTTAATTAACAAAAATAGATGTAAAATGACTAGTGTTGAAATTTCTACCTTAGTATTTTAAATTGTTTGTTGACATTGCTATAAAAAAATATTCCTTCAACTGAGTTTGGCTTTAGTGTCAGTTTCGATTATTAAATTACATATTTTATATATATATCCTTACTCATATGTGTACGATGGCCTCCGAAAAACTATTTTTTAAATGACGTTTGATGAGACGGAGGTCCTAGGGTCCATTCCCGACAGGGCCCAATAAAATTTTCAAAAACGGTCCGGATCTGACTGTCCTACCGACAAAGACGTATAGTCAAGCGATTAAGCGTTCCTGTAGGATGTTATTCATGTGGAAAACGATGGGGTGTTGATATTATCCTACTCCTAACAAGTTAGACCGTTTCCATCTTAGATTGCATCATCACTTACCATCAGATGTCAAGGGCTAACTTGTAATAAATAATAAACGTAAAAGAGTTAAGTTATTACACTTAAAATTAACATACTTCAGTAAACTGTGACGTCATTATTAAAAGTCGATGCTAATGACCGACGCTGACCGCGTAACGTCCTCTATATAAGGCAAGGGTCACGACAGAAAGGTAAAGGCTAAATTGGGACTTACAATTAATTCAATGAAGAAGCGCAATGATAACAAGATTACTGCACTCTTGTCAAAGGCATCCTTTAGCGTGGTTGGTAGCCCGCCAACCCACATTGGAGCAGCTTGGTGAGAAGGCTCCACAGCCTCTCCTACATGTCAGCCGTTAATAGGCTGATAATGATGATGGTGTGATTGGCTGGCTTTATATCAGAACAGGATATAGATAATTTAAATTATATTATATAGGTAGGTATAGATTATGGTAAAGGTCAGTTTAGACTTTGTTTGCTTTATAAATAGGCTCAGGTGTATTCTTGTGGTTAATTAGAGCTATCACAGGTGACTACCATACCAATACGTACCCACCTAAGGTACCGCAAAGTATATGTGTTTTGCGTTTCGCTATGATAAAACGTAGGGGTCATTAATGGGTAGGTGATGGAAGAGCTAAAATCATTCTTGAAGAAACTGTACCTACCCCTTTTAACTCAGCTTTTTATCATCTCAAATTTAGGCACTGATATACCATTGGATATAAAATTTAAAAAAATTAACTAATCCTCCATGAGCATAAGGAGAAAATTTTCATGGTCATGGTAGTGCCGGACTCCTATCGGCTAAAAACCGTACCTACCTTCAAAACGTTTCTTTTTTTTTTTTATCGACAACAAGTTAGCCCTTGACTTCTATCACACCTGATGTTAAGTGATGATACAATCTAAGATGGAAGCGGGCTAATTTGTTAGGAGGAGGATGAAATCCACCCCCCTTTCGGTTTCTACACGACATCGTTCCGGAACGCTAAATCGCTAGGCGGTACGTCTTTGTCGGTAGGGTGGTAACTAGCCACGGCGAAAGCCAACCAGACCAAGACATGCCCCGCCGGGAATCGAACCCAGAATCGAAACCTCCGTTGCACTGCACTGTTTCTGTACTTGCCCTAGCTGCCTATCATCAATATTGCTGTCTGTTTCACTTTTGTTGTCTTTCGTCCTTCTCCTTGAATAAACCATACTTGCTTATATAATAAAATTAATAGCATAATTGAAGTAATTTATTACTTATGCTAAAGATACCTACTAATTTTATGATGACGAACTCAAATGTTATGTAATAAAGTAGTATAAATAAAGTAGTAGACATAGATTTGCGTGTAAGTTGGGTTTCATGGCTAAAATTGACGATACCAATTAAACATTGTAGGTCAATACACTTCGTTACACATTTGCAATTCGTATTCAATTTAGAAGGCTTGCATAGGAATTTATGGAAATAGCAAGTGAACGTAAAATGCCTTCGCTGGCAATCGATAAGCGGCAAATGCCTTGGTTGCCGTGGACACGTATCAATAAAGACATTTCGGCACCAAGTAGGTTACTGGGTGTACCAGCTTACATAAATTGCTAGTTTCTTCCCGCTATTTTGCATGCTTTTATAATATTAATTGATTGTGTTTGACCCACACATAATCTTGGATTTTAAAGCAATGGTTATTAAATTCTGGTCACAATACATTGATATTATAGCATAGCTAGTCCTTGCTAATGCTATACAGACGAATGTTTGTATGTAGGGATGTTTCTTACTCTTTCACGCAAAAACTACTGAAAGGATTTTGATGAAACTTCACAGTAATATAGCTTACATATCAGAATAACACATACGCCACATTTTATTCCCAAATTCCCACGGGAATGGAATTGCGCTTGTGAAAACGCTGGCGTCCTCCAGTATGTAATATTTTTCAGAGCATTTATTATTCTAAAAATTATACTTTTAAATCACAGATTAAACATTGGAGTCGCAGTTTATCATTAATCTATGTTTTAGATAACAAATCAGCCTAAATTTAAAATTGATCGCGTCCGATGCCTTACTGGCCTCAAAATAAATCGGAAGAAATCTAGAGATTGATTTATTTTGAAATCGGATGCCTGCGGTCAACATAAAAACCACATTTTCTCATGAATTAGTTATCAGTTCAGTTACACTATTATATTAGTTTAATTTGCTTTTCAGGTGCATCTTCATCTAGATTTTTAGTAAAAGATCGTGAACTCTTTACTAAATTAAAAATTTTCTTCAATATTATTATGCTTTTCTATATTAGTATCCATCTTTGAAAAGAACCATGTTCAAAGAATTTTAATAATTCCATTTATTGATGTTCGTGGTAATTTCTTTTTCCTCTCAACGGTTTTTCATGCGATTGTTATAGGGAGATACAGTACTGTAGCATTTCGCTTAATACTAAAATCGGACACAAAAAGTAATTTGTCAAATATAGACAGACAAGAACGAAGTTACGTTTTGCTATACCTATACGAATATTTTTAAACTATTTAGTGACATCTAGCGGGTGTCATGTAAAACATATAGTTCTTAGTATTGCCTACTTTGTAGGCTACAAATGCATAATGCACTCGTAGGTATATTGTGAAAATAATCCCATTAAGAAGTACTTACACGGGTTATATCTAATAGCATATACACATGCGATAATTATGTACATAGTAACGTGTAAGCCATAGTGCGTTAGCAGTAAAACACTTATGGGGATTCTATGGGAATTGATTTTTCATTGAGGTCAGCAAACTGTGCTTTGCTTTTGTAACTTACGAGCTCATAGGTTACATGCGATATTTCCGATTTCTTTTTCTAAATAAAGATTAATATTTGTTTATAATAACCTAAATATTAATCTATATTAAGAAAAAGAAATTCTCATTTATAATTAGGACAGGTGCAACCAAAAATATTAAATATTGGTGATGTACCTATAGTTATCCACAAGTTATTACATGAGGATGGTCAAATTGCTCGGTACTAGACAATAGGCATTGCATATTATTTATATAAATAATTTAAATTACATATTTTTCTAATATTATTGACAAGTTTTGTACCAAACTTCAGTTAAATAGCAGAAAAACAAACTGAAAAAATTGTTCTCTATAAATAGATTTCCCCATGGCGCCATCTATTTTAAGCGTTCGTAATATACAAATTATTTCAAAAAATTCTAGCTTTACGTTTCTAAAATATCTTACTTTTATTTAATGATGTATTTTAAAAGTAATTCATAATATATTACAATGCGTTAATGTAAATTATTCGAATTGTTTAAGTTCTTGATTTGTAACTTGTTAGAACCTTCAACGTGAGTTACGTTGTAGTTTACAGCTAAAAGTCTAGATGGCGCTAACGCTTGCTTAGATCGCGTTTCAGTGGAAGATTGTATTACGTACTTACGAATATATAAAAAAGCAGGAACAATCATAATTAGTATTTTTATGACAATTTTGTTAATAGAAAAACATTTATTATTTAAACAAAATATAGCGACATTGCTCCATTGTTTTACGAGGGAACTAACGTCATATTTCCCTTGAGTCTGAAAGGCAGCCAGAATACCCATTAAAAGTTAACAAAGTTGCACGCGTTACCTGGTAGCTGAGTCACGGGAACACTTGCGGAAAGTCGTACCATGTAACTACTCGGTATAAATAATATATACGGCCGCGTAGGTAGGTAATAAAAAGGGCTCCTTTCCTCTGGGAAAGTGCCCATTGTCCTTGATAACAACTGGATCAGGTCGGACACCCCGACCGTTCCGCAGCTCGCGTCCGTCACGCCTCGCCGCATTCATAGCACAAACAGGCGGGCAAACCGTTTCCTGCCTACGCGGAATCCTTCCGACGTAGTTTTAGGCTGGCGACTTTTTGTAGGACCGATAATCGGACCGACTTTCCTGCGATACTTTAGTAAGATCGGATCTATAGGACCCATACGTTGCTCTATTGCAATAGTTCTATTTTTCTCCTACAAAAAATCGGTCACCGATTGTCGGACTTACAGCTATAACAATATACCATGGCGCTAACTTGCCGGTAAAATGTAATCGAAAGCGTAAGTAGCAGCAGTGGATTCTGGGCCGAAACTTGATCGGTACTTTGCATTCAAATGCAGCAAACGATTGGCTATAAATTGAATAAAGAACATGTTAAAAGAACTCAATTTAAACTATCTAAAAATGTAGTTTTTGAACGAAATTGCCTAATAATTTTGATATACAAAGCAATAGTGGTGGTGGTGGTATAGTCTTTAGACTATAAAAGTATGTTAAGATGGGTATGGCACGTGGAGAGGACGTATTATAAGAGCGCAACGAAAGAGATTTATAAGGGGAAAGTAATAGAAAAACTTAAAGAGACCAAGGTGAACTTTCCTGGAAAAATTCCAGGTCCCATTTAGTGAATAAAGGCCAAGTCAAGAGTGCCCCAAACCGACGAACTTGTAGAAACGAATTAATGATGATGAAAGAAACCAAGGTTATAAGCAGGTATCGTGGCAGTTAGGAATGATATCGCTTTTAGGGTTTAGAAACAATTTGTTTTTCCAAATTTCAAATTTTGGTACCCAAAAGAGTATATATATATTTGTACATATATAAGAATTAAAATTTTGGAATTTAGATGTTAAATATTCAGTCATGTAATTTCTTCATTAATTCATCGATGTCATTTTGTTTACGCTTGTCTAAGAGCTCTATCAAATGTTGTGATGTATAATTTATGTTCAACCTACATCGGAATTCGTTCATACTCGTATGTATTGGACATTCCATTAATACGCAATAACTGTATGGCTTCCTCGTTTCTAATCCGATGTTTCTAATCAATCATGATGTAGAATGCCTTTCCCATCTCTTGTTTCCTGTTATATAGTTTAATTTGAATATATTCACACACTTATACTACCCGTTCAATAATAATAGGTTATTGTAGTAAAAATATATTCTTTCTTCCTTCTTCTTAGTGGGTCTCCATAACGTACGATTTAGATATATCATCGTCATCAGTTTTTTTAATGGATAAATTTTGCCTTCGAAGTGCGTGGTGTAACTAACTCCACCAAGAAATTTTGAAAGAAGTGAAGAAACTACCTAAAATCTGAGGCCTGATTTTTTTAGATACTTGTTTCCTTGTTAATTATCACTACAATGAATGTTAGTGATAATATCCCAGGCTGTACCTACTTTAGAAGTTCAGTTTAGGATCGAATGATCACGAGGCGTAAGAAAACTGTGAAGCCTGAATTTGTTAATTTTTTCCTTGCGGAGCTATAGTGAATGTAAGTGATATCTCAGGTGTTATTTAAGTATATGTAGAATCGAATCACTGTTTACACTTACACGGGGCGCAATGGCTCGGTCGGTCGAGTCGAGGGGAGCGGCGGCGACCTGCCGCCCCGCGCCCCGCGACCCGACGACCGCCGCACGCGCAGAAAACCGAGCCACCGAGCCAGTTGCCGCCGCCGCTGCGCAGCCTCTTGTTTGTTTACATCCGCCACAAGTGACGTTCACCTTCAGAACTTATCGAACATACAATAGTGTCACAGTGAAGTGTGTTAAGTTATAGGACTTAGTGACGCGGACGTGGCAGTCATTGAAGGCATTGTCATTACAATCGAATTGTTAGGTATTTGTCAGCACAAAAGTTGCATAGTCCACTGCATAACGCAACCGATAGTGAAGGTTGAATATTTTGCGACGAGAAATTTTTCGGAAATAAAGCAAGACTATTGCAAGTATGGAGTAGGTATACATAAATAGTTCATATGACCTTAAAATATTTAGTTATTCTATGGTTGTTGAGGAAGCTCCTTCATTGCACGTTCATGGATTTTGTAAAGAACAAGTAAAATTTGAACAAAAAGCAAGTGAACTTGCTTTTGCATCATTTTTTGTTGAATACCCAGTGTGGCATGACTGCACGCAAGTCGCTGCGACCACAGAGCACTAATACGACACAGAACTTCACGACCGATGATAATAGATAATGTAATAATATGTAATTAGAAACTTGTTAAGCCATTCCATGTGATACCTATAAAATGCGTCTTAGTTTCATTATATGGTTGTGCTTTCTAGTCTATATGTCTGAGTTTGCTACACTCGTTGCTTTCTAAGCACTGGATGTATCATTTTACAGTACCACACTTGTCAAGGTAAAATTTAATCCAATTAACTATATTAACATGTATGCTGTTAATTTCTGAACGTATGACGATATTTTTAAATTTCTTTTTAATATTGAAGAAAGATCAGTCAGAAAATTAATTTTTACTACCTACTTGGTTCCGATATGCGTTGCAATGGTACGCAATCTTATTTTCGCATATTTTATTATACTTAGCTTATGTAATAAGTAAGCAAATATTACACTCGAATAAGTATAGATCGGCTTAGGAAAGTTTACAGGTCTTTAGGAGTAGAAAAGTTGCACCTTTTCTACTTTATTACCAGTAACATAACGCATTCCCGACAAGTATGTCAGTAACAAATTACCAATACAGAGACGGCACTCTTCAATAGCTTGTAATAAGCCCCATTGTCATGGTACGCCGTTGTTTCGTCATTTAGAGGTTTACTAGCAATTGTCACTGATCTATATACCCAGATCTCATCGTAGAAAGCTGCTACGCTATTATTTGAGTCAGTTATAATCTGCGGTTGGGTTTTTTTTACAGAGCACCAGCATATTGAGGATATTAGTTTGAACTTCACCCAACTGTAAATTGCTCTATCAAATCACCTAATTGTCTCTATGCTTCGCTTATACATATTTTCAAGTACAAAAAACGTTTATAATCCTTGTTTTTTTCTGTATCTAAGAGAGCATTTTTAGGTCTTTTTAAATTTGCTTTTATTACTCCTTCCTTCCTTTGTTGCTTTATATAATAATGAGATGAGATGAGGCGAGTGTGAATGGAAATGTTGGAATGGGAAGGCCTAGGCGAATGTTTTTGGACCAAATTCAGGACATTTTAAAGAATGGCCAGGTCCAGAGTACCCTAAACCGACGAACGTGTATGAAAGGATTAAAGAGAGTGGAAGAAACTAAGGAATTATGCAAGGCCCGTGACAAATGGAAGGCTGTAGTCTCTGCCTACTCCTTTGGGAATGAGGCATCATGTTATGTATGTATGCAATAATTGCTTTTATTATTTTGTTAGCCTTAACGCTATCCCTAGAGTATTCAAAGTGCTAACACACCATCTCACAATAATTAATTCTTAAATAATCTAGCTCCCACGTTAGAGTAATCACAAGTCTTAAAACAATGGATTGGCGCTCGTTTATCTCGTATTTGGTAACTTGTAGAATTGTAGATGGACGATTGTTAAAACATAATGACAGAGGTTTTTACGTAATTTAAACTCTTTAAGGTAAAGTGAAAAGCAGATACTTTTTAATCATGACTTTGAAATTAATCAGAATATTGCAGAACGCTTCTCAGAATTTGATGTGAAACCACGATGCAGTGAATAATACATACTTTTTCCTTTTGTCTGATGATACTTGTGTAATTTATTCCAATAACCTAAGGTGATTGGACTTAGATTACAATGATAGCCTAAATATATTAATTACCGATGCATTTAAAAATGTCTACTTTAGTAATTACCTGCGCCTACGCTTCATAAATTATGCCTTGATTAGCTGTGTATAATTGCTACTCGGTGAATAAATTTAAAATATTTATTGCCTATTAACTTTGTTTAAATTGAAATTAATTTGATTCAAGTGTTTTTATAAGAGGCCATATATAGAGCGTAAGAGTCATTGTCGCCGAATTATTCATATTTTTTATTTACTTTACGAGTTGTGACTTGTGTATCACATTAACATTGTTGAAAACAGATGTGAGCAGTAAAAAAATAATTTTAATACAGATATATTAAGTATCATTACTACCTCGTTTATGACAAAGTAATTTTAATCCTTGAAGTGTAAGATAGGTGTTATAAGTTTTACGTATCTATTTTGTGAAATCGTAGCTTTTAAATATAATAGTTCTCCAAAGATACCGGCGTTTTTCTTACAATACTCGTTACTATGGTTACACTTACTAATATAGTACCTGTCAGTATCGATAGCTTTTTAAAATTTTAACTTGTATTAAGTCCCATACCAAGTTACTTTAATATGGAGCCTGCATTGAGTTCATTACTAAGTGGTTTTGTATCTAAGATAGAGCCTCCAGATGCAACATTTTATACCAGTGAATAGGAGGGGCGTGGATTGAAGATAACGAATAACGATGGAGCGATAACCGACGACGAGGCCGAATAGAATGTGCCTGTTGTTCAGCCGCGTCACTCCATTTTTTGCACTTTTTGCGCGTCTGTTTATTAGAACTTATTAATATACGATGGATACAGTCAGTAATGAGTCGATACTTGTATTTGTTAGATGTCACTACAAAACTTAGAATGTGTTCCAAATTACCTCCGTTATAAGACAATGCCTTCGATGTTTAAAGTGGTTTGAGAAGTGATACAATAAAAACTATGAAAGATCCGCCTCGGTGTGAGGATGTGGCGGACAAGCTTGTGAGATTGTTTGGATGGAGGCAGACTTATCCAGTGCAGAAGCTGCAAAAGAATTTGTTGCCCAAAGTTAATGAAACGGTAAGTTTATTAATTAAGTAAAGTAACATAAATATTGTGACCAATAAATTAAATATTAAAAAACTGTGTTGCAGTAGACAAATGTATTGATCGCATTTTTTTTCTTATTATTCGAAATCGAAGTATGAATTAGGCAAGTACGAGTAATTGTACAGATATAACATCGAATACGTAATAATAAGCACTCATTTCAACGTTGAGTGGTAAAGATAAATTTGACTTTTTACATTAGGCATTGCTTATTTTTAAGGAAAAATAAATTAAAAAGCAGGTTACACGAAAACAAGCGAAAGAAGAGCGAGAAAGAAATAAACAAGGCTTAATATGAAATTGTAAATACTAAAGTCCCTCTGAAATCCTATAATCCCTGTAAAAATTTTGATTTCATAAATAAATTTGAAGGATGCTAAAATAATAAACACTTTTTCATCTTAAAAATGAAAATAAAGAACTTTAACTGAAAGGAATTGGAAGATGTAAGTAGCTTTAAGAAACAGTTTGCGAGTCAATTTGTTTTCCGCGAAGATCTCCGAGATAGGATCAACCATTCAGTTGTTACTGTTGTGAGGCAAAACACGTTCGCGTCGAAACAAACAGAAACACTTAACATGGAAGCTAGAGTTCATTTCGTAATGTCTTACTTGTACATTGCTAATACAAAAGCTTGCAATTCTCAAGACTACATTAAGCTGTTTTGTAAGCCTTAGAGATTTATTAGAATTGAGTTATTTAAAGGTAACCGAAGGTTTTCTTATCGCTATTTCGAGGCTAATTAATGTCTAATAATTAATTAGATTCCTCATTTCGTCCTTTTCAAGGATTAAAGCTCTTTCAAGAATTGCGCCTGATCCCTGATGGTTAAAAAAAATGATATATTTATCGTAATATATCTATATATAAAAGAATTATAAACAAATGAAGTTGCTCAATCAAGTTTGGATTAATACATTGAATCCTACCCAAAAGCAGATGGCAAAGCCAAGCTGGAACAGCTTCCTACCATATACATTATACTAAATTTTTAACCGTGTATGATTTTCAAGAATTAACCTCCTGCTCCCACTTATTGGATTGCTTTTAAAAACACCATCTTGCCGTATTGTATTTAGTGGATAATTGGATTAGAAAGTTCATAAGCAACAAAGTATTTATCATCTAAACTTAAGTTATCTCGCCACGATTGGAAGATAAGCTTCTATGTAGATACTTAACAGTCCCTCAATGTTTCTTAAGTTTAAAACATTTAAGAAGAAGTCATTTTTTTAGAATAGTAGTCAGCGTCACTTCCTCGTAATCAGAGCACAGTATTTTTACGACTAGGCTTCATAAGCCACCTCTGAACAAACCTAGGAAATAAGTTACCTACATAAAATTTATATGCGCGGCGATATTATTGCTTTCGCGGTTCCTATTGTAATGGCGATGGAAAGTACTTCATTAACGCGTGGCAGGTAAGGTGCAATTATGTTGTCGATGCCATACGGCTTAGTAAATGATACACGCAATTCGGTCATTGAACTGGCTTCCATTGCTGCTAAGCTTAGGGGAAGGGCTTTTGTAAAGATTTAGGGTCAATACGCATTTCCTTTTCTAAATTACGAGCAACAGTGTAGAATGGGTCATCGAATCTTCACAATTCGACAACGAAGTTAAGGGCTCTTATTGGAAACCTTCGTGGCGTAATAGTTAGAGCAGTGAATTTATAAAGCGGAGGTTTTTACGAGGCCGATTGATATCCTCTTAATTGACCCTACTCTGTCTGGTAGCAATTCCGGTACGACGTCGTGGAATAACCGAAAGGGGTGCGGATTTCATCCTAATTATAACAAGTTAGCCCGCTTTCATCTTAGATTGCATCATCACTTAACATCACGTATGAGTGCATTCAATGGCTAATTTATAGTAAATAAAACACCTTAATTGACTCTAAAACCTTAATAAACTGTACCTACTCTACCCTCTTATTGCTAAAAAGAAAAATGTTCGGGCAGAAATCAAATTGGTATTAAATGTTCAATTCAATGTCTATTATTCTTTGGAACCTTCTTTCTCTACTTAAAATGTAAATGTTAAATATAATCTAAATTAAATTTTAAATCAAGATTGATAGCATATGCCACACAGCTAATGTTTGTACAGTGCCTCCGGCGATGTATATTGTATGTGCATATTGGAAAGTTGCCACTTGCCAGTTCTATTATAATTATTGTTGCTATAGTATAATTTAATATTGAGCTCAATCTTATTACTTCAACTTAACGGCAAGCCAAGTGATTGATTACATCTCGTCATATTGAAACATTTTCTCCAAGGCAATACTAGTTTTTTACATCTTAATTTACTTGTTTTTATCTCACTTAATAGATTCCTAAAAACATTGCCTTCTTTTTCTACTCTGTTAACATGCTTTTCTTGGTCGGTTTTGTTTTACTTCCGTTCAACCTTTCGTCATGATCATCGTCTCGTCATCATTATCAATCTAGTTTTAACAAATCGATGAACCAATGGACAGTTAATTTGTACTTTACTTTGAGAGAGAGTAAGTACTAAATACTTAATCCTACTAAGTTTTAATATTTATGTTGTATGTACAAGTTGGTTTGTGGTAAACCTTGAAGTAAAATAATTTTAGACTCAATCAACTCATAGGCTAGAATGGATTGATTGAATTTTTTTTAGAGCAATCGTCAAGTAATTGCTTAATGATCTATTAAGGCCAGCCTTGTGTTGAAGCTAATCTGTCAAATTCCACAGATAACGTTATGTGTTGACTAATGCATATATTATTATAGATAGTAACACTGATAATAAATGATAAATGTTGTACCTAAAACAATTAGTTTTAGGTCACCAATCTATTACTAATACGTGAGAAAACTACGGACCTCTGTTGTGCAATATGCAAATGTGTAAAAATTTGATAGATGTAGATAAAAATTGTACTATAAAACAAACAGTTCAAGACTGTATCATGGATATTATGTAGGAAGTGAAATTAAGTACAAAATATAAATTAGTATTTTGATAAATTTTCTCAAAAAAAAAAACAAGGAAATTGCGACCACTATGTTGTTGTCTAATATGTAGAGGTACTGAATTTACCAAAAAATTATGTGAAGCAGTTTTAAGGACAATTATATTTTACAAAACGTATCGCCTGCATATTATTGCAGAGCAATATCAGATATATTCTACTTTTCTACTATTATTCCAAACAACATAGTGGAATAAACGAGAACCGAGCTTTGTGGAATGGTTGATTTTTCAATGATAAACGATTGGTAGGCAAATAAATCTATTTTTAACGATTTAAGCACAAGTACCACAAGATGAACAAAGTAGGTAATATAACTTAGTATGCCATCCAAATTTTAAAACACCAACTTATTGTAATATCACTACATTTCATTACATTACCTCTTACTAACACACTTCCCCTTATCTTTATTATTTTTTAAGGCATTACGTTGTTATTATGATAAGGTTATTGTTTATCATACAACAAATATTGACTCGACAATCCCTTAGGGAACCGGCTTGATGAAACGAAACAATGACTGTGCTAAGAGGGGTTAGGCCTCGAGTGATTCCACGGCACTTCGTTGGCAGAACATAGGCGTGGAATCACTTGAATATACTATACATAATGGTTGGAGGAAGAATCTAAATCTAAACTTAAAATCAACTACGCATTTATTATTTCTTTTAGCCACGGGTTTCCAGTTCTATAATATGTGTAATAATTATCCATCTCGATCATATCCATTTTCCAAAAATGAAGATTTTTTAAATTTATTATAAGTTAGTCCATGGCTACAATCACACTTGATGTCAAGTGATGATGTGAAGCGGGCTAACTTGTAGTAGGATGAAATCTATACCCCTTTGGTTTCTATACATTATTGTACCAGAACGCTACATCGTTTGGTGACACGTATTTGTCAGTAGAGTGGTAACTAGCCACGGCTGAAGCCTCCACCAGCAAGACCTTGACCAATTTAAAAAATCTTAACGGGCCCAACCCCTGACCCGAAAAGAACCGAATCATTCCCAGGACCTCTGTCTTATAAGTCCACGCGCATAACACTGCGCCACGCAAGCCGCCAAAATATCTGTTCAGAATAGGTGATTATCATTATCAAAGGTAAATTAAGTAGTCTATAGAAGAGAAATTAAAAAACAAATGCCTAGTTGAAACGGATTGTTCAATATTATATTACGAGAATACTTAAACAATTATGCAAGACGGAAATCAGATGACTAAAGAGAACTACTTTAGCTCAGTTGAAGTTCCACAAAAAGATAAATGACGAATCGTGAACTTATGCAAATTATATCATATAATCAAATAATTACAAAAATTATTTTAAGTACCTTTATATGCGATAAATCTTGTACCAATAATAATTGTTGTCAGACGTAAAATTATAATTATTACAGTAATAATTAATTACAAATCAAATCACAAATGTACAAAATGTTATTCTTCGACTGCATTCATTTGAATTTAAATTCAACGTTGCAGGTTAAGCTGAACCTATATTTTTTTACTTCAATGGGTTAGATCACTTTTTTAAATAACTGTTCCTAATTTCATGTAGATAATTCTTATAGTTATCAAATTAATATACCATTATGGCAAAGATATTTGTTAATTTTCAACACATAAAAAATAATGTGGCAGAAAAATTTTTGAATTGAAAATAATCTAATTATTTTAATTCAAAATTGAGTAAGTAAATAATTCAAATGTTAACCAACAAGATAACTCTATCAGTCGTTGTTTAAATCTATTGCGCACGGCAGATCCAAACAAATGTGGTTAATTAGAACATATATTCATTTTCTATACGCGGGTACGAAAAAGGACAGATAGATTCTTGTGTTCAATTTGGTTGGTTATGCAATTCGTTTCTATAGTTTATTAAAATTTTTATAAAATAGCTGTTACAAAGCAAAATAATACTTTAAAATTATCAGTAAATTTGTTACTGAAAATATGATACATTCTTTTTTTTTGGTAGTTCCTAAAGTTCAACACTTCGGCAATGGTGTTCCATTGTCATCAGTAATATGAGACTGAATTGCATTGAGTATTCGCTTTTGGGGTACTTTTGACGGAACTTTAAATTGTGGACCCAAGTCCATCGATTATAGGTTAATGACTCGAGTAATAAAAATAATTACAAAAATTATTTTTATTTTTGTAATTACATGACGTGCCTTCTCGTAGGTACTCATAATGAGACCTTAAATTATAATTTTTAAAGATCATAATTTTAAAACTCCTGCTTCTTGCTGCTTTTCTTCGATTGCATTCATTTGAATTTAAATTTCAACTTTTTTTTTTAATTTAAAATTCAACGTTGCAGGGCGGTTCAGCAACCTTTATTTATTTTAGGCTTCGATCTTTGGCGTAAGCCTGTTTTAATTTACTACACGTTATGTGGCAGAGAGATTTACGGAAAACATTATTCTTCTTCTGGGGCCGATAACATAACATTATGTCGTTTAAAGCCGCACCAAACAAAACAATTAAACAACATTATTCATTTTTTTAAAACTGATGCACTATATGATGTAAAATAGCATTTTCTTTCACTCAGTTTCATTAATGATATAAAAAAGTAAAAGTTATATTCATAAGTTTTACTTCTTCTTTTACGATAAAGTTTCTTTATTCTTTTTTAAATAAGAAATCATGACAACCCGGTATTAAGTAATATACTTTATGAATGAAATTCCGACGTTCCTTCTTAACATAATGGTGGATGATAGCTGATTTTATTTTTAAACTCTCATTTTTTAATATTTACATTTTTTTTAAATTCATATCTATGTTAATTAATATATCTACAAAATGATATATAAAAACACTATTTTTTTTGTCGGTTAAAGAATTTGAAATGATTTATCGCAATAAAATAAAATAGTAAAAACGAAAAAAAAACATTATTAAAAAAAAATCTACTTCTTCGCTTGCGGAGCATTTGAGTGCTCAAGTAACCGGTGTTCAGGGCTCCAGAGTGAAGAACCTCCTCACAATACGCGCCGTTTCAAGGACAACTACCTTCTGTATCCTACCCTTGATGCAACAGTCAAGCGAAAGCTTCTTAAGATGTTGGTTAAAACTTTTCGCAAAAAGACCATTGACTGAAATGACTATCGGAACAATACTAGTTGACTCAACATTCCACATGATGGTAATCTCCTGAGCAAGGTCCAAGTATTATTATGCGATTTAAATCTAACCTTTACAATGTACGCATGATAGAGCGTAAAGTGTTTAACATACAACACGATATAAAGCATAACTGTAACACCATACACGAGTGTTGTCGACGTGTGGTTAACCTGACGCGGCATAAGTTCCTGCTCATTGAGCCTTTAGTAAATAAATTGTAGCGTGGTCTTACAATATTGCCAGGCTAGGTATGTTAAATAGCAAAAAAATCTTTTTAATCATTTCCTATTTAAGAAACACATATTGTACATGCAGTGATAAATAATTCTTCACTTTCTCCAAACTTTTCATCAATAGATAGATTAAAAAATATGATATTAGAAACATATTTTATACATAGACCTGCGCTATATTGTATGTATACGTAATACTATTATACTGTTATAGAACATTTTTTTTTATCGACTACAAGTTGGCCCTTGACTGCTATCACACCTGATGTTAAGTGATGATGCAGTCTAAGATGGAAGCGGGCAAAACTTGTTAAGAGTGGGACGAAAATCCATATACCTTTCGGTTTCTACACGACACCGTACCGGAACGCTAAATCGCTTGGCGGTACGTCTTTGTCGGTAGGGTGGTAACTAGCCACGGCGAATGCCTCCCACCAGCCAGACCTAGACAAATTAAGAAAAACCTCAATCTGCCCCGCCGGGAATCGAACCCAGGACCTCCGTCTTATATATCCACCGCGCATACCACTGCACCACGGAGGTTGTCATTTAAATAAATGAATTTGTTAACAAATTAATTTATTTAAATGTTCTGTCTGTTACAATTACGAAAATTTAGAATGGACGCAACAAATAATTTAATTATCAGATTTTAAGGCCACGCACGTTGATAGACATATAAGTTAGAATTTTTAAAACAGACTGTTTGTCTTACTGGTCTAATAAATAATAGTTAAAAAAAACTAAAAACACGCTTTTTATAGAAACCCAAACTAAAAAATAGAAAATAAATTTTATGAATTTAATTTGTGTAAATTTACGTTATCTTTACTTTATTCATGGTGTAAAAAAAAAAAATATTTTTGGAAGTCGCAGAAAAAGATTATGTAATATCTACTTAGTTACTTACACAATATCAACATTATATCTTAGTCTAACGTTTTGAAGGTAGATGGGGTTTTCAGCCGGTAGAAGTGCGGCACTAGTCAAAAGGGTATCCAATGATGGATTTTTCAACTTTGCTTTATTCCCTATGATTTCTTAGGATTATGTATAAGTTACTTACACAAAAAAGACCTAAGGTTTTCTTGACTGTAAATTCAAAAATAATTTCAAAAACAGATTTCAAAAACAGACATTTATCTAACACCGTGGAAAGAGATTTGTTTTTACCTTTGAACCACACAGTTTCACATATAGAAGGCTTATTTTTTAATACGTCTTTCAAAAATAATTTTACATAGAATATATTATATGAATTTAAAACTCAAAACGCTTTTATTTAGTAAGTACGAGTATGTCAAGTCCTTGTATACATAACAATAGTTTTGTCTGCGTATTGTCTGTACAATCCTACACATCGCAAGTTAAACGTTAGTTAAGTCAGGTTGATTCAAGTCTTTCTTTCTGTGATCGAAGGTCACTTAGTTGGCCTCGGTCATCTTTATTAATTAACCGCTTTTGATTATTAATAGTTTATTGTAGGCGGTTGTATTCTCCTTGTGTGCTTAATGCTCGCTGTTAATATAATTACTATTTATGTACTTTAGTCTCCATATCTATTCTTATGATTTTGAATTATATGATTGCTTAGTGTCTTTTAATTGAAAAGTATTAATCGTTGTTCTGGAAGACTTCAAATGTAATTTTTTTTCATGAAATCAAAATCAATAAATTTTTCATTCAATAACTTTAGTGAGTCAGAACTCTAGGGGCACCCTGTAACGTTTTAAAGACATTACCCACGACTGCTGCCTGTGGGATTTACTTTCTTCGTCTTAACTGAGAAAAAGTTTTCTAAGGTTTGTTTTATAAATACCAACACACACAAACATTCCAAAATAATGCTCTGAAGAAGAAGCTATTACGGAAATGGCAATAAAACTGTGTTAAAAGAGTTAGTATTTACTAATGTGGTAACTGCTTAGTTTTAATTGCTCGTACAGCAAACACTGCTTTAATATTTTGTATTAAAGATTAATTAATTTGAAATATTTTCTTTCAAGTTTATCATCGTGGTTATTGTGCTATCTTTAATAATAGAAATATAATTACTTAGACTCAAAGATTACCAGTAAATCCCTTGCCCGTTAACAAAACTGTGTTACAAGAGTCTGTGGGAATTGCTTAACTAACGGTAGTTTTTAACCGATGAAAAAAAAACGGAGAAGGTTCTCAATTCGACACGTATATATTTATTTATTTTTTTTATGTATGACCACGCATAACTTTTTGCAGAGTTGTCCGATTTTGATAATTCTTTTTTTATTAGAAAGGGCATCTCAGGTCCATTGTCATCAGTTAGGATCTGATAATACTTTAATATATTATTTATTTGCTACTACTGCGTGCGTATAATATACTATGACATTATAGTATGAGTACGTTGCGTGGCGATGAATCATACCCAAAAATAGAACCTAGATATGCATCTAAATACCAGTTTTAGTGCGTACAAGAGTCATCAAATAATGCTTTAATATATTATTTTTTGTGGTACCTGCTTAACCAACGTTAGTTTTATACAAATACTGCTTTAATATGTTGATTATTTATTAATTAATTCGAAATAGTTTCTTTCAAGTTTATTATCGTGGTTATTGTGCGATCTTAACTGTGTAGCCTTCACCGTTCAGTCGCGTTTACGCCGCGGCACGGCTCGACTGTGCGTCACGCTCTATTGCGATTGCTTCTTACTAACGTCCTAAATTGTTAAGTTATTATAAGTAATTAAGTTAACAGCTTAGAGCATTAATAACTTTACGACGTTACTAGAAAGTTAGGCTGATGCTGTTGTTATCTGTTGTTATTGCGTTTTCATTCTAAAGTGTTGAAAGGATGCATTTTGTTTTTACAGTCGTGCATGGAAAACGTTTCAAGTTAACGGGTGTAATTGTTGCATTGCAATAATGTGAAACTTTGTGGAGATGTGTTAATGTTTGTGGCTTTATTGTTGTGGGATTAAGTTAAAACAGATAGACGAAAACAAATGCCAAAAATGTAGCACATAAATCTCCGGGATAATAATTTATAACAAATACAAATAAATCAAATGAGTAATCCTATTCAATGAAAGTAATCTATTACGCGGCAGCTAGTGAATAAAATTAAGTACAAAAATATCTTGTTAAAATATTTACGACCAACCGATACCCGCGTCTACGTCCGGAAACTCTGAAATCCATAAAACTATACACGTTTAAACCTTTCTCTGTAATTACTATTATATTGATGAAAATCGCATTAAAATCCGTTGCGCAGTTTAAGCGTACAAACGGCGAAATGTAATTTTATAAATTAAAATACATATCTGTACTAATATTATAAAGCTGAAGAGTTTGTTTGTTTGAACGCGTTAATGTCAAGAACTACTGGTTCGAATTAATAAATTCTTTCTGTGTTGGATAATCAATTTATCGAGTGGATAAAGCTTTAAGCTATGTTAACATCACGCTGCAACTAATAGGAATGATGATGAATGATGAATCGGCGGGAAATGTAGAAAAAAACGGTGAAGATTATCCATATTTGAGGACTAATCTAATAAGTTATAAAGCTATAATATGAATATCTCAAGCTATTTTTACGATATCTATCATTTATTCGCGTTATTTAAACTATGACCATAGTGCGATATTTCGAATGCCTTGAATTGCATGAAATGCAAAATTGCAAATTACCAGACGCGCTAACACTACACACCTTAATGTATTTACGTAATAATTTGCAAGTTAGGACCTTGAGGTACGTTTAACTCTATCCAAATCGAACGTAGGATTTAAAAAGTTGTTAAATGATCATCGTGACAATGATTCAGCGCAGAATTTGGAAGTGGAAATGATTGGTTATTATTAATTTTTCGATTTGTCATTTTATGTGCAGCTCTAATGTTTAAATAATGACGAACGAGTAAATTGGTTGAACACAACGGCAAATATTAACCTCACATTTGAGATTATTAGTTTCTATATGAATTATGCTGATGAAGTTGTCAGTGGATGCGTTTGGTGCTACTCGATGCTTATAGATTGACTTATCGATCATGATCCCACCTGTTGTATCGACCTACTTGTAAACGTATCTTAAGATAACAAGTTTTCTATACTTAAAGGATGCTTTATCTCCTTTTGTGAAGAAGGAATATTTTTAAATCGTCCCGTTTAATGTATTCAGTGACACACTTAGATGGTTGCAATGAGAATAATAAATAAATCAAAAAGTCTTTTATTTCTTCTCAAAATGTTTACAACAATTTACAAATTTATAACTAACCTAAATAATAAAAAACTAAAAAAAAAAAAACTAAAAAAACGAAAAAACTGTGCTATGAGAATGAATGACTTTAAACATTAGGCTTCTTTTTAAATTATAAGAATTTTAATTTCGATCAAGTTGGTGATAGACTTGTAATAAAATTTTATTTTGATATTCCTGAACTGTAATAATAATGCCTTTGTTGTCGTCGTCGTCGATATCTTCAAACTAGACAAGAGGTGTTTTTAAGTCAGTTTAGGCCGGGTGCACATTGTGATTTTTTGTCACGGTAACATTTTGTTGCCATCACCCTCTGTCACCATCAATGCGCCCACTAACATCAAAGGCGACGGTGAGCTTATTCGAGTTCTGATCGATTTCAATAGTGTTGTGAACTTCTCGGTACCAAAAATAAATTAAACGAAAAAGACGCTAAAGGGTATATCCTTTATGTACACTGAAAGGCAAGGGATTATATAAGAAGCGACAGAAAAATTCGACTAATTAATGGGGCACCCAAAAAAACTGAAAATTATGACTTTAAACATAATATGTCTATCAAAATTTTTAAATTATAATAATTTTATAACATTTTGAGGCATCTCCTTTCAAACAAAATGTTTGTTTTTTAGTGCAGCATACGTCTAATGAACTTCAGCAGCCAATGGCCAGATATTGAAATGCGCCTTGCGTAGTCGATCTTGATATATCCTGAACTTGTATTTATTCCTCGGTCCGATATGGAATGCCTTTCCAGGTGTCGTCGTCGTCGTTCATCGATATCCTCAAACTAGACAAGAGGTATTTTGATCAATTTAGAATGCATATGCGCTGTCAGTCTGCTAAAATAAATTCAGCTTCTTGTTAGTAGTCATTCTTGTATATCTTTTAACTCTTCTAAGTTATCGATTTACCATCTATGATTGCATTGTCAATTGCGATCATTGTTAAGCTGTAGATAAAAATCATAGGTACTCCATGCTTCATATAAAAAATAACCTGTTCGATTGACGCAAATCTAATCACTTATCATTCGGCGCGTGATCCCCGATCCATAACAGAGTGCATTTCCGTCGACTCCGAGTAAGGCCTTCGACAAACTTGACGCAGAGATAATGATCAGTTATCGTAACAAAAACTGCGTATTGTTTGAGTTACGTACATATTTGCCATTGTATTTGTACAAGGTTTGAATCACTTTCAATTGTACCTGCATACCTACGGTAAGAATAAGTAATCGAATAGTAAGTAATTCCTATACAAAAAAAACTAAGTAAAAATAAAAATAATAAAAAGCAGTTAACCTACCTTCTTTTCAACTATTTTAAGCCGACTAGTCTAGCATTAGAGCCTGATATTATTTATTAGTAGCTGGCCCAGCAAACGATTTGCATTAAAATTTAAAAAAAAAATTATATGAAAATTAGATAGTAGCCGATTCTCAGACCTGCTGATTACGCATACAAAATTTGGTAAAAATCGGTAAAGCCGTTTCGAATGAGTACGGTAACTAACATTGTGATAGGGAAAATTTTATATATTGATAAAAAACAGAAATGATATTATCTTTGTGAGTCTGAAATGTCGGTCTGAAGAACATAATACTTGGTATGATTACAGGCGCATAAAACTTAACTTAAACGCCTTAGGTTGTTGGACACAAGGCGGCACTTTGTTCCTCACAAAACATTGCTGTGTACATATGCAATGGTTTTCCTCTTACGATCAGATGGACTAACTGCATGGTCCTTCAATTAGTACTATAAAAAAATCTGATAAATAAAGACCTAATTGCACGTGGCCGGAGACAAGCGTCTGCTAATACGATGCTTTAAATTACGTGTATATGTACACGTTCTCGGAATTCGTGCTGTACGCATGTGTTGAGATGCATGGAATCTCTCTCGCGTGATGTTACCGCTGACGTTACCATTTCTTCACATGCCACTTTCCTTCCGTGAATAATACGAGTATGCACTTCGCACGAGACAATCATGTTTGTGATTTGATATCGTGCCTCTTATTACCATACTGTCATTGTAATTTACTTACTTATACAAACTAATATAGGTAATGTACCTTGATATCTTTTTGTTTATTTTTGGTCGCCTCAATAATTCCACGGGTAAAGGGATGAATTCAAAACCGATACCGAATCGGTCATTGTTTTGATCCCCTCCCTAATGTTGCATCTTGTAACTACTTCAAGTTTGGTCTAATTTCAAAAATGTGGTATTAATTAATCTAAAAAATATTATGGCCTAATTTTGTCTCGGGCTCCCAAAATATGAAAATGCCTCGGCGCAGACGTGTTTAGTTTGACGGCACAAACCCTCCTCCCCTTTTTTCCTAAAAGATCAATTACTCCAACTACTTGTTCATTATTTCTTCGATCACTTGGCTAACATTAACTTATTTCAGTTACCGTTAACTTATGATATGGTAGTATAACTATAACACAAACCCATAGATTACAATAAACTATGTGATATCGCAAATTACATACAAAACAAAAGTTAAAGCCGAGTCACGGATGAAGGTATTTCCTTATAAAGAAATTCTAGTTATACGGAGCACACCTTACCTAACCGTTCCGATGATAATCGGAATCTTTATTACCTAATAGATTAATTTATGATAACAGCAATTTTATAGAACAATAAAAATATCGGTAGATCGTTTAATTTCGGTCTGTCTTTCATTTGAAAACAAATTAATTTGTTCTACCAAAATTGCCACTGAGAATGGCTTGGAACATTTGAATTAAAATTAAAAGTCATCTACACTAATTCTTGTGGAACTTAAAGACGTTATTCGAAAGTACGTTGTTGATTTATTATTAAAAACAAATGCTATAAACAGTCCAATATTTCCCTCTCACATTTGACCTAAGTAAATTTTGCACTAGAAGATATTGCAATTTACTACAGGACGAGGATAGAACCTAGAGATCTCGGAATTGAGTTGCGACCTCTTAACCGATTTTGTTCTTGCGGTCTATTAGGTCATAGCAAACTGTAAGCTTGTATTAAAATGACGAAGATTTGAAGAATTCTGTTTTACTGCGAAGACATAAACTACCTTAATTTATCATTTTTGAACACTAGAACCCCCATGAGAAATCAAGCACGTGCTTATGCTACAGTAAGACCGTGATTTTGCTAAATTTAAAAATGTTGACTTGTATAATTGTGTTTTAATACCTAACAAAAGGGCATGGAGAGATCTAATTACTCCATATAATAACCCTTCGTGAGGAAGGTCCATCATAATTAGATAGAAAAAGTCTCGCTCCCGTTAAGCGGATTTGCAATGAATCACGCGATCCATAATGGGATGTTAGCATCTGGTGCACGCTGGTTGCCGTATTTGGGTAGCGGCGCGCGAAGGTCAAGGTCTCATCCGCACCAATGACCTGGTACAAATAACTGATTCTTTTACTTGTACTCTTGGCGTGTGGAACCGTTCAAAGTGCGTAAAACGGAAGAACTATTAAACGAAATAAACGTTTAATATAAAATTGATTTATTTGTTGCTTACAGACGCAAACTTTGTTCGTGCTAAGTTGGTAAATTTTTCGGATTAGTTAATATTTATTAACAATTATTAAGTCTAATCAATATTTTACACTTCTAATAATCCGGAACTTAATAACACCTCTAGCTAAGCGGACTTTAAAATTTTCGGTAGGATTCTAACAAGCTGCAAAACTAACAACAGATTAACGTCGGTATTATTTATTTACCATTTTTAATTTATTAAGAATACATGGGGAATACATGGGGAAACCTTACCAGATTAAGCCTAGCTCGCATTGTATTTAATTCTGCTTCTATGAATTTGTTGGTATTATTAGATGTCTTTAGCTAGTCTATATTGAACGACTCAAGTTATGAAGTAACTTCAGCAAAATACCGAATTGCTTTAGCGGAATCCTCAACTGAAGCCTTAGAAAAGCTCTAATACCCGTCTTAATGTGGAAAAATTTAGGAATTAACCATATCACGTTAAGTACCTAGTACCTATCTATACAAGTAAAATTTATAGCTGGATTGGTTGAATTGCCGCTTAAAATTGTCAAATTGACAAAATTAGTTGAATATAAAATTAATTAAGTAATTAATTTTATTATATTTAATATTGCTTCGCGCTCGACTTAGCGGGGGCACTGCCGTGCACCCTGATGTGCGTCTCGGGACGCCATAATATAAATACGGCTGTGGATTAGAGTAGAGAAGAGAAGTCTACCTGTCGCTGCCGTATGCGTAAATGAAGGGAAAGCTAGACAGACTGGCGCTGTACAGCATCACGTAACGGAGCGGTTTACCCTCCTATAAGATTTTATTACTTCAAAAATAAAATATCGACATATTTAGCCGATTATGATTTATGAGTTTTCATTTTTATAAATAAAATACAATTTACGCCAATTTAAAAACACTAATACTTTCTAGAAATTTTAGGCAATCTTTACAATTGCTTAGAAACTGTTAAGTGCCAAATACTAAAACAATGTGCCGAAATAGAGCGAATTCGTTTCACCGCTTTTCAAATAGAAGTGAGTGAAATCGATAGTGTTGAAGCAGTGTTATGTGGAGGAATGTGAAAATGTGTCAGTGGTCACAAAATGGATGAGTGTGTGGAGCCGCCGGTGCCTCCGCCTCGGCTCAAGAGACGAGCTCGATTGGGCAGCAAGGAGCGGGAAAAGCGAACAGTTAGCTGGGTACGACTTTTTTTGCTCATCTTTGCGTGCAAGTTCGTAGCCGACTGTAGACGTAATTGCAATAGACGTGTCGTAGCGACTACTGGCTTGTATGTATTTCTAATTTCTATAAAATAAGTTTTCTTAATAACTCATCTTAAGCGTCGTTCGATTGCTTCGTCGGTCCAGTGTGGTTTCATATAATAAAGTCCACCACATCAAGGTTTCTTTCAGGTTTACGATATATATCTCGTATCGTGTAATACCCAATAGCGGCTAAATCCAAAATACCGCTGGCCTGGTCGGTAAATAAATTTAAAAAAATATATCGTTCACTCTGTCATTGCGATGGGAGTGACAAGTTATTTCGTTATCGCCGCTTTTGGCCCATAATTTCTCTACACGATATATGTGCTCGTATCCTAGGCTTACAGGACAAGATGCGATAGTGAGGTATTTGAAATATTGTACAATTATAAACACTAAAACCCATGCGATTAAATCGATTTAGAGTATACTGGAACCAATCCTGCAGAGAGAAAAATTTACCGTGAAATCGCCACTGTTTCCGATATAATTGATTTTGATTTACAATACTAAGTCCCGGCAAGGCCAAAAAGACGTGTATTAATTTAGCAATTATATATTGATGAAATAATTAACCGATTTCAAGGAAGGAGATGTCAATCGGGTTTTAATTAGATATACTTAGGTCGGGATCGCTAATCTCGATGTAAATATACTTATAATTAGCACTTACTCTTAACAGTATCAAACGTTAATGGACGTTTGATATTGTGAGTTAGTTTCACGTACTCCCTAGATACAAAGTTTTCTATAACAAGAACCTCGTACATATTCATATAACTTACGTTTCAAAAGAAAAGCAGCCACACGCTTGGAATGTATAATCTAGTACTATAAAGAACGAGAGGTCTCATTAAATTTTCAGCTTGCGTAAATTTATTTTTTTATATTTTCTAAATTGGGCAATAATAAGAGCTCATATTTTATCAATTACTTATGCGTACCATACCGTATCAAATACCCAACTTATGTTATCCTTCGAGATAGGTAGTGGTTCTGATTTTATACATTTTCCTTATCTTGTTGTGCTTTGTCAGACTGCTGTTATCAGTCGCGGCGTAAGGTCTCTCGGTTTTAAAGGGTCTTGCGCCTCATAGCCGAAAATAAATTTTAAAAAAGTATGAAGAATTAAAAAAAACTCGCCCCTAAATACGAAGCAATCATTAAGAAGTTCAGTAAAAATAAAAGTAGAAAGTCTATTTTTTTATTTTTAACCGACGAAAAAAAACGGAGGAGGTTCTCAATTCGACACGTATATTTTTTTTTTTTTATGTATGACCACGCATAACTTTTTACAGAGTTGTCCGATTTTGATAATTCTTTTTTTATTAGAAAGGGCATACTTCCAAGGTGGTCCCATTGTCATCATGTTAGGATCTGATGAGGATATCGTGGGGAAATTGAAGGAACTCTTCAAATTTTGGAGGCACGCTTACAGCGATTTCGGTTTTTGTCTCGGTATCGGTAGCTTTTTGGCTTCTAGTGGCATGTAATATACTATGACAGTATAGTTCGAGTACGATACGTGGCGATAAATCACTAAAAAGTAAGAAATAAAAATTTTTAAATAAAAATAGAAGACCAAAACGCACTAAAAAGTAAAAAATAACTGTGTCATTTAGTTGCTTAAAATTACTTAAGCAAAGAAGTCGGTGCCAGCCAAGGTTTCTACTTTAAGGACGTTACCTAGAACCCACAAAATGCTTTACTACGTAAAATAAAGGTTCCTTAAACATGGCTGGCACCGACTTCATAGATATGCTTAAGTAATTTAAAGCAACTAAATGACACAGTTATTTTTTACTTTTAAGTGCGTTTTGAGTCGGTTCTATTTTTATTTAAAAATTTTTATTCTTATTGATTTTTCTTAATGAATAAAAAGAAATAATTTTGTATTCTGTTTCTTCCTTCAGAGGCCCTCGCGAAATTGCCTTGCCCATAGTAAGTTATATCTTGCGCTGCCACTGGTTGTGGTACCTCTACGGATGCCACTTTTATCTAATGTTTTTATTTATGAAAAGCTGACTAACTATAGTTTTAACTGAGAATGCTCTACCGTTGTCTTAATGTTTTTCTTAAAATGCGGTAAAATAAGACTATTGAAATTTAGATCATAAAGAATTGAATACCGGCAAAAACTACAATGATATTATACTTGCACAATTCTTTTTTTGCCTTTGCGATAATCTGTTCGAGTTCCACCATTGTCATTGTTCGACGGCGAAGCAAGGCTGACAGTCGTACAAAGGATCGCGAACAAACAGACAATCGCACAAAACACAGCTAGATATATCTACAATCGTACATGGGGTTGCCAGATCGCCAAAGCTAATAGCTGGACATTTGGGTAAAATGTACGCGAACTCTACATTACTGAGGATTTCGTGTCTTAGTATTATTCGTCATTATTAGCCTGTTAACAGCCTAACAAAACAACACGGACAAACCGGACACCGTTTATTTTGTCCGGACACTTTTTTTCACTACAAATTAGTTTTTGACTGCAATTATACCCGGTGGAAAGTGACAATGCATTCTAAAATGGAAGACGGCTTTGTTAGGAGGAGGATGAAATCCACATAACTTTCGGTTTCTACGTGACACTGTACCGGAACGCTAAATTGCTTGGCGGTTCGTTTTTGTCGGCAAGGTAGTAACAAGCGACGGTCGCAGTCTCCGCCAATAAAATAAGAAAATCGTAATCGGTGCAGCCGAATCGATTATAAATCGACCGCGCACACCACTGCGTCGCAGGCTGTCCAACCTATGTCCGCCTTTATCCGAACGCCTGGCAACACTAGTCGTACATAAAAGCCGAGTGTTCACGCGACGTTATTTCATTGAATAGATTGAAAGGCGCAAAACGCGTGGGAACGTTCGTGGCCGAGACTGAACTCTGAAGTGCCGTGATGAATTCCTTCTGTACGAAGAAAAACAATAATTCGTTAAACCAACAAACAATGATACAATGATTTCTCACACGTTAATCTACATATCTCGTACATTAAAGTGTTATGTTTTATTAATTACAAAGTATATTAGTAATCCAGTAAAAATTACGTTTTATTGTGAGTAGGTACCTACAGCAAAGCATGAAATCATATCGGAGACATCATAAAAAATATGCATCTTTTATTATTTTTAAGTTTAAATAAATGTTAGGATAGCCCGGAGTCGAGAACTTGGTGTGATACTCCCGTGCCTCGGAGAGCACGTAAAGCCGTCGGTCCCGGTATCACCAAAATCTGATGATGATCGTTAGTGAATAAAATATTATTCTAAGCTCGCCAACCCGTTTTGTAGCAACGTGGTGAATCTACGGTACGTATTCCTTCTCCTACAAGGAGGGAGGCCTGGTCCTGTATTGGGCCGTTAATTGGCCGATAATGATGTTGGGATACTTGGTCTCTAGGGTCTGTTATCAATTTTTTTAGTCTCTGTAGTACGTATTAGATACTTCTTAGTAGATCATATTAATATAATATTATAGAAATTGATAGATTTAAATCATTATTTATCTATAAGGATAAAATATTTAGAACATAAGTCATTAAAAAAAAATACTTGCCCGTATCCGTACGTGGTTACAATATTATTTAAACATCGCTTACACATGCTGTGCAATTTACAGTAAATAGGTAGGTTTTTATTCAACACTGTACTATCTTTACATAAATAAGCACTAAAAAGGTAGGTACTGGCAGCAAGCGCGCTAATCATGCATATAATTTATGCTTCAGTAACTTCTGGCGGTAACTGTGATAATAAAAGTGTGATAAAATTGGTTTAAAAACACTGAACATGTCGAGGAATATTTACGCTAAACTTCCTGTTCGAAATTCAAATTTTCAATTAATCGCGCATGTTACTTATTAAGGTAACGTTAGCTGTATTCTATTTTTAAACATCTACGTACACATAAACGTCTAGAAACTGACTTGATCTTCTGCTAAAATAATTTAATTTTAAATTTTGTTATTTAATGATTAATTTATTTAACGTCTTTTATGGATTTAATGATAAAACAAAATAAAAAAAATGCAATCAAAGTCTCTACATTATTCTGATTGTCTATGATCGTCGATAATTTTTTTCTTATTTTTCAATCCGTACCCTGAGAAATGCTTAAAGTTTCACAGCCCCGAGGGGTCCCCTGGCAACCGTCAGGCAAATAATGACAGCTGTCATTATAGCTCCGTCGCTACCCGGGTAGCCGCGGGCCTCAAAGAAGGTTTGAATGTCAGGCCCACAGGGGCTAAGGACTCTGTATTATTCTTTCCCTTTTTCATGTACCTACTCGTTTATTTTTATATAGGTAGTTTTTAATTTTTAATAAAGTTGTTCAAAGCGAATAAAATAAAACATAGATACTATAAGCAATTTTGAATATAACTTTTTTTAATTCCAGGGCCCGGAGACATGGGTCGGCGTGCGGGCACTTCGCGCCAGCTCCGGCGGTATCCTGGACCCCGACGACCGCGTGCGCGACGTGGCGGATGACCGGGAGACCCTGACCGCAGAGTGCACCAACCAAGCGCCAACGAGACCTGCGCCTGCAGATGGCGCTAGCGGCTCGTCTGCTGGCACCGCCTCCCCCGATATGTTTCGGGTAAATCTTATATCTATCTATTATAATATATTATCTGTAGGTTGAATAGCAATCAAGTGTCTGGGGAGGAACTTTTTATATATTTTTTTTAATTTTTTTTGTCAAAGTTTCATTAGGTCAATAAAAAAACAACAAAAACACACAGGATGGATTTTTTCATTTTATCTGTATTCGCACTACTCCGGAACTAGTGTTCGGATTTTCCAGCGATTTTTTACGGGTAACATTTGAGCTTAGGTAAATGATCCTCGTTTCAACAAAATCTAATGGAAACTTTCATGGTAGCTACCAGTGTCTAGACACACAAAGTAATTGTAAAAAATACGTAATATAAAGAGGAAATATAAGAATGCGTCTTAGGATAATTCACTTGGGCAACTTCATTAAAAGGAAATAAATTATAAAAATTAATATTATTAATAAATAAGTTCTTCCTTCCTTTAAATATTTAAAAAAATAGACATGACATTTCAGAACGATTGAACAGGCTGCACAGTCAACGATCATTGTCTATAGGTATTATGTCTATAACCATACCTATTGAAAAAAAAATTCATTTATTATCTACAATTTAATTTTTAATATTTAATGTTACCTAACAAAATACGGTATAAAAGTATGCAATCAGGATGTTGCAACTTGCACTAAACTTGTAGATTAAAAAAATAAAGATTTTTACTTTACCTGTCCCCACACATGCCACGAATTAAAAAAAATATATATTATTCCGCAGCGAACCCGATTCATAGAGAATCGCTTTGGAAACATGTCGAGACATGTTGTGACGAGGTCCGTGAAATTATCACTTTTCGAAAGAAAGTTTTATTCATATCGCGTTATGTTTTCGGACTGTAAAAAAATAAAATTCGTGCGTAATTTCAAAATGGGACAGTGTTTTGCTAATTGCTGTTTGTGTTTGAAAAGGGTAAGAAGTAATTACTTAAATGTAATTATTATTTTCTTACTAAGTTGAATTTGCAGTTATAATTTTACTCATAAACTTAATTAAAAATAGTACCGAGTGAGACAATAAAATTAAAATATAAAAACAAATACTTATAATTAATAATAATTACCTTAAGCGTTGAATTAAGTAG
This sequence comes from Mycalesis mineus, assembly GCA_034621355.1. NCBI lineage: Eukaryota > Metazoa > Arthropoda > Insecta > Lepidoptera > Nymphalidae > Mycalesis > Mycalesis mineus. The sequence continues at coordinate 12,120,893 of CM067885.1, forward strand.
ATACCTATAGGTAGATATTATACTTTAATGTCAATTGCCAATTTAGGTAATTTTTACGAATACAATCAGGCTAACGTATAAGTAGGTACCTAACATTTCTTTTAGAGTTTGTATCAAATTTAATGTAAACTTCAGAAGAGGGATGTTTTTTATTCCGAAAACATAAATAAATAAAAATAACTCTGCTCTGTAAAAGATAAAGTGCGTCTAGAATGCTATCATTATTATCTGTCTAGTAACCGCTCACCACAGGCCGCCGCCCTCATTATAGGTGATGGGATGTGGATGTTGACCTTATACTCACCATGATGCTTCAATACAGATTGGAGTGCTTAGGATTTAGGCGGACTCACTATCATACATTGGTGATAATGATCGGGGCCGAAAGCTGAATGTGTTTTCCGAGGCACGGGTGTTGCAGGGTACAATCTCGAGGACCTAGGATGCGCCTTCCTCAACCTGATATGTTACAGCAATGCTGCCTAGCGGCACAAATATGCATTCGCCACTAAAATATTTACAAATTTTGCAGGGAGGTGGCGGCGTCGGCGGCAGCATGCGTGTGCCCAACACGGACTCGTGCGTGGAGGTGGGCGCCGCGGACCTGGAGGACGGCGCCAGCGGGGTGCAGGTGCGCCGCGGCAGCGAGCCTACGCTGCACCAGGACACCTTGCCTCCGCAGCGACAGGTGAGTGTCACACGCTGCAGGGTTAGCACCCGTGCGTAGAGGTAGGAGCTGCAGACCTGGAGGACGGCGGGGTGCATGTGCGCCGCGGCAGCGTGTCCACCTTGCCTCCGCAGTCACAGGTGTGTGTCACACGCTGCAGGGTTAGCACCCGTGCGTAGAGGTAGGAGCTGCAGACCTAAAGGACGGCGGGGTGCATGTGCGCCGCGGCAGCGAGCCCACCTCTCCTCCGCAGCGACAGGTGACACACACACTTCATTAGTCCTGGTCTGGGTGGTGGGAGGTTTTAGCCGTAGCTAGTAACCACGTCGGCAAAGACGTACCGCCTAGCAATTTAGCGTTTCGGTACGATGTCGCGCAGAAATCGAAAGGGGTGTGGATTTTCGTCCTACTCGTAACAAATTAGCCCGCTTCTATCTAGGATTGCATCATCACTTATCATCAGGTGTGATTGCAGTCAAGTACTTACGTGTAATAAAGAAAAAAAAAACTGTGGCGCCGCAGCGAGCCCACGCTGCACCAGGACATCTTGCCTTTAGGCCAGAGTTCGTGGAATATATATTAAGCTCTGAACTTAAAAAGAACCATTACGCCAATTACTTTGATAATATTATGTAAACAAGGTGTGTCCCGATGCCTCGTGTAATACAGAAACGTGTTTGTACAGGTTACCGACCAGACGAAGCGCTGGTCGGCGGCGGTGGTGTGTCGCGACGACGGCGTGGGGCGCGCGCCGCACAAGCACGCGCTGGACGGCCGCCCCGACGCGCCGCCCGACCGACACGCGCAGCACTTCCAGCGACAGTCCAACCGCTTGTCCATGCAGTTCTCCGGCCCTGGGTGAGGAGACATTTCTTTTTTGTGTATTCAATTCAATTCAATTTTTAATTTTATGGCTTCTAGCTGTATCTGTAACTGGGTACAATTTACTCCGCCAATATCACGTGGTATGAGAGACACACTTTTAAAAGATTGATTGGTATAGGTTGGTGTAATTAAGTATACATCCAACCAAATTTTGACACTATGAGTTTATAGGTATGTTTTTTTTTATGTATTCTAGTTACCTGTCATTTCCGTCACTGACTTGAAGCTCTGCTGAATTTGAGTGCCTTCAAAATTTGTTAGTTGAGTCATGATAGAGTATCAAATTTTTGAAGTTTAGGAGATGCTCAGTAATATAAGAGATTCTTAGAGATATTTGAGTGGTTTTTCAGTATTCTTGCAAAAGGTTACTGCTAATGCTACCGTACTTGATTAGTTTCACCTATACGTGGATGGACTAGAAGTTTCTCTATTTATGAGGATTTTTATTTTCTCATTTCATTTGCTCGCTCTTGAATATTTGAAGTGCGACCTCTATTCTCTCTACACCAGGTAATTCCTCTCTTCGGGCGCATCTGAGTCTTACTTGTCAAAAATAACGTGAACTCGGTTGTTTTTACAGAAGCGGAGTATGGCTCGACGCCGCCGACAAAGTTCAAATATACGGCAGTAAGAGTCTACCCAGAGACGCTAGAAAGGAACCCTTAGGGCAAGATACCCCATCGAGCAATGACCTCAACCGGTAAGAAATTATTTAATCGTAGCAAATACAACATATATCGGACAGGGATAAATTCCACCAACTTCTGGGAAACTGGGTATATCGCTTGACCTCTTGAGAGCTTACGAACGCGGCGACAGCGAATTGACTAGTTTCTGTAGTAAACTGTTAAAATTTGACTGAAAATGATGATCAGGCCTTATTTACGCGAGTGATAGGTGAATAGAACATCAATGCATATTGATAAGAAACATCCTCTTTGATATCGCAAGCATCCGCCGGCACGTCGCAACAATCGCAGGTTGGATTCAATGAGCTATACCCTTATTTCTCAAGACTATCACGATGATAGATAAAACTGACAGATCAATTCATCAATCACAAGTTTTTGTATCTAATCTCATATAAAATACAGACAGTTGTTACTAATACTCCAAATATAGACGACGTTAGTGGTGAAGACACTACGACACCGGTATTTATTTTTGTTTGTTCACAAGGCTTCTTTTAATTTTACAGTTCACGTTAGGTAAGTCTGTCCATCTGCTGTGTTATTTGCGTAATAATTCTTTCAGGAAACTTTAAAATTTCCAATGAAATATTTTTTGTACGAATCGGTGAACCTACAATTGTGAACGGTAGATATTTATAACGGTTTTTAACAGACAGGTTCAGTTAGTTGGCTTTATTTTCTGAGACACACTGAATTGGCGAATAACTTTAAAATTAAAAGCAAAGTTAGATACATGACTTGTAACAGTAATTAAAAGTGTAATTTATACATTTAAGTTAGTTACTAAACTAAGCGAACTAACTCACACACTCACAAACACACACATCACACAAACACACACCCCCACACACACACACTCTCTCCCATGTACTTGCATTCCAAACTCAAAACACAAATAGTTAGAAATATTACTAACATTTTAATTTTAATTTGTAACTCAAATAATTATTATAATGCATGTAAATAATTGTTGTGATTGTTACCTTATAAATCCCAATTCCAACACTATGTTTTGCTATGTATAGAAGAGCAAGGTGTTCTAACAGGGGCATATTCTTACCTACAAGAAGGTCTTAGCTCCTAATTAAATTAAAGTTATAATAATGTTAATTGAAATTGAAATTAAATTAAATACGAATGTAGATGGTAAGAGGGGAATATAAGTACAACTTGTATGTAAAGTTGCATAGTCATGTTGATATTTTTTCAATAATGTATATTTTTTACTTATAATGATACACAGTAGCGTGCGCAGTATGTATGGATTTATTTATCCTTTTCCAGGGTGGAGGACATGCATCGTTGGGTGTCGGGAGTCAACAATGTCGCCAACGTGCATCCCGTGCAAGAGCGGCCGCTTGATCTGCTACCTTCAGGTATTATATTCATTTTATACTAGGCAGGCAAGGCTGTTTAAATGGCCATCTATCTGCATGTACCATCAACTTGTAGTGTACTCTAATTAGAGTCACAGTCATTTTGAGTGAAAGAAATCCAAGAAATTTACAGCGTCTTGATTTAAGTCGTATATGCCCTATATTTTCGTGCTTCGGAGAGCATGTTAAGACTAGGCATGCAGTTATAGTCACTAGAATTTTTTTAACAAAATAAAACCGACACCGACTTCATAGATATGCTTAAGTAAATTAAAGTAACTAAATAACACAGTTATTTTTTACTTTTTAGTGCGTTTTGAATCGGTTCTATTTTTTGTTAAAAAATTTTATTTCTTACTTTTTAGTGAGTTATCGCCACGTAACGTACTCGTACTATACTGTCATAGTATATTATATGGCACTAGTAGCCAATAAGCTACCGATACCGAGACAAAACCGAAATCGCTGTAAGCGTGCCTCCAAAATTTGAAAAGTTCCTTCCATTTCCCCAGGATATCATCATCAGATTCTAACATGATGACAATGGAAGTGTGCTCTTTCTAATAAAAAAAAGTTATCAAAATCGGACAACTCTGTAAAAATTATGCGTAGTCATACATAAAAAAAAATATACAATAAAAATTGACATCTGATTGTGATTGTTACAGTGTCAATTTTACCACTACAAGTTATAAACCTCTTATTAGAGTTTAAAAACGCTGTCACATTTTTTTTTCTTATTTAAACTTTATTCCAAGATTATAAAATAAAATTTGTTAAAACCAGCTTTTATTTTAATTTATAAGTACTCATCATGACAAATCAAAACCAAGTCAATTCGGTGCAATTGTGCCATTTTATTGCGGAGTTCCAAAAGCATCAGATCAGCTCCAAGTCATCGTAATATTGCATTGTAAAACCGGGAAGTGGGTAACATGTTAAATTTCATTACAGAAACCGGTATAGGTGAAACTAAACAAAAACTTAAAAATTTTTTTCTAATAAAAATAGAACTGACTCAAAATGCACTAAAAAGTAAAAAATAACTGTGCATTTAGTTGCTTTAATTTAATTAAGCATATCTATGAAGTCGGTGCCAGCCAAGTTTAAGGAACATTTATTTTACGCAGTAAAGCAGTTCGTGGGTTCTAGGTAACGTCCTTACAGTAGAAACCTTGGCTGGCACCGACATATCACATAAAAAAAAATATATACGTGTCGAATTGAGAACCTCCTCCGTTTTTTTCGTCGGTTAAAAAATGACTGATTACTAAGTTTGAATTTGATGTATTGCAGGTAACAGCGAGCGTGCTATATCAGGCATGGAGGTGCCGGTGAGCCCCAGCAGCAAGGTGCCGTCGGGCGCAGTGAGCACGGTGCCGGTGACGCTGGTGAAGGGCGAGAAGGGGCTCGGCTTCACCATCACCACCCGGGACAACCCCACCGGCGGTCACTGTCCTATCTACATTAAGAATATTTTACCAAAGGTAACTTATTTGCGGCCATTGGGCTTGAGATGAAAACGAGAAATGTCACGCATTTGCATGCAATCAAAACTTATTATCGGTCGCTCTCTTGTTGCGTTGGGGTGCAAGAGAGATCTATAATTTCACAGCTATTGGTTAGACAGCGAAAGCGTGACGTAACTTTGCGTCTACACTATTTTACAACACGTCAGTCTTGAGCAATGTTGGTATACAATCATCGCTACATATTATAAAAAAACCTCATTTTTTTAAAGTCGGTTAATTAAGTCCCCCGCCGCATTTGTTTGCTTGCGATAAACTCAAAGATTACTGAACGAATTTTCATGCGGTTTTTACCATTAGTTAGAGTGATTCTCGAGGAACTAGGAAGGTTTTAGTATATAAGTTGTTTAGGCTTTTTCGCGTTGGCCTAGGAGATTTCACCATCATCATTCAGAAAATCCTGCCACACCCTTGAGACTGAGCTTAAGATTCGTACACATAACAATATAATACATTACAATACATTATTTTTCACGCTAGCGAAGCTGCGGGCGTCTGTTAGTTCATTTATAATTAAAATTAACGACGACCTCCGTGGCGCAGTGGCTTACGCGGTGAATTTATAAGACGGAGTTCCTGGGTTCGATTCTCGATGGGGCAGATTTAGATAGGCTTTCGCCGTGGCTAGTTACCACCCTACCGACAAAGACGTACCGCCAAGCGATTTAGCGTTCTGGTACGATGTTGTGTAGAAACCGATAGGGGTGTGGATTTTCATCCTATTCCTAACAAGTTAGCCCGCTTCCATCTTAGATTGTATCATCACTTAACATCAGGTGTGATAGCAGTCAAGGGCCAACTTGTAGTCGATAAGAAAAAAATAATTAAGCAGTCATTAACGTTATTACAGGTCTGTGATGTAACTATTGTTTAGTAGCGTTACTACTGGTCAATGGCATAGCTACCAGCAAACAGCATAAGTTCTAGTCTTTACATCTTATGTGTTAATTGCAGGGTGCTGCAGTAACGGATGGTCGTCTCCGCGCGGGCGACCGGCTGGTGTCGGTCAACAAGGTGCCGGTCGCGGGGCTCACTCAGCAGCAAGTGGTCACGCTGCTGCGGAACACGCCCACTGACGCCGCCGTTGACATCGTCATCGAACGCACACATCCGCATCGGACGCAGGTGTGTTGTGTACTTGTACTTACTAAATAACATTTAAATATAGGATTTTTTACTTAGTAATTAGCAGATGACCTGCGACTTCGCTCACGTGGTAAATAATGTAAAGCATCCTTCTAAGAACACCTTTTTATCTAGTTATCCTTAAATATGCTATGGCGATTATTTTGTAGTCCTAATTCTTTTTCATTTATTTGGCTAGGTAACTAACAATATTACATTTCTTACCAACTATGTAATATTTTATATACTTTTTGTTTAGGGTTCGATTCCCGGCTGGGTCGATTAAGATTTTTAAATTAGTGCTGGTCTAGCTGGTAGGAGGCTTCGGCCGTGCTAGTTACCAACCTAACGACAAAAACGTACCGCCAAGCAATTTAGCGTTTCGGTACGATGTCTAAATCGAAATAAATTAATAAATAATAAGTTAGCCCACTCATTGGTCTAGTGATTAGCCCACGAGGTCCTGGGTTCGATCCCTGGGTCGGGTCACAGATTAATTCTGAGCTTTTTCATTCTTCTATGAAATGTTCAGTACATTCCAAGCCCGGAGTTTGGAAGTTGGTGGTGTTACACCCCCGTGCCTGTGAGAGCACGTTAAGCCGTCGGTCCCGGTCACTATCATCAACATCAGATAGTGATCGTTAATAAATGAAACATTATCAGCCTAAGCACGCCAACCCGCTTTGAAGCAGCGTGTTGGGTGTACGCTCCATATCCCCTCTCCTATAAGGAGGGAGGCCTGGCCCTATAGTGGGCCGTTAATAGGCTGATAATGATGATGAAGTTAGCCCACTTCCATCATCACTTACCATCAGGTGTGATTGCACTCCAGGTAGCCTATGTAATTGTATTAAAAGCTTTAGACTTTTTTATATGATGATTACATTTTTGTTTTAGAGGGTAGAACCTCAACAAAGTCCAAGCAAGTATGTGGAGAAGCCCATCGGCCCCGCGCCCACCGCACAAGCGAAGCCAGCAGAAGCTAACAAACCCGAGAACGGCCGCGTGTCCAGCATAGTGAACGCGATCAACCAGAGCAACCCCACCAACAGCTCCGTGAGGGGTCGCATACCAAAGAGTTCTTCGAAAGACGACCTGCTGAAAGACCAGTCGATTGATACGGCGATACAGGAGGCGTTAAATTCCTCTTCTAGTTCGGTAAGACTTTCTTTTATAAATATTATTTATTTATAAACATTCTTGTATATATCTCTTATATTAGAACTATTATTTAATCTGTTCTAAAAGTTGTAAAAGACAATGTATTATTTAAACATTAAAATCTTAAAAGTCTATATTTTTTTCAATCATTATTGTGTCCAAATTTCATTTATCAGTGTAGTTAAAGCCCAGACAGCGGACAGAGTTACTTTCGCATTTATAATATTAGTTAGGATTTATAAACATTCTTGCTCTTACATTGGAACTATTATTTAATCTGTTCTATAAGTTGTAATAGACTATGCATTATTTAAAATCTAAAATCTTTAATTTATTTTAATCATCATTCATCATTATCAGCCTATTAACGGCCCACTACAGTGTCAGGGCTCCCTCCTTATAGGAGAGGGGATATGGAGTGTAGACCACCACTAACTTCCCGACTCCGGGCTTGGAATGTACTGGACATTTCATAGAAGAATGAAAAGCTCAGAATTATTCCGTGACCTGACCCAGGATTCGAACCCAGGACCTCGTGATCGAAGCCATATAGGCTAACCACTAGACCAACGAGGCAGTCTCGTTGTAATTTATTTCAATACAAAAATGTAATTAAAAAAAGAATAATGAAAAATCTATTAAATTATAAAGCATTTGAAATGGCGCGGACGCAAGAACTTGTACACCTTAAAAAATCAAGTTATTGCTGTATTGTGGGCACTGGGATGTCATCGCCTGTCATTCTCCCCAATACTATAAAGGCGAAAGTTTGTAGTATGGATGGATGTTTGTAACTCTTTCGCGTAAAAACTACCGAATGGACTTTGACGAAACTTTACAATAGAAAATTTTTTAACAAAAAATAGAAACGACTCAAAACGCACTAAAAAGTAAAAATTAAATGTGTCATTGTTATTTGTTAGTTGCTTTAATTTACTTAAGCATATCTATGAAGTCGGTGCACCAATTTTTAGGAACATTTATTTTCAGTAGTAAAGCAGTTTGTGGGTTCTACCGTTAACGTGCTTAAAGTTGAAACTGTATTTTAATTTTTTCGTCAATTATTATATAATTGCATTAAAATATATACCCTACACCATAACCCATAGGCTTAAAAAATGTTTCCTGGAAATAAATCCAGGGAAACTGCGGGTACATTTATATATCTAGTATTTCATAATATTTGGAATGTATAGTTGTATAAAAATAAATCCACAGTGCTTCTATATCCGACACTCTAGATATTCCTCTGTGAATTAGTGTACATAGGAAAAACAATGTTTGTAAATTTTTAATTATGATTTTTCTCCAGCTACTAGGTCTACGAAATCGGCTAATAATGCGGTTGGACGTCCCGGTCCATGACTCGGAGAAGGCGGGACTGGGCATCAGCGTGAAGGGCAAGGTGACGGTCGGGCCGGACCCTCACGACCTGGGCATCTTCATCAAATCCGTACTGCACGGCGGCGCTGCCTCCAGGGACGGAAGGTGAGGATCTATAACAAAATATCCTTAAATTATTCCCTTAAGTTATTGGCTGATATTTAGTGCCAACTAAGTATAGTACGTCTATAGGACGTATCTTAATATAATTTAAATTACACTATGAACAGGACAGGGCTGCTATTGGTTGTAGCGTGATGTTAAATAGACTAAAGCCTTCGTCGATAAATAGACATTAAACACAAAAAAAAATTCTATTGGAGCCAGTAGTTTCTATGATTAGCGCTTTCAAACAAATAAAAAATCTTCAGCTTTATAATATTAGTACAGATTACAACCAAATAATTTGTGCCATCATCATATGCTGTCTTCTATGTGGTAAAGGTTTAAAGACAAAATAAAGTACTAAAGGGGGTGCTAAAGATGACGCTTGTGTCTCGCAGTAGGCCACTATATTTTGATGCTTATGTTGTCGACAATAATTTGTTCTTATCAGCATTTGTAAAACAAAATCTCATGATGTTAGCGCAATAATTAATTTAACACCATATATAAATTTTTAAAGCTAAATAAAGAATTTGAACTTGAAGTTACGCTTATTACAGATTACATACAAACGACCAGCTGCTGAGCGTGAACGGCGTGTCGCTAGTGGGACAATCCAACGCGGAGGCGATGGAGACGTTGCGGCGCGCGTTGCTGCACTCCAAGCCCAACGTGCACGGCAGTATATCACTAACGATCGCTAGGAGGACTGGTAAGCACTTCTCCTGAATTATCTGACCCTTATTTTAACAGAAAACAATCAGCTGCTGATAGTGATCGTAATTAATGAAACATTATTACCTAAGCCCGCCAATCCGCATTGGAACAACGTGGTGGGTCTACTCTTCATATCCCCCTCCCATAAGGAGAGAGGTCTGTCCTATAGTGGGCCGTTAATAGGCTGATAATAACGAGTAAGTATTCACTTAAAAATCGAAGGGTTGCACTGCATTTTATCAAAATAGAAATGGCTTAAATTCACATCACTGTTCTCGGAGTATACCCGACTATTTTCGAATCCATATGGGGCTCAAATAGTTCGTTTATTCATGCAACGCGATTTGTAGAAACTGCATTTGGCTGCATTTTCTGAAAATCTAGAGCGTAGCTGCTTTCCCTCTACTTCCTTTTGGCGACGGTCTTGCTTCTCTACCGATAACTACTAACATAAATAACCACCTGTATTTTGGTTTTACAGACAGTATGGACAGCTTAGCGAGGTGGAAAGACGACACTCCACCGAACGGCAACGACACGACAAACTCAAACGAAAACAGCAACTCGCAAAACTTCAACACGGTCATATACAACACGACGCACGACAAAGAGAACAAACCGCTAGATAATTACAACCAAAAACACGAAACTAACCACAAAGAATTCGAGAATCATGAGCTTCGGACAAAAAAACATGCATCCATTATCACGATCAATAACAACAACAGTTGGGTTTCAAACCAATCGGACGATAGCAAAGGGTATTTAGAAAGGGACAAAGATACGATACCTCACGATAGTAAGAGAGACAGCTTTGAGTGGAGTCGACTGGACGGATGGAATCCGGTGATCGATCGGTTGACTGGTCTTCGGAATGAGAGTTATTATATGGCGACTCAGTTGGACGTGCCTTTGGCGAACGGACACCACTATAGACCGAATTTGGGACACGTGCATATGTCGCGGTCGCCTCCAGCGCACCATAATGTTATCATTGAAGAGGACTATGGCACGAGGTAAGATATTCCAGTTCATATTATTTAAAGTGATTTCAATACCAAATTCATCTGAGGAGACTTTAAAATGTTTAAATACTTCTAACAGTTTGCAATTGCGATTTTGTCGCCGATTTATAAAATGTCAGAAGGTCATTATATTATGATTTATCATGGACTTCTGACGTATCTGATATAAATTGTAGTGGATTTGTTCGGCTAAAAGATGACTGACTAGTATTGCTGATGATTTGTTGTCATAAAGTTGATTTTTACAGGACAAAGTCTTCCTTGTAGCTTTATTAAGGTTCCAGATTTTTTAAAAAGATATTGCCGAGAGATATTTTCAAAGTGCAATGACATTTTTTATATCGGTTTACTATTTGCCCGATAAGTTTCTAAGCTAAATCTTAGGACTTAGGCATATGAGTAGAAATCAAGAGGCTGCGTCACTGTATGTAATTAAAAGTTAAAATAAATAAAATTTAAAATAAAACAAGATATATTCAAAAAGAATAAGCCGTCTAATTGTTCACCCAATGGCAAGGTGCCCAACACATTGGCGCTATTTCTTCTCTGAATAGCAAGGCTAAATAGGCACTAGCACGTTGGTCACCGGACACATGGATCAGTTGTTTGGATAAGATGTCCAAAAATTTTTTGGTATCCGATGACCAGGTATCCATAGTCTCAAACGCAATCGCCGCAAATATATAATCTTTAGATAAAGCAATGTATTTACGGCGCTTGAGGGTTTGAGCATATTCTGCAGCTGCGCCAGTTGCTTGTGAGGTGCGAGATAAATGTGACAATAAGAGTTATGTTTCCATCAGAGGTAGCACAGCGGGCGAGTCGGGTAGTGAGAGCGGCGGCGGCGCGTTCAGCAGGGACGCGGTGGGGCGCCGCTCCATGTCGGAGAAGAGGCACGCCGCACTCGACGCCAAAGCGACGGGCACCTACCGCAAGATCAAGGAGACCAAAGCTATCAATGGTATGTGACGATAAGAGTAATGTTTCCATCAGAGGTAGCACAGCGGGCGAGTCGGGTAGTGAGAGCGGCGGCGGCGCGTTCAGCAGGGACGCGGTGGGGCGCCGCTCCATGTCGGAGAAGAGGCACGCCGCACTCGACGCCAAAGCGACGGGCACCTACCGCAAGATCAAGGAGACCAAAGCTATCAATGGTATGTGACGATAAGAGTAATGTTTCCATCAGAGGTAGCACAGCGGGCGAGTCGGGTAGTGAGAGCGGCGGCGGCGCGTTCAGCAGGGACGCGGTGGGGCGCCGCTCCATGTCGGAGAAGAGGCACGCCGCACTCGACGCCAAAGCGACGGGCACCTACCGCAAGATCAAGGAGACCAAAGCTATCAATGGTATGTGACGATAAGAGTAATGTTTCCATCAGAGGTAGCACAGCGGGCGAGTCGGGTAGTGAGAGCGGCGGCGGCGCGTTCAGCAGGGACGCGGTGGGGCGCCGCTCCATGTCGGAGAAGAGGCACGCCGCACTCGACGCCAAAGCGACGGGCACCTACCGCAAGATCAAGGAGACCAAAGCTATCAATGGTATGTGACGATAAGAGTAATGTTTCCATCAGAGGTAGCACAGCGGGCGAGTCGGGTAGTGAGAGCGGCGGCGGCGCGTTCAGCAGGGACGCGGTGGGGCGCCGCTCCATGTCGGAGAAGAGGCACGCCGCACTCGACGCCAAAGCGACGGGCACCTACCGCAAGATCAAGGAGACCAAAGCTATCAATGGTATGTGACGATAAGAGTAATGTTTCCATCAGAGGTAGCACAGCGGGCGAGTCGGGTAGTGAGAGCGGCGGCGGCGCGTTCAGCAGGGACGCGGTGGGGCGCCGCTCCATGTCGGAGAAGAGGCACGCCGCACTCGACGCCAAAGCGACGGGCACCTACCGCAAGATCAAGGAGACCAAAGCTATCAATGGTATGTCGTTTCCTAATGGCGTTAATAGGAGGCAGTTGACTATGCTTGTCACTCAATAGTCAATTGTTATACAAGAGACTAAAATGATCTTTTGCATACGAAGAATTTTTAGTACTTCGCCTTTAGGCGGTTTTTAGTGTGTTAAAAAAATTATTGATTAGTGTATGAAATGTTTTATTTTGATTAAAAATTACATATACAATTACTATGTTTGAGCACATACAATTTTGGATATTTTTTTCTTAATCATTTCAAGTTAGCTCTTAAATGCAATCACACCTGATAGTAAGTGACAATATAATCTAAGATGGAAATGGGCTAATTTGTTAGGAGTAGGATGAAATCAACACCCCATTTTAAAATAGTCCACTGCTACGACTGCGCTACGCAGGCCCTCGCTCAGGTTGAGTAAAATGCTTTGCCGCAATTATTTTAACTTAATACTGGATTCTATACAAATGAAATTTTATATTTATTTCAAAATATATGAATATTTATATTTTATTTGGTTTCAATATACGCTACTTTACATAATAATACCTATTTGTGTTTGTTGCAGCTATGCAAGTCGGTCCGGCGCTAGGGATGCGCAAATCGTCGAGCTTAGAATCTCTTCAAACTGCTATCCAGGAAACTCAAAGGAAGCCGATGCGGAACGAGCCCATCTACGCGAGGGCGCACCCACGTTAGTATAAAGCAATCATAAAATACTTCTAAAGATCATGCCCACGTTTTATGGTAGATGGGTAGATGGCTAATCTTATAAAAATACTGGTATTTAAAATGCTTTTTTGTAACTTGATTTAATGACAAATAAAATATTGAAAAAATTAAATAAACTAATCAAATAATAAAAAAATATTACATTTGAAATATTGAGTTATACAGTGACGACATTACAATAGCGTGACGTCATCCTTAGGTAACGCCATAAGTAGGTAATTTTCATTTTGCGAGAAAGGGACGGTAGACCTTTACTACAAAAATAATGTGCCTATAACTTTGTATATCTTTATCGGGTTTTATTTTTATTTCCACTGCGTCATTAATGTATTCTAATTTATAATAAAAAAATACAACAACTTGGTAATTTTAGTATATATACACCATATTTTATACTAAAACTAGCTGACCCTGCAAACGTCGATTTGCATTAAAAATTTAAAAAAAATTTAGATGAAAATTAGATCATAGCCGATTCTCAGACCTGCTGAATGCGCATACAAAATTTGTTAAAATAATAAAATAAAACTTTATTATTTTAACATAACGTAAATAATATAATAGTATAACTACTTATTAATTGATTGATAAATATGAACAAATAAAATCATAAAGTGTCGAGCTAGAAAGTGAAATTGAAAAATTGACATTAGAAGCAGTTCGGAACTAACATTGTGACAGGGAAATTTTATATGTTAGATTTACACTTGAAAATGTAACTACACCGTGCGCCTGCTACAGGGCTCTAAAGTTTTAGTTGCACATGCGCTGTCGATAATGATCGCAGTTTGGGTGTCTTAGCTTGCATACTTTCCTATTAATGTCTTGTATTAAAGTATAAGTTTGTATCTGACAGCGTTGAAGCACTGGCTGACGGACGACAACGCCGCGCCCGACACCATCGTGCGCGGCTCCCCGCAGCAGTCTTCTCTCTCCCACAAGAAGCCCTCGCTACTCAAGTCCTTGTCTACTATGTTCAGGTACGTGACACTTGCGGCCAAATATACACTAGCTGTAGCTGTAGCAATGTGGTATTATAACATCCTTGATACTATGATATTACTGTTTTTGATGCTTTGGTTCTTAGTACAGTGTTTAAAAATGCAAGTTAATGTGTTTGTAGGATTTCCCCTTTTCATTTAAAGAAAGCTTAACATTTATGGATAAAGCAAGTGTGACAAAAGATCGATATACCTCAAACCCTCAAGTCCTAGAGAATTGAAGATTTTTGTTGAAAAATTCACAAAGTTTCCAGGATTCTAAACAGCACAATAAATTACACTTTTAAACAAAAAACCAAACGCAAACGATTTACGCAATTTTTTTTATTCTTTAGGGAGGGCAGCTACCCGTACCTGCATCTATCACTCTTTGACAACGCCCTTAGTGATACTGATAGATAACAATATTTCATTTTCTATATAGAATCGGCAAGCCAAGCACCAAAAAGACTGAATCCGAAGTGTACGGGCGCTCGCAGCCGGGCCGCTCCTCCGAGAAGTCCATCTCGAGGGATCTGCTGGAGAGGCACAACCGCATCGACGAGCGGATAGACGAGGCCGAGCCTGCGCTGCCCGCCAGGTGACCACACTAAATATATCTATACCAGGGCTTCTTAAACTTTTGTCATTTACGACCCCATACAAATACTAAAGAAAAATAAATTGATATTTTTTGATGATTTATTTCCTCCAATTCATATTACAGTCAATATTATTGAATCATTGTTTAGCTGCAGGTTGCACATGTGTACGCGCATGCATTCCTCTCTTTCATTGTATGTGATATTAAGAGGGCGGTCAGAGTGGGAAGTCAGCGGCGCGTGGTTTTTTCAACATGTATAATACCGACAAACGCATTAACAATGTATAGTCACAGTATAATAATAGCGATCATCGATCGTTTACTGCTGTCGGTAGAGATAGCTCAAAGCCTTCAACAAATGCGCGTGTCTAGACGCTGCATGTTTTACCTATGTAGTCCTCGTTCGCGTGGCCATTTCGAGATATAATGTGGCCTATGTGTTATTTTGATATGTAAGCTATATTATTTTAAAGTTTCATCAAAATGTATTCAGTAGTTTTTGCGTGTAAGAGTAACATTCATACTTGCAATCTTTCACTTTTATATTATTAGTATTCATGTAGGTAACCTACATAGAAAAATCAATTTTCAAAATTTTTTGTCTATCTGTCTGTTTGATTAAGCTATCAGTCGGATTGTAAAAAACTTTTCGTATAAATTGTCTAGGTATAGATCATGCTATGCCACGCCGCCGACACGTCCCCGTCGCGGCACGGCGGCTGTATGGCGGAATCTTTAGTTAACACAATATTTTATATGTCGTGTAGAGAGGAGAGCCGGTCCCAGCGACAAGGCAGCTCGGAGCGGAATCTGCGCGCGGAGCGACGCAGCGGGCCGCGCTCGCACGGACGCACTGCGCCTGCGCCTATGGTAATTTTCTCTTTTCTCTCTCTCTCTTCCAAATTAAATATTAGCCTTAAATTCTACAATATGTTCGGTTTCTATACGACATCGTACCCGAGCGCTAAATCGCTTGGCGGTACGTCTTTGTCAGCAGTAACTAGCAGCGGTCGACGCTTTCCACCATCCAAACCCGAACCAATTGCCTTTTTGACTTTATCAATGGTGTAACTTATAAAGCCTAGGAAACAATTTTCTAAAAATATAATTTATTTACCAGACCATGGACAGCGCTTGGGGTCCAACCGGGCACTACGTCAACTACGAGGAGATTCAACAGAATCTAAAGTGAGTATACTCAATCTTGCTCGTTCTATATAATGAGGAGCCATACATATATAAAATATCAGTTGTGCGTACAGCGCGCGGCGCGAGAAGCTGAGCGAGGTGCAGATCGGGCAGGTGCGGCGCGGCGTGCGGGACCCCGCGCCGGGCGAAGACAGGTGACTTGCTAATGCTTCCATAATATAGCGGACGGGTCGGGACGGCGACGCTAACGTGACATAATCCGTTATATGCAGTTTATATACAAAATCTCACACAAAACTTCTCGTCGTACTTCTGCGACGTACTAAACTAGTATCAGAACAAAAACAACTCTATAATTCATGGAAGATTAGGGAAGAAGCAGGGTCACTACCCACTGCGCCACTCGGCCGTCCACTTTATTTATATATATAGTATTTGTATATATATATAATACTTATATTTATTTTACCAATATTAGTATTTATGTATTAATTATTAGTATAGCGTTAGTAATAAGGTTTCCTTCTTTTATTTCTTGTACCTATTCGTCTTTCTATAATCTTCTCCCACTGCTAAGGGTCACTGGTAGAGATCTCTTAAAGAGATAAGTATCTTTCTTGTAATTTGTAACTTAAAATTTTTTGGTACAAAATAAATAAAAACGAAAAAGATTAGCCTTGCCATCCCGTCCCGTCCGCTGTGTGAAATCTTTTATAGTAGGGGAGACTAAAAGGGAATTTTTGGAAGTACTTGGGAGCGGCAGAAAAACCTTAAAAAGGATAACTTTTGATGTTGTTGAATACTCATGCAACATACTTGGTGGAGGGCAATAGTTAATAATAAAAAATGTAGGTCATCAGAAATACTTAAGAAAAATGTCAGATTAGGATGTTATTTGGGTGTTAGCTAAAAAAGAGCATTTCAATAATCTGAAGATTTGATTTAAGTTGAAGAAGTGGGAAGGTTAAAAGTTGCAAGCCTCCCACTCCCTGACGTTAAGGTCAAATGGTCAGACTATAAATGCACACCTTACAGCTAGTAGCTAACCTGTACGTTTTGTTGAGTATTCCCGATGATCACTGATGATAAATGCGCAAGTATGTTAAAATGGATGCATGGATATGGTATAAGATGAAATTTGTAATAGAGATCGTTTGGAATAGCACATAGCAAGATTCTCATTGAAGAAAACTAGGCCTAAGAGAACGGAGAACAAGGTCGAGAACCTAAAAGGCGTCAGTCACATGGAAAATACGTGTATGTAACGTTGAATACCTTGAAACAAGGTATTCTAAGAACAGTTTACTTCTTTGCCACATTTAACTACAAGATCACTTGTCACGTTACATTCCAGACACCCATAAAACAAAAAAACACAAATTAAACATTTATAGAACAATTAATAAACATGCGTCAACTGTCAACAATAAATAAATATTGATCGTTTCCAAGATTTATTTGTTTGCAACTTTGTTACACAATGATAATGTATTGCTTTAAATATAGCTCAAATAATGTGCAAAAAACATCACATTCTTGGTTTAACACGTTTCCACGACGTAGTATGAGTAAAAGTTTTATAGTTTAAAATAACTACTTTATTTTATCCTACTACCTACCTATCTACAATCGGTCGAGACTTAAAGCCACGGTTTTTTTTTATTAAACTTCTTTCTCTCTTCTTCCCATTCTTTCCCTCTGCCTTTCCCTTCTGTCTTCATGAATAACTAACTATTGATGAGAAAACTGCATTAAAATCCATTGCGTAATTAAAAATGCACGCAGGCATGCCTTAAGCCTAGAAGGCAAATTCAGAGAGCGGCAAATTTAAACTTCCAAATTCAGCAAAAAAATGGGCTTGAAACAGAAAGAACAGCGCTTTTTAGGGTAAGGCAATGGGGCTTTACGAATGCCTAGGAGACAAATTCAGAGAACAGCAAGTTTAAACGTCGAAATCGACTTCCCAAAAACTTGATAAATTGCCTTTAGGCAATTATTTTGAGACTATTGTAGGTAGTTAATCGCTGAATCTACCAGTCGGTTTGTAAAATGGTTTCTTTGTATATGATAGACAGATTTATGAAAAGTGATATAGGGTAATTTGTGTCTGGATATTATCACGGGAAAAGGAATAGGACACGCGGGCATCCGCTAATATAATTTAAAAGTCTTATAATATTCAGATAATTCTGAAATTGCAACAACCATCACTTACAAAGTAATAAATTTGTTTTTATTCGTATAAAAGCGTTAACGCTAACCGATTGCAATGGAAAAGATTTTTTTTTATTTAATAACCCCGATGTTTTTCCCGAGGGTCAATGAGTACTCTGCAAGACCTCTTATACTGATTACGTTTTCATGTTATATGTATACCGTACCGTAAGGACTTAACCTATGTTTAAAATTTTTTTGTAGTTTTTATCTGCTATCTATTAGCTGTGCTTCACGGTATCACTTAAGTTGATATTGCTAGCGCAGGAATATAGGACTTATTATGGCTTATGAGTTACTAGACTATAATCTGTCTATATAATGTTGGCTACATTTCATAATATTATTTCAGAGTTCTATATCTGTAAGTGGTGTAACTAACTCGACTTTTTATTTTATTGTGTGTAGTTAATCTAGAGCTTTTAAGGACATATCTATCTACAAACTCAAAATTATATATTTTTATAATTTGAATTATTTGCCCAATTACTAAATATACATAATGATGTTATTATCTACTAAATATTTAATAAATATTTCTTTTTCCTGCTTCTGGTCTTGTGGTGGTAAGATGCACGTGCTTTGTAATTATTGAGTTCCTTTTTCGTAACTAATTGCTAGTTTAAGTTTTAAACTCTGTACAAATATACCAACTTGTTTACAATTTAAATATAATTTAATACACACTGAAATTAAATCATAGATTGGGGCTATGGAAGATCCAGTTGTGTAAATTGCGACATTATCGAAAGTGTTGCAAGAAATTTTCTGAACGTGGTAGATCGGTCTTCAAAATTAGCTGTCTCATAGATATTATGCTAGAATACTTTCTATTGTACAATTCATAACATCAATTTGTTTGTAAAACATATGGGAGCTTAAAATTAAAGGTGATTCACCGCAGTTGGGTTTTATAAGCCCCATTAATTCCAAAAAGTGATTAAGTTGGTATGTTTGTAGATGCCACTGCGTAGTGCCTATTAATGTTTGCGTGTGTTGCGAATGAAATTTTGCTTTAAAACATTATTGTAGTTTTCCATTAAATAATTATTTCGATTGTGTATATTTTGAAGCTACAAAAGCAGATACATTAAAATATCATAAGATATAAGCAGATTTATTTATTTATTTATTTATTCTTTATTTGTACACCACATAAGATACAAAAAAAAAAACATACAGAAACTACAAAAGGGTTATCGCTTAATAGCGATTTCTTCCAGGCAACCTTGGGCTTAGGAAAATATCAGTACTAAGCTGCAAGTGGTGTAATTTAATTTCAGATACATTAAACACAAAGTTAATCTTAAATAAAAAGTATAATAAACTTTATTTCACTTCTACAAATATGAATAGAGTACTTTGATTAAACATAGGTATAGAGTTGTAGATAATTTTAATTCTGTGAAAAATAAAACACATCGATTTAATTTTAAAATTATAAAATACATTAAATCGTAAATATCGATTGGAAATTAAAACTGTGGGATAAATCTATATTTAGATCTTAAAATTCTGTAGGTTTAGCCCGCTGTCCATAAAAATCTGTAGAGTGGATTGAATCGATAGAACATAAAATCCTATGAGGTGAATCCATAGGAAAAATCGAATTTACTTAATAAAGATACGTCTTTAGATCTCAGTTATTTACATTATTTTATATTTCGGGCTACAATTAGTACGATTCGTAACGAATTATTAAATATATTAAACGCAAATGGTAATAACCTTACACGTGGTAGTAATTTTGCCATAGAGCCACATTGTCCTTGCCCTGTATTACAAAACAGATAATTGTATAATATCACTATTACTGCATCATAGAGGTCTTAGGTCATATACGTGGACGTTTGCCGTTATTTATTTACACTTTTTAACTATGTAACATATTTATTACCTACATGAGGTAGAGGAAGTAAACGAACTTTAATTTGATATCTATCCAATATTACTTAGATAGTTCAAAATGTATTCAAAATATTACGTAGATAATATGAAGCTCAATTTAAGAACTATTAATTTAGTTTTAAAAGCTTTTTTTACCTATTCAATAGTCGCACGCTTGTCATGCCAGTTACAAATGTATTCAAATTAGTTTTACTTTGGCACTTTATAACATATCTATCTCATAGGTTAAAGTCAAGGTTAGATGGAGACCATAGCGAGTTCAAAACAAAAAATTACGTTTTAAAATATTGCAAAATACGAAAAAAATACGACTTTATATAAGATAGTTTAGCAAACGCATAATACATGAAATTTGCTAAAAAAACAACAAACCTGGGCTTTAAATCATCAATCAGTAAAGTTTATGCCAACTTACGTATGAAATGTAATTAATTCCTTTGATTATTTTTTATACTATTTTCTGGATATTTTCACCCGTGATAGTCAGTACATATGCAAATTGTTATCTATATGCAAATCTATAGATTAGGTATGATTAAAATATAGAGAGCTCGTATGCAAGCATTTGAACATTGTCAACATCACATTTCCGCGGTACGACTTATGTCGTGGTGCGTTTATAGGCAATATTGTTCTGTATATTATTGCATGCATGACAATATTATTTAGTGAGCAAAGAAAAATGTTTTTATATAAAGAATTTTAAATAATATTTTTATCAAATGTTTGTGTCCAGTTTTTCAGTGCACCTTAATTGTATTGTTTAAATAAATCGCATGTACTAATTAGCATACCGTTTGTCCTGACAGCCGTCGAGCGGGCGCGGCTGGCTACCATTCCCAGCGCTCATGCAAGGAGAGCGGCATACGTCCCCAGTCTAACTACTACGAGTACGAGAGCGCGCCGCCCCGACGACCCGGCAAGCTGTCCCACTACCACTGACTGCCAACCGGTAATCGCTATCGACATCATCTTCCATGCAGACGAAGAGAGATGCACTTGTCACGATTGCAATTGTCTCGTCATCGGAATCGTTGTGTAAAACATCGTTATCTATAAAAAACTTCTTCTCTTTTGTGGTTTGACATATTCTATCTTTATAATAATTGTAACTTGGCAATCATTAAAATATCAGATATAAATGACATGTAATTAAATTATTACGATTGAAATTTTGTTATCGAGATGGTTGAACCACAAAATAACTGTGAAGAATCTGGTGTAGGGAGTTTATTCTCATTTGGTTCTTAATTTCTGCCTTACTTAATATACGTGTCCTAAACTTGTAGGAATTGTTAAGTACCTACACGTCAATATTCGCTATCGACATTTACATTTAGGTGTGATGAGATACAATTGTTATGATTGCAATTATGACAGCATCGGTATGGTAGTATGAACCACGCTATAATTAAACCAATCCCTTATTGAAGACTGTCATTCCTTGGGAATAATTAGTGTGAGAACTTAAACTGAAGATTTCTTGTATTTATACAGAAAACATTAAAGATTAATTCTCACAATTGTAAATATCTCGATTGCTTAGTAAGAACTTGGTATATATTTATTATAATTGTTGAGTCCCTTTCCAATCCAAAGTCCTTTACACTAGCGCTTGTCTGTGCATAATTACCGTCTAGTTTGGCGTGAAAGGGCTTAAGACAAGTTATCCCAGTGATAGGTATAAACATGTAAATCGAACCCTAATAGAAAATCTCCTAACGCACTATAAAAAGTTGCCCGAACACTCACTATCCAATTGTACCTATATTTACCAAACCATGATAATTTACTAACTTGACAAGTAACTGCAGAAATATAAATATAAAAAAAGACTATAAAAACTTACAATATTTTTCTAGAGTACTCGTATACAGAATGATTCACTGGAAATTCCCACACAACCAATTCTATGTACACATGTTAATAGTTAAGTTTAACTTATCATGCAAATGAAATAATATATTGTGCTCGGTTAAATGAAGTATCGAGTAGCCTTCACTTGACATTCGTCATATCGTAAACATCAATAGAGTTAATACGTCTGTGATTCATCTGCCTTTCAATACAACTTACTTATTACCCGTCCTTTCATAATAGAGTTCATTAAATATTATTCACATAGAATAGTCGGTACGTATATAAAATTAATTAATAAAATGGCCTAAAATGACTATTGCATTTTAATAGTCTGTTGAAAAATAAAAGCCTCCTTGTAAGAAGCTTTTAAAGCTCCCTATTTATACTAGTATGTAGTTGCAACTTTACTACGTTTTATTTTTTAAATTCTTAACATATATATTTTATTTGCACGGGTTGCATACAGCATCCCTCCCTGTCTCACTAAAAACGTGAGGTTGCTTTGAGTTATTTGGTTGCTATAAATTATTCAGATTGGGTTATGAATTCCGAAGCATACATTTGTAATGTATAATTTATTTTCAAATGGTGCCATTTATATAATGGTAGTCTGTTTATATTATTTTGTATATAAATATTTTTGCGTCCTTGTAAGCTTTGAATTATTTCTAATGAATCGTGCGAGCAGAAGATATGAATATTGAGTTGCATTGTCTGCTAACTTTGTTAGTATATTTAAAACTTAAACTTTGTTTTTATTAAATAAAAAAATGGCTTAACTCAGCAGAATTTGACGACTTTTTTGATCCAACCAAAGTCAATATTATGAATTGGTTCATGCACCATAATAGTCATAGAAAATGTGATTTAAGCTGTTTATTTATTGAGGCCGTTCTAGTTTTACATACACGTGAAAGTTTATTTTGATTAATTAAGACTGCGGTTACAATTATTTAACATCTGGCCAAGCCCATGTCTATGGTATAGTTGTCTTGTTACTGAGAAAAGTATGAATAATACTTTTCTCGGACCAACGTGTTATTGGTTATTTGTAAAGAAAATATGAGGAAAATGAAGTACTGAATAATTATTATTTTATCGAATGTTTTTTATAAATCAATTTGTCCACTAAAAATAAAAATAGAAATAAATTGTAAATTCTTTATTACTTTTTTGTAACCTTAAACTCCCGTTTACTGAAAAGGGGTAGAATTTATACAAGTTTTACATAAAATACTTTTGAAAAGAATGAAAATCCCTAAAACGCAGCGGCTTTTCTTATAATGAAGAATGTGACGTTCATATTTAGAGAGTTTATTATCGCTTACATTTTTTATGCTGTCAGCTTAAAATAGACGTCGAGTAAATTGGAGTTTTTATAAAAATCATAAGAACTGTGCTAAAGCTAAAGTCAATGCTTTTGTTATTAAACGAACGTATAAAAACATTGTGAATAGCTACGTAAAAAAAATCGCAAAACAGTATATCTGACTTTATACAAGAAAATGATTTATTTGGTTGATGTCTATTGAATTATGGAATGGTTCGAAATGTGCAACGTCATCTTCACTGATTCTATACATAGATTTTATAACCGATCACAGTTCAAGGCTTAATGGAAACTATGTGTCTTTCATAAAGCCTTATATTACATTGATATGAAATGCTTGTATGTAGATGGATTTGAAATATTAATCCAGCAACATATGTGTACATTATTTTTGGATGCGTTTAAACTTTCGACCAAACATTACAATCTTTCGTAAATAGGGTTGTCATCTCTAAAATTTGGGAAACAAAACAAGACGCGTGAAAACCCTGGATTTTAGAATCCGAAAGCCGGACATGTCAACAAGATCTTTTAAACATATTTAATGTAATAAAAAATAGTTGAAAATGTCATAAATCATCTTGGTGAATATACTTAGTTCATCGGTTGACCGTGGTGTGGTGCGAGCATAGTGCGTGTCTCGCGGGCGGCCCAAATTTTTATTTTCATTTTTTTTTTTAAACCCGGTTTACAAATGAGACTTTCCCGAATGCCCTCTAAACTAGGACAAATCCGGGGAAACCCGGACGGATGGCAACCCTATTCGTAAATATCCTGCACCGGCGGGGCTTTTGTACTTTAGAAAAGTTTATTTTTATCTTATTTTCCTTATATTTACAAAACGTCGTCCTTTTACAAGTGATTTGTAAATATTCCAAATAATTTTAAGCTAATGACCTCTTAATATGGTAGGTTTTAAATACATTCCTACTTGTATTCCGTGCGTAAGTTATAAAACAAAGAAGCTTTAAAGTATAGAATAGTTTATTGTAAGCTAAGTATCAGTAGTAAATACAATTGTTTAAAATAAACCGACTGACTTAAAATATCCCAATTGTCTAAGTAAGTTTTTGTGTCTCGATTTTATATTAAATTATAATCAAAATTACTTATTCCGTTGTCAATCAATTTTTTCATTATTGTATCGTTAGTTATTTCTATTGTGATATTTACTTTGTAGTTGATCGAGATGTTAAATACAGGTTCATTAGGCCGCGTGTACATGTGCGACACGCCACTTACTAATATATTAAAATGTTAATGTACCTTATGTAGGTACGTAATGTATAGGGTGTATGTAGATTACTTCAACATTTTTATTGCTTTATTATAAACTACATAAAACAAAAGTAAAATCAGGCAAAGATTTAAAAAGTTGACACTTAAATTTTGGAGTAGCGGTCTTCCGTCCCTTTCGTTCCGGCACGCAAAAGGAAAATTTTTACAGACCTACTATGACGTTACTTAGATAGGACGGCACGCCATTGTAAGATCGTCATTGTCTAACTCTTAATATTGTAAATCTTGTAACTTTTTTATTATTTTATCAATTTGGTTCCATTTTCATTATTCAATTTTTTATTAATTTTAAAAAAGCATATAAAACAGCAGTATTTTATATCAGTTAGTGCAATGCTGAGAGTGCTTATTCGGAAGAGAGAGACTGCAAACGTTGTCTTTTATTGGAAAACTTTTATCTTTTTGTTTGATGATGTTTAGCGTTGTGGCGTGTCGCACATGTGCTCGTGCCTTTATGGTGATATATGAAAATAATTGTTAGATTAAATGTAGGTTTAGACATAAAAATGCTATTAGTGTGTCTTGTAAATAGAAATTAATGTATTCAGAATTATTCTATACCATGTGACTTATAATGTTATAATGAGAACAAATGTTAATTAATTGTTTTGCAATTGTTTTTGCATCTTTCGAGTGCCTATACCTACTCTTGTACATATGAAAATCATGTGAAGGTATAATTTTGTATAATTTTTTTAGAGATATTGTAATCTATGCGATCGGCCATCTGTACCTTAAATAAATAAGTATTATCTCTGTATTGTTGTTTTCTTTGATAATTATCAAAAATTACTAAAATTCATAACACTGTACACTATACTAAAGCCAAAGTCGATTGAGAATGCTTGTCAACAAACAAATTAAAAATGAAGGTAGAAATCACTAGTCATTTTACACCTATTCTTTTTAATTAAATAGATAATGACGAATTAATGACAATAAATTAGATAAGTAAGCTTAAAACTCATTAATATTTGCAATATCTTTTAAATAACATTTTATAAAATAACAAAACATAATTTTAAATTTATTAGGCATAAAATGTGTTGCATTTTCTACGTTCATTTATATTTGTTTGTTGACAAGCATTCTCAATCTAGTTTGCTACTAAAACAAAAACTTACAACTGCATCCCTTTACCAAATCCTTCATCACCACGTGATGGCTCGAATAGGGTATTAGGTACTTTCCCAAGAACAAGTCTTGCAAAGAACTGCCGGTAGCCCATGAATTTCAAACGCTTAATAAGAGTGAATTTTATTACAGCACGACTGAAAAATGACGTTTTCTACGACCTCCGTGGCGCAGTGGTATGCGCGGTGGATTTATAAGACGGAGAACCTGGATTGGATTCCCGGCAGGGCAGATTGAGATTTTTCTTAATTTGTCTTGGTCTGGCTGGCGGGAGGCTTTCGCCGTGGCTAGTTACCACCCTACCGACGAAGACGTACCGCCAAGCGATTTAGCGTTCCGGTACGATATCGTGTAGAAACCGAAATGGGTGTGGATTTCATCCTACTCCAAAGAAATTAGTCCGCTTCCATTTAAGATTGCATGATCATTTAACATCAGGTGCGATAACAGTCAAGGGCTAACTTGTAGTCGATAAAAAAAAGAGTTAATGGCTGTACTACACGGTTGTAACACGGTTACTTAGTTAGACTCATGCGTACCTACGTACCTATACTTCCCTAAGTAAGTACGGAAGCCTGAGGAATGAAAAAAAAAACCATTCACTATAGATTGGAAGAATTGAACCACTGAACTCCAATCAAGTACCAATATTATGCGGTGTAACTGTAAGTACCTATACTATGCCCAGTCTTAAAAACGTCCGTCCTGTCTTTGAAGGTATTTTGCGCGGACGCATGTTGATCTGACTAGCGTAGCCTTCGCTTCAATATTAGCTGATTACTTAGGACTAGTCGTCAAGCACTTATCTTAACAATATGGTTGTTAAAAGGGCAAGGTCGTGGTTCGCATGTCTAGTACAATTTAGCAAATTGTTTTATCTTTTGTGCCGCTACTGTCGGGAGTCGGAGACTTAATACATCGCGTGGCGAAGAAACTTATTACATTAAGTTAGCTTCTAATTTAAATTGATAGTTTAACTTCTGATATTCATACCTGATTGAAATTTATATGTATTTAAAATACTATGTAAGTAGATACCTATAGGCACAGTGCAGCTGCTGTAAGAATACGAATTTTTAAGACCTTCGTGGCGCAGTGGTATGCGCGGTGGATTTATAAGACGGAAGTCCTGGGTTCGATTCCAGGCGGGGTGGATTGAGATTTTTCTTAATTTGTCTTGGTCTGGCTGATGGGAGGCTTTCGCCGTGGCTAGTTACCACCCTACCGACAAAGATGTACCGCCAAGCGATTTAGCGTTCCGGTACGATGTCGTGTAGAAACCGTAAGGGGTGTGGATTTCATCCTACTCATAACAAGTTAGTCCGTTTACATCTTAGATTGTATCATCACTTAACATCAGGTGTGATAATAGTCAAGGGCCAACTTGTAGTCGATAAAAAAAAATACGTTGTTTATATGTCACTTTTTCTTACACTGTGGAAATCGTTAGTCCTACTTCCGCACCATGGGAACATGCAAAGATTATGTCGAACACTCCTGCCCAAACTACAATAGGTATGTAAAATAACCCAACCGACATGATATCCGTAAGCTGGCCGATGGACATCACCAATACCATCACTCACAGGTTCTTCAAAAGGTAAGGCAAGTTCTTCAAAGTACTCACAGGTACTTCTAACAGGTAGTATTTACCACTTGGATAATAAGTTAAAGTAAAAAAATGAGCAACCGTAACTATCTTTACTATAACCATAAGCGAGCGAACTACAAGAACCATCTCTCACTAAGAACGATAATCATTTTGCATCTACATGACTACTGCACTAGACAGACATATACCTATATAAACAGACATATAAATATACATGCGACACACTAGTTTAATAAAATTATTATTAAAAAAACAAAAAACCCGACTGCTTAGAAGTTATGAACTGAAAAGAGGAAAACAAGGATCACTATATCTGTATAAAATTCTAAATACTTTATGGTGCTGCAGGATACATACATACGCTCGAAAAACATAACCCTCCTTCTGACGCAGTCGGGTAAAAAAATACATGGCTAAGCATTACAATAGGTATGTTTATTTGATATCATTAATCTTTATAACCAGTGGTTTCTAGGTTAAAAAATATACAGTTTCATTCGAGCGAGATAAAGTCGTGTCACGTCTATTTTAAAAGGGAAGTATTTATTTCTCGTAATATACATATTTATTATAACAGTTAACACTAATTCATGCGTTTCTTATAATAACAATTGCATTATTATTCGTACGTATCGTGTTAACGATCGCGCACATAAATTGCGGGTTCGTAAAATCCCATGACGTCAACCATCAACCATGGGAAAAGGTCGCCCCGGCCGCCTCGGAGGTAATCGAGCGCGAACTGAGGCTAACTATCTGATGGAAGAAAACCGTAAACATCCGAGTTAGCACGTCAAAAACATGTAAATGTTATGTTTTGTATTTTGTAGTACATTTGGTATGCATAATCAGTGGTGTTAGTAGTAATGGCTGTTCGTTCATCTTAAACGAAATGAATGTTACAAATTTTATAAACTTGTAGGTTCATACTATTATACTAAAGGTGAGAGTTTGTGAGTGTGAATGTTTGTTACTCCTTGACGATTAAATGGCTAAAGCGATTTTAATAAAACTTGGTATGGAGTTAGTTAAAGTTAGCCGGGACTGCACTGGTATGTCTACCACTGCGCCACCGTGTGGCGTTGTTGTTCCGGAGGGTTAGGATAAAAAAGCTACCTAAAAGCTTGTCCTTATAGAATTAGACCTCAGTTTAAAGGAACGTTTGTAACAATGAGGTCTATCTTAGGTCATCGACATGACTTAGTGTTCCACTTTAGAAGGCAGGCCTTTCTCCTGTGTTGCACCATTGTATATTAGTTGCAAGCGAAGTCACGCCCACTTCCTTGTTATAGCAAGTCTATTGTACTTGGATATGTGCCGACAGTTTTTTTATGTTTGTCTTGTGGTATCCGGTTATACTTAGAATAAGTACGTCATTGAGTATAATGCAATAAAGAACAAAAAATAAATAGATAATTTAATTTATTAATGAGAAATCTTATATCTTGAATTAAGATAGACTTATGATAATACAGGGAGCCGCTAAGCTGGACTCAAAACCGTAGTGTTTGGAAGACTTTACAAGAGACCTATGTCTAGCAGTGGACGTCTATCGTCTAATAATAATTAGGTATTTAATAGTGATAATGACCTATTTATCCTTACATATTATGAAAACAGTCCCTCGCCGCGTTTGTCTGTCTGTTCCTGATAAATTCAAAGACTGCTTACTGAACGGACTCTCTTGCGGTTTGTATCAATAGATAGAGTGGTTCCTGAGGAAGGTTTTAGTATGCAATTAATTTAGATTTTAACTTTACCCGAAGAAATTTAAACTACGAAGGAGCTTCAATCGATGCAGGGCCGAGCCGCCCCTATGTGCAAAGTGTGCGGCGCACACAGGCGCCAAGACAATAAAGGCTCCGCCATCGAAATTATTTTTGTTACACTTATACAATAAAATACTTTGTTACTATCGATAAGTAAGTAGGTAGTTAGGTACAATAGTCGCAACATATGCCTTGTAAATAACAAAATAATTTTAATGCGCTTATTATACAAGCCTTCTAAGATAATACTCAAGTGTGTGGTTTATTTTTACAATTTGGGTTTTAGTGTACATTAGTTAGGAGCTCAATTAAAATCAAAAGAACCACCATGAGTTTGTTTGAGTGAATTATGAATGTAACCCGATGCTATACGTGCGACGCAAGCGGTGTAGGGTCACGGGGATTCCCCGACTTTAAGACACGAGAGTGCCAAAACATTAAACAATTGAACAATCAGTAAATTCAAAGTGTGTGCAAGGTGAGGCGCTTCACAGGTTTCGCAGACAGGCGCTGTGGGGGGTAGGCGCGGCCCTGAATCGATGACACTGCTTTATCTATTTGAGAAATAACACGACTTATCACGCGGACGAAGTAGCGGGTGTCTGCTACTACTACTAGAGATATAATAGTACCTATATTTTTATTTGTTTATCTGTTAATCCTTGCTAATATTATAAAGACAAAAGTTTGTATGTAGGATGGACGGAAAACTATTGAATGGATTTTGATGAAACTTCTCAATAATATAGCTTACATATCAGAATAACACATAAGCCACATTTTATCCCGTAATTTCCACGGGAACGAGAACTACGCGGGTGAAACCGAGGGCATCGTCTAGTATTAAATATAACAATATTTTATAGCGGTAAAAGTAGATTTTAACCTAATAATAAACTGTAGTAACGTTGATTAACTAGCTCATTAAAATTGCAAGGACATTTACCCGAGAGGAAAACCACAAGTATAAAATAAGATTTGTATCTAACTTAATTGCTTGTTTACTAGCTTAGGCAACCGTGCTATAATTTATTGCTATGAATTATTTCTAAGAAAGCTCTTGCAAATGTACAATTACTTAACGATCTATTTATTTTCGACGGCCGGGTGGCGCAGTGGGTAGTGACCCTGCTTCTGCATCCTAGGCCGTGGGTTCGGCTCCCACATCTGGAAAATATTTGTGTGATGAGCACGGATGTTTTCCAGTGTCTGGGTGTTTATCTATATATTATAAGTATTTATGTATAATATATATATATAAGTGTTCAGCAGTTATCATAGTACTCATAACACAAGCTACCTAAGCTTACTTTGGGGCTATATAGCGATGTGTGTAATTGTCCTATAATATTTATTTATTTATGTTGTATTGTTTTTGTATTTTTGAAACAATAGGCACTTGCAATTGAAATTCTTTCATTTCACAGAAATATAGCTTATTTACATTAAACTAGAGGTCGTTCGCGGTTTACCCCCGTACTTTCCGTTCCCGTAAAAATTTCGGGATAAAAAGTAGCCTATATGTTATTCTGATGTAGTTGTATTATTGAGAAGTTTCATCAAAATCCAGTCAGTAATTTAGGCGTGAAGGGGTACCAACAAACATCCATCTATCTATCTAGAATCTACATAAATATTTAATATAAAAAATTTTCCTGTCACAATGTTGGCTACCGTACTCCTCCGAAACGGCTTTACCGATTTTTACCAAATTTTGTATGCGTATTCAGCAGGTCTGAGAATCGGTTACTATCTAATTATCATCTAATTTTTTTTAAAATTTTTATTGCAAAACAACGTTTGTCGGGTCAGCTAGTATTAGCTAAATACCACCGACACATCTCAAGTTTTCTAAAACTTTACACACGATTAACTCAAAAGCTAGCATAGTTACTCATTTTGCGATGTGGATACTCACTAAGAACGTATTTCCCAATATTCTTACGGGAACGGAATTTACGCGGATGACGCAAGGCACAGCCAGTCAGCCAGCTTCGCAATTTATTTTACTTTGCCGGAGGGTGGTACTAGCTACTCCCAAAGCCTATTAGTAACAATATTGTATTAACGTATATAATTATTATTTATTTATGACAGTTAGCCCTTGACTGCAATCACACCTGACGGGAAATAATCTATACTAATATTATAAAAGTGAAGAGTTCGCATGTTTGTTTGTTTGAACGCACTAATCTCAGGAACTACTGGTTCGAATTGAAAAAATATTTTTGTGTTGGATAGACCATTTATTGAGGAAGGCTTTAGGCTATATAACACTACGCAACTATTAGGAGCGAAGAAATAATGGAAAATGTGAAATAAACGGGGAAAATTATTCATCCTTGAGGGCTTCCGTTACGTGCGCTGCAAAAACGGATCAAGATACCATAAATATATATATGAAAGAATTATTCCTCTTGAAATGATCTAAAAAAATGTCCACGTCAGTATATGTCTATCTTTTAAGATTAACTCACTAGAACCGTTTTTATGGTAATATCGTATAATGTTTAACAAAAATGTAGATCTGTCATTAAAATTAGAAGGATACCTAAGAGGTTTTCTCGCGGACGAAGTCGTGGGGGACTCCTAGTGTAGGATAATATCCACACCGCTTCGGTTTCAACACAACATCTTTGTCAGTGGGGTGGTAACTCGGCCAAGACGTCCCACATGCCTAAAAGGCCTCCTACCAGCCAGTGATGAAATCAGTTCGAATTTAAAAAACAATTACGGAGAAAACATTAACTTATCGGTCTAACTCATTGATTCCGGAAGTGGTGTAAGCGACCCCCAGGGGTCCAAGGAAACTCGACGTAAGCGTGAAAAACAAGTCTTGTGCTTTGTACCATTTATACAAGGCTGATGATTTCTATCTACTTCTATCTACTTATAGAATCACAATTATTTATCGTTCAAATACCATAAAATTCGCAATATAACTCGATAGGCATGAACATTAACATTGTTTAACGATTTGTAGGTCACTAAGATGCGAGTTTTATTTAAATTTAATAGAGGTAATAAACTGGCATCGGACGGCGAAAGTGACGTGTTTTTCAATTTCTGTGGCATCCATCTTACTAGGCCGCCAGTCCCACCACTCGGAACCAACGATGCGGCTCGGCGTACCAACTGTTTACCAATTCGGTCCTCAGTAATAGCGTGCCACGCGTAAAGAGATACCGAATGCGCGATATAAACAAACGTTTATATAATTATCTGCAGGTTACGACAATTTAAGCAAATATAGTGGAAAAGAACAAGAGAAATTTTATTATCTAGTGCTTATATGTGAGAGTGTTTACACAAATTGAGCGAAAGCTGTTCGTCTGAGTGGGTACCTACTACCTACACCTGTTTGCTGTGTATGTTTTTACTTGAAGTGTGTTGCAATGCAAAATAAAAAGTGTTAAATGTTGAAATCTGGTTTATGAGGAGTGCGGTGTGTGTCTGTGCTGTGAAAAAACAAGCCCACGTGCTTATGTAAGCCCGTTTCTGTGCATACAGAGTAAGTACATAACAGTTTTAAGAAACTATGTTAGGTACTCATATCTTTATAATCATCGTCATTGTCGGCTGATAATAATGATTTTAACGGCCCACTACATCGCCAGGCCTCCCGCCTTATAGGAGAGAGGAAATGGATCGTAGATCCACCATGCTGCACCAATGCCGGTTGGCGGGCTTAGGGTGAAATTGGTTCATTTCAGATGATGATAGTGACCGGGACCGACAGCTTAACGTGCTCTCCGAGGTACAGGGGTGAAAACACTACTTCCTACATAATATTTATTAGTACCATCTTTTTCTAAATGAAGTCTGGAATCAAACCCACGATGTCCCATATCACCAAAGTCAGACGATCTGACTTTACTTTCGTAAAGGAATAAGAGAATAGATCAGTTTTTTTCTAGCTACAATTTACGTAAATGAACAGAAATAACTAGTTAGGTGCTTATTATATAAAAGTAAAAAGAAAGGTAGAAAAGAAGTCAACATTATCAACCAATTCAAACACAGGATTTGGAGCACCCATCATGCTACTCCTGCGGGTTTGTGGGTGATCATGTATTTGACTCTATATCGATTAGCAGCAGATTTTCATTATCATGCTACTGGCTTAACTTGTTCTCTGAGATGTGAATCCATTTCCCAAATCGGGGCTGATACTGAGATTTTCTTGACTGAAACAATACCTACTGTTACATAGAGGAACCAGGACTCAAATCCAAGACCTCAAGTTCCGAAGCTGCATCAGGCTTATCACTGGAACATTGAGATAGTAGGTTTGACGGTTTCTGTAGCGCATAGGTATGTGCAGTGGATAGGATATAAGAGTTCCTGAGTTCGATTTACAGCTGGGCCGATTAGGATTGTCTAAATTAGTCCAGGTCTGGATGGTGGGAGGCTTCGACCATGGCTAGTTACCACCCTACCGACATTGACGTACCTACGATTTAGTGTTCCGGTACGATGTCGTGTAGAACTCGAAACGAGTGAAGATGTCATCATATTACTAACAAATCAGCCTGCTTCCATTAGGATGTATCATCATTTGCCATCAGGTGTGATTGCAGTGGAACTAACTTGGAATGAATAAAAAGAAAAAATGTTCCAAAAAATTATCTAAATATTATTAGTGTCACCTACTTGGTAGGTATTTTACGTTTATTTTTTCCTTGCAAGGTTTAATCCGGTCCCATATTTTAATAGCACTTCAAGATTAAGTACATACATACGCCTTAAGTACGTCATACTCATTAATTTTCAACTTATGCGTTGTCAAATGTCACATAAATATTTTTGGGCGAACCCTTAACAAAAAATTACGCTGTCCAAATTGTATCTAGCGGATCAAGATAAATTAAACAGTTCAAAAAATATGATATACGCTATATATTGTAATTAGTTTTTAAATTGGTTGTCAAATATCGCATAAATATAATATATGCTTAGGCAAGCCCAGTTGATGAGTTATCTATTAGAGGGTCCTTGATAAAAAACAGGACCAGTGGAAGTTGAACATGCACTATCGGTTCCGTACAAATTAGATAAATAGTAAATACGTATTGTTATGTTTAGATACTAAAAACGTATGCCTATAGTGTACTATCTACGAAATACATTCGTTGTTGTATCATTACAAATACAAATAAAGTTTATATGATATTATATGCCATAGACGTTTTTATTGGTTTTCATGTTTACAGTTATTTTTGCAGCATTTTTATCTAAATATTAAGCCCAATAGTTTCGAGAAGTTTTTATTTGTTATAATTCAATACTTTTTATATTCAGTTTATATTACATTAAATCTATAGTTTGGAAAACTTTGTTTTAAATTACCCCAAAATTGGAACTTCATCTTTAAAATTGGTTTATCTACATATGCACCTGTCTTTCTGTGGATCACCAACTTTATGTTATGTATACACGTATAAATTATATTTTTTTCACGTATAAGGATCACTCCTATAAGAATCCTTTTTTCATTTATTAAGCTTGGGTGTTGAAATATTATTCCAATGTCTTCAAAATTGTATATTCTTTGGTAAACTACCGCCGCGTCGGAAATTCAGTCCTTGACGAGAAAAGACGCGGCCAGTAAAACTCCACACTTGCTCTTTTTATTAAATTAATTAAAAATCATATTTATTAAAAAATTACATAAATATCATTATTATACAAAATAAATATAATTTTTATTAAAAAATTACAATAATTAATATTACACTAATATATACATACCAAAAGAACAGTAAAATACACTATACTAACATATCATTTCTTATATTTTATTTTACGGCCTGGAATCAAGTCCTTTCATATCATCTGACAGTCGACATACCTTACGTTACAATACAATACTATATTGTCTATAGTAACAAATTCTAATATTTTAAAATGCTAACACATTTCGATGTGAGCAAACCTAAATCTTAAGTTTAAAATATACTATATACAAAGTCTTTACTCAAAATAACTACCTACCTACTTATTAAAGCAACGTAGCTAACAATTGTAATTAATCAATAAGCAAAAAACGATGGAAATTTTAGTTGTTTATGTGATGTAAGCGATTATGATTTACGTTCAATATTTTGTTTTCTATTCCAACGTAATTATAAGTTCATCAAATACTATGACGAAGTAGGTACTTAACTACTCCGTCGTAATCTAGTCTTAACTAATTCGATCGAATCATAATCATTATCCGCATTTAAACAGCCCACTCCCTCTAGGTCTTCCTCCTTGTAGGAGAGGGGGATGTGAAGCTTAGACCTACCACACTGTTCCAATGCGGATTGGTGGCCTTATGGTGATATATTAACGATCACTATCTAATATTGATATCTATAGGACGCCCGCAGTTTCACCCGCGTTGTACGTCGTTCCCGTAGGAATTTCGGTATAAAATGTTGCCTATGTTATAATATGTAAGCTATATTATAGACATTCAAACTTTTGCCTTTAGAATATTAGTAAGATGCTTAGATGACTAAAGAGTTCTTGGAAGATCAATCAATTGGAAGAAAATCTCAGAAATATTTCACGAATCACGTATCAGTTACTACATTCATTTTATGAGGCGAAAGTTTGTGTGTGTGTTTGTTGATCTTTCACGCTGCAACTGTTGAAACTATTTAGCTGAATCATAGCTGAATAAATGTGAATGGTGATAGATTACATCTTAGATTGACACTAAGGATTCTTTTAAACTGATTAACCCCTGTGGGCCTGACATTCAAACCTTCTTTGAGGCCCGCGGCTACCCGGGTAGCGACGGAGCTATAATGACAGCTTTCATTATTTGCCTGACGGTTGCCAGGGGACCCCTCGGGGCTGTGAAACTTTATATAATAACCCTCCTTCTGACGCAGTCGGGTAAAAAGGAGGAGGTTTTATGTTCGGCTGTATGTTTTTATCCAAATATTTCGCGGTTGAAACCTTAGGATTACCGAATATCGATAGTAACAAATAAACTTTGTAACGTCTGTCTGTAATTTCAAATTAACAGCTGTTCACTAAATGCAAATGTATATTTGCGGTTCTTACATCAAAAAATACAAATTTCAAAACTTTGGTCTGTCTGTTTGTTCCGGTTAATCTCTGAAACTGACAGTCTGATTGTAAACAATATTTTTTTATATGGCTGTCAAACTCATAAGGAGAGACATAGGCTAAATTGTATACTTGACTTACTTTGACCTCCGTGGCGCAGTGGTATGTGCGGTGGATTTATAAGACGGAGGTCCTGGGTTCGATTCCCGGCGGGGCAGATTGAGATTTTTCTTAATTTGTCTTGGTCTGGCTGGAGGCTTTCGCCGTGGCTAGTTACCACCCTACCGACAAAGATGTAACGCCAAGCGATTTAGTGTTCCCGTACGATGTCGTGCAGAACCCGAAAAGGGTGTGAATTTTCGTCCCACTCCTAACAAGTTTGCCCGTTTTCATCTTAGACTGCATCATCACTTAACATCAGGTGTGATAGCAGTCAAGGGCCAACTTGTAGTCGATAAAAAAATAATAAAAAAATACTGACATTCCCACGGGAATGGTAACTGTGCTTGTAGTAGTAAAAATAAGTAGGAGCTTGGGGATAATTTGACATTTATCTTGACAACACGATTATGACGCAAATCGTCGTAATTAACATATAACTAACTAGCAGTCGCCCGCGACTTCGTCCGCGTGAAAACCTCTTAGGTACCCTTCTAATTTTAAAGACAGACTTTCATACAAAATGTGTAAAGGCACATATAGTGTGCTCATTCCCCGCTCCCCCTCTCAATTTAATTTTTTTATAGTTTCCCGTGAAGCAATATTCTCCGTCCCGTCCCGCGTACTAAAGGTCTACATTTTTGTTAAACATTGTATGACATTTCAGTACATTAGCATTAAAAATATATATTTATGGCAAGCTGATGGGTATAAATTGATATTAAATAGTATATTTCACTCTTGAGTCTAGCCTTCAGAATAAACAAAAATAATTTTACAATCCGACACGCAGATAGAGATTAGCCCGTTTAAACAAACGAACAAACTCTTCCGTGTATTAAATAGATATTTGAACAAAGATCGAATCCTTAATTCATCATCGTATATATAACATAGATCTAAACTCCCCTCCCGCACGCGCACCCCCGCCTTGGTGACGCTCACTTCGCAACGCAGAAATAGTAATATTTTAATTTCGCCATAACTTCAAAACCAAAAGTCCAATTTTAATCTTTTAAGTACCAAATAGTATCTACATAAACTGTACTTCGTGATAAAATAATTTATTTTGATAAGGATTAATAGCATGAGTAAAATAAATGCGTTTAAATGTAGTCCAAAAAAAAAAAATTAAGATTTTTAAATAAAAAAATGGTTGTTGTGCCTCACTCGACATAGATAGGTATAGTGTGTCGCGGACTTTTTTGTAGATATTTATAAGACCTCCAATTCATTAGAACATTTTATGGTTCTATCTTTTATAGTTTACGCAGCGTACGCAAAATAAGTAACTTTTCTGGTTGATTTTTTACACCTTGTGCCCGATTAACCCAAATATTTTACGGACCCCTAATTTTTTCCAAAATAAAATTTAGCCTATGTTACTCGTGGGTAATGTAGCTTTCGAATGGTGAAAGAATTTTTAAAAACGGTCCAGTAGTTTTTGAGCCTATTCATTACAACCAAACAAACAAACAAACAAACAAACAAACAAACAAAGTTTTCCTCTTTATAATATTAGTATAGACAACATTAGATGTAGAGGCGATTTCTTTTTACCTACCTAACTTTTTATATAACTCACGCTACCAGCTATGACGCCAAAAAACAACTTGTTCACGATGTTACGTACTCTTAAGTATAGTATAGGTGGCTAGCAGGTATTGTGTACTGAACATATCGTAAGTCTTAAGCCCTCAGGCCATTGTGGTTAGATTGCTCTGTCAATTTGATTTTATTAACTTGCAAGGTTCTGTATAACTGCCCCGTTGGTCCAGCAGTTAGCCTATACAGAAACCAAACAAATCATTATTGAAAATCTGACAACATTTTTGCTTGCAAGAGATAAAACTCGTACGCTTTCGCATATCTACCGGTCCTTTGTTCACGTTAATTCTCTTTATAGAATGAACACACATATAACTTTGGATATCGAGGTTAAGTACAGATTTGACGACATTTTATTATCAGTTTTAAAATTATATAAAGAATACCTACCTATAGTAAAAATGTTACTTATTCAAATAACATAATATTAATTATTCAAATAACATAATAATAATTGGCGTGGGAGTTCTACCGACAAAGACGTATCGCCAAGCAATTTAGCGTTCCGGTACGATGTCGTGTAGAAACCAAAGGGAACAAGTTAGCCCGTTTTGCATCATCACTTAACATCAGGTGTGATAGCAGTCAAGGACCAACTTGTAGTCGATAAAAAAAATAAAGAAAAACACAGGTATGTGGGATAAGTGAAATAGGGTGACGAAATAGCAAAAGATTGCAAACATTTAATTTATTGTTTTGGTATGCAATTTTTGCCATGTAACAAAACGTGCCTGATGTGCAAACAGCCGTATGTAAAGATGCAATAACAATAAAAAAATTGCAAAGTAGGTATATAAAAATAGGTTGTAGTCATGGCCGTTTAGTCATGAACGGGCCTGTGAGCACATGATAATTTGGAGGCTTTTATAAGCCTATTTAAATAACTATATATTACTGATATGAGATTTAAATGCTCCTACGCACGATGGGCGGTGATTATTATCTTTACGGCTCTAACCTTAAGTTTTGTGAAATTTTGTTTGCAGGGGGTTTCGGGGAACGACTAATCGATTAAGCTAGGTTTAATTTTTAGAACACGTATAATTTCCAAAAACAAGTTCTCCAAGTTAGATCTAGTATTCAAATATTTGTTGAGTTTTGATAGGTGAAGGCAAGCCTATATTTTAGTTTCTTCACTATGAAAACAGCTACATTTTCGTGGAACCCCGTTTACGAATTATGATCCCCCATTGGTTGTCAAGCCACGTGGACACCTGGACCACTTTATGAATCTGTGATATATGCATTATATGACTATTTGTGTGTGTATTATACATTTAGTGAATTGCTGAATTTACACGCAGACAAGCAGACTTTCGAGTACATAGAGAGTTGCTTAATTTCTTTTATGAGGGGGACGGCGCGTACGCAGTCCCCACTACCAAAAATTACGCGTCCGAGTTATCCACATTAGGGATAATCGCAGAGGTCAACCCAGCCGCAGTGCAATGGAAGGGCCTCGCTCTGGGGGAACCGCCTTCTTGATCACGGTGTCCCCTACGCCAGGTAAGTATGAGTTTACCAAGCATGGTACACTACTTATACTTCGCAAGATAACAAGTCTACACTGCGAGTTAAAATACAAGTGGCGCCATCTATTTTGCAGTTTGTAAACTTTGAAAGCACTGGCGGGCCCCTTAATCTTTTAATCCATAAATACAACAATATACTGTTTACTGTACTGTATCCAAGAGAAATATTGTTTTTAATTCATTTTATGTGTTATTTCTTTTTATTGTTTGTTTTATATTTCAAAGAAGTATAAGTAATTTAAGTTTGTTTCTTAACAAGTAAATAAACTCAAATTATTTTTTATTTTAAAATCCCTTCTTGTTGCACTATTTATTGCATGCACTTCTGGGCTTTACGAAATGGACCTTAGCTTGTGTCGCCACTGCTTGTCGTGTCTCCAGAGGACGCTGGATCACTTTGGGCTTTGGGTATCAGTACACTAAACAATGGCCAAAAATGAAATCTCACTTTCAGTCACTACAAGCATTTGTGAATTCGTTTAGCCTTTACTGTACTAAAGTAACTGTTTTTGACTGGTTCAGCTCTAAACTGCAGCACAAGAAATAGTCAATAATGTATTTATCTGACTTTAATTTTCACGAAAAACAAACTAGTCCCATCACCCATATTCGACAGAAAATCCTATACGTACGTTTGACTCCAAAACCGGAGCATCCTCAGGAAATATTGACTTTTCAATGTTCTATTGTAAAAATCAATCCAAGTTTCTTCACAATCGAACATGACTTTTTAAAGAAAATAGCAAAATAAATATGTTATTAACTACATATTTATAATGAACCTCAGCAAAGTAACGCCTGCTTTTAGCCAATGCAGCATAATATTTATATAGATGATTTCGTTACTTTCAGTGGACGGAATCTGTTTATGTGGTCGATAAGATAACAAGGTCCGGCATCGTGTTGGCTACTAGATATCGACGGCCTATCCGCTTCTTTTGGGCTGTTGCATGTGGGGTGACGGGTGACGCATCGGGGCAAATGTTATCAAGCCGGAATGAAAACTTGGCCCCGAAACTGCATGCTTACACACAGCCAATGGCGTGCACAAGGGGCCTATCCAGGGAAAGCATAAACGGACATAGAGACATCGAAAAGTTACTGTTTTTTTCATGTTAATTTACACAAGAACATAAAAAATAATAAAGAAAATGAGAACAGCTAGGCGTAATTACAGTTCGTGGCCGCCTTTTTCGTTTTTTTAACTTCAAGTATGTAATTACCTAACAATTTTATGAAAATAAAGTGCCTCACCTACCTCGCCACTGACAATGACGTCAAATTTTACAAAAACTAGTTCTAATACCCGCCGGTTCGACACGTTTGTATTGAAACGCAATTGTGTTTTAGTTTTTACGAATACATAACTATAACTGAAACTAATAATAGTTAATATTATTTATTATTCTTTATCTTGGATTTTTTGTATTAATAATTGAACGGAAAAAATCTGACTTTGAGTGGAATATTATCGCCTACATCAGAGTCAAACAAGAAGGTTTGCTAAGAACATAGCGTAGAGCCCTGGCTTTACAGCAATTTAACTTTACTTGTAAGGTTAATTTTAAGCCTGAGGTATATGTATATTGTATACTTACCAGTGACAAAACCATTCAGTGCGAACAACAGCGTTGCAACTTGGTGGCAGAAATAAATGTGGCCGTAGTAGTCCCTGAACGACCTTTACTATACCACATAACTTACTACTATGAAATATGGGTGTATGGTGTATTAAAAAATTAAGAAAAAATATGACATACAAATTTATGTAATTAATTTAAAAAAAAAAATTAATTAATTAATTTATACCTGTAATTTGTAACGACAACATTATACGTTTTTTTTCTATATTCCATATCATGCCTTGACGTCAATCTCGTAAAAAATCTTAAGCTAAGTTAATTGCAGATAAAAAATCGATTTATCGTCCTCATAATGATATTCGAGTAATTAATTATTTATCGATCAAGAACCGTGATGTGATATATGCTGAAATGTAAACAATCGTAAAGCCATAAAGTTTCTAAATACATATTATGGTAAGGTAGACAAACATTCAATAACTAAAAATCTTAATTGAAAAAATGTTGATGTTATGCTAATGACTTTCTGTAACAAAAATTTGTTGCATGTTAGCATTTAAGTAAAATTTGTATTGAAGGTACGCACTTGAAATAAAATTGTTATATTTGGCTCTTTAAGTGTTCTCTAAAAGTTTTCTATCAAACAATGGGAATCTTTTATTTGCAAGACGTAAAAGATAAATTCGAGTATATACCATCTAATTCTAAAACGCTTTATAGGCCTAATAAAGAGGAACAGTCCTTTTATAAATTACGTATCGTTTTCGATGAAAGCTCCCAGACGGCTGGATTTTTCCGCCACTTATTGTCGTCATATTTCTGCCAGTTTATACATAACGTTAACAAATTATGTACCTACTTAAATCTTTCTCTTTAAATAGAGTATTATACATAGGTGAAAACCGCCTGAAAACTGGTTCAGTAGTTTTGTAGTTTAGACGCGGTGGAGGTCTTTAAATTATAATAAGAGTGCGCACTATAATACCTACGTGTAAAGGCCTTTAATTTGTTGATGAAAATATCTCTACCCAATATTTTTTAGCCTCTGGAAGACACTGACTAATTCTTGTTCTTGAAACTAAAGAAAATATAGTATAAACATAAATATAAACTTGGTTACTGTAAATGTAAAATCGACCAATCATTCCTCTGTATTTAGATTTTTGTTAAGTTATCAATATTTTCATTCCGTATATATGAATTACCTAGATAAGTAAATAAGCTTTCTGCCAAAGTATTTGCTATTTCAAATATTTACATAGTGCATACATTTCGTGTAAAAAATTATATAACGAATACTAATAAAAGCAGCCCATAACATTTGATATATTGCATGCGATTATGAAAACTGGCAGTTCCACTTTTGAAGTTTCTCTTCGCTTCGTCTCACTTGGCCCCTACAAGCTACGCGAGCAGAGCGTGAAGGAAAATATTTGGCGCTCCGAAGCATTCCGAAGCTGACTTCGGCATCGTTCGGAATGCTTCGTGGAAATATTTGCCGGCAGAAGCGAAATGTCGTAAGCGAGTGGCTTGCGCCGCGCCGAGTGCGGAGTTGCGGACCATAGTTCGGGCTTCGAGCCTTTCAGTTTGACAGCTCATGCCTGAGCCGCGGACGCTCGGCATAAGGCAGGCCGCCGCGCATGTATACCGACGTGGTGTTGTATACGGCTATCGCGCGCTTTGCTCCCTTTGTAAACAAAACGGATGACAGAAAACTCTCTGTTCATTAATGAAAACATCTTCACACTAGCTTCATAATCGTACAATCGAGGTGCAGTGAGATATTTTCTAAAAACCACTTGAAGAATCTAGACGGCCGGGCGCAGTGAATTTAGTGAGTTGCAATAATCATGCCAGGTTAGAAGGTGTATTTTGGTGCGGCGTTTTAAGTGAAAGTAGCTCAAATATTGCTGTTTTTGTGTGTGATTTCGTATAACTGTTACTGTGATCGTTCATCAAAATTATAGTCTGTGCGTGACTTGAGAAAGGACGTGAAGGAGAGGCTGCTTTTTTGAAAACGGGATCATGGTTGAGTCCCCATAGCCGATACATCGTGGCAGTTTCTCTCTTCGGTACATGATCATCTAATATAGGTAAAGAAAATTATACATTTTAAAACTTTTATCTTTGTGACCTGTAGATTGCAAACCTTAAATTACGGGCTCTACAATAATATTTATTTTTATGTATTAAAAAATTAATTATAAATTAATTAATTAAACGAAGGTTCTATGATCGATCCGTATACGTCCGCGGTTTTCCCTTTAAACCTCTAAAGCTCCACGATTAAGGGGTCGGGTTTAACACCGAAAGGTCATGAGTTCGAGCCGCACGTTTAACTAACGAAAAGGGCAGATTATTTATGTAATTGGGTAAAGCGAAAAAGGCAAATATTCTCATAAAAAAAAACAAAAAAAAATAACTTTTGGCCATACCTACTTAAATAAATTGATTTTAAATATGCATATTTTCCGAAGGTTGCTAAAAAAAGGTCAATAATATTATATAGACTTTTTCATGAAAATCATTTTAAATCCATCGCAAAAAAGAGAGCTGTACGCTGTACCTCACAATATACCTATTATCTTTAAAAATGCCTTCAAATCATATTATCTATCGCAGTAGTACAAGACGCATTTGTCTATATATCATTAGATACTGTTATGACTTCTTAATGTTTATATTAGTTTATTTTATGTATTATAGATTTGTTTTATTATTTGTGTAATTATTTATGTATTAGGATGTAATTTATTTGTATTGTGTAATATAGCAATTTATATTTTGTTTTACACACTACATGCTGCAGTTGCATTTTCTAAACCTAAGGTTGCCTGGAAGAAATTGCTATTTGGCAATAAGACTGCCGTTTCCTAAATTCTTTATAAAATATTTCTATTTTAATTGTTTTTCTATAATTTAGTATACAAATAAAGCATAAATAAATAAAAAATAAATATATTTGTGTGCCTAAATGTACTTATACTTATAAATATTTACGGCATCGTAGCTACCAATGTTTTTGGAGTTTTAACGGACTGTCTATTTTCTTATTTTTAAAATTTAGCTGGTTCCGGTAGACTCTAAAATGTGAAGATCCAAATATGGATGGTGTGGTTGCGGCTGCGCGTCTCAGTAGCCACGAATTACAGCGGCAGTGGCTGGATTATTTACAGTTTATTAAGACGTCAACGAAAACAATATTATATTGCCTTCAATAAT
Source organism: Mycalesis mineus (assembly GCA_034621355.1). Taxonomy (NCBI): domain Eukaryota; kingdom Metazoa; phylum Arthropoda; class Insecta; order Lepidoptera; family Nymphalidae; genus Mycalesis; species Mycalesis mineus. Next base: position 12,165,220 of record CM067885.1, read on the forward strand.
ATTTGAAATGTCAATTATTACGGGCTTGTATCAATTCAGATTTTTGGTTTTCAGAATAAAACCAGATAATTTTTTGTGTACTCCTGCTTATTGAACTGTGAACCTCCTTTTTTAGTCACGTCAACGTAGCCCCCGTCGGGTTTTCCGTTACCTCGGTCCACCTGAACCATTTTGGGAATCTTATGGTCTGAGGATTACGTTGGGTTTATTGAACACTACATACATGTCTCCGATTCTCTAGTCCGTTTTATGGGATTGATTTCTTTCATTGATGACGTTAAGAGCAGCTTCACACATGACACAATACAGCCACCAATGAAAAACATATCCGATAAAATAGACTAGTAAAACAGACATGTGTAAACAGGTAATATGAAGATTGGGTTGTTACTATTTCGAACATAAAATCCAGGTTAGATTTTCTAAATAGATAGATAATAAAGAAAGTATTTATTGAACACAGTTTACGCTTCCAGCCGCAATCCGGGTTTTATAACACCTAATTTAAATTTACTATCTTTATCTCCATTACTTTACAACAAAAATAGAGATAAGGAAATATGTTTGCATATCGCGTAAAAATTGTAATACTTAACACTCTCGATATCGTTTCATAACTGTTCTTATCTTATCTCATCACCTTTATCCTCTACTGGATTGAGTGCATGAAAAGAAATGTTTATTTGTTAAAAGACTTTGTTACGACCGATATACTTATCTCGGATGTCAGTTGATGTCTATTTATATTATCTGTGGTTATTCAGCCGTAAAGTGATACCTGATCCGCTATATTCAACACTTACTTGGACGTTATTGTTCTTTAGTTAGGGATACACCGACATGCAGATCCGCCTGGATAACAACTAGGCTTGCAACGTCTTGTAGGTACTATTCTGCATACCGAATATTCGGCGCGCCCCCTGACCGAATCGCCGAATATTAGGCAAAAGTATTCGGTTGGATTTTTTGTTCTGAAAAAATTTCAATGAATAGAAAAATTTCTAAAATTTTTTAATACAGAAGCTTATTATATATCTACTTGTTTAATGTACCAATGACTTCTTAAATAATTATAAAAGAAATGAAAACCTTACTATTCTAAATTTGTATTACGACAAGTATCCAAATTCATAGATTCATTAACTTTATAATACAGAAGATGTTTATATACCAACTACTACTAAAATGATATGTACGCAATAAACCGAATTTTTATTTCATTTCACCAATAATCTCCCTATAACAAAATATAGTACTTATGTATTCGGTATTCAGCCGAAAATAATAAAAGCAGCCGAATATGCCGAATACCGAATAGTAACCGAATAATCGTTTTAGGCTTAATAACAACGTAAATTAATTACGTACTTAGACATACAAGTTAAAGTTAAAAAGTTTGAAAGTATACAGTTTTATTTCTTGTACCCATTCGTCGTTCCTTAGGATTGGAAGAACAACCACAAAACAGGGAGAACTAGACGTTTATTAACCAATACGTAGTTAGGACATACAAGTCAAAATTAAAAAGTTTGAAAGTATACGGTTTTATTTCACGGCCACACACCCCAACCACACTGGGGGACCACTACAGATCCATCGTCCTTACACGCACACTCTCAGGGAACATCTCCCTACATTCCTTCAACCGTCTTGACTCATCGACAGCTCGCTTTGAACTCTTAGTCTTAGTATTAATTGATTGGAGGTTCAACCAAAATAGTACTAAGGGACACTGGTAGAGATCTCTTAAAGAGATAAGTGTTTCCTCGTCCACTTTCTTTTTTTCTTACTCTTGTAGGTTGTAGCGTTTAATATTTGGTACAAAAAAATATTATAAAAATCCCCAGTAGCTAGAACGACGTTCATGTCAGACATTTTTTCCATCATCGAGGATTAAAGCACTAAATGATAGCTAGAACGACGTTCATGTCAGATATTTTTTTCATCATCGAGGAAAAACGCCTTTGTCTCCGGGTCCTGATCGTTATGCAACTAAGAACTATCTCGATCACGTCGGCTCTCGAACAATATTAACCGCAACATATTTGATCCATTCGTTTAGAAGTTATTATGCCACAGAAAGGCACATAGTGCCTAGTAGGGAATGTTAAAAGTCTAGGATATAGTTTAATTAATAATAAATGATAGTAACATATTAGAACATAGGTAATGAGAATAATGATTAATGCGATGAATTTTTTTTTCAAATATATTACTGCGCAGTAGCAAAATAATCGGAAACATTCTGGTCGACCGGTCATTAGTTACAAACATCGATAAATATAGGGTTTTTATAATTTTAGGCTCTGTTATAAATCCTGACAAAAAGACACGCCTATCGGTAGGAATGCCTGTATTATTTGTTTAACCTACTGTTTTGTTTTTGTCTATGTACCTAATAAAAAAATTCTTTTTCATGTACTGTCGGTACTATATGAATAAAATGTTTCTTTTATTAAGTTATTCTTTTTTAGGTTTTACTTTTTTAATTCTGTTTTAGCAGAAATAAGGTAACTCTCACCTAGGTAAAGGTAAAACTTTTTTACTATTCGGGATACTGCTTTGCGATGAAATGGGAACAATAACAGTTTGCAAACAATGGTAGTTAATTTTACAAAAATTTTGTTTTTATAAAAAATGTTTCGTTGTACAATTTCAGCGCTACCCAGCCACAAGATGAAAGCCGAGCTTTGCAAATGGTCTTAATTGCTACCTCTGTGGCAAAGAGAGAGGCTTAAAATTATAACGGCATTATTATTTCAATTTTGATTGAAGCTGAAGCCTTAATGTAATTATACTATTTATGAGATTTATTAGAGCTCATAAAAGATAATAATTTGACCCCAAGGCCTCGTTTATACCCGTCTGCCGAAATCCGTATTTTTATATAAAAGCAAAAAGTCTTCACCTGTATTGTACCATTTTCTCGGCTTAACCGCTGAACTGATTTAGATTAAATTTGATAAAGTGATAAATGGGAGAAGTTGATGAAATAGAGTTGAACTTACCTACATTTAACGAATATACTCTTTGAAGTCCTTAACTAATTTAATCTTGGGTAATTCTGAAGATATCTTTATAATTATACCTAATGGAATTGTTTTCAGCTTTTTACTGATTTTTCAAGACGTTAGTTATTTTTTGTACCTACCTACTACAAAAAATATTAGATATCATGCTTGTTTTAATCAAAAAAATATTTAATTGAATTATAATTAATCCCTCATTGCAGTGGAGTCGAGGAGATTTTAGATTTAATTTAAGTTAGTTTTAATTTTGTTGTAATTATTTTAGCGTATTTTACATTGTTTCATTTTGTTTCACCTTTTAGTTACTTATTTAGTGCATTTGATATACTTTAATGAAATTTTAGTTAAAATTATAAAGTCTAAAAATTATAATTAATTTGTATAAAATTTCAATTAAAAAGACACAGGTAGGTTACTCAGAACTCTTAACAGAATTTCTTAAAATTGAAGAATTTTTAATTAGAAAATATTTAAGAATTACCTTCGAACAATAATAATAAATTTGAGTATTTTACAAGTAATTTGGTTTCGTAAGCCAAATTAAATCTCTCGTTATACAAACCATCTCGCAGAAGCATGACCCTAGGCATATAATTCCAGTCTCGTTACGACACTGAAAAAAAGAAGCGAAACCAGTCTATGTTTAGCGAAGTAGGCCAAGATGACCTACCTTAAATAATAAATGATCTGCCGTAAAGAATGTCCCACTTGACATGTTTTCACTACCACTCCATTTCAAGTACTATAATTAAGTGCCGATAAAATTAAAGAGTTATTAAGTGTCATTCAGATTGTAATTATCAATATTGTTAACTACTTTATATTGTAAGAGGTTGACAAATATCTATCGATAACTTTAACGACATATAAATGTGCTTACAGGCTATTTTGTAAACTTCTTTATTTAGTACTCAAAGTAGATTTCTTATCAATTATATTATGTGGTATATGCATTGAATTTATAAGACGGAGGTCCGATACCCGGCGATTGAGATTTTCTTTACCAGCTGGTCTGGCTGGTACGAGGCTTTAGCCGAGGTTAGTTACTACCCCGTCGGCAAAGAGGTACCGCCAAGCGATTTAGGGTCCCGCACGATGTCGTGCAGAAACCGAAAGTCGATTTTCATCCTATTCCTAACAAATAACTCGCTTCTATCTTAGATTGCATGATCAGTTACCATCAGGTGTGATTCAATGTGTGGTGTGTGTCAATGAATAACCAAACAATTTATGATTTATCAATATAATTCGGTCATAGTCCTCATGTTCTTGTGTAAAAACATTTCTATATAGAGGCAAAGCCCTCACAAGTTTATGTGCTTATTATATATAATTGGATGGCGTTTTAAATATCAATGAACTACTTATATTTAAAATATTTTTCCGCGAGTAAATTCGGATATTTTAAATCCTTGACAATGAGAAACATTTATATGTATAGCTATAAATTCAAACTCGTTTCAGTTACAAGCTTCACTTTTGTTACTAAAATAAAAACACGAAATATATCAAAACTTATTGTAATCGTTAGTTATATTTTATGTTATAATTATGTAGGAAAAAAGAGATTTAATTTTTCAATTTACTGTCGAAAAGCAACGATTAAAATATAAATTATTTAATAAATTTTATTGACAGTTAAATATGTACATTAAATTAAATATTTACAATTAAAAATATAAAAAGTAAAAGCTTAAACACTATAATACATAAAGAAAAAAAACCAGTAAAAAGTAAATAAATTTTAATTCAAATCATTATCAGGCTGTAAACGGCCCTCTTTTCTTTTTTAATTCCAATTTGTTATTTTTAAAATAGGTTTAGTTACACATGCCAACGGAAAAAAGCAACTGGAAAGTTTTTCCCAACACTATAATCGTAAAAAATGTAACTGCTATTGTGATAAAAAATATAACTACCAATCAAAGCATAGTCACAATAACTCCATAAATTCGCATGCAAGCCCGCGTCCCCGACCCGAATGTTTATGTTGTGGAAACAATGATGACACCGGCTTCTATCGGTGCCGGCATTTTAACGAGCTATGAACTAGAAAACTTTCCTCCCATAACAATATTACTTGATTTAGGGTTCATTTTTCTCGGTTTTATCAAGGCTCTTCTTAAGGCAGAGACTACGTCCTTCCACTTACCACAACACTAATATTAGAATGTCTTTCTTGCTTCTTCCATTCTCATCAGTCTTTTCATACAAGTTTGTTAATTTGGAAGGCATTTTTTAAAATGTCGAAGATTTGGTCCAGCTTAAGTGATTTTCCATATATATATTTTTTATTGACTACAAGTTGGCCCTTGATTGCTATCACACCTGGTGTTAAGTGATGATGCAGTCTAAGATGAAAACGGGCTAACTTGTTAGGGGTAGGATGAAAATCCACACCCCTTTCGGTTTCTACACGGCATCGTACCGGAACGCTAAATCGCTTGGCGGTACGACTTTGTCGGTAGGGTGGTAACTAGCCACGGCGAAAAGCCTCCCACCAGCCAGACCAAGACAAGTTAAGAAAAATCTCAATCTGCCCCGCCGGGAATCGAACCCAGGACCTCCGTCTTATAAATCCACCGCGCATACCACTGCGCCACGGAGGTCGTCATAATAATCTTTTGTTTTTAAATTTGTAGTAACGGAAAAATTAAAAATATACGAAAAAAATTGTAAAATTTTAGAAAAGTTGCTGAAGAACTGCCTAAAAAGGCTTTATATATGAATGAACTAGGCAATATAGGATGTTACTACTTTTATACGTTTCCGATTTGTCCACAGGAACGGAAGTTACACGGGTAAAATGCCTTTTCGTTATAGATTCACATCACATTCAGTGGGTATGAATTACAAAGTTACGTCCCGAAAACACGACGGAAACATCCTGATATTTTCCTCCCAAGAATGGGATTACATAAGATGAAAGAGATTCATGCGCTGTTCCGCCTTACAAATTCCTTAGATAGGCTCCACGTGTAAACGAGTTTGTACTCGTAAAACAAGGAACTAACGAGCTTTCTTTTCGGCCGAAATTTTCCTTGAAAAAATTTAAAGCTTTTATTTTTCTAACAAAGTTTTATTTTATGTTAAATCAAAATACTTTAATTTGTGTAATTTAAGTTTATGATAAATAGTTATTAATAATTTAGATTTCATCGAAACATCCTCGGGTGACTTCGGACTTTAATTTTTGTTGGAACATTGTCTCGGAATCTTCGCTTGGAAAACGAAAATTACAAAATAAATAAATTATTAACCACTTTATAAATATATAATCCTTATTTATTAATCAAAAGTACATTCAGTGTAGATTTGAAGCCCTACCTCATGTGCTAGTTATTACTGTATTACAGGAAGCATATTAATTAATATTTTAAATAAATAATATTAGAATATTAATTTTATTTTATCTTTTTGTTTATATTTATCCTTAGTGGGATGGTTTGTCTATACAGATTAAAATAAAATACTTCAAACTACACCAAAAACTTAAAACAACTTGGAAGTTAAATTTAAAAATCAAGCCTAGTATTACAATGCGGAAATGCAGCTAGAATTCTTGGCACGCAGCGTGTCTTGTCCATAATAATTAGTTGAGTTATTTTTTATCTACGACGAGATAAGAGAGGAAGAATATTATCAAATTAAAATACAGTTACAAGTAGCGACCATAACAATATTTAATGCAAAAGTTTTTATTCAGATAATTTTATAAAAGAGTAGATAAGAGTAGTTTTCATTCGAAATGACAATTTTATTTAGTTTGGAATGACAATTTTTTTAATAGAATCAATATCCTTTTCCTTGATAAGACAATAGTCCAGGGCGTGGGGATAGGGTCCAGGAGCTCTTGGCTTTAAGTCTGTGCGCCTCTGAGTTTCGTTTTCAACAAATACAGTAGAATTCATTTATAACGACGTCGCTTATAACGAGTAACCGTTTTTAGCGTCGATATTATTTACTCAAGTTCGGTTTAATAGTTAGATACTGAGAAAATGTAACCGTTTAGTGCGACTCCGGTTTGAGCGACAAACCGTTTATAGCGACCATTTTTTACGATAATTCGTCCGTTTAAAACGACGCGCCGTGTTTTGTTTCAATTTAGGTAACGAATGACCAATACCTCGGCCCCCTCACTTTCCCCGCGCGCTTCACCGTTCAATTCTCCTTATTGGCGCGCGTAAATCACAGTTAGTGTTTGTCACCTGTTATGACAAGTTCATAAAGCGCCATAAAATGAGTTCTGTGAAGAGAAAGTGTTTTACAATTGAAGAAAAGAGTGCAATATTACACAGATTAGAAGCTGGTGAATCAAACGCGACCCTCGCAAAGGAATTTGGCGTATCTCATTCTACAATATCAACAATAAAGAAGAATAAATACAAGATCGAGCCGCTATTAAATGCCAATGTTTTGAAATGCAAACGTGTAAGAACTTCTACTCATGAGCAGTTGGATAAGGCATTGTTACAGTGGTTTAAGCAATGGACCTCTGCTACAAGAGAAAGCAAATTTTTTTAAAATTTCATATGTTCCATGAGTTGGATAAACCGTTTTAAAGTAAGACACAACATCGTCAGTGGAAAGATTGTTGGCGAGTCTTTGTCAGTACAACAGAGTGATGTACTCGATTGGTTAGAAAAAGTTTGGCCTACTCTACGTGCTCAATTTAGTGATGATGAAATTTTTAATGCAGATGAGACCGGGTTGTTTTATAAATTAACCCCAGACAAGACGTTGAAATTTAAAGGTGAAAAATGTACAGGAGGAAAATTATCAAAGGAGCGAATAACAGTGATGGTGGCAGCCAACATGAGTGGCACAGCTAAAAAGAAACTTCTCGTAATCGGGAAATCTCAACGTCCCAGATGTTTTAAAAATGTACGGCATTTGCCAGTGGATTATGAGAGCAATCGAAAAGCCTGGATGACTGGTGACATTTTTACCAAATGGGCACGCGCATGGGATCGTGAACTTATGAAAAAGAATAAGAAAATCCTGCTGTTAGTTGACAACTGTCCTGCACATCCCCATATTGCAGACTTGAAAAGCATAACCCTAGTATTTCTGCCTCCAAACACGACATCAGTGTTGCAACCCATGGATCAAGGGATCATTCGAGCTTTGAAAGCACATTTTCGTAAAAACCTTGTTTTAAAAATGATCCAGTTTCTAGATGGCGGATGCAGTAGTGTTGAGTGCCCGAAGATCACTGTTCTTGACGCTATTCTAATGATTCAAGATGCCTGGACTCAACTCAAGCAACGAACAATTTTTAACTGTTACAAACATGCTGGTTTTGTCCGAAGCAATGTAGAATGTACCATAACTTCAGATGATTTTAACGAAGAAGACGACGTACCGCTGAGCATTTGGGCGAAGGCTATTGATAAGTATCAGTTACCCATAACAAACGAGGACTTTGAACAATATGCGCGTGTCGATGATGCTGTCGCCACTTGTGAAGAGCTGTCTGATGAAAACATTGTGGATAATATCATCGCCGACGACGCGAATAGCAAAGATAGCGACGGTGATGATGACGAACCAGAGTTTTGTCCAACCTTGAGTGTATCTGAAGCTCTGAAGGCTGCGGAAACGCTTAATGTATTTGTTCAGACTAACTTGGATGATGACCATATGAAAACAATGATGTCACGAATTCACAATGCTGTCCGAAGTTCTTACTACCGAACAAAAGTCTGTCAAAAACAAACCCAAATAACAGATTTCCTACGTTAGTGACAGTATTACAGTACATTACGTACCTATGTTTGTAATTTGGTATGTACTACTTATTTGTGTACATATAAGAATAATTAAAATAAACATATGTAACTGATTCCTACAACATGTTTTATTTACCTAAATAGGAAAATCAAACTTTCGCACTTATAATATATAATTACATAAATATGTAAATATCCGTTTTATACGTCATCCGGTTAGTACGACATAATATCGCCGGTCCCTTGAAGGTCGTTATATCCGGATTCTACTGTAGTTTATTTGATGATACCGAGTTTACGATCAAAGGACGCAATGCGTTTTGCATTGTAAAATATCATAAATATTTTGAAAAATAATAAGAATAAAAAGGCAATTCATAAACTAACAGCCAACTTGTAATGTGTTTGAGTTTTTATACTTACTCTGCACCTAAGTAGGAAGTGTATCTATTTCCTTATTACTATTAAACTAAATGTCATAATTTAACATGAGGTCGAAGAGTCATAATTATCCGTTCTTATAGAATAACGGCATTTAGTATAGTGTCGCACATTCATACACGTCAAAACCATTCCCTGACATAAAAGGGAGGGCATCTATTAAGATTTGGAGCACACATTTTTTAATATCATGAAATATCACTCAATGAATTGACCGACTCGGACCGGAATGCCTACGCTGTGGAGACAATGACACACACATCGACGCTGCCTTCAGTCGATGCCGGCTTTTAAACGAGCTATAAAGTGGAACACTATTGTCCAATAAACAATGAGTACCAACAGAACTAGCTGGGGAATTTTATTTTGCTATTCCCGTTTCCTCTCTGTGACAGTATTTTTATTAGATTCCGAAGGCTTCTACTACAATTTATACAGCGTTTTATTCAGCGAATATTATTTTGGTATAATTGGAATGAAACATTTTCCTTAAGTAACTCAATATTATTATTAAGTTTTTGTCGGAGCTAAATAAACCATTGATTGGGCGACTGATGTAGCATGCTAACTTGGAATTTATTGTTTTAACATCGTACCGGGACGCTAAACTGGTTTGCTGTCTTTGTCGGCTGATAAGTACCTTTCATTAGTCACATTCAATTCGTTAAACTAACAATTTCATCATTGTCATCATCATTATAAGCCAATTTAAATGGCCCACTACTGGGCTAGGACACTCTACTTTTCAGAAAAGGGGATATGGAGTTGTAACATCATCAACTTTTCAACTCTTATCTGATTAAGGGGGCTAACATAAATTACTGAAAGTTTCTTGGTAGATAGAACAGCTCAATATTTCATAAACTCAGAACTTAAACCGAGCACCTCGGGATACGATGCCCTATAGGCCACCCCTGTACAAAAGGAGTAGTTGAATTTAATTCCTAACAATTATCTTCATATACATAATGGGCAATAGCAAACGGATTATTTTGAAAGATACTGCAGTTAGTTTGATCTTTAGATCGAATTGAAAATTAAAGAGGTTGAAATAAAAAAAATACGCCGTAATATTTGATAGAAACGAGAGTTGGAATTGTATCGAATGAATTGCACGAACAAGGCGAGATAAAAGGGCGATTAGACACGATCCTGTGGGCGGAACAAACCCTGTTATATCCATTCTGTCCATCTATATTTAACCCTACTGCCTCGCTAACTTCACCTACCTATTCATTGATATTCAGAAATACGGAGTGTAGTAGGCACTATCTATTTATAATATAAATCAATTGAGGATACTTCATGCAAGTAAGTACAGTTTACTGCTCTCGTTGTTATTGTGGTTAGCCTATGGTTCGATCACGACGTCTTGAGTTTGAATCCTGGGTGGGATTTATTTATTATTTACTAGCTTTTGCCCGCGACTTCGTCCGCGTGGAATTAGTTATTACGGCAGCATAATTTTTCTAAGCTTTGAATGTCATATTTATTAATATCTAATCAACTGCCTAAGAAATAGATCTTAAGCTTTCAAAATGACGATACTTTCATACAACATTTTATCCCCCCTTTAACCCTTTACAACCCTTTTTTCGCAATTAAAAGTAGCCTATGTCCTTTTTCAGGCTCTAGACTTACTGTGTACCAAATTTCATTTAAATCGGTTCGGTAGTTGTAGAGTGAAAGCAAGACAGACAGACAGACAGAGTTACTTTCGCATTTATAATATTAGTTAGGATTTATTTATTCTTTATTTCTGCACCACAATGAAGAAGATAGATGGACAGAGTTGTGGATTAACTCTGATTTTCTTTATTCTAAGTAATTTTCAGTACATTCCAAAGTGAGTACGAAAGTAAGTGGTGGTGAATCAAACATTATCAGCCTAAACCCACCAACTCGCATTGTTGCAGTGTGGTGGGCCTACTCCCCTACAAGGAGAGAAGCCTGGTCCTGTAGTAGGCCGTTAATAGACTGATAATGATTATGATGACACCTAAATTAATCTGAAATCCTTAAATCCCAGATCTGAACCTGAGACCTCTGTTACTGAAGCATTGGCAATCGCGCTAATGAAATCGTCAAATCCCATAATATATTCATAGTTTCACTCTCACTGTTCCAATGCAGAAGAACTTGTTTTAAAAATTCCGATTCACAAATAACGCGCAAGATTTTGTGGTCAAGCAAGAATCCTACAATAAATTGTAAAAATATGACGTTTCATTAACAGATATAGCTGTAGTCGATTTGGCAGAGGTGGGTAGGTATTTCAAAATCAAAATTGCTATTTGTATGTTAATATATGCCGAAGTCAATACAGGCATCATAATTTTACAGAGCTATGATTATGTTGACAATAACAGTCGGTCATTTGACACTTTGTATTGTCGGTGTTACCCGCTATGGCCTATTTGTTTTAACTGTTTGTTTTTGACAGATACTAATGTATGTAAACATATAAAATGAGATTAATAACAAAGAGATACAAATATATCTGCATAGTAAAGTTTAACATTTAATAAATTTATATAAGAATGAATAAATATTCTTTATTGTACCTTTCAAAAAAACTTACAAAGAGAAAAAAAATCTTAAAAACTAAATGTATTATTGGTGGTCTTATCGCTAATGAGCGATCTCTTCGGCTCTTTCTGACGACCAATTCTATTGATGAGGAAAAGTGTAGGAGTAACATTGAAGTACGTTCGGGTGTTCACATAAATAAAGGAAGTATCTCTCTAATTATTATTATACTTACATAAAGTCCTACACAAAAATGTATATTTATGTATAGTAGGTAACACAACAAAATATCAACAATAACAAGATTTTAACATTAGTGCTAGCTGGCTCTGGAAACGTGGTTTGGTGATATCAGCTTATCATCTACGTAAAGTGCGAAAATCGTTCATTATGTGGGATATACTCTTTTTAATTTTAACAAGATCCCCAATACAGTGTTAGACTTATCAATGCATAAAAAGTTATGTGCTAAAATAATGTAACGAAGTGTTTAGGTTACTTTACAATTGTTTTACTTCTTAACAACAAAGTTTATATACTTAACAGTAAACAGTATGATGTTTAACGTTAAGTAGTTGTAGAGTATGAACACAATAAATAACAATTTAATATGTCATCATTCCATGCGTCGTTTCTATTTTTGTAACCGCTTCATCTTGTAACTGCTAAATACCCGGAAGCGTTGACATTCCTACCAAAATTCCTCCAGAGTTAAAAATATTTAACTAAATGTAATATATGAATTAAATTCACTCAATTCGTAAATTTAATTAAGTACTTCACAAATTGAGTGAAGTACCTAATCGTATTGTTGTAAATATTAACATTAATGATAAATTGTAATTCAAATAGCTAACTTTGTACCCCGTGTCGGAAAAATCATAATTGCAAAATTGAAGGAATTGAATACAAATTAAAGTGACGAGTTAGAATTTAAAGTAATTCTTCACAATAAGAATAAATTATAAGTAAAAATCTTTCTTAATATCAAGCGTTTATTTAATTGCGCTAAAAGACAAAAAATAAACTTTATCATTAAAACTTTTACTGTTAACTTGTTACTTAATTTCAGATTGTACACATTTAACATAATTACATGATTTAAATACTTGTATTTACTTAAATAATTTGAAGAATTAATGGTTAAAATTATTCTCATTTAACTATTTAATTTGCTTGTTTATCTATTTACTATTAGTCTATTCTACTTATCACAGATAGAAATTATGGTACCTTTACTGAGTCTACCCATAAATTCACTTCACCACTTAATACGATGGATGCATTTTGTCTATTTACTACCTACTCTGTTTATGATAAATTTTACGAGTCACAGATAAAAATTGACCACTCTTTACAGAGTCCATCCATTTTTCTTTTTGGGGAGAGCACGATGGAGGTTCTTTATATATTTATTTACTACTGAGGTTAATATTACTACTGTGGTTAATTAACATTCTACGGCCTCCGTGGCGCCGTGGTATGCGCGGTGGATTTATAAGACTGAGGTCCTGGGTTCGATTCCCGGCGGGGCAGATTGAGATTTTTCTTAATTTGTCTTGGTCTGGCTGGTGGGAGGCTTTCGCCGTGGCTAGTTACCATCCTAAGGCGTATCGCCAAACGATTTGGCGTTCCGGTACGATGTGTGTAGAAACCGAAACCGAAAGTGGTATGGATTTCATCCTACTCCTAACAAGTTAGCCCGCTTCCATCTTAGATTGCATCACCACTTAACATCTTTATTTAGTCAATCAAAAAAAGGATGCGTTCTATAACTCTATTTGCTATTCTGTTTACAATTTATTCCACTTGTCAAGGATATAAATTGTCGTCGCTTCACAAAGTCCACGCATCAGTTCTCTTTTTCGATACAATACGGTGGATGTGTTTTATATATATATCAATTAACTACTACTTTACTATATAATCTACTTTTCATCCCTTTACAAACGCATTATTTATCTTATTTTGATAAAACGGTGGATACATTCTATATATCAGTTAACTAATCTTTTTACTATTTATTTTACTTGTCAAAAATAGAAATTGTTAACTGTTAACAAAGTCCACGAGTTAGTTCTCTTTTTGGAAGAATACGATGAATGCATTCTATCTGTCTATTGAGTACTGTGTGTACGATCTTCTCGACGTGTCACGAATACAAATATAACCTCACATAACGTATTATGTTGTTCACGTTCGAGTGTACAATTAAATATGACATATCGGTAGCCATTACAAGTGCGTTATTTTGATTGATGATGTTGTATGCTTCAAAACAAGTTCAAAACAAATCGGTTGTTTAATAAATCGAACGCAATTGACGTCAATTTGCGTATATGCTAAATTGTTATAACATCTCATCATTAATATCTTGTTAGAGAGACGAATATCTTAGCATTCCATGGATTCACCGAGCGGGTGCCGAGTCCGTGGCTGAGAGAAAAGCTCCGAACAGAACCCGAGACTTCTGACACGAGTGTAGGTTTGAGAAGGATGTCTTAGTGGGATCCCTTTAAAAACTTTATTTGCAACGTACGTAAAAAAAAAAAGTCAATAAGAAAATCGCGCAATAGACAATGGTAGGCTTTTCACTTATTTATATTTGCATCTTTCATGCACTTGCTATATATATAACCTAATATTATTTTTTTCCTTATTTCCCGTGTGATAAGGGGCACCTTTTACGGGTAATTTTCATAAAAGGTATGTCTTGATCAGAAATTTGAGACTCGTGGCGCAGTGGTAGTCGATTCCCGGCGGGGCAAAATAAAAATCTACCGACAAAGACGTATCGCCAAGCACGGTACGATGTCGTGTAGAAACGAAACTCTTACACTGCATCATCACTTAACATCAGGTGTGATAGCAGTCAAGTTGTAGTCAATAAAAATAAAAATAAATAAATAAATATAAAAATCTCGTTATGTTGTAGAAAAAAAATCATGTGCACATACCTACTACTAAAACCTACTTATGGCACGTCCAATCCAGTTTCTTATTATATAAACACCCAATACAAATATGTGTTGGAAAGTATATTATTTATTATAGTAATATATAAGAAAAAAATCAAAATCTGTCACCAGGTAATATATAGTTACACCTAGGAGTACGTATTCACTGTAATATTCGTCGCATTCAAGGTTGATTCATATATGAAGTCACCTTCAGCGAATTTCCCTCGGGATAAAAGGTTACATTTTGCTCGCAATGAGAAACTCCGTAATATATAAGTTTTTGTAACAAATCGAAATAACATTAAAGGTCAACGTTATATTTTATTCTTATATCAATAAATCAGATTGGTTCTGTAGTTACTTATTACATACAATGTATAAATCGCTATGAAGTGATGGTGAACTAAAGTGTTAGATATTGCGAACATGAACGAACGGACGGTATACCATTTATTTATCGAGATAATTAGAGTAAAAACCAAAAATAATTTTTAAAATAAATAAATTTTCAAAATCCATCATTAACTGTGAATAAGAACAGAAATACACAAAAATTGTTTCCAGAAATACTAACATACTGAAAAAACGCATCAAAGTAGATTCAACGTTAAAAAGTTAAAGTCAACATTAAAAAGTAAGAAATAAAAATTTTTAACACAAAACATCTTCTCTTTAAACCGACTAAAAAAACACGAAGAAGTAAACAATTATTTTGTCATTTAGTTGCCTTAACTTTTTACAGAGTTGTCCGATTTTGATAATTATTTTTTTATTGGAAAGGGCACACTTCCAAGGTGGTCCCATTGTCCTCATGTTAGCATCTGATGATGATAGCCTGGGAAAATTGAAGGAACTCTTTTAAATAAATGTTCCTTAAACTTGCCGGCACCGACTTCATAGATGTGCTTAAGTAAATTAAAGCAACTAAATGACACAGTTATTTTTTACTTTTCAGTGCCTTTTGAGTCGGTTCTATTTTTTGTTCTTAAAACTAATGTTTAAGTATTGTAAAAATTGCTTTAGAAAAAGTTGTTAAAGTTATGTTTGTACCAAAACAAATTGAGTTCATTGATCAATTTACGATAAAGTATAAAGTATCCAATATTTCAGGCTCGGCGGTCTATACGAGACGACAATCAATTACAGTGATAAAGCTGAAACTGAGCCGGAGTTACGGGAATGTTACAATTTGTAAACTTCTTACTAGAATATTGTGGACCGATATCACAATAGGTATCTTGTATGGCTTAGATATGACGGTATTAAATTGCTGAAAGTATTGTGCCGCTAGGAGATCGATTAAAAACACTACTTAAGCTCTTTGAAACATAACAAAATAATGTATGGAAGCATTATTCCTGTTAATTAACAGGAACAATACGAAACATACCGCGCTGGCATTTATATTAACAATTTTCGGAGAATTGCGGAAACTAGCAAAATATTAATTGTCTTGTAGCTGTTAGGCCTTATAGTATTACGTACTGTAATAAAAGTAATCCATGAAGATAAAATAAGCTGATAAAATCTTTAATCAAGTGATATGACATAATTAAAGATATTATTATAAAAATTTCGTTGATCCCATGCACGCGCGTCACAACGATGAACTATTTTATGAAACCGATAACTGCCTTATTGTAAGTTTCATATAATGTCGGCGGTTTTTATGATCAATTTCACGAGTAAATACTTGAGATAGCTTATGAATATATATTTATCAACTGTTAAATTTATATGTGGAGATGATATGAATAAATATTTTTGCTCTACATTCAGTACAGCTTCGGTCTACAGGCTATACTGCAGATTCACTGCGCGATAGAAGTAGCTGTTTCTTCTTACTATTTCAAAATCAGTGGTGATAAGTAATAAATAAATAAAAAAATAATGTATAATTTTTCCTTTCCTAAAATGATAATAAATCATAATAAGTGTTCCCACAAAACGTTCCGATAGCTTTGTGAAAATTTTTATTTACTAAATTAAAAATATGATCATAATTATTTTTTTATAACAACATATAATAAATTATTTTTGTGTAAATGAAAAAAATATAGTGATACAATCAAGTATGTGGAGTCTACATCGATTCGTAATTTTTATTTAAAATTTAAACCAATATGTTTCTTTTAAAAAGTAGTAAAAGGGCAGTGAGCTTCGTATAAAAGGGCAGTAAGATCTCGCCTAAGAAAGCACTACCGCTAAATAAAATGATGAGTTAATCTTCGGTTTGGAGTTAATTATCGGCTCTTAAGAGTAAAAGTAAGTAAGGGCCAAAATTGGCTAAGTTTTAAACTACGTGCCTTTATTAGAAAACAATACATAATATAATTATACTTATACCAATTTATAGATTTTGTAGGACTACATTATTAGATATATATTACTTATTTACTTCTAACTATTAACAATACCCTCCTATGAGAATTCAGAATACCATATTTAACCTTTTTCATAATTGTCTTCGTAGACATACCTACCTACTATGCTAGAACAATCGCTAATTTGCATGATAACCTTCGCATTATCGATCCACGAGTTTCAATTAGGGCTAATCGATACAAATAGCCGATATGATCGTAGACTTTGATCGCCATAATTGTGTTCTTCAATTCGCAAATGTGTTTTTACGAAAATATTACGCAGTATAATTTGCTGAACTCTACATCATTTTTTGATGGGTTTTGGTGGTCTCTATAAGTTAGTAGAACACGCCATATTGATTGCAGTTTTATAAATATTTTTATATTGTATGATATTGTCAGCCTAATGCAACGGGCAAATTAAAAGGCATATCTTCCTATAGGAGAGCTTAGACAAATCATTGGCTTACTTATATTATGTTGCTGCGGGGGCAGAAGCGGGGTGACGGAAAAGTTTAACAACAATAATCGGGACCGACTGTTTAACGTTTTTCCCGACCTTATTTACTGAGATCTTGGAAGAAAGAAAGCTTATATTTTCATACCCCGACTAGAAGTAGAACTCGAACTCAAGCCCTCGAAATCTGAAGCCACATAAGGACACTGGACCAATGAGGCATGAGGGAAAAATTGTTAGCGGGAACATAGTTGCACCTATACAGCCCTGGATTTGTCATTAGGCCATATAGGCTCTGGATTTAAGCTCATTAGGCTCACATGTGGCGATGACAATAAAGTGGCCTACACTGGAAAGGCAGATTTAAACGGCCGACCCTGCTTCTGCGTCTAGGCAGGTCGACCACATCTGGAAAATGTTTGTGTGATGAGCATGGATGTTTTCCAGCGTCTGGGTGTTTATCTATATATTACAAGTATTTATGTATAGTATATATAAAAATATTCATCAGTAAACATAGCACCCATAACACAAGCTACTTACGAGTACGCTTACTTTGGGGCTATATAGCGATGTATGTGATTGTTCTATAATATATATTTATTTGATATAAATATATATTTATACATAATATATATATATCTATAATATATATTTATGTTATCTAACTACACATCAAAAAGTTGAAATGACGAAGATATATAAAGGCCTACCCGTGCTAGCTTGTACGAGTTATCCACATTCAGGTCACGGATTCCGCGTACCAATCACATAATATGCAATTTAAAAGAACCGGTCACTTACAACTGCGCTTGCACGCAGCACAGCGCTTAGCATAGAATCGAAACATTGAATGAGTGGACTGAAATACGAGCGTGTCTTTTTCCGTGCAGATTTTGTTATGCAATCATGCAACGATACTGTCAGTGTTGCATCTTAGTAAATACCTGCTACAATGTTCATGAAGTAGATAATTATTTTAATTTTACGATTACAGTTACGTCACGATCACGATTATAACATTTATTAAATTTAATATTAAGGTCTTATTAAAATTAAGATGTGCACTGGGTACATATTAAAGTAATTACAAGATTAAATTGAAAATTAAAATAAACCCCGAAAAAATTGTAATTCGCCATCTTAGGTTTCAAACTTTTTATTAGGTAGTTGGGAAGAAAATATGAAATCTGCCACTTTGAAGTGGCAGCCACATTAGACTGATTTACATCAAACATAGTTAAGAACCCACGCCAGGGTGCTCGCTTTCAAATTAAAAAACCGCATTTCAAATCGGTCTATCCGTTTGAGCGCTACGATGCCACAGTCAGATACACACACACAGACAAACGGACATCGACGTCAAACTTATAACACCCCTCTTTTTGCGACGGCGGTTAAAATATGTTAACCTATACTTTTCAAATTTTTAAGCTATTGCATAGCTTCTATCGCGGGCCTTGAGCGTGGAGACCGAATCCAGAAATTCTGTAACGCAAAAAAACCTAACACCCCCTGAATATCAAAAACATAATATCAAAAGCACAATTTCGGCAATGACGTCATCGGGACCGTGGCCTAGCGGTAAGGCGCTCTAAAAAAATTTGCGGAACCTGACCCTGGCGACACCACCACGGTCCCGATGACGTCGATAGGTAAACATAAGTTGATAAAAAATAGCTTTACCGCGGCAGTCTCCGAGTGCCACACGTCTTTTTTATGTTTTTAGTCACATGCTCATTGTCATCTTTAACCAGTTGGATGTGGAGCTTAGACACAAATCGCTGCTCCATTGAGGGTTGGCACTTCTTATATTATTTCTGATAGTAAATAGTTAGCCCGCTTCCATGTTAGATTGCATCGTCACTTAACATCAAGTGTGATAACAGTCAAGGGCCAACTTGTAGTCGATAAAAAAAATAATATAACGATCATTATTAGATGTAAATGATTATTTATCGGTTGGAACACCACCAATTTCTTGACTCCGGGAAGCCCGAAGCGAAACGAGGGACTAGAAATTGAGAATTACTTTCATTTAACTCGAACCCTATCTCGTTATTCGGAGCCACACATAGACCACCGGGGCCTTCCAAAAAATAATTAAAGCCTAAAATAACTTTAGGTTTAACACTTAGCAATTATCTCATCGTGAATGTCGACACAACAGTGACATTGAAGTTTTTATTAAACCAACCCCTCACCAGACAGTTTTGTCCGAGGCGCCGACGCCTACGCGGAAAATTCGTCGGGCGAAGAAAACAAGTTCAATATTTCCGCGCACTACAAACAAAGTCGACACAAGTGCCCATCAAGAGGATTAAAGTGTGGGAAGCTCGTTGAAAATGATAACCGACACTTATAATGTACTAGCGGACACCCGGGACTTTGCTTGCGAACCAAATAGTGTATTAATAATACATACATATATAGGAAAAGAACACATATAGGTAGGTACGTGACTTATTTTTAATGAAATTAAAGTTATGCTTAAAAGATAGATTTGCTAACGTGAACTTTTTTGTAGTCCTAATGAAGATGAATAATCCTTCCATACATTGTTCTGTTATTATCAAATTCAAATTCAAATTCAAAATCGTTTATTTCAAGTAGGCTTATTACAAGCACTTTTGAAACGTCAAATTAGACTATTTGTAGTGACTCTACCCGGCCTCAACAGTTGCTCTTTTTATAATATTATCAATTTTACAATAGTAAGTGTGTTGTTACATAAAGTTATTTATTTTACTTCCTGTGTGAAGTTGAAAGCCTATCCAATTGCCTTTGAACACCTTTGTCATTTAAAAATTCATCGATAGTATAATAACCCTGACTCAGTAAGTGAGTTTTAATACATTGTTTAAACTTATGCAATGGCAGATCTAAAACTGAATTGGGCATCTTGTTGTAGAAGAGTACACCCAATCCTCAAAGGGGCTAGCCAAGGGTTTTCAATGAAAGCTCTAAGGTGGCGACAGTTTTAACAATTATCGTCATATTTGTGCTAATTTACACAAAACATTTACAAATTGTATACTAAAATCTTCCTTAGGAATTGCTCTATTTACTGTTGAAACCCACATGATAATCCGTTCAGCAGTCTTTGAGTTTATCGCGAGCATACAGACAGACGCGGCGGGAAATTTATAATATATGTATTGTGATTTTATTATTAGAAGTTACGTTTATCTGATTTATTATAGCACCTATTTTTGGTTTATTGCTACTAAAAGCGATGCTATTTTGCACCTTCAATGATTTATCGCACGTAATATTTTGTTTATTAATAACTGAATTATGCTGTATAGAAGGTCTTTTAACGCTCATGTAATTGTAATTGATAAATTATTAGGTTGGTATACAATGTCGGTAGTCAGGCGTATCGAAGAATGTAAATAAAAAGAAACTTGAAAATATTTCTTGGAAATTATTTTAGGTTATGCTAGATATTATATCTCATATTAATGGATGGAGTGGATTTTTTCTTAATTAATACATGTTATATCATAGCAAAAAATAGTAAAACTAAACTTTATACTTTTTTTTATATTCCGACAAACAAACCATACGCGAGAATTAAAACTGATCAAAGAGTCTGTTAGCTGTGAAAATATCTCCGGCTACATACAACATCTAATCAAAATTTTTGTGAAGAAAGAAAGCTGAATATTTCATTTCCCGACCTAAAACTCTTATCCTCGAATCATTAGGTCCTACCTAATGATTCGCGGCTTCTAAGGCTAACATGTGAACTAAAGAGGTATCGCACCTTACGAACAGCATTATACGTAACCGTATGTCTACACGAGTGGGTACTGAAACATCGCTGCACCGACGGATTGTTACGCCACAATATTTGTTGCGTTATTGGATTATTACCATCTTCTGCAGGGTGAAAGTGGCTTCTTGTTAATATCGAATATTTGTAAAAATAAATGATATAATGTCAAATTGTGACTGTCTGTAAACCGATAGACGTGTTACCAAAACCAACCAACTTTGGAGTAGCGTGGTAGGTAGCTCCATGTTGCCACTCTTATAAGTAGAGAGGCCTTGCCCTGTACTGGGCAATGACGTTATAGTGGGTCGTTAAATTAAGCTGATAAAGAGGATAACTGGAATAACTTGAAACTACGACACAACGTTAAAAATCTCATCGGCGTTCAAGTTACTCTTGAATACATACATTTATAAAATTTATAATTATCGCAATTTAATAACATACTCGTATCCTGCCGGTGAAACACGTTAACCCATTTTTGTGTCAAAATATAGACGTTTTTATTAAAGCCCTGTTTACTCAGCAAACGCAGACGACATAACGTAACCAGGTGTCCTAGAATACGTAATGCTAAATTTTATAACCGAAGGCAGCGTTACAACTTTTTTACGATTCATACTATTTCACCGGAAATTGATAAAGCGTGGTACTTTTACATTATATTATATTATGTTATAAATGTAAAACTTCCACGCTTCTAATTTTATCATATTATATATAATAAATGAATATATATAATATGACTTTGTAAAAATATTATTTTAAATTCGAGTTTAATATATAGTCGCAGGTCATTTGAGTTTTTTAAACTCTTAAACTACAAAGGAGTTTCGAATCTTCTTAAATTAGATGGACTCATACTCGTTTAATTTTCTAATTTGTAATTATAACAAGAAGCAGGTAATTTTTTCTGATGATAAGGATACTTGAAGGGAGTTAGTTCGGCTTTTATATTTACACGGAAAATATTAATATCGACTTCAAACATAAATTACAAGCCTGTGCAAAAAGAGTTCTGCCGTTCTCTATTTTGAGTTCTGCTTTCTGTGTTCCACATTACTTGCAATATGGCGAACACAGTTATCAGGCAGACCGACCCGAAGGAAGAAAATATGTATCATAAATCCAAATAAAGGAATCCCAACTGTTCGTGTGCAAGGGACACCGGGATAGGGGTGCAAATCCCTGTAAAGGTTTGCGAGGGTGAGGGAAGAGTTAGATCGAATTTTCGGACGCCTCTTTGTTATCAGACCGTTTTATTTTTAAATGTCGTTGTTGTGTCGTTCTCTTATTTGTGTGAGCTCGTAATTGATGTTTTAATTCGTTAACTACAAGCTCAAGCAGACAGAAAGAATTCAGCCGTTCTGAGTTTTGCGTTCTGCGTTCTATGTTCCGCGTTCCTTGTAATTTAATGTGAGGAACACAGGTAGCAGGCACACTTGCCAAAATGTATGAACGAATCTGGGTGGACTTGTGACTCAGTCTTCTGACATTGTCGAGTCAAATGGATTTCAAAATTATTTCAAGAGTCAAACAAACATGCATCTTTTTCTTGCACAAGCAAGTAGACTTTTTGTTAGATTGGTAATGTTAAGTACCTAAATCAACACTATTGATTACACGACTAAGTGCTGAGCGTTTAAAACATCACGTGTTTATAATATTATCGTCACCATATAATTGAAGTGTCAGATATTTTTATACCTGTTTTATGATATATCTAATTAATAATAAATGTCCGCAAAGTTAATTTATGCGGTTTATGGCTGTTATTAATAATATTATGGTTCATTTTATAAATGAAAAGTTAGCTCGTGATAAATGGCAAGAATAAAAGAATATTATAAAGTTGGAATATTAAATTCAAACGGGGTTTAAACCCCCGTCATAAAACACAGGAATGTAAGAGTTTGCTGTGTATCTGTATCTACGTGATTGTATATTTGTATTTGGCATTGTAGCTTCTAAATGGATAGACCGATTATGATGCTGTTTATTTTTATTGAGAGCCGTCGTGATTTAGATGGTTCTTACATAAATATAATTAAGATCCAACAAGCTATTTTAAAGATTCATTTCTTTTTCTGTTATGGTGGAAAGATACTGCTAGAAAAGTCGATTTATTGTCAATAACTTTAACTTGACATACAATTAAATGTCGACAGATTTTCTCACAGTTTTCCATAACCGAGTGTTTTGTAATAGAGCGAGCATCGAACGGTCTTGACTGTGACTCAACTATTGATTTTAAATTAATGAACACGACAAAGTTAAAGCATATTACAAATTCCAATATTGAGGCCATCTCAGTTTCTGTTTTCAAACGATTGATATAAGCCGGTAGTTCAACTGGTTTCTTCAAATATATCAATCTATTTTTATCACATATGATTATGCAAATATTCGAAATACTTTTACTTTATTTTTGACGGCCTCTGTGGCGCAGTGGTATGCGCGGAGGATTGCGGACGGAGGCCCTGAGTTCGATTCCCGGCGGGGCAGATTGAGATTTTCTTATTTTTGTCTTGGTCTGGCTACCCTACTGAATAAGACGAACTGCCAAGCGATTTTGCGTTCTGGTACGATGTCGTGTAAAAACTGAAAAGGATGTAGATTTAATCCTACTCCTAACAAGTTAGCCTGCTTCCATCTTACATTGAATCACTTAACATCAGGTGTGATAGCAGTCAAGGGCCAACTTGTAGTAGATAAAAAAAGGTTTTTAGGTAAAAGAAATTATTATACTACGCATTACTACCTACATAACTTATCAGCAGACAATTTTATAAATAGCGAAAGTATTCATTTTTGTAGTGGTAAACAAATCCAGTTAGATAACAGAAAAAAACTATATGGGATTCGAGCGTAAAAGAAACCTTACAGTAATCCTTTGACATAACACGGCAACAGACTAAAAAATAAAGCAGTTTCTATTCAAAACTACTACACTTACACTTTATTTAAATAATAGTATTTATTTTCTTCAAGTGCTTAGTTGCAAGATTGATTTTCAGGAATGATGTGAATCGCCGAGTCTGGGTAGCCTTCGAAAAGTAGTTTTTTTTTAATTTATTGTTCAAAATAGCATAATATATGATATTAACAACATTGGCCACCTTCGTGAACTATAGATAGGTTTGTTTAAGGAGGCGATTTAATTTTAATAAATTAATGTGCAAACTTAAATAATACTAAAATTAAGTTAATGTTGAGTCTAACTTAACTATTCTAAGAAGGTAGTTTAAGATTTAAAAAAGCTCTCAAAATGCTTTACCAGTCCTCCCCCCTTGGTTCTTCTACATTTTGAGAAAGTTTTTCATATTATTTTTTACTTAGTAAGGGTCTAAAAACGCCAAATAAGTAGCTTCACTAACTTTCATGTCGATTTAGTGTTTTGGAGATTTCGTGGTGAGTCAATAAGCGTATTTCGTCGCATATATATATTAGTAGATGCAGAAATATGTCATCTGTTCCGTGCTCTACCTCGTTGCTCATTTCAGTTTGTACTGTAGGTAACACAGCCTTAACCTTGATAAGTATAGGTAAACAATCCTCGACACTACTGACATTGGCACTGACCAACAAAAAATATATAGCATTTTACAAGTCATACGTTCTTGTGATTTATTACTATTTTATGAGAATATCATTTAAATAATATTAGCAAATGCCCTCAACTTTGTCCGCGGCAGCTTTTATTAATATATACGGATATCATATGAATAAAGAAAATTGACTTGCATGTGGTTTTACTGTTTTTGACATGCTAGCTCAGTATATGTGTACTAACGAATTTTAATCTGTGACCCTACTACTATTAAATAAAAAATTAGAGTATAAAATTAAAAATCAATTAGATGCGGTAAAACTGAGTGACAGAGGCAACAATATTATGATAGAAGAACCGCGTGGTGTAAAAGAAGATGTAGTGACTAAAATTGAGAAAGGGATCCTTAGTTAGTTTGGGCATGTAGAGAGAATGGATGGAGAAGCAATTTATGAGACGAGGGCTAATTTAAATATTAGTAGGGGAAGGCCTAGGTGAATGATCCTCGCATGAATTTGTATGAAAGGATTAATGAGAGTGGAAGAATCAAGGCAGTATGCAATGACCGTGGGGCAAATGGAAAAATGTAGTCTCTGTCTACTCCTATGGGAATATGGCGTGATGTTATGTATGTATCCAATGTGGTGGAGCTGTTTCACAGCCTTCTAATACCGTTAGTTATTATGCACATGGGACGTGACCCTGCGTGCAGACCGCACCTTAATATTAATTTATAGAACAAATAATTTTCTTTTGAACTCTTGAACTTTTTATTGACTGGTCAACATTTATTCTTATTTCACAACTACCCTTACTATTACAAATACTAACATATTAGAACGAAAGTTGGTTTAAAACGTGTTTTATTAGATCGGCTTTGTTTATAAAACCATGATGATGACTTGCTCCAATAATTGTTTCCTAAGTACAACAAAAGTTCCAAAGAAAAGGCACTTGTAAACTAGGCTATCCTTCATAGCCTTGTTCCAACGTTATTATGCACATGGGATTTGACCCCGCGTGCAACCCACACCTTAATGTCAGAATATCAATTTATAGACTGAATTATTTTCTTTTGAACTCTTGAACTTTCTATTAACTGTTTAACATCTATTCTTAAAATAAATCTTTTTATAAAAAGTTTTGCAATTATCAAGTTATTGGAGGACTTCATTGAAAGTTAGAATAAATCCATTGAAGGTTTCTATTTTTAGAATATCGATAACTGGCATAATTGATATAAATGTTCTTACTTTAACTTACTTGTTGTTTATTTTAGAAATAGAATATGCTATACTTTCTAGATAATTTCGAAAACTAAAACTTTAGACTTTTATTTTGTACTTAAAATAATATTAATAAATTATGTGACTTGCTTTACAACTTTATTTTTATGCATACCTACGAGGTTCTTAAGGAATTTCAAAATAATGTAATGTAATGTAAAAAATAATGTAAAATGAGTGTAATTATTATTATTACAGTTTAATGAAATGTTAAGTCCGTAATGAAAATTTCAATACATTTTAATACTTGATTGGTTTTAATATTTAAGTCCAGGCTTTTATTTCTATATTATTGAGCGTCACCTAAACTCCATGTTCGTATATTCAATCATGTGGACTCAAAGCGGGGAAAGAGAGGTACAGGCCAAGTGGCCAGAGCTCTACTCCTACCCCATTTTATCGTGACAAAGGAAAGGCATCTTTTTACCAACAAAAATAAAACATGTAAAAAAGAATAAGTCACCTTGAAAAAATATCAAACTTTAAATTATTCGAGGATTTAAAAAAAAGCATAATAAAAGTCACCCTTATCATCGGTGACAGACAAAAGAATTTCCCAACTCACATTATAGCTCTTATGTTCTAAGCAATAAGAGCGTAGTTAACCCGAGCCCCAGTTCATGAATATGAAAATGTTTTTCACGGCAACACTTTCATCACGTATTCACGTTGTTTTAGTATCTAGCGAGTGCTTTTCAAATATTAAAGGTAACGCCTTGAAGGCGCGAAGGCTTTGACTTTAATATCCGCAGGTTAAGAAGTTATATCGTACGTGTATATATATATATATACTTCTTGATTATTTTATGAAGCCAGAACTCTATTTTTATAGAGAGGGGGATACGGAGCTTACATACACACACTGCCCCATTGGTTTGCGGGATAATCCTATTAATATTAGAAATGCGAAAGTTTGTGAGTATGTTTTTTATTTCTTCAAGGCTAAATAGCTGGAGCGATTTTAATGAAATTTGGTATGGAGTTTTGACTTTTTCCCATAAAAAGAGGCGTTAGATTGGCGACCCCGCACCGGAAAGCGCAGTGTTGGTCGACCCCCAACCACGGACTGACGACATCAAACGGAACGCAGGGAGCCGCTGGGCACATGCGGCTCAGGATCGTTGTATTTGGAAGTCCCTAAAAAAGGCTTATGTCCATCAGTGGATGTACACCGGCTAATAATGATGATGATGATGATGATGATGGTATCGAGTTAGCTGACACCCTGGATTAACACATAGGTAACATTTTGTCCCGAAATTTTTACGGGAACGAAAACTATTCGAGCAAAACCGCAGGCGGCCTCTAGTAGTGATATATTTTTTAACCGACGAAATAAAAACGGAGGAGGTTCTCAATTCGACACGTATATATATATTTTTTAATGTATGACCACGCATAACTTTTTACAAAATTGTCCGATTTTGATAATTCTTTTTTTTATTAGAAAGGGCATACTTCCAAGATGGTCCCATTGTCATCATGTTATGATCTGATGATGATAGCCTGGGAAAATTGAAGGAACTCTTCAAATTCTATAGGCACGCTTGCAGCGATTTCGGTTTTTGTGTAAGTATCGGTAGCTTTTTGGCTACAAGTGCCGTATAATGACAGTATGTTATGTGGCGATAAATCACTAAAAAGTAAGAAATAATATTTTTTAACAAAAAATAGAACCGACTTAAACCTCACTAAAAAGTAAGAAATAACTGCGTCATTTAGTTGTTTTAATTTACTTAAGCATATCTAGGAGTCGGTGCCAGCCAAGGTTTCTACTTTAAGGACATGACACCTAGAACCCACAAACTGCTTTACTACGTTAAATAAATGTTCCTTAAACTTGCTGGCACCGACTTCATAGATATGCTTAAGTAAATTAAAGCAACCAAATGATACAGTTATTTTTTACTTTTTAGTGCGTTTTGAGTCAGTTCTATTTTTTGTTAAAATATTTTATTTTAGATGGCGCTTGAATATATCTATTTACTAAACATTTTATTCTAACTTCTAGTTACATTGTTCTCAGAAATATGTTATTTAGATAGTAAGTACTTCAGCCTTATTTCTTTGTAGTAGGCATCAGGTGCTCGTTTCAGTTATACAGCACCTGGGTCGTCCGTAAAAAGTAATTGCTTTCTGTAATTTGGAACACCTAACCGCCCCTCAGTGCAAATATTACCCTGAGGACAATTGATGAACCTTTTTATTTTTATTTCTAACCATCGTCCGACATTGAACACGGCACTCGCAATAAACTTTTTACAACAAATATTTCTACATACGTACGAGTATAAAATTAGCAACTTTTTAAAACACACAGTTACGAATAACTGAATGTGAGGACGTAATCCTTTTTTTAAATGTGAAGTTTGCAATATTTAAAGTTTATACGTGGGATAGGGCTCAACTGTCTGTCACGATGGCTATTCTATGTAACTTTGGAATTTGAAATTGGAGAATTACTAGAGGTCTACCCCCATGACGCGGAACGTTAAGCCATCGCTAGCTCATTCATTTATTATTCGTTTGATAGTCAACTGATACTGAAACTTTACTCAAATCCACCACTCACTTTAAGCTGTCCTGAATTTTAATATCATTCAAATTGAATGTAGTCATGATTGAGATTCTTCATATCTGAGTGAGATTTCAGTAGGTATTTGGCTACTTGGAGCAGCTTACATCTCCCCTTGTAAAAGGAGGAAGGCTTAGTAGTAGACCATTTAAATAGACTGATAGTAATGATGAATCAAGAAAAAACCTATTTAAAAATATTTTTGTGATTGATAATTTGAAATACAAGCCAAAATGCATACATGAACAGCCCGAGGCCTCAAAGCTAAGTATGACGTCAGAAGGAACGCGGTGTACCTCATATATTATAACAGCAAAGTTTGCCGTGTACTTTGGCTTCGTGGAATTTCAACGTAATTATATTATGAGCCTTTGCTACGTTCCTCGGAGCATAAAGCACTTTACAAATTTAATATATCAAGTAAATGTGACTTACAGAGTTATCCAGTTAAAATATTTGAGTTGCTCGGGTACGAAAATTGTTCATTTTAAGCAGATTAACTGTAAATGCTCTTTTGAAATGACAAGTTTGTTGTGAAGAAGTTTACTGTTCTGTTTCGTGAATAGTAGTTTCTAAATGTCACATTTTGTAATTTAACAGCATGTTAATGTTATTTTATATCTTGGGTAGCGAGTGGAACAGACGTCTGAAAGAAAGACTGTTCCGTCCAAAGGACATATCAATGAAATTAGGAACGGTCGTAAATAGTTAATTCACATACTTACTTCTTTATCATTATCAGCCTATTAACGGCACACTACAGGGCCAGGCCTCCCTCCTTACAGGAGAGGGGATATGGAGCGTATACCCACCACGCTGCTCCAATGCAAGTTGGCGGGCTTAGGGTGATAATGTTTCATTCATGATCATCGATCACCATCAGATGTTGATGATAGTAAACGAAACCGACGGCTTAACATGCTCTTATTGCCCATGCCCAGGCTTCGAACCCAGGACCTCGTGGTCGAAGCCACACAGGCTAACCACTAGACCAACGTGGCAGTCACTTCTTAGTGCAAGTCTTATATTTGGCCGGCTATATAACAGCCAGTAATATAATGTTAACAAAGCGAGATTAAGTTGTTAGCTAAGTGTTAGGCAACCGTTATGCCATTCACCAGACATCACGCCACTGACTTTCTACCGCTTCCTTTAGCCCATTTACGTTGTTGTTTTATATCGTAAATATTTTATAAACGTCGCATTTTTCTTTCATGTTCTTTACACTTCATCTGATAAGTATGAGAAATTCTTTCATGGCTTTCTAAATGATTATATCGTCTTTGATCCTTCGCGTTCAGTTAGAAGCAGCTTTCGTTGCTTACAAATTACGTCAGTTCTAAGTTTTTTTTTAATAAATTCATTACAAGTTAGTTAGTGGTAACTGATGATGCAATCTAAGATGAAAGCGGGCTTAGATACTTGTTAGGAGAAAGATCAAATCCACACTAATTTCGATTTCTACACGACATTGTACGGGAACGCTAAATTGCTTGGTCTTGGTCTTTAAGGTAGTAGTCAAAAATATCGTACATAAGTATCTTTTTTACCGCTGGGAAATTACTTGGGAGTCGCTGGGCAAACACAACTGCACGTCTGTGTTGTTACATGAAAATAAATTGTAAAACATAAAATTATTTATTTTACTTCTTGTAACAACACAGTTAATATTGTAAAATGAATTGATTTCAAAAATAGCAACTGTTGAGTTTCTTCCGGCTCTTCTCAATAGGAACTACTGGTCTATGGTCTAAAGAGTCTCATATTGGTAACTCTCTGGATGTCTGTAACCAGAATACCAAATTCTCAGCAGAGCCACCGTGTCGTAGTTAGTTCGTCACATACACACGTCGTCACCTACATACCTAGTTCATGGCGCCAGCTGAAAATCAGCACAGTAGGTATGCCTGTTATGGTTTAAAGTGTGCCTTGACATGCAACACGTTGGGCCTTTACCAAAGTCTGGGCTGGGCGAGGGCTGTGCTAGTTTATCCACCCTTAGACTGCATGGTCACTTAATATTAGGTGTGTGTGCGAAGTTGTATAATAATGTCATACTAATATCATATGCTACAGCAAGTAATTACTTTAATCGCCAATAATTTATTAAGTGCTGAAACATTAATTACTCCGAATGAACTCGTTACGCAAGACGTAATTTAATCCTACGACCTGAGCGTATTGTTATTGTACTCGTATGTAGAATTTATTGATCGTAACATACAACACCTTCAAGGCAAGATTGATCAGACATTTTCTAGGTAAACGTGTCCCATCTTAGAAATCATCACTGCTTTTTATCAGGGCTGGCCAGTTTATATGGCTAATGGAACAGTCTTTCAAGAAGACACGGCACGTCACACTCTGGTAGAATGTGTCTCATCGGCGCTGCAATGTCATGGATTCTTTTCATGAACTTTTGCTATCGTTAATACATTTATTAGGTTCATACTTGAAAGCGAGAAATAGTCGCCACTTTTTGTAAGACCATCATCAGCTTAAAGACAAGGCTTCGTAGCGGGAGAGGGAGCACTCTGCAGAAGTATGAAGTAGGTATAGTAAGTAGTAGAGGACGTGCACCTCCTTCCTGTCTAGTAGACACCACAGAGTGCACCGACGAGTTTGTCGGAAAGTCGTGCCTGCTTCCGCAATCCTTTGACTCTTGTAGGATGTAGGTGAATCCCCTGGGTTTAGGAAGCGAGTCCCACAGTCTGGAGTTTGACTACGACCGGGTTGACTAAGTGCATTTCCCAGTGATAAAAAATATCAGGTTCATGTGGAATAGTAGATTTGTTTTAGGTGTTTTCCATTTTTAAGTTTGTGACTCTTTTAAATCACATAGAAAATGATTTATTGTGTGTTATGTGAGTGAAATGTGAGTTGTTTACGCAAACGAGTTAGTCAGGGGTTTCAGAGAAACTACGACGAAAATGTTTCTATTTTAAAACAACTACGATCAAAGCAGAATTTGGAACAAAGAGATGCGTTTGAAATTTAAACGAAAACTGGAGCGTGCAACGATAACAAAAAACAATATAATAGCAGACTATATACTTACATGGACTTAAAATTGTTTCTTTTCAGAATTTTAAAAAATGTACACGTTGCAACTTTAGCATCTCATCATCATCATCATTATCAGCTTATTAGCGGCCCACTACGCTGCTCCAATGCGGGTTGGCGGGTTTAGGGTGATAATGTTTCATTTATTAACGATCACTATCAGATGTTAACGATAGCGACCGGGACGGCTTAACGTGCTCTCCGGGGCACGGGAGTGTAACACCACCAACTTTTCGACTCCGGGCCTGGAATGTCCTGAAAATTTCAGAGAAGAATGAAAAAGTCGGAATTATTCCGTGACTCGACCCAGGATTCGAACCCAGGACCTCGTGATCGAAGCCACGTAGGCTAACCACTAGACCAACGAGGTAGTCACTTTAGCATCTATTGAAACCTAACTAACCTCATAGTAGATTATCACAAAATTTTTTGGCAAAATTTTTTTTATACATATGTATTCCAAATTAGTCCTTGACTGGAATCAAACTTGATGGTAAGTAAAAATGCAATCGCAAATGTAAGCAAGATAACATGTTAGAAGTAAGATAAAGTCCACACCCCTTTCGTTTGCTACATGATATGGTACTGGAACTAGCTCGGGCGAAGTCTCCCACCAGCCTGACCCAGGCCAATTCAGTAAATCTAAATCACCCCTTCCGGGAATTCACGATAGTACCTATAGCTTACGTATACTTTTGACGACCTCCGTGGTGCAGTGGTATGCTATACGGAGGTTTGGGTTCGATTCCCGGCGGGGCAGATTGAGATTTTTCTTAATTTGTCTTGGTTTGGCTGGTGGGAGGGTTCCGCCGTGGCTAGTTACCACCCTACCGACAAAGGTACCGCCAAGCGATTTAGCGTTCCGGTACGATGTGTAGAAACCGAAGGGGTGTAGATTTCATCCTACTCCTAACAAGTTAGCCCGCTTCCATCTTAGATTGCATCATCACTTAACATCAGGTGTGAAATGTGATAGCAGTCAAGGGCCAACTTATAGTCGATAAAATAAAAAAAAACGTTTCAGATTAACATAGGCCACATTTTATTCCCACGGGAGCGAGAACTACGTGGGTAAAACCGCGGGCGTCCTCTAGTCACTACACAGTTCCCGCGTAATGCACTTTTCTTGTATCACAGCAGTAAAATGTAATCTAGTCATAAAGGCAAAGTGACGTGCAATGTATATAAGTTTCAAATTACCCACTCAAGCAGCTTTCCTCAGCGGCGAATGCTGCGTCAGAGGTCGACGACCTGTGGGTTTGACGTCATTCGGGATGCAATAATCGAGCCTTCGTCAAGAGCTATTTGTAAATTTAAAGTGGGCACTTGTTGATATAGGTTAGCGAATCACAGTAAATAGTTTATTTAGTAGATTAACCGCCCCCGCAGTTCGACCGACAGACCAATCAACGTACAATTATTCAAAGCGGGCACTTGTTGATATAGGATAGCGAATCAAATAGTTTATTTTGGCTGATTGATTGCCCGCAGATCAACCGACAAACCTCATCAACTTTGGGTCTTTGGAATTATACCTAAACTACCAATCAGCGTACAATTTATGCTTTAGTTCGTTCGTGTTAAGAATGCAGTGAGCGCCGACCCTAGCCCTAATTTCGAGTCTCTTGAATTGTAAACTGCTAATCAACTTACAATTTAAAGTAGGCTCTTATTGATATAGATTAGCAAATCTCATTAAATGGTTTACTTTAGACAGCGTTGATCAACCAACACACATAATTTTGGGTCTTTTTAATTACTTAAATTTATTTATCAGGTGTGATAACAGTCAAGGGCCAACTTTCATAAAAAAAAAACGCCATCTTCTAGAGTCTTCAGAAGTAATCCCATGAGATTAAACTGAAAAAAGTATAAAAAGCTCTTATGAATATGCAATAGCCGTTTCAATTATATTTTTAATATTATTGGGTTATTTATGTCTTTAAAAAAAATCTTAATAAGAGTTTACTTCATAGTTAATCACCCTTGAAAATCAGATCGAAGGAACATTAATTGTTATTAAACTTTTTTTGAAGTATATTTTTATAAATATTTCACTTAACAACATAATTGATTTTCAATTTCAAGTGGGTATTAGTTGATAATATAATTTTAGTGAAACTTAATATATTAGTTTATTTTGTAGATAATCACCCTGCAGATTGAACTGATATAGTCTAACAACCTCTTATGAATATGCAATAGCCATTTCAATTATATTTTTAATATTGTTGGGTTATTTATGTCTTTAAATAAATCATTATTATATTATTATTTGAACATCTTGACCATCCCCAGAAAACTGGAGAGAAACGCAAACTCTGCGTTCCAATTCCCAATCCAATCAACTGAGGCAGCTTGTTCAACAACATTAACAAAAGGCCAGAATCTCATGCTCGTAAACTTCTGCCGAGTTTGAGTAGTTGAATATCAAACTAATCTATCGACCTATAAAGTTAGTAAATTCAATAGATGTGTTTGAATATAGTTATCACGTTATTGCTCGGGTCTGAAAATTGATGACTAAGTTAAATTAAGTACCTATTAGATAGAGCTTTTTGTGTTTGTGTTCGTCCGGGACTGTTCTATAGCTATATTTATTTCTGCAGCGAAACTTTTGTGTTTTTACTCACATATTTTTTATCTTCCCATTCCAACTTTTTGTAGGTAAGTCAAGTTCAGATGGATGGCCGCGATCAATTCGATTTTTTCCTTAGGTACATACTTACTGTTTTGTACATCAATATATCAATGTTACTCTAAACTTAGCTAAGCTATGTTTAAGTCAGATTTTTATGTAAGATAGTATAATATTTTATCAGATCACAACGAAAAAACAAACAACGAAAGTAGATGGCTCACCGCCCATACATTGTTTGCCCCAGAAAAAATTAAATGTTTATGTGTCTCAATAAAACTTTTACCTTCGGGTTGGTAATCCTATCTAATTTAATAATAAATATTATATTAGATAGAGGGGTTATTGCATAATCAGTACCATAAACTCTTACTAAACTACCTGCCTAAAAGGTTATTTTAGTAAAAAATATTGTTATAGGTAATTTAACGAACACAAAGTGAAATAAATGTTTAATTATGTCATACTTAGTGATATCTTAACTACCGAAAACAAAATGTTATGAATAAAAGTAATTTCTTTATACATTTTGTATGCAACTGTCGATATCAACTATGACACAATATGAATTCAAAATAATACCTTTTTTAGGTTTATTTTAAAACCCCGCTAGTTCTAATATTTCTATTTATATATTTAAAAATTTTAATTATAAAGCTATTTTATATCGTTTATTTTGTTAGGTCTCTAGGTATTTTTCATTTAAAACCACCCTGGGACAGTTTTAGGACATCTCCTTTGTTCAGTGATGATTGCCAAAAAGTTAAAAATTAGTTTTATTAGTTGCGTCTCTTTCATAATCATATTGTTTGCATTTTTTATAAAGATACTACTATTTATTATACTACTCACTATAATAAATAGTATAAATGCCGATTTATTATTTTTAAGTATTAAATTAGTAGCCGTAACCTAGCGGTAAGACGCTCAAAGGCCCGGATTGCCAGAGAGACGCGGGTTCGAATACCGTCGGTTTCGCAATTTTTGATATTATGTTTATTTTCAACTGTATAAAATTATTTTGGGTTTAGAATAAATATCTATAATCCAGCGAGGAGAGAAAATTGAAATTGTTCAAGCTCAGAAAAGCAATATCATACGCAACGCAATATATGCTAAACAAACCACTTCATACTCGCTATATTAGAAGCCTTGATCTGAAGGTTATAACTGAAATATACAATATCGAATGAATAAAATTTGAAAATTTCTTACTGTTCTAGAAATGTTGCAATGTTTGCAATGATAGACCCTGTTAACTGTAACATCAAAACATTTTGAGTATGAAATTGTAAAGTTTTCTGTGAAGTTGGCGTTTTTTTTTATTTATGTACCACAAGTTAGTCTTTGACTGATATCACACCTAGTGGTAAGTGACGATGCAATCTAAGATGGATGCGGACTCGCTTGTTAGGAGTATGATAATATCCACATCCCTGGATTCCATAGAACATCCTACCGGAACGCTTAATCGCTTGGCTGTACATCTTTGTAGATAGATTGGTGTTATTTAGTGATCAAAGATATTGTATCTTTATCAGAACAAAAATTAACAGTACGTTTGAAACGTGTTGTTTTACGCCCTGAGAGTCTTGAGATCGGAAATAGCAGTCTCCAAAATTCTAAATGTTTGAACTTGGTAATAAAATACCAAAAAGAAATTTACAAAAAAGCACCTACTTTAAAATACGATGGCATAAAAAGAAACTTTTATGTGCAAAACTTCTGACTGCCTCGTTGGTCTACTAAGTTAGGTAGTTGTCTTCGATGACGAGGCCCTGGGTTCGAAACCTGGTTGGGGTTGTGGATTAAGTTTGAGTTATTCTTTCTTTTAAGAAACTTTCAGTAAATCCTAAGTTAGCGGTGTTACATTCCAGTTCCTCGAAAGGAAGCTGTCGGTCGCGGTCACTATCTTCAACATTTTAATAGATTGTTAATGAATTAAACATTATCACCCTACTCCCGCCCGCGGATTTGAGTAGCTTGGTGGGTCTATGCTCCATATCCCTTCTCCAATAAGGAGAAAGACTGGCCCTATGGTGGGATTGATACTATACAAGTCTGATCAAATAAATATTATTCGTATGGTCAGACTCATGCCTCCTGTTTTTATCCATTATTGTCATTCTTGTAGCCGACAACAAAGGACATTTTAAACGTATTTATTTTCAAGGAGCAAGTAGGAGAAAATCTAATTAGTAACAGTTGTTCTCGTCTCTCGCTTCTACGCACTTCATTTTGTTTATTGAGCCCACTGCTGCTTTAATGTGGAATCGATAGCTGTTACAGCCTCCGAGCCTTTGGAAGCTTCATTAGTATTTTAATACCAGCGAAATATCGTGTGAGTACCTACTGACAAATCTGTTGAATATATCAACCAGGTATTTGAGTATTAATTTTATATTCTCGAAGTATGTTTGTTTAGATCAATCAATAAATTAAAAAAACTGATGTTTTATTAGACTGCGATAAACTTGCATGTTGTCTCAATATAAATGCCCCCCTTGCTTAATTGTAAAAAATGTACAAATAAAATATGGACACACTGAATGATTTTATTTTTTTGGTGGGGAGGACTGAAATAAATACGTATGATGCGTGCGTGCGTTTGGTGTGGGACCCCTTGTGAGTTGTAGACCACTTTTCAAGCAGTTGAATATCTTACCGCTGCCTAGTTTGTATATTAGAGAAATTTGTATTCTTGTCAAAAAATATCCCACATATTTTGAGCGCAAAGGTGACAATAATCAAAGATTCTCCAATAAAATTTGCATACCTAAATGTACATTAAACATATTTAAAAAGAATGATTTTTTTATAGCAATTATAGCTTTTAATTATTTACCATGCAAGTTACAGGCAATGCCTCTCCAGACTTTTAAAAAAGAACTAAATAAATGGCTTCTAGAAAAGAATTTCTATAAGGTTAATGAATATGTTAAATTTAATTCTTAATTCTATCATTGTTATTATTCTTATTTTATTTGACATTGTATTTAATTATTTAATATGACTGATTTAAGTGTTAATAATTGTAATAATTAATATGAATACTGTATATTTGCACGCCGAAATGGCAAAATATGTCGGAACGAATATTGAAATGTACCTATATTTTTAAACCCAAATTTGAGAAAATAAAAATATCTTTAATTGATTTAGATTGTTCCGCTTACTCGCCATAGCTACTGGGTTGATTATAATGAAACTTTGCATATACGTTGTCAACTGATTACCTGTACAGATTACTGTAAACACAACTCATGAGTTTAGTTATTTATGATATTAAATTATCACATGCACGGCACTACCGGAGATAGACATCATATGACTACGTAGATCTCCACTCGCATGTATATTTTATCGCTATAGTACAAACATACCGTATGTACTATATATACGATATAGTACTTACTATAACCATAGGTATTTTTATGTATTTTATGCTATAACCCGAAAACTATAAACTAACCTAACTTGCAAACTATCATCCGGAAAGTAAGTTTATATAGGCAAGCAAAACTGCAATACTGGCTAGCTTAATAAAAAATAACTGACTGAACATTTCCACGGCTTATCTCTGACATTTAAAAACCACAGCGTTACAAAAGCGTACATTCGACCCAACAAATCATTTTAGCGGACAGTTAGTTTTTGCTCAAAATAGCCAGTAAGAATAGATATGAGTCCATTCGCCGCTGTCACTCCCCATCTCTTCTAACAAAGACCTTTGAAATATACGTATATCTATATCGAAGTATCTACTCGTATATATGAACCGAATACTATTTGTTCAGGCTAGTCCTAAAGCGAGCTAAGAAAATTATTGTGGCCAGATAGTGGAAAAAAGCGAGGAATGGGAATTTATCGGCCGACCCCTATTTGTAAACTCTTTGTGCCTTTTACTTTGGTAGCTTAAGGTCAAATATGTCTTTAACCTCCAATATAAAGAAGGTATCTGAACAAGAATGTTGGAATTAGCCGATATTTTCTCTAAGTTTCAGTCGGGTAGACTAATTCTAACATTCCTTCCTTCGGTGTGGCCCATTGGCTTTATTACTGTATATTCGCTAACAGGTTTAACTGCCTCGCTAGACCAGTAGTTGGCCTATGTAACTTCCAATTACGTGGTCTTGGGTTCGAGTCCTGAAATAAAGTATTAAGCTTTTTTGTTTCTAGAAACTCTCAGTACTGGAGGTGAGAAGTTGGTGGTGTTACACCTCGTTAAATTGTCTAATCTATCGGTTAAACTCCATAGAGCATGTTAACCTATCGGTTCTAGTCATTCTCATTAACATTAGATAGTAAACGTTAAAAAATAATCCATGGTCATCCATAACGCCAACCCACATTAGAGTAGCGTGGAGGGTGTAACTTAAGTATATCTTAAGTTACTTACAATCACGACTGCCTGGTCTTAAAAGAAATTATTATTTTAAAAACAAAAACCCGACTACTTAGAAGTAATAAACTGAAAAGAGAAAAACAAGTACCACTTTATCTATATAAAATTTTAAATATTTTATGGTGCTACAGGCGGGGACAAACACTACTTTATACTACGGACAAAGAAAGACCATGCACAATAAAGTATATAAAATTATATAGATAGAGTTATATTTGTTTTTCTCTTTTCAGTCGATTAATTCTTAGCAGTCGGTTTTTTGTTTTTATAATAATAATTTTTTTTGAGATTTTATTTGTTTTACTTTGTGGTATAGAAATGAGTCTGCACACTTTTTGACATTTTTCTTAAAACAGTAATATAAACATGATATGACATAAACATGATATATATATACATATATATATATATATATATATATATATATATATTTGAATGGTCTTTTAGGACCTTTCATATGATACCCAAATTGTTGAGATAAGAAAAAAATATATACAAATTTATATAGCCTATATCACTACCACAATTTTGACAAATTCAACAATATCTCATATATCAAAATCCGTCCCGCTGTTTAGGCTGTAGCACATACATACATACATACATACGCTCGAAAAATATTACCCTCCTTCTGACGCAGTCGAGTAAAAAAGGCCGAGAATGTATAATGCTTAATATTTGATGATTATTTCGCAGACAGTGGTATAACCTAATGTCTTGTTATGTACAAGCTAAATCGTGATTCAAATAAAAATCAAATATCCAAGTCTGACGTTGCAAACAGTCATGTCATGATTGTTTGAAGAAAACAGACAATAAACTTTACTGGTACCGCAAATGTTTCTCACAAATATTTTTGTGTGTGTACTGACAGTTTAGTTACGACGTCCCTAATTATCTATCCTATACTATGCACATGCTCGAACCAATTAAAATAAAAAAAAATTGACAAAAAATAGAACCGTGCCTTTGAGTATGCACTAAAAAGTAAAAAATAACTGTATCATTTAGTTGCTTTAATTTACTTAAGCATATCAATGAAGTCGGCGCCAGCCAAGTTTAAGGAACATAATTATATTTAACGTAGTAAAGCAGTTTGTGGGTTCTAGGTAATGTCCTTAAAGTAGAAACCGAAGTAAATTAAAGCAACTAAATGATAGTTATTTTTCACTTTTTAGTGATTTATCGCCACGAAGGTACTCGTACTGTCATAGTATATTATACGACACTTGTAGCCAAAAAGCTATCGATACTTACACAAAAAATGCCTACGCAAAAAGTGTCTATAAAATTTGAAGAGTTCCTTAAATTTTCCCAGGATATTATCATCAGATCCTAACATGATGACAATGGGACCACCTTGGAAGTTGCCCTTTTTAATAAAAAATGAATTATCAAAATCGGACAACTCTGTAAAAAGTTATGCGTGGTCATACAAATATATATATATAGATATATATATGTGTGTGTGTGTCGAGAACCTCCTCCGTTTTTTTTCGTCGGTTAATACGACGACTCATTTACGAATCTATACTAATATTATAAAGCTGAAGAGTTTAATCTCAGGGTTCGAATTGAAAAATTCTTTTTGTGTTTGATAATTCATTTATCGAGGAAGGCTTTAGAATATATAACATCGCACTGTAACCGATAGGAGCGAATAATCAATGGAAAATGTGGAAATACGGGGAAAATTATTCATATTTGAGGGCTAATGTAATATAATCTATACCATTGTTTGAACATACAAACTATTAGTATGCCCTATATAGTTTTATTTATCTAGTAATGATATTATTTAGTTTATTTATAAAACGAAGCTAAAAAATTATTATTATAAAAACAAAAACCCGACTGCATAGAAGTTATGAACTGAAAAGAGAAAAACAGGGATCACTATATCTATATAAAATTTTAAATACTTTATGGTGATGCAAGCGGGGACAAAATACTTTATTTTCTGCGTGGAAAGAAAGATCTACCAAAACCACGTTTGTCCCCGCCTGCAGCACCAAATGCAATGTTCTCCAAATGTAATTTACGAAAACAAAAAATCAAATTCGAAGCATTTGATACATTGTTTGTTTTGATACGTGCGAATCAAAACAAACTAATAAAACAATGACTGTTCTGTGCTTTTTTTCCTTATTCTTTCCCGTAGGTACAACGATGTCTTCAGTGGAAACTTTTGTTCTATTTTCAAATTAGACTTGAAATAAAAAAAAGTAAAATAACCGGGTATTGTTACGAAAAAAT
This sequence comes from Mycalesis mineus, assembly GCA_034621355.1. Taxonomy (NCBI): domain Eukaryota; kingdom Metazoa; phylum Arthropoda; class Insecta; order Lepidoptera; family Nymphalidae; genus Mycalesis; species Mycalesis mineus. Next base: position 12,206,285 of record CM067885.1, read on the forward strand.
ACATTAATTGCTCTTTTTTAAGTTTCGCTAATTCTGCCAGCGTGTGATAAGATTACTTGTACATGCCTGATCTTTTACCTATTTTTTTCACAAATCATTTTCTTACAAAAGCTTTATTGGAGACTAAAATAGAAAAAGAGAAAATAACGCAATTTAGCTCCAGAGCCTCCGGATAATAGATACGCTAACGTGATTTCCGGAAAATCTCATAAACTGAGCGCCGTGGAGTGCGTTAACAAACAAGGGTTGGGGACGATAAATTTTATATTGTCGCTCATAATATACATCGGCGTAGAGTGCTTTGCACAAACAACAGTGGTAAATAATATGTATGTATAAATAAAGGCCTACGTATTATTTACTAATATTATTATGGTCACGGTACAATTGAAGTTTCATCATCATCATCATCATTATCAGCCTAATAACGGCCCACTACAGGGCCAGGCCTCCCTCCTAACAGGAGAGAGAATATGGAGCGTACACCCACCACGCTGTTCCAATGCGGGTTGGCGGGCTTAGGGTGATAATGTTTCATTTATTAACGATCACTATCAGATGTTGATGATAGTGACCGGGACCGACGGCTTAACGTGCTCTCTGAGGCACGGGTGTGTAACACCACCAACTTCCAGACTCCGGGCTTGGAATCTACTGAACATTTCATAGAAGAATGAAAAAGCTCAGAATTATTCCGTGACCCGACCGGGATCGAACCCAGGACCCCGTGATCGAAGCCACATAGGCTAACCACTAGACCAACGAGGCAATTGAAGTTTACTATTACCCAATTTAGTACCAAAAACTATATAAGATGCAATGATCTTAAATCTTCTATAATGAAATATCGTTTAATCGTTGATTTTATTAAACGTCGAGCGAATGGTTTCTTTTCCAATTTTCGCGAAAAGTGGACAAATCCTATTTCGGAATGATAAGTGTACATGGAGGATTTATATAGGATCTCTTTGTCGCTAGGACCAGTCTTTTACCAAACGTAATAAAATAAATAAATTATTCACTGTTCATAATGAATTTGTGCGGAGTAACGCTGTAGTATTTAATATACAGAAATTGACAAATATCGCCCACGCACCCCACGCGTACGTGGGCGATATCTGTTTTTGTAGCGTTTATAAATGTGTCTCTTTATAAAATAATCCCCTTCAAAACTGCGGATTGAGTCTCCGTAGGCGTTTACGATCCCAACCCCTATTTGCTTACCATCCACGTGTCACGGAATAAATGAGCTTTTTAAGTTCACTTACACCAGGGCATATAGCGACAGTTTTAATAATTGCTATTGGATATTATATTACATATAATATAGTGCGAATATAGAAGTTTAACCTATCGACATAATTGTCATATTTCTATAGAATTCGTCGGTTATGTTAGTGTGTTTAAATAATTTTCACGCTTGCAATTCTCGTTCGACGATTATTGCGTACATATAGGTCAGTAAAATTTTACGTTAGAGATTTTATATTTAAGGCCTTACTAATGAACTAACCAAAAATGGCTATGTGGTTAGTTTATACGCGGTAGAAGTGGGTGCGAGGGATATACCAGCGAAGTCTCTCTATAACCTGCTAAAAGACCTTGGCCTTACTAGAAGTGCAGTAAGCTCCATATTGGAACGAGTGTTTAAAGCTGCTTGAACAGAGGAGGTAAGTGTTGACGCGCGTCAAAGTAACCTACACCCGTGTCACAAGTCTCGGGCTATGTTCGGAGTTTTTCTCTCAGCCACGCGATGGACCCGGCACCCGCACGGTGAATCCATGGAATGCTAAGATATTCGTCTCATGAAGCGAGTTTTACATAAGAAAAATTGCTTGAATTTTCTCCTTCCCCAAAATTATTTGAGTGAATATTGTATGACAACTATCACAACTAGGTTATTCCACGGATTTTTATCTCGCCTAATAAACTTTATTATGTAAGTTAGCCCTTACGTCGTACTTTTCATTATTTAACAAACTCAAAACAAACATACTTAACGACTGGCTAAAGATCTAAAATAACTGCCTATATTTTGTTTTGCTTAAACGCTGAATTCTTTGAGGGACAGAGCCTTTAAGGTGACATTGTAATTTTTTTACCTTCTCATCTGGCGTACCCACTCGTAACAACGTTATTGTTTGTTCCTTTTATCTGTCCGAACTGACGAAGGACAAGTGCGTTTTCCAGTAAACTTTTTTTTTCTAATGGATTTTTGTATTACTAAAAAAACTGCTTCATTATCCAGTGGTTAGCCGATGTTACTTTGGGTCCAAAGGTCTTGAGTTTGGGCATCAGGCTCATGGATATTTCTTCCTGAAAAATCTCATTAGAGCAGCCCGATATTGAAAAATTAATGGTGTTACACATCCACGACCTAATAAGTAGATATTATCGCTCTAATTTGTGTCTAATATCTCTATGTCCACCAATCTGCGAAGGAGCAGCGTGGTGGATCTAAGATTTTCTATTGTATAAAGACAGAAAACCCTGTTCCAGAAGACCAGAAGAGCTGTTCAATATCGGAGGCCTGGCTTTTTTAAGAAAGCTGAAAATAATGTGTCATAACCAAGAAGGCAAGGAGGTAGGGTACACGATTAGAGCTTAACTTAACTCGAAACTGCGAAAATGTTCCAAGGTTCCTAAGTTGTAGAGCTTTTCTGTTTTCATATGCTTAAAGTTTTCACAGAGCACGTTCTATTGGTATCGATAACAGTTTTGATAATGAAGGGTCGTATATATAGCGCGGTATTTATAGAGATCGTTGCAAACGACTTGCGTAGCCATCACTAAAAATAATGTGAACTTCGACCTTTTAAAGTAACTCGGTTAAAGTAGGTATATTTATAAAGCCGCAGCATATATTTTACGATGCCATATTATCCTAGTTAATACTTTCCGCATTATGTAAGCTACGTACAAATCAGGATAAAGTTGTGTTATTCAATTCCCCACGCTCGTAAAAAATGTGGATTTCGTGCTATTTTCGTATCTTCTACATAATTTATAACAAGCCCAAGTTACGTATATCAACTTGGCATTGGATAATAATAACGGTACCACACTAAAAAAATACAACCTGTCCATAAAATAAGCACTGTGCTTCTTATTAGAAAATATATTATTTTATCCACATTGTATTTGATAGAATAACAGCCTTTTATTATTAAGTTAGAGCCGCAATCAATAATAAAAGGCTGTTATTCTATCAAATACAATGTGGATAAAATAATATTCGGCAGTCAAATAAATAATTAAGTTTTTCAAGTTGGTGACGACAATTCAAGTACTTAGTTTAATCACTAAAATATGGGGTTCTTAAGTTAGCTAATGAATTCCAACTTCAGTAGAAACTTTCATTAAGAATTTAAGCCAATAGTAGAACAGTTAGTTACATATTTCTATCAATAGTTAAATATATTCAAAAGTTATTTTAAAGACTTTGCCAATATTTCTAAGACGTTAAAGGTCAAGGTGAAATAAACGGAAACAAAAAATAATAGAATTATACGTCTCATTTTTTCTAAAGTTTTAAGACGATTTCTCAATCAGGTGCTAATTAATAATCTGAACCACCATAAGCTTTGAATATAAACAAAAAAAATGTGATTGTACAATTCCTGTCATTTTTTCACACCGCAATAAATAAACTCGAATAAAGTTCTCAGAGTTCGTTAAAATATTTTCATGTCGCCGCGAAATTGGCCTGGGAAGTATAAATACCCGGATTGTTTATATCCCAAGATACCACTGCTCGATTCTGCAGGTAACTGTTTTTGTTTTTTAAAACTAATTTTAGATGAGTATGCAAGTATGATTACTGATATTTGGTTGCCTATCAAAAAATTGCCGCAAATGCATTTTAATAAATCATTGTATGATTAGGTACTTTAGTGGTGTTAAAGGCAATAAGTAAGTCTGAATTATGTAATGAATTGAACAAAAAAGTAATTTTGAAGAGAATGCCTTTAAAATGTCATGGTATTTATGTAAAAAGCGTGTAATTGTAATCTTGTAGACCCTTTCTGTACTAGCCACTACAAAGTCGTTACAAACGTATTTGTGAACTAAGCCTTGAAATACTGTAATTGCAATTAATTTGATAGAATAACAGCCTTTTATTATTGATTGCGGCTCTAACTTTTGTCATAACGATATATATATATATAAAAATAATATTTTAAATTTATTTACCATTTACTGGGATTATACAGTTTTCACTGTATAATACCAGTACCATGTTTCCTATGTGAACTTATCTGAAAATAAATTTAAAATGCCAACGTTATGACAAAAGTTAGAGCCGCAATCAATAATAAAAGGCTGTTATTCTATCAAATACAATGTGGATAAAATAATATTCGACAGTCAAATAAATAATTAATTAAGTTTTCCATGTTGGTGACTATTCAAGTACTTAGTTTAATCACCAAAATATAATGGGTTTTTAAGTTAGCTAATGAATTCAAACTTCAATAGAAACTTTCATGAAGAATTTAAGCCAATAGTAGAACAGTCAGTTACATATTTCTATCAATAGTTAAATATATTCAAAAGTTATTTTTAAGATTTTGCCAATATTTCTAAGATGTTTAAGGTCAAGGTGAAATAAACGGAAACAAAAAATAATAGAATTTTACGTCTCATTTTTTCTAATGTTTTAAGACGATTTCTCAATCAGGTGCTAATTAATAATCTGAAACACCATAAGCTATGAATATAAACTAAAAAAATGTGATTATACAATTCCTGTCATTTTTTCACACCGCGATAAATAAACTCGAATAAAGTTCTCAGAGTTCGTTAAAATATTTTCATGTCGCCGCGAAATTGGCCTGGGAAGTATAAATACCCGGATTGTTTATATCCCGAGATACCACTCCTCGATTCTGCAGGTAACTGTTTTTGTTTGGTAAAACTAATTTTAAATGAGTATGCAAGTATGATTACTGATATTTGGTTGCCTATCAAAAATTTGCCGCAAGTGCATTTTAATAAATCATTGTATGATTAGGCTCTTTAGAGGTGTTAAAGGCAATAAATAAGTCTGAATTATGTAATGAATTGAATAAAAAAGAAATTTTATGTTATTTTGAAGAGAATGCCTTTAAAATATCATGGTATTTATGTAAAAAGCGTGTAATTGTATTCTTGTAGACCCTTACTGTACGTCCACTAACGTACTATAGAGCCACTACAAAGTCGTTACAAACTTATTTGTGAACTAAGCCTTGAAATACTGTAATTGCAATTAATTTATCTAAAATTAATTACAGGTTTCACGGCAAATTTTTTATAGGCAACTTAAAAGGCTTATCCATTGCATACTCCCTCAGAATTCATTTAAAATTACTTTTATAAATAAAACAGATATCGCAATATCGATTAGTGTGATCTTAGACTATTAAAACTCGCCCAATTTACTTCCATAGCCCCACTGACCGAGCCAGATCATATCGAATACATCTATTTAGCAAACAAGACTGAATAAGATTTCTGATCCCAAAATATTCGTCCGGGTTCAGCGTACTGGATGCAGAATGTAGGACAGCAAGGCGGATTCGAGAATGCGACACGTAGCTACCGGAGTTTGCTTATTGCAAAAACGTTGAAAGCTTTTACGCTTTATTTTTTAACTTTTCTGCTAACTTTTTGATACTAATATTTAATGTCTTGCAAATGGCCGGTCTACATTTAGGTAAACGTATAACAGAACAACTTCTTGTTGAGTAGGTGCACACTTTAAAATTTATCCCTCCGCCTTACATTTAAAATTATCAGACCATTATCATCATAACGCCCCGCTCTAAGGGCAAGGCCTCCCTTCATTAAGGAAAGGAGACAGTAGTTTTAAACAGCCTGTTCAATGGTTAGTATAAATGCCTTCGGATCACGACACAGGGGTTGAGTACGAGGTGGGGCTATGAAATAAAAAAAAATAAAGAAATAAAATAATTTAAAGTATTTTTCTCACAGCGTTTTTCTGGTTTGCTGTATGACGGTATGTAAGGTACGTGCTATAGGTGTGTATAGCACGTAGATACCTTACATAATACCTAAACCCGCCAATTTGCATTAGAGTCGCGTAGTAGGAAAAAAAAGTCTGACAGTAATCGGTAATATGCCATGAAAAAATAATGAATAGATACTTTTTTGGCAATATCAGCGAAAACCGGCAAGTCACAAAGTAGAAACGAAATAAGTCACCTAACAAAAAATCCTCCACGTATGTTTTCCTCCTTAATCGGAGCATCAATTGTAGAGCCAACATCACAAAGTAACGCCCGCTTCTATTACGTTTATCCTCATGTGCCAGGAATTTCACCTTGAACCCATTCAGTTTAGTTGACAGTAATACTCTAAACGATCTACGAGTACGTCGCGAGGAGCTTTACTGTTAGTAATTAAATTCTTGTTAAATTCGTTCTTATACTTTGAAGTAGGTATCTACTTAAATAAGAAGGCTCAATAGCTTCATGGTTAATACAGAGACCGATCACCGACAGTTGGACTATCTATAGGTTTATTATCATAACTCATAAATACCTACCTACCACAATAAATATAACAATATATTTGCTAGAAAATAAATAAAAATTTACTTAGTTAAACACACACACGCACATACATCACACGCGCGCGCACACACACACGCACAAACACTTAGATCAATATATATTTTTTTATTTTAACTATTGTAACTGCATTTGTTTTTCCTTTTTGTGTAAAACTTTTCTTTTATTTTTGTAAAAAACACTGGCCCCTAAGATACGGGCTTACCTAGTTCAGGGGCCAGAGGTTCATTGTGTAAGCTAATCTGTAATTTCTTAAATAAATATATTCTTGTTCGTTCTTTTTTTTCTTATTCTTATTATAATTGGTACCGATGTCTAAAATGCTGGTAATTTTTAACGACAAGTTAAGTGAGGTTTTAAACTGTCTTATTTGTACGGTTAGGTAATACGTCAATCGTATTGCTTCGTTGAAGCTTCTTTTACTAACAGGTTACAGATAAGTTTCAACGTCACTAATCGAAATCCTATAGCAGTTTAAGAAAGCGCTAAGCGGATAAAACCGCAAGAAAATATCGGACGCCTATAAAACCAGTAGAAAATAACCTGAATCTAATTTGTGCTATTAGAATTGACATCTATACAAATAAATATAAATTGAAGTGTCAGTTTGTAATTTGAAATTAACAGTTTTTTTCCAAAAAGTACATAAAATACGGTATTTACATAAAAAAAAACTTTTTAAAAATGTTTGTCTTTGTTCAGACTAATGTCTAAAAGTACGAGTCAGATTGTAAAAGTCTTTTTATATATGAAAGCCAGACTAATGAGGATTGACATAGGCTTATTTGTACCCTGTGTCCTACGAGAACGGGAAGTAAGCGATCGAAACCGCGGGCGTTCATTAGTATTAAATACTAAGATACTTTGTTTCTAAGTATCAGATAATAAGAAGATTAATCACGTAATTTGAGGATAGACGCATTAGACGTAAGAGATTTCGCAAAAATATCTTCTGACAGTTTGTTCAGCTTGTTAACTTGGGTGTCAGTTCATAGTAATAATGAGTGGCTTTAGGCGCAGTAAATATTATATTTCAAGGATGTTTCGAGGAAAATGTTCTCCCAAACAATTTTATTTCTTGTCACTCAAAAACCCATTTAATTAACGAATTTAATTTCATAACGTTAGTCGTAAATTGTTACTGTGTGCTTTGTGTATAACTAGCTGACACCTACGACTTTGTCTGTGTGTAAAACAATATTAAACTGTATGTATATACCCACTATTTGAATCGCTCATCTCTTGATAAAAACCACATTATAATTCGGTCTTTTATCAGATTCAACGATTGTTGTTTTTTATTTTAATTTTTATTAAAATTAGTTACTTAATTATTAATTAAGTTAATTAAATTGTAAAAGCTTGCTTGTTCTATGAATTGGGACTATTCCCATCAGCTTGTCGATTCTATTACTCGACATTGCTAGTCTTGACGTCTTTATATCTCTATGTCTAAAATGATACTATAGATAGAAATTACTGAATATATTTCAGTAATTTCTATCTATAGAGTAGTATCTATAATTTCTATCTGTAGATTCAGTAATTTCTATATATCTCTATATATATAGAGACGAAGGCGACGGACGTGAAATGCGGAACATTCCGGTGCGGCAAAAAAATACTTTAAAATATCTGACTGATATCTTAATTTTTAGTAATAAATTTATGAGATTGTAAATCCAAATTAAAAGTGTATAAACAATTCATAGTAATAACTAATATTATCAATATATTAAATGGCCACTACAGAACCAGACCTCCTTTCTTGTAGGAGAGGTTACGAGTATATGGAGCGTAGACCCACCTCGCTGCTCCAAACCAATACAAGATCAATGCAAGTGTATTTGTTATAATACTTTCTCAGTAACAAATGCGGCTAAAACTTAACGACAATCGTGTGACAAAGAAATAATACCTGGGTTACACAACTCAGATAATAAGTTAAAAACAATCATTTTTTTCATTTAATCATTATTGATAACATTGTTGATACTCGTGTTGACATTCAAGAGTATACATTGTATATTAGTACCTTCATTGTTAACGTAACTAGTGGTTCACTTAACTGGTGGTCCACTACAAACTGACGACGGACAGTTTAACGTCTCTCTGAAGAGGTTGGTACACCACCCCAAAATTCCGGGCTGTAAATTAAAAAGAAAAGATTTGGATACCATGGACTCAAAACCAAAACTTTATGAACCGATCTTAGATAGGCTTACCACTAGGTGAATGTGTCCGATAACTGATAGTAAATCCACGACAATGAAAACGATGTACGAGATAAACCACAAAGTTACTATTCTCAATGTATTCGATATTTGCGCAAATTACTGAACGGACTTACGCAAAATGAGCTGTTTGCTCAGTTACACAACGAAACTGGAATTTCCGTAGTAAAACGCGCGATCTACCATTTATCTCGTTTTTATTTCATTGTCATGCCACTTTCACCTTTGATAGCAGGTAATAAAAGCCATTTTCCTTGTTACAGAATGCCGGCGCTCCGGCTCCTGGGGCGCAAATGGCTGGCCGCCTCGGACGATCTCGTATTTCCGAGTATATTCGAACTCCTTTTCCGATTCGTCTGGTAAGTGATTTCTTTTATACATATATCATAAAAGTTGTGCCTAATGTTTGTTATTGGATTTCTTGATTAGTTGATTGGGCTACGTGAGTTTCCTTGAAAGAATTCCTCTACGAATCAAACTTGAGTCAAACTCTTTATTGGTTTTTTCTTCCAATCAATTTAATCATTCTTCGATAAATGTTTGTACGTTTCTGAACGTATTATTTTAGTATTTTTATTTCACTTCTTTTACGAAATTCTTTTTTTCGATTCTTTTATTATTGTTACATTCTACGTACCGCGTTGAACAAAGTCGCTCCTCAACAACACCTCAAAACATTTTTCGATTCAAAAGGTAGGTTTATAATTTAACAAATAATGTGATTTCCAGACCATGGTTTCGCAGGCGTCTAGTTATTTTTAAATCTATAAAAATGAACGACTGTTTATGTCTTAATTTTTTTATTCGTCAATTATTAACATGATGTATGTTTAAAAAAGATAAAGATATTACTTTTACTATATCATTTTCCCCAATTAGATGATAACAGTATAAAGAAGACGTTTATTTGTTACCTAATTAATGAACATTGGGATCGACAACAGGGACAATATCAAGAGCTTGAAGTATAAATTACGAGTATGATGTTATGGCTACGTTTGTTTATACGACTATTGGGGATAAAAGTTACCTACTCACTACAAACATGTTATATCTTGTTTATTAAAAAAAAAAATCAATATTTTAAACCGACATCAAAATGCGCTAAAAAGTAAAAAATAACTGCGTCATTTAGTAGCCTTAATTTACTTAAGCATATCTATAAAGCCGGTACAAGTCATAGTCAGTCATAGTAATAGGTACCTAATCTAGTATTTAATATTATATTTAAATATTTATGACTTAACTTAGTCTAGTACCCATAACACAAGCTACGCTTTGTTTAGGGTTGTGTGTATGTTCTACAATATTTATTTAATATTTATGCATCATAGGTGAACTATAAAACTTACTATGTTGCTTCAAGGTGCTTTGGTGTCTCTCAAATGGTTAGCTAAATTTAATTTAATCGATGTCCTTGTACATCACTATGCACCTACCAGTCAATTATAAACATATGCAAATCAGAGACGCATAATTATTATAGGCGTAATATTTCTGACTCAGAGTACACCGCATACAATTATGAAGCAAGTACTAAATATAGTTAGGAAATATCTCGGTATGGTTTTAACCTTGTTTTGTAAGTGAAGTAACTGTATAGTAGCTAGTAGCCTAGTTATATGTCCAACTCAAGGTCTTACTAGGAACTTACTTGTCATATTTATCAGGGGGACCTTACAGTGACATAAATATATTTGTGTGACAAACGAGGGCGAAGTCTTTGCTTATGTTAGGTATTGTCACTGAACAGATAACATATTCAATTACCAAAATTAAAAGGAGTTGTTATGTGGAGTTTTTACTACATGTTATCCTTTACTATTTGATTTTCTCACACGCCATCTTTTATCTTTTGTTTACGCTAAGTTACTGTGCTTAAGCGTACGAGACGAGAGTGGGCCAAATTAGAAATAAAAAATTTAAATCAATCCTACCTAAGAATCTATCTCAGATGTCTATTGAAAACCCAAGCATTAGCGTCAACGTCTCGACATAGTTGTCGAGACGTCGTCAACTTTTTTTCTAACGGTTTTTGCCGGCGTTCATATAATAATGAAATGAGTTTTTATCGAATAAATTCGATTAATTATTACAAGTCGGCACAAGCACTTTTGAAAAATCATGATTGTAAGTGCGTAGTGGATCTATCACAGGTTCTATAAGTAAATTTTGGCGAGAAGAGCCGGCAAGAAACCCAGCGGTTGTTCTTTTAAAATGACTTTCATTTTACAAGAACTATATACCACAACTCAAAAGAATTGACATTTTACATAGTATAAATAAAGTCGCTTTTTTATCTTTGTCCCTATGTATGCCTTAATCTTTAAAACTACGCAACCGATTTTTGCAGTTTTTTTTTTAGATAGTGATTCAAGAGGAGGGTTTATGTGTATAATATAGTAGGGAAACACTGATAATTTTAGAGGTTTCTGATGTGATGTCTATTTATTTATGAAGCGATTTTAAGCAATACTGCATTAATCCTTATATTATATAACTATCTCAAATACCTTGTGCATTCAATATAGATCACTATTATATAATTTAAATGAATATTTTTCAAGATATATACGATTTAAAATGCAGGGACATAACGAGCGTTTGTGGGTCGCGCGGTGCGTGCTTTATAATATACTTTAGTACCAGCATTGCAGCCGTGCGAAGCCGGAGCGGGTCGCTAGTAATAAAAAATGAATAAACTTTCTCTTCAATGATCTGTAAGAGTACACTCGGTTCAATTTCCCAGTGACCTTCGTCCGTGCGTCTGATTGCTTCATAATGGCGTTTGAATTGTCGCGGAATCGTTTTGATTGCCATTATTCGCTGATGCTCGGTCACTTGACCCCGACCGGACATTTCATTACTTTTGGACATCTCGTGCTTATTATTCAATTCAGCATTCAGTTGACATGATGAAACTTGATTGTTTGCCACTTATTTTTAAATGATAACAACAATCTGTCCATTGATTTTTTTATGTTTTAGTTTTTAGTTCCTGATTCACACTTTGCGAAATATAGAGAGCCCTTCCTTTCACCTTTCATTGCTGTGATTGAAGCTCCGAAAAGTGGCAATTATAAAATGAATCTTGAGCTTTATCGAATAACCCACTTGATCCAAATACTGAATGAAAGAACTTTCTCTGAAATGTTTTGTGGGTGACCTTAGCTCTTGCGCCTTGTTGCATTATAAAGGTATTTGAATAGTCGCGGAATCATTTTGTTGGCCATTATTCGTTGATGCTTGGCCAATAGACTCCGACCGGACATTTAATTATTTTCGGACATCTCGCGCTTATTATTCAATTCAGCATTCAGTTGACATAATGGAACTTGATTGTTTGCCACTTATTTTTAAATGATGACAATAAACACTTTGTTCATTGAATGTCTACTGTGTTTGAATACAAAACGTTTCTCGTTCAGAATACGCATTGCGATGGAATTCCCTTCAAGCTTTCGCAGGCGTGGTTGCAGCTAAACTTTATAGAAGCGTTTACATAGCATAAAAAATGATAAATCATAAAGCTACAAATTTAAGCAATGAATTTTCTAATAACACTTCTATTGTTGACTGAATTATTTAATAAAATTATTTCGTACCTTTTATGATTTATTTATCGAGAAGCTCTTGAAGGAAAGTCGAATAGGTAATTCCAAATATGGAGTATATTATGGCAATAAGTTGTAGTTCTATGTTAATGCAGTTATATGTATCTAATAGTAACTATTGCCAAGTTGCATTGTTTCAGTCGACTGGCGTGCAATTTGTTAGCTAACTAGACAAACCTGTGCATTAAGCCCTCTGGCTGTTTTTGCGCTTACTAAACCACTTAATACATAATAGTACAAGTACAAATACAAAAACCTTAGACAAAGCTGCGGTGATCTTGTACAAAAGTCTTAAGAACTCGAAAAAAGTAGGCTTAACGCTGCACTTACTTCATAGGTTTTTTTATTTTTTACAAGTTAGCCCTTGACAGCACTCACGCTTGATGGTAAGTGATGATGCAATCTAAGATGGAAACAGCTTAACGTGGGATAAATCCACACCCCTTTCGGATTCTACCCGTCATCGTATCGGAACGCTAAATCGCTATTCGGTATGTATTTCTCGGTAGGGTGGTAACTTGCCATGGCCAAATGCAGCCACACATGGACCAATTTAGAAAATCTTATTCGGCCCAACTGGGAATCGAACCCAGGACATCAGTCCTATAAATCCACTGCGCATACGACTGCGCCTCGGAGGCAGTTATACGTACCTAAACTCGGACAGGTATAGTTCTGATTATAATAACATGGAGTAGACGTAGTACACGACTGTAGTTAAAACAGTATATAATTAAATATGCGAAGTTAATAATAACTTCATTCGAGCTCGTAAATCTAGGTCAATTGATATTTAAATTGACAACAGATTAATTGAATAATTTACAAACGCACCGCACCTACGAGCCAGTATACCTAAAACCTTTGTGTTGGCAGCCTTCATAGCTCCCTATTTGAATTAATACGAACCTACCAATCTCTATCAAAAGCTTTTATTTAACTTGCATTGTAAGTATGTTTGTTCGGGTGGAATCTTTAAACTCAATTTTGAAGTAGATACCTTCAATCGATTGAGCTGATTGTATACACGTTTACTTTGGGTGACAATACTCGATATGATGTGTGACATCATTCAAATTCAATATGGCGGACAACCCATGACGGGATAAGCTTTTATGATCATAAAAATTGTATATAAAGAGGTTATAAGTTGATAGATAAAAAATTTTTAGAGCGTTTAAATAAAAGCTTCTTTTAAAAAATTTTTTTTTGCTTTTAATTTATTTATACCTAAATGTATACGAATACATGTACGTTAGTGGATGCCCGCGACTTCTTCCGCGTAGAAACCCAGAATCACTGCATTCTTTATTAAACTATAAGTCTAACTCTTGTATCATTGTCTAGTGACGAAATTCGCATTTAAATCCATTGTGTGGTTTAAAAGATCTTAGCGCACAAACGGCAGGAAGTAATTTTGTTTTATTATTCTATGTTAATAAGAAACATCACGGCTGGACATAGGCGTTTTAAGGGACTTCTAAACACAACGATCCTGAGCCGCGTGTGGTCAGCTGCTTCCTGCAACATGTTTAATGTTGTCAGTCTAACCTTAGTGATTGACCAACACTGCGATTTCCGGTTCAGAGTCGCCATTCTAGACCTTTGACCTCCAACGTCCATCACCTATTTGAACCAAGTGTCGAGCCCATTGCCCCTTCAGTTCTGCGACTCGCTGAGCTGTCGGTTACTTTAACAAGATTAATATTCATTAAATTTTAATTAAAAAATATTAGAAATTGACAAGTTGGAATGTAAAATATAGTATGCTGAGTCATTATGGACATATATTACTCAACTTCATTTGTAATGTTCGTGAGGGAGTTATGTCGGGCTTCTACTAACTAAGATCTTACGGTGTTCCAAATCATCACCTCGTGTCTGGGCTATGGGAACATTTCGAAAACTACCGCAACCAAGCATGCGATACCTGCAAAGGCAAGCTCTCCTCTAAGGCTTAAAGACGCTGGACTTGTTGATGGCGCATAGGGAACAAAAAGAACGTCTACCAACTTGAGGACATATCTAACTTGCCTGGTACTATGCTGACCTCTAACTGTAGGTTCATATTGTTTGCAGGCTAGTCCTCATCGCCCTGGTAGTGGAGGTCCTGTACCCTATAACATGGCAGTGTCAGACGGAGGGTTGGCACGGCGGCTCGTTCGTACGGCTGTATCTATGCGGCACGCTCACACTGCAGGCGTGTCTGATGCTGCTGCTGGCAGCCCTGGCGCAGCAGTCAGCGAGGGGCACCATCACAGACACAGATGTGCGGAGGCTCGTCTCGCCTTTATTGTTACTTAAGTAAGTATCATCATCATGATGATTATGTATCATAATAGTCTGCTGCTACTACCTTCTCTCCTTGTAACAAGCAATTTGGATCCATTTCGCTGCTCCAAAGTATGAGGACTTAGTTTGGTATGATAATCGATATGATAAGCGGAAAATCGGTCAGTGGTCGATAGTGTCAAAGGCACTGTATCGGTCACTATCTGATGTAACGATAATGAAATCCCAAAATTTCAACACCGAATGCTACTAATACTTATTGGTAGAATACCAGTATTTTATAGTCTGACCTAGGACTTGAATCTAAAATTTCAGTAACAGTAACATAGTCTAACTGAACAAACTCAGCGGGATTAAGTACCCATTTAAATTTAGCAGGATTAACCAAGTATTTTGATGTGTAGTTATTTTTAGGATGCATAGTATGAAGAAACATACACCGAAGGTTACATGGAATTTAAATGAATGTCTTGTGATTGAAGCAATATTTGAAAGCACTATCAAATTAATTAATTTTTGATGTTTACTTTTTTTTTAAATGTCTGTAGACAAGGCTCGAGAGGTTAAACAAACTACTATGTAATTCTATGATAATATTTTAAAAAAAATTAATAAAACATAGAACCGATTCAAAACGCACTAAAAAGTAAAAAATAACTATGTCATTTAGTTGCTTTAATTTACTTAAGCATATCTATGAAGTCGGTGCCAGCAAGTTTAAGGAACATTTATTTAACGTAATAAAGCAGTTTGTATGTTCTAGGTAATGTCCTTAAAGTAGAAACCGTGGCTGGCACTGACTCCTAGATATGCTTAAGTAAATTAAAGCAACTAAATGACACAGTTATTTTTTATTTTTTAGTGCGTTTTGAATCGGTTCTATTTTTTGTTAAAAAATTTTATTTCTTACTTTTTATTGATTTACTCGTACTATACTGTCATAGTATATAATATGGCACATGTCGCCAAAACGCTACCGATACTTACACTAAAACCGAAATCACTGCAAGTGTGCCTATAAAATTTGTAGAGTTCCTTCAATTTTCCCAGGATATCATAATCAGATCCTAACATGATGACAACGGGACCAGCTTGGAAGTGTGCCCTTTCTAATAAAAAGAGAATTATCAAAATCGGACAACTCAGTAAAATGTTATACGTGGTCATACATCAAAAAAATATATATACGTGTCAAATTGAGAACCTCCTCCGTTTTTTTTCGTCGGTTAAAAAACTGTTTTAAAAGGGTACTACTCGTACTTTCCTGACTCGAAACTTGTGTAAAAAATATAGGTACAAAGTATACAAGTACATAAGTAGCAGACTTGTATTACGAGAGTTAAATTCCAGCACAAATCGTATCGTGTGGCCTTTGGACTAATGGCGGCATCGTCCCATTTACACTAATCACGGGCAACACTGGAGCTTAATTTCCTTTGTGGTGTATTAAGTTTCTAATCTAAATACTTAGTTATAGTTTAATTACTACATACAAATCTATGCAGTACCTACTACCTATTAGCGTGTTAAATACTTTTTTTTTAAATTAATTACTGTATCATCATCATTATCAGCCCATTAACGGCCCACTACAGGGCCAGGCCTCCCTCCCTTTAGGAGAGGGGATATTGAGCTTAGACCCACCACGGTACTCCAATGCGGGTTGGTGGGTGATAATTCATTAACGATCACTATTAGATGTTAATGGTAGTGACCGACAGCTTAACGTGTTCTCCGAGGCACGGGGGTGTAACACCAACAACTTGGGATATAAATGGGATTTACTGAACATTTTATAGAAGAATGAAAGAATTATCACGTTACCCGACCCAGGATTCGAACCCAAGACGTCGTGATCGAAGCCACATAAGCTAACCACTAGGCCAAGTAGTCAGAAAATAGTCTACTTATTAATCTGTAATTGTACACATCCAATCTCTATCATGATTAGGAATCGATACATTTATTACTTCCTGCGGCTATGTTCTTTTATCTTTCACAATAATGAGATACCGAGATATTATACGTTCATTAAGAAGATATTATTAATTATGTCTATGATAGAAATCTTGATAAGCGCGCAAGTATAATAGCAGTCCGCTTATCTTAATCGCACCCTTCTCATACGAGTACGAGGCACAAGCGCTCACTTTAATGTTTCTTTAATAAAGGCTTACCTTTTTCTGTCTGGCTTCTAAATAAATGGACCGATTATGAAGCGGTTTAATTTGTTTTGACAGCCTGGGTGGCGCAGCGGTATACGCAGTCGATACATAAGACAGGATTCCCAGGGTGCGATTCCCGGCTGGGCCGATTAAGATGTTCTTAATTGGTACATTCAGGCTACACACACATCTAGAAAGGTGTTAATTTAGATATTAGTTAGACATAATGGCTTCCTGTTCTATTTTTTAACCGACGAAAAAAACGGAGGAGGTTTTTAATTCGACACGTATATTTTTTTTGATGTATGACCACGCATAATTTTTTACAGAGTTGTCCGATTTTGATAATTCTTTTTTTATTAGAAAGGGCAAACTTCCAAGGTGGTCCCATTGTCATCATGTTAGGATCTTATGATGATATCCTGGGAAAATTTAAGGAACTCTTCAAACTGTATAACTGTATAGGCACACTTGCAGCGATTTCGGTTTTTGTGTAAGTATCGGTAGCTTTTTGGCTACAAGTGTCGTATAATATACTATGACAGTATAGTACGAGTATGTTACGTGGCGATAAATCATTAAAAAGTATGAAATGAACTTTTTTAACAAAAAATAGAACCGACTCAAAACGCACTAAAAAGTAAAAAATAACTGTGTCATTTAGTTCCTTTAATTTACTTAAGCATATTTAGGAGTCGGTGCCAGCCACGGTTTCTACTTTAAGGACATTACCTAGAACCTACAAACTGCTTTACTACGTTAAATAAATGTTCCTTAAACTTGATGGCACCGACTTTATAGATATGCTTAAATTAAAGCAATTAAATGACATAGTTATTTTTTACATTTTAGTGCGTTTTGAGTCGATTCTATTTTTATTCAATTTGGTATGATTGAATAAACCCTATACCAAAGTATAGACAATGCATTTTTAGTTAAGTTTTTGAACTTAAAAGTAACTTAACATTCGAACTAGGATTAAGTAGCTAGATAATATATGTCATATGCTATATATAATATAATATATATATATAATATAATATATATATAATATTACTTTTCATTGTTTCAGAGTATTTTTAGTGTTGCCCGAGATAGGGTTGAATGTAATGGGGACCATGTGGATGTTCTGTGAAGTCATAGAGTGTACTGTAAAGGATAAGTTTTCTAGTATTGTTATACAAAGTAAGTACATATTTTATTGGTCCTAATTTTTACAAGATAAGAATTATAAAAACCGTAGAATCAAAGCGACACAGTCACCCAAATCAACATGTCGATTCTGAAACGCAATTGGCATCTGTGCGAGTCTCAACGTCATCTCTATCTCTGACTTACACGTTATTATAACCAGAGAGATAAATAGACGAAGTCGGAACTAGCACAGTCGCGTTTCATATAGGATCCACATGCAGAACTTACTAATCATCTTCTATTTATTGTAATTAAGTATAAATAAATAATACTGAATTGTGAAGTTCGATTTCGTAATCAGAGTCAAAGGCTCCTGAGGATTCCTCGGTTTTGAAATAAATAAATGCTGAGGATGTTTCATTTCGGTTTTAGGTGTCTTGAAGTTGTTTAGATTCGTCTATTTTCACTAAAATAAATGAGCAAAGTAAATAAATTATTCATTTTTATAACGACTTCCGCAAAGTAATTAGATATTAAAGAGTCAACAACAATCGTACAATCTAGAAAACAATCGCGAAGCAAAAATTTACTCGAGATCTAACTCACTACTCAAGAAAGCTAAAGTACAAATCGTCGATATAAAAATGTAACTGTAACTAATTATTTCAGGTATAGTCCTATTCAATTGGGTCCAACTAGGCCTGACCGTGTTTGGTTTGTTCATGGTGTTTGATCCATTGGGATCGGTAAACTATGGTGACATGCAGGATACGCCGACCCAGGCCCGACATCATAGGAAAGTGACTGGCTTATGGTCGCGAAGGTTCAGGTGGGCCTTCTGTTGGCTGAAGAGAGACGAACACGGGAAGGAGGCCTTTCAGCAGGTTGCTGGTAAGAATCTGGACTAATATTAAAAAACTAACTCACTCGCCCACTCGTCCACTCTACATTTAAGCACATCCAACCGACCATATACGAAAGTGCCGCAAAAAAGTCTTATTACCTTTTGTAATAAGCCCAGAATACGTATCGCGTCATAAGGAACTTCGTTCTTATACGAAAATTTCTCGAGCATTAAACTTTGAAACAAATCGAATTTTCTAACACAGAATGTATAATGTTTTGTGCTATAACAATTAATTTAGCTACTATGAGGAAATAGCCAAATAAGGATACCTAAAAGTTATATGTTCCGATGCACATCTGTACAAATAGGAGGTAGTAAAGTGTTGCGTTATTTGAGTGCAAAAATGATTTATGAAAATTAATTCGTCACGGTTTATGCTTCAAAGATACAGCTCCGTGATAAGCCTTACATCACATCGCTAACAAAATCACGGAAACGGAAGTCGTTTTTAGCTGTTTCGACAATTGAATGCCACTGGGTGCAGAATTTAGCTTCGGCTCTTTAACATGTCAATCAGATTTAAAAGTTTAGACTATTTAGCAAAACTTATCGAGCAATGCCCACTTAAGCCACATTTACTCAAACCTTCATGTAAGACAATGATACTTTCTTGTAACATAATTATTAAGTGTGTTTCTCATTTTTTTTTTCTATCATTTATTTACAATTCATTATTTACAATTTTTTTTATTAATTTTTAACAATGTCATACAAAAAAATACAAAAACACTATTGAAAATTTATAAAAGAAAATTTGCTCCTCCACTTGCGGGGGCTTTGAGGGCCCAAGCAACCGGTGGTTAGGGCAGAGTGAGGAACCTCCTCACAATACGCACCGTCTCAAAAATCACCGCCTTCTGTATCCGACCCTTCATCAAACAGTCAAGTGATGCTTAAGATGTTGGTCAAAGCTTTTCGCAATAAGACCATTGACTGAAACGACTATAGGAACAATAATCGTCGACTCAACACATAAAAATGATTATTATTACATTCGTAATGCCAGCTCGCATGAATTTTGCCCAGGTCTCATTCCGAGCCAAAATGTAGCGTGGATATGTGTTAATCTGGACTATATTCTATTACCATTGCCGGTTTAAGCTCAAATCGGTTCACTAATGGCGGTGTAACAAACAGACTCTTGCACACTTTTCATCTATATAATATCGATTGCGTGATATCTAACGAAATACTCCTCTTTCACAGCGTTACTCAGCGCATTATTCAGATCAACAGACTTAGTGCCATCAGACGTAGTAGCCGGATGCGTGCTCCTGCGAGTACGTCAAAAGCGAGAAACGAGGGAGATGCGTCGAATACAAATGCTAAATGACGAGGAACCGATTTACACCACTGACGTCAACAAAGTGTTCTCGGAAACGCCGCCTTGGATGAATCTCGATGACGCGTTGCACTACCTCAGGCTCTCGATAGCTGCGTACGGATGGCCGTATGTGTTGTACCGGCACTGCTTCACTGGGTTCTGCAAGCTGGCGCGACATTTGACGTGTTGTTGTTGTAGGTGAGTTTTTGTGTCTTAATGTTAAGAGCTAGAAAGTTCCTTTATATCTTAAGTGACGAGTGGTGCAGTGGGTAGTGACCCTGCTTCTGCGTCCTAGGCTGTGGGTTCGATTCCCACATCTGGAAAATGTTTGTGTGATGAGCATGAATATTTTCTAGTGTCTGGGTGTTTATCTATATATTATATTGGAACGAAGTTCCTTATCGCGCGTTGTGAAAGGGGGCTAGACGGAAAAAATTGGTACGAAAAGTTGTCACGACACTTTTTGATCAAAGGATCTTGCCGCCGCCTTTGATGTGTGTGCGCGTGAGCGGCGGGGGGCGCCCGCGCTGTATGCTGTCTCGCGCTCTCGTGGCGCCCTCTGGTGTTTCGGTGTACAACAACAAACGCGTGTGTGGTACGCGTCTGTGTCTGATTAAGTTTATATAACATTATATTTGTTAATAATAAAAAAAATATTATTATTACTTAAAAAAAATTAAATTTTATTACAATTCCTTCACTAATTAATCGAAAGGAACTTCGTTCTATCCGGGTGTCCCTTGATACCTCTCAACTTTTTTTATAAGTATGTATGTATAATATATATAAAAATATTCATCAGTTGTCATAGTACCCCATAACACAAGCTACTTACAACTACGAGTACGCTTACTTTGGGGCTATATAGCGGGGTGTGTAATTGTCCTATAATATTTATTTATTTATTTTATTTATTTAAGTCTGGAAAATGCAAGAAATGCCAAAATCCAAAGTGTTATTTGTTAAATAAAAGCGACTTTTTCATCTCATTTAATGTAGCAATCTGGGAAAAGGATGGCTCCTTTTATATTCACTGTAATATGCACCTGAAATATATCTTTATGTGATATTTTTATATAATTCACTAGGTATTCAATACTTGTTTTGCATCAACATTTAGCCATTTATTTGCAACTAGAGAACGCCCGCGGTGTCATCCCCGTAGTTTTAATTCTCGAGGGAATTTCTTATGTGTCAAAGCTATATTATTGTAAAGTTTCATAAAACTCCATTCTGTAGTTTCTGCGTGAAACAGTAACAAATATCCATCCATCCATACATACCTACAAATTTTCGCCTATATAATATTAGTAAGGATAGATATTCATTACGTTTATATCTTTTTCTTCTTACTTCTTATTTCTTTCAGTTACTTGATTGTACTTACTCGTGACTTTGATATATGTACATACAATAAAGTACACTTATTTTTATTCACCATCTTTATATTTAACAAGAGTCAATATTGTTATGCTTATAATATTTATGACCCCTAACGGACGGAGGACAATTAGCTGCAATGACTGGCTTGTTGAAAGGCAACGAACAATTAAATATCTGCCGTGAAAGTCTAGATTTGAGACGTGATTGTCGAATTGCCGTTATTTCTTTTATGTAGGTATCTAACGGATTATTTAAACGACTCTTAACAATGAAAGCCAATTCCGAATGTCCAATGAAAAATTTAATAGCTATCATGGAATCAGATGATGAAGAAAACCTAATTACACTTGTGCTTTTCTTTATTACGATGGCTTAAGATTCAGAACTACAATTTTATATACCTCATTAAAATAGTACACTTGGTGACAAACAGACAGACAAAAATGCAGAAAATCTACCACTGCTAGATATAGACCAACACTGTGCCGATTTCTAACAATTTGGGACGTAGACGTAGGTGTCTATCGGTGTTTGGAACTGTATCATCATCATCATCATCATTATCAGCCTATTTACGGCCCACTACAGGGCCAGGCCTCCCTCCTTATAGGAGAAGGGATATGGAGCGTACACCCACCACGCTGTTCCAATGCGGGTTGGCGGGCTTAGGGAGATAATGTGCCATTTTCATTAATCGATCACTATCAGATGTTGATGACAGTGACCGGGACCGACGGCTTAACGTTCTCTCCGAGGCACGGAGGTGTAACACCACCAACTTCCCGACTCCGGGCTTGGAATGTACTGAGAATTTCATAGAAGAATGAAACAGCTCAGAATTATTCCGTGACCCGACCCAGGATTCGAACCCAGGACCTCGTGATCGAAGCCACATAGGCTAACCACTAGACCAACGAGGCAGTCTGGAACTGTATACGTATACCTAAATGTAGATCCCATTAGCATGTATACCTAAATGTAGATGTAGATTTATTTCCGGGCGACATTCTAAACTTCTGAAACCTATTTGTTTTATCTTTCAGGCCAAAGAACTCTATAGTGACAGACGACAATTGCTGCCTGTGCCACTTCGCTGGAGTCAAATACATGTCAAAGCTTTCCGCCGATGACATCATATTTGCATCATTCAACAATCGCGTCTTTGAAGTACGTAGAGATTCGCTTTCAACTGATTCTGCATCAATGCTATCTTTTATACCTTTTATACTACAACTAGATCATAAATAATTGATTTATTTATCAGGGTGACTTAAATCAGCGAAATAGTCTTGTTTTATGACTTAATCAGAAAAGATTTAATCTTGTATGAATAATTTTATTAAAATACCACAGCAACAACGTGTATAATTTTCAATTTGCGTATTAGGCGATGTCCAAATCGGAAAATGCAAATTGCATTGTCACTAAGATCTAAAAATGGTAATCCGGTAGATATACAACCGAATGACGAATTCTTTAGTCATTGTATGCTTATGCACTTTTGCTGTTACTCTCAAGATGATGATAGAGTTTTGAATTAAAGATCTTCAGTTCCTGGATAGTCATAATATGCTGACATATCACAGAAAAATTAGGGAACTCCTGAATAATGTTGGTTTATCATAGTAGACATTAACAGGTTGAAATATTTTAAATACCTAATCGTAAATATATTCTGTAGTATGATTAGGGTACTATGATTATTTCTTAGTCTTAACAAGCGTTTATTTCTTAGATCTTAGCATGTGAATAGATACCGATTATTCACGTCGAAAATTGCTTACAAAATACTTGATTATTTTTTCTATTTGGGCATGCAAAGATTGATGAATTACCTAGTTTGCATATTTTGTTCTAAAATATGCGTTTATGTGATTACAGTTACCTTTTTGCGTGATAGCTGATCATGATCGGGAGAGCATTGTTGTGGCAGTAAGAGGTTCCATATCCTTGAGGGATATATTCACAGATTTCACAGCGGGTTCAGAAAAATTTGAAGCAGATGGTAAGTTATTGCGAACATTTCAAAATAAGTAAAAACTTCTTATGTGGTAATATTTTACGGACTGAACGAAAGAGCTTGTCATTTTAACTTTACCTGCCAATTTTTATGCTTTCCCAGGTTTACCAGAAGACACGGCAGCTCACAAAGGCATGTCAATGGGTGCCGCCAAAATGTTGAGACGGCTCATGCCGGTACTGGACCGAACTTTCCAGCAGTTCCCGCATTATGATCTTATTCTAACAGGTAACACAACGTTGGTAGATGGCAGTCATCACTATCAGCCTATTAACGGCCCACTACAAGGCCAGGCCCCCCTCCTTATAGGAGCGATAACAATGATTGCTTTTAATTCGCATAACAGTTTTAAAATCCAAAATTACTTTATTTTTTACTTTTAGGTCACAGTCTTGGTGCTGGAGTGGCAGTATTGGTTGCGCTAAAATTAAGGCCTAAATATCCTCATCTAAAAGTGTTTGCGTTTTCAACGCCGGGTAAGAGTTACTTCTATCATTTATATTGACAAAAGTTACAATACATGGAAAGAAATCTTTGAGTTGCGTGTAAAAGTTTTTCCGATCTCCCGAAAATAGTAGACATTTTTTTGAATATCATATACTCTTTTCTGTGCCCCTGAGAACGTTTATGCAAAATTTAGGATAATTTCCTAAATAAAAACACACAACCTTTGTTAAACAAAGTAACTCTCGCAATTATTACCTATATTAGCAAGGATAATGTGTTTTACAAATACTATAAAGTCAACAAAACTGTTCAGAATTATATTACACATAAAATACTTCAAATAGTGAGATATCAAAGTTAAAAATTTAAACTTATCGACTGAACTATATTTATCGTAGGAGTCTCTATTTTAAGCTTTATTAACCCGAATTGTAAATCCTAATTGAATTTCCTCTTTATATTCCAGCGGGTCTAATAAGCCGCGAAGCAGCTCGTATTACGGAGAGTTTCGTGTTGTCGATCGGCGTGGGCGACGACCTGGTGATGCGGCTCAGCGTGCACAGTATAGAGAACCTGCGCACTAAGGTCATTCAGACCATTCACGCCACCAAATTGCCAAAGGTATCGTCTTAATCAAAATTATATTGCCAAGACAATCAGGTCCGAATCCGATGGGCTTATTTTGTTTAAGAATACGTATCTGTCTGTCAGATCTGGTAATGCTGGACAAGAGCTATAGGTAGGGCATTTTATGGCAGAGCTCGTCCGGAGCTTGGTGGTAGAAATAGGCTCGGTGGTAGTTTATTTCTACCATCAGCACCAATAACGTTCCAGTCTGAGGAACATGTTGTAGTTAAGCCTCATGTGTCATGGCTTAACACTTGTGTCTCAGTTTAAAGAACACAGTTCCTTGCATACCTACCCGAAGTGCAAAGTTGCGAAGGAAATTGTGAATTGTGACAGTTTTTACAGATTTTTTGGGAAGACCCGTTAGACGCGCCATGTGCGTGATCCGTCAATATTTATAAATAAAAAATTGACAAGATATATTATATCCTCGTTAGGAAACTTTAGTATTGGAATTAAGTTATTCTTATTGAAATTGTTACAGTATCGGATAATGCTGAACGGGTTCGGCTACGCGCTGTTCGGCGTGCCGGCACGCGACTTGGAGTCCACATGGCGGCGGCCCGAGGACCTGGAGGCGAACAACTCGGACGACTCGGACGCGCTGCTCGTGCAGGGCGTCTCCACCGTGAGTGCTGTCAGTTGAGATTTGTACCAGGTTACCGTGCCGTGTGCCGTGTGCCGTGTGCCGTGTGCCGTGTGCCGTGCCGTCCGCTTGGGAATCACCGCATCTTCAATTCATTGTGTGTTCATCGTTGTCGTGAGTGACACTAACGTTTGTATTTCACAGCAACACCACGCATTTTATTTTTTACAGCAATAGACTAGGTAACATCTGAAAAACTTTATAGTTAATACTTATCGTATCGTATGTATTTTAATTCGCAGTATCAATAATAAACAAGTTTTTCAGACGTTACCTAGTCTACAACATTAGTGATCGGTTGTTTATATTCAAAGTTCGCGTCGGCTAAATTGTACGAAGGTACAATATAGTCGACTACAAGGTGCAGTGTGAGCTTTTTACCGAGGCGTTAGTAAAAACTGAACGTCAAATCAAATGGAATTTAAACGGTGCCATCTAGTTATCACGTAAAAAACGCTTTTTCCCATACAAATTGACGTTACATGTGGCTACGATTTACGCAGTGACTTCGTAAAAACTCATACTGGGCACCCAAATTAATTTATGTTTTCAATACAATCCATTATTATTTATTTATTACATTTTATTCTTATACACTTTATGTATCGCACCTACGATTAAAACGTAAAATTAACCAAGTGACATGAAAAACCTGCTTTTCAAGATTACCAATGATTAATTTTTACTTATATCTTTGTTTTACTCATAATAAAATTTCTTGTAATTGTGTGTGTATTTTATATTTGTTTTGTTGTTATTTAAATTGGTTAAAGATTTTTCATTATTTTTTGTTGGTGATTTGTTTCTTACATAAATTTAACATTTTTATTGGATATTGAGATATTGGGATATAAGATTTTATTGTTATTTTGTTGCATGTTTGTTTCACTGTACAATTATATATGCGTTGTCGTGATTTTTTTTTATAAAACTAAACTGATAATTAACTTTAGTATAAGAGTTGGTCGTCATGGGCGGAGCCAAGGGGGTGGTTGAGGGGTTGTAATCCCCCAAAAACTTAAAAAATTAACATTAAAAGTATAAAAATAAGTGTAGTTACAGCAGAACTTTAAGTATGAAAATCAGTTGTAACTATCACCGCCCCTGCACTAAAGTCTGCATTAAATTGTTCAGATAAGTGATAACTCATTTTTTTCTTGATGAATTGCTGTTCACGTAGTACAAGTCGCAAGGTGACATTGTAGTATGCTGTGTGGCTAGTGTAAGATTTTACCGCGTCGATATCGAGAACAGTAAACGCAAATTTTATATGACACTGACACTCACCCATTTGAGTTTTCACTCGATACTGCCAGGGGCGCTGCTTCAATTCCATATAAAATTTGTCTTTACGCGAATGTGAAGTTTTCGATTTGTTTTAGTGAAAGCTCACACTTGGCACTCTGGTCTTACATAAGGTTACGAATGCCGGTGTATAATAAAGGCGCTCAGCACCTACGTCTCCGATAGATAGAATAGCGCAAAGTCGAGCAATGTACAACGTATTTCTTGCTTGACCTGTGATATGTAGCTCCGTAAAATATGTTTTTTCGTGATAAATTAAGTGATTCTACGTATTTAGTTAGTTTAGTAAGTAGTTATTGAGATCTTTAGGTTATAGTTGTAGTCGTGAACACGTTCGTTAACACACATTTTATTTTGAAAACTAGCGCCACACGTCGCAGAAGCAAGATAAAAACCGTTTCCCCGATCACACGCATTTGTATATTTCTTCAGTTATTTGTTAGCATTTAATATTTGTTGTGTGAGCAAATGTAAATTATTCCATTCTAATAAAAAAATTTTGTTATTGACCGTCGTGTTACAGGAGGCGGCGCTAGTGTCGCGCAACGTGTTCGCGCGGCGCTTCTCGTCGGCGCGACTGTTCACCGCCGGCCGAATCTTGCACATCGTACGACGTAAGCGCATGGGAATAGAGAAGTAAGTCTTCACATTTTTTGCTCATATTTAAATAAAGTTTTCTTATTTCGCGTTAGGTACACGCTCTGAGCGGATGGTGGCTAGATTTAAAAAGTGTAATAAGACCTTTTTGTGGCACTTTAAATTTGGGCGGTTTTGGGCAGTTGAGTGGGTTACCAGAGGGCGAGTGTATTTCATTTCGGGAACTCAGGTCTCTATAGGCTCACTCTCAACATTTAAATTAAATATTTGTTAAAATTGAACTTTTACAGCAAAAGGTCGTAATACCAAATTGTTACAGTTACCTCATACCTCATCATAAAAAAAACCAAGTTCTTCTATAAGTATAATATAATAAAGTATCTACATATATCCAAAAAGTACTTGTGACGCCCTTAATTATTTTTCCTGGTCAGACTATACCTACTTAATATTTATTTTGCACATATTGGTTAATTTAAAAAAAATCTATGAAAGTTTCTTTTATTTAAAATTTTGACAAAATGTAGTGATCTCGCCAAACTTTCATTCCATTCTAAACACAAGGCCTATCTAAGACCTATATTTGCACAATTCGGAGTATTCCAACTTCAGATCAGATTAGGTACAAGTTTGGCTCAAAAGTCAAAATTATCTGAACTCAGTGAAATATTTTACAATTATTTTGAATCGTCGAATGCAAGCGAACCAGGAAATTAAAAAGCTTTACGGCGTTGTGGAAAAAAGTACTAATTCCGCTTATAAGCATATTAAGTTCAGAAAAATTACTCGTGGCCCCAATGCGGTTTTTTTATTTTGCTAGTCAGGCTATAATTGTCTTTGTCTCTTATTGTCTATGTCTGACCAAAGTAATGAAGCAGATGAGGAAGGGTAATACAACATATTTAATGAATTATTTAATTTACTTAGCTGACCATTATTTTCATTATCGACAACTACATCTTACTTGCTATCATAATTATTATATTCAACTTTTGTTCTTTTATTACTTTCTTTTATTTTCATTATCTCGTCAACACGCAAATGAGAAAAATCTATTTTAGATTTATTACAAAAATCTTTTCCATTTTTTCAATTAACTTAATATATGTTTTTGGTTATATTTATGTTAACGTATTATTAAATAACACAATTATTGTTAGATTTACTTTGTGTGTCGCTGTAGATATGGCTTTAATATTGATTATATTTTCCAGAAAAGTGCGCACGCAGGAGCCGACGTACGAAATGCGGTGGGCGTGTCCCGAGGACTTTATGGAACTGCAAGTGATGCCTAGAATGCTCCTCGACCACTTGCCAGAGAATGTACACCGCACGATACAAACAGTGATCGAGGAGAAACACTCTTACCGAGTTACTCATGTAGTTTAAGCTTGAAGTGATATTTAGTACGAAAGAAAGAGTTAACGCTATAAATTCTTACCACACCTGACCAACTCCTGATACCGACATTTAACATGTGTATTTTCTTAAAATTATTTTGATAAAGTTCTCTTTCATATTTAAGAACGTAATCGCATTAGTGGATTTACGCCATATTTTGGCATAACCTTGAAAGTTAAAGAGCTGATCAAAACTAGCTAGTAATTGCTGACGATATAAATGAATAGAGTGGCATGTTTCAAATTTCGTGATAAACTCTAATTGTTATGAATATATACTGAAATAAGAACATGTCTGTATTCGTGTATAAGGGACTGCTACCGTTGATTGAATCTCATCATAAAATATTCATCATAACGTGTATATACGTCGTGTGTACATTTGGTCGGTATTCGGTCAATTGGAAGATTGGAAAGTGTGGGTATGCCTTTATGAGTAAAGAGTCTCATAGAAAAAGATGTAACAATAATATTGTGCGGAGGAAGCAATCTGGAATGATAATGAAATTTGGGGTTTCAAGTAAAAATAAAATTGTAGTTTCAGATTGCGTTCGAATGCATGTTTTCTAAAAGAGTGAAATTACTATTCAGAACACTTTCTGAACAAATCTACAGTAAAATATCTAACTCTGCAAGAGTGACTCTCTATTTTAGAATAAGACTAAACGGCGTCTATTACTTATATTTTAATGATGACGTCATAGACAAATATACATATATTTTTACTCATAGTCGTCGAAATATACTTATTATACTAAAACTTTTCCTGCGTAGAAGCCACGCCTCAGAAAGTTTTGCCATACCCCGAACGGGATGGTACGGTGACACGAGTGCACACGTTTCGAGTACAACCCGTGCGCAAAAAGTTGACACCTGCGGGCGGTGCCACAGACGCGTGGCATCAAAAATGTCGTTGTCTATAGTACAACACGGGAGCTTGAGGGGAAGTTACAGAGGAAGCGGACGAAAGGTTGCATTCCAGGCGAGTCTCAACTTATCGCGCACGGGCTATACCTACTGTTCGATAGAACACGTCACAATGAACATCCGGCTGTAAGCGACTCTTGTGTAAATAAAACTTAATAACTTGCGCTTGCGTCGCCGTACGTCCCGTTGGCTGTACGGTGAAACCTTCAATGTGAGATAGGTCACCGTAGCAAAAAACGATCAGAAATATATAATGAAACAATTTTAAGTTTCTAACTTAGCTGTGTTTTTAGTGGGTAAGACAATAAGAACAATTTTTCTTTACTGTACATATGTAAAAAATAATCAAAGGTAAGTAAATAGTAAAATGTTTAAAATCAGTGTCAATCTTTTACCTGCGACTATTCGTGACTGAGACGCGAGAATTTAAGTTGACCCTAAGCAACATAAAGATGATTTTGTTTGACGTTGTAATGAACATACAGACAATTTTAATAAAACAGAGCGACAACTCTTAATTATATGGAGCGATAGTTAATTGTTTATGTATAATTGTACAAACACACTTTAGTTAAGATTTATAGTAGGAAAAATTATATACAATAAGTACAGTAATTTGAGAAGTATCCTATAATCATAATTTTTATTTTTGTGTAAATATTTTTATTAATGAATATGTAAATAGTTGTATGTTTTGGAACGGCATTAGTAGGTTTAATGCGAAAGACTGTGATGATGTGATTTGCAATTGAATGTAATGTGTGTTTTCCACTATTACTATAATAATAATATTACTGTAATAGTTTACAATAATTGATTGAAAAAAGCCTTGAATAAGACACAAATTGATTAAATTTGAACACGACAAAAAATTGTTTAAAAATATTCCGTGACGTTCTTCAGTACACGAAGGCCTAAAGATTTGATCCTCGTGACCCACCCCTGGCGCCGCCTCTGCGTGGGCTCTAGTAGATTAAAATTAGCCCAAGCTTACGTATATTAGACTATATGTCAGATTACTAGTTTTGACGTCGATTGATGTAGTCAATTTTGCAATTATTTTATAAAACTCATGCGGCTAGATCAATCTATAATAAACGGTACAAGAGCTCGAAACTTGTGCGAGTGATTGCTACTACAATAGTAGTCGATTAAACTACTACTTAAATAATAATATTCTACTGTTAGTAGAACAATTTAGTTCCGTGAAACTTAATCGAAATCGATGTATGTATATTGTATAATCTCTTGCAATTTGTACATAGTTAAATTTAAGTAATAAAATAGTAAGGCTATGTTTCAGAAACGTTCAGAACGTTCTGATCTCTGTTAGACGATCGGTGTTATATTCCTTTTAAACGAAACTCAATTCTTGCTTTAGGTGGAGTTGAAAACTCGATATTTTATTTGCTCAATTGAAAAGCAATTTATTTTAAACGCGTCAGGACCGTATTTAGCGATTCGGAAATTTTGCGGGCATGCAACGAATTGGGGTGCTCCGTAAAAATAAAATGACAAAAAATCAACTCTCGTTTTTTTTTTCAATTAAATGGATATTAAATATAATCTTTATTATTTTAACAACTGAATGTAGTCATTACGGAGCCCCGAGAGGCCAAGGGCCTCGTGGGCCCTTACTGTAAAGACGTCTTAACCGCGTATAGAACGCAGTGCACGTTATGTTAAGTATTGTGAGGCCACCACGAAGTACAATAACTAGATGTTAGAGTGAGATACTGCGTTACCGGTGTCAATTATGTAGGCAGAAAACAAAATGTTTATTTTATTAATATCTGTAAATAATAATTTATTGCAGGAATTTTATTAAGCGTCATTTAGCTCTGTTTATGTAGACGCAGTAAGCTTTATTGTCATCTATTTAAAGTCTTAAAGATAATTTTATTATAAGTAAAAAGAGAGATATTGGAGTTTTAAAAACATCAACCTAACTAATTAGCTTAATTATTTTTAAAGGACGTGACGTCTTAACAGGACGTGGCGGTATTTGGTTTGGTAAAAGACCTAAGAAAATATCACCTCTATTTACTTAAAATACCATTAAATAACGGTACAAGTTTAATTACTACTTAACGATACAATACGCAAACTCTACTTATGATCATAATCTATGATACCTTGGGGATCAAAATAAGCGAACTTGATAAAAATATTTAACGAATATAATATTTTCTCTGTAGCAGTAACGTTTACATACGTTAAAGCATTTACCTCCTATACATAGAATAGGTAATACATATATACATTCCAATCTCTATACACTCAGTCCGATTTTTTTTTATTGAATCAAGCTGTCACAATTTATGAAGTCTCACAGTGAAGTTTTTAACAATTTCAAGTTTACACTAACCACTGGGCTACTTTTAATGTTATTTTAAGGCTTAGGTGTATACCTACCTACGTATTATAGATTAGCATGTTCTAAAAAAATAGGCATCAGTCGATACCATACTGGCACATAGGGCCCGTGCCCAAAGGGCCCAGAAGAACTGACAATTTCCCAAACATTTTTATTTTCTAAAGGCCCATACTTTTGATAATACTTAATAGTTGACTCATAGTAACAAAATGTATAATAATAATTGGTTTTGTTCTACTTTCCAAAAGGGCCCCAAAGTCTCGTAATACCAGAGGGCCCAGCGTCGTTTAAGACGGCCTTCGTAATACCGAGAGTGAAGACATAAAAATGATAGTATAACTGCATTTAGAAAATCCCTACGTGACAAAGTTCATCTGAGAAAATATATCTAACACGCTTATTTTTGCTGCACAGCAGTAATACTATATTTCAGTCGTGGTTATCATTGATACTACAGATAATATAATAAAAAAGTCAGAGTTCTTTGAGCCCAGCTGATTGGTGAAACTTGGACTATGCATTTCGAGGCTTCATAAATTTTATTTGCGACAGCTGTTTTCTTTTTATCAATTTCAATATTGTATTTAAGTCTTGTGTGCTTCTCTTATGACTTTTTTTTACATAATTTTTAAATTATTTTACTAATTTTATGGTATTATGTTTGTTCAGTATAAATATTTTTAGTATCAATATTGGTACTAATACAACAAAAAACTTAATTTGACATCTTGCCTTGATTACCTATTTGTGATTTTTTTTGTAAATAATTATTAAAAGATTCTTGCCTTTCTTACCACAATTTTTTGTATTTTTTTAATAACTGATTAAAAAAAGTTTCTGTAGAGTTAGTAATAATTTAATAACTGCAATAATACGAACATAAATATCTATGATTTAGGTGAATCGTATATGCTTTTTAATTTGCTTTAATGAATCTCTCAATGAATTTATTTTTTCTACTAATTTTTATTATGTATTCCTATTTTTTTTTACTCGATATTCCAGTATTCTTATACGTCTAAATCAGTCTCTCTGAATGAAAAGATTTCGTATGTTCCTGTTGACATATGTGCACAATTTTTTTCTGAATAAGTACCGTAATTTTAAGTTGTTAGAATAGTGTACATAGAATATCCTATATTTTAGTTGGATTGATTTTACGTCTGTTTTTGTGACCTTTTGTTACATTTAGGAATAACTCTCTAAATTAATGGATTTAATTATCATATAAAATTGTAATGATTAATTTTTCATCAATTGGTAAAAATTTCACGTAAATGTTTTTTTTATAAAAAATTGTGCACGCATTTTGACAGTATTTTTACATAATTGTGTTACTTAAATGAACTGTGTAAGTCGAGTATTAGAAGGACTGAGGTTCTTTTCACTTGTACCCTAAATTAGGGCTTTATATTCTGTCACTTTGTGTACTAGATATAGCCAATATCTTGTGTTGGGTTTATGTTAATTTATAATAAAATATATTTTAAAAACTTTGTTTTATTCATGAATTCATATTCGTTTACTTCAAGTAGGCTTTACGTATTTTTGACGGCTCCGTGGCGCAGTGGTACGCGTGGTGGATTTATAAGACGGAGGTCCCGGATTCAATTCCCGGCGGGGCAGATTGAGATTTTTCTTAATTTGTCTTGGTCTGGCTGGTGGGAGGCTTTCGCCGTGGCTAGTTACCACCCTACCGGCAAAGACGTACCGCCAAGCGATCTAGCGTTCCGGTACGATGTCGTGTAGAAACCGATAGGGGTGTGGATTTCATCCTACTCCTAACAAGTTGGCCCGCTTCCATCTTAGATTGCATCATCACTGAACATCAGGTGTGATAGCAGTCAAGGGCCAACTTGTAGCCGATAAAAAAAAAGAAGGCTGATATACAAGCGATTTTAAGTATTGACTTTATCAATGGTTCAGAAAGAAGACATCGGGAAGAGCTGGCTAGAAAGCAGTTGCTCTTTATAATTTAATTTTCTTAATTTTTTTTTATATTACTAGTACAAGCACAAAGCGCCGCACGCACAAATATCTATGCTACTAGTTTTTATCAAAGCCTTCACAAAAATAACAATATTCTAGCTTTGTTACGATACTTTCAAACTGTATATGTCAATGGTACTTCTTAAATGAAATTAACTGTTGCGATATCAGTTTACTCTTACTTTATTATAGGACAGTTTAAGGGCTAACGCTAAAACTCGCGCGGTTGCACGCTCGCGGGTGTATAACGAAAAATAGTATGGACAGCGCGACGGAGCGGGGGGAAACCGCGCGGCGGGCGGCGAGTACACGGCGCGGGCGGCATACTAGCAGCGCTAACTGAGACGGGCGCACGCGACGGGTGCCCGCGCGCGGATTTGGCGCCCGCGCCCGCACCCGCGCCAGTTTTAGCGTTAGCCCAGGTTCGAGCTTGGAAATACTCGAGCGCGGCAGATGAACATAAGGGAGGATACCTTTCAGGTAGTTAATTAGTTTGAATCTCCACCAACACCAAGTACCTATAAGCCCTTTTTTATTGTCCAGAGGCGCAATAAAAAGGTAGTCTAGTAAGCAGCATCGGCAATACTCAGATTAAGTCAGGGTTGATTAGTTACTGGCTGAACAGTGTGCATTTCGAAAATCTGACGATTTGTCCTTAACGTCAAGGAGTGGGAGACTTGTAATTTTGTAACCCTTTTTTAATACATTTACGTATCCCTCCCTGAAGCAAAGCCGAAGATATCGAAGCGACACGTCTGCGTCATTAGGTGGTACGCCACAGATTCGAATATTCATTCTACTATGTGCCGACGTTTTCCGGCATCCTTATTTACTGTGGAAGTAGGTGCGCATAGCGACGCCTCCTTCTGCCCTGCCCTCGTATGAAAAGAGCGTCTGGATAGTCTTCCAACGCCCTCTCATCAGCCTCCTTGAGAGCCATTACTGCCTAGCAGAAAGATATGGCGCCCGTCCAATACGTCTCGCTACTGATTATTGCGTACATGTTGCAATAAGGGGGTATATTTAAGGGGCAAATAGACCATTTCATCAGGGGAACAAAGGGGTGACTATTATTACTTAAAATTGTTACACATAATTAATTTTAAATTAGTGTTATCAAAAAACAGGAGAATCGACAAGAAGGATCCCGTACTTATTACTTTTGTAAATTTACCATAATGTTTACTAATCCAGTCTAGCGTAAAGGTAAGTAGTGGTAAGGTAAATCGTATAGTTTATTCGTATATTCAATAAAACAAAACGTATATAATATGATAAAGGTTTTATTCATAAACTACAAAGCTATAAAAATATCATTTTCTCAGTCAATTTAGAATATCACAGCTATACACTTATCAATGTAAAGAATATATTATATTTATAGATAGCTAACATGATATACAGTTTCGTTAAAGCCTATAGAATTATGAGTATAAAGACATTAAAACACTAACTTTGGAATATAAACTCTATAGTCATGTATTTAAGAGTGAGATCTTATACAGTTTGGTTTTAGCCCTATATCATCTAATCAGGGCGCGTAGTTCTGACATAGCCAGTTGAGATGTGGGAGTTCTCTTCTTTTCAGATTTATACCTGCAAAGAATTATAGTTTGGCCATTTTATTAAAAGTATAAACGACTAAAAAGGATAAAAGTTGTGAAAGGGAACGAGTATTATCTCTCAAGCAATAATGACAGTTTTTCAAGAATGATTCATGTTTTCTGTCGTTCGATGGCTCGTGTATACTGTTAATTGTAAGTGACTATAGTTGGGAATGTCTTAGTTTACAAAATAGGAGGTGATTTTTTTTATATTTAGTATTAATTAAGTACCATCAATGTTGAAAATTTATTATCACTGTGTTAAAAATGATTAATAAAAGAATTTCTGACAACTTTTTTTTTTATCGACTACATGTTAACCCTTGACTGCTATCACACCTGATGTTAAGTGATGATGCAATCTAAGATGGAAGCGAGCTAATTTGTTAGGAGAAGGATGAAATCCACACCCCTTTCGGTTTCTACACGACATCGTACCGGAACGCTAAATCGCTTGGCGGTACGTCTTTGTCGGTAGGGTGGTAACATTGAGAAAAATCTCTAACAGCCCCGCCGGGAATCGAACCCAGGACCTCCGTCTTATAAATCTACCGCGCATACGACTGCGCTACGGAGGTCGTCAAAACTTAAAATAAAAATATTCTTATTGATTAATGTCATCTAACTTTGAGTTTGAACTTTATTGATAGTGTACACATTACAGGTGGAAAGGATTTAAAAAATTAATTGATGGGAATCTTTCCCAAATTCATTACAGTGTACACTAACGTCCGTGTGAATTTTCAGTTTCTTGGCAATGTACTCGTATGCAAGAGTGATCCATTTCGATTAAAAGATTATTCATTAAAATGAGGTAATACCTGTTTAAGAATTCGTGTGCTATGTCGGGGCGGTACGCAGCCATGTCGCGCAGAAACGCCTGATCGTTGGACAGCGAGCGGCGGTACGCTAGCTCGCGCCACGCGGCACTCCCACTACTCGACAGAAGCACCAGCCCCTCCATGAAGCTACAACATGCACCATTTTGTTAAACTGTGCTACGGCATAAGGTATGAATATAAGGTATGTATATGAATGTCCTTTCCATGAGCCTTTGAGGGTGTACCCCTGACTTTCATAATTATCAATTGAGCCGTCAAACTCGCATTTTAAAATTATCTAATTCTCCCTGCTCAAGCAAATCTAGTAGGATCCTGTTAGAGCAGCTTCGGCCAGAGCTGCTTGACTGCATCACTCCTGATGTTAAGAGATGATGCAGTCTAAGATGGAAGCGGGCTAACTTGTTAGGAGTGGGACGAAAATCCACACCCCTTTCGGTTTCTACACGACATCGTACCGGAACGCTAAATCGCTTGGCGATACGTCTTTGTCGGTAGGGTGGTAACTAGCCACGGCGAAAGCCTCCCACCAGCCCGCCGGGAATCGAACCCAGAACCTTCGTCTTATAAATCCACCGCGCATACCACTGCGCCATGGAGGTCGTCAAATGAATGGAATGACTGCAGTTCTAATCAGCCCAAGGTCTTTAGGCGGGTTGTATATTTTGATTTATACCTCTCGTCCAGTGGTATCCGGTGGATTTATAAGACGAAGGTTCTGGGTGATTTCAGTAATTTCGTGTAGAAAGAAAGGGTATATTGCATCATCACTTAACATCAGGTGTGATAGCAGTCAAGGGCTAACTTGTAGTCAATAAAAAAAAATTAAACCTCTCGCCTACTTTTACTGCATATATACTAGTATGTTCGTGATTTCAGTAATTTTCAAAAATGTACAAAGCTGATTATTTAATATTTCGGCAAAAATCTTCCGAGGCATTTAAAAATTAGAAGGCCATATAAGCAAACTCATATGTGGTGGGCAGCTGCGTATGAAATGTTTATATAAATATTAAATAAAACTTACCTCAAATATTCCGATACAAGGCTGTACGTCTGCTCTGTACTCCTATTGAGAATGAGTCGCGTGGGAGACGCGTTGAGAAGAGATATCTGTAAAGCAATCTTCTGCGCAAGAGCCGCCATCTCCCCCGCGAATCCCGTACACCCTCCCTGAAGATACAGCTCACAGGCATCAGTGCAGTGAATCAGAGAAGTATCCAGAAGGGACCTTGTTGGCACATTATCGTGAATCATAAGCCATACAGGCTGTGATGCTCTTCTAGAAGTTTTGGACGCATCGCTGGCCATTTTCTCCAAGTCATGGATTAAATCCATCGCTTGTTTCTTTTTGACATTCGCGGCTTCTGCGTACATATTGAAATGTAGTGCGACCATTATGTAGGTGTCTGTGTCGCCAGGACAGTGTGTTTTCAAAAAGTCTAGGAGCCCGTGTTTGAATTCGGCAATTTTGTCTTGATGCTGGCCGAGCATGTAGTCGAACTGTCCGAGCAGGAACTCGAACTGGTGGTTGTCGCGGAGGGCCTAGACAATACATATTATACTTTATGTAACCTATAATATAAGTTAAAAAATTCATTCATTTTTCAAACACAATTCACTCATTCAAATTGACACCATAGTGTTTTCCAAGACAAATAGGGGTCGAGCTTTGGCGGAGTATTTGCGCCGCCAATATCGGAGTCTTACAGGAGTCACCTTTAGCAAAACGTTCCACCCCTGTGACAGACTTTTCTCTAATATAACGCTGCTTCGATTCGATTGTGACAAAACATATTAAACATGTGAACAGTGATTACTTATTGAAGTACTTATTTTTCAATCTCACTCCATTCTGCCAGAGCGATGCCCCAAAAAGAGGCGCTGCAAGCAAGATCTTTTGTCGACCTGACTTCTAACCTACGGCAAGTGTTCACCAATCAAACGCTGTCGATGGCCCATAAAAAGGCTAATACAGTATAAACTAGCTGATACCTGTAATATATAAGCGCATTCCGTGTACCGCGCGAGCCCGGTGAGCAGGCGCACCATGAGTCGCCAGGAGCGCGCGGCCAGGAGGCGCGCCGACAGCGCCTGCGCAGAGCGCAGCACCACGGCCACGCCCTCCGTGTCGCACGCGCACGAGAAGCACTCGTGGGCCAGCACTAGCAGCTCGATTGATATTATGTTTACCTGTAAAATGATTCAACTTCGTTATCATTCTATTTAAATATCATGTAAATGAGAGACTTGACCCTAAGTCTTACTAATTATATCCGGGGATTTCAAAGTCTATACTGCTTCTACACAGGATGGAGTAGTAATGTATGACTTTGTAGGAAACAAATTTTATTGATCAGACTGAAGGCTTAACTCAGAACTGATATTTTATTAATTTAAGAGCAGAAAAAGCTCATAAGACTGAGGAAGTATCAGTCGAACTTGACCTTGTGAGCAGACCATATATAGTCTTTCATCACTTTTCATTTGAGGTTTAAAAAGACAAACACCACAGAGATATCAGTAATTTTTGACAGATATATTAACCTGTTTCGTCGATAATTTGGCACCCTTAGTAATCTTCCTTATGTTCGATTTAACTTCGTATCTGATGTGAACATTGTTTCGAGAAATCACATCGAACAAATTCCTCCGAGAATCGCGTGACATCTTATTCCCAGCGTTATATACCGTGGAAACAGAATACACTGATTCCGTTTCAGCGGACATTAGTGTTCCTTCTTCCGTCATTATTGATTCCACTTCATCCCCATCGACGTTTTGGTACTCTTCGTCAATCAAAGTCTCCACATCGAGGTAACTATCGTCCAAACTGTTTTCAGGTATCTTCAAGGCACTCGTTGCCTTATAAATCTTTTGAAACGCCATCAAATGATCGAGAATTAAACGACCGATTTGACTGCAAGCGTCCGGACGCATGTTTAAAAACATTTCGATGTCCGAATCAAGCACGTAGCCCCATAGAGTGTACTGGAAATGTTCCTTTTGTCTGAAGGTCGATGTTTTGACTAGATGCGGCGATATTATCGCAGCTACCATCTCGCGGCATAAATATTCTGCAATCTAGAACATTACAATACATATTGTGACAACAAAACACAATCAACCTATTGAGCAAAATATCAATAAAAATTCCTAGGCCATTCAGTCGAGTAAAAAATTACATGCCTTTAGTGGCCAGAACAAGTAAAACTAATCTCGGGTTTTCTGCGCCAGTAAATAGAATGATATATACCTATAATTGTTTTCATAAGTTTGTTCATATTGACATTACAGGTGACAATTGTATCAAATTTAAAAGAAAAAAAATTTTAGCAAGTTACTCTTCTGGATAGTTTAGAATTATAATAATTATATAATAAGGTTAGAATTTTTGTAATATAAGAATTAGTGTATGTATGTAAAATTGGTTTGTCTTGCTTATAATTATAATTGTGTTTGATAGTTTATTGTTAATTTGTGTTTGCTTTTTTTTTGTCTTTTCTACTGTAGTATTTTTAAGTTAACATTTAGTTTTTAAGATCTTACTGTTGTTATACTTATGAGAATTGTTAACCTGTTGGTAACCTTAATAAATAAATAAAAAAAAAAAAATCAATCTATAAGTATGTCTCAAAATTCAATTGTCACTCTTACTTGTTTTGACGGTACGTTGAATGTACGAAAGACGAGATTTGCCAAAGACATGCGAGCCCGACCGCTGACCAAGTTGATAAAGTCCAAGGGTCTACTTTGATACTTCAGCACGGATGCGTAGTCCCAGCCTATTTGCAGCGCTATTCGAAAGTAGTTGGCTATCTAAAATCAGACAGGACTTTCGAAAAGATTTCATACAAAGTAGAGTTGTTTATACAACTTTAAAGGGGTTTAAGATTTTCGGAATTTACACATTTCACATCATTTTCATAAAATTTAATATTGGTGGCCGAACATAGGCCACTAATTTTGAAATTCTTGCAGCAATTGTCAAAATGTGATAGAAAGGAGAGATAGCACATAATAGCTAATGGAAGAAATTTGTTAGATTTGAGATTTCTAAAGAAATCTCATGACTGCAAATTTTATTGTTAAATTTAGTCGTAGGGTAGAACAAAATTTATTTATTTGTCTTGATCCATCACCGAGACACTTGCCTGTTACCCGTCTCGATTTAAGGTGTACGGTAACTATTACAAAGCATAATCAGTTTTTGAGATCACACTTCTCGTCACTCTTCTAAGCTGTTCGGAATTTTATGTTCGACGGCCTCCGCGATGCAGTGGCATGCGCGATGGATTTATAAGACGGAGGTCCTGGGTTCGATTCCCGACGGGGAAAATTGCGATTTTTCTTAATTTGTCTTGGTCTGGCTGGTGGGAGGCTTTCGCCGTGGCTAGTTGCCACCCTACCGACAAAGACGTACCGCGATTTCGATTTAGCGTTTCGGTATGATGTCGTGTGGAAACCGAAAGGGGTGTGGATTTCATTCTTCTCCTAACAAGTTAGTCCGCATCCATCGAATATTGCATCATCACTTAACATCAGGTGCGACAGCAGTCCAGGGCCAACTTGTAGTCAATAAAAAAAAATAAAAAAAAAAGTTTATAAAATATAAAGGGACAGTTTGAGATGTATGCACGCGATGTAGCGCTGACAAGCTGTTTGTTACTTTCTCACGCAAAAGCTACGGCATGGATTTTGATGAAACTTCACAATAATATTGGATACATATCAGAATAACAGATGTCATACATTTTATACCGAAATTCCCACGTGGAACGAGAACTAGGCGGGAGAAATCGTCGAAAAGTTGTCACTACACTTTTTATAAAATAAATGACCTGTTTAGCAACAGAGATGCCGCTGCGCACCGCCAGAGCCTCTAGCGCTGACAAGCGGTCTGCCTCCTCGCGCGCGGCCAACTGATTAAGTTTATATAACATTATATTTGTTAATAATAAAAAAATATTATTATTACTTAAAAAAATATATTATTATTACTTAAAAGATTTTATTACAATTCCTTCACTAATTAATCGAAAGAACTTGTTCGATCCTGTCCTTGACACAACTTTTTTTATTTTTTTTCAAATATAAGTTTTATTTATTCAAACAAGAATTTTGTCCAAATTACTTCTGATCATTTTGCGAAGTTTTTTGTTTTTAAAATAATATGTTTAGGCAACAGTAAAGATTATTATAAGTAGTATTTAATTAAAAAAATATGACTAAAGACTGGTGGTATGTAAACAGTAAAATTGCAATGAAACTTTACCTGTCAATTTGTTTTGGAGTGTAGGCGAGGAAATCACCAATCGCAACTCCTGTGGGAGTTCGTAAGGCGAACACGTGCCTTCCGCTAAACGTAGACACGTCCTTATAATTTGCACAGGACATACAGGAGACCCGTAACGGAACTCCTCGGGCGTTTTGTACAACGCAGCCAACCGGAATCCTTCCACAAGAAGTTTTGATTCCAACAAATCATTGACAGCACCTTTCCAACGATCGATAAGTTCAGGATCTTCCAACAACTGCACGTTTTCTATATTCACAACATCCGATTCCACCTCAATCTCATGTAAACTCAACGAAAATGGCTTATCTTCATTCATTAAATCAACTTTTTGCGCATACGAAAAATCTTTTTGATCTTTTAGAACAAAATTAATAGTGCCGTAACAGTCTCTGAATAGAATTTTATTTTTGCAATGTAAATATGCATCCCACATTTCGTGTTCAATTTCTTCCCGCTTCTCCCCATATACGCGGTTTTCTTCAAACCAACTCAAGATTACTCTATACGCATAGAACTTTTGCTCTCGGTCTTCAATATTGAGGGGGACACCAGAGAGAAAATCTATCGCTCTGTTAAAAGTAACTCCAGCTTCTTTAAAGGCCTCACTGCATTGAGCAATTGTAAACGTTAATTCTTTATCATGGACAACCAAATCATCTTCAGCATTTAAGGTCAGTTTCGCGCACTTTTTGTCCCATTCTGCTACCAAAATTTCGTCAACAGGCAAACCTGCTAGCTTAGCTACTCTCAACGCTACGTCGTAATTACTATCGCGCGTATACATTTCTATACGTTCCAGGAAATACGATTGCGCGTCATCTCCTAGCATCTTCGATATGTTCATTACGGATGAAATTTCCATACTTATTTCAAAAATTTCATGCAACATTATAAAATCTGGCGATTGCACTGAAATGAACGATACATTTATAGACCAATCCTTAGCCTTGTAAATGTAGGGTTTCAATGTAGCTTTAATTGTATTACAAACTGCAATGACATAATATCATATACCATGATACCCAATATGTTTGAGGTAAATAATAGTAATAATCAATTATTACAGTTGACGAAGGTATTTTTTAAAGTCTGACAGTGTTTATTATCCACTGTTTACTATATAACATTGTCGTCTAACACCGCAAAAAGTTACAGTTAAGGACTTTTGCCGGGTATTTTTTTATTGAAATTATTTTTGGATACAAATTATTTAACATCGCCATTTATTGTTAAATAGCTTTATCGGTACTTTTTTTCTTGTGCAAAAACACTAAATTTTCTAAAAATTAAACCTAGCTAGATCGATCGGCAATCAATCGATTGATAACCCAAACCCCACACAAAAAAATTCATGAAAATAGTTGGAGCCGTTTTCGAGATTCAGATTATATATACACAAAAATTCCTCGTTTAGAGGTAATAAATAGATTAAATCTGACAATATTTAACATAAACTGTTTATCATGCAATGTAATGTGATAGTATGTATTCAAAGTGAAAAATTTATGATAATGAACTAACCAAAAATGGCTATGTGGTTAGTTTATACGCGATAGAAGTGGGTGCGAGGGGTATACCAGCGAAGTCTCTCTACAAACTGCTAAAAGACCTTGGCCTTACTAGAAGTGCAGTAAGCTCCATATTGGAACGAGTGTCCAAAGCTGCTGAATTTGCCTAGGCAGGGAGAATAACTTGAACAGAGGAGGTGAGTGTTGACCCGTCACTAAGGGTACCTTAAACCTACACCCGTGTCACAAGTCTGGGTGAATCCATGGAATGCGAAATCTTTACCAAAGCGGGTTTCAGAGAGGCATTTCAAGAATTCCTTCTGATGATAAGGCATGTCGAATATGTGCGTTAAAGTAATTTTGACCAACGCCACGGCTATTCTCTGCAGGGATTCCTTCGAGAGGTCACACGGCAGACCGCTTGCGTCCACGCTGTATCGACGTTGGCAATGTTGAAGGAAGCTGGTCATATACTTTTTTGTCACAGAATCAAAGGAGAGCAGTCTTATACATCGATAGAGGAATGATGTCAATAATGATAGTGGGCTTTCCTGTGAAGCAAAAATAATGATTGATAATAATGGTGAAAAAATTAATAAATAATAAAACTGACGTCGAAACGCACTAAAAAGTCAAAAACAATTGCGTCATTTAGTTACTTTAATTTAATTCACCATCCTAACTAATATTACAAATGCGAAAGTAACTCTGTCTGTCTGTCTTGCTTTCGCTCTACAACTACTGAACTGATTT
Organism: Mycalesis mineus; assembly: GCA_034621355.1. Classification (NCBI taxonomy): domain Eukaryota; kingdom Metazoa; phylum Arthropoda; class Insecta; order Lepidoptera; family Nymphalidae; genus Mycalesis; species Mycalesis mineus. The sequence continues at coordinate 12,250,251 of CM067885.1, forward strand.
AAATGAAATTTGGTACACAGTAAGTCTAGAGTATGAAAGTATCGTCATTTTGAAAGCTTAAGACCTATTTCTTAGGCAGTTGATTAGATATTAATAAATATGACATTCAAAGTTTAGAAAAATTAGGCTGACGTAATAACTAATTCCACGCGGACGAAGTCGCGGGCAAAAGCTAATATATATTATATTACATATACTACATTGTCTGCCTCGTTGGTCTAGTGGGTAGCCTATGTGGCTTTGATCCCGAGGTCTCGGGTTCGAATCGTAGCTCGGGTCACGGAATGATTCTGAGTTCTATGAAATTTTCAGCACATTCCAAGCCTAGAGTCGGGCTTGATATTAGACATTAAATAAGTTCATTCAAAATCATTACAAAAAATTAATTTTCACACAAACACCTATATATATATGGATGGATAACAATGAGTTGTACAATTTAAAAGTCAACTAACTAAAGAAATAAACGAATTTGAGTTGGAATTTTGAATTCGTATTTAAACTCAAAATTCAATACATTCATGTAGATATACATATTACCTACAAGAATTTTTTTTTTATTGACTACAAGTTAGCCCTTGACTGCTATCACACCTGATGTTAAGTGGTGATGCAATCTAAGATGGAAGCGGGCTAATTTGTTAGAAGTAGGATGAAATCCACACCCCTTTCGGTTTCTACACGACATCGTGCCGGAACGCTAAATTGCTTGGCGGTACGTCTTTGACGATAGGGTGGTAACTAGCCACGGCGAAAGCCTCCCACCAGCCAGACCAAGCCAAATTAAGAAAAATCTCAATCTGCCCTGCCGGGAATCGAACCCAGGACCTCCGTCTTATAAATCCACCGCGCATACCACTGCGCCACGGAGGTCGTCAAGAATGGAAATAACAACAACTTAAAGTTAATGAAATGTTTACCGGCATAAATATGAGCATAGACTCGTGCAAGGTGGTGATGTATCCCTCGGAGAGACATATTTCAGCCACTTTCTGGAACAACTGTGACGGCACGTTTTGCGCAATCACTGTCTGCAGCGCCTCACGACTGCGATTATTTGGTTCCAAAGAAGATAATATCCAGTGAGCCCAGAGCACATCCACTGCATTAGGCTAAAAATAAATAACGGCGTGATGATAACGTCATCGAAACGACAGAAATGGATGAATTATTTTTAAAAACTGACAGCATTTTTGCTTGGGAGATAAGGACAAAGATAATACTCGTCCGCTTCACTTTCCGGTCCCTTTGTTTATGGTTATTTTTTAATAAAATGTCCGAACGATGAAATGTTTTCGGTTTCGTATCATCCTACTCGAGATTATCACCAAGTTTCCTTATATCAAACTAGCGCAAGTTCCCGTTCCCTTGGGAATATCAGGATACAAAGAAGCCTCTGACACTACTCATGAGTCTGGGTAATATGCAAAATAATTGTAATAGTCCGACTAGTAGTTTCAGAGATTAGCCGAAACAATCGGACAGAATTCGAAAATAATGTTTCTTTTTTTATGTAAATACCGTATTTAATTTTATATGCATTTTCCGAAAAGCCGTAAATTTTAAATTACACTACGACAATTTTTATGAAATTTTGTATACAAGAGTTAGTTGCAATTACTCTGATCTAGCTATACTAAAGCCAAACTCGATGGAGAATGCTTATCAACAAACAAATTAAAAATCACGGTAGAAATCACTAGTAATTTTATACCTAATTTTTATAATTAACTTGTTAATGACGAATTAATGATTAGTAAGCTTAAAACTAATTAATATATTCAATATCTTTTAAATAAGATTTTATAAATAAATAAAACATAATTTTAATTTTATTAAGCATAAAATGTGCTGCATTTTCTACCTTCATTTTAAATTCGTTTGTTGATAAGCATTCTCCATTGAGTTTGGCTTTAGTATAGTTTTAATTTTTAGAGAACGTACATTTTCACAAAAAAAAATGTGTGCGTGTACTAGCGTAGACTCGTAAGAAGTGAAACTAACTAACTAACTTATCAACTTATTCTAAAAACTGAGGTTAATTTTAAATAACGTGGAAAAATAAATATCCTAATTACTTTTTTTAGAAATTCACTGGAATTAGAATTAAAATAAACCCTTTGATTTTGCTGATCACTTCAATATAAGATGTATATATTTATCACGTCACTTCCATAAGTCAAAGATGGCGCGTAACGGAGAAATGGGACGCGTAACGAAAAAATGTTACACTAAATTTTTTTCCAACCCCGATAAAGAAGTTTCACTTCAAAATAGTCCGTATTTGGAAATCTCGGTCAACTAGTTACTACATGATAATATATTAAACGAAGCATGTATAATGATCACTGAACTCAATCTTACTTCATAGCAGCTGGCTAAGAGTACAAGCAACGGTTCTCGGTACAGGTCAGCGGCTCGCAGCAGAGCGGCCGGAGGATCCTCCGGGCCGTGACACGCCGCCGCCACTTCCCACAGCTCGCGACCCATGTACGAGTTAGGAGGAAAATCAAACACTACGCTTTGAGTAGGACTCTGAAACAAGCATTTTTTTATGTTATAAGCTAGTTCTTAACTACAATCTCGTCTGACAGTAAACGATGATGCAGCCTAAGGTGCGCGAGAATGCGCTCGCCTAAAAGATGTCTATTTACTCTCGACTTGAAAATACCCAAATTATATGTGTATGAGAAAACAGAAGCTGGAAGTATCTAGTCTAGTCCATATCTAGGCAGTGAGTATAAGGAACGAGGAACCAAACCGCTTAGTACATGTCGAAGAGATATAGACTATGCCCTTATTATATATTAGCTATCAGTCTACCGCGACTTTGCCTGCGTACATAATAGTGTATTGCATAATTCAAAGAACAAAAAAAAAATCAAAATTAACATTTTTGACCCTTTTTTAGAAAAGAATGAATGTAGTAAGCTATTCTTAAAATATATAATATGCCGTCGAGGAGGTTTTTATAGTTCTAATAGAGGAACAATCTTTTTATACATTGTTTTGTTGTATTAGCAAATTGAATAGGCAGTGTTTTAAACGTAAAATTACCAGGCGGTGCAACTCTTCCAACAATATTATTAACAATTTAAACGAAACCTTAACAAAATATATACTAAATCCTTCCTCAATAGTCTCATATCTATTGGTAAAAATTGCAAGAAAATCCGTTCAGTAGTCTATGAGTTTATCGGGATTAGATAGAATCGGCGGGGGACATTGTCTTATAATATGTACAGTTATTCTAGTTTTTTAGTCTATATTGTCTGTGATTCGCTTCACACTTACAGTGTCCGCTGAGTTAAGTCTTGTGAGTCTTCGCTGCCCGTTACTGGAGTTAGACTTCTGTTCCTTGTCATCTTCAACACTTTTATGAAGCATTATGTGTTTTAGATGCTCCGCATACGATGTCTTCTCAAAATCCTGCGACAATTGTAACATTTGGGACAGAGGATATCTGAAGACATCACCGAATAGTAGAAAGTTGAACCAACTACCACTCTTTACATATTCCCTCAGCTGCATCTCTGGTAATTGTAGATTGTGCAACATGGCAAATTTCACCATAGTCTGAGATTCGTACAGCACTGCAGACATATCGTCTTTTCCATTAGTTTCTCGCATTTCTTTCAGTTTACATGACGTTATTTCTTCTAAATACTTCAGGATAGTTTTTGCAGTGTCGTCATTATTTTGGATCAGTTTTAACATGAAATCATTAATCAGTTTATTAGCCTCGTGTTCAGGATACCCTTTGCGGTGAATCAGATGATTTTTTATCATTTTAGTAGCTGATATGTGAACTCTGCATCTAGTGGGGTTACACCCGATCATTGCGACGAAGGAAATGGCGCAAGCTGTCATTGCGGTATCAAACCAGTTCTGAAGAGCTAGAGCATGTGCTTCACAACAAGCACTTTTGATACTCTTCTCCTGTAAACGGTTGTATATTTGATACTGTTGTGATACAAACGCTTGGCTGGCATTGCACGGACGATACTGCTTCAAATAGTACGTATGATTTAATTTAGCATCATACCCATATCTCTTCATCAGTTTTTCATTGGCAAAGTCTGGCATATCCACTGACCTTTGAGATAATGCTTTTAGACCGTGCATATCTACGTCATTAGATAAAAGACTTCCTAAGCTTCGACGATCAGTTTTGTCAGGCAGTTGGTTGTTGCTGTTCACATTTAATATTTGAAATTCAAATATCTTCGAAACATCCAGTCCTCGATACCCAGAAAGTAATTGATAGACATTTACATCCTTGCACTCATACATCTCATTTTCACTGTCATGTTTTTTGTAAACATTGTACAAATGTGGATGTTTATGCTTGTAACCTTTATTTGGTAATTTAAAATCCTTAAACTGCAGGAATTCTTCTTTTGAAAATATATCAAACAAATTCAAGTTATCTTCTAGTAAAATCATGCCTAACACCAAATGGGGATTAGAAGAAATGTAATTATCAATATCATCCTTTGCTATTTGTTGACAAGTTTTGTACACTGGAACAACATGGCTCTGCCTATCAGATGTTTGTTCAATACTTTTAAACAATAGCCACAATTCTATGCAATCTTTAGCTTCTTGTTCCACCTCTGATAAATCAGTATCTAAAATATGACCCTCGATACAAATGGTCAGAACTTTGTACAATTTATTTTTAACAAAATATTTTGCCAACTCTAAATAGAACTCTTGCATATTCATTGTGGCACAATATTCCGAGAAAATATCATCAATCAGCTTCAAGTTCTGTGTTCTAGTTAATCTAGCAATGATTTGGTATAAATCTTTTTTTTCCGTTTCAACAATTATCCCATAAGAAGACAGAGTATCATAAATACACATTTTTGTGTATTCAAAACATTCGCTGTTGGAAATAATTTCAATCATGTCTGATGAAATGGGCCACTTGCGGAATATTTCATCTAAAGTGTCGAGCACATCCATGGTGAAGCCTTTGGTGTCAACATTTAGAAGCTTTTGGACGAAATTGTCATTATTAAAAAAAATGTAGCGAGCGTTCATGTCCCGTACCACTTCTGACATTTGAACATTAATCCAACGAACAAGGATCATGGATTTATTGTGATCAACTAAATAGTTCCACACAGTAAGGGGAGTGGAAAAATCTAATAAAGAAAATTCTGAAACAAGGAAACAATAAAAATTATTTATTTCTAGACATTTCTTATCCCAAATTAAAAATGATTTTTTAGAATTCACGTATCTTGAAAAGCAAGCAAATATTGTGACTCATGTGATGTAAATCTCTGTCATGTTTTTATAGCAGTAATAATGGACAAACCAAGCATATGGTTAGTGGAAAACCCTTTACCTATAAAGTAAGCAATACTTCACATATTCGAAACGGTGTCCATCAACCTGAAGTTTAGGCACATGAAAATTTTTAACAAAAAATAGAACCAACTCAAAACGCACTAAAAAGTAAAAAATAACTGTGTCATTCAGTTGTTTTAATTTACTTAAGCATATCTTTGAAGTCGATGCCAGCAAGTTTAAAGAACATTTATTTTACGTAGAAGTAAATTAAAGCAACCAAACACTGTTATTTTTTATTAGTGCATTTTGAGTTGGTATTTGTTAAAAATGTTTATTTCTTACTTTTTGGTGATTTATGTAACGTACTCGCACTATACTGTCATAGTATATTAAACGGCACTAGCTCCAAAATTTGAAGAGTTCCTTCAATTTCCCCAGGATATCATCATCAGATCCTAACATGATCAACAAGGTCTAGGCACAAAATAACATAAAAAAATATATATATGTCGAATAACAAACTTTACTTCTAGAATAACTTACCAAAAGTGTCAAAAAACAATGACGTTGCAATCTTACACTTCCAGTCGGGGGGATATTTCTCTATATTCTCAACAGTCAAAGCCTTGATTTCACTCTCATTAACAAACACCCTATTACTTCCAATACCAAACACTTTGTTCTGTTTGAAGGTACCATCAACTTCAAAGGATTTCTCGAGATAACGAAGTAAATTCCAATGCCTTTTAAAATTTTCCCATTTATTCAAATTTTCGCTTTTCATATCCTTAAAATGCAAGAAATATGTGTTTAATAAATAATTAAAACCTACAAGTTTGCAAATTAAAAATTAATATAAGAAAAGTTATTTTTACTTTAGGAAATCAACAAGAAAAATTTATTTTTTTCTTTTTTTTTCATGATAACAAAATTTAAAAGGTGAATTCAACACCTACAAAAGTAACTACTACATACAAACCTCTTACAAATTTCTTACTTATATAGCAATTTCCTTACTCATGACACCTCGGGTTCAATGTTAAATCATCATTTATTAAATAGTCATTTTAAAAACAAATATTTTTTCCTTGCATGAATCAGTAAACTCAATATAAGATAAGGCAATTTAATGCTGAATTATAAAAAAAAAAAATAAGAAAATTATTAGTAAAGTACCTTGACCAGTTTTTGCAAGTGTTCCACAATGAAATCTCTGTATTCAATTTCGGGTGATATTTCAGCGAGAGTGATCAAATGTTCTTCAGGATTGATATTGCATTTATTTAATATATGGAGAACTTTAAATATTTGCTTTCGCATTAGTAATTGTACAGTCCATGCTTTAACCTGAAGATAATCAAAATGACATCAAAAAATGAGACAAATTAGCATTCCATAGCTTCAAATAGTTTGTATAGTAGTATTTTGTAGCAGAGAGTTAAACTTCAAGGAAATCCCACAGCTAGTGTCATTATATTATAGATATATTTTGTGACATACCTCTTGCACCAACATCTACCTTACAGTGCAACCTCTTTTTTGAAAACAAAATTTTTTTATTGTTATAGAGAGTTATCCTATATGGAATGAACAGTTTGCAACTGATAATATGATAGATACCTGGTCTTTATTTCAATACCATCATTTTCAAGCAAACTAAGCATAAAGATGAAAGTTTCGGGACCTCAAAGGTTTAGTCAGCGTCTTTTGTAATCTGATAAGATAACATGAATATATTTTTTTGTAATAGAGAATGGTTACTTCTTCTTATAAAAAGTCTATCAATGTGAAAGTTATAAGGTAAACCAACCAAATAGTGCTCTTTTCTAAGTTATAGAGAGTAAATTGTTATAAAGAATAATGTTATAAAGAGTTGCATTACACTGATACTGTATATTACAGACATATTTTGATGGCATACCTCTTGCACCAACAACCACCTCTTTGTAAGAAAAATATTAGTACCTCTGCCAAAAACCAATCCTGCGCTGTTGATTCACTCCAAGAGTTTTTACTCATCAGATATTTAATTGCTAGCTTGACATGAGTCCCCTTCGCCGCTGCTTCTCGAACCATATCCCGCGCCGATTTCTCATCCCAACAGTTCCATATTATTTTTTCGTTTTGACTGAGGCCTTCCATTTTTGCACTGAAATTACGGTTTTATATTTTTATATATGTGCACAGTGCATAGATTGTTGCTCGTTACATGGCTTATCATAGCAATAGCTTACATATGCATTATATCATATTACAACTTACCAGAACCTTTATTCTTTAGCAAACAATACAATGTTATTGTGGTCACTATTTACAAACAAGTATTATTATTACTGTTCAAATAAAGATAAATATGAAATATACTAATTATTACTGAATCATTATTATTATTCTCAAGGTAATATTCTTATGTTGCTTGTTTTTTATATTTTCAAGAATAATTAATCCATTATTTTTTACTCGACAAATCACTTCGCCAACCATCGATAAATTGACTTGACTGATTGACATTGACATTTGATTGCAATAATTGACATTAACACTAAGCATTAACGTAATGAAATATTGAGGGCTGTGGAGGGCTGTCTTGTTACTTTTTAATTGTCTTTGGCTTTGGGTTCTAAGCACAACTGAAACAAAACTGATAATCCGTTTCCTTTATGACGTGAAGAATTTACAGGTCTGCCAGAAAGGTAAGAAAGTCGTTCTTGTTGTTGAGTTTGAAAAAATAGTTGCATGTAAGTCGATTTACGGACGATTAATTTACGTGATAAAAACATTCAAAGCGCAGAGGCCGATTATGCCTCTCGCCCTCGCTCATATCGCGGAACGTGACAACGAGTCATGCGTTGTCGTGCAGGCTGTCGCTGTTCATTGATTTACAAGACCTTATCATGTCAAAATGCTTGTATTTTATTGAATATACAAACGTTGAATTTATCTCGGCTAGATACCCATAAAAATACTTGCCTTGTACATTTCATCAATTATTCTAATCACACAAGCCCGTCTTTAACGATTTAAATACTGAAAATTTGACGAATTAAACAGTCTAATAATCTGTATCTATATAATAAAAGCTGACGCTGGTGGCGTTGCCAAGCAACTGCTTCTGCTTAGCAAAATACCAAACAAACGGAGAAAGTATTGCAAAATTAATCCTTATCCCAAATAATTAAATAGTTACTTATTGTCCTGCTGCCTGTCAGGGTCAGAGTTCTAAACAATGGCAGATGAACTACAGAAGTCACACCTTTATTACGATGAAATTAACAAAATAAGAATAATTGAAAACATAGTTCTTAAAGAAACAGAGTATTTAAAGGAAACTAGCAAAGAATATGAGATAAGTAAGCTTTCTATAGTGCATATCTGGATTGATATTTATGGATACAAAACGGCATAGTAATAATGCTGTTATATGTTTTCCATGTTACTATTATTTTTAATGTATATCTTAATTTACATTCACAGAAGTGCAAGACTTTGGAAAAATAATTACAACTTTGTTGGAAATGTTAAAAGATTTGGGAGATAACGTAGAAAAGCAAAAGATGGCTGCCATAGGTGCAACAAATCTGTTGAAATCTATAACTAAAGACAGAGAAAGTGAACAAGCAAAACTACAAGTATGTAGTAAAGAATTAATTTTCGTAATTTAGATATAAGATTGCTTTATAAAAGTGCTCTCATTTTTCAGGCAGAAATAAGCGATAAGTCTATAGTGTTGGAACAGTTGGACAGTGAATATGATGCTTTACAAATATTGGAAGCAACGCAAATGGAAACTATAGAATATTTGACACAGCTAAGATAGAATAATTATCACTCTTACAAAGGATGTGTTTATAGAATTTAATTAGATTAGGTCATATGTACCTCATCTAAGATTGCGATACACAACTCTTTCCTAAACTAATTTTCTAGCATCTATGAAGCGTTATGTGACGTCACTTCGTGGAGCCCTTTTGATATAAATGTAGTTTATAAGATCCTGTGGTAAATTTTCATAAAAGTTTAATAATTTGTTAATTATGATTTTTTAAAACTATTGAAAGATCAAAGATTTGTAATGTTCATGTTAATATTTTTAAGTTATTAACAAGAAACGAAATATCATGTTTTTTCATCTTATTTTGTTAATAACAATTGCAATTTTTAACCTGCACCAAAATCCTTCAAAAACATTTTTCTATAGGTGATTCCGAATCTAATGAGCCATCGCTCATATTTTTAGGACCTTTATCTCTATTTTTCACGTTTTTGAACTGATTGACTAGAAGACTAATAACGGCATATCAGATGGCAATGGAAAAGACTAGCACGCTGCACGACAGTCTTGAAACGATAAATAATTTAAAAAATCATTATGATGGATAAGATTCCTTATTGATTTAATTTAAAATATCCTCTGGGCTCCTTAAATTTGTAAAAGAAATAAGTAATACAATGTCTGTGGTCTGTAAAAATGTATTTCTTTTAAATCACACCTGAAACAATTTACTTAATGGAAACTTCTTACGGAAAATGCATTCATTCGCGTGGACCGTTAGCACAACCAAAACAAAATGTGTGTGCCACATTTTAGTTAATCAGCAATTACAAAAATAGGACTCCTTATGTATCTAATGAATAACATACATAATATTAATTAATTATTAAAATTTCACATCCCTTGATTTAAACAATTTTGATTTTTTTTGTAGGAACATACTCAAAGTCCTATAACAATATAATAACAATAATGATTATTGTTGTTTAACCAATCACCATGAACAATTTTTTTTAAAGGCAACAAAATTGGCCACTTTCTATTATCAAGAATTTCAAATATACCAATATAAATGTTTAAAATGGGTTTGAAATAAAAGCACACTCCTCTTTCACCTAACAGAAAATGTTTTTTGATATTCATCGTCCTTTCTTAACTTACAAAAGAACCTTAACACTAGTACCATAGGTTTATATTTATTCCTTATCTTCTAACAAGTCAGTTCTATAGTAATAATTTAATAATGCAGCTAGTCTTAAGTCTATCACTGATCGTTTATATAAAGTGTAATAAAGTACAAGTAAGTTTGTAACTAAATTGTGTTAGTAAAACAAAAATTACCAAAAATTTTAAATGTTTATTGATGGCAATTCCTATGAATTTAGAAATTAGAAACTTAAATGATGCAAGGTAATGTATGGAATGCATCAAAATAATTTGAGATAAACTTATAGAATAGGGGTATTTTTTTTTTTTGGGAAAAATATGTAGAATTATCTAAGTAGACCAAGTTGTGAGGATTTGATGATAATGCCATAAATGTTTTGGCTTTGGAAATTTTCAACATTGGGATTTTCAACATTTTAAACAAAGATAACTGTGTGTGAATGAGCCAAAATTTCGTTTCTTACAATAAAAGAAAAACCTGTCAATAATGACAACAGTGTGTAAAGACCGTAAATATTTTATGGCACGGCATAAAATCAGTCACTACTTGATTATGATATAATGAAATATAATATAAGATAAAATAATAAACAAAATGTTACAACTGCAAGTTTTATGTCGATCGCCGAATATAAACAACACGAACCTTACTAGCCACATACAACACTTATTTAAACATTGAAAGCGCATTTTCTTAACAGTAGTTAAGTATAACAGTACCAGTCAACCATATTTAACATGGCAAAGATATACAGGTGACACTTAAAAGGCTCATGTTTGTTTATTTTAATACGATCATAAAGCCGAAACCGCACTGCTGCGTTCAGGTTACACACATGGGTACAAAAACGCTTTGTATGAAAATGTAGGTAGATACTTCCTGTTGTGCACGAGCAAGCTGCACTGACGTCACGGATGCACGCGTGACGTCTTTCGAAGTGCCTGCCAAGCACACGTTAGCTAGGTAGGCATAGTCCCATTGCACCACGCAGTCCACGCTACGGACGAATGCCGTATCTATAGGGATGTACAAAGGAAATGGCTAGATGACATAAGAGAGTGGACCGGATTCGATTACCCACGAGGCCACGATTAAAGCAAATTGTGAAAGCTTATCGCATATTGACCGCCAAAGTTTGCTTGGAAGATGGTACCAAGTGGTGATGATGATGATAGGAATGTAGAGCGCGGAGCAGGAGAGACGATGTGGACACACGCTACTGACCAATTTATCCACGTGGTTCAAATTGACACACGTTTTTCTTGTAATTGGTTGCTAAGAAACTGTGGATACACGACGCACCCAGGCGCACGCACGCACGCACGCACGCACGCACGCACACACGCACGCACGCACGCACGCACGCGCGCACGCACGCGCGCAACAGTGTGGCTCCGACTTAACTTTTAAATCTGGAACTACAATAACGTTCTTTTGTTAGAATGTCTCTACCATTTTACAATACTAGTCTGGAGTTTGAACACTGTACGCCTAAAATGTATAAGCATGGTCTACACACTAGAGGTTACGTCCGAACTTGATAATGGGTCGTCAACTTTTTGCCTCTTTACGTCTTGGAGATCATCACTGGGCTCTTCTTCTGCGGCGCGTTTTTTCGTACCCTCAATACTTGTGTATTGTCCAATATCAGCGATGACTCCATCTTTGAACCGCACAATTATAGCAGTCATGTTGTCGCAGCCTGTACCGTCTCCCATAGTGCTTGGTGCCAAGCAGTGGTCAAACATCTGTGAATATTGTTTAAATATGAAAATTCGTTTATTTCAAGTAGACTTAGATTAAAAGTGCAGTCACATTTGTTTATTTGCAGTGACTTTATTATTGGTATGGAGGGACCATGTTTCAAATAAAAAGTAGCATATATAATGTGAGGTGTTTACACAGGAATAAAAATTAAAAAAAAAATTGTAAATACAGATATTTGGCGAGTCTCAGCAAATGTTTTAGACGAAAAAACGTAAGCTTTTTGAGGAAATCAATTAAAATGAAGTTTCAAAACTATATATATATGATAAAATTTCAAGTTTAGTTTAATTTAAGATCATTATTTACGCCGAGTATGATTTCCTACAGTTACTACGCAGAGACATGCAAACATCAATCATAGATAAAAGTATCAGCATTGCTAAAACATTTCAATAAACATAAATTTTAACATACCTCTTCACATATTTGCGACAACCTCTCTCTCCCTTCTGCCAATCGGGGCAGTATAAAGTCACAAACATCTTGACTAGACATAAAATTCCAAATGCCATCACAAGCCAAAACCATAAACTGGTCCTTCACAGGTTCTATTTGAAGTGTGGTTACATCTGGTAGTGCTGTAATCATTTGCTCTTTAGCATCGAGGTCTTTGTTTTGTTTGTATGAATGGTCGCCGATAGCTCGAGACAAATTCAGTCCTCCATTGATTCGGCCATCATTTGACACTTTGCCGCCTGCCTTTGTGATTCTTTCCAACTCTGCAGTGTCCTCCGGTTTATGGTCCACTGACATGTCTATAGCTTTCCCCTCTCTGCATATTATACAGCGGGAATCACCAGCGTTTGCGACAAACAGCTCTGTGCCTATATAAAAATAATACTTTATTATCAAAAATTTTCAACAAGCCCTCATAAATATTGTGGCAAAATGAAAATAACAAAAAATTGAATGCTTAAAAAGAATTCCAACTTTACGTATTTTACTATGCCACTTTAATTGTCATCTCTACATACTCTATGCTCTTCGTGATGCGCAAAACACAAATCAGGGAATAGCCCTGATTTGTATATAAATATTTTTTTTACTAACTTAGGTTAACTTAGAAAATAAATATTCTCCTTGGCCAAATTGTCAAACTGTAGATATTAAAGGCTTTTTATCAGCCAATTGGGAATATAAATTAAATATTTCAGTACATTGATAAATTTAGAAAATTCAAAATAAAAAAAGCCTGATGGGAGGTTTCAACCTTTGCCTGTTACTACTCTACCGGAACAAATGTGTCCCAAAACAAATTAGAGTTCCGGTATGATGTCTTGTAGGAATGAGTTGTAGATTTCTTCCTACTCCTAACAAGTTAGCCCGCTTTCAGCTTAGATTGCATCATCACTTACCATGAGGTGTGATTGCAGTCAAGGGCTAACTTGTAGAGCATAAAATCAAAAAAGACAGTGTAAACATACCTTTGAGCAATGCTACAACAGCAGTACACCCACTGTCATTCCCTGGCTCTTCTGTCATACTAATGTCTTCTTCTCCATCATCATCACTGGATTCTGCTTCATATTCTTCTTCTTCGTCGTCTTCTTCAACTTCACCTAAAACAAAGTTACTTATTAATTTTAGCACTCTTTATTAACACTGGGAAATGCACTTCCGCACCCCTCCAAAGGCCCACTAAAACCTAGCAGACTCGACCACAGCTATTTTTAGCATACTGGAGCTCTGTACAGTTGCCCTCAGGTCTTATCTTGACCATAGCAGTCATTTTCTTAGCTAATTCCATTGCATGCATTAGTAACTGCATGCCAAAGACACCTCTAGACTCAAATCTGCGTCCTAGGCTGTGGGTTCGATTCCCACATCTGGGAAATGTTGTGTGATGAGCATGGATGTTTTCGTGTCTGGGTGTTTATCTATATATTATTAGTATTTATGTATTATATATATAAAAATATTCATCAGTTATCATAGTATCCATAATACAAGCTACCTATGCTTACTTTGGGGCTATATAGCGATGTGTGTCCTATAATATTAATTTATTTATTATAAATGCCATCAGCATTCTAAATTTCTAATAACCTAGCTTGATGTTGCCCAAATATATTGACTTTTTCTTTACAGTAATAATTAACAGAACTAAGCAGATATCCCATCTGTAAGTAAAAATCAATGCCTATAAATGGATCAACACATCCTATGAAGTGTCTCCGTCAATCTGTGTTTAATGTTACATTTATTCTTACAATATTATCATTGCATGTCCAAGTGGCAATTGGTGATTTCCAGCTTATCATCAGGTGACCCATGCCACATGCTTGGTCCTTGGTCAATTATTACTCTACTTCTCAAGATGTAGTTCTCAATAGTTACCATCTTCAGAATAATCTTAAATTCATTATCGTTTTTATCCTCAGCGGAATGCCTAACACTAGTTTTGCCCTGGATGATATCTGTCACAAAAGCTCAACCTCAATACTTACCATCTTCAGAAGAATCTTCAACTCCATTTACATTTTCGTCCTCAGAGGAATTGACTTCCCCACCCTCAAAAGTCTCATCGTTGGAGTCACTCTCCTCATCATCGTCAGCTGCACTTTGCCTCAATGTCTCGTACACGGCGGCGGCGGCGCGCCTGAGGATCGACTTCTTGGGTCTCTCTGGTGTCACTTTTGAACTAGAGACTGATGATGCCTTTTCAACTAGAAAATAAACACTCAGAATTTTAATCAAGGTTAAACATTTTTGGTTTTATGACGGATTACTAGTGAACCATTAAAGAGTAAATTATTAAAACAATACACTGGTTGACACTATACTTTATCTAATTTATTTAAATGCATTTTAATTTGAGGTTTAATAATTAGACAAAAAAAAATGTATTAACAGTGTAAGAACTAAGACAGTGTTGTCAGTTAACTGTGTCTATGCCTGTCCACAAGACAAAATTCTTATACATACAATGAAAGTCTATCAAATTGTGAAATGAACTCCCAGTCAGAGCCGTAACCAGCAATTTATGCGCCTTGGGCCAGCGTGCGTAACTGCGCCTTACTCCTGACTTAACTTAACTGACTCTAAATAAGGTATTGTTTTTTTATTGACTACAAGTTGGCCCTTGACTGCTATCACACCTGATGTTAAGTGATGATGCAATCTAAGATGGAAGCGGGCTAACTTGTTAGGTGTAGGATGAAAATCCACACCCCTTTCGGTTTCTACACGACATCGTACCGGAACGCTAAATCGCTTGGTACGTCTTTGTCGGTAGGGTGGTAACTAGCCACGGCGAAAAACCAGCCAGACCAAGACAAATTAAGAAAAATCTCAATCTGCCCCGCCGGGAATCGAACCCAGGACCTCCGTCTTATAAATCCACCGCGCACCACTGCGCCACGGAGGTCGTCAAAAATGTTTGTATATGGTCTGGTCATTTCTGCGCCACTCCAGGGTCTGCGCCCTGTGTCTGGGGCACCAAGATGGCACTGCCCTAGTTACGGCACTGCTCCCAGTGATCATATGACAGTCAAAGAAATTTGTTATACAAACTTGGTGTACAAATAAAGCATAAATAAATAAATAACATCCTTAACATTAGACCAATGATATAAAGAAATGTATACCTTTCGACGATTCCGATTTAGGTGATCCATTTGATGAGCTTATATTGTTTTCACCATCAACCTTTGAATTTGTCACCTCCCCATTGCATATTTCAGAAGTGGTGCATCCATTTTCAGATGGCTTAGAGTCAACACTTTGTTCTGGTCGGTTACAGTTTTCACCAGAACTGTCTGGTGTGTTCGCCGCCTTGTCAATTTCCATTGAAACTGTTGTCTCTGCTGCATCTTTGTTGTCAGTGGTAGACACCTGGCAAAGAAATCAATCTTATGTATGAACTTTTCCTTTAAATAAAACAATAACCCATACTATTTTTATGTATTTTATGTAAGTATATTTTTATTTTAGGTGATCCATTGATGAGCTTAATTGTTTTCACCATTTTTGAATTCGTACCACCCGAGCATACTTCAATGGTGCATGCTTTTCCAGATGGCTTGAATATACTTTGTTTGTCTGGTAGAGTTTTCACCAGAACTGTCTGGTGTGTTCGCCGCCTTGTCAATTTCCATTGAAACTGTTGTCTCTGCTGCATCTTTGTTGTCAGTGGTAGACACCTGGCAAAGAAATCAATCTTATGTATAAACTTTTTCTTTAAATAAAACAATAACCCATACTATTCTTAGCCAATATTAATCAAGCCACTTTTTGTCCGGTTTTGGTTAAGTACTATATTGGTTTATATTAACAAATACACTAGTTTTAGGGTATAACAATGGACCATACTCTAACTGCATTGTTACATCAGGAAGTCATTGCAGATTAGTTTTTCACTAAAGTATACTTTAAATTCAAAAGAATGATTTATTATCACCATATTGTAATAAATGAAATCCACTGTCTTTAAATGTTTGAATATTATTATGCATGATATTTTTATTGAAGTGTTACCCACACTTTGGGATATCTTTTTGAAAATAAATATAATCAAAATTTGCGGAACTAACTGGATTCCTGCTGTTATACCTGAATATAAAAATCAAAACACTATATCGGCACCAACGTTATTAGTCTGACACCGTAGCCTAACAATAGGGCGCTCTGGTCCAAATTGCTAAAGAGACGCAGGTTCGAATCCCGTCGGTTCCGTCAATCTGATCAGTGATGATTATGCGTATTGTACTTGTGTGTGTAACTCTGCTAAATGTTCGCTGTGACAAATCATTGTGCTAATACTTATTATAATTTGTTTATGAGCTTTACTCATGGTTGAACGTGTATCGCCATTGCAACTGCGACTTGTGTTTGTTGTTTTCACGATGCCTCTTGCCACTTATTGCCACGAAATTCTGTTAATAAGCATATTGGAAACAACAAGCACAAATGATCGTTGCGAAAGGCTTGGTCAATACTGATCGCCCCGTCAAACACGCACACTACAGCAATGTATATATATTCTTGTTCAACGACTAGTAAAGCTCACTTTCCTTCGTAAATTGTGAAGTATAATATATAATGTAGAGACTAGAGACACTAATTAGGTAGTTTCTTCAATAACCATTATTGATTACAAGTCGATCTTTTGGTTTGATATATCCTAATTAACCAAACCTAAGTTTAGATATATAGAAAAATACAATAACAAATAATTACCTCTCCATTAACTTCTTTGTCTTCTTCGTTTAAGTTTGTGGAGGAAACGCCAGAGTCCTCCTCAGTCTTGGTCTCTTCTGCTGGTGAAGGCAATCCATTCTTGCTGGATGTGGCCTCATCTTCAACCTGTTCTGAACTTGAGCCCGCTACATCTACTGCAGAGCTGGAACTTGATGCTCCTGTACCTTAGAA
This sequence comes from Mycalesis mineus, assembly GCA_034621355.1. Classification (NCBI taxonomy): domain Eukaryota; kingdom Metazoa; phylum Arthropoda; class Insecta; order Lepidoptera; family Nymphalidae; genus Mycalesis; species Mycalesis mineus. Next base: position 12,267,632 of record CM067885.1, read on the forward strand.
CAACAAATACAATATATCCCAATATATATGATACATTTTGATCTTGTTAATAATTTTTTTTTATCTACTACAAGTTGGCCCTTGACTGCTCATCACTTAACATCACATCTGATGTTAAGTGATGATGCAATCTAAGATAGGCTAACTTGTTAGGAATAGCATGATATCCACACCCCTTTCGGTGTCTACACGACATCGTACGGGAACACCAAAAAGCTTGGCGGTACGTATTTTTCGTCAGGGTGGTAACTAGCCGCGGCGAAAGCCTCCCACCAGTCAGACCAAGACAAATTAAGAAAAAATTTCAATCTGCCCCGCCGGGAATCGAACCCAGGACCTCCGTCTTATAAATCCACCGCGCATACCACTGCGCCACGGAGGTCGTCAACAATTCTGTGTATAAAATAAATTTTAAAATGAATATTATAAAACTGTGTTGCGTGACCCTAATTGCTTACTTACAAACAAATGACTAAGAGGGTGTTAGCCCAGTAGGTAATTTTTGTGTAAGTGTAATCTAATTTAGGGTTGCCACCACAAAGTTTAAAGCAAATTCTTAAAGTCCTCATTTTTTCTAGACATGTATTCTTTCTCCCTTACTCCTAATACATTGCATATAGTATAAGAAATAATATAATGAAATAAGGTTACATTTAGATCTGAACCTTTGGTCAAATATCAAACTTTAGATTCACTAGTGCTTGTAAACATACACATTTGTAATAAATTAATTTTGAATTTATCTCAACTACAATTCCCAAAACTACCTTTATTGGAAAGACAATAATGTAAAAATGTTTAGCATGGGTTTTTTTAGTTTTAGTAACACATTAGGTTTTATAATATAACCATGAAACTTTTACTCTCATAGTAGGTTAAAGGTTAACATTTCTTTTTAATTTAATTTATTCACTTTATTATCATTAATTCAATGCAGACAAAATAATTTACTATAATGAAATAAACATAATAACATTAAAAAAAATATATGGAAGAGGGAAGAACAAACAAACGAAAATTCAACAAAACAAAAAGTCTTCACCTTATAGAACCATATATGGTTTGACACACAATAAGTCTTAAAATGGCTGTATACAGTCCTGCGCAAGCGAAGCACTTAAAACACTTTTTTGTAAGTGAGAGTAAACTTTTGTTCAATTGGAGTAGAATAAATTAAAAAAAAAATAGGAATAATTTCTATTTTAATTAGATGGTGAGGGGTTAAATTAGAATTTGTCACATATTTGCAAGCATTCCCCAACTTGGCATATAACAAATATTTACCTGAAGCACTTGGCTCTTCACCGTTTTTCTTGGCACGCAGACAAGGGGACATAGGAGTAGCCGTATCACCAAGCCTGGCTCGGTGCAGGTTTTCATATTTTGCCAAGACTTCCTGCAACAAATCAAACTGTCTTGTTACTATCATCATTAAGCTTTTCAATGATTGCTCCCAGGTGGCTTAAATTTCTCTGACATTTCCAACAATTGGACTATTTAATGGACACATGAAAAATACTATAAAATTTTAGACGATTTAGCTATTTCGACATCTAGACCAGACATTTTCCTTTTTTTGAAACAAATTATTTGTATTGTTGAGTTTACAGAGCTATGGGAAACAAATACCTCTAAAGAGCATACATCAAAACTATAATCATTCGAGCAGAAATTGCGAGCATTGACTGCCACTGCCACAAGTCTCAGACTCTATTCAGCATTTTTCTAGATTTAGATACTGATTATTTTGATAAACTTAGCTCATCAGCATTTGCAGTGAGAAAAATAAGACAGTTTAGCGATGTAGAAACTGTCAGACTAGTTTATTTTGCGTACTTCCACAGTGTGATGTCTTATGGCATCTTGTTGTGGGGAAATGCTGACATAAATTCTGTCTTTATACTTCAGAAATGAGCAATTCGGTCAATTTATAAACTTAAACCATGAGAGTCCCTTTGTGTCAAATTTAAAGAAATAGGTATTCTCACAGTAGCCTGTCCCTACTTTATTCAATAAGCTAGTCTTTGTTAAACAAAATATAAATATGTACAAACAGAAAAAGGATTTAAACAATCGTCTTCCTAGAAAATGTACAAAATCTTTCATAGGATTGGGTGTACTCTTCTACAAGATGCCCATTTTAGTTTAGATCTGCCATTGCATAAGTTTAAACAATGTATTAGAACTCACTTACTGAGTCAGGGTTATTATACTATTGATGAATTTTTAAATGACAAAGACGTTCACGACGACGCAATTGGGTCGACTTTCAACTTCACACAGGAAGTGAAATAAATGACTTTATGTAAAAACACACTTAATATTGTAAAATTGATAATATTATAAAAAGAGCAACTGTTGAGTTTCTTGCCGGCTCTTCTCAACAGGGCCTGCCTTTCGAGCCGGTGGTAGAGTCACTACAAATAGTCCAATTTGACATTTCAAAAGTGCTTGTATAAGCCTACTTGAAATAAACAATTTTGAATTTTGTTGAATATTATGTCTTCTGTATAACTAATTTAGCAATGGCAAATATTACCGTCAGTGGTAGCCGAGCATCTTTGTACAGGTTGCTAATATTTTCATCTTCTGATTCTTCATTATCACTCGCCCCTGGTGGGTTTATTTCACCTGTACAGTAAAAATTAAATTTATAAATGTCCATTGTTAATTTATACTACTGAAAGTAGTAAAATTATGTCATTGATTTTACCACTTACTGAAAGTAGTAAAATTATGTCATTAATTTTACCACTTTCAGTACTTAAGGGACACCTACTACTTCATAAGTGTAAAAATGCAGAACCATCAACAAAAACATTCTATAGATTAAACTAGCCTATACATACATACACGTTTGTGAATCTTTTTTTATTGACGTGAATTGCATTAAATGCTCTTTTCTTATTTAATAGATCTAAGTATTTAGTTGGATAGCTGAACTTTGGTGACAAACACTTAAACTTAAAGATAAAAACTGTTCATGTAAACATTCTTCAACATACTGTACCTGCTAATTCTTTCAATATGTCCATAACCTCTTTTGTGGCGATAGTAGCGTCAAACCCTAGGAAGGCGTCTTTCAGAGCTTGTACCATGTCACCAGCTTTGTACGCCTCGGTGTTTTTGAGGAAGTTGGGTAAATTCTGTGAGCAATACGTAGCAACCTCGGCGCCTCCGTGACCATCGTACACGGCAAACAGTGACGTACTCTCGTCAAAGTCCAATATTGTGTTGTGTGCATCCTAAAATGAAACATTTACCGCAGCTTACAGCACTATAAAGACTTGGTATAATAATATTCATATTAGTAAACAGGTATTTATTTAGCATCCTGTACGCCAACTGTAACGTGAAGCGATATACGAATCATGCAACTTCGAACCCACGATGCTGATTTGAATTACGTTAAACGAAGTTTTGAGCTTTAATAGCAAAGCAACGATTGATCAACGACAGAAAGTGCCGTTGATTGGTATAATTAGCAGCGAAACACCATCGTACCTCTTGGTTGACACGCCAACCTTGCATGGAGCTTGCACCGCATTCTAGTTTTTCGTTGACTTCATCACTAGACATTTTCTCGGTAACGGGCTCCGATAAATATGCACCCATTTTGCTTGTTAGAGCATTAAATTAAGATGGGAAAATAAGTAACTGACGCGCGAAATTCCTTAAAAAAGTCGTACAGGCGGCAAGCCAATTTTTACAGATAATTTTTTCGTGTTTTTTTTTGGGTTATTTATCACAGAGTCAGTACTTTTGCCACAGAATAGACACTACACAGAAAGAATATTAAGTCACTGAGTCACAAAAACTCGTTCATCCATTCATTCTAATTCAATACAAAAGACTGTCTGTCTGTTACCTTTGAACGGCTGAATCATTGAAACGATTTGGATAAATTTTGGTACAGAGATAAATGTGTTTGGGAAAAAATGGGAAAGAACATTCTGAATCACAGTCTTGAGTTAATGTTTTCGAGCTGAATCTTTGAAAAAAAAAATCGAATAAAGTATCCTATAGATATTCTATTGGGAGTCTGGGAAGGGACTGATACATACAAAGTAATTCGACTTAAAGTGTGCATAAAAAAATGGCTATCTTGAAACGTCTAATTATAGTCTGTAACTATACTAAAGCAAACTCGATTGAGAATGCTTGTCAACAAACAAATTAAAAATGAAGGTAGAAATCACTAGTCATTTTACACCTATTTTTTTTGATTAACGTGTTAATGACGAATTCATGACAATAAACTAGATTAGTAAGCTTTAAACTAATTAATATATTCAATATCTTTTAATTATAATTTTTAAAATAAAAAAAACATAATTTTAAGTTTATTAGGCATAAAACGTGTTGCATTTTCTACCTGCATTTTAAATTTGTTTGTTGACAAGCATTCTCAATCGAGTTTGGCTTTAGTATAGATAAGCTGAAAACTTCCTGTAAGATCCTATTATTCTGTATCTATGGCTGAAAAAGTAATTTGTTAGTCTGTGGTCTTAATTTTAATTGTCAGATAAATATTGTTTCAATAAAAAATATTTCTTTAAAAGAACAAATTAATTAAAACAGTATGTTACTGGAAAATGAATAAAATCATATTTTCATAAAATTTATCAGCTTCATAGTGACTGAGATCTTCAAAATTTAGATAGCTAAAGCTTGATGATATAGATATTAAAAATGTCGGGCGATCACAAAACATTGATAAAAGGAAGTCCATCACAATACGTGAAATTAAATGTGGGTGGTACTCTGTTTTATACCACTATTGGTACATTAACGAAAAGTGATAACATGTTGCGGACCATGTTCAGCGGCAGAATGGAAGTCCTCACGGATTCAGAAGGTATACCTCATTACCAGGAAATTTTAGTTTTAAATTTAATAATTACCTATAAAATGAATCCTCTATGATTTTAGGATGGATACTAATCGATCGTTGCGGGAAGCATTTTGGTACGATCTTGAATTATCTTCGAGATGGTACAGTTGCTTTACCAGATAGCTTTCGAGAAATTTTGGAACTTCTGGCAGAAGCGAAATATTTCTTGATCGAAGAATTAACAGATTCTTGCCAGCAAGCACTGAGTAAAAAGGAAAGGGAAGCTGAACCAATTTGCAGGGTTCCACTGATAACTTCACAGAAGGAGGAACAACTTTTGATCATGTCCACATCTAAGGTTTGCTTTCCCATTTATTTTTCGAAAAATATTTCTAAATACTTTGTCAATTATTGAATGGAAATGTAAGGGGCCCTTTTCATTACATTTACTTCCATTCAAATTTTGAAAAATACAAAATGAAATGGGTTTGTATTTGTCTTCATTTTCATTTACCATATTCCCTATGTTTTCTCTCAATGTTTTTTTGTAATAAAATCAATTGCATCATATGAAAAACTAAAAAATTTAAATTGTAGGACTCTTGAAAATTTTCTTAAAATTTTACATTTTTATTTTCATCAAAATATAAATGTAATCAAAATGAAAATCATAAGAATATAAGTTCATAGTATTTTAATCAAGTTAAACTAACTAGCACTTTTATTTTTCAGCCGGTGGTAAAGTTGCTCATCAATAGGCATAACAACAAATATTCTTATACAAACACTTCAGATGACAATTTGCTGAAGAACATTGAACTGTTTGACAAGCTGTCGTTACGATTCAGCGGGCGGGTTCTGTTCATAAAAGATGTGATTGGATCAAATGAAATCTGCTGCTGGTCATTCTTTGGGCACGGTAAAAAGTGTGCAGAAGTGTGTTGTACTTCAATTGTGTATGCCACAGATAAAAAGCATACCAAGGTTGAGTTTCCTGAAGCCAGAATATATGAAGAAACTCTGGGAATTTTACTGTATGAAAGTCGTAATGGACCTGATCAGGATTTAATACAAGCTACATCGTCGAGAGGTGCTGTTGGTGGACTTTCTTGTACCAGTGATGAGGAGGAGGAGCGCTCTGGCCTGGCACGACTAAGATCAAATAAACAGAACAATCAATCTTAGCGGTTACAGTCAGGCTTGGCCCGCCTGAGGAGCTCCAAGCGTACCAACGTTTGATACCAAGCCGGTTTCTTCCTACCGTTTTTATGCTGGCTGCCATGCTTTGGTATTTAAGACTTGAACTATTAACTTTGTCTGTCTATACCTGTGAGCTCCGAGATAACAAAGTGAAGCATTTACTCTATGAAGTTGGCGAATTGGACAATATGTTTGTGTCTAGAATCTAATGTGTTTATCTTAGTGATTATTGAAAAGTATGATGTTTTTAATGCAAAACATTCCACCATCAATAACATGAACAATATAATATATATTATTATACAGTTTAATCAGTCATAATTTTATTGTTGCAAGATTATGGACTTGTATAAAAATCTATAGCACATTTTTCTTACTTTTTAAGTTTTGCATTAAAAATCTGTAGCCCAATAACAACAACAACAACAAATAACATATTCCATCTCCAGTCCATTATCCATTTAAATAAGAATTTTAAAATTTCACAGCAGTATTGTAAATGTAAGATGGTATTCACAATATTTTCATTCAAATTATTTTATGCATGTTTCAATTCAATTCAATTTCAATTGTTATGCACAATAAAATGTTAATCTGATTGAATAACAATATCTTCTAATTTCTTTTCATAAATAATTAATGTAATATTATAGTTGAATAATAAAAAAATAAAATGATAAGTCTTAGAATAATATAGTAATTATGGATGTACAAGCTTTGTAATACACTCTAATGAAATTACATTTAGGAGTAAAATTATATCTAAAATTATACTACATAACAGCTCAAGTAATTTGCCAAATTAATGTGGAATTCTAGCTTCAAATTATTGATACATAGTGTAAAGAGCTCATAATATGAATTATAATGCATGTAACTTAGACCAAATGAATTGGCAAATACATTTAATGTTTTTAATATTTAGCTCCAATGATCTACAATTGTCTAATGTAAATATGGCACAACCAACTATTTTCAAGTTATTTTATTTAAAAAAAAAAACATTGTACTTGAGCGTAAATAGCTTTCAATGTCTGTAGACTAAATACTGTAACACATCTAGTTCTAATTGAAGGTAGTTTCTCAGAAAGTAGTATAATATTACTGTTGTAGAATGTGTTAGAAAGTAAAATACTGAGACTGGATAAAAGAGAGTTTTGAAGCTCTAATATTATTTCTGTAAAGTTGAGTTGCAGCAATGTCTAAATCTTTTTTTTAACACAAAGGCAATAGTAATCCTTTTTTATTGTTTGACTTGTACTTTTGACCTCATACTTCTTTTGTCGTCTGATCACTTACGCCCTATTCCGCAAAGTGTCATCTGCCCTTTTGATTGGTTGTAATAGTTTTGGGTTCCTACCCACCTGCTCAGTGCGAAGTCACTGATAGTATGGCTGGAACGTCCAGTGTCAGCTGCAGACGTGCCCTGGCGATGCGCTCGGGAAGCATTTCTATATGTTTATCTGCATAACGATTCTTCATTATTTTCGGCTACTTACCTTGTTAGCTGTGTAAGTTTTTATAGTATACGTTCCACCCCCACTTGGCCATATGTTTAGCTCGGACATAAGGTAGGATTTAGGGGGCATATTAGACATTTCAAGATTTTTTTGACAACAAAGAACTGTTATTGATTCTTTAATCCTAAAGCTATTTTAAAACAAGTAAGAAAATGCATGTGTAAAGATCAACATTTTGATGAATATTTTTTTATGGTGTGCTATTGGTCAGAATAGGAAGTATTGCTACAATTTAATCATAAATAAATATTATAATATTGGTGTTTTCAATGGTAAATGTCTAATTATGATGTATGTTCAAGTGGCTGCATAATGCCAATAAAATAAGTGGGAAAGAAGATTGTGACGTTGAGTCTAGTCTTATATTTATTGTTCCATTTCTTGTATTTGTATGTAATAATTATAGTAGAGTATGGTGTAGTCATTATGACAGAATTATGAAAAGCCAAGTCCAGTTCTATTTTATCTAGACTCTAGAGTATTAGTAATAAGACATAGACTTGTGTATTGAATTAATCTTTTTTGTCCATAAAGTATAAAAAGTACGACATATTTGATGTATGGTACAATTACTAGGCATTTCAGTATTTGGCTGTTAGTTGCAACTCTATTATGAAACATCTCTTAATTAACTAGTCACTAGTTGGTCAGTTTTTTAGAGTTTTTATACAAGCACCAGTCGACTAGTATGATGGCTGGCACTTTTAATCTGTATGATTAGTATTATGAACTATCACAGGGGTTATGATGTAATTTTATTTGAGGCTATTCAATTGTAATTTTCATTGATGCAATATGTGTAGTGAAGATGTAGTTAATTTGATGATTGTTCTGTTTCTAATGATTCTTATGTTATCTTTTGTTTATCTATCTTTTAAAAATTTTATGAAGTGCATCAGTTATTATGATTCTTTATTTCAAAAGACAATATATGTGTAGAATGTCTAATAATATTAATCTATTTATGTAAAACTTAAATCTTTATAAAATAATGTTCTCTAACTCTTACGAAATATATGCTCACTATTTAGCTGTCCAATGTCTTGCATTTTATTAATATTACCTCTAGATAAGCTAAATAATCCCCTCTCTTATAAGGATCAGAGGCCATATTATGTATCAACCTTAATGATACTCGACGGTGTGCGATTCGTATGTCTCCCTCTATCTAAAAAGATTTTATAGATAGAGACAGACAGATTTGAAACATACACTGTAGTGTCATTACATAATTGCTCTACAGACCTGGCAGTAGTGGGCCATTGGCTATGATTAAGTTAAATAAGCTAAGTACTGATAGTTCAATTCATTAAGACGCGCCCCACTATTTCTCGCGAGGGGAAACCGAAGGGTGCGGGGAGTACAGTTCGAACATCAGTCTCGAGTCGACCACGGCTCGGTGTACACGGGCTATTGTAGGTTGTGTCGCTGCGTGTCATGACCGAACGGAATGATGCTCTACTTAATTTTTTTACCAATATTATATTTATAATGTCAAAAAAACGTATCGTATGATGATAAACTACATATTTAAATGTGACTTAGCCAGAAGAATCGTTCCGTTGCCCATTCCTTCAGGTTGACCGACTCGACTTTAATTTTTCTACAAAGGTCACTTGATTGGTTTGTTACTGCCAATATAGATTTTCCAAATTAGCTTAGCAAAATAGCTTTGGTATTTGTACTATATATACATTGGTACTATCCTACTAAAAAGACGTACCGTCAAGCGATTTAGCGTTCCGGTACGGTATCGTGTAGAAACTACAGGAATGTAGATTTCATGCTACTCCTAACAAGTTAGCCCGCTTCCATCTTAGTTTACATAAACTAACTTGTAATGAATCAAAATATTAATAGATATCATTGGTTCACGCTTTACAAAAACGCTAGTATGGTAGACAAGACAGCGTGGAGTTGAGCTCAATCATTAAACTGTTTAAACAAAAGAAAAATAGATATACTAGGTACCTATCTGAGATGATTGTGGGTATGTGTGTTTTTAAGATATTTTTAAATGGGTTAATATATATGTCGAAGGAATTAGACTAGAGACTTAGAATAGATTGTTGTAATATTGTAATAGACGTCATTGTTTATGGAAATGTTACTGTCTGTGGATGTAATTATTTTTGGTATGTCACGAGTTTTTTTATGAAAGTAATCGAAATAGAACTAATTGTTAATCATTTAATGAGAGATATGAGATAGCTGCTTACTTAAAACTTTAACACAAAGTTAAATTCAATTTGATTTGATATGTTTGATTTGTTTTAATACTCCAACCAATAAAAGAGTCGGGCGCCAAAGTCCTAGTAGAGTATTTACACTATCTTGAGGGGAATAAAGGAGTTGGGTAGTTAGTTTGTGTCTGGAGTGCGGTGAGGATATTTGGTCGAGTTGGACCAGTGTAAAAGTGTTCTTAAGAAGTAAATTAAATTAGGGAGTAAAGTAAGATGGGTGTAAATAAACTACTGTTCTGAATCTTTATAATACGTCAGGAATTATAAAAATCTATTTCATGTATCAAAACATTCTGAACTTGCAATATATCTGTTCGTGAAGACAAAGTCTTTGTAACCCTAGAAAACGCCCAAGAGATTAAGAACCACTAAAGATGATGTCAAGGAGAATTGTTATACTCCGATATATATATTAACCTATATCACAATATAATTTTGCTGTGCAGGACCAACACGACATATTTATTTTTAAAAAATGAGTTAAAATGAAGTAGAGCATACTGCTAGTCAAACATGACATTCTTGTTGACATAATTAACTTGACACTTTGTGTGAGTGTGCACACATTGCTACTCGTTACACTCACATTCTTGCAGTTTTTATTGCACACTTGCACTGTAAGCGTTTGAAAAACAAAACACTACGAGCCATCGTGGATTGACCAAGCTATAAATAGGATACACTACACTCCAGCTAATCAATGACTATATAGATTATAGACTATAGAAACCTGTATCACTATCAGATATTTGGCTCTTTACTCCGAACCATATAGATTGACAATAAATAAATATTATAGGACAATTACACACATCGCTATATAGCTCCAAAGTAAGCTTAGGTAGCTTGTGTTATGGGTGCTATGATAACTGTGAATATTTTAATATATATGATAAATAAATACTTATAATATATAAATAAACACCCAAACACTGAAAAACGTCCATGCTCATCACACAAACATTTTCCAGAGGTGGGAATCGAACCCACAGCCTAGGACGCCGAAACAGAGTCACTACCCACTGCGCCACTCGACCGTCAAACAATAAATGGCTTTGAACCCTGGAAAGTTGCTAAGAGCAAAAGAGTAAAGTATTTGTCTATAGTTAATCAAAATGCTACACTGATTGGTAAAATTGTAACATTGCTAACCAGCGCTACTTATTATTAATTGACGAAAAAAAGGAAGAGGTTCTCAATTCGACATGTGTAATGTTTTTTAAAGTATGTCCATGCTGGCACAGACTTCATAGATATGCTAAAGTAAATGATGTAGTTATTTTTTACTTTTTAGTGCGTTTTGAGTCAGCTAAATTTATACTTAACACAGTGGATTGCAAGTACATTGGTAAGATAGATAGTAGTTTCTCTACTCTTTTGTTTTTAGCAACTTTTGAGTGCTAAAAGCACTTTTTTTGCCAATCTTTATGGTTCAGACTGTAGACTACAGTATTATTGGTAATCCAGATAATAAAGAATACAAGAGGCAATTTAGTTTGACGTTACTATAAAGTCAGTTACAAGAAATATATATCTTTTGAACTTTGTATGTGTACATTCCACCTGTGCTGGGACAAGGCTGAACAGGGTCGCCATGTGTAATACTTTATTTTTCAGATTTCTATACTGCAATCATTTCAACTCAGCTGTGCCACCACCACAAAACCTGGGTTTTAAAGGGTTGTAATAATAAGTATAGTTTTTAAAGCCGAAACGGAAAAAGTATCAAAATACTTGGACCTTGCTCACGAGATTACTGCCATGTAGAATGTTGAGTCAACTATTATTGTTCCGATAGTCATTTCAGTCAATGGTCTTTTTGCGAAAAGCTTCGACCAACACCTTAAGAAGGTCGGATACAGAGGGCAGTAGTCCTTGAAACGGCGCATATTGTGAGGAGGTTCCTCACTCTGGAGCCCTGGTTGCTTGGGCCCGCAAAGGCCCCGCAGTTGGAGGAGATTTTTTTTTATAAATTTTTAATACTGTTTTTATATATATTTTTGTATTACATATAACATTGTTAAAAATTAAAAAAAAAAAATATGTAAATAAAGATAAATGAGAGATTAAAAGTATAGTTTAATATTGTTAAACATTTAATAGTAACAAATTTTTCTTATAACATTCTAAACTGCATAAGGGTATACCTGTTTTAGAACAATTATACTTTTTAATATTAGTACATTCATTAACACCACAGGTGATCACTTTGGGAGGATCTATAGGTGGTTTAGTTTCTAATGGAAAGGGAATGCCCAAAGGTAAGGATAGCGATATTTCATTGTTATTGTTTTTATAAACTATCATAGGTTCTTGCTTCCTAATAGGCTTTCCTTTTTGTGCATTTTTAAGATTCTTTGATTCCTGTTTTTTGAGAAGGCGATCCATTGTTTTCTTTTTATCTTTCTCCCTCTTTTCATCTGCTAATTGTTTTCTTTTTTGAGATTTCAATGCTGCTTTTTGTATGGCTTCTGCTGTCATAACTTTTTCCTTATAACCTGATGGTAGTGCAAGTAAAACTTCACCTCCTGGGATTGTTTCTTTATCTGTGCCCCGCTCATACATGGCTCTTTGTCTGGCCGTCATCATTTTAGGATCTTTTGGTTTAATTTTCTTTAACTCCTCATCCACCTAAAACATTTATGAAAACTTTAAATTTAATTGTTATTCATTAATACTAAAACTCATTTAATTAAAAGTATTATTAATTCTATATATGTATGAAACTATTGTTACTAATATATAATATGATATTTTGCAGATAAATTATACCCTAATTGTAAGAGGCAACAGTGTGGACTACTATGTGATAAGATCTATTCATATAATTATGCTACCAATTTCTCTTAATGCTTTTAATTGGGTAGCAATAATAAATAAAAAAAAATATACCTCTTCCAGTTTTCCAGATTTTATAGCATCCAGCCATCGTTCCTCTTCACTAGATGTACCGCTGTCACGACCTTTAACTTTTTTTTTCTTAGGTGGAACTTTGGGTGGAGTGCTAGATGTTGAGCCCGGCATTGATTTACGAGAATCCGATGACGACTTTGTTTGGGCTTTCAGTAGATCAGCTGCCGAAGTGCTCGGGACGTCTCTCTTGGACTTCATTTTGTAAGATTTGTCTACGACGTCCTCGTAAGCAACATCGATCGATGTATCACTGTCGTATGCATTGTCGGGCTTTCTTTTCTTGTGTTTTTTATGTTTGTGCCGTTTGTGCTTCTTTTGTGGTGAGGTGTCTACGAAAATTTGATATATAGGTAAATCATTTATTAACTTTAATTATAGATCATTCAAAATATTAGTAAGTATAGGTTTACCGATTACGATTTCGTCCTCCGTGGAACTAGGTTCACGTTGACGGCGCACCATTATTTCAGTTCGTTAGAATATATCTTATAAATTTGTTTTTGGAGTTTATTTATTTCTTTTTAATACTTTATAATTATAACAATTACAAAGTGAATCTGATCTGAGATTGAATTTAAAAAGAGTTATAGATTTTTGTTTGTTTTGACATTTGAAGATTATTTTTGTTTTTGACATTTGCCACTCACCACAGACTTAAAATATGTATAGGTTCTCAAAGCCACTTCACTTAGCAGTTAGCAGTCTGTGCATAATAAGATAAATGAAAAAAAATCCTTTTGGAAACGGCTTTAACGATTTTGATTAAAATTCAAACTACGCTCGATCTGGTGCGCAGGTTCTCGGACGAATCATTTCACCTCACGATTGGTCTATGTTTGTTAGGACACTTCTGACGTTCTCTGTAATAAATGGTTCATCAAATTTCCACGAGATGGTGTTATAAGTGTCTTCTCAAGATATTTAGGCCTGTGTGCACCAAGATTTCGGTTATTATAACCAAATCTTGATGCACACAGGCCTTAATATACGAGTACAAAATCGCCGAGTGAAGTCAGTGGCGGCGCAATAATTGAACTTAATATGGGTAAGGTATATTTCGTACGGCTCTCTGATAGTGCAAGAAGGGAAGGTAATAAAAATAAACGTGTTTTTTATTTATTAAGAAAATTTAAGGAAATTAAGAAAAGTCATGGAGACATGAATTTTTTACCAGTCGCGGAGATTTTTAAGCCAGGAGGTGCGTCGTCTGCCACGTCGAAAACTTTCTCGTTGGTATAAGCTTCGAACATTCCAATTTTTGTTGGTAATTAGGGAGGCACCCTCCGTTTATTTAAGGTCTGCCGGGGACTGAGGTCCATTCCTTGTAGATTTTAAGCCATAATGATTGTTCTGGGCAAATAATGTGTTGGTTTTCTCTTTGCCTTCCACATCGCTGTTTGCCGCCATAAGAATGTGGTGTCCACTATCCATACATCTAGCTTGACTTCAACCCAATAAACTATCAGTAGCGCAACAGACCACCACCGAGGGACAAATGATTATTTACTAAAGGCATTGACTCGTCAGGTCACAGAGTTTTTATTGGGTCTTTTGCAGCTTTTTGTAAGAAAAACCTCGACCAAGAGTATTTCCACTGCACTTTCTAATTCTGCTGGTGGATGTATGGTTGGCGACTGTATAAGCGCCTAACCTTAGTATCTCAAGGCCGTTCTACTTTCCGCCACCTGTGGACCCTGGTAGTAGCTCACACCTAAGAACTACCTAGAGGTAGTATTAGCCATGCCTATATGCCTAAAACATGACTAACAATAAGAATTCCCTTTCATCTCCAACGAGTAGTAGTTTTAGTAGAGTGGGCATAAAAATAGTTCCGAGAATCGGGCAAGGAACTTGATACCATAACCTTTCAGCCTCGAGTCCAGACTGTTAAACATAGAGCGATTGGTGCTATAATAATAAAAAAATCTGGTGAAAACCAAAAAGGAAAAGTATCGAAATATTTGGACCTTGCTCACGATGTGGAATGTTGAGTCGACGAATATTGTTCCTATGGTCGTTTCAGTCAATGATCTTATAATGAAAAGCTACCTACATCTTAAGAAGCTTTCGCTTTGTTGTTGGAGCGAACACTTGGATATAGAAGTAATTCGTGTGACGGCGCGTATTGTGAGAAGGTTTCTCAATCTACGGCTCAAGCAACCGGTGGTCAGGGCCCACCGGTTGCTTGAGCCGCAAGCCTAGAAGCAGATTCTTTTTTAAATATTTCAAGTAGTGTTTATATATATATTATATTTTTGTATTGTATAACATTGTTAAAAGGTAAATAATAATAAATAAATGAGAATAAAAGAATCGTTATCGCTTTGTCGATAAAACATAGATATGTGGCTGATTTTTTCATTGTTTTACTATAACGCTAACGTGCAATGAATGGTACGGTTTTGTGAAACTAGAGCAATCCCACCGCACTACCAATCGCGTACATACGTGCTCGGAATAATGATTTCATTATTTAAGCCCCACTATATCCGACGTTGTCGCTTCAGCTACATCTAATGCAATTAAACGGGCAACTTTTTTTCTTAACGAACCTATTGATTGTGAGAAAGACAAAGACCAATCAGTGCACCTTTGTTACAAACAGGATGGTTACAAAAAATAACGCAAAAAGATACTAGGTTTAGTTCGTGCGGACCCAGGTTTGATCACTTCACGTCGCATTTTAGAATAATTGCGTTTGCGTTCCGGTTTCGAATAAATGAAATTATTAATTAATTAAAAGTTAAATTGTCTCGTTTGCTCATGTGGTTTCTAATTACAAGGCCATGGGTTTAATATTTTGGTAGGGCTAAGGCTAAATATTAAGCTTTTCTTCCTTTCAAGAGTTTTTTATTTGACCAGTTTTTTATTAGACCAGAATTATAGTTCGGGGTGTTACAACCTCGTGCCAAGGAGAACAGTCAGCCGTCGATCCTGGTCATCATCATCATAATGATCGTTACTCAATAATTATGATCTTTGGTCCGCCAATCGCCAATAAAGCAGCATGGGGAGTCAAAGGTATATCCCCTAAAGACGACCCCTTTTTGACGACCTCCGCGGCGCAGTGTTATGTGCGGTGGATTTATAACACGGAGGTCCTGGGTTCGATTCCCGGTGGGGCAGATTGAGATTTTTCTCAATTTGTCTTGGTCTGGCTGGTGGGAGGCTTTCGTAGTGGCTAGTTACCACCCTACCGACAAAGACGTATCGCCTAGCGATTTAGCGTTCCGGTACGATGTCGTGTAGAAACCGAAAGGGGTGTGGATTTTCTTCCCACTCCTAACAAGTTAGCCCACTTCCATCTTAGACTGCATCATCACTTAACATCAGGTGTGATGGCAGTCAAGGGTTAACTTGTAGTCGATAAAAAAAAGAGGAATGTCGAGCCTGTACTAGGCCGTTAAAATAGGCTGATAGTATTCAATCTTCTTTTTGTTTAATATTCCGTCCATACAAAAACAAACTTTTAAAATCAATGCCTTTCCACTAGTTACACCCAAGTGGTGTGATTTTGTGGAAATTGAATTAACTTAGGCGTTACGCAAATGTAAATTAGTTTTCCGGCAAAAGCTCCGAACTGATTACTTGTGTCGATTATTACGGCATGGTGAGATTTACTAAACGAGCTCTTTGTTTTGTTGGACAAATAAGTATTAATTTTTAAATAGAGTTTATGGCTGGTGGGAGGCTTCGGGCGTGGCTAGTTACTACCCTACCGAAAAGACGTACCGTCTAGCCACTTAGCGTTCAAGCACAATGTCGTCTAGAAACCGGTGTGGATTTCATCCTACTCCTAAGAAATGTTCCCTCTTCCGTCTTTGATTGCATCATCACTTACCATAAGATGTAATTGCAGTCAAAGGCTAACTTGTTATAAATAATATATAAGTTTACGTAGGTACCGAGTTTGTAATAATCATAATTTAAGGTTATTTATGTACTCATAATAAATGTAGTAGATAGGTAGGTACTTACTTAATATATATTGTTTATCGACTACAAGTTAGCTTTTGACTGCTATCACACCTGATGTTAAGTGATGATGCAATCTAAGATAGAAGCGGGCTAATTTGTTAGGAGTAGGATGAAACACCCCTTTCGGTTTCTACACGACATCGTGCCGGAACGCTAAATCGCTTGGCGGTACGTCTTTGTCGGTAGGGTGGTAACTAGCCACGGCGAAAGCCTCCCACCAACCAGACCAAGACAAATTAAGAAAAATCTCAATCTGTCCCGCCGGGAATCGAACCCAGGACCTCCGTCTTATAAATCCACCGCGCATACCACTGCGCCACGGAGGTCGTCAATATCGATATATCTATCGAATATGAACAAATGATTATGTAAAATTGAAGAATCTGGTCAAATCAAAATCAAAACTTTATGAGTGCTTTATTAAATGGTTTTACTTGTGACATACGACGACATAACGAGTGGGCACTCGTAAATTATTTAGCTATAATTAAAAAAGTAACATAAAAAGTTAGATCCTAGATAATATAATCTATCTCATTTCCAAATTTCTGCCAAATCAATCCAATGCTGAAGTAACAAACACATTCACTAAGACTTTTGCTTTTAAATTATTAATTTTCACAATAAAAGGCATAACAAAAGTCTATATTAAAATCATTAGGATGGAAGCGAAATATGAAAATATGGCAATAAGCAAGTTAAACTTCGCTTACTGTGTTTTGTGGAGCTTAATAGACGTGATTATGTTTTTGAAACAATGCACGCGACGATTTAGCCCGCGCCGTTATTTATTGCCACGGAAGAATGTTCCGTAAAATTTTCTTCGCATGAAAATTGCTACGTTATTTTGAAGGTCTTCACGAAAACTTTAAAAAGGTTTTGTTTAACATCATGTTGCTACGAAAGCCTATTTTGTTGTGTTATTAAATATATTTTATACACTTAATATTAAAAACAATAATATTTAATTAATAATTTAAGTAGTATAAGGTTACGTACAAGGCTCAATCTCTTGACCGGACTCAACACCGTAAGATCTTGGATTCGATTCCCCTCCATTGGATTGTTGTGTTACCTGCTAACACTGTTTTTACGACTAATTGGAAGATGAAAAAATATGAAATAAGTAATATGTAATCTACATTCTGAACTGGTGGTCGAGTCATTATTGACGTTTCTAAAGTGCTAGTAAACAAAGCCTACTTGAAATAAACAGTTTTGAATTTTGAAGTATTTTGTTGTTTATTTTCTTAATTATGTCTTAGGCCTGTGTGCACCAAGATTTCGGTTATCATAACCAACGGTTAACATAAGCTAAACGTAAAATTTACTGTTCACAACAACCCGTACACCAGTTAAGGACGTAAGCTCGGTTAAGATAACGCCCGGTTTACGTCCTTAACCGGCGTACGGGTTTATTATAACTACTTTTGACCAGTTTAAATTATCAGGCTTAAGTTAATAATGATAACCATTAGGCTATTACTTTAATATCCCACTGTTGGAGACAGAATTTAGAATATATCTATCACGCTCTTTCAATACGGGTTGGTGGGCTTATTATAAGCCTTATCTTATACGAGGCAATGGTTATTATCGTGTTTAAATAATGTCCGTCGCTCAATTGTGCTGGTGGAAGCAAAGGACACTCGAAATCAGCAGGCCATTATTCCACCTATCAACTTAAGCGAACTCTGTTCAACTACATATTAAATGTTTTTATATAAAGTATACCGTAATACCCCGCTTTACGTGAGGTATACGTTCCGGAAAAAATCGCGTTAATTGAAATTCGCGTATATCGAGGTTTATGATTAAACATAGTCAACTTTAGGTTCAAGCCCATTTCTGTCACAGAAGGATTTGACTGTTGGGCAAAAACTATTAGAATACCACTCTTGAAAAATATGTCGTGTAACCCACGCCTTTCTGTTTGATCGCCACAAAACTGATAGACTTGTCTTGTTGGTGCCTCGCATTGCACGAGGGTTTTCTGAATCAGGGAATATCGCGACCATAGAAAAGTTGATGACTTCATTATGTTTATACGCAGTATCTCGCGTAATGCGAGCCATATGAGCGCGCAATTTGAATTTCGCGTTATAGTGAAACCGCTCATAACGGGGTCGCGTAAAACGGGGTATTACTGTACAGTCAAAATACTAAAACAGGCGAAACTATTTTTGCTGAAATCAGTCAGTCATTTAGGTACCTACTATTACAATTACTTTTTTTGACCAGTTTAAATTTTCAGGCCTGTACGACCAGATTTGCCTTTTCCTGAAAGTATCTTAAACCATGTGATAATTTATGAATACCTAATCTTGTCGTAAGTCGCCTGACCCGTTTTGTAGAAATTTTTAAGGTTTGGACATTTGTTACTTATTACCTCCCAAAACCATTTTAGCACCTCAAGCTAAGGGTATGGCCGTATCCCTGTAAAATAATGTCTTATATTTTTTTAAATCGTAGAATCTATTGAACAAGTTCGATAGCTATGACGTAATTACATTTTCCAATAACTCAATCTGCAAGGGAGTCTGCAAGGTAGGTAGTTCTCTTATTCTATTTTAGATTCTATATTTAATCTGTTTATAAGTATTATTAAAAATATAACGGCTGAAACCCACGTCACGCTTGTCGGAGTATGCCCGACTTGTTTCGAACCCATACGGGGTCCTTAGTCATGAGCTTGCTTGTTCCGGTATATTTTTAATAATATAGATAACACTCGCAATAGTTTAAATTCTAATATGTTTATAAGTATATTCATTTTACTTATTTTTTACTATAAAATAAAGACTGACGCACTAAACGGCCGAGTGGCGCAGTGGGTAGTGACCCTGCTTCTGCGTCCTAGGCTGTGGGTTCGATTCCCACATCTGGAAAAATGTTTGTGTGATGAGCATGGATGTTTTCCAGTGTCTGGGTGTTTATCTATATATTATAAGTATTTATGTATAATATATATAAAATATTAATCAGTTATCATAGCACCCATAACACAAGCTACTTACGAGTACGCTTACTTTGGGGCGATATAGCGATGTGTGTAATTGTCCTATAATATTTATTTATTTATTTATTAAACAAATTACACATTTAAAGCTTAAGGTAAAATCATCGCTTATAAGCAGAGAAAGGACTGAACGGAAGGAGATTGTCAACACCGTAACAAGGACACTGCAGTGTGGAAACGACCTTCAGTAATGAAGAAAACGACAAAGAAGAAGAAGCAGAGAAACACTTCGCAGGACCTACCTGCCTGGAACACGACCTGAGGCTTGGTAGGTGCTATGCCGTCATTCAGACCAGAAGACAACTTGGAAGCAGAAGGCTGTTTGAAAGCAGACATAAGCATGCCGATAAAGTAATAAATCGGACTACCCTGCAAAAAGTTATGTGTGGTCATATATAATATTTTTTTTTTACAAAAAATAGAACCGACTCAAAACCCACTAAAAAATAAAAATAACTGCGTCATTTTGCGTTGCTTTAATTTACTTTAGCATGTCTATGAAGTGCCAGCAAGTAACTTTGAGCAAGAAACCTTGGCTGGCACCGACTCATAGAAATGCTTAAGTAAATTAAAGCAACTAAATGACGTAGTTATTTATTACCTTTTAGTGCGTTTCGAGTCGGTTATCATACATAAAAAAAATACGTGTCGAATTAAGTCGTTTTTTATGTCGGTTAAAAAAATAATATGTACGGATACGTAGCTATATTTTTTTACTCTCTATATTTTTATTACATTACTTAGGTAGGCACATAACGAATAGTATAGTAATGCTAGTTCAATAATTACTAAACGATAACTTCTATTCTAAACAAGCTCTATATTAGATCGATCGACAACATTACAATTCACAAACCACGGTCTATCCACTATTCGTAATTGCATCCACTACCTTATTTAACATAGATCAGTTAATGTTGAGTGTCAATCAACGCGACCTCTTAATTAGATCAAGCCGCAACACCCTCATTTAACAACCAATCACACTCCGTAGGTAACCTATTTGCAATTACTAAACGGTGAGTGATTTTCTTTCATGATAGGTAGTTAGATATAGCTTCCTACTCTTTACTTCATAATGCATACTTGAGCAAGTAATTTGTAATATAACAAGGGTCCGATTTCGATTCTCGGCTGGGCCGATTATGATTTTCTGAATAGGTCAGTCCAAATTGGAGGAAGCGAAAGAGATATGCATGGATCGTGGCAAGTGGAAAGACGTGGTCTCTGCCTACTCCTTTGGACTTTATGACAGCATAAAACTATTAAATTCAATGGTAGAAAAGCAAGGGCCATATAAAAATACGGCCAATGAGGTGAAGATGAGACTTCGCGATCTACAGAAAACTTGTGGACGTGTAATGGATGTTCGAAGAATGATTTCCTCAAAAGAAGAAGAAGAGTCTGAGAGGACACAAAAAGGGCAAGAAAAACAGTCAGTTTAGAAGACAAGGAAACAAACGCATCGACTGCAGGAGAGATGGAAGGGTTGGAGTGAGGCTTGATGCTATGCATGTATGTAGGTAAATTGGTCCAAGTCTGGCTCGAGGGAGGCTTGGTCCGACGTACCCCCAAGCGTTTTAGCGTTCCGGTACGATGTCGAGTAGAATCCAAAATTGGTGTGGCTTTCATCCTACTCTTAACAAGTTAGCCCGCTTCCATCTTAGATTGCATCATCACTTACAGTCAGATATGATCGCAGTATTTGTGGAGTGGCGAGCCTAAGCTTCATATCTCCTCTTGGGAGAAGACTCCTGGTCCTGTCTTTTTATTAAAATGATTTTTTTTTTTTATCGCTATTAAAGCGGGCAAACGAGCATGCGGGTCACCTGATGTTGAGTGATTACCGCCGCCCATATACATTTGCAACACCAGAGGCACTGCTAATGTGTTGCCGGCCTTTGAGGAATTGGTTTATTCGCCCCTTAAATACACCCATGTTAAAATTAGCAGGAAATACCGCAGCAGGAAGTTGGTTCCAGATTCTGCATGTTCGCGGCAGAAACGACCTAGAAAATCTAGTGGTTGTAGAAAACCAGCCATCCAGATGGTGTGGGTGAAACTTGTTTCTACGCCGCAAGTTCCGCTGAGAGAAGACAGAGGGTGGTATAAGTTCGAACAACTCCTCAGAGCACTCGCCATTATAAAGACGATAGAACACACGTAGAGAGCTGACGTCCCTACAGTGCTCTAAGGTCTCCAACTGGTTTGTGAGTTTGGAATTGTCAACAAATCGAACTGCCCGCTTTTGGATGCAATCAAGTGGAAGAAGTTGGTATTGAAGTGCTCCGGCCCATAGATGTGAGCAGTACTCCATGTGCGGACGTACTTGGGCTTTGTAGAGCAAGAGCCTATGTTGAGGCTGAAAGTAGCGTTTGGCTCGATTGAGCACCCCAAGTTTTTTAGAAGCTAACTTAGCTTTCCCTTCCAAATGATCGCGAAATTGGACTTCATTCGAGATGTCGACACCAAGGATTCCAATAGATTTACCAGGCGAAATATGAGTGCTTTGAAAGAGAAGTGATGAACATAACGCTGTCTTCTTTGCTGAAAAAGCACAGACTTGCGTCTTGGAGGGGTTTAATTGCACAAGGTTATGTGAACCCCAATCAGAGACTTGGTTTAGAGAAGCCTCAACTTCGGACACCAGTCTGGACCTACACTCCTCCAGCTGTTTAGAAGAAAGCTGAGCGCGGCCATTGTAAAGGGCGTCGCCTGTGCTATCATCCGCATAGCAATGCATGTTGTTGCTGGTAAGCATGTCATTTATGTGCAGTATGAATAGCGTGGGCGACAGCACTGAGCCTTGTGGAACACCAGCGTTAATTGATTTAGGAAGGGAGCACAAACCGTCGACTACGACTTTAACGCTCCGTTCGTTTAGAAAGCTGGCGATCCAATCGCATAGCTTCTCCGGGAGTCCATAAGATGGTAGTTTTGACAGAAGTGCCTTATCTAAACTCACCGCGAGAGCTTCTCCTTTACTCTCTATTGCTTGTGCCCAACGGTGAGTGAGGTAAACTAGGAGGTCTCCAGCTGATCGGCCATGGCGAAAGCCATATTGACGATCGCTGAGGAGTTGATGCTCTTCTAGATATCCTAGTAATTGCGCGTTAATAATTTGCTCCATCACTTTGGAGAGCAGGGAGGTTATGGCAATAGGCCTGTAGTTAGAAGGATTTGACTTATCGCCTTTTTTTGGTACAGGGTGTACCAAAGCAGTCTTCCATGTAGAAGGAACAATGCTGGAGGAGTATGATGAGTTTCATTCAAAGATTACATATTCGGTTCCTTATATTTTATAGCAACAGAATAAGGAATGTCTATTTAGGTAGATATAACCACATTTGTTTTACTTGGAAGTCAAAAACCTTGTGAGCCCCGGATCCAAGCGCACGGCACGTCTAGCCCCTTAAATACACTAGCTGGTAAATCAACACTAGCTTTACCTAACGATCAATGTTATTACGCTACAGCAAATATTAGACCGAGTTAGGAGACTGTTATTTGCTTGTCTGTAGATAACAGTTAGGTACAGTCTATGTCCATAATTTACCTTGTTGAACCAGTAGCGCTATTCTGTAAGGATGTTTTATAACTCGACAGTGTGATTAACGAATTGGTCTTTATGTCTCTCTATCTAACATAATACATATAGATAGAGACAGATCCGAAACTTACAATGACAACTCCAACAATCGTTTACGCTACCACCTACCATTGTAGCCACATAAGTAGGCCACATTTGGCCTACTTATGTGGCTTCGGATCACGAAATACTGGGCTTACGGATGGGCTGTGAAATACCTAATTAAGCTTTTCCTTGAGAAATTATCTGTAAAAGCTCAGAGAAATTGTTGGTGTTGCAGTTGTGCCTCGGAGGAAAAAAATTTTTTTATGGTTTGCACTTAATTTGGTCAATGCCTGAAGGTAAGCACTGATGTAGTCTTATATGGGACGTGCTTGCCTATTTTCCAGGTAAATCCTAGGTCTACAAACTGAACATATTCAAGGCAAGAGTGAATAGGCATCTTCTAGATAAGCGCGTTCCAACTTTGACCTCATCACTGCTTTCCATCAGGCGTAATTGTAATCAAGCGCAAGCCTATGTACCATAAAAAGGTAGTTTTAATTGTAGGTCCCTGTGAAGCCGTCGATCTTAATTAGGTACCTACTAGCTGAATACAAGAGAATAATAACTATCAGACTTGTACCTACATATACTTTTAGTTATAACTTTACAATGAACAGGCTAGAGTAAATTAATGAAGGTACTAAAGCGCACTCCAGTATTGTAATTGGATGGACAGCGATGAACGTAAATGACAGAGTTGCGGCTCTTTAAATGAGATCACTTAATGACATCTTTAACTGATGCAATTGCTTTAACTACGATACGATTATGTTGCAAATTAACGATTGGAATGGCCAGAGAATGGTCAACATATGACTAATTTAACCGTCTCGTTGGTCCAATACTTAATCTATTTATGTGGATTCGAATCACAAGATACTGGCTTTGAAATTTGGGTTGATCTGTAAAATATTAGCTATTGGGATGCTTCGACCGTGGCTAGTTACCACCCTACCGACTTAGACGTACCGCCAAGCGATTTAGAATTTGGTACGATGTCGTGTAAAAACAGAAAGGGAAATTAGAATCAGGTGAGATTGCAATCAAGGGCTAGCTTGTAATGGTGTTTTACATTTTTCTAATAAATCCTCTGCCCGGGATGTTACATTTCTCCGAGACCAATAATTAAGTCGAGAGTCATAACTCGTAACATTACGTAATATTCACAGATAATGCAGAAAAGAGGCGTTACTAGAGATGTTTTGCCTACAATACAAAGCAGGGGCAGTCAGGCAAGTAGCTAAGTCGTTTAAAAAGCATCCTACAAATTGGTGTACTTAAGATCCATTTATGAAGGCAATTACGCCACTGCTAGAGAAAATGTAATACAAATCCTCTGAATGCATCCTATTTATTTATAAGCATCCTGCAAACGGAGCATTCTGCAATAAAATACAAACCGATCGTTATCAATTATCCGTGTGCAGTTTCTGAGCACGGCAACACTGCCTCATTAATTCACTACCTACCTATTCGTTGCGTTCAGTAAACAGCAACTTTAATATTAAATGATGGGGTGCAGTTCGCATTATTTAATATTACATTTTGAATATGTTTATTAAATTTAAAACGTAAATTATTGTGTATGTTGTAATAAACATATGGATTCCTATACTTTAATTATTATTGTTTGACGGTGTTATTTCACCCAGTGACGTTATAATTTTGTAAATATTAAAGACCTATATTATTTTTTGTATGGAATTATTAGTAATTACAAGATAGATAACTACGCAACGATTTGTTTGCTGAAGCCTGAATCGGTCTAATTATTTTAAATCCTTATTATAGACAATACTTATATACAAACGAAAATGTTGTCATCGTTGTATTCAAAATTACTATTCTGACCAATAAGGCTTTTCAATACAAATAACAGTGAAAAGTTCGTGTACAGAATAGATTTAAAACTATCTTGTTTATTATATATTTAAAAAAAAGTACTTTATGCAAAACAAATATAAAGAAAGACACGTAAAAGAAAAGAAATGCAAAATAAAGGATATATAGAGATAGATACGTTCGGGATATCTTTATGAGATCGAATCAGAAATAAGGATATTTATAAAGAGTCAAAGTTATTGACAACAAATTAGCTCAACTTATGAAGACAACAAGACTTGTCAATAATCTATATTACTGACATAGCTCTATATTTCGCGAGGAGCTGTTGGTAACAGTTCTATTATGAAGGTCCATTTCCGTTATCTGATGTAATGATGATGATGATAATGATAATTATTATTAACAAACGAACATATACAAAGAGCAACGTTGTTAAGTCTCATCAATAATAATTAATCAACAGATTACAAATAGATTATAGGAAGCGGACGTTGAGCGCCAAATGAATTGTGATATTTAACGAGATGAAGTTCCCTGGGGCGATATTCATTATAAAGCAATTTCTGCAAATGTAGCGGCAGCAAGTCCTTTTACACTTTATTGGACTAAGTACCTACTTTAGAATATACTTCGAAATTATAATAAATACATTTTTGCTCCGAATCCAAAAGTCTAAATATATTAAATGGCACACCATTATTTGGACAAATGAACACACTGTCAATACTTCAACTGTGTTTATTAAATTGCACACCAATACTTGGGGGAAAGAAACTTCAAAATTTGTCCCCGCCCGCAGCACCATAAAGTATACAGATATGGCTGTTCATGTTTTTATAATAATAATTTTATTTGAGACTTTTTAGTTTTAGTTTATGGTATAGAAATGAGACGGTACACTTGTGTGTTACACACATCCTACCATTCAAAGACGCCATTTTGAAAATTTATATAGCCGACACCTCACATGTCAAAATCCGTTTAGCCGTTTAGGCTGTAGCGCGTGCCGAAGAAATGGACTCCATGTAAAAAAAGGGGCTTGGTTTCCTGTTCCTAGCAAGAAAGCCTGCTTCTATCTTAGATTGCATCATCATTTATAATTAGGTGTGATGGCAGTCAGGGTCGAACTTGTAATGAATTAAATTAAATTGTAATTTAACAAATGAATAATAAACCTAAAAAACATCTGGCCCTCCTGTAATGAAACTAAAATGCCCAAACATCTAGTGGTCTAGTGCTCTACATTGGAAAACGTTTAATAATACGCGTCGTCAAAATATCCTCACGCTATTCTATTTCTATTTTTTTGGAAGATATATGTACTCTATGATCTCTTTAAACTCTAACAATTTTTGCGCGCTTACTTACTTATGGTATTGTACTTTTATTTTGTGAATTGTAATCTAAAACAAAATCATTTTATTGATTTATTCGTCAAGTTAATTTTTGGCAAATGCCAATTTAGATCGTACAAATTTCACAGTAGATATGTAAATATGAACAACAATAAAAATTTTAATAAAAGTATTACACGTTCAAAAAACAATTTATAAAACTTTAGTCTCTCGATCATAAATCTGTTGGCTGTAAGGCAATAACTCAAAATTGAATAGCATGCAAAAATGCTGTCGGAATTTACAAAAGGCAGGAATTAATAAATGCTCCGTTTGTTTACTTTATTTGTTATTGCGGAAACATTGAATGAACGAAAAACATTCACAGCGACGGCGGAACTTTGTTTTGTTTTAGAAGCGGCGGAACATTTTGTAGTTTCTTTTAGAATTTTCACATAGTACCAGTAAATCGGATTGATGTATAGTTAAACGAGTTTTTTAACATCGAGTCTGATCCCTAGGATGCGTGTGGTGTGAACGTGTGAAAGCCTCATGTTTATTTATGTTACTCTGGGTTTATTTATTTCAAATGGGTTTTGAAGGTCTTTTTTGTTACCATCTCTTAGATGTATCTTAGGAAAAGATTAAAATATCTATTAAATATCACTAAAAGTTGTTAGGTACTAATGCCAACAACATTAAAGTATAAGTTTGACGGCCGAGTGGCGACTTAACGTGATCCTGCTTCTGCGTCCTAGGCTGTAAGTTCGATTCCCACATCTGGAAAATGTTTGTGTAATAAGCACAGATGTTCTCCAGTGTCTGGGTGTTTATCTATATATTATAAGTATTTATGTATAATATATATAAAAATATTAATCTGTTATCATAGCACCCAGAACACAAGCCACTTACGAGTACGCTTTTTTACGCTTACTATATAGCGATGTGCGTAATTGTCCTATAATATTTATTATTTATTTTAATTTACAAATTATTTTTTTTAATTTTTAATAATTTTGTATATCATACAAAAATATATAAAAAAACACTATAAAAATTTATTAAAAAAATCTGCTCCTCCATTTGCGGGGCCTTTGCGGGCCAAGCAACCGGCGGTCAGGACTCCAGAGTGAGGAACCTCCTCACAATACGCGCTGTGTCAAGGACTATTGCCTTCTGTATCCGACCCTTGATCCAATAATTAAGCAAAAGCTTCTTAAGATGTTGGTCGAAGCTTTTCGCAAAAAGACCATTGACTGAAATGACTATGGAAACAATAATAGTTGACTCAACATTCCACATGACGGTAGATAATCTCGTGAGCAAGGTCCAAGTATTTTGATACTTTTTCCTTTTCGGCTTTCTCGAGGATATCGCCATGAGGAACAGTATATCAACAATTATTGCTATAGATCTACTGACTACAATATACCTGTCAGTGATAATCGTTCGATCCCAGTAGAGCAATGCACTGTTATTTTCAAGAGGGTCATACCTATAGTAAGGTATCTCAAAATCGACAAGGCCGTACTGAAGAGCAAGTTTTTGGTGGATTATCCTGGCTACTTGATTGTCTGTGCAAGTATTCGCCGTTAGCAAGATAAGGACACCCGGAAACTATATACCTGTGGGATTCCCCAGGGTGATGACATGCTCGACATATGTCTAGAGTGCCATCTTTCATTATTTATTATTATTAACTTACCTATTTGATAAAAAGTGGATTGTTGACAAATATTTGGTTTGGAGAAAATACTTTCCATGTAAGTTATTTTTTCGATTCGAATTTACAATCTCCTTTAAAAAGATGGTCTACTTACATCTACCACAATGATAGTAGTGGTCAGTAGGGGTAAATATAATTGGATACGGACGAAGTCACAGCCGTTTGCTATTTATCAATAAATATCCCAAGAGAATGGATTAATGCTAATTACTGCTGATATACTTTTATGCTGCAAATTCAGAATGGTTTATTTGAAGTAGGTGTAGTTTGATGATGACGAACATGACGATGATATTAGACTATTTGTAAGAGACTTCACATCTATTGCTATAGTCTGTATTTTATGCCCAGAAAAAGAGAAGGAATGAATAAATGAATACATACATACTTGGCCTTCGCCTCGACTATGCGATGCTCATTTGTATTTCGCAGTCCTAGTTGTCGTATAACATTTATCCTTGGTCGCATCTGCAACACCTACCTCCATTTCATAGCAGAATACGTGACCGGCGACGTTCTACTTTATATGCGGAACTGCACTACATGTACCGATAGCCGACATTTTCCAACAGGACTGAATTCTTAAGCATTTGAACATAAATTGTATATTAATGTGACATGGAAATTTTTACTTATACACGCTAAATGAGATCTAAATGAGAGATATTTTAATTAATAACTTTTTGTGACTTTGTCATGTAAGGTTTTTCTTTCAATTCATTAGCGTTCTGTTTAGCAAGCTTTATAATATTTTTTTTTTGTTTAGCAATAAACTTTTTTTTTTATAAAAGTAAATACATGTTTCATTTGGTCACGTAGGTATAGCTGGCGCTGCTGTCGTAATTTGAAAATTAGCAACTATTTTATGGATGTTTTTGTACGCGGCGGCAACAGCTTTTTGGTTCAAACTAGAAATCAAAAGAAAGGACAGCCAAGTTATAAGCTTAAGCTCTATGTTATGTAACAGAAAATTGTGAAAATTGTGATATTTAGGTATTTTTCAACCCATTTTGCTTTCACTTTTTGTTCGCAAAGCGGTGATCTTTTATCGAATTGAAGAGCCCTTAGCATTGACCTCAATACCTACTCCAAGTTTCTTCAAGGCGCTTGCCTTCGCTTACTATTGACTCAAGGGTAGGATATCCTGTACTTTGTGGCACTGATTAAAATTTAAAAGAAATAAGCAAGACGAGTGGAAAGTACTAAAGCCAAGGGCTTTCGTACAAGCTTTGCAAATCATCTTTGTAAGTAATATTCCTTTGTTTAGTTTTAAAGTATCAACCAAGATCAAAGGTGAACTTAAGTATTGATTTTTTTTAATATTTAATGTTGAATACTTTAAATATAAATCAGATTATAGATAAAATATCAAAGGCTATTGTTTAGCTACCCACTGATCGAATGGCCAGAATTCATAGATAATCTGTCACACAAGCATTTAAGCATTATTTATTCATGTCCCGTGTTCTATCATATTTTAGTAATGGTCTGCTCTTATGTATTTTTCTATATTTCAGAGTTCAGTTTGGGCATCTTTAAACCTGCAACCGTCAATAATCTTCGTAAATTATCCCAAAATTTAATGAAGAAACGTTAGATTATATTTATCTATATATTTCTGTCTATCTAAAATGTTTGTTTTGTTATATTTTTACATCTCCTGAACGAATATCCTAGTTATTCTAATATTTTTATGTGTGTTCGCGCATAACTTCGTCGTTTATGATCCGATTTTGATAATTTTGCCACCCAAGCTTTCTACTTTGAAGATGTTAACTAAACTTCGATGGCACCGACTTTATAGATGTGGTTAAGTAAATTAAAGTAACTAAATGACGCATTTATTTTTTATTTTTTAGTGCGATTTGAAGGCGTTTTTATTTTTTGTATTTTTTTTTGTGTACTGCAAATATATCCATAAACTTGCTACTTTTCAATTTCAAACCAATTCAAACCTTATTTTGCAACACAGAAATCAATTGAGGAAAATAGGGAAGCATAAAAGGAATTGCTGTCGTTTCATTTAGCGGGATGGTTTTATTATGACAAGCATCCTCGAGGGTCCAGGGCGGGGCATGACGTAGTAATTTATGCCGACCATTTCATCTCTCATTGCTGCTCTGACTTGAACGTTTTTCAGTCCTTCAGTGTTGTGTCATTTGTCATGTCTCGTTTATTCGTCGGACGAATATCTTATTAACAATTTGTAGCAATATTGTAGAACGAGAGCCTGCGATGGCCTGATCTTCGTTATTTTATCATGGCAAATAGTTTGTCAGCTTTTTTTAAAGGCTTTCTTAAAGTTTCGCCAGAGTCAAGGTAATACTCTGGCGAGCAAGGGCATGACTTTTCATATTATCTTAAAGTTACTTTGGAGCATTTAAGGTTTGAACCTTTATTATTTTCTACCTCCCAAATCCAACATGACCCAAAGTTGTGAACCATACTTACCTTTTGAAGGAGCGTGGGTGTAAAAACTTTGAGCAAAGGCTTCATAGCGATAACAAAAAAATCGAAAGAATCCAGGAGACCATTATGTTTACCCCCCGTTGTAAAAGTTTGAAGTTTCAAGTGTTCGGTGTATGTCTTACAAAACAAATGAACTATATCTAGAACTGAACTATATCCTATATCTAAAACAAGAACTGAATTATATCTAGAATAAGTTAAATGATGGATCTTGTATTTGAGTTTGATCTATGATTAATAGGATAGCCTGAATATATAAGGATCAAAGATAATAAAAAACATGATACTGTTGAGTTTCTTGTGGCTATTCTTCGTAGAATCTGCCTTCCGAGCCGGTGGTAAAATACAAATCTCACAAATAGTTTACATGAAGTTTATCATCTTTTCTCTTTCTTCTCTTCTTATCACAAATTTTTTGAGAATTTGTCCATATGCATCCCACTCGTCTTCACCGGAGAGCATACGTTCAATCAGGTTCCCGGAGTTAACGACACTGTTGGCTCCCTGTGCCGTCGATCTCAGGTCGTTACAGGCAGGACATTCGAAAATAACCGTTTTCCACAAGGGTTTTCGGTAGATGCTTTCCCGATTGAGAACCGATAAGCTGAGCCTGCTTGAAATGAACAAATTTGTATTTGAATAAAGTCGGAGTTTTACAACATTTTTAATTTCAATTTGCTATTCGAAATAAAAAGCAACAGACGTTCCATTTAACAGTTTCCATAGTTTGTATTTTTTATTCGTAGCCTATAAATCAGAGCGAACTAATATAATCGATAGTACTTTGCAAGTTGGAGCTCTCGTTGACCTGCATAAGCAGAGTCTCGATACCTTTCAAACTCCCCGGAGATTGGGTTGCCGGGAAATGGAACAAGTTTTAAAGCTATCGAATTTATAAAACTGGTTGCTTATTACGTTCTAATGTCTGTTATAATTTGTTGTTGTATTAATTATGTCTTTTAAATTTAATATACCTCTGTACGTCTTTGACGTACCGCCAAGCGATTTACCGTTCGTCGAGTACAAACCGAAGGGGTGTGGATTTTACACTACTCCTAACAAGATAGCCCGTTTCTATCTGAGATTGCATCATCACTTACCGTCAGGTGTGCTTGCACTCAACTTGTAAGGAATAAAAAAAATATTTCTTTGCAATGAATCTTTACGCGCTTCCCTACGCAATACTCGGTATTTTGTCGAAAACCTTGATTTTGCTTAGAAAATGCTATATAAATTATAACACAGCAAAAAAAAATAATTATTTATGTTTACGTATGTGTACAGTTTAAATTTACAAACTATTATTCCAGTAGATAATTATTAGGTACTTAAGATAATTTTAAGAAGAACTTAACTATCTATGATATTTTGGTAATGATTAAGAATCTGTTACAACTTTATATATTTGTTATAAGTACTACTGCTACTATAGATAAATAATAGTTTTAACAAATAATCAAACAACAGAATAATAAAATATGGGAGCATAAAATAAATAAAACGGAATGAGCAAACATAAAACGGGAATACTATAAATTGCACTAAACCTAATTGCATTTTATTGGAACCAGTAACAAAAGGACGGCTTATCCTGAGGGATTACGGGTTAAAAAATGAAGTAGAGCTTTAAATTAACCTTGTTTAAAATTAAATGCAAGAATAGTTAAAATGGCTGCTGTCGTTTCTAATGTAGTTAGAAATTATTAGTTTTTGTCTTTGAGAGTTCTTTAAGAAGATGTTTGAGAGTTCTTTCGATACTTCAACTTCTGTATTTCAATTTTTGTAGTTATGTACCCAAGTATATATGTAATGGCGAATAGCTTACATAAAAAAAAGACGTATGGAACTCAGAGACTGCCGCGGTAAAGTAATATGCATATGCACTAGGCACCTTTTGGCTTTAAGCCGCTCAGTGTCAGGGCGTTAATAAAAAAGATTGCGAGAAAATTAAATAATCTAATTTAAAATCAAATTGTTTTCAAAATTTGACGATATTCACGATTATTCATCTTATAAATGAATACTGGTACGTATTTGCTGGCTGGTAACAAAAAAAAACCATTTTCCCCTAAAGGTAAATTTATCTGACTTAAAACTATAGGGGAAAATACTTTTTGTTGTTGTTTAGTTGACCGGAATTTTTTTTTTTAAAAAGAAACTTAGCTAGATCAATGAATCTTCCCCGAAATCGTTGCAACCGTTTCCTAGATTCCGATATATATATATATATATATATATATGTCGGGGATGTTAACGGATTTAAGTTCACGTGGTCGATATCGCGGTCCGCCATGTTACTTTTATAAGCAGTCAGTGCGCACACCGGCGCTGGCGCTGTTTCGAGGATAAGTGATCTCGATCAAACACACTACTGACAGCTAGAACAACAGCGCAGACAACTTCACTCTAGGCTTGTACCAAAGACAATCTATGATTTAGAACTGCCTGCACTCTCAATCATACCACAGAATATCCACTGAGAGGCACTTTACTCTAGAGATACCACAGACATACCAAACTGTTCATAACTTGTCTTCTTTGAGACATTTGCACGGTGTTGCTATTGAAGTGAATGACGTCATTCGTTCGTATTTTAAATTATCTCTCACACGGCCATTCTGCAATTCAACGCGCTCTCGCGTTGCTTTTTGTTGTCGCATATAACCTGGCAACAAAGCGTTTCAGGAAGCTTGCTCTCAGCCATGAGAGTTTACAAAGTACCTTACACATTTCCAATGCAAAATTATCGTAAAGCGTAAAGGCTTTCAACATAAGTCAAATCCCCGTAGATATTTCATCGAATTTGTCGCAAAGCGTTAACGGCTTTCAGCATTACTTAAAATCAACAATCATTTATTTTTTTACCATGCAAAGCGTCAAGGCTTTCAGCATCATATGAAATCAATCATGATTTCCTTGTAGTCACGTAGCAAAGCGTTAAGGCTTTCAGTATCATATGAAATCAATCATGATTTCCTTGTAGTCACGTAGCAAAGCGTTAAGGCTTTCAGCATCATACGAAATCAATCATGATTTCCTTGTAATCACGTAGTAAAGCGTTAAGACTTTCAGCATCATATGAAATCAATCATGATTTCCTTGTAATCACGTAGCAAAGCGTTAAGGCTTTCAGCATTACTTAAAATCAACAATCATTTATTTTTTTACCATGCAAAGCGTCAAGGCTTTCAGCATCATATGAAATCAATCATGATTTCCTTGTAGTCACGTAGCAAAGCGTTAAGGCTTTCAGTATCATATGAAATCAATCATGATTTCCTTGTAGTCACGTAGCAAAGCGTTAAGGCTTTCAGCATCATATGAAATCAATCATGATTTCCTTGTAGTCACGTAGCAAAGCGTTAAGGCTTTCAGCATGAATGTTGACATAAAATATCCAACACAGGTTTAAGCTGAATCTGACCACAAAGCGTGACAGCTTTCAGTGGTCTACCTGGACAAAGCGACAAAACTTTCAGTCCATTCTCTTAGCAAAGCGGAAAAGCTTTTAGCAGTTTATTTGGACAAAGCGAGAAAACTTTCAGTCCATTTCTTTAGCAAAGCGGAATAGCTTTCAGCAATAACAATCGTAAGTCGTTTATCTCTAAATTAAAATCAGTAAAATAATAAACAGAAACTCTTCTGTAAAACGAAAATATAAAGATCCATTAATTCAATTAATCTAACACGTATTAAACAACATATCATATTAGTACGCCATTAGTTATAATGATTTGTAATCATTAAATAAAATTAGTCATCTCCTACTCTGGACTCTATAGGTCCCAGACATCCAGATAATTCAGGCAAGCTAGCAGGATATTTACGTAATCGTTCATGACAAACGTATTGACTTCGTCCCTCAGATATAGGCTCACCCATATAACGCTCATTTGGAAAATCTTTAATAACTTTACAAGGACCACTAAACTTTTCACTTAATTTATTAATTATTCGGGGATTCTTTTGAACTAAAACTAAATCACTTTCTACAAAAGGATGAATTGTTGCCTTATTGGCATCATAACGTATTTTAGCCTTTGATGCTTGCTCGTCCATCCTATCTTTTGCCTGTTGAATTAGAGTTACTACTAGCGAAATTATTCTTATGCTTTTCCAATATGGACCTCAACCTATCAATATCACACTGCTCATACAAATCTGTGTTAATATTATTTAAATCCGCGTTTTTATTTTGGGTAAGACACACATTGACACTCATATCACGTGCTATCTTAGCACCGTCAGTACAAGACTAAACCGGTTGAAGACTAAACCGGGGGCCTTAAAAATCTCCCTACCTAGGATTACGTCATGTGGTAACAAATGAGAGTCAACAATCACAAACGTTATCTGAGTATGAAACTCGTCAAACTCAACGAAAGTGGTCATGAAAAAAAAGAAAAAGGCATGGTTGAGACCCAATACCTGTCAGGCGGGTAAACGAGATTTCTTTCTTATCCGGTAAACTATCAGCGATCTCTCTTTTAATTAATGAGCACTCTGAACCACTATCGATTAATGCTTGTAAATTATAGTCACCTACACATACATCAAGAATCAGAAATTGAACAAACTTTGACTGATTTTGATTGTGTCTTTGAGTTCTTAGAATCCTTAATTTTTTCGTCTCTCTGCTTTGAAAAGCACGTGAGTTCAGCGTGTCCAATTTTGCAACAATAAGAGCACTGTAGAGGCTTAACGTTAGATTTATCGATAAACGCTCTAGGATAACTGGAGTCCTCACTTTTGTTATTACGTAACAATAAGCAATTCCGTTT
The DNA here is from genome assembly GCA_034621355.1 of Mycalesis mineus. Classification (NCBI taxonomy): domain Eukaryota; kingdom Metazoa; phylum Arthropoda; class Insecta; order Lepidoptera; family Nymphalidae; genus Mycalesis; species Mycalesis mineus. The sequence goes on from CM067885.1 coordinate 12,303,131, forward strand.
TAGGTGACCCTTTTCATTACAATGATGACAGCGTCGGTCTGAAGACTTGTCAACAATTTCTGGTCGCTTAGAAAAAGAAGGTGCAGGGTCACGTTTATCAAAACTTCGCTTAAGACTCCTAATATTAGAATACGTACTCAATGTCTATCAAGCGCAACAAAATCCGTTGGAGTATTTTTAAGTAAATCTGAACGTACCTGCACATCAGCAATGCCAGAGAGTACTACCTCAATTTTGTTAGCCTCGCTCCAACCAGTCTCCAGTCGGTCTATCAGCGCCAACTTGTTGCTTGAATACTCGATATACGTTCTAGCTTGGTCACTTCTATACTCCACCATGTCACGAAACAAATCATGAAACCTTTTTGTTGCAGCAAACTGTCGCGTGAGTCGCTCCTTTAGTTCTTCCCAGGTTTTGCATAAAGGATACGAACGCGCTGCCCACTTTTTCGCACGTCCATGCAGGTGCGTGAAGACGGCATTCCTCGTTTCGTAATCGGACCACGAGTTGTTCTTCTGATGATTTTCAACCTCCTCACACCACTGCGCTGCAGTAAATTGACAATCGTCCGGGTCAAACGAAAGTAGGTAAATCTCACTCAATTTCAGCTTTCTCGGTTCGTTGCTACTCGTAGATGTTTGGTTAGGACTCTGGAAGCCCGCTGCCATATTTTTGAAAAATGCTGCCCACATTTCGGGTGTAGGTTGGCCATATTGGTCGCCTCTTGATACCGACGGTGTCTCTGCTACATTTTCTTCAGCTTCATATTCCCGTGTAAAATATCCTTGATTTCGAGTCGCTGGCATCGCGGTAGATTCGCAGGAAGCTTGTGGAAACGATCCCACCGCTGCTGTCGCGGATGCTAACGGATTTAAGTTCACGTGGTCGATATCGCGGTCCGCCATGTTACTTTTATAAGCAGTCAGTGCGCACACCGGCGCTGGCGCTGTCTCGAGGATAAGTGATCTCGATCAAACACACTACTGACAGCTAGAACAACAGCGCAGACAACTTCACTCTAGGCTTGTACCAAAGACAATCTATGATTTAGAACTGCCTGCACTCTCAATCATACCACAGAATATCCACTGAGAGGCACTTTACTCTAGAGATACCACAGACATACCAAACTGTTCATAACTTGTCTTCTCTGAGACATTTGCACGGTGTTGCTATTGAAGTGAATGACGTCATTCGTTCGTATTTTAAATTATCTCTCACATATATATATATACAATAATTGCTCGTTTGAAGGTAATACGTGCCATTTGCCCCTTTTGTATATACAGGTACATAATTATGTGCTACTTGCCCTTGCTATATATCCCTGCTTTGGTACGTTAAAATTATTTTTTGAACAAGAGCACTGAAAAATATTTTATTAGTATTATTTTTCGCTGATAACCCCATTAAACCTATGTCACATAGGCGTAAGGCACATGCGTAGAGCATGTTATAAGGCAGAGTGGTCATTAACATTAACATTTTACGGTTTTCTCGCGGGAAATGGCGACGTGTGCCTTGACGTTTATTTTATGATGATACAGACACCTCGTGATACTCAACATCTGCGCTACAATGACTGTTAAGGCTGTGTTTATAGTCACTATTAGTTTAAAATAGTTCTACGTCACACCTGGTGTAAGGGTTAGTGTAAATATTTAAGGCCTAGCAGGGAGGTTCCATAACCAAGAGGATTTTCCCCATAGCAAGTGAAATGTGTTAGAGAAACGCTTGCTTACGCCTGCGTGAAATGTCTGTTCTCCCATAGGACTAAAATATTTATCCTGTCTTAAATATAAAATATTTATCCTGTACTCTGTGATACGAACTTGATTGATCCATTGTACACTTTTATTAAGATTGATTAGCGTGTGCAAATGTGATTGGAATAGGTATCATCAATTTCTCATTTTTTTTCCTAGATAAAATTATATTTCTGAACAAAATATTCAAATATTTGCATGTCTTTTTAGTTTTTGGCTCATAAGAGGAATTGTATAAGATTGGTCGATTTCGGAGTCTATCGATAATGTGCAGTAGGTAAATTAGCAGACTTCTGTGGTTTACATTCCCGTGACAAAAATCCCACGTTCTAATCCAGACTATAATCTATCTTTATCAAATGACAGATAAGCCGGTTTAATAATTGAAATTGAAAAAAGTCGATCGTGAAGTACCATAGTGTAAAAGTAAGTAAAAATAATGTCTTCATGTTGAGTACCGTTTTAGTTGATAAATAATATTCTATCCTATATCTGACTTATATTACCTAAATATAAAAATTATACTACGGTATATCCTATACTTAAATTCATGCTGCTTATAACAACACTTATGGCACGTTAAACCCGTAACACAAGATTAGAATTTCCTTGTTAGATTAAATCCGAACACTTTCATCTTAAACAAAGGTAAACGTACCTAAATATCGCTACAGTACTAAAAGTCCGCTTTATAGCGCGTTATTTCGCGCAATTCGCTATAAAAACGCTTCCTATGGGCAGTTTGTACGCGCTATAAAAGCCGATGTGGGTGCTAGATTTAAATTTAATAAGTGCGCATTGCGCCTCTGCTTGCGATCGAAAAGCTATGTGTTTTCTTAATAATTTTATTCAAAATGCATACAATTGGTAACTGGGCAAAGATTGGTTTAATTTCAGCCTCCAATATCCATGTATTGAGCCATTTTCCGAAGGCGCTTACTATTTTAAACCACGCTACCGGCATAGACTTACCGCCTTATAATTTAATTTTCCGATACTATAACGTGTAAGTAATACTACTAATTGTATTTTACTTTGCTATAGGTAGTTGATGTTAAATAAACCGTATATTATAATTAATTATAATAATAATTAGGTAAGTAAGTAATTAGTGCGCAACTATAGATAACATCGTCACTTAACATTAGACGAAAACGTAGTTAAACGTTAACTAATATAAAATATAACATTCTTTTTTAATTTTTGTTGAAAAGTGTTAACAACACTTTTAGGTTATTATATTTTTTGAAAATAAAGGAGATATCAAAAATTTCGGAGCCGTCGGGATTCGTACCCACATATCTTTGACTGTCGCGGTCAGAGCGTTCTACCAACTACATTTCTGCAATTTTTTGATATCACGTTTATTTTCAAAAATTAAAATACAACACTTTTCAGATATTCTGTTGATTTAATTAAAATACCTACTATCATAGTGAAATCCTATTTTCATAATCATCAGCTAACAAAACAAAGTTAATGACGCTTAAGGTAAAGATAGCTTCGTTGGCTATATTGCCTAGTTCATTTGCTGTTTTTTAAGAAGTGTCATAATCAGGATAGCTGTTGGTTTTTTGCACAAATATAGCCCTTAAAATTGCAGCAATAAAAACCATCTGAAATATAAAGAAATTGTGCCGGGAATTTTTCACACAATTATAACCCTTAAAATTGCAGCAATAAAAACCATATGAAATAGAAAGAAATGGTGTCGCACAGCCTGGCTTGCAATCATCAACGGGGTCAAGCACAGGGTATGGGACAATGAAGGGTTCTCGTGAAGAATCAAGAGACTTCTGTTTCTAGTATTAGGACGTTGAATAGAGAAATGTAGTGCAACGGGATTAGGTAAGGACATGATCAAAAGATTTAACAAGCTGAGTTGAAAGGATTTTTGTTGCTTTTCATTGAAAAATCACCTTCAAAGATGGCACAAGTTTTATCTACGACCATTGAATTGTAAGATAAGATAAGATCATCAGGACATGACTGGGTATTTCGATTTTGGTTAGTACCTAGTACTTTTGTAAACTTTTAGCTTGAATTTTTTAATATTCTTTAAATTTATATTTTTATACATTTTAAGGTTCGCGTTGTAGTTTCAGCTTTTCATTTGTGTGAACTGCAGTGAAGGGTAGAAATTTTAAAATTTACACAATTTGCGGACTTTTGACGCAGTTTGGTGACTCTAATTAATAGGAACGAATATTTTTGGAAAATGTAATCCTTAACACATTAGTAACTAAGAAGATTTAAGTTTGTATTAAATACTTCACCGCGGACAAAGTCACGCCCGTTAGTCATTTATATAAAAGGCTTATACAGTTAAATTTCGGCCAAGTAGTAGGCATGGCTGCTATTGAAGGTTAAGTGTTTCATGCCAATTATTTTTTAATTAGAAACGAATTTTATTAGGTACGTGTTTCGTATAAACGCTATATTTAATCATGGAATTTTACATTAAATGGATTGAATTGAAAGTTTTTAAAACAAATTTTATATAGATGACATTTTGCTCGAATTCTGTTTTCCTGATGAAAATATTTTTTTTTAATCTAAATAATATTAAAAGTTATAATAACTTTTTCAAAATCATGAGTTATACGAGTATATAGCAGAGTTGATACAACTACTACTTCAAATCAATTTCGGGAATGTAAAGGCGTTTCGAACATTTTATTACTGTGCATTTTTATATAAATTTTTTTAAATTAGTCTGTTTGTTAGTTAATAAGTTACCATCATCTCACCATCATTAATTATCAGCCATCTTTCAGGTCTGGAATGCCCTTATAATGTCAGTTTTTCGTGATTTCTACAACTTCGGTATCTATAAATCAAGAGTGAATAGGCATTTTTAAGCAAGAGCGTCTTTAGAATACATCTACACTTACCATCACGTAAGATCGTGTTCAAGCGCGAGCTTTTCCCATACAAAAAAAGTAAATAAATAAAAAAAGACGTACTACAATACTTGCTTACAAATTATAGAAATATAAACCACAACGCTTTCGGTTTAGCAAGTGAAATAAAGTTTCAAAATGACAAAGTGTCGCAGTGTAGAGTTAATTAATTTAAACTTATGAACATGCTCTGCAACCTCCGCAGAATGTCTTTGACTGCGGGTAGGTGGGAAATACAACAAGAAGAAGAAGAAGAAGAAGAAATACTTTATTGCACATAAAAATAGATATAACAGAAACATGAAAAAAGAATTAAAATAAACATGCAAAGGCGGCCTTATTGCTAGAAGCAATCTCTTACAGGCAACCTATTGAAAAGACATTTGAGTATCGTAAGCGGGGTGGTGCAATGAGAAAATTTATTACTTAAAAAAAAAAAATACTTAAATTTATTATAAATATAATATTTAAAAATAAATAAATAAATAAACTACATAAAAATGTAAACATAATATATAAGTGTATATAAACAATATCAATATACATAAAAAAAAAATACATATAATTATTTTCTATTTAACGACAAATAGTAGCTTTTCAAGCGAGACTTAAAAATGGGCAGCGAATTACTCGCGCGGACCTCGGATGGCAGATTGTTCCACAGCTTAATAGATTTGGAAGTGAAAGAGTTACTGTAAAATTTCGAATTAGAGAAAGGTAATAATAATCGATTCTCATTACGAGAACGGAGATTGTGAGAATCAACATCGCGAATGAAACGGAAACGGTCTTTCAGATAAGAAGGAAAGAAAGGGTTATAAAGGATAGAATATAAGAAGCAAAGTAGGCGATGCTGACGGCGCAATCTAATTGGCAACCACTTCAGACGATCACGGTACTCCGAAACGTGATCAAACTTGCGTAAATCAAAAATAAAACGAATGCACAAGTTTTGAAGACGCTCGAGTTTGTCGAGTTGTACTTCGGTTAGATCGGGGCAACAACAATCAGCATAATCCAATAATGGTAATAGAAGAGACTGTGCTAAAGAGATTTTGGTTTTAATTGGAAGAAAATTTTTTAACCTATTTAAGGATCTAACCGAGGCAAAAACTTTGCGACTTACTTCACCCACTTGTGAAGACCAAGATAGTGTGTCATCAATGAGGAGGCCAAGATTTTTGACACATGTACTAAAGCTCAAATCGGATGTATTAAAACGAACAGCAGGCAGTGTGCTGAAAGTTAGTTTGGCTATTTGGGGACGGCTGCCAAGCACAATGACTTGAGACTTATTTGGATTAACACACAAACCAAATGAATGACACCACGTGTAAATCCTTTCCAAGTCTTTATTGAGCTTTTTAATGGCGTCAGAAATACAAACAGCTGGAGCAGAGACAAAAAGTTGTAGATCATCAGCATAGAGATGAAAGGAAGAAGACAGGTGTGCAGATACTGTGTTAATAAAAACAGCAAAGAGGAGTGGGGAGAGAACGCCACCTTGAGGGACCCCAGCAAATAGTGACGAATAAGAGGAGAGATTATTATTGTAAAGTACACATTGCTGACGCCCATTCAAGTAGCTATGGAACCAATTTAAGGGAACTTGAGAAATATTAAGAGATTTTAGTATAGCAAGGAGAATATCAAAGTCGACAGTATTAAAGGCATTACTAAAATGGGAATAGTAAGAAGTTGGTTGTCCATATTGGCACGGATGTTATCACAAACCTCAACAAGAGCACTAGTAGTGCTATGACCACGTCTAAAACCTGACTGGAAAGGGCTGAGGATGGAATATTTAGTCAGGTAAAGATTCAGTTGATGGTGCACAATACGCTCCAGGACTTTGGACAAGAAGGGTAGAATTGAGATTGGGCGAAACTGAGAGAAGGAAGAAGGATTTTTGGCCTTAGGTATTGGAATGATGTGAGCTATACGCCAGATTGTAGGGAATTCACCGGAAGATAGAGAAACATTAAAAATATGTGAGATAATTGGAACCACAGTATCTGACATTAATAAAACCATTTTCCTGTTTATACCATCGCAACCAGTAGCATCGGATTTTATTGCTAACAAATGCTTTTTTACTTCAGAAGGAGTTACAGGACAAAAATCAAAGGGATCCGAATGAAGAGGTGATAGAGAGTTAAGAAAGGTCAATGTGCTAGCTTTTGTTAGATGATCCATCGGCGTTAGATTGGTGAAGTGACAGTTAAGGGCGTCAATATCCAAGTTAAACAAGATATCAGAACGCTGCCGCCCAATACCGAGAGTCCCCAAAAATCTCCAAACCTCAGAGCACCCTTTGTTCAACACTGAGGAGTGAATATGATTACGTTGGGCATCCCTGCAGATTTTATTGCAACGATTACGAAGGCGCTTATATTTTGAAAGATTATTTTCAGAGGGATTACGTTTATATTTAGATTTGGCTGAATTGCGCTTCGCCATTAGTGCTCTAATATCCAAACATACAAACAAACATAATATCCAATATATATATAATATATATAATATAATAACAAGCTCATGAATACGCGACGAACTTGTGTGTTTTGGCATTTGCATATTTTTTGTGACTGTGAATAATGTAAAACTTATATTATTGGAACGAAGTTCCTTATCGCGCGTTGTGAAAGGGGGCTAGTCGGAAAAAAATCGTACGAAAAGTTGTCACGACACTTTTTGATCAAAGGATCTTGTCGCCGCCTTTGATGTGTGTGCGCGTGAGCGGCGGGGGGCGCCCGCGCTGTATGCTGTCTCGCGCTCTCGTGGCGCCCTCTGGTGTTTCGGTGGACAACAACAAATATTATTATTACTTAAAGAAAATAAAATTTTATTACAATTCCTTCAATAATTAATCGAAAGGAACTTCGTTCCATCCGGGTGTCCCTTGACACCTCTCAACTTTTTTTCTATTAAAAACTTGGATTAAAAATTATTTAGATTAAAATTTTTTAACAAAAAATAGAACCGACTCAAAACGTAACGTAAAGTAAAAAATAACTGTGTCATTTAATTGCTTTAATTTACTTAAGCATATCTATGAAGTCCGTGCCTGCAAGTTTAAGGTACATTTATTTAACGTAGTAAAGTAGTTTGTGGGTTCTAGGTAATGTCCTTAAAGTAGAAATTATTAGTAAGGATTATTTAGGTGATTAAATGTATCTAATATAAAACCTATAATTAACATTGTTTTCTGAAAAAATATCAAGTTTTTGTACAAATATTGTATTGCTTAACTAACTATTGCCTTCGTCCTTGAGGATCGTGTTTTATCTCAGAGAATCTTGCAATTGATTTGGCCCGCGACCTATTTTGTCGGGTAACATGGCTTAGAATATTAAGCAGACCTTGGCTATTTATTTGAAAATATGTAAGACTCTGCTGTGAAGAATAATTTAGTGTATATTGCCTGTTACTGGAAACCTAAATTAAGGTCAAGACACATAAGCCTTATTATTTAAAATTTTAAACAAAAAATAGAACCGACTCAAAACGCACTAAAAAGTAAAAAATAACTGTGTCACTTAGTTGCTTTAATTTACTTTAGCATATCCATGAAGTTGGTGCCAGCAAGTTTAAGGAACATTTATTTAACGTAGTGCAGCAGTTTGTGGGTTCTAGGTAATGATCTTAAAGTAGAAACCTTGCTGCCACCGACTCCTAGATATGATAAAGTAAATTAAAGCAACTAAATGACACAGTTATTTTTTTATTTTTTAGTGCGTTTTGAGTCGGTTCTATTTTATGTTAAAAATTTTTATTTCTTACTTTTTAGTGATTTCTCGCCACGCAACTTACTCGTACTATACTGTCATAGTATATTATACCGCACTAGTAGCCAAAAAATTGCCGATACCGAGACAAAGATCGAAATCGCTGTAAGCGTGCCTCCAAAATTTGAAGAGTTCCTTCAATTTTCCCAAGATATCATCATCAGATCCTAACATGATTACAATGGGACTACCTTGGAAGTTTATCCTTTCTAATAAAAAAAGAATTATCGAAATTGGACAACTCTTTAAAAAGTTATGCGTGGTCATAAAATTAATATATATGTGTCGAATTGAGAACCTCCTCCATTTTTTTTTTCTTCGGTTATAAATGAGCGGCACTAACGGTATAACATACTGGCAGGATGTAACACCAGTGACTTCTTATCTTCAGGCTCCATCGATAAAATATTTTAAATTAAGAATTTCTTGGTGCCCAGAAATCTAACGCAAGAACCCGTGTACCGAGTCACTTAGGCTAACTACAATACCGACGAGGTACGAGCTGTAATGCTTAGATATACGCGCTGAAATGCCCTCAAAACATTTTTGGAATAAAAATTCCCCCTCTATTATTCAGCACAGGTTCCTAAAGAGATGTTGAAGTGAATTCAAAAGCGCTATTTATCGCCGCAGCCACTAACTGCACAGGAGTTTTCGTCTCTTTGCCTGTTAGCAGAGTTTCCGCAATAACTAGGCCTTTCGGAAACTATTAGCGCTTTTACATCCGACCCAATTCACAATTCTACGATTTGAAACATTTTTGGTAATTGCATACAGAGAAATTTGAATTAACAGTGCATTTTGGTTTAAGGATTGCTATAAATTAGGACGGATTTTTTTTGTTAATGTTTTGTTTAAAAGAAATAATTTGGTGAAGAATGCTCTTGGCAGTGATTCTATAATCTAAAAAATCAGTTGGTATTTTTATATTTGACATATAAAAATACCAGAAGGTTTAAAAAAACTCAGCGAGTGATGAAGCAAGCTATATTCGCTGAGTGATTTTAGAATGTTATATTATGAGACCTATAGATAGTTAGCGACCAAAGGTCAGATTAATAGGTCTTCCCTGGCACCACAAACTGTTCGAACACTTTGGTTTTTAGTGAGGAGTTGTAATATTTAATAAATAATATAATAAATTAATTTGATTATTATTATCTATATTATATCTAGCACTCAGTGGAGTGCGTAGTGAATTTAAAAAACGGAGGTTGGAGTTCGATCCCGGCAAGGCTGATTAAGATTTTCTAAATTGGTCCAGGTTTGACCGGTGGGAGGCTTCGGTCGTGACTAGTTACCACCCTACCGACAAAGATGTACCGCTAACCGATTTGGCGTTCTGGTACGTTGTCGTGTAGAAACCGAAAAAGGTGTGGATTTCATCCTAATCCCAGCTAGTTGAACGCTTCCAGCCAAGGGCTAACTTGTGTAGAATAAAAAAAATAATTAAATATTAACTGTATTACGCCATTAACTTTCTAAGGCAAACACTTGTCCATATAATAGGCAGCTTATTTGCGGAACTTCTCTGTTATTACAACCTCCACCTGTGGCCTAAGAGCGGGTAAGTGAAAACAATATAGGTATTTCTTTTTCTTCGATTGATATAATTAATTGGTTTTATCAGTAATATTTTTTTTAACACATGAAACCTGTTAATTACTAGGTTAGATATTTCATTAAACAACTTATTACCATTAGTATTATTTATTTGTATTTTGAAAACATTCAATAGTATGCTATAGTAGACCTTGTCCAATGATGTCAAATTCAAAATATCTTTATTTAGTGAAATCTTTTAGATTTTTTTTATATTGTGTAGGCCAGTGTGCCTAGTGTGAGTTTGTTACCGATCGACTGCGTAAAAATGTAACGCAAATTTATGTGGAATTGAAGCAGCGCCATCTAGTTAAAGCGAGGGTGAACATTTTTTTATCTATATAATCGAGTGGTTACGTTTTTACGCAGTCGCTCGGTGAAAAACTCGCACTTGCCCTACAGGGCTTAACTGCGATCACACCTGATGGTAAGCGAAGATGCAGCCAACAGATTATTTTAAATCGTAAGTGTGTAATGGAAGGAGTCGGAAATACCATACTGTTGGCAGCATTGCGCACCATAGACTATAGAGGTGCCGGTTTTGTGTCGTTGTGGTAGACTGTAGCAAAAAGTAACGGTTACGGGCAGTTGAGTCTAGTAGATTCAAAACCCGCATTGTCCAATTTAACAACTATTGAGAAATTCATATTTTTATCACTAATCATAATTGGTTAGGCTATAGTATTATAAGTACTGACGTATCTGTTTAATTAATGTAGATTATCAATTTTTCAAGCTTTTTCTCAAATACCTTTACGAAATTAGAGAAATAATCAGTAAAACACAATGGACTTTGCTGACTTTGAAACAGTCATCTGGACTTGGTGCTTTTTGTTGCAAAGTCAACATGGACTTTGTTGGATTTGATACGCACCTATTATCGCCTAGTTCAACTGACCTATATTGATACTTTTTCATCTAAATATTTTTATAAATGTCATTTTAGGTAGGTATGATTTCAGTTAATAATATAGACAAGATTTGCAGTAAATAAAAAAAATATGTATCGGAAAGATTTATTATAAAATACAATCTTAAAAATTAACATGAGAAAATATCTAGAATAGACTTTAAAAAGACACTTATCAGTCTTGATTTGGTAGTGAGATCACTTTGAACTCAATCATTTTAATATATTATATTAATGATTTATATATTATTACAAAGAGATAATGAATTCAAAACTATTAATGCTAATAAATTAATAAAATACTAATAGCAAACATATTCTCATAAAATTAGACATTGAGACAGTAAGCTACAATAGACATAATTACAATCTGTGTAGTTTATTTTCCACACACTGTTTTTACAACAACAACAATAGACATTTTAGCTTAATAGTTATTTCTGATAATATCAAAATAAAAGTTTTCTTTCTATTATTATTATTATTAACAAAAGAAATAAAATTAAATTTAGATATTTACTTACTTATTTACAATATTAACCCTACTCAATATTAAAAAAAAACTAATAATACCCGTAAGGCAAACCTTGTTGGGCTGACCACTCAACATGGCATAAAAACAAAAAACATGGTTGCAAATTCCAATACCTACCACAAATCGCAAAAAAACACATATTCCTTATAAATAATTATCAAAAAACTGAATTTAATTTACTGCAAATAATAAAAATAATCAGCGTAATTCAAATTCAATTGAAGTTAAATTATTAGTAACTCCGATTCTTCTTGTTCTTCACACATTGGCTCTTCAAGTGAGTCATTGTCAGTAATATGTTCATTGTATATTTCTTGTAGTGATGGTATAACTCTGTTAAAGTACTCTAAACTCTCGAGTTCACGCCACTTGTCTCCGTAATGAGTAACCAACAATTTGTTGACGTCCCTTAATTTTAAATCTTTAACTTGTGCACCCTGTGAAATAAGAGCTGGAGCAATCACGGCTGTGTTTTTACCTCTTTTACAAATTGACCGATTATGTCCTGAGTCATTTTTGTAATGCAGTTCTCCTCTAATACCCACCATTTTGTTGGTATTTTTGCTGGCCCTTTTCATGTAAAATCGTTTGCATTTGGAAAACGGAAAATGCCATTTTGTTGTTATCAAAAATATGTCTTTGACAGCTGTTTTCCAGTCCCATACTTGAATTGATTGAACGTTTATAGCCGTAGAATGTGTGTCGATGATATCAAAGTATTCTTTAGGTGTGACTATATTTTCAATTTTTCTTAATTCCTTCTCTATTCGCGCAAATACCCTATCAGGCGGCAGAAACGAATGTCCCACTACTGGAAAAATTACTTCGACTTGTTTTATTTGATCAGGTGCATCATTAGTTATCCATTTTGCAAGCATTGCTATTAGCATTGAGTTTTTATTTTGACCGGAACACCCGTCAGCCATAAGACGGACTCTCTTACAATCTGGTGAAAACATTGTATTACAAAGCCGATGGTAAACTGATGATACTATAATGTTGGAGTCTTTAGAGTATTCATCCTCGGTCCAACAATAACTGAACACATTTTGTTTTGTCAATTCTGATCTGGAATTACCCTCAACTATTGTGAAATTATAAAAGTATAGTTGTCGAGAGTAGTACGTACTTTGATCTGGTATTTTCGGGAGGGGCATATTTTTCTGGCAATCGAAACTAAATATTTTTATGGCGGGGTTATCTTCTTTTAACATACTGAAAAATTCCTTAGCTCGACGTTTGTGTACTATTTTCTCAGTCATCAGCATAATTTTGTTACTTTCAGAATTTGCAACTTTTATTTTTTCATTAAGTTGCAGACATGTTGAGCACACATCAACTCGAGGACTCCCAAACCCTAGATTGAAGGAGGTATTAAATACTGTTCTAAAAAACATAGTTTTTACTATCAAGTCTTCTTGTTGACAGCTGGTATTGTACATTTTTGCTAATTTATTTATAGACAGTTCTGATGGCAAATACATACGTTTAGTAGTACCTCTGCAATAATGAGGTTCAGAACATTTAAATTTTTTTATGAAGTTAATAATATTTTCCTTTTTATCTTTATATTTGTGTGACCTGTGATCCCCTCCACGTTTTTCTACCGGAAACTGTCCTTGTAAATAATATTTTTTTATTGTATTTTCTACGCGATATCTTTTTAAGTTCAAAATTATAAGGAATGCTTTTTGGCAAACTGGTAGCATTTTCAATTTAGATCTTGTATAAATGTTATATTTTAATTGCAAATCTCTAGGCCTGTAATTTTTAGATTCAAGTCTCGGTCGACGACGTTTTGGTTTTATACCATTTACATGTTTTAGTAAGAATGAGTCTTGTTTCAGCTTATCTTTTATGTGATAAAATGACTCGTGAAATTTTCTTATATCTTGCATTGAAATTTCGGAGCACTGCAATTTATTAGATTTATGTGAGCACGTCGGTTTAACCGGCAAATGTTGAGGTGCATACCTTGAACAAAAACTTTAATTTAATAGCTATTACATACGATAATAAGTAAGATATCGAGAAAAATATTAGCCATGTGCTAGGTACATCAGACTAAAATCTATATCGTTGAGCCGTTATTGAATAAATACATACTATTTAAACTTTTAAACTACCATTAATATATTTTTAGTTAATACTTTCAGCATAAACCACTAAACTGATTTGAACAAAATTTTACGCAGCTTGCTACCTGGAGACGAAAATAAAATTCTTGATATTCTAATTGCGAAATAAAACACTATCTCCTGCTATAAATATTGAACTTTTATGAGACAATTTAAGTTTTTTTAATGTTATAAACACTTCCCTACATAATTCACTTTCTAGTTGAATATTATAGTAATAAATAGCGGGATCAAAATAGCACTATGATTAAATAGGATTTGATTGCGAAAATATATTAGGTCTAAATAGGTACTAATTTAAAGTATCAAAACAATAATAGTCGCAGTATACTTACCGTTGTTCTTTAGCCCGATTTCTTTTCCAATTCGCAGCATTTACTAGCCGTTTCCGTGCCTGTTTATTATCCACAACTTCAGGATAACAATCCATGATGTAATTTTTTGTAAAGCTATGCCGGATAAATAACTTTTAGCACAAATAAATTGTAAAAAACCGAAAACGTGGTAACGGCCGCATTGCATATTCCGCCATACTACAGGCAAGTGGCAGGACACGACGTGATTGGTGGAGATGGAGTTTGCTGACATTGATACAAACAGGCACGGACTAAGGTGTTTTTGTTGCAGACAAATAAGTTTCATCGTGTTTTTATATAGGACTAAGCGGTTTTAGGTCTATTCGGTGAATTTAAAACTGTTCTATTTTGTCTATAGATTTTCGTAACATAGATAACACATTTTGCTTTATTTTGGACTTTGCGGTTTTTGAAATTAGTGGACTCAGTTATATAAGCAAAGCCCTAATGGTGAAGTAATTATTATTTTGTGTGTTTTCTTTGTGTGCAGTTATGCTGCCAGTTAATTTTGTTAAAAGTTAAAGTGTAATAAAATGTAAATGCTAGTTAAGTAAATTATGTGATAACCTCATATTGTTTCATTTTGATTTGAATTAAGAAAGTTTTATAATAAAAACGTGTTGATGTTATGATTAATGTTCTTTTTCTTCTTGTGCCTTTTGACCCCTTCTGATGATGTTTCTAATAATACATAAACTCTTGACTACATTTGTTACTATACTATATTATGTTTAAACATAGTAGCTCTGTCCCGCGATTTGAACCGCGTAGTCCCCGTGGGAATATCTGAATAAAACCGCAAGTATCAGGAGCAAAAATTAATAACGGTCGGATTGTTCACGTTGTTTTTCCATTACCAATCCCCGAGTGAGCGCCGCTATTCACCGAGAAAGCAATTGTGTCGCGCCATTTCCATTTCCAATACAGACATAATTTATCTTGCTACAAGCATCACGTTCTACTAGCTCGAGTGAATGTTTGAATACAAATTAATATCCCCATAATAGAGTGATGTTCTTAAATGTAAATGTAGCTAACGCCAAAAAGTAGTATTTTTATATTATAGTTATATGGAAAACTTAATGTCTTAAACTTACATGCCCAACACTTCGCAGGGTATGTAAGTAATACGACCGACATAATGCCGCCCTGAGTTCGACCTTAGGTATAAGTGTTATGGTGCATGTTTTTAGTCGACTGTAGACGACAGCAGCAGGCGAGGTATCGCACAACAATAATGCGGCTAAAAGATGCAGCTGAGCGCGACAGAGGGATGACAGCATATGTCCCACGGATCTGTAGAAGAAGGACGGGCGGCAGGTGACACAGGTTCGTCCACTTAGTGTCTCCTGCATAGGCCTTGAAACGATTGACGAATGCATCACAGCGCCAATGTAGAATGTTAATTTTGAACCACTGGTGCGGGTTGTACGACGAAGAGGGTAGCGGTGGGTTTTAGTGGGTATCTAGCCGCGTATTTTCCTGCGTTATTTGAATTTTTCTTTGCTCTGCTCTCTGCTCTGTTCCAAAAAGCTCTGCTACCACAGATTAAATAGTACACGCTACTACTAAATCTAATACGAAATGTTTCGCAATCCCGCAGTGATAACATGTTATAAATAAAGTACGTATAATAGCGACTAGTGTGAAGCCGGCCAGGAGTTAGAAACATTTTTTTCAAGTGCTTCCTTCAGCCCGGAAGATAAATGGAATACTTTCCTGCGTTGTGCGAGTTTTTCTTCCACAGAAAGAATTATTGCGCGAATAAATCTCCCGTGAACGACTTCTGTTAAATAGTGAATTTTGTTGACTATTGATTTATGATAAATTTAATAACAACATCTGATAGTGATTATTAACAAATGAAACATATCGCCCTAAGCTCGCCAACCCGCATTCGAGTAGCGTGGTGGGTCCACGCTACATATCCCCTCTCCTATAAGGAGGGAGGCCTGGCCCTTTAGTGGGCCGTTAATAGGCTGATAATAATGATGATGATGAAATTTAATAAGTATATTGAGTAATGAATAAAAACAGAATAGCGTCACTGTGAAGCCATTCTGTCATGAAACTCGACAGTGTGAATTTCGGCCTGGCCTCTAACTGTCTTTGTCTAATACGCTTATATAGATAGGGAGAGACAAATTCGAAATTCACATTATCGAGATTTTTAACAGAACAGCACTGTCTCTGCTGTATTTACTTATCTACTTAATGTATAGATACAAAAATACGCACTAATAAGGTTTCTTACATTCTCGCAAATAAAAATACTATTAATGCATTTTATTATTATTTATTCTATCTCTTTCATTTTGAGTTTATTTGCCATAATATCATTTACCTTTAATCACAAAAATTTAAATCTACGCTTATTTGAACTCTGTACAATACTAGAGCGTTCGAAAGCATCCTAGTCTAAATTCTATATGTACTTTATGTTAATTTTATACGCTCTATGCTAACCACGATATATTATGCTGTATGCTGATGCACTGCACTGCACACTGCCGTATATTTCGAGAGTATAGTCCGAGAGCCCGTTGTAGTCAGATCAGATCGTCATGTCATAAAAGCTGAAGGTTTTATTACACTTACTCCTACCACAGGAAAATACGATAGGTTTATCTTTATAATTTGTACCGGACGGATAAAATTAGGTCTATGTGTTATCCTGATTTATAAGCTTTTTTTTATCGACTATATGTTGGCCCTTGACTGCTATCACACCTAATGTTAAGTGATGATGCAATCTAAGATGGAAGCGGGCTAACTTGTTAGGAGTAGGATGAAATACATACCCCTTTCGGTTTCTACACGACATCGTACCGGAACGCTAAATCGCTTGGCGGTACGTCTTTGTCGGTAGGGTGATAACTAGCCACG
The DNA here is from genome assembly GCA_034621355.1 of Mycalesis mineus. Taxonomy (NCBI): domain Eukaryota; kingdom Metazoa; phylum Arthropoda; class Insecta; order Lepidoptera; family Nymphalidae; genus Mycalesis; species Mycalesis mineus. Next base: position 12,320,015 of record CM067885.1, read on the forward strand.
GCGAAAGTCTCCCACCAGCCAGACCAAGACAAATTAAGAAAAATCACAATCTGCCCCGCCGGGAATCGAACCCAGGACCTCCGTCTTATAAATCCAACGCGCATACCACTGAGCCACGGAGCTGTATTATTATAAAGTTTTATCAAAATCCATTCAGTCGTTTTTATGTGAGAGTTAAAACATCCATGTATACGTACACTCTTTTGCGTTTATCATATTAATAGGAGGTTGATTGCCTCGTTGGTCTAGTGGTTAGTCTATTTGGCTTCGATCACGATGTCCTAGGTTCGATTCCTGGGTCGGGTCACGGAATAATTGACTGATGCGGCGTTACCTCGCTTTCATTCTTCTATGAAATGTTCAGTACATTCCAAGCCCGGAGTCTGGAAGTTGGTGGTGTTACACCCCCGTGCCTGTTATAACACGTTAAGCCGTCGGTCCCGTCACTATCATCAACATCTGATAGTGATCGTTAATAAATGAAACATTATCAACCTAAGTCCGCCAACCCGCATTGGAGCAGCGTGGCGAGTGTACGCTCCATATCCCCTCTCCTATAAGTAGGTAGGCCAGGTCCTGTAGTGGTCCGTTAATAGGCTGAAAATGAGAACTATACAGGCGATACCTGTGGGTATGGAAAATGTTACACAAAATCTCAATATTAAATAGGGATCGTTGAGTTTCTGAAAACTTGTATAAATAAACTGAATCTCACAATTGCACAGTATCTTAAGTACACAGTGAAGTTTGTACAAGGTTTCTCGCTCAGTCTATGCAGGTCAACGGGAGATCTAACTTGAAAAGCACTATTGATTTTGTACGTCTGTACTTACGATTTCTAAGGGAGCAAATGTAGCTGCATAGACTTATTGATAACAGAGGTATTATTTAGTATGTAGTACATCTCTTATTAATAAGTCTTTGCATATTTTGTTGTTTTTGCCTACCACAATAAATAAAAATAGAACCGACTTAAAACGCACTAAATAGTAAAAAATAACTGTGTCATTTAGTTGTTTTAATTTACTTAAGCATATCTAGGAAGTTGGTGCCAGCCAAGTTTAAGGAACATTTATTTTACGTACTAAAGCAGTTTGTGGGTTCTAGCACCGACTCCTAGATAATTATGCTTAAGTAAATTAAAGCAACTAAATGACACAGTTAGTTTTTTCAACTTATGCAGGTCAACGGGAGATCTAACTTGAAAAGCACTATTGATTTTGTACGTCTGTACTTACGATTTCTAAGGAAGCAAATGTAGTGCTGTTTTAAGTCGGTTCATATTATTTTTTTTAATTTTTATTTCTTACTTTTTAGTGATTTATCGCCACGTAACGTACTCGTACTATACTGTTATAGTATATTATACGGCACTAGTAGCCAAAAAGCTACCGATACCTAGACAAAGACCGAAATCGCTGTAAGCGTGCCTCTAAAACTTAAAGAGTATCTTCAATTTAAGTTTTGAGTCGGTTCTATTTTTATTTAAAAATTTTTATTTCTTACTTTTTAGTGATTTATCGCCACGTAACGTACTCGTAATATACTGTCTTAGTATATTATACGGCACTAGTAGCCAAAAAGCTACCGATACCGAGACAAAAACCAAAATCGTGGTAAGCGTGCCTCCAAAATTTGAAGAGTTCCTTCGATTTGCCCAGGATATCATCATCAGATCCTAACATGATGACAATGGGACTACCTTGGAAGTGTGCCCTTTCTAATAAAAAAAGAATTATCAAAATCGGACAACTCTGTAAAAATTTATGCGTGGTCATAACTCCTCCGTTTTTTTTCGTCGGTTAAAAATACACATATGTCCGAATATTCAAATGTCATTCAAATCTAAAACTCACATCTTTTTATTAACATGTTAGCACTTGACTGCAATTACACATGATGGCAAGTGATGATGCAATCTAAGCTGGAAGCGAACTTGTTAGGAGTTGGATGACACCCCTTTCGGTTTCTACACGACATCGTACTCGAACGCTAAATCGCTTGGCGGTATGTCCTTGTCGGTGCATGCAACCTTCATGAGTTTAGGAGATGCTCAGTAATAAAAGAGATTCGTAATATTTCAGTGACATTCCATTATGTACGCAGGTCGTAACTTGGATATAGCGATGCCTAGACCTTGTGTAAAAATAATTCCGTACACTAAATAATGCTACGTACATTTATCTTATTATCATCATGATTATCATTCTGTTAACCCCTGTGGGCCTGACATTCAAACCTTCTTTGAGGCCCGCGGCTACCCGGGTAGCGACGGAGCTATAATGACAGCTGTCATTATTTGCCTGACGGTTGCCAGGGGACCCCTCGGGGCTGTGAAACTTTAATAGCGACTCATAGAGCTAAAACACAAATCTTATAGAAGAGGGATTATCGACTTTTGACCCATTATGCTGCCCCTATGCAGAAGAGTCGGATGAGCGACCGTTTAATGTGCCTTTATTTGGTCAGTTAACTTATAGTCAACTAAAAATATTTTTTTCTTTCTTTCTTTTCGACTCACGGTAACGTTAATACTACCGATTTTCTTCTTCAGACTCATAAAATTTTTAGTGTTGCTCAGCAGTTCATAGAGCGACCCAGACCTCGAACTTAAGATATTGTGATTCAAAGCTATGTGGGTTAACCACTGTGCCAACGAAACAGTCATTAATACAAATACATGGTTATAAATAACAAAAGAGTTGCTAAGTTAGGTATTAAATTTACTGCGTCCGTCAAGTTGCCCGTTGTAAAACTTTGCTAGACTTGAAGTTTGCTGTCGGATTTTGTTAGTGGAACTTATACAATGAATAACACTGTTACTTATATAATTTTTGTTTGCGAAGTATTTCATGGAGGAAGTGCCTTAAGACAAATTATAATAATAGATATTATTTTATTCTTCTTTGTAAACATTTTAATGATTAATTTTATAAAAGACTTTCAATTTAAAATCATTTAATTCAATGAGGCTGTTATACAAGATCTTTTGAAACATCAAGTCTGTCACTACACAGTAACTCTACTACAGATTCGGAAGGCAGATCCCGCCGAGAAGGGCCGGCATGATACTCATAAATTGCTCTTTTAACAATCAATATAATATGTATTTTATAATTAAATATTTTGGTTATCCTATCTTGTGTGTAGAAAGTAAAGCCTTCCGAATAGTTAGGTTATCCCATCTTGTGTGTAGAAAGTAAAGCCTTCTGAAAAGTTAGGTTATCCCATCTTGTGTGTAGAAAGTAAAGCCTTCCGAAAAGTTAGGTTATCCCATCTTGTGTGTAGAAAGTAAAGCCTTCCGAAAAGTTAGGTTATCCCATCTTGTGTGTAGAAAGTAAAGCCTTCTGAAAAGTTAGGTTATCCCATCTTGTGTGTAGAAAGTAAAGCCTTCTGAAAAGTTAGGTTATCTCATCTTGTGTGTAGAAAGTAAAGCCTTCTAAAAAGTTAGGTTATCCCATCTTGTGTGTAGAAAGTAAAGCCTTCTGAAAAGTTAGGTTATCCCATCTTGTGTGTAGAAAGTAAAGCCTTTTGAAAAGCTAGGTTATCCCATCTTGTGTGTAGAAAGTAAAGCCTTCCGAAAATTTAGGTTATCCCATCTTGTGTGTAGAAAGTAAAGCATTCCTTTTTCGAAAGCGTTTCTTTGACGTTTTAAAAGTGATTATATAACAACTTACTTGAAATACATAATTTTTTTTATTTAATTAATATTAATTATTGTAAAATTTTCTTTACTTGAATTGTTAAATTGAAGTAGGTTTGACCAATTAATACGAATCTCGGTGTTAAATACCAAATGACGCGACGTACTCAAACAATACAAATTAATTGAATCTCAACGTTTATTCTCGAAACTTTGTTAATTGTTTTGTGTTATTTTTTGCAGCAAAAGTATCGGCTTTTTGCTATTATTTTATTCATTACAAGTTAGCCAATGACAAATTATGATGCTGAAGAATTTAATTTAATTTAATTCTAATTATGATGATGAATGAAAAGAAAATTTGTTAGGAGTAGATTAACATCCACACCACTTTCGATTTCTACATGACATCATACCGGAACGCTAAATTGCTTGGGCGGTGCCTCTTTATCGGAAGGAATGTAATTAGCCACGACCGAAGCCTCCCACTAGGGAAAATTTTTCCATAGATTTTTGATAAAGACTGCATGTGCATTGTTTTTTTGTTGGTATGTTGAGTCTTACACTTAAAACATTATGAGGTTTAAGATCTTTATTTTCTCAAAAGAATTACAATAACTTCACTTATATAAGAAAAACTTTACTAATTAATCTAAGTAAACTATTTAACTAAGTGTACAATACAAATTAGGCTTACATAATACTTATAATACATTATTTAATTGTTAAAGTACCCCCACTTTCAAAGTTACATACCTATTACGAGGAACACACGACTATACTAAAGCCAAACTCGATTGAAAATGCTTGTCAACAAACTTAAAATGGTGGTAGAAAACGCAACACATTTTATACCTAACAAATTTAAAATTATGTTTTGTTATTTTAAAAATCCTATTTAAAAGACTTTGAATATATTAATTAGTTTTACGATTACTAATCTAATTTAATATCATGAATTCGTCATTAACTAGTAAATTAAAAAAATAGATGTGAAATGACTACTGATTTCTACCTTCATTTTTAATTTGTTTGTTGACAAGCATTCTCAATCGAGTTTGGCTTTAGTATAGTTTTAACAGAACAAAGATCAATGCTTACTAGATACGACTTAAAGTGATGTGTTATTAAGTAAATAAAATTTTAATTTCTTCTTGAAAATAAACATGGATTTTGCTTCTTTTATATCGGATGTAGTTTATTGTAAATCTGTGCTCCTTCAAATAAAATATTTTTGCTGCTAGTACGAGGTTTATAGTTTAGTAGAATGTGGTTTGCTCGGCGAAAGGCCCGTTTTTGAACTTCAATTTTTTTCGTAAAAGTTATTTTAGAGTGTATATCTTTATTTATTATTTTCCGAATTAATATTGAAGTGCTATATATGTATGTTTGTTTTATGTTTAGTAACTTTGTTTCTTTGTATATTATATTAGTAGGTGTTAGAAAGTCGTAATGAAACAAAACCTTAATAATTTTATTTTGTGCTCTCTGAATGAAATTTAAGTTCGTTTTTGATGCTGTCCCCCAAAATTCTATTAGGTAATCAATGTGTGGTTTAACGAGTGAGTTATAAATAGTGTATCTTACACTTTTTGGTAAACAATGCACAAACCTCGTAGACACCCCATTAGGGATGAAAGTTTTTTACGAAGCTTATATATATAATTTCTCCACGTCAGATGGTTGTCAAATATTAAGCCGAAATATTTTTGACTGTTTGATTATTGTTATTGATTGATTGATTGATTGAAATTGTATTGATTTTTAATTAACTTAGAAACTATGAATTTTTGTTGAAAACTATAAACGGCCGTTGAAGGCTTCCGTGGACTGATTGGTCCAGTTTTGGCTGGGAAGCTACGACCGTGGTTAGTTACTACCCTGCCGACAACGACATACTGCTAAGCAATTTAGCATTCCAGTACGTTGTCTTAAAAACCGTACCGTTGTTGTCAATTTCATGCTACTCCTAACAAGTTAGCCTGCTTCCATCTTAGATTGCATCATCACTTATCACTAGGTGCGATTGTACCTTGACTACAATGCTGTAACGGCTAGCAATGCTCGGGAAATTCAATATAGTAAAATGTTTGCTGCTGGCTCAGCTTTAAAAGTGACATAACATTACGCAACAAGTTCTGGCAACCAATAGAAAAGTGTCTTTTGTCATTTTTGACGTCGGTGGAACACAATCGCATAGCAGGTTAAAATGGCGACGTTTGATTGCTTGAAATATGCCACTTATTTTTCATGCATTTTGCTTACTGCACTCTGAATTAAAATGATTACAGTAGATCAATGTTGGACGTTTCGATATTTAAAGATTTTAGCTTAGATTAATTATAAAAATAGGATAATGAATCCTGAGCCGAGCAAAAGTTTAGCCTGTGAAAATTACCATATTATTTAAAATTATTAAGAAATTAAGATGTGAAACAAAAGAAGGCTCTTACAAAAACAAAATCACGTATGATAATACCCCCCTAATAAATCAATAAGCAAAAGGGAGGGGAGCGTAAAACAAATTGGCGAAGGAACGAAGGGGTCTATTTGCGGGGATGGTTTTATTATGAAAATCAGCCCGTCGGGACCCCTAGCGCCGCCCTTGACTTCTCACTGTGAGATACTACGGGAAATTTAGCCGATATCTTTTTATTTTCTTAATATAAAATACTTTTGTAATTTAAACACAATCTCATAATATTATTTTAACGAACTACAGCAGGTCAACGCTGACCCATAGTGGTGTAGAAATTAAAAATTTGCAGGTGTATTTATGTAAATTACACGGAACGGTCCATGTAACTGGATCAAACTATCGAAAAAATAAACAACCGTCGTTAATCGTGGTACATACTCGTTGGAATATCTTATTAACTCGAATGACCACGAAATTAGTTTTATATTTTCATAAATATATTATAGACTAGCGGATGCCCGCGGTTTCAATCGCGTAGTCCCCGGTACTGTGGAAATATCAGGAAACAAATTAGCCTATGTCACTTCTCATGAGTCTCGCTATCATACACAAAAAGAATTTTTACAGTCCTACTGGTAGTTTCAGAGATTAACCGGTACAAACAGACAGACAGACAGAAAATGTTATTTTGGTGTATGGCCGTATATAATATTATATTCATATACATGTAGTACAAAACCGTTATTTCAATGTTACAAATAGACACTCTGTTTTTTGATACGTATACATTTGGAAATGCAAGTGCAATAGCATTTCAGGATGCGTCCATAAATGGTTATATTTCATGCAGTGATCGTGAGAAACAATTGTTATTCAGACAATACACGCCATTTATTTTAAAAGACTTGTTTGCTATTACATTTATTTAATGTTAGCAGTGCACGATAGCTTTCTATTTATTTACAGCTCTACTGCACTTTTAAGAAAGGTTAATAGTAATCTACTTTCAGATATTACGAATTGTTTTGGATATTATTTGTTGAACGTTTAAAAAATTGTCTAAAAGAATAATTCATTTATTTTGCTTTGACGACTGATACAAGTAATAAAGTGGCGAAGACATACTTCGCAATTGAATATTCTTGTTGGCCAAGGATCCAAGGTCGTACGTAGGTTTGATTCAAAAATTTTTATTTATTTATTTATTAAATTCTAGAGCTAACATAATATTTTCAGGATGCTACGGTATGTCATTGAAACGTAGTGTTTTTTCGAGTCTGGGCTATTTTTTCATTTCAATACTGCAGGGTTTCGCGGAAAATAGTATACACAATTTATAATGAACTTCCATAAATTAGCATTTTCTTCTATTCAAAATTATGTCATAATTACATTATTATTATATATAGAGGACTTAAAAATATTATCTATATCGAAACATTTACAAAACTCGTAATATGTTTAGATCAAAGTTCAGTAGTACAAATATGTTTATATGAAAGTTTCAGGAGCATAATAATTATAATATATGCAGATTCTCATGTATAGAAAATATTCCACTAATATTCCTGTCTAATTGGCGTAAAGTTTACTGCCGAAAAGCTATGCTCAAATGCCCCGAAGTGGGGGCATGCATAATTTTCACGCACTAATTAACATAGCGGTTCTTTTCTTTTATGTCTAATTTGTGCTACCTTTTACAGCCCCATAATTCAGATGAATTCTATTCAAAATGCTTGTAAAATGTGTAATGTTTTACCAATTTATTAATGAGAAGCAGATATAAGTTAGTGACAATTTATGGTGGATCTTAAAACAAATTAATATTGCTAATGTCTGTGATTTTTTTTTTAAATGTGTAAGTTTTTCACTTATTTATATTATTTTATCTTATACTAGCATATGAAAATAAATTTTAAAGACAGATTTTCATACAAAATGTGTAAGGCACATTCATTCCCCGCTCCCCCTCTCAATTTAATTTTTTTATAGTTTCCCGTGAAGCAAATTTCCGTCCCGTCCCGTGTACTAAAGGCTACATTTTTGTTAAACATTGTATGACATTACAATACATTAACATTAAAAATATATATTTATGGCAAGCTGATGGGTATAAATTGATATCAAATGAATATTTCACTCTAGAATAAACAAAAATAATTTTACAATCCGACACGCAGATAGAGATTAGCCCGTTTAAACAAACGAACAAACTCTTCCGTGTACTAAATAGATATTTGAACAAAGATCGAATTCTTAATTCATCATCGTATATATAACATAGATCTAAACTCCCCTCCCGCACGCGCGCCCCCGCCTTGGTGACGCTCACTTCGCAACGCAGAAATAGTAATATTTTAATTTCGCCATAACTTCAAAACCAAACGTCCAATTTTAATCTTTTAAATACCAAATATTATCTACATAAACTGTACTTAGTGATGAAATAATTTATTTTGATAAGGATTAGTAGCATGAGTAAAATAAATGCGTTTAAATGTAGTCCAAAAAAAAATCAAGATTTTTAAATAAAAAAATGGTTGTTGTGCCTCACTCGACATAGATAGGTATAGTATGTCGCGGACTTTTTTGTAGATATTTATAAGATCTCCAATTAATTAGAACATTTTATGGTTCTATCTTTTGTAGTTTACGCAGCGTACGCAAAATAAGTCACTTTTCTGGTTGATTTTTTACACCTTGTGTCCGAAAAACCCAAATATTTTTGTTACTCGTGGATAATGTAGCTTTCGAAAGGTGAAAGAATTTTTAACACGGTCCAGTAGTTTTTACTATTCATTACAACCAAACAAACAAACAAACAAACAAACAAACAAACAAAGTTTTATATATCGTTTAGATAGTTTAGGTTTTGACGACCTCCGTGGCGCAGTGGTATGCGCGGTGAATTTATAAGACGGAGGAACTGGGTTCGGTTTCCGGCAGTGCAGATTGAGATTTTTCTTAATTTGTCTACGTCTGGCTGGTGGGAGGCTTTTGCCGTGGCTAGTTACCACCCTATCGACAAAGACGTATCGCCAAGCGATTTAGCGTTCCGGTACGATGTCGTGTAGAAACCGAAAGGGGTGTGGAATTTCGTCCCACTCCTAACAAGTTAGCCCGCTTCCGTCTTAAACTGCATCGTCACTTAACATCAGGTGTGTTAGCAGTCAAGTCAACTTGTAGTCGATAAAAAAAAAGACGATTTTTTTAGCATGTTAAATATGGCAATACTTTGGATGTACTGAAACCAGTAAATCTCTCAACTAATGAATAAGTAACAAAATGTGGAATGACTATACGACTGTAAATAATTATATAAAATAATAAGTATAAATAAAATAATTATATTTTTAGGAACATCAGCAGAAGGGGTCAAAAGGCACAAGCAGCAAAAGAACATTAATCAAAATATCAACACATTTTTATTACAAAACTTCTTTAAATCAAATCAAAATGAAAGAATCTTTCCTTGAACACTAATCTAATTACTTTTACAATATTATTGAGGCAGCATAACTGCCTATGCTAGAACTGGAATTGATTATGTCCGCAATTTAATAAACCGTCTTTTTATATAAACCAAAAATACCGCAGAGTACATTCTTTTTTTTATGATTTTCGTCTTATCGTTGTCGTAGACTCTAGCTATTTGAAGCGCAGTATTCAATGTTATTATTAACAATATATAATAAATAAAAATAATTAATATCTGAATAGTGAAGCATGCGTTTAAAGATATTTTGCCATTAGGTGCTCCACGGATATCCCCTGTGATATAAGGAGGGAGGCCTGACTAGGCCGTTAAGGACTGATAATGCAAAATTGTATTCAAATTTTGAAATGCAATTGCGTAACAAAACCTTATATAAGTTGATAACGACACTAATTATTAAACAAACTTTTTTCCCAAAAATCAATGGCCCTAATTGAAAAACAAGGAGCAACTATTTCATTCTGAATTTAGACATGAAGATAGGTTTGCGCGCATTTCAGTGCGATGACACAACATATGAGTGCTAGCGTCAAGAGAACATTACGTACATGAACATGGAATATTCACATTCTATTTTCAGTATATAAAAATGACGTGACGTCAGAGCTACGGCGTCGCTACGAAACTGCATTTGCGAGACTGTAGCCAACACGTAAATCGTGACCTCACGCTGTCTAAAGCAAATGTGCTAAGTGCATAAAGCTTTGTTCAAACAATGTTATTATTGTGAAGCTGGAAAACCTAAATCATTAGAATTATTGTGATTTGAACTATCTCGTTGGTATTTAGTCTACCTCCTACTTTCACTAGTAATCTACTAGTTAGTTAGGTTATACAGCTTTGGATCACGATGTCGTGTGTTCGGGTTTTAAGGCATTAAGTTGCTCATTTTTCTGTGATTTTCATTCATTTCTCTAAGATCCGTCTCCTTTTTCTAAGATTCATTTCTCAGCCGCAGCCTGGAGTTTGGAAGCTAATGGTGATATACCCATTGGAGTTCACGCTAAGCATGCCCAGGTCAGTGTCGGATTTATATTTCTTATAAGTGAAGACCACATAATCTCTCTCTCTCTAATAAGTTATGTCTTTTCTCTAAAAGACATAACTTCGCCCATTAGCGGCCAAATCGAAAGTGTTGCCATCTCTTTCATTGTGTTGCGGCTATTGGGCTAAGATATGTATTTTTAAGAGAGCGTATCCTATACGTATGGGCCCTGTTTTAGGCGGTTAAAATAGGCTGACAGAGATAATAATAATTATAATGAATATATCTTGAAAATAACAGTGCATTGCTCTACTGGGAATGCACTATTATCACTGACAGGTATATTGTAGCCAATAGACCTGATATAGTGATAGTCGATCGATCAGTACGCCGTGCAATAATTGTTGATATTACTGTTCCTCATGACGATAACCTCGTGAAAGCCGAAAAGGAAAATTCCTGTCTATTATTGTTCCGATAGTCATTTCAGTCAATGGTTTTTTGCGAAAAGCTTCGACCAACACCTTAAGAAGCTTTCGCTTAATTGTTGGATCAAGGGTCGGATACAGAAAGCAGTAGTCCTTAAAACGGCGTGTATTGTGAGGAGGTTCCTCACTCTGGAGCCCTGACCACCGGTTGCTTGGGCCCGCAAAGGCCCCGCAAATGGAGGAGAAGATTTTTTTTAACAGGAGTTAGTTAATAAATACTCTTCCATAATAAGAAAAGTTCGTTCATCTCACTAAAAAAACAGAAGATAAAATAATAATTCTAGTATCTCTGCTCTGTTATAACAATGTGGACTACACTTTATTAAGTGCTAAAAGTAATGTAGCTTTTTCGTTCGTTGTCTTTTTATGTGCATAGTGGTACACATTTTATACTTGTGGAGTCATTTGTATGATTACGATGAATTTAGACAAGTGCTGTAATGTTAAACAAGTTTTTGAATAACTTCTGCCTTATTTCAAATATCCATTTCATTTGTATTTGCTTCCCTTCATCTTATATTGTTAGACCAATGAACTTTTTTAAGTGGAAGCTTGCGTTAATATGTCGAGCAATATTTTATTGACGTGACTACGTCTTATAATTCGATAGAGCCGGCTGCACGCACGAAAAAACATGACGTCATGCGTTGTTACCTCGCTTTGAGGCGTTCCATGTAAGGCTTGAAGTGCAAGCGAGAGCGCGGAATGAGCGACAAAGAAGCACAATCGGCCTTTGCGTTCGGCAGCGTTCGACATCCGTCTATTAAATATAATTATTAAATATATTAATTTTAAATTAAAAATTAATATATTTATTATAAATTTAAAATATAAATTTAAAATATATTATTATAAAATCAAAATCAATTATTTTATTAATTTCAATTAATATTTATAAAAATATACTTAAATCAAAAATTTTAATAACCAATTAAATGCTACCATTCCATCAGTATTTTCTTAAGACATTGTCACGTTCAACTATCGTCAGTAAACTGACTTTACAGACAACCAATTTTTTTTGATGTTGTAGCTTGTATCAGTCAATCTGTATGTGGTTTCGGATCACGAGATCCTGGATTTGAGCCCTAAGTATGGAATAATACTTAAGTATTCTTTATTCTAAGAAACTTTAAATACAAATTTATAGGTCGAAATTGGAATGTATTAAGAAAGCGGTATAGACATCCGTGTTTCAGAAGCACTTTAAGCAGTCATTATAACCAACATCTGATAGTAATCGTTACAGTTTCAAACATTATCACTCTATGCTCACCGACCTATATTCAAGCAACGTGGTAAGTCTAATATCCCCTTTCTTATGTGAAGGGAGTCTTGGTCTTTTAGAATACCAAATCACGGCCGAGTGGCGCAGTGGGTAGTGACCCTGCTTCTGCGGGTCTAGGAAATGTTTGTGTGATGAGCATGGATGTTTTCCAGTGTCTGGGTGTTTATCTATATATTATAAGTATTTATGTATATTATATATAAAAATATTCATCAGTTATCATAGCACCCATAACACAAGCTACTTACGAGTACGCTTACTTTGGGGCTATATAGCGATGTGTGTAATTGTCCTATAATATTTATTTTTTTATTTATTTATCAATAGTGATGATATTTTTTTTATGGTTTTCCATATAATATTTCTTGAACAAGGATTTATTTCCGATATCATACTTGTAAAAACATTTTTCATTTCACTCTGTTATTTGATATTGTTGAAGCACTTACCTTAACGTAATAGCCGTGGATACGTAATTGTTGTGAGGCTTAATGGCGAAAAGTTGAGCTCAAATATGCCCAACAAGTGTTCAAAGTGATAGGAATTAATTAAGCGTCTGTTGTTCTTTTCTCGTGGGTATGTGGAAATTTCGTAACATAACTTGTGGTCCGTCCCAAACTTGGCCTCGTATTTTACGTAGGTGTATAAAGTTTTAACTTTAATTAATTTAAAGATTGTTTTTTTCCAAACCACTTCTGTGTTAGAGCAAACGAACTAAAGCCGCGTTCTGAGTTCAACGTTGCGCGTTCCACGTACCAAAGCTCTTCCGCGTAGACTGGTCTCGGTTCTCTATTTAGCTTTTGTGGTGCTTACGGTGGTATCACCATCCACAACTGTTGACGGGGCATTGAGTTGTACCAATTTATTGCCCCGTCATATCCGGGTTCCACTTTTTCTATCACTATAATTTTTGAAGCTTAATTGCACAGCGTATATCAGCAGTCAGCGTAGTCTGACAACCAGCTATCTGCGAGGTGGTATAAAACTACATGTTATTTATAACGTGTTGAACTAGTGGACTCTGTGTAAATATACATTTGGTGTTATCGTGAACTAGGTATTTACTCTTAAAATATTGCGTTCGAACGTCCTAACCCCCAAGCTGGAGCTTTCAGTACAAACGCTGCGAAAAACTCAGAACTCATGAATGTAACTCTGCCTGAAGGCTTTGCTTTTTTTGCGGGACCATAGATAGCCATTTATTAAAACCGATTTAAGAAAACAAACTCCGTGATCTTGTTATGTATACATGTGCGTGCTTATATTATGTTCTCGAATACTACAAAATACTGCATTGGATTATGTTTAAAGTATTTATTATCAGGCATGTTATAAAACGTAAAGTAAAAGTATGCTTTTCTCTCGTTCTATACAAATCGCTGTACCTATCTGTACATATATAAAGTGTGATATGTGTGTAATGTTAGTTTAAATGTCTATCACTAAAACTATTACTTAAGACCGTAGTTTTTTTTTTAAATTACTAATAAACGGATGGGAGCTTTTTATTAGAAGCATATTAATCAGACAGTATTTTAATAGGTATATAATTTAAGAAGTATATGCTTATGTCTCAAAAATTGTTATAATATATGTAAGAAAATTAGTTTGTCTGATTGTAAGATAAACATATAAATAGAATTAGAATTAATATATGTAGCGGTGGGTATCGTGTTTAGTTTGCTCACGCAAAGCGAGTGGGCAGCTCCTTTGATTCCCTTTGGGGTACACAATCTACTACAAGGGTGTATATGTTACCGGCCAACCCCGATTTAAGGATGAATTGGAATCGCCTATGCCCAACCAGTTCTCCTTACACGTGATAGGAAACCCAGTAAATCTTAGGTTAAACTCATTCATTCTGTTATCGATATGATAAACCAGTATAGCCTAAATCATTTAAATTCACAAAAGGTAAAATAAACCGATTATATTTTTTCTGTATCTTGGGGAAATCCCTAATGGATACGAGGGAAGAAGGTTATATCCGACTTTTATCGACTAAAACCCCACGTTGCTCAAACTTATCGCCTGGTGACTAGACCTTGGAATTATTTTGGAAACTGCCGCAAACCAACCAGCGGTAAGCTCCTCTAAGAGGTATAAATAATCTTGACTTAATGAAGGCGCATCGGGAACATAAAGAGTCTCTACCAACTCGAGGACATATCTCCCTGAGCAACAGATTCGACATTCGGATATTCTCGACAAACAGATTAGACCTAGGTTAAACTAGTCTATCCTAGTAGTATTAGGATGTATATAGGAGTTTGGCCTAGGCTAAAGTTGTATATGTCATCGGTAACAGGATGGCCTTGGCCTATTTTATCCTATTGTTAATAGTATGAATAAGTTTGGCCTAGGGGAAACTAGTTTATCCTAAAATCTGTTTTGAACAGTAACGTATACTGGTAATATATGTAACGGAAACCCACCGACGGCTCTGTACAAATCTTAACTCCATTCATAAAACATGACGCGCCTCGAGATACATTACTGAGGTACGTGATTCTGTAATTTAAATGTAAGTATGATTTATTTAGTATGCTCTGCTCTAGTCTGTAGGTGTGTTTACGTGACCGTGACGATGACGCGAGTAACTTCGCGAAGTACCTATATACAAAATCTAGCTGTGCCTAGCGGTTTTATCCGCGTAGATTTAATTCCCGTGAGAGTTTCCAGAAATCATTAGGATGTTCTTAGCGACCGCCGATATCGCTAATTGAGTATTTACTACTATAAGTATAAATAAATATAATTTTATATAACTACAGGACAGTGAATTTAGAGTAATTTTAACTATAAATGTAGAAGCGATGTGCTCAAAAGCGTGTATTTTATAAAATTTAATTCAAATTAGGCCTTGATTGCAATCACAGTAGATCTTTTTAGTGATGATGCAATCGCCGATGAAGCGATCCTCCTCATATGTTACCCCTCCCCATTCGGTTTATATACAACAAGGTACCGGGTTACAACCTTGTCAAGACAGAGGTTAAAAACCAAGGCCAAAGTTTTCAGCCAGCTAGACCTGTATTGCTATAATGTACTCGACAGTGTACATTTCAAAATTGTCTTTGTCTCTCTTTATCTAATACATTACTACAGATAGGGAGATACAACGACAAAGAAACGTACAGTGTAGTACCATTAAACCCTCTACCTAATAGCCCTAGTAGATACTGGATTATATTCTGGAAAATCTGCCCAGCCAGGAATCGAATCCAAGATCTTAAAAATTTTACAGATACCCAGAGCCTATCAAAAGACATTTTTATTGTTCGAGCATTGTGGACAATTTACAGAAGTAATTTTACTAATGAAGTTGTTGTTATGGTTGTATGGTAAATATGTTCATTATTTACAGAATTATATAGAACCACTTCATAAATTGACTATACATAATGGGCTTGAATAAATGAATAAATTACAGACAGGTAATTCAAATAGCCTAAGGAAAAACGTTTATCGATTATGTGACTTAAGTCCTAGAATATTTATTTCCAATTGATTGATTGCCGATTACCTTGAAATACAGTAAATAAGTAATTGTTTCGAACTAACAATTACTTTTTATAGTTGATTAATACCTATTCTATTTGGACGTCAATAAATAGCTAGAATTTCAAATATTTAATGACATTGAAAGAGTTTATGAAGAAAATTAAAAACAGCTTAATTAAGCCCGGTATCCACCGCAAGCGGAGTGAAACAGTCTCATTTTAAAGGAAACAGTTTTGTTTTTTCACCAATAAATAGTTTTGTTTTTTAATTTTCAATAAAAAAGGATAAAAAGAAAGAGAAATGAGCAGATTCAGCTTCTTTTTTGATTGCCTCCGTGGTACAACCTTATGCGCGGTGGCTTTATAATAGTTACGGTTTCAGGGTTTAAAATTGTCTTAATTGGTCCAAGTCAGGCTGGTAGGAGGTTTCGGCCGTGGCTATTTTCTTCGACTCGTGAGAGAAGGACTAGCTCGGTAACAGCATTGCTGTTCAATGCGGGATTGTAGCCGATAAAATTGCCATCATTCCACGTGGGCATGCTTGGTAAAGTTATAAGATAAGTTTGCTTAAGTTTCTTGCTGCATTTTTTTCTAAAAAAGAGCTCCTATATAATCCCTCAATTATGTGATAATTCTCTGAACTCAGAAGAGTTCATTCGCCCGCTATAACTTATTCGAATAAGATATTAATGAACGATAAATGTTATCGCTTATTAAAATCAATCCCATCTTGTTGTAGGGGCCGATTCCGAACAATATGAATATATAATAGATTTTCGGAATGCCATTCCGTTTATAGATGAGAGGTTTTCAGTCGCGTCTCAAGGATGACTGCAGAAATAGAAAAAATCGATGCGATGCACCCGACTGTGTGGATGTATGGACACAGACATTATAGTTTTATTGTTACTTGATTGTTCTTGGTTTTTATAAATAAATCATTATCTAACGGTAGTAAGTACCTATTCATCATCTTCAGCCTATTTTTGAAGATGTTATAGGATCTCTACTCTGGCGTCAATTTTCTTAAAGGAGATATTGAAGGGGAGGTTTGAACTACCACGTTGCTTAAATGGTGGTTGGTTCGGTTTGCTCACAGGCCTAAGTAGATAACCGTCGATGTTACCGGTTACACCGAATATAAGGGGCATGTTAACCAATAGTGTGATTTAGTACATGAGTCCCTTAGCGTTGGAATTTTTCCTCGCTCTTTTCATGATTTTCAAAAAAAAAAAAACACACTACAATTTACAATTTGTAAAAACATTGTACTCATGTATTATAGGGACTCTGTATTAATCATTGGTTTAAGTTTTCGTTGACATGTTTCTTACACCCTGCAGGTATGCTTTTCCAATTGTTGCTCGTCCTACCGAAGCCGGAGGAAGATAAAATTAATAATTTAACAGGTAACATTTTCTTTACTATTTCCCCTTTTACAAGTCAACGTTACGTTGGGTTCAATTCCTGGGTCGGGTCATGCAATAATCCTAAGCTTTTTCATTCTTCTATGAAATGCTCAGTACATTCCAAGCTCGGAGTTTGAAAGTTGGCGGTGTTACACCCCCGTGCCTCGGGGAGCACGTTAAGCCGTCGGTCCCGGTGACTATCATCAACATCTGATAGTGATCGTTAATAAATAAAACATTATCACCCTAAGCCCGCTAACCCGCATTGGAGCAACGTGGTGGGTGTACGCTCCACATCCCCTCTTCTAAACTAAGGAAGGAGGCCTGGCCCTGTGGTGGGCAATAAATAGGCTGATAATGATGATGATCATGATTTTAAGTAGAGTATGCAGGCGCACGATAACAACACAGTGTCTTTTGTGACTTAGCTGTATAAAAGAAAACAAAAGAAATCATATTCTGTAATATCTTCATCATACTGAATTTAGCTGCAAACTGAATACGAGATCTGTAATATAGTAAATAGTCAATGTCGGTTCGTACATGGCCATTGCATCCAGTGTTCATGCATAAATGAATATAAGATTCGAAGTACATCACAACATACAAATAGGGACAATACAGTTATGGTTTTGATTTCATACATTTTAAATTTGAAATAATTAATGTGCTTATTTGAAATGGCTTTTGACCCCGATAGACACCAGCTAAAATTCAATTCAATTTGCCTGTGTCACTTAATTATTTTTTGAAAACTTCTGGACAAGCCTTTTGAAGGTTTCCGAGGCGCAGTGGTATGCGCAGTGGATTTACAAGACAGAAATCCTGGGTTCGATTCTGGGCGGAATGAATGTTTGACTCTTTAACGATCATTATCAGATATTATTGATGATGACCGATGGGACGTGCTTTTCGTAATTTCTATTTATATTTAGCCTAAGAATTGTTACTCAAAATTTCGTGGAAGTAAGAAAAGCTCAGTATTTCATAATCTTGGTTCGGGTCATCATATACTTGAACCCAAGTCCTCGACTTCCGAAATCACAACCTTTTACCTTATAACCACTGGACCAATGAGGCTGTCACAGACAGGACAAGTTAAATAAATTTTTTTAACAAAAAATAGAACCGACTCAAAACGCACTAAAAAGTATGATTTATAAAAAATTACACAGTTATTTTTTACTTTTTAGTGCGTTTTAAGTCGGTTCTATTTTTTGTTAAAAATTTTATTTCTTACTTTTTAGTGATTTATCGCCACGTAACGTTCTTGTACTATACTGTCATAGTATAATTTACGGCACTAGTAGCCAAAAAGCTACCGATACCGAGACAAAGACCGAAATCGCTATAAGCGTGCCTCCAAAATTTGAAGAGTTCCTTCAATTTCCCCGGGATATCATCATCAGATCCTAGAATAATGACAATTGGACTACCTTGGAAGTAAGCCATTTCTAATAAAAAAAGAATTATCAAAATCGGACAACTCTGTAAAAAATTATGCGTGGTCATACATAAAAAAAAAGAAAAAAGAAATATACGTGTCGAATTGAGAACCTCCTCCGTTTTTTTCGTCGGTTAATAAGAGCTTGTATAAAAGAAATCCGTGACCGCAAATCACAATGTAAAATGAAACCTTCCACGGCTAGTATTCTTATTGTTAACGGCTCTACGACGAGGCGAGCTTTGCTTTATGTCAGTTCCACGGCCCGACTACCCGTGTCGCCTGTGTCTGTGCCAGATGGCTGTACAATTATATTGTAATGAGATAGTGTATGTGCTTAAGGAGGATTTATTTCTTTTTAATGAACTATGGTTAGTCTATAATTAATTATTCCACAATCCAACCAAGATTTGAACCAAGGTCCTCATGATTAAAGTCGATATACATAGGTACAACCACTAAACCATACTTTTATTATAAGTATCAAGACGAATCAAACAAGCCCAAACTCGATAGGGCCGTGTGGTTTTATTGTGGAGTTCCCATGGTCGACTCCTAGCTCTACCTTCAGATCAGATTCAGTGTACCGTATTTTTACATAGTCAGTCATAACTATATTACTTTATTTATATATGCATGCCAAATTTTTAGTTCGACCGAAAAGTGGATATTCGGTCAGGTTTCATTTGCAAGGTTTTATTACGGACAGGTGAAACTAAACAAAAGCTTGTAAAGCCACAACGTGAATAAAAGCTTGTAAAGCCACAACGCTGCTACTAAGGCCAACAACCTTGAACAATAATTCGTTTATATGATCACGGATGTCATAATATTCTGCAAATATCTTCGTTCGTGAAAACTGTTTATAACTCTTATTTATTATTAATTAGAAGACGCTCGCAATTTTCCGCAAAATTTTCGGGATGAAAAATAGCCGATATGTTATTCTGATATGTAAGTTTTATCATAATCGAAGCTTTTGCGTGAAAGACTAACAAAAATCCATCCATACATACACAATTTTGCGTTTATAATATTAATAAGGATAGTTTAGATATAAGGAGTTCTACGTTTTGCGTTACGCTTCTTTGTAATCTATACTAATATTCTAAAGAGGTAAAGTTTGTAAGTTTGTAAATAAAGTTCTGTCGGGGCTAATCTTCGGAACTACTGATCCGATTTTAAAAATTCTTTCACCAATAGAATGCTACGTTATCGGTGAGTGTTATAGGCTATATTTTATATTTGTATTTTATATATGAAACGAGTTATCACTGTTTTTGTAGCGCAAGTCGGATCGCAAAAATCTGTTAAATCTGCTTTTTATGGATACGCTGCCTTAACTATTGGATATAATTGAAAACGTATCAAAACTTTATGCATTTTAAAAAGTTCTACAAAAAAGTCCGCGATAGCATATATCTATCTTTTATATTTTGGCAGATATATGACTTTTTGTGTTTTGAAAAATCATTTAATTCATATACTTACGTTTACGTCATTATTTATACAACTAAACTTAAATTCTTATCAAAATAATAATCACAATGATATTACAGAGATAAGATTTGCCTTTTACAGTATGTTAATTAGTTATATAGTTTCGGAGATATTACAAAATTTCTAAAAACAACTCTGCCGCTATATCGTCCAAATTTAGTTGACATGTTATACGTACTGAACAGGGGTCAACATTTTGGTACTGATATTCTTTGAGAATTCGATCTTTGATCTTTTCTTTCAAAATATTTGGCATAGCAGACCATATTTGTATAATATACGAAACAGTTTGTTCGTTTGTTTAAACGGGCTAATCTCTAGATCTGCATGTCGGATTGTAAATTATTTTGTTTATTATGAAAGTTAGACTCAAAAGTGAAATAGATTATTTAATACAAGCTATGCACATCAGCTTGCTATAAATATATATTGTTAATGTTAATGTACTGTAATATCGTACAATCTTTAACAAAAATGTAGATCTTTAGTACACGGGACGGGACGGAGGATATTGATTGACGGAAAACTATAAAAAAGTTGAATTGAGAGGGTAGCGGGGAAAGAGCACACTTTATATGAAAGCCTGTCTTTAAAATTAAAAGGGTACCTAAGAGGTTTTCACGCGGACGAAGTTGCGGGCGACTGCTATATAGCTATAATGACGTAGGCGAGCGCTAAAAACGTTTTTTCTAATGCTCACCTCCTTAAGGGGTCAAACGGGAGTTGAAGTCTACACCAAGTTTCACGCGGAAGAAGTCGCGGGCGTCCGCTAGTGCTTTATACATAGAAGCAGCGTACTATCTGCGTATTGATATAGTGTTCTGAATGTTACGAAGAACACAGAACTCAAAACGTATAAGCTCTAGCTTTCAGTAATAGATAGGTTGCGATTAGAGTGACGTAATATTACAACGCAGTAGATGTACGAGTATTGTGAACGCCTGGATGACAAGACAGTATTTACACCCGTAACCTTGAACTGTTTTTACATTGACTTCAATGAATATAGAGCGAAAGCCTGCGATTGATAGACATTCGCCGTCTTATAAAACTTCATATTGTCAGTCCCTGCTTATGCCGTAAGCATGTAACTGCAACTATAGAATATGGATCATGATGGCCTTGGGAAATTTAAATTTTTTATGGCTATCCCCTACTGAAGCGATCACCGGAGGCCTTATGTGTAATTGATACTTGTTTAATGGCTTAAATATAGGCTACAGAATACATCGCGACAGAAGTGAAGTTACGAACGGAAAGCCTTCCAAACAATCTGCTTTAGAGTAGCGTGGTGGGTACGTTGCATTACTCCTCTCCTACAAGAAGCATGGCCAGGCCCTGTTGTGGGTTGTTAATAGGCTGACAGTGATGATAAACTACAGATAATTAATGGCGAAAGCCTTCCAAACCAAAGTAATATAAATAAAGGAAATACAAACAAAGAATAAATCAAAAAATCGTATGCAGCTATGTCATTTCATTCTCAGCGTTCGGTTACGCGATAAACGATGAGGAAAATTTATGCAGCACGAGCAACAACATGGGCGGTGTTTGCGCTGAAATTTTGTCTTGTATCAGTAAACAGAGAGTATCGTTAATAATGTTGATTTTGTATTAACAATGGCGACATATGTGAAGCAAAAGAAAATATAACGTATACCTATTTAAGTTTTAATTTTTTTCAAGAGTTGAATTTTTTCTGTGTTTAATGGTTTGTTACAAGTCTCTACAGTTAAGGGACCAGACTCAAGGCTGTTAGGTTATAGCTCCGATTTCCGCTCGTTGGACTACTTTTGCACACTGATTGAAAGGAAAGGACTGCCTTCACAACCGGTGGTAGTTCCAAAAAGACGTATTTAACTTTCGAAAATGCTTGTAAACTAAAAAAATTTAAATGTTGAATGAATAGCCTGACTGAGTTTGCTGTGGGGTCTTATTGGACCAAGTCACGTTAGGAACCCTCGTAGTTTTAATTTTAAGTTTACGACCTTTCATTACCTTGGAATAATAGTGACGTTTTACACTAAATTTAAGTGTTAGTATACGAAGCCCATCTGAATTAAATAATTTTGAGTTTGTGTTTGAATTAGAATTAGTCATATCACATCTGCTAGTGATTGTTACAGATTAAAATATTATATTGTGTTAAGACCAGCCAACCTGCATTATAATCATCATTATAATAAGCCTATTTACAGCCCAATACAGGGCCAGGCCTCCCTCCCAGTAGGAGAGGGGATATGGAGCGTAGACCCACCACGCTGCTCCAATGCGGGTTGGCGGGCTCATGTGTCATTTATTAACGATCACTATCACATGTTGTTGACAGTGACCGGGACCGACGGCTTAGCGTGCTCTCCGAGGCACGGAGGTGTAACACCACCAACTTCTCGACTCCGGGTTTGACATGTACTGAGAATTTTATAGAAGAATCAAAAACTCAGAATAATTCCGTGACCCGACCCAGGATTCGAACCCAGGACCTCGTGATCGAAGCCAGATAGGCTAACTACTAGACCAACGAGGCAGTCAGCCAACCTGCATAGAAGCAATGTATTGTATATATATATTTTTTTTAACGACTACAAGTTGGCCCTTGACTGCTATCACACCTGATGTTTTTAATGATGATGCAGTCTAAGATGAAAGCAGGCTAACTTGTTAGGAGTGGGACGAAAATTCACACCCCTTACGGTTTCTACACGACATCGTACCGGAACACTAAATCGCTTGGCGATACGTCTTTGTCGGTAGGGTGTTAACTAGCCACGGCGAAAGCCTCCCACCAACTAGACCAAGACAAATTAAGAAACCTCCGACCTCCGTTTAAGCTCCAAAACCCCTCTCCTAAGGAAAGAGACTTGTTTAGCCATCTCATTCAAATTGATGAGTAGCAAATGAACGTAAGGGTTGTAGAAATATTAACCAAAAAATAAACGTAATTAGATGCGTGTCTTATAAATCGATGGTAATGGGTTTTTGGCAGGCTTCGGCCTTGTCAGTTACTGTTCGTTCGAGTCACGTTATCTGTGTCTCCGGCGAGATGTCGCGATGGCACGCACCTTGAATTTCTATATTAGGATATGAAATTGTCTCGTGGAAATGCTTATATATGTAGTGCTTTTTATGATATTTCCTGAGCATAGAAGTTTCAACAAATGACATTTGAGAAGTAGAGTATGTTTTAATGTAGAGTATATTTTTAGATATAGAGTTTTTAGAGGATTACTATTTACAGTTCCTATTGCATAAAAATGTCGGTCAACACGTATTGGAGCGGCGAGGTGGGTAAAAGCTCCATAACCTTCTCCTATATAAAAGGAACCCTGTAGTAAGTAGTTATAAGGCTGATAATAATTGCATAAAAGCTCTGCAGAAAATAAAACTACGACACTGAAAAAAATGTTAAAAACAAATCAAAAATAAAAATATTATAAAATTATTTTTTTATTAAACAGGAATAAATCTTTATTTGATAATAGGTAAATTATTACTTCTTAGTAAATTAAATAATCTAATATATAAAATTTCCCTGTCACTATGTTAGTTACCGTACTCCTCCGAAACGGCTTTACCAATTTTTACCAAATTTTGTATGCGTATTCAGCAGGTCTGAGAATCGGCTACTATCTAATTTTCATATAATTTTTTTTAAATTTTTAATGCAAAAGAACGTTTGCCGGGTCAGCTAATATTCATATATTATTTTATTAAGTAGCGTATATTAAATAACTATTAAATAGGTGAAAATTCCATGTAACTGAATGGGCATTTTGCAATGAGCTCACTAGTAGCCTACCTATATATTTGTTTGCAGATAGTTTGTCGCGAATCAGCGTAATGTTTGCTTTGCTATAAAGCCACGTCGACTGTGTAATCAGAAATTATGTGATTAACATTGGTTATGCGATCCTACGTGCTCTATTAGTTGGGCACACAACATTAAAGTACCTACCTACTGATGATTTTATTGACATGATGTTAGGCATTGTTATACTTTATTTTGTCCTTGCCTCATTGGTCCAGAGGATAGATTATATGTCTTCAGATCACTAGGTCTTGGATCGGGCTGATAATACTTAGAAATTTTCAGTCAAATTCTATGTCTAGGTAGTCGATGGTTTCACAACCCCGTCCCTCGTAGAGTATGTTGAGCCTTCAGCGTCATTCCTGGTCAGGGTTGGCGGTCTCATTGTGGCAGCTGTATACATGTTGGGTATACGCTCCATATCCCCACCCATGAAAGGAGGGAAGCCTGGCCCTGTGGTCGTAAGCTGTGAATAAAAAACCTCTAAGTAGAAGTAAGCTTGTCTAGAAAATGCCTATTCATTCTTACCTTGAAGGCGTTCAAATTATAAATATCCGGAAATAGACGCCGGAAGGGCATTCCTTACCTACTTTAGCTGTACGTTTTCTTATTGGATGAACAGTTGTAGGTACCTACTATTTCCCAAGAATTTTATTAGAATAACAATATCGATTTAGATCATGAAGTTACTTGGCCGAACAAAACGTTGAATAGTCAATAGCTTCAAGTTCCTAAACATAATAGTAAAACCTACCTATGTTCAACACAAAGAAGGCTCCTGAGAACTCTACAATTAATTATTTACATTATTAGGTAATGTTTGATTTACCTAGATTGTCAATTAATTAATTCTGAACAAAATTGCTTGTTAAATTGTAATAATTGTTGACGTTTGTTGGTTGGTTATTAAATTCTTATGTCTAAAATAATAATTAAATTATTAATTACATTGTCTCGAAGTTTCTTTTGCGTAGATTCGTTCCCGTAGGAATTTCAGTAGGCATAAATTAACCCGTCGATTATTTTATAAGGTTGTTAATTTTGAAACGATATTTCTTCAACGACAGATACAAATTATTTATTTAATAGCAATGTGCAATATACAGTATTATCCCTATTTTTTCAATAAAGCAGCTCGGACGGCAAAGGCAAGGTAGTAATTTTAAAATTAAAAGAGCACACCCAAAAGGACATAGGTAAAAATGATATATATGTCATTAAATAGTATAGATCTTCTATTTAAATAGTAATAAAGTTACTTGTAGCTAAGCAGTCGCTGATAAAAGTTATGAAGGTTGATAAAAGTGTACTTTTCATACTACGACGACGGTCACGTGATATCATATATAGCATATCTATGAAGTCGGTGCCAGCAAGTTTAAGGAACATTTATTTAACGTAGTAAAGCAGTTTGTGGGTTCTTGTCCTTAAAGTAGAAACCTTGGCTGGCACCGACTCTATATGCTTAAGTAAATTAAAGCAACTAAATGACACATTTATTTTTTACTTTTCAGTGTGTTTTGTACTCTGTAAAAAGTTATGCGTGGTCATACATAAAAAAAATATACTTGTCGAATTGAGAACCTCATCCGTTTTTTTTCGTCGGATAAAACTCGATTGAAATTCTTATATTTTTGATATATTTTCAAGTGATTGCTATGAAACATGGGTAGTCGTTTAAAATTCATTGTGTATTTAAATAAAATAGTTAAATATGAGCATATGTTTGGACAGCCTAGGGCAAATTATGGCAATGTCCTTTATTAAATCAATAATTTAGCAAATTTGTAGCATTTGACTACAAATTTTCCAAATTAGGCATTTGGTGCTTAATCCATCCAACCATTACAACTTGTCACAACCCATTAAAGCACGGATTTCAGGAATATCTTTAACAGTGCACGTAACACCCTGAGCCGATTACACTGTGCCATAGGAAAGTCACATTTGTGATATTAAATCACTATTAACCCTTTAACCCAAATATCAATGTAATTAAGCGTTAGAACCAGGTGGTACATTTTCTAACCTGTTTTAAATGAATCTTTAATGAAAATATTATTGGTACAACATAGTAGATATAATAAGTCTTTGCAAGATGGGTTAACGTATGTGAAAGTGCTACTTAACGTAGCCACTTTGCTTAAATAAATTGACGCCCTTTAGAGTAACATCACTCCAAAGCTAATATGGCACCGCCGTCGACTAGACTACATAATTAGTTGAATACCTAATTAGTTGAACATGAATATGCTTCGCCGTTGCCGCGCTGTGAAAGATTTTGATAGAGTTATTAGTTCTCTGACGTCAAATCAAATTTATCATTCATATAATAAACCAATTAACGGCTTATTATAAGGCCATGCGTTCCTCTATATATAGAGGGGATTTAGAACTTGGATCTAAAAACGCAGTACAATTTTTTTTTAATCCACTACAAGTGGCCCTTGACTGCTATCACACCTGATGTTAAGTAATGATGCAAATAAGATGAAAGCGGGCTAACTTGTTGGGAGTAGGATGAAATCCACACCCTTTCGGTTTCTACACGACATCGTACCGGAATGCCAAATTGCTTGGCGGTACGTCTTTGTCGGTAGGGTGGTAACTAGCCATGGCGAAAGCCTCCTCCGCCGGGAATGAAACCAGGACCTCCGTCTCACAAATTCACCGCCCAAACCAATGGGCGACGGAGGCCTTCAAAAAATAATACCATCCAATGCGGGCTTAGAGTGATAATGTTTAATTCATTAACTTAATTTATTAGATGTTAATAATAATAAGCTGATTTCGCTTAATTGTTGGATCAAGGGTCGGATACAGAAGGCAGTAATTCTTGAAACGGCGCGTATTGTGAGGAGGTTCCTCACTCTGGAGCCCTGACCACCGGTTGCTTGGACCCCCGGGCCCCGCAGCAGGCGGAATGAATTTTTTTTATAAATTTTTAATAGTGTTTTTTTTTATAATTTTATAAGCATTGTTAAAAATTTTAAAAATAATTGCAAATAAATAAATGAGTGTATGAAAAAATAAGCAGATACAATTCCAAGATAAAGGGTGTCAAACCACCTACATGCCAAATCCAGGCTGCTACCGAGAATTCCTTGGAAAAAGTAATGCTCAATATTTCATAGAATCCAGAACCTTATGTTAGTTAATCTCTTGCTACAGTTAATATTTAAAAACATTGAACTATCAAGGCAGCTTGTACTAAAATAGTAAATATCTAGCTAAACATACTTTAAAATGGCAGTTCTAATATTGCTCAATATGGAAAAAACCTCGGACCTCCCAACACAAGGCCGCAGGAAATGGGCTCTTACCTTCAAATAGGTAATATTTCCGCTCATTTACACCCCGTACACGTAATAACCGTTCGTATCACGTGTACCTTCGCCGGGTCAGCGCCGCCAGATGGCGCTGCGTCAGCTGCTTACAAGAATTGAATCTTTTTACATTATTAATGCAATTAGAGTTATTTTAACTCGTTTTAGTCGCAGTTCTATCACATAGGTGATTCGATTTGATATTCTGAGGCGACTGGTTGTGTACGTAAAATAATTTCTCGGTAGATTTGATTGGCATAACTCGATAGTGCGAGTTTCGAGATAGAGAGATATAAAGACAAAATCAAGACTCGCAATGTCAAAAATGACAATATCGACATGTTGATGCAACTGATTTTCATGTGCTATTCACGAATACATTAAGATTCCATCGGAATTTATGCAAATAAAGTCGCAGGAGTCTATTAGTTCTATAACAGGGCAGATAAAATGATACGTTATATCTTTAGCAATTATATATAACTTAGCAAGAGGATTGCTAATAATAAGACACTTTCACTTGGAATATATCTATACTAATATTATAAAGAGGAAAACTTTGTTTGTTTGTTTGTAATGAATAGGCTCAAAAACTACTGGACCGTTTTTAAAAATTCTTTCACCATTCGAAAGCTACATTATCCACGAGTAACATAGGCTTAATTTTATTTTGGAAAAAAATAGGGTTCCGTAAAATATTTGGGTGTTTCGGACACAAGGTGTAAAAAATCAACCAGAAAAGTTACTTATTTTGCGTACGCTGCCTAAACTATAAAAGATAGAACCATAAAATGTTCTAATTAATTGGAGATCTTATAAATATCTACAAAAAAGTCCGCGACACACTATACCTATTTATGTCGAGTGAGGCACAACAACCATTTTTTTATTTAAAAATATTTATTGTTTTTGGACTACATTTAAACGTATTTATTTTACTCATGCTATTAATCCTTATCAAAATAAATTATTTAATCACTAAGTACAGTTTATGTATATAATATTTGGTATTTAAAAGATTAAAATTGGACATATTGTTTTGAAGTTATGGCGAAATTATAATATTACTATTTCTGCGTTGCGAAGTGAGAGTCACCAAGGCGGGGGCGCGCGTGCGGGAGGGGAGTTTAGATCTATGTTATATATACGATGATGAATTAAGAATTCGATCTTTGTTCAAATATCTATTTAGTACTTGGAAGAGTTTGGTCGTTTGTTTAAACGGGCTAATCTCTATCTGCGTGTCAGATTGTAAAATTATTTTTGTTTATTCTGAAGGCTAGACTCAAGAGTGAAAAATACTATTTAATATCAATTTATACCCATCAGCTTGCCGTAAATATATATTTTTAATGTTAATGTACTGAAATGTCATACAATGTTTAACAAAAATGTAGACCTTTAGTACACGGGACGGGACGGAGAATATTGCTTCACGGGAAACTATAAAAAAATTAAATTGAGAGGGGGAGCGGGGAATGAGCACACTATATGTGCCTTTACACATTTTGTATGAAAGTCTGTCTTTAAAATTAGAAGGGTACCTAAGAGGTTTTCACGCGGACGAAGTCGCGGGCATCCGCTAGTATTTAATAACTGTGGTAAATAGGATTCAGCGAGTCGCGGCGAATGCTAGCTATTGTCTGCCTGTAAGCTTTGCTTTACAATATAGTGGATTTATAAGACGTAGGTCCTAGGTTCGATTCCCGGCGGGGCAGATTTAGATTTTTCTTAATTTATCTTGGTGTGGTCGGTGGGAGGCTTTCGCCGTGGCAAGTTACCACCCTATCGACAAAGACATACCGCTAGGTGTAACGTTCCGGTATTGTAACTGTTTCAAAGTCCCATACAAAGGTAAACACTCCTCACATATAAATATAAACACAATTTACATCATGTTTTAGATCTTTCTAAAGGTTATTATACTTTTAATTTAAAAGTATTAGATTGGCACGTGATCGTCTTTCGATTAGGACCCTATTATCAATGTTATGTTCATAAATAACTCAAGTACTTTTAGAGTTTCGGAAGACAAAATTCATGCAACCATAAACAAATCTTGACTATCCCTAAACTCACACTTTCTCACTGTATTACATGAACTGATTCTCATATATGTGGCCCCTTTCATGTTTTATAAATTAATTCTTTATATTTTTCAATACACGAAGTGTTTCCCATTTATGTGGCATCTTCATGTATCGTATATTTCCAAAATATGTGATTAGAATCAAATTCTCTTAAGAACTTAAAATTCCAATCAATAATAGAGTGGTATCACAGATACACACAGAGCGATGATCCGAGTAAGTCCTCAGACAAACCTTTGATCGATGGCATCTTTCTATTGAAAGATGGACAGACTATTGCTCCACATTGTGGTGACACAGATACGCACGCGGAGCGATCCGAGTAAGTCCTCAGACAAACTTTAGATCGATGGCATCTTTCTATTGAAAGATGGTCAATTCTGTTCAATATTAGAATGGTATTACAGATACGCACACAGAGCGATCCGAGTAAGTCCTCAGACAAACCTTTGATCGATGGCATCTTTCTATTGAAAGATGGTCATATGCTCCATCCCGCAATATGACGGTGCCCCGCTACCGGAAATGCTAGTTCTATGATGCCCGGGCTGAGTGAGGGTTACCGCAAAACGTCTAACTTAATAATTATAATATGATAGCCACACTTCGTGAATGCAGCCTCCGTTAATGTCTCTATAAACTTTGCTAGTTGCTAGAACATTCTGCGCCGACCGCGTCGCACAGCTCAACGAACCGTTCAAAGAACCGGCACGATTCTGTGGAAAGAATCTAATAATCGAATCTCTTATCAGAGAAACCGGAGCCCCCCCCCCCTCAAATCATTTCTTTGTGAGAGAAATGTATACGGCACAAGTTATAGAGGTGTGTTCCTCTTTAATTTCATACCTCGATACCGAGGTGTAAGGCGTTCGAAAACAGCACATTTTATAGAGGTGTGTTCCTCTTATATTGGATTCTAATTGTGAGAAGTTAAATGAGAATAAGGCACTCAGTAAGTCAACATAGAGCTCAGACATCCGTTTCAAACATCTCGTCAGATGCAGATTCAGAGCTGAACCAAATGTAAGTGGCTAGTATCTCACTCCTCAACCAATCAGATGAGTATACCTCGTTACGAGGTGTTATGCGTTCAAAAAGCTTTAACATAGATATAAATACAACAGTCGTATTTTATTGTGTAAATGCCCAAGCTGTCAAGGCATATTTATATGAAGATGTTAATATATTTATATTATAATGTGTCTTGCTATCACATAATTCAATAATTTATTTTATTAAATTCAATATTTCTTAGTAAGGGTGCATAACCTTACTTGATGGATTATTGCGTATTAATCTCTTTCCATATATGCCTTCTCACATTATTTATAACCGACCTCTATGTATTATATTCATCGCTCGATGAAAACACAGAGTTACAATGAAACCGCGCCACTGTCGGTACACCGCATTCTCATAGAACTGACACATACGCGGAGCACATAGATACAGCAGATACAGCAGAAACAGACGCGCATCGCGCATCGCTCAAACACTGAGCAGATCCTTTGATCTAGCATTCGTTCGAAAGTCACTTCACTATTCGTCTCCGGCAGCCGTCGGGGCGTATTTGACATACAATATGTATAGAATGAGGAACGCTTCACGATTTTGTGTTCAATTAGAAAATACTTCTAATTACGTGTTTTATATAAAACACTGTTGTTTATCGTTTTACTATTCTTTAATAAAACACTTTTATATATTTTACATGTATATATATATTTATATATATTTTTATTATTTTTTTGTGTTATTATATATGTTAGTATGTACGATTATGATCGTCACAGTATGATGTCGTGTAGAAACCAAAGGGATGTGGATTTCTTCCTAATCCTAACAAATCAGCCTGCTTCTATCTTAGATCATCATCACTTAACATCAGGTGTGATAGCAGTCAAGGGCCATATTGTAGTCGATAAAAAAAAATAAAACAATAGGGTTTCATTTTACATTCTAATTAACCCCTAGATACCTACTAATACTAGTAGGTATCAGATAATATATGATAGTGCGTTTATTCCTTTATAAACTGCTATGCAACTTCTATTATAAAGTATCAGCGAGTGACTAGGGTATTTCATTGTTCTCTGTTCCACAAATGTAGCTTGGGGAAATGCTATCTCATTAAATCCTATACTATTTTTTTATCTCCGATTGTCTATGGCTTTATAGCTTTTAAGGGAATATATAGATTATGATGTGTTTAGTTTAAAATTTAATGTAAAATGGCTCATTGTATTATAGTTATATGACGAAGGCAAGATAAGACAATCCAAATATAGAAGAAAATATAATGCAAAAAATAAAGAAAAGTCTTTTTTCTAGCTACTAATGTCTATCGGGCGATTTTTAAAATTTACAATTTTTACTTGTCGCCTATTGAATTAATGAATTTATGTTTTTTGTTAAATTTTATTTGTATTGAAAAAGAATATAATAAGGAACTTAAGCTGACTTATTCAAATAACTATACAAATCATGCCCACATGGAATAGTGGCTAGAAAACTGGCTGCGTTTCCGCGTTGGATAATTCTTTGCGCAAAAAAAGAGCTAGCCCATGATTTTTTGCAGTTTTGGTAAGAAAACCAGTTCAAACTAAACAAACAAGCGATTAGAAGTCGAGCACCGATTTCTCGGTATGTATTTCCTCTTAACCCGTAATATACTTAAGCGGAATGGAAGTTTATCTCTCAGAGACAATTTTTCGGCTCATTTACACTCTAAACACGTAATAAAGGAACGTATAATGTGAGCTGAGGTTAGGCTTGGCTAGATGGCACGGTGCCTGTAAAAACGACTATTTAACGGATGAACGTAATTGGAGCCTTTTCACGTTAAACCACTGTTCATCGTTGTTTTTACATCGGTAAAAGGATAGCGTTTAATAAGATTTCAAATTTAAATGTGGTTGGATGAAATGAGTAGAGAAATGGTGTTTTATCGACCTTTTTCTTATTAGTAAAAAGGAATCTATTAGTTAGTTTTTTTTATCGACTACAAGTTTACCCTTGACTGCTATCATACCTGATGTTAAGTGATGATACAGTCTAAGATGGAAGCGGGCTAACTTGTTAGGAGTAGGATAAAATCCACACTCCTTTTTAATTTCTACACGACATCGTACCAGAACGCTAAATCACTTGGTGGTGCTTTGGTGTCGGTAGGGTGGTAATTAGCCACGGCGAAAGCCTCCCACCAGAGAGACCAAGACAAGTTAAGAAAAATCTCAATTTGCCTCGCCGGGAATAGAATCCGGGACCACCGTCTTATAAATCCACCGCGCATACCACTGCGCCACGGAGGCCGTCAAAAAGTACCTTGTTTATTAGATTGTGAGAGATATCATCTCTTAGCCTATTTTGAAGCCTTATTGCAGGTCCTGGCCTACCTCTTTACAGAAAGAAGATAGAGAGTTTACACTTTGCGAGCCAATGCAGTTTGCGAGCTTAAAGGGTGAGGTTGTGGTACATGTAATGGTAATCATCAAATGTCAATTATAACGATAATAACCGGGACCGAAGTGTAACGTGTTCTCTAAATCACGGCTGTGTAACAACACCGACTTTCTAACTGCGGACTGAGCATTTCTTGGAAAAGCTCAATATTTCATCAATCAACCCAGTACTTACCGTATCCTGAATGAAAGCCCCATAGCTACCACTGAATCAACAAAGCTGTTGGTTGAGACAATTAAATATATATAGTATAACGGGTGTATAAAGCTGTGTTACATACGACCCGCACCGCCTCGTCGCTAGGCGTCCACTAATTGTCACAGGTGGACGCCACGTTGTCATCGGGTAGACCTCGCATGGTCAACGAATGGACCTCACATCGTCAACGAGTGGGCTGCGCGTCGTCAACGAGTTGACCTCACGTGATCAGCGAATTTAAATGTAGTCAAGTAGTAGTAAAAGTATCAGCGTTTGGCCCTAGGTGTGCTTTGAGTCGTTTGAGTGTGTTTTGAGTCGGTTCAATTTTTTTACTAAAAAGTTTTATATTTGTTTGCTTGGAGTAGAGTAAAGTTAGGTGTGTTAATACTAAAAATTAGTTATTTTTGTGAATCATGAACCTCCTAATTTAAAACTTTAACAGTTTGGATTTGAAGATTTTTATTTTAAAGATCAAGATTTTTATTTAAAAAAAAATCAAAAAATATATATATTCTTACATGAAATAAATTTCATCGGTCTTAATTATGTATAAAACTTTTCTGCGTAAACCTCGGTAAATCAAAGGCAAATTGCGCTTAAAAAAACTTATCTAAATTCTTACGTATTCAAACGGAATCTTTTATATGCGAGCGAATTTGCGCTATTAAAAGTATGACAACAGCGAGCTATCATTGAGTGGTCCACCCGCGCGTTGACGCCTCGCGGCCCACGCATTGACGCGAGCGAGGCGATCGGGTGATGATGCAGAGTTGATGTAGTGAGCACTTGCCCATACAAATCCATACAAAGAATACTAACCACTCGAGGCGAGGCGGTGCGGGTCGGGTCCCGGGTGTACATAATGAGCTATGATCTTAAGACTCAATGGTTTATTTTACTGCAATAACGGTAAACTAACAATCGATTTAAGCTCTATTACCAATACCTGAGCGTGCATGAGCATATTGGAAACTCGGCCACTGAATAGGACAATCTTCAAATTCTGAATGAAATTTGGATCACAGACGCATTGGTTCCGAATGATAGGTTACACTGGGGGCTATTCAGATACACCTATTATCGCCAGTTGCACCAAGTCCACGTCTCCGCTAACGAAGTGACATCTATAAGGGAAGCAATGCATTACGAATTACGTAATTTTTGTCTTACTATTTTAGGTTTCTTATTTAATTTATTTAATAACATGGGCCTTGACTGCTTTTTCATCTGGTAGCGAGGTAACTTGAAGGATATATCCGATTATGTAAATGTATAGGAAATAATGTTTAATTAATTTTTTAAATATCAGGTTACATTGCGTTAATTTTCCAGGTATCAAACTTGTAAATACCTAAACTCTCAAGGATATTTGCTCGGAAGACGTAAGACAATCAAATAATCCATTGATTTAAACAATTAAGCAACTTGCCTATGTATGCTTGTTAATTACTCTTTGTTGAAACAAGAGCAATTATTATAATAAAAACCATTAGAACCTGGAATGGAAACCTGGTGTTTCTGATTAGAAAAATACAAGACTACAATATTAGAATATTATATTATGTGAAAAATATTAACAATAAAGCAAACCTACTGAGGTACGAAAATTATATATAAAAAAAAAACAGAATAATTATAATAACTAACTAATTAATTTAACTATAAGCATAATTCTAAATTTTGCCCTTTTGGTAGGGTGCCCATCACGCAGGCAGCATTTCCGCGCTGAATTGCGATAGATAATTATTTTACATGCTAATATTGTGGTCTTTTATTTTTTATTTTTATTAGGCTCGCGCTTTACCACGATCTCACTTGATGGTAAGCGTCTGTACTTACGATCGTCGGTGTTCGTCGGCAACATCAAGCCAACGGTACTCGTGTAAAAGCTTTGATAAAATTTTAAGAAGCGAGCGAGATATGCAAGGTTCGTATCAAATGGAATGACTTCATATACTGCATACCCTAATGGGGATGAGGCATGATGGTTTTTTTTTTATAGTGCTATAAAAGCACGCTTCGCACGATCGTAGCCAAGCGCTAGCTAGCTTGGCTACGATCACGCCTGATGGTAAGCGAAGATGCAGCCTACGGTGAAACGCGCTTGCCTAGAAGGTGCCTATTCACTCTTGACTTTAAGATACCCATATTGTAGGTGGTAGGGAAAACGTGAGCTGGAAGGGCATTCCATATTTTCGCAATACGAATCAGGAACGAGGAAGCGAAACGTTTTGTACGCGTCCACGGAATATCGACTACGTATGGGTGCAGACTACTACGATGCCTAGCTAGGAGTGTAAAAGGGGGAGGAGGGAACTAGATCAAAAAGTTCCTGTGCACACTCTTCAAAATATATTCTGTAGAAAACCGACAGACAGGCAACTTTTCGGCGATGATCCAGTGTTTGCAGTTTTGCATTGCATAACGCCTCGTTCCCAATGATTCTTCTAGCGCGGCGATCCACCGAATCCAACGCAGCAAGCTGATATTTAGCCGATCCATCCCACAAATGGAAGCAGTACTCCATGCTCGAGCGAACCTGAGCTTGATAAAGAGTCAGAAGCTGCTCCGGTGAGAAGTACCGCTTCACCTTAAGGATACCGAGCTTCTTACCAGCTGTATGTATGTATGTATGTATGTATGTATGTATGTCCACTATAGCCATAATAAAGGTTCAAACATAGCTGCCTACTTTTATTACTTCTTAATAGATGGAGGGGGAAGTCTAACCACGGACGCCAATAAAATCAAAGATAATATTTTTATAACCTGGGTGCACTGGAAGATGTCACACCATACTGCGCTCGCGATAAGGACAACTTTATCCGGGATAATTCTGATTGAACTAATGAGAAAACTTGCACCACCGGCGCTGCGGGACGCTCGTACATTTGCATTATTTTAATTAAATTAATTTTATGGTAAAGGATAGAGAGACGCGGGGAACTGTAAATAAAACTTGTAACTAGGGCTTCATTGTTAATGAGATTCAGTAAAGACTTGATGTAAGTATACTTTATAAATATACTAAATGATAAATTAATATAAACGATTAGTGCAACAGTTAAAAAGTCCCTTGTAACTATGATTTTTTTTAATAAAGATACTCTTACGTATTTTCACTTTTATGGTCTTCTGGTATAGAATGTACATGTTAAATAGGCTTTATTATATTTTATGTATTTTATAAACAAAAAGAAATCTATGTATTGTTTTGCTTCAAGGTACAGGTATTGGAAAAGGACTTACACAAATATAATTTTCTATTTATTTGTTCATGCAAATAAACAAACGTTTATACGGAACTACTGAATGGATTTTAAATTCAGTTTTAACTTGTAGATTTGGTATATAGCTTTTGGCACCATAATAGGTTCCGTGATTATTGAGATAGGAGCTAGCAACAAAGTTACCGTGAAAAAAAGGTTAACTGCAGGCACTTGCTAGGCATGAAAAGGTCGCAAAAGCACGGAAATCCTGTCAATCAGTCATTGCCAACTAAAGTAAGGTCCGAGTCTTAAAAAAGACGCTCAGAGAGACGATTCATCGTTCTGCGTTCTTCTAACTTTCGGAATAAACTCTGGCAGAGCTTCTCCGCTCGCCTAAACCCTCAATGACACTGTTACATCCCTTTAAGAAAGTTACAGTATATAAAAATACAATATAAAGCGTAGAAAAATGTTTCACCCACATGTACCCAAAACCCCTTTGATACTATCTTGTTTCCAATGTGGCACACAACAAGTAGAATTACACAATAAGAAAAACAACCCTGTTTAACACACAAGTAAAACAGGCTTGGTTATCTATTCACTTTACGGTTTAAACAAGCGTAGAGACTTATCTATTACACGTACTTTAAGCACATTAGCACCCAGGCGGGAGTACTGAAGCATATCTACCGGCCCGGGAGAGATCCTCGCTAAAAATTGAGTTCAGAAACTAATGTAAAAACTTTTATCATCTGGGAAATTTAAATTATTTTAATTACCTACATTAATTTTCTTCGTAACAACGCACATCGGTGGAAAATAATTAAAAATTTATAATTACACCCAGTGTAATAAGAAAACTTTTACATGCGAGCATTAAAATCAGAAAAGTTAAGGATGGTAGGTATAGATGATGTAACTAATGAGTTTGACTGAAATTAATTTTGAGAATATATCCTACCTTATATAAACTTATTATAAAAATGCCACTTGATTATTGACTGATCATTGGCAATTTTA
Source organism: Mycalesis mineus (assembly GCA_034621355.1). Lineage (NCBI taxonomy): Eukaryota > Metazoa > Arthropoda > Insecta > Lepidoptera > Nymphalidae > Mycalesis > Mycalesis mineus. The sequence continues at coordinate 12,357,306 of CM067885.1, forward strand.
TTCATAGTAGAGACAAGTGATGCAAATTGTAAGATCTACTTTAGTTTACTTACGCGTTTTCGGTTGCTAATGTAGATTAAGTAAAATAATTTTAAGCTAGACAATCGTTTTATTTATTTTAAAAATTTTTTCTGTATATTTTTACTTGTTTATTTATTGAAAATATGGACAATTTCACAATTTATGTGTTACAGCGGGCATATTGTAATAAACAAACATTCTTATTTATAACGTTAGTTTGAGCACCAAAAAATTGTTCTTTTTATATCTTAACATAATATAAACTAAATATATAATAATACTTGTATTATAAATAAATAAATAAATATCATAGGACAATTACACGCATCGCTATATAGCCCCAAAGTAAGCGTACTTGTAAGTAGCTTGTGTTATGGGTACTATGATAACTGATGAATATGACGGCGCCTGCGTCATCATACGCGACTAGAAAGAAGTCTGTGAACTGCACTTGCACCAGTCATTCTAAGTTGTATAAAAGATGGCGCAGTGCAGACGTTGTACTTTGCTTATCGCTTAACCTAGACAACTCGGATAATTAATTTGTGCAGGCGAATTAATTATTATTCTCGGCTTGATTCACAGTGTCTTGGGGTTACATTAATTAACACGAGACGTTACGTATCATTGCAATACCATAATTTGCCAGTAGTAATTCACAGTTAATTAAGTTATATTTTTATATATATTATACATAAATACTTATAATATATAGATAAACTCCCAAACACTGGAAAACATCCATACTCATCACACAAACATTTTCCAGAGGTTAATGCCATAATATGTAATTTGAATTAATATAAATAGTAAAGTTATTCAAAACAAAACAAATTGAAAACAGGTCACTGTAACTCCTAGCCTAGATACAGCTCTCAGTTTTGCATTACAAGTTAATAAAAATATGAATAGGCGTAATATAGTTGAAAGACACAACTGCAGGCTATCCCATCCGACTATAGATGGGTTTATTATGTAAATCCGTCGTATCAGACGTACAGATAAATGGCGGGTACACGTAAATTATACGCGCACGTCCTTTGCGTAAAAAGCTTCGACACTGATCTAGATTTGAGCTATTACTATTCAACCACTTCGTGACCGTGTTCGTGCTGAAATACGACTTTTATACGCACTGTGGATGTCGTGTAATTTTTATCAGTGTTTTTTGATGATATTAGACAGAAAATTTTAGTTAGCTAAAAAATAAACATGTTTCATATGTTTTGTAAAATATTATAAGTACAGATAATAACTATTTCATGGCATAATAGACAAAATTATTAAAAAATCTAGAAGAAGCGCACATAGATCTCGTTCCCGTGGAAATTACGGTTTAAAATGTGGCCTATGTGTTAATTCAGGGTGTCAGCTAACTTCATACTAAATTTTATTAAAATCGTCCCAGTCGTTTCATCGTGAAGAAATAACAAACAGACACACTTACAAACTATCGCCTTTGTAATAGTAGTATGTGTAATTAATTAAAAAAAATATATTTTTATGATTATTATAAGACAGAACTAGACTTCGAATTTTATATGTACATAAATATTGAACAGTTTGCAAGAAATAAAAATCCAAGGTTTTATATCTTAAGCATATTTCACTGCAATAAAGTTTTATGTACTAAGATATATTTTTTATGCTTTTGAATAATAATATCTTTCCTCGGGGACGTTTAGTTCCGCTATTCAAAAGTAAGCCTATTGGAAAACCCAATTTGTTTCACGAGCATAACGTGGAGATAAGGAAAATTTGTGGGCATAACATTTCATAACTCAACTTATTTGTACGCCTACGCTAAGAATTCCCTCCAAAGTGAGCGTTGGGATTCAAATCGCGTTATCCGAAATGGCAACACCGACGGTCGGGCGGGCAATACAGGGTGTTACTCCTGTTCTAGTACCGAGTACGGCGTGTTTATTCTGCCTCGACCGCGTATATCGACCGCCCGGCGCGCGCCGCTTCAGTCACTGTCGGGACTCCGAGCGCGCCGCGCGGCTTCTGCCCCTCTGACAGCCGCCTCGACAATCTCACTGATCATACACAACAAATCGCGACAAAAAATACACGCTGTACATAAACTGGCTTAAAAGTGCTGCAATTACCTAATTAGTACATGCGAATCGTGCGCGTGGACACAGAAAACGCGTGTGCAAGAACATAATAAAGGACATTGTTGTGTCATGTGAATCTGTGTTGATCCAACGGCTACATTTGGCGGCTGTCTACAGGGTAAGGTATTTTCTTATCGTAACTAGTAATATAAGCAGGTTATAAAATCCGAAGGCCACGGAGGAACCTTGAAAGCGACGCACAGGATGTTAAGCCGTAGCATGTAGTAAACACTTCGTAAGAACGCTAGAGCGATTCGATAAGAGATCGTATCGCATTTTTTAGGTTTTGTTTACGAAATGGGTTAATGTTAGGTCAACTGAAAAATTGTAGCCGTCAAGGTTATAAGTAGAATAAACGCCCCTTTGCGGTTGAATGAACGTGATATACTGAACTCGTTTTATATTCATGAGTCTCAAATCTTACTGAAGCTTTTTTATGCAAAACTATAATATTAAATCTACCACACTGTTCCAATATTACATTATTACGTAGCAGTACTAAGGTACTTGTAAAGTCTACGCCGTAGACGTTCGTAGCAATTAGTATCTACTTCGAGCGTATCTTCCAACTACGCGGGAGAAAGACCTGTAGCGGATCTACAAATATTTAAATTAAGCATTTATTATATTAAATAGTATTCAAAGTATTTATTATAACAATACTTGAACTATTATTGTTCCGATAGTCGTTTCAGTCAATGGTCTTGTAGGAAAAAGGTTTTATGAAGCTTTCGCTCGGTTACTGGAACTGGAAACTGGAAGTTTTTTTAAATTTTAATAGTGTTTTTGTATATATATTTAAATGTATGGTTTTAAAAATAAATGTCAGAAATAATAAATGTTGAATTACTTGTAGTCTACACCGAAGACGCTCGTATAAAATTCGTGCGTATCTCATATCAGTAGAAAGTGAGTAGTAGTAATTACGTAGTTTGGTTTAGTTAAAATTGGGGTACAAAAGTTTAAGCTTTGTATATTAAAAATGTAGTAGAGTCATTATAAGTTGTCTTAGTAACTAAGTTACTTGAAATAAACGAATTTGAATTTGGACGAATCATCACGACCTCGTATTCGATTTCCAGCAATTTTAGCAAAATCTTTGCAGTTATTAGATACTATTAAACTACCATAAAACTATAATAACGTACTTGTTCTAATGTAACTTAGTTATAACCCCGATAAATAATAAACTTCTATCAGTTAAAAGTTAGATCAGATAAATTATATTTCGTATATCAAATCATCCGCACCTTTTTCTAAATGTTCAGTAAATTTAAATCGGAAATTTGACGTTTTATACCGAGAGGAATCCAGGTTAAATTTGATATTGTCATTGGTTTTATATTCCCCTATCTCCTATTTATTGATTATTTATTAAGTACCTCAGGTTACACAGTCGTTATAATTAACATCATATTGTAATTGTTAGTAAATTAAACATTATCCACCCCACACCCTGTAACCAGCATAGGAGCAGCATTCAAACAAAAAGCAAACACAAACTAACAATAAACTAACAAACACACTTAATATCACAAACCTTTTACAAAAAAGGTGGCCTGACCAGTGCAGTGGGGCTATAATAGGTTGATAATTATATTATTAAAAATTTACAAAATGTTTAGAAGTAAGATTTTAATCAAAAAAATAAATCTTTGTAAAGATAACACGACGTAATACTTTATGCATTCTAATCCCGAAAAGTTAAGGAAGCCTCTTAAATTTAAAAAGGATACTGAGATCGCTCACAAAGTTCCTCCGCTCGAGTTTTATTTTTATTACGCTAAGAGTGTATTTTAGTTCTTTAAATCCCAGAACGAAGTGCCTTATATCTTAGTTATTCATGATTTCAAAGTACATCGTTTAATTATTTGAAAATAGACGGAAAATCAGATATTAAGTGATTTTTGCATTCTTATGACTTATATTAACTCATATTACATAACTAAGTTAATTAAAGAGTTTAAAATATTTCGTATAACCGTCAACACGCAATTGAATAACATGCTACCTTTAAATATAAGGTTGCCCATACACTAAATTATACGAGTATTGTCAATATTATATAATTGACTGAGTTGGCCGAATTTATGGCCCTATCTCGATTTTGTGTAACATCGTATGGTTATATACACTCAATATTATTCTAAATTCTCTGGCAATGTGAAAGTATTATTTTAGAGGTAACTATAAATTGTCAATAATATTAAGAAGAAATGTTTGCGGTAATACTCTCCCGTATTAACTAACATTTTCCCAAGATGTAATGTAAGAAACAATTTCACCATTATCATTAGGGCCTCTCTCCAATTAGGAGAAAGAATATGGAGCGTAGACCCACCATGCTGCTTTAATACGGGTTGGCGGGCTTAGCGTTATAATGTTTCATTTACACGATCACTATTACAATACAGTGTTTTACATTTATAGAAAAATTAAAAACACAATATTATTACGTGATCCGACGCAGGATTCGTACCCAGGACCTCGTAATCGAAGCCACACAGGCTAACCCCTGTCATTTCAGACGTAATCCCCATTATCAGAGGTAGTCATTCTCATCTAGGAGAGGGGATATGGAGCGTACACCCACCACGCTGCTCCAATGCGGATTGGCGGGCTTAAGGTGATAATGTTTCATTTATTAACGATCACTATCAGATGTTGGTGATAGTGACCGGGACCGACGGCTTAAGTTAGTTAGCTTAGTTCATTGTATACTTTATCAAAATTAATTTAAAAAACAAATATCTCTAGAATCGAGCAGTGGGATCTCGGCATTAATATTTCTTTGTTAAACGTGTTAAACCTTTATACATACACGAATAATAATAATAAGTATTTCGAAAGAAAAACTCAATATTTCAAAGCAATTCATGACGTCGTGGTTCGATAGCACATAGGCTAACCAACAGTATAAGCTCTAACATAACATATTATACGTACAGATTACCGCATGTCCAGAGGCGGCAATCCGCACAACCTTGAACTAAGGGTCACCTGAATGTAATCATGCGAACACGGCAACCCACCCTTTGTTTAATTAATCATCCTGAGCGTTTACGCCTCTTTACCACGCTTCTGTTTTACCATCCACTATTCCATATTCCACCGTGAATTCAATTGAATCATCAAATATGAAAGTGTTAATTACCATGTCTAATGGTATGCTTAAACTATTTTTATTTGAGAAATTATTGCTCGGCAATACATATATTTTAATTTAGGGCAATTACTGTAACTATTTTAAGCAATTTGGAGCAATCGTTTCGGTATTTTAGTGCTTTTTATAGCTTCATATATATTCCAAATTGCTCAACCACACGAATTGCCAGTGGATGTGGATAGGACCTCATGTTTTGAAGCTACATAGTCTAGCCACGGGATCAACGAGGCGGTATGAATTCTAACATAATATAATATACGTGTAGATTACCGCATGTCCAGAGGCGGCAATCCGCACAACCTTGAACTAAGGGTCACCTGAATGTAATCATGCGAACACGGCAACTCACCCTTTGTTTAATTAATCACCCTGGATGTTTACGCCTCTTTACCACGCTTCTGTTTTACCATCCACTATTCCATATTCCATCGTGAATTCAATTGAACCATCAAATATAAAAGTCTTAATTACCATGTCTAATGGTGTGCTTAGACTGTTTTTATTAGAGAAATTATTGCTTGGCAATACGTATATTTCAATTTTGAGCAATTAGTGTAACAATTTTAAGCAATTTGGAGCAATTGTTTCGGTATTTTAGTGCTTTTTATAGCTTCATATATTTTTCAAATTTCTCAACCACACGAATTGCCAGTGGATGTGGACAGGACCTCATGTTTTGAAGCTACACAGTCTAGCCATGGGATCAACGAGGCGGCATGAATTCTAACATAAGATAATATACGTGTAGATTACCACATGTCCAGAGGCGGCAATCCGCACAACCTTGAACTAAGGGTCACCTGAATGTAATCATGCGAACACGGCAACCCACCCTTTGTTTAATTAATCACCCCGGACGTTTACGCCTTTTTACCACGCTTCTGTTTTACCATCCACTATTCCATATTCCATCGTGAATTCAATTGAACCATCAAATATGAAAATGTTAATTACCATATCTAATGGTGCACTTACACGGTAAATTTGTAGAAAAAATATTGCTCGGCAATACGTATGTTTCAATTTGGAGTATTGTTTCAGTTAAAAAAACAATTTGGGGTAATTGTTTTGGAAATTTTAGTGCTTTTTATTGCTTTATATATTTTCCATATTCCGCCGAATACGGTCGAATTCGATATTATTGCCTATTTGTTCTAGACTTATAACTCTATGTACTTCAATGAATTGTAGCGCTATATAGAGCCTTAGTAAATTGCTTCATGTGGTCGTGATGACTTAATTAACCAATATTGTTTAAAAAAAGCTATTTTAATTTCGTGTATAAGCCATAAACTTTCCAGGTGTTTTGAAAACTTTCAATCCAATTAACATTTATTTGGTATCCAATTAATAATTAAATTTGGTATCCAATTAATAATTTAATTGGTGAGTGATAGAGATAATTGATTTTTAACCTATCATCAAGACAGAACCGACCATTATCAATTACTTTGATTCTAACCGTCGTCAATAACTAATCCAAATTCATTTGTTTTTGGATAGCTTCTATCTGTTTAGGTATTAAATGAAAAATAGTGCGTTATAGAGTAGTATTAACGAACAAATTTTTCTTTTTGTAATTAATTCAAGCAGTCCATGCAAGCATTTAAAAAGTTTACTGTCATACACTTCAATAAACGAGTACATTGCTCGTGCATCCTTGAACACTTTTTTACTAAAAACTTAATTTCGCACTAACAGTAGAAGAATTAAAAATTCCAAGTGTCTAAAGTTCTATTTTAAGACTTCCAAAATTTGGTGTTTTGCATACACTTACTCGTAGCGCCCAATGTCAAACGAATATAACGATATTGAGTAGGTATCTCTATATATATTAATACTAGGTGACCCGGCAAACGTTGTTTTGCATTAAAAATGAAAAAAAAAATTTAGATGAAAATTAGATAGTAGCCGATTCTTCGACCTGCTGAATACGATACAAAATTACAATACAAAATTTGGTAAAAATTAGTAAAGCCGTTTCGGAGGAGTACGGTAACTAACATTGTGACAGGGAAATTTTATATATTAGATTGTAAACGCGAAAAGTTGGAAGTATGTGTGGATGGATGTTTGTTACTCTTTCACGCTAAAAATACTGAATTAATTTTGATAAATGTTTACAATAAACACAGTATGCGGGTGAAACTATTAAAATAAATAAATAAATATTATAGGACAATTACACACATCGCTATATAGCCCCAAAGTAAGCTTAGGTAGCTTGTGTTATGGGTAGTATGATAACTGATGAATATTTTTATATATATTATACATAAATACTTATAGTATATAGATAAACACCCAGACGTGACAACATTTATACTTAGTACACATTCATCTTCTACATGGCAACTTTTTCAACCCGATTCTTGAACGGAAACGGTCAAATTTAAAAATTGAAATTATTAAGCAAATAATATTTAAAGTGTGGTCCATTCGATGTCTTCAAAAATTTAAACAAGCATTAAATGCCTTTAAAAAGTTAATCATAGAACAGTTTTTATTTTTAACATACAAAAGGTTCCACGGAGTTAAATATTACACAGGCGGAAGGTTCAAGTATATTACGACGTAACTGCGTAATACGTGGCCTTTCTTATACGTAGTATAATATCCCACCTATATTGTGCTGTCACGTTGAAAGATTACCTTGCGGCTACATCTAGGGGCTAGGAATAAACATCGATATCATCAGGTTTAGATAGATTTACTGCAGAGATTTAGTGTTGGATAGCTTTATGGTTATAGAAATTATATTTGTTTTGGACGTACTCGCAGTTGCAAGGTGACATCACAAGGCGAATGATATTGAAATCTGTTAACAGTTCCGAACATATTATGTGATCTTTAATTATCCTTGTTCAATTAAGCTGAGCATCGAATACAGGAAAATCAGGGTATATGAAACATAATTTGAACTACAAAAACGAATATTTTTTTTTATCGACTACATGTTGGTCCTTGACTGCTATCACACCTGATGTTAAGTGATGATGCAATCTAAGATGGAAGCGGGCTAACTTCAACGGGTCGGGTTTCAACACGACATCGTACCAGAACGCTTAATCGCTTGGCGGTACGTCTTTGTCGGTAGGGTGGTAACTAACTAACTAACTTCGTCTTATAAATCCACCGCGCATACCACTGCGCCACGGAGGTCGTCATATAGAATAAAAAAAGTTAAAATAATTATTCCAATTTAAAGTGCAGGTACCATGAATTAATATATAGTATACTATTAAAGATTTTAATATATAGGTATTTTTGAACCCATAAACTCTAAATATATTTATAATTTTGTTTTTTCATCAACATCATCATGATCATCATTAAAAAACGTTGGACGTATATTGCTAGATATAGGCCTTTTTCCATACACAACGATCCTGAGCCGCCTGTTGCCAGCAGCTTCCTGCGACATGTTTCATTTCGTCAGTCCACCCCCACCAGGGTGTTTAGCGTTAGCCCTAACACTGCGCTTTCCGGTGCGGGACCACCTTTCAGCACACCGAATTTCTTCACTGCAGTTCCATGTTCCTGTAAAACATGAGACGTTTTTCTTGAATACAAATTACAATGTACACATTAATCCTATTGTATCTATTTGCGCACAATGATTTCGTGTTGAAACTATTCATCCGTTAAACCGATTAAGCGAGGTTAAGCTATAAATATCCGATCGTACATACCTATATATATCCTCAAATACACTAAAAATAGTTCATTAAAATAGGCTTTTATATATGCCATTTGTACAAATCTATCTGTGAGTAGTGACTTTACCACCGATTTAAAAAACATTTTCTACCGAGGAGAACCGGCAAAAAACTTCATGGATGCTCTTTTAAAATAAATTTTATCATTTATAATATATAGTAAATTTTATCCTGTCTTGTGTTCAATAAAAAGCACAGTAGAGTAGTAGTACTTTGCTATTAAGTTAATCATCAAAACTGTCCATATTTCTGACACATTCTTGGCATTTCAGACAAAAAACAATCAAAATTGTTGTCTGTTGTCCACTTGTTGAGTTCAGTTCAGAATATATAAGGACCAACTGAAGTATAAACTTCAAGATTATAACACTATTATTTTTTCAAAAACACTATCAGTTAGTGTCCATCTTTGGGGTACCATCTCGTACTCGTAAGGTCTAATATATTTGTACCTACATAATCTATTCATACTAAAAATACTTCAAAAATGGTATTGAAATTTTAAAAAGCTTTTTATTGGCGAAATTCGGTCGCCCAGTAATTTAAATTAATAACTAATTTATTAAACGTTTCGTTTTCGTTTCGTAGATTACCTGGATTTTTTTTATAGTCAAGGTTATGACTACGATTGTTGAAATTCGGATACTTAAATGCTAACGACTAGTTTTACTAACATACTAAATGGTAGAAGCAATTTATAAATTTTATGTTAATGCCAAATAATTAAATAACTATAATTTTGAAAGAATACAATAATGAACTTAAGCTGACTTATCCTAATAACTATACAAATAATGCCCACGTGGAATGGTGGCAAGATTATTGCCTGCATTTTCGCGTTGGATATCCAGGCTTCCTTTGCGCAAAAAATCATAATCATTGCATAAGATCAAAATGAAGAATCCAATCGAGATCAAAGAATGTGAAAGTTTAGGTTATGTTAAAGCAACAAATTGGATTTTAGTACACCCGCTAGGGCCGAATTATGGGCTGTCAACACGCAGATTGATGTAGGTTGTTTAGGCATTGTTTATTCTATAGTAATGAAACAGGATTTCGTTCTTATAAACGCGAAACAATGTTTCTTAATGTTGATATTTCGTGTGGCAAAATACTTATAATTAATTATTATGTTTATTACTTCTTTGTCCAATTAAAGATTTTTGCAAGTACATAGGGATGTTACAGTTAATTTTGTATAAAGTTTCTTTGGCGAGACATCATTGTCAAGCTTCCATTTGGTAATGATCAGTTTTATGATGATGATTTTGCTTCGATTGTAATTGTAAGATAGCATTGCACAAGTGCGATTGTGTGTGTAAAGTGTCATCTTACATTCGTATTTAAATAAGAGAAAAGGTTAATATATTTCAGGATCTCATCGTCAAACGACTGTCCATGTACTTTATAAACGAAGTCAGACCTTCCAAAAATCTATTGATATCTATAACACGTATTTTCTCAACTTAATACATAAAGAGCAGACCTTTACAATATTCTGAAGTTTTCTAACATTATCCAAATCATTCGTCTAAACTTTACGATTTCAATCCTTTAAGTTCTTTTATAAATCTGTCACAATATACTTACTTAATATTTTATGCGCAGTTTCGTTTTCAATTCTACAGATAATCGTGCCATCTATCGTTTATTAAAAAACCTAATTTATTCAGTATGACGCTCAGCCCTAGAATGAGAATTGCTCCAAGCCGTTTTGCAGTCGTTTAAATTTCAATTAACTATTCAATTTACATATTTAAACAGGGCGGGTGATTGGTAGTCGGAAACGACCGCGGTTACGGTGCATGCGATCTTGTCGCAATCTTCCTAATGGAAAGTCGTATTAGATTATAAATATCTGGAAGACCGAAATGCGTTTTTTTGTTTATTTTTCATATTTAAATTTTAATTTTGTGGTTTATTGTTTAGGTATTAGTAGCTTAAATAAATAATAATATAATGAGTGTTCTAAGCAACGCAGAGACGAATATCTGAGCATTCCATGGATTCACCGTGCGGGTGCCGGATCCATCGCGTGGCTGAGAGAAAAACTCCGAACAGAGCCCGAGACTTGTGACACGGGTGTAGGTTTAAAAGAGTATATATGTGACGACCATCAACACTCACCTTCTCTGTTCAAGTTATTATTTGTTTTAATTATGCCCAAAATATTGTATCTTATTATAATAATAAAGTAGCCATAGCTAAAACGGAACATATATTGGGAAGTGAACCAGAACTGTTAGATTTCCGTGAACCCCGAACATGCCATCTACGATATACATCCCTAGGAGTTCATTGTCGCCAATATTCCTGTGTTTTAATGTTTATCCGTTAAAAGTGTCTTTATTGGTAAGGTATTAATATGGAGACGAATTAGATAAATATCAAATTTCTTAGTCAAGTATTGAAGCGACAGCCGGATACTGCTTTCATGTACGTTTTAGTCGCACCTGATCCTTGAGTAATTAAAGACTGAAGTATAGTTCGTTCAGGTTAAGAATGTAGTGAGCGGCGGCCTAACCAATCAAATCTTTTCAAATTAAGTCAAGTTTACAGTGACCAGTTGAACGTGACGCTGAATTTGATTAATTAGGGGGCGGGGTTAGGCCGGCGAACAATGACGATTCACTGCATTCTTAATGCGAACGAACACACAGTCTGATGTACCTGATCACAGATATACTGATCTGTATACCTCACATAGAGGCACTTTAGATGTACATAATCGTATCACAGAAATAACCAATGTGTACAAAGAATGGTCACTAAGCGGATTTTACTGGGTAGATGTCCCACATAATCCGATTTCCGGCCCAGAAAATCGTATAAATAGACCAGATTTCTTTCCGTTTCCAAAAAAAACATTAACTGCAGATTGTAAAGATTTTTGTATTTGTTTTTCGATATAACGAATGGAAAGGATTTCATTTTAGGTAGTATATTCAAAATGGATATAAGCTTAAATGAAATCCTTGATTAAATATTGTAATACTAATGGTACTATAACTACTTAGGGTGGTGTTGAAAGTGCCGATTAAAGATATCACGTAATAAAAATATACGCGTCGAATTGAGAACCTCTTGCGTTTTTGGTCGGTTAAAAAAATTGGTTGTCTGTAATGTCGGTTTACTGACGATAGTTGAACGTGACAATGTCTTAAGAAAATACAGATGGAATGGTAGCATTTAATTGGTTATTAAAATTTTTAATTTAAGTATATTTTTATAAATATTAATTTAAATTAATAAAATAATTGATTTTGATTTTATAAATTTATATTTTAAATTTATTATAAATATATTAATTTTTAATTTAAAATTAATATATTAAATAATTATATTTAATAGACGGATGTCGAACGCTGTCGATCGCAAAGGCCGATTGTGCTTCTTTGTCGCTCGTTCCGCGCTCTCGCTTGCACTTCAAGCCTTACATGGAACGCCTCAAAGCGAGGTAACGACGCATGACGTCATGTTTTTTCGTACGTGCAGCCGGCTCTATCGAATTATAAGACGTTGTCACGTCAAAAACAAGGTATGTGCCTACTCTATATTAAAAAGATTAATATTACGGAATCGTATTTCTTAAATTATTTGTGTTCATATTGTGCTGAAGTTTCTTTAGTTACATACACACAAATTCGTGCTGTTTTCTTACTAAATCCTGAGTTTTCCGTTTTCCAAAAATAGAACTAACTAGTTAACGTTACATAAAGCTGAGTAACATAAATCCTTAGTTATATATGAAAGGCCGTAGAGTTTTTAGCGTAACAGCCTATTAAAGTAGTTTAAATATTCCGTGCTAGTGACTGTAATTTCTACGCCAAAGCTAATTATGCCTCGCGGTATACTTTAGTTTGTTGTTCATTATAACAGATTCAAGGTCATGAAAAGGAGTGTGGAGAAAATAAATTATTATTTTCCTATTAGTCTACGTTCTAATCGCAAACAATGTCGTTAGTTATCGATTAGTGTCTGAAACATTATCCTCCTTCGGGCAAAAATATATTCTGATATGTAAGCTATATAAATATTATATATTTTTTTTATCGTCTACAAGTTGGCCCTTGACTGCTATCATACCTGATATTAAGTGATAATGCAGTCTAAGATGGCAACGGGCTAACTTGTGTGAGTGGGACGAAAATCCACACCCCTTTCGGTTTCTACACGACATCGTATCGGAACGCTAAATCGCTTGGCGATACGTCTTTGTCGGTAGGGTGGTAACTAGCCACGGCGAAGCCTCCCACCAGTCAGACCAAGACAAATTAAAAAACATCTCAATCAGCCCCGCCGGGAATCGAACCCAGGACCTCCGTCTTATAAATCTACCGCGCATACCATGCCACGGAGGTCGTCAAAAAGGTTATTGTAAAGTTTTTAAAAAATCTACACAGAAGTTTTTACGTGAAAGAGTAAAAAGCATTCAACATTCAAACATGCATACAATCTTTTGCCTTTATAATATTAGTAAGGATTTTTCAAACACAAATATTTAAAGCCGCGATTGCATGGTTAAGAAACGGGGCTAAAATTCGTATTTAGATTCAATGCTCGCTCGTGGGAATTGTCGTATCCATTTTAGCACAGACACATTGTGTAGTTGTAGGGGAAAAAAGGGAAAGTTGTATACGTTTAGAGATTTCACAAATATTCTTTAATAAAAAAAATATAACGAATGCCTTTCGGTATGCATCCTAGAGAACACCCACGACTTCACCCGCGTAGTTCCCATTACCGACGGGATTTCGGGACAAAAAGAAGCCTATGTTTGTATCCAGGGTATATCAATCATTTCAAAATTTTCAGCCTAATCGTGTCAATACTCGTAGCATGAAGTATTAATCATACATACACACACGGAACACGAACTTTAGCTTTTATAATATTATTGATGATTATTATAAATTTGTTTCTCTCATTTGTTTTTATTAGTGTAAAATATATAAAACACTATTAAAAATAAAAATAAAAAATGCTCCTCCACTTGCGGGGCCTTTGAGGGCCCAAGCAACTGGTGGGCAGGGCCAGGGGTCAGTGAGGAACCACCTCACAATACGCGCAGTCCCAAAATTATCGCCTTCTGTATCCGACCCTTGATCCAACGGCCAAGTGAAAGTTTCTCAAAATGTTGGTCAACGCTTTTCGCAATAAGGCCATTGACTGAAACGAGTATGAGAACAACAATCGTCGACTGAAGATTCCACCATTCCAGGACTATGGCACATCTTTTATTAAATGTTTCCGGTAGTTTCTACTCGTGATATATTCGTCCATAACAATTATTATTATATTCATCGTTATTAATTGCTGGTTTCGATTAATTTTTTAATCAAAAATAAATATTCTTGCATGCGAAAAATAAAGCGAATGGCACTTGATACACTTTCATTAAAATGAAAGATTTACAAAAAAAGCTTCGAGTTTTCTTTTCAAAGACAATACGTTATCTCAGTAGTTCAAAGCAATGTCTTTTGAATTCCTTTTATAAAATTCCTAACTTAATAATCTCGTTCCTAACTTTCCGTACCGAAAAGAAAACTGAAGTTAACCTACAACTGTACAACCTCATTTCTTTATTTTATGCAGTTCATATAAAATTCAATACTCTTTCCTTATATTGGAATTTTTTTTAAATATTTTCATGACTTATTAGAAATTATTGTAATATTGAAATGGAGTACTATATTTAGGTAGGCGAACGAAAATATGGAATGTAAACCCATCAAGCTGTTCTGATATGAGTTGGTGATGTTTGACAATAACAATAAGTTTTGGATAAATACTGATTTCTTGGAAAAAAAATAAATTCCGTATTTTATAGTACGACACGGGACTCGAACCCAGGGCCTTGTGATACGATCTAACAACTGGCATGAAGTCACTGACAGTCAGTTCAGGGTGTATATACAGTCGATAGAATCAATGATAACAAACTTGATGATGTCACACGGAGTTGTTATTGTTACTCTTATCTTCCGTATACGGTTTGACCTAGAGCCGCTAAATGCCACCGGTGACTGCGGTCTCGAAATTCGGACATCGCTGTTAAATTAATTAAAGTCCTCGTAAATTGCGCCGTTTCATTCAGTTGAATTTCATTTTGTGTTCATTCCGTTCCCTTAAGGATTACTAATAATAAATATTCACTTTATACCTCACTTAATATGAACCTAGAATATTTGTAATTGTTTTTTTTTAATTCTTATTGGGATAACGAATATGTTAAATGACTACCGAACGCTCGTTACTTAATGACGAATGAACATTAGGGTATTCATGAATCCCAGTTATACCCCTTTAGAGGGTGAGCTTTGAAAAATCCTTTTTAGCGCACGCCTACATTTATTCGCAAATCGTTTGTGTTTTGAGATGTGTGTTGATAGATCAAGCAGTAATGGCTGTGTTTTATGTATAGAAAAAAACCGAAGTTTTGAAAAAAAATTTGGTTCATATAATGTACGTTTTAACTCGAATTATGTACTCAAACTAAATCCAATGTTATAAGTTGAAATTATAAGTAATAGATAGAAATCATTAGTAAAGATTAACCCTGAGGGTCTTTTTGGATTTCGGTAACCAAAAGTTCTTTAAAGCATAAAGGGAAATAATAAAAAGAGACAGTAAAAACGTGCTGAAACCGCAACTGGTAGGTTTATCTACGAGTTCACAATTTATGTATGTAAATTATAAATTGGCAGAGAATTATTCGGCTATATAAGATGCGAGTTTTCGTTCATAATTCGAGTCATATCGACGCAACGCGGCGCGGGGGAAATTTCGCGGGCTTTGTTTTATTGCTTCCGTACTTTATGGTAATAGGAGCAAACCTGCGGAGTGCCGCCATTACGTACCGTATTATATATCGTATTGTGTTTTATTTAATACGAAATGAACACAATTTTATGTGCCATCCGCAATAAATTCTCAATATTTTATTGAAACAACACTGATTTAGAATATTTTCATTAGTTATTGGTGGACACATCGCTAATTTTATTTGAAATCATAGTGTTTTGAAATTTACATTTATTAAAAGTTTGGTTTTGTTTACTGTGATAGACGTAACATTATCATAACATTATTATAACTGTCATAATATCGTACAGGCGCATAAATACATAAATAAATAGCTTAAAGTGTTCTGTATCAAGTTTCTTAATATTTTTCATAACAGATACAATGACAAAACGGCTTGGCGCGCGACGATGGCAAGAGACCAGACGGCATGTCATTGATGCCATGGAAGATGGGAAGGCCTTTGGTGTGGGACGCAACTTGCGTGGACACCCTTGCGCCTTCACATCTTCCTAGCACGATGGGCTGTGCGGGCGCTGCTGCTGCATCAGCGGAGACTCTCAAACGGCGCAAGTACAGTAACCTCGTCGGTGATTATGTATTTGAGCCGTTTTGAGTTTACTAGAAACGCTGGGACCGTGGGGTCCGAGTACTCGCTTTTTTTATAGAGAAATCTCAAAGCGTTTAATCGACGCCTCCCGTGACCAGAAGGCTGGTCTCTTTTTAGGACAGAGGATCAGCATTGCCATTCAACGTGGCAATGCTGGCAACTATCTATTTTTAACAATGCAAATACTTTTTGAACGAAAAATGTTTGTGACATTTTCATTTCAGTAACGCGACTCCTTCTGATGTTCGCTTTCCTCTTTATAATTATTCCTTGACATACGATACCAATTAAAATAACAAGCGAGCAAAACATTTTCCTCATAGTGGAAAAGCCGAAAATGTTTTTAGGTCACAATATGAATTTTCAGAGCATTTTTCTTCAACGGAATTTCTTCGACGGAGCAGATTGGAAAATCCTTTCAGACGCATATTTCTACGGACCGCTAAAACATAATTTGCCTGAAATTCATCGATGAATAGAAATGAGCTTCTACTTGGATGAAATCGTAAATTCGCGGAAAGTAAGTTATATCTAAATATCTATATACTATTTCTTTAGAAAATATTTATGTATGGATTTCTACTAATTTATTTTATAATTTTAAAATTATCTTGAAATCTCATATCCAATATGGCTTTAAGATCTTCACCAAATGTGGAGGATATATATAAATAGAACCACTATTTTTATTTAAAAATTTTTTTTCTT